>JAWNOE010000055.1:0-1340000 GCA_035046095.1 Drosophila pseudotakahashii | reverse complement strand
TTGTTTTACATTAATGCTACTCACCTGAACCTTATGCAGCGCCTTGTCCAGACCACTAATATGAATCTCCTGCGGCTTTAAATCTGTAACTCGCACTGATTCGGGTGTAACCTTGACACCGGGTACTAATTTTAATGACATTTTATCCAAATTGCCGTTGGCCATTATTGCCTATTTTCAGATAAGGAAAGAATAAGTATATAAGTACATCAATTGCTTTTCAGTCAAAAAGGCTAAGACCTACCTCCAGCTCCAGGTAGACATCGTTAGTCTTAACAATGGCCAATAGCTCAATAAAGCTGGAGAGCAGCTCAACTCGACAAATATACTGTCCTATGCTAGCATCGAAAAATGCCTCTACTTTGTACACTTTCAGTAATTGGCGACCTAGGGAATCTTTTGCCGAGAGGCGACATGTAAAGACATCCACAGGCATGCTATCCAAATGCCCAGCACACTTAGAAACATTTTGTGCAATCTATAGAAAATAAATATAAAAAATATATAAATATATAAATATATATATAAATATATAAATGAATATTCCCGGAATGACTTACGAGGTTACTGAACTTGTCGACTTGAATGTGGTTGCGTAGAACCAGCTGTGCCCGATACTCCGGTCCGCTAAATATGTCCAATGCCTTTGCAAACACAATCTGAAAGAACGTTTATTTAAGTTATTGATCAATGAATAACAATTAAAATATGACCTCATCCGACTCCCGAACTTCCAGGTCGTACTTTATGAACCCGCCGCGTCTGGCATCATCGCCATTAGTGATCACAACCTTTTCGCCCAGCTTGTGCCGAGGGTACAACACCCTGGCAATACCTGCAGTAGAGAAGGGGGAAGTTAAGTGTGTTAAGACATCGCACAGACATGGAAGAATCGAAAGGGACTAATTGACTTTTGGTGTGTAATTTGTACGGGGAGCTCTCGGATGTGTGTGTTCAAACCGCTTTTCTACAGTGTACGTGAGGTGGCAGAGGATGGGCAGAACAATTCCCTGTGCTCACCAATTTTTCTTAAAAATAGAAAAATGAAAATCTCATATGTTTTTTGTGCCGTCGCACAGTGGCGCCTTGGGCCAAAAAAGTGCAATAAATCAAAATCTCGATTTTGGTCTAAAAGGTTGTAACCCACACCAATCGACAGATAATTGATCCCTCTTTTTAAATATGTAACACCAATAAATACAATTTTTAAAGACCAATTCAAAGTTCAAAGTTGACCAATTTTTCGCTTTAAAAAAAAAGCCATTTTTAGCCAATTAAGGCCACTTCTTGGTGGAA
This sequence comes from Drosophila pseudotakahashii, assembly GCA_035046095.1. Lineage (NCBI taxonomy): Eukaryota > Metazoa > Arthropoda > Insecta > Diptera > Drosophilidae > Drosophila > Drosophila pseudotakahashii. The sequence continues at coordinate 1,338,704 of JAWNOE010000055.1, read as the reverse complement.
TATCTTAAAAATTAGGTACCGAACGGTCTTGATGTTTGGTTTCCCTAATTATTGTGTTCATTAAGTACAAATTACGTAAAAACAAATAACAGTTCGATATCCGCATCTCATGGTTATTCGATATTTGCTAAAGGTAAATTTTTTCACAATTTTTTAACTTTGGATGGAGATTAAAAAAAACTAGAGAGAACGCTATAGTCGGGTGCCCCGACTATCAGATACCCGTTACTCAGCTAAGGCAGTGCGAGGGAGATGGATATATTAAAACTTTGATCGGTCATAACTTTTTAATTAAAAAAATTTCTTCTACATTTCGCTAGGTTTTGATAATCACAATAAAACTGAATTTTTCCGAGATCTCAGCGTTCATACGGACGGACAGACAGACGGACAGACGGACATGGCTAGTTCGACTCGGCTAGGGACCGATCAAGAATATATATACTTTATAGGGTCGGAAAAGCTTCCTTCTCCCTGTTACATACTTTTGCACGAATACAATATACGGGGTATAAATATATCATAATATATTTTGTATACTTCCATAAGACGTTCTTTGAACATTCTTCTTGATTTTTGGAAAGTTCCAGCTGCGTCTGTTTGCGATTTTTGCTGTTTGAGGCAAAATAGGTTAAAAAGACGTAGTGTCAGATGTTGTATTTGGGTTAATCCCTGGTGAAATCAATACCTTTTTCAGGAAATCCGTTACTGTGTTCTTAATTTTTAAGAAATATACGTTTTTTTTTTTTATTTTCTTAAAAGTTTGAACTGAAAATTAGTCTAATTTTAACAATAAAACAACAACAAAAAAAATTAATTTATTTGTAGAATTTAAAAAAAAAAATGTATTAACATTTTTTTTTTTAATTTAATTTTAAAAATTTAAGGCATTTCAAAAGAAACAAAACAAAAAATTTGTTAATAAATTTTGACTTTGCCTTTTTGTAAGTACGCCTCTGCCTGTCTTAAACACTCATTTTAAAGGTAGAACAATTATGCCGTTTACATCATTCGATTATCTCTGTTGGTTCAAAAAGTTATGATTTATTACCAAAAAAAAGTTAAAAGGCGCCACTGTGGCCCTTGATTGAAACAAACTTGCGCTGCGTAGGAAGCCCAAGAATATGTGTGGTTAATCCCAACGTTCTAGCTTCTGTAGTTTCCGAGATCTCAGCGTTCATACAAACAGACAGTCGGACAAACGTACAGACGGACATGGCTAGATCGACTCGGCTTATGTTTTTTCTAATGTTTTTTATTTTTCGAAAAGTTTATGCTTTTTTTCTGAAATCAATGGCGATTTTAACCCTCAAATAGAAAAAGGAAGATTAGAAAAAAACGAGGACGGAAGCTATCTTCGGCAAGCCGAAGTTTTAATACCCTTGTAGATTTCACGAATTAAAGTTTTCCATTTTCAAACTTGATCTGCGTACACATGTTTTAGGACGACTCACACTAGGGCGCCTAGAACAAAAAGCCTGCCAAAATGGATGTCGAGAGCAGACAAATCTTTACAGCCAAATTAAAATTAAAACGTAAACAATCGATTGTTATCTATTGCACTGTAAACTCCAGCTGCCAGCATTAACTGCTCTCTCACTCTCACTCTCTCGCTCTCTGGTCGTTGTTCTTTTTCTTCGTCGTTAACATTACTTTTGTCACTCTGGTTGTTGCTCGTTTGATCGAAAAGGAAATATACATTGTCGTTGTCGTTGTTGCCCCGCAATTTAAACTCAAATAAATATATATTATAACGATTAAATATACGAGTTTGTTATTTGAATAAATAAAGCTGCCAAAAAGCTGGCAGCGTCAACATTGGTGACCCCGACGTGATTGTGGTTTTGGAGTTTGTTGAATTGAAATTGGAAATAATTTTGGAGCCCAAGCTTAAAGTGTTGTGCAATAAAGTTTATAACAGCCAGTGGATTTACCAATAATTGGGTCAAATTTGTTCACCAAACGGAGACTACGTTATTTTGCACGTCTTCTTTAACGCTGTTTTGGAACGGTTCAACTGCAAACACATACATACATACCAACATAGGAACAAACTTCAATCCGTTTATTGGCACTTGCACATACAGTCTCCTGAAGAAGTTTTCGTTCAGCTAACTTTAAAATCCATTTTTTCTGAATTTTGTTTAACAATTACAAAAAAAAAAATGTCGAATTCTGAATTGCCTCTGCTGCCATCGGTTCCTGAGAAGATCGCCTTTCTGAAACGTAAAACTGAAGTTTCTTTTGATCGACTGAAGGTCATCGGCAGTGAACTAGCTCCTGACAAAATTGGATCAATCAGTGTTATTGATTTAGATGTCCGCTTGCACCTAATTAATCAAATTAAAACCACTTATACCCGTAATCAAGACTTACTAGAGTCTCTTTATTTTAATCAAATTGGACAACCGGGTCGAGATGAATTTGATGAAATGTGCAACGATGATTCGTCAACCTTTAGAGTGTGTAATCGCTCTCGTGTTCCCGAACTAAAGTTGCCATCCTTTTCTGGAGGATATACTGAGTATGCAGATTTCATGTCGATGTTCTACACAATCATAGATAACGATCCCGAGTTAACCAACATGGAAAAGCTGCAACACTTGCGTTCCTGTCTACTTAGCCCAGCGCTGGATGCCATACAGTCGTTAGATATATCGTCAGCCAACTATCCAGTGGCTTTAGATCTGCTTAATAAACGGTATTCTAATAAACGTCTTGTTTTCCAGTCTCACGTAACGGAGATACTTGGTCTCAAAAGGGTGGACTCTTCGGCAGCACATAAACTTCGGGAGTTTTCGGACAAAATCAACTCACACATGCGGGCTTTGAATTCGTTGGGATCAGCTCAGGAAATTGCTGACTCCTTCATCATTTACATGCTCTTGCAAAAATTGGATTTTTCCACGCAAACTGGTAGGGAAGAGGCCACCTCCATGGACAAAATACCCTCGGCTAAGGAATTTTATGATTTTTTGGAGAATCGGTGCCGAAAACTAGAGAACCTTCAACATGCTATGGGGAATTATGCCTCAAACTCTCAGGTGGGAACAAACAGTAGAAGTAGCTCTATTAATAGTAGAAGATCATTTGTTGCTTACCAGAGTAACAATCTACCATGTGCATTTTGCAATGCGTCTGAGCACCCCATTCATCTATGTCCTAGGTTTGAACATTTATCTCCCTCCTTGCGACATGCTGAGATCAAAAAGCTGTATCTGTGCTTCAACTGCTTAAAACGTGGTCACAATACTCGAGCTTGTACAAGCGGAAATTGCCGCGTTTGTGGAAATAGGCACCACACATTACTGCATTTTTATACAAACTCTTCGCAGCTAGCAATTGAAACTAATTCTGCCATTATTTCTGAAGTTAACGCCTCCAGTTCTCAGCCAACTACATCTCTAGTCGTTCAAGGTCCAGCTTCTGATTTTACGCTATTGGCCACTGCTATTGTACTCGTAAAAAGCCGATCAGGTTTATTCATTCCATGCAGGGCATTACTTGATTCAGGCTCCCAGCTGCATCTTCTAACTTCTCGTTTCGCACAGCAGTTACAGTTAAAAAGGACTCGCTCAGCATCTCTGGTTTCGGGACTCGGTGAGACAAAGGTTTTAACTGAAGGATATACCGTCGATATTTGCTTAAAATCTCAGGCATCTGATTATTCGGCGTTCCTATCTGCACTCATCACACCTACTATCACTGATAACACTGTGCAGCATTTTTAGTGCTTTTTAAATTTACCTCGATGGATGCTATATTTTTAGATTCGTTACGAATTCCCAAGTTAAACTGCGTTTTCCAAAAAGTTCCCCGACGCAAGGATTCTTAGCAAAGGGACCTCAAAGTTTGAAAAATGCTGAAATTGGCCAACTTTCCAGAGATCTCAGAGGCAAACGGATGCATGGATTGATTCGATGTTAAAGTTTTTTAAAAGATACACTCTTTATCTTTCAAACCCCATACTTAGAATAATTTTAGGATTTTTTTTGCCGCCCTGTGTTTTTAAAAATTTGATGTAACTTTTTTTTATTACCAGGAAAAGATCAATTACAACAACAAACTTTTAAATACACAGGGCGGCAACACTACTACTATTTTGACCGCAGCTGTATACTTTTATGTTTTTTGACTATGTTTTCTAGAATTTGTTTCTGCCTTAAAAAAAAAAATTATTCTAAGTTTGGGGTTTGAAAGATAAAGAGTGTATCTTTTAAAAGAGTGTATCTTTTGCCTCTGAGATCTCTGGAAAGTTGGCCAATTTCAGCATTTTTCGAACTTTGAGGTCCTTTTGCTAAGAATCCTTGCGTCGGGGAACTTTTTGGAAAACGCAGTTTAACTTGGGAATTCGTAACGAATCCAAAATTATAGCATCCATCGAGGTTAATTTTTGGTGCTGCATAGTGTAATCAACCAAGCATTGCCCTGAACATAAAGGACTGGAATATTCCGGCAAATATCCAATTAGCAGATCCCTTTTTCCACAAGCCTAAACGGATAGACTTACTAATTGGAGCTAGCATGTTTTATGAATTATTATGTGTTGGGCAGATTAAACTGATCCCTGGGCTACCGCTTCTTCAGAAAACTCGCCTTGGTTGGATCGTTTCTTTAGGAGGACAAAACCATTTTAACACAAAAACTTTGACTGCTTGTTGTGTTTCAAAAGGTAAACTAGAGGATCCTCTTGATGATGTTGTTCGTCGGTTTTGGGAGTTAGAAAGTTCAAATGAAGCAGTTTCCATCCGAACAAAGGAGGAGCTTGAATGCGAAAGGCATTTTGCCAGCACGTTTGTGAGATTAACTACAGGTGAATACTCGGTTAATCTGCCATTTAGTTCCAAATCCATTAACTTAGGCGAGTCATACGCGCAAGCGCATCGTAGATTTTTAAATCTGGAGCACAAACTACATCGTCAACCTCACCTTAAAGAGCAGTATTCATCATTCATTCATGAGTATTTGGATCTTAATCATATGTCTTAAGTTGACCCGGTGGATATACATCTGTGTCGGTACTTTCTCCCACATCACTGCGTTATTAAGGAGGACAGTTCAACAACCAAACTACGTGTGGTTTTTGACGGATCGGCTGTAGCTTCATCTGGTCAATCCCTTAATGATACGCTGTTTGCAGGCATAGTTATTCAAGCAAAACTCTTTGACATTTTGATTAGATTTCGTTCATATACAGTTGCTCTTACTGGAGACATCTGTAAGATGTATCGGTGTGTCCGCATGAGTGCGCCTGATAGCTTCTACCAATGTATATTATGGAGAGACTCTCCTCATGAGGAATTGCGAGTTTACAAGCTAGATACAGTAACTTATGGAACAAAACCAGCGTCATTTTTGGCTATAAGGACCATGCACCAGCTGGCTCGGGATGAAGGCCCTAACTTTCCAATTGGATCCACTGCCTTGCTTGAAGACTTCTATGTAGATGATTTTATTTCTGGTGGCAACTCAATTTCGGAGGTTATAAAGAAAATGCAACAGACTTCTAACATTCTTTCTCGTGGGAACTTCAAACTTCGCAAATGGTGTTCTAGTCATGCAGCCGTTTTAAATACTGTTGCTGAGGCTGATAAGGAGCAGTTTCTACAATTTGATGACGGAGGTGATATAACCAAGACACTGGGTCTTGCATGGGATCCATCTAGTGACAATCTATTATTTTCATTGTTATCGGTACCCCAAAGTACAAAACCCAGTAGTAAGCGTTCCATCTTATCAACTGTGGCCCATTTCTACGACCCCCTTGGCCTTATCGGGCCTGTAATTGCAAAGTGCAAGATTTTTTTGCAGAATCTATGGAAGGCTAAGCTGACTTGGGTTGAGAGTCTTCCTTTAAACTTGCAATCAACTTGGATGGATATTAGCAGCAGTTTCGGGAATGTTCGGCGGTTTGCCTTTCCTAGACTAGTATTAGATCCAAAGGGTACCATAGAAGTTCATGGGTTTTGCACTCATAAAAATTTATTTCTCAATTTTGTAAATCTCGCCATTGAATCGGCTTACCCTTGAAAATGAAAAAAAAATGTCTTGTAATTAGAAAATTTGCCTTTAAATATAGAATACCTTTCTTGATGGAAAAAATTCAAGAAATAATTTTTCTTAAAAATAGAAAAATGAAAATCTCATATGTTAGTTTTGCCGTCGCAGCCAAAACATTTTCTACGTATTTAATGGCGAAATCGCCTTTGAATATGTGAAAGAAATGTCCCTTGAATATAAGAAAGTAGCCATTTACATCCTTCGGCTACCGAAGGTTGACGACAGAAAAAAACGAAGTAGGACAAAGGGCCTACTCGGCCCGACTACTACCCGGCTACCGACTTCTCTGATCATCCGAGCGTCAGTTGTGAAAAAAGATTCGTAAGTGATGAACGCGATTTTTAAGCGGATAAAGAGTGACGCCTTTTCCAATTATTCAAAGGTATGTACATATGTATATAATTTTTTGTATAGCGCACATTCAAATGTATGTATCTAATTAAAGGAAAAATTCGAAATCTCTTAACCAAGTTTTACAAAAACTTAGTTGAATTGTTTTTTTAGCTTAAAGCTACGTACATACATACATTTGTACATCTATTTGTAGGTGTAGAGTTCTATAATAACTTCACCTTATTACTTGCATTATATTTATTTTTCAGAGTGAAACATGTCGGAGAAATCTCTAAAATACCTGCAGTGAGAGCAGTTGCATCTGCCAAATAATTGGTTTGGCGAGGCTGTAATTTTATTTTAAAACCTTCTAAGGTAAGCATATCAAAAAGAAAAATATGTTGTATTTGTTTGACATACTTAGGCATGTACGCAGGTACGCGGTTCACACGATCTGAAAGCCGATTTTCAACCCTTCTATCTTTTGCTCCTCTCTCTCGCTCTTTTAACCGACGTTTCTCTCTTCTACTTCTTCAAACTGTCATGATCTGGCCTGCTTACATTCGGTCTTCCTTCGCTCGTACGTGTCTCTCCCGTGTCTCTCTCTCTGAACTTCGATTTTCAACCCCCATCTTCGAGTTCTATCTGCCTTGCCTCTATCTCTCGGTTTTTTGACCAACGTGTTTGTATTTTGGCTATTATTTACATTTCATTATTTCAAAAAATGTTGTGTTTCTTAAAATAGATATTTTATATCCCAATAACTCTTTTTTTCCAGATGAAGGAATGCGAAGAAAGTGGTTTTTATGCCTGTAACTTCAAAAGGCCATGGGGTATACAATGGTTAAATAGTTAATAGTTTAATTATGTGAATTAAATACACCACCAATAATAACTCATATGCTAATATACAAAAATTTGATAATTAAAAATGTTTAAATGTTAAGTGTTAAATGTTTCAAATGTAATTAAATAAAATATGCAATATCAAATAAAAAAACGAAGTTACATTTTATTTTATATTTCAGAGTTAATGTAAAACTTACTTTCAAGAAATATTATTTCTTAAATCAAGAAATAAAATTTCTTAAATGGAAATTTTACATTTTTTAACAAGAAAGAATCCACCTTTAAAACAAGAACTTATTTTCTTGTTTTAAGAAATATTTTTCTTTGTTTGAAAGGTGTCTTTTTAAAAAACCATTTCTTGTTTTAAGAAGTTTAATTTCTTGAAACAAGAAAGAAACCACCTTTGAAACAAGAATCGCCTTTCTTGTTTCAAGAAATATTTTTTCTTCTTTTAATGGTGGCTTTCCAAAAAACCCTTTCTTGTTTTAAGAAATTTAATTAATTGTTTCAAGAAATATTTTTTCTGGTTTTAAAGGTGCCTTTCAAAAAAAACATTTCCTAAAACAAAGGTGAGGTCGCCTTTGGCAAAAATTCAAGAAAGAATTTCCTTGATTTAATGGAAATTCTTCGATTTTTTTTTATGAGTGTGTGATTCCAGTATTGAGGCCTATGGAGCTTGCGTGTACATTGTCTCAAAGTCTGTTGAGGGAATTCGTCACTTGCTGTGTTCGAAGTCAAGAGTAGCCCCGGTAAAATCGATTACCGTCCCAAAGCTGGAATTGTCTGGAGCGTTATTGTTGTCTCAACTAATGAGTTCAGTTAAGCAGATTGGTTCCTTCAATGGAAGGTACTTTTGTTTTTGTGATTCATCCGTGGTTTTGTCTTGGATTAAAGAGGAACCTTCAAAATGTAATGTATTTGTCGCCAACCGAGTGGCATCTATTCAGGAACTAACAAACAACATGAAATGGCGGAATATTCCCACAGATCTCAATCCTGGTGACATCCTTTCTCGGGGAGCCACTCCTGATCAGGTTCTGCAATCCAGACTTTGGTTTCATGGTCCAGCATTCCTTAGTCAAAGTGAAGATAATAGGCCTGCATCTTGTTTCCTCCAAAAACCATCTACTGAACTTCGAAGGAACGTATTGTTGGTCAATTCTGCTTTGGATTACACAACGAACTGCAAGTATATAAATTCATTTCCTGTCATGCAACGAGTTTTTGGATATGTCTCGAAATTAATTCGCCGTCGTCGTCATTATGGGCTTTTCGTTTCGGATGTTAAACATGGAACTGAAATTCTTATTCGACTTATTCAGCGTGCCCATATGTGGGGTGATATAAAGGAACTGCAAGCTAAAGGAGTTGTAAAAAAGGCTAGCCCAATCGCGTCGCTATTACCATTTCTGGATGATCATGGCACTTTGCGGGTTGGCGGCAGACTTCAAAATTCGACACTTTCATACGACGCTCAACATCCAATAATTTTGCCTAAGCACCATCCGATCACATTGGCTATCACTCGAAGCTTTCATGAACGGCAGCTGCACGCCGGACCCCGTGCCTTGCTTTCCAATTTGCGCTTGCAGTTTTGGCCCATTGGAGGGTTAAAGAGCGTAGAAAGGGTTGTCAGTAAATGCATTAAGTGTTTCCATGCTAAGCCAAAATTGATTGAACATGTCATGGGTAGACTCCCGAAGGAACGACTAACAGGATCCCGAGCATTTGAAGTTAGTGGAGTCGACTACTGCGGTCCATTTTACTACAAGTCCTCTGTTCGCAGCAGGCCTCCAGTAAAGTGCTACATCTCAGTTTTTATTTGCTTTACAACCAAGGCTGTGCATTTAGAGCTTGTTCAAGACTTAACAACTAGCTCGTTTTTTGGTGCACTAAAGCGATTCATTGCTACGCGAGGCAAGCCTAATCAAATTTGGAGTGATAACGCCACAAACTTTGTAGGCGCAAAAAATGAACTGCAGGAGCTAATTCGATTAGTTTTGAGCGACTCTCATTCTGCTGCTGTTAGCCAATTTTGTCTGGCTGAAAATATTGACTGGCGCTTCATTCCTCCTCGATCGCCCCACTTCGGAGGTTTGTGGGAGGCAGCAGTAAAATCGGCCAAGCATCATTTTTATCGCACAGTTGGAACTTCTTTGCGCAGATTTGAGGAACTGCGGACTTTAGTGTGTCAGATTTCTGCAGTCATTAATTCTCGGCCTTTAGTTTCGATTTCAGAAAGCCCTGGCGATCTAGACGTTTTGACTCCTGCTCATTTTCTTCTTGGTGGACCTCCTGAGGCCCTGTTAGAGCCTGATTTAACTGCATTAAATTATGATCGTTTGGACGGCTGGCAACGTGTGAGCCATCTTCAGCAAATCTTTTGGGCTCGTTGGCGCGAGGAGTATCTGACCCTGCTGCAGCAACGGTCCAAATGGCGCCTCGCAACTCGACCTCTTCAATTAGATGACCTGGTCCTCGTCAAGGATGAGAATCTTCCTCCAATGCGTTGGCCTCTGGCCCGAGTGATCGGCCTTATACCAGAAAAGGATGGAGTATTTCGCGTGGCAGACCTAAGGACTTCTACCAGCAACAACATTCGAAGAGCAATGAACAAGCTTTGCCTTCTGCCTGTAGATGATGCTGTTGAAAGGGACTCTTTCAACGGGGGGAGTATGTCGGGAGCAGACAAATCTTTACAGCCAAATTAAAATTAAAACGTAAACAATCGATTGTTATCTATTGCACTGTAAACTCCAGCTGCCAGCATTAACTGCTCTCTCACTCTCACTCTCTCGCTCTCTGGTCGTTGTTCTTTTTCTTCGTCGTTAACATTACTTTTGTCACTCTGGTTGTTGCTCGTTTGATCGAAAAGGAAATATACATTGTCGTTGTGGTTGTTGCCCCGCAATTTAAACTCAAATAAATATAAATATAATATAATTAAATATACGAGTTTGTTATTTGAATAAATAAAGCTGCCAATAAGCTGGGGCATAGCGTCATAATTCCTCCGACATAATTCCTCCCAGTACATTTGGTCCGAGAACTTATGTCGTTTTTTTCTGTAGAAATTATGTCGCTGCTAAACGTCATAAGATCGCGCGAAATTGTGTCGTTTAAAAATTACTCGTGGAGGACTTATGACGTTTAAAAGTGACATAAGTCCTCCGAGGAAAAAACGACATAATTTCTCCAGCCGAGAAACTATGTCGCTGCCAAACGACATAAGTTCTAGCGTTTAAAAGTGACATAAGTCCGCCGAGGAAAAACCGACTTAATTTCGCAGGCATATGTATGTATAGTATACATTGTATATATACATATACATATATGTATATATATACCTATATATGTATGGTACACTCATTTTTAAACGACATACTTTCGCGCGAAATGTCGTTTGGCAGCGACATAATTTCTCGGCTGGAGAAATAATGTCGTTTTTCCTCGGAGGACTTATGTCACTTTTAAGTGACACTCCACAAGTAGTTTTTAAACGTCATAATTTCGCGCTAACTTATGTCGTTTGGCAGCGACATAATTTCTCGGCTGGAGAAATTATGTCGTTTTTTCCTCGGCGGACTTATGGCGTTCTCAAACGTCATAAGATCGCGCGAAATTATGTCGTTTAAAAACGGAGGAATTATGTCGGAGGAATTAAGTCGTTACCCCATAAGCTGGCAGCGTCAACAATGGTTTTTATACCCGTTACTCGTAGAGTAAAAGGGTATATTGTATTCGTGCAAAAGTATGTAACAGGTAGAAGGAAGCGTTTCCGACCCCCATAAAGTATATATATTCTTGATCAGGGTCACTAGCCGAGTCGATAAAGCCATGTATGTCTGTCCGTCCGTATGAACGCTGAGATCTCAGAAACTACAAAAGCTAGAGAATTGGGATTACCCACACATATTCTTTGGCTTCCTACGCAGCGCAAGTTTGTTTCAGCCGGGGGCCACGCCCCCTTTAACGCCCACCATCGCCTAAAGCCCACAATAAACGAGTTTAAAAAGTGTCAGGCGCCCACACCTTTAAAGATTTTGGAAAAGTAGAAATGCAGTTTTATTGTATTTATCAATACCAATCGAAATGTAGAAGAAATTTTTAAAATCGTACCATTCGTTAAAAATTTGTGCCAGATTAAAAATTTTATATCTCCATCTCCCTCGCACTCACTTTGGCTGAGTTACGGGTATCTGATAGTCGGGGCACCCGACTATAGCGTTCTCTCTTGTTTTTTTTAAGATTTTCCAAAATGTTGCAATGCAACTTTAAAAACAATTGAATTCTCTATACAAATCAAACAGAAAATGTGATCTGTGATGAATGGGTCTCCCACTACAGATTTTTTAAGTTGATTTTTCGGAATAGAATTTTAGCCAATAAGAAAACAAAGTATTTTTATAAATCTTTGATATTTTTCTGAAAGCGCCTAGGGGCCCAAGTTGTATATGTATCAATTGAAATTTTAAGAGCAACCAATTCTTACAATATTGCAAAAAGGAAAAAAAATGTAAGTGCATAATTATTTTTTTTTTTTTTAATTTTTTAAAAGTCGTTAAGAAACTGGGTTTTTTTTTTTGATATTCTTGGACGTAAAGTAGTGTTACACTCTAGATCCCCGTTTAATTCTTTTTTTTTTTTTTTAAGTTTAGATATTTAACTAGAAATTCTGAAAAAAATTAGCCTGCCCTTTTGTGCATCTTCTGAGAAAACCGCAGTTTAAGTTAGCAAGAAATGTATATAATTTGAAATATTGTCAGCCCTGGTTCATCTGCGCGCCGTAACATCATGAAGATATTTGACTAATCTGAAGGTATTGATGAAGATAATGATAAATAAATAAACCAATTTAGGTTTTAAATTTAAAATTTTGTTATTTTGCTAAAAATATAGATATGAAATAAATACCGATTTCTACCAGATTTTTTTGAAAATATGCTATATTTCCTTAATCGATTCTATGACACCTATTAGATATCATTGATCGATTAAAAAAAATGGTAAACATAGAGTTAAATTGATACATAATGACTGAATCTCGATTTATGAGAACAAATATTGAAATAGAACCGAGATATTCCCTTTTGTACTAAGCGTTTATATGGAAGCTATAAGATGTAGTTGACCGATTTGAAAATTTTTTTTTCAAAAATCAAGTTAAATTATTTATAAATTTATTTATATTTTTTTTCTTAAAAAAAACATTTTTTTTTCTTAAAAATTTCCTACAACAAAAAAATTTCACTAAAATAATTTACCTTATGATGTTTTTTTACATATGGGCATTTCCAGGGTGACGGACGCGACATTTTTTCAACTTTACCTTTAAAAATAAGAGTGACGCAGTATACATTTTTTACTTTTTAATTTTTTGTTGGATAGCTCAGACACTCTTGTATTTATGGAGAAAAAATGAAAATTATCTGTCCAGCCAGTTCTTAATAATAAAATAAAATAAGTGAAATACGGACGCGACAAAAATAGAACTGCAATATTGAAAACTTTAGAAAAATCTTAAATTCTACGAAACTGGAGGGCGTATTTTTTTGGCTTTTTTTTCCAGTATACCTGCTGAGTAACTGAACACAACAAAGCAAGTTCGGTGGCAAAACATTCCGCCGTTTTTTTTCTAAACATAGTGCAAGAATACGGACGCGACAATTACGGACGCGACATGTTGCTACTTAACAAAAAATTGCAACTTTTTATTTTGTCAAAATGTTGCAGAGCTATTTTACGTGTTAATAAAGTTCCTGTTTGTGTATGTGTAATGTTTGGTTAAATTATTTTAGCGTTATCCACCCCTTTTTAATAGAAATATAGTTTTTATATAGCTCGTTCTATGAAAGCTGTATGACGCAGTGGTTAGAATTTAATTAAATTAAATTAGTAAACGCAGAAATTTAATCAAAATACACCTGTTAAAGAATATAAACCTAAGTTTAAAAATTAAGTTAATTTACGAATAATGTTGCACGTTTATTATATTTTACAAAAATGCCTAATTCTTTGTTACTGGATGCATAGTGTATTTTTCTTATTCCTGGAATCTGTGCAACATTTTTCCATTTTTCCTGTATTGGTAGTGAAAATTCCTCCACTTCTTTGGCGCCAATGTAGATAAGTTTTAAAATTTTTTGCCAACTTTTAATTTTTGGGTTTTGGTTGACTTTTTCCTGGAAATGCCCATATTTAATCGCAATTAATTTGCGTATATGTATGTTACAACAATCAAAATTTTAGCTGCTTTTGTATTAATTCCGAATTTTTTGAAATGTTAAAGAAAAACCATATCCCAGAGGAGAAGAAAATGTAATAAAAGTCAACAAAGATATAATTTTTTTCCTATTAATTTCCATTTAATTTTCCGACCGTTCCTATGGCAACTATTTGATATAGTCATCCGATTTTTATTTTTATTTATAATTGTATTCAAAATTCAGAAATATTTAAAAAATAGTATTCCCAAAAGTAGAAGGTAATATTTCAAAAAACACCAAAGCTAGAATTTTTTACGGTTTTTTTCAATCCTTCCTATGGGAGCTATTAGATATAGTTGTCCGATCCAGTCGGTTCCGACATATATACTACCTGAAAAAGAAAAAAGACCTTTGGGAAAGTTTGAGCCCGATAGCTTTAAAACTGAAAGACTAGTTTGTTTTTACAGACAGACAGACGGACGGACAGACGGACATGGCTAGTGATGCTGATCAATAGGGTCGGAAACGTCTCCTTCACTGCGTTGCAAACTTCTGACTTCTATTATGAGTGTATGTATGAGGTAGAAGAATGCGTTGCCGCCGCTATAAAGTATGCCAGTCAGACCATTCCGCATAAAGCCAGAAAAGCTGCATGGAAAACATGAATTTTTCTGAAAGTTCCTTTTGCGGTTTAATAATACCTTTCGATCGGTGTATATAGTGTTTCGGATGGACTATCGTAGCAGATTTTCAATTCTGCGGCTTTATACAGTGGAATGCTCGCGTACACTCCCGGTGCGATTCGTCTCTACGTGGACCTCCGTCCACTGTGATAATTACATTTTAAATCTCAATTACGATTCAAACAACAAACATAAATGCTTTAGCATTCAAAAAAACATTATAAAAACAAATTATTTGTGGACAGATTTATCTGTAAAATACTCACCTGTGAGCTTATTAATGGAAATAATCCGCTCATTCGAGCTGCTCCAAATCGATGACAACGTTAGCGGTGAATCGAAGCAAATGATGTCGGCAACAGAGAAAATGGTCTATCGATAAAGGTTGGTCAAAGGGGGAAATAAAAAATTATTATTAAACTTGTTAAAGATTTTAAGCTATTCCGTAGGCACACACAAGCCATTTTAATTTTAAATCTAAAACAAGATGTTCCATTTTTAGAACAGGAACCTACGATCTACTACAAATTTTTAAAAATTTATGTTCCGAAATTTGTATAAATCATTCGACAATAAAATTATACCATCTTATCTAATCTATTCTAGACATAAAAAAAATGTAATTATAAAAGTATATATGAGGCATTCTCCGAAAAACCGGCCACCCAAAAGTGTCATTTGAGGGATGTCGCATGTAATGTTGCCACCCTATAAATAGGCAAAGTTTGGGTAAAAAGCTAAAAAGCCCTTTGGTGCATTAAAATCGGTGCATTTATTCAAAAGTTGTATCTTCTCAAAAAAAAAGTCTACCCAAAAACTTTGCCAACTTATAGGGTGGCAACCCTACATGCGACAACGCTCAAAAAGCACGTTTTGTGTTTGGTTTTACGAGCACTGTCACGTACAAAATTAAGAAAAACATGGCATCAAAATGAAGTTTTGGGTAGCCGGTTTTTCGGAGAATTTGGTACGGTCTGTAAGTTGGAACACCTAACTTTCTCAGAACTTTTTCACTAATTTTTTTTTTTTTTAAGTCTTTTTCACTAAAAATTATTCGGAATTTGACACACATATTAATAACATGAAAAATTGTATTTTACAGTGTGAGCAAAGTTGTTGACATGTGTGTCAAATACAAAAGTGTTAAATGTGAAAAATAACACTGTGCAGCATTTTTAGTGCTTTTTAAATTTACCTCGATGGATGCTATATTTTTGGATTCGTTACGAATTCCCAAGTTAAACTGCGTTTTCCAAAAAGTTCCCCGACGCAAGGATTCTTAGCAAAGGGACCTCAAAGTTTGAAAAATGCTGAAATTGGCCAACTTTCCAGAGATCTCAGAGGCAAACGGATGCATGGTTTGATTCGATGTTAAAGTATTTTAAAAGATACACTCTTTATCTTTCAAACCCCTTAGAATAATTTTGGGATTTTTTTTAAGGCAGAAACAAATTCTAGAAAACATAGTCAAAAAACATTAAAGTATACAGCTGCGGTCAAAATAATAATAGCGTTGCCGCCCTGTGTTTTTAAAAGTTTGATGTTGTAACTTTTTTTAGGACTAAAAATGCTGCACAGTGTTATTAACACACACAGCTGACTTGTGTTTTTAACACAACGTGTTATAGTCATCGTAGGCTTATAAAATGCTTTTAATTTTAAATGCATGTTGTAAATAATAAGTAATACTAAGTAAAACTACGATGTATCGATAAAATTATAATACCCTTTGCAAGGGTATGAAAAAAAGTAGGCCAGCTGCGGATCGTGCAAAGGTCGCTGTATAGTTCCAATTTAAATGAAAACAAGTTTATTTTGAAGATAAAGATTGTTGAAACTGTCTGAACCTATAACATTAAAAAAAAATAGATTTAAAAAACTCTTCAAAGCCAAAAATCCCTTTTTTCCCATTTTATTTTTGGTTTCTTTCTCATCAAAAAATACTTTCACATTACGTAGGTTTCGGCAGTGGCCAATTTCATCACGACCCGAAGTTGGGGATACATGGAAACATGGGAGATAAACGCGTTTAAAGTATTTAAATAAATCTACTTTACTAGGAAGAAGTGTGCCGTCATCCTGGAAAAAGTTCCAAAACACTTCGGATTTCTTCGTGAAACTTCTATGACACACTCTACAAATTTGTGAAAAAAACAAAAAAAAAAGTAAGTACACACAAAAAAATTTGGTGAAATTAACCAATACAATTGTCAAACAGTCCCCAACCACAAAAATTGTCAATTCTACCAATTAAATAGTTACTTTCACAACAACAAATACACACAATTAGCAAAGACACACACATAAAATAAAGAAAAAAAAAGAACTATCCGTATGGGTAAATTTTACCAATAAAATTTTTTTGTGTGTACATTCCCAGAAAAATTTGTTGCTCCTATTTTTTGTGCTAAAGGGGTCCAACTTTAACGGAAACTACGTCACCCTTCCAAGGGTATTAAAAAAAAAATATTTTGTAAACTAGTGCTGGCAGCAATCTATCATTTAAAGAAAATCTAGATGGAAAATCGTAAGCCAAAATATGCTTACACAATTTTAAGATCTCTGAGCGTTAATGCCTATAACAATTCCACAAGCTGTAATTAGACCCAACTCACCTTGGTGGGAAAGATGTCCTTTGACTCGACCACTGACAGCTTAATGTAGTCCTCGGCATGCTTGACTCCTGAAGGATCCCTTAGACTAATGGCGAGGACATTGTTGGTCTCCCGCAGCAGGTTCAGCTGTATGGAAGTGAGCGTATCGAAGTAATATGTTTTAGCAATTTGAATGCATATAAGAACAAAAGAAAGTTAGTGGACGCTTTGCAGTCACTCCTAACGTTTCAGAGCAGCGGTCGGCACACAATACAATGATATTTTGTTTTATATTAGTGTCAGTAATATGCACGGACCAGCTCTTCGATGCTTGCGTGCAAACCGCTGTTCAACAGTGTACGTGAGGCTCAGAGCATGGACAGAGCAGTTCCCAATGCTCACTTAACAGGACGCTGCCGAGCGCTGTTTCAGAGCATTGCGACGCTGAATTTATAACCGTTACTCGTAGAGTAAAAGGCTCTATTATAATCGGGGATAAGTATGTAACCAGTAAAAAGAAGCGTTTTCAACTTAATAATGTATAAAAAAAAAACACCTCTAAACGAGGTAAAAACTAGTGACGATCGCACCTTTAACATACACAAGTTCTGAATTACTAAAATTGTAACATTTCAAAACCAATGTTGATATCAGAACTTTTGAATGTTTTTTACATCGTTAAGAGGATGGAGGTGAAGGCGGGGCTAGTTAACACCCAAAACCCCCTGTATCATGAACAGAAGAGAACATCAGCGGGATAAGCGAAATATGCTCCGTGAAATGACAGACCAGAATGCCGCATTTCAAGATGGATTATTAAATACATATGTGGGCTGGTGGATTAGACATAGGTGGGCAGTCCGTATCACGCTGCGTTCTTAAATGATATTCGAGTCCATCACTATCAGCCGAATGAAAATACAGAGAAGTTGTGAAAAAAGTTGTTCGTCGTAAAGTTATAATTTCAGTCGCAAAATCATTTAAAAAGTCGCGTTATTCACTTTTTCCTGGAAATGCCCATATTTAATCGCAATTAATTTGCGTATATGTATGTTACAACAATCAAAATTTTAGCTGCTTTTGTATTAATTCCAAATTTTTTGAAATGTTAAAGAAAAACCATATCCCAGAGGAGAAGAAAATGTAATAAAAGTCAACAAAGATATAATTTTTTTCCTATTAATTTCCATTTAATTTTCCGACCGTTCCTATGGCAACTATTTGATATAGTCATCCGATTTTTATTTTTATTTATAATTGTATTCAAAATTCAGAAATATTTAAAAAATAGTATTCCCAAAAGTAGAAGGTAATATTTCAAAAAACACCAAAGCTAGAATTTTTTACGGTTTTTTTCAATCCTTCCTATGGGAGCTATAAGATATAGTTGTCCGATCCAGTCGGTTCCGACATATATACTACCTGAAAAAGAAAAAAGACCTTTGGGAAAGTTTGAGCCCGATAGCTTTAAAACTGAAAGACTAGTTTGTTTTTACAGACAGACAGACGGACGGACAGACGGACATGGCTAGTGATGCTGATCAATAGGGTCGGAAACGTCTCCTTCACTGCGTTGCAAACTTCTGACTTCTATTATGAGTGTATGTATGAGGTAGAAGAATGCGTTGCCGCCGCTATAAAGTATGCCAGTCGGACCATTCCGCATAAAGCCAGAAAAGCTGCATGGAAAACATGAATTTTCTCTGAAAGTTCCTTTTGCGGTTTAATAATACCTTTCGATCGGTGTATCAAGTGTTTCGGATGGACTATCGTAGCAGATTTTCAATTCTGCGGCTTTATACAGTGGAATGCTCGCGTACACTCCCGGTGCGATTCGTCTCTACGTGGACCTCCGTCCACTGTGATAATTACATTTTAAATCTCAATTACGATTCAAACAACAAACATAAATGCTTTAGCATTCAAAAAAACACATCACTATCAGCCGAATGAAAATACAGAGAAGTTGTGAAAAAAGTTGTTCGTCGTAAAGTTATAATTTCAGTCGCAAAATCAGTTAAAAAGTCGCGTTATTCAATTTCAAAACTTATGTAACTCTTATATCTACCAACTATTATATTCCTAAACTTTATTAATAAACTACAGATAATATCCAATTATCTTACATCTGGGCGGTTCTTTTTCAAACCGAATTCAAAATAGTTTGAATTTTTTCGTGAAACTTTTATGACACATTAGTGGACGCTTATTCTACCAATTTGAGAAATATAAAATTGAATTTTTAGTTTCTATATGTATTTACCCCCTTAATAAATTTTCCGCCCCTGAAAATTTGCCGCCCTAGGCAGCTGCCTATATTGCCTATATGGCAAATTCACCACCTTTAATATATCTATATAATATATGTATGTATCGTATTAATTTCTGGCTCAGATGTTTAAAACAATATAGGAAAATTAACATTTCTATCCATAACAGGACTCTTTTTAATTCTAATTATAAAAATGTTGCTCCCTTACTGAACGTAATATTAACATGAACTGTCTCCAACTGTTATTTTTTGAAACTTTTATGTGTTCCCCATCTAGTTAGGTGAGGACTCCTAAGACGAATAAAACAGTTACCGTAACAGTTGTAAGTTTTATTTATAAAACTCACACTAAAAAACTTATTTCTGATTTTTATTTTTTTTGCTCAAAAATAATAGTTCTATTTTGAGTTTTATTATAAAACACAGAAGGCATTGATGAGTAAAAAATGTAAATCAACGACTCATTTTACAGGTAATAGAATGCCCTCTAATTTTTTTTACATAGCATTGAGATCCATTGATTAGTTTAGAAACTACACTTCGCCAAACTTGAAAAAGTTGGAAAATCATTAAAAATACACGCCTAAAAATCAAAACTAGTTTGTAACATCACAAAAATCAATTAACTTTGCGATTTTTTCTATAACAAGAAAGGAAGCTAGCTTCGGCCAGCCGAAGCTTATATACCCTTGCAGATCATTCCTATTCATTTAGAAAAACATTAAATTTAAATTAACTTGCGTATATGTTACAACAATCCAAATTTTAGCTGCTTTCGTATAACTTTGGCATTATTTTTTTGATCCTACCTATGGCAGCTATATGATATAGCCGTCCGAATTTTGTTACTACTACCTGCAATAGAAAGAAGACTTTTGGGAAAGTTTGAGCGCGATAGCTTTAAAACTGAGAGACTAGTTTGCGTAGAAACAGACGGACAGACGGACAGACGGACGGACAGACGGACATGGCTATATCGACTCGTCTTGTCATGCTGATCAAGAATATATTTACTTTATGGGGTCGGAAACGTCTCCTTCACTGCGTTGCAAACTTCTGACTGAAATCATAATACCCTCTGCAAGGGTATAAAAACTGGTTAGATGGATTTAATTCAAACCGTTTGTATATTATTAAGTGTCATTTAAATAACATTGACTAATTTTTATAGCCGATACTATCGGCCAATATATCAAACAAACAAACAAATTTGCAAAAAACCGTGGAAGTAGGTTTGATAATCCCTTAGACGGCTGTAAAATCAGATTGGCGAAAAGTCTTATAGGAGGGCCGTAAGGTTCTGATGAGTTTTATTTTAATTGGAATAAAATGAAAATCGTAGGACAAGCCATTTCTTAAAAGTGTTTTGCAAAATTTGTAAAAAATCGTGGAGGTAGCTTTGATAACCCCTTCGACAGTTGTGAAATCAGGTTGGCGAAAAGTCTTACAGGAGGGCCGCCAGGCTCTGATGAGTTTTATTTTGATTGGAATAAAATAAAAATCATGGGATTGACCATTTTTTAAAAGTGGCTAAACAAATTTGCAAAAAATTGTTACATATTCAACTTAGGGCCTTAGGCGCTTTCAGAAAAATTTCAAAGATTTATAAAAATACTTTATTTTCTTATTGGCTAAAATTCTATTTCGAAAAATCAACTTTAAAAATCTGTAGTGGGAGACCCATTCATCACAGATCACTTTTTCTTTTTGTTTTGTATAGTTCAATTGTTTTTAAAGTTGCATTTCAACATTTTGGAAATACCTGCAATAGAAAGAAGACTTTTGGGAAAGTTTGAGCCCGATAGCTTTAAAACTGAGTGACTAGTTTGCGTAGAAACAGACGGACAGACGGACGGACAGACGGACAGACGGACATGGCTAGATCGACTCGTCTTGTCATGCTGATCAAGAATATATATACTTTATGGGGTCGGAAACGTCTCCTTCACTGCGTTGCAAACTTCTGACTGAAATCATAATACCCTCTGCAAGGGTATAAAAATAGTAGTCTACTATTTTCTGAATTTTGCATGTATTTTGTTTTTTTTTTTTGTTTGGGTCATTGAATAGTATTTAACAAATAAAATAGTAGAAACCCTATTTACGAAATTTTCATGTATTTTGTTGTTTTATTCATTTGGCAAATTAATAGTAACGTGTCAATTAATATCGTAGCAAAACTATTTTATTTGTTTGCATGTATTTTGTTGTTTTATTTTTTGGGGCATTGAATAGTAACACCACAATTAATATCGTAACTCAACTATTTTTTTCCTTCGTGTATTTTGTTGTTTTAAAATACAATTATAAATTGTAGGTCAACTATTTTTCTGGACTTAGGGGGGTTAGAGTATCCGACTCATAATCTCTGGGTCGTGAGTTCAAATCCCACTTTTGCAGATGAATTTTTCCTTTTTATACCCTTGCAGAGGGTATTATGATTTTAGTCAGAAGTTTGCAACGCAATGAAGGAGACGTTTCCGACCCTATTGATCAGCATCACTAGCCATGTCCGTCTGTCCGTCCGTCTGTCTGTCTGTTTCTACGCAAACTAGTCTCTCAGTTTTAAAGCTATCGGGCTCAAACTTTCCCAAAAGTCTTCTTCCTATTGCAGGTAGTATATATGTCGGAACCGACCGGATCGGACAACTATATCTTATAGCTCCCATAGGAAGGATCGAAAAAAAAAAACGAAAAAAAATTCTAGCTTTGGATTTTTTTGAAATTTTACCTTCTACTTTTGGAAATATTATTTTTTAAATATATCTGAATTTCGAATAAAATTTCTAAAAAATCGGATAACTATATCATATAGCTGCCATAGGATCGGTCGGAAAATTAAATGGAAATTAATAGGAAAAAAATTTTTATTACATTCTCTTCTCCTCTGGGACATGGTTTTTCTTTAACATTTCAAAATTTGGTATTTCGTATAGCTGCCATAGGAAGGATCAAAAAACTAATGCCAAAGTAATACGAAAGCAGCTAAAATTTGGATTGTTGCAACATATACGCAAGTTAATTTACATTTAATGTTTTTGTAAATGAACAGGTCACCAGTCCTGGCAAGTGTGGCAAATGGCAGATGTAGCAAATCTGCCATACGGTTACATGAAGTTTGCTACGTTTGCTATTAAAAATATAAGCATATATAAGCGTATACTTACGGCATTTTGTTGCATTTGTTGTTGGATATGAGAAATTTTCACCTGCTACATCTACCATTTGCGACACTTGCCAGGAGAATGCAAATTTACGATAGTTATGCGGACTTGAAAACCCCCTTTGTTAATGTTGAGCTGACTGCTCTTCAAGTCAGCTGTTATTGGATGTGGATGGAGCTCTGTGGGAACACGAGTTTAACGTTTATCAAAAATCCCAACCTTTTCACACAAATGAACTTTATGGGAAGAGGCTATCAGGTGGAAAACTGGATTTTTTAGGGGGAAATATCGACTGTTTGAGATTTTTAGGAGGAAAGCTAATTTCCAGCTCCCGACCCGGAAACGAAACGGATCCCAACCCCACTTGAAATCCAAGTAGATCGTTCCTCCCAACGGAGCACACGGTACTCCGAAAGCCTCATTTATCGAAATAAAATGGTGGCAGGCCTAGACACCGACACATGCAAAATTGTGTCGGCCTGTGTAATTGTGCGGCAAACTCAAACGAGTCTCAAGTGCTGCATAACTGAAAAATCGGATCTTAATTACAATAAGATTTTTTTTAAATAAACGGTAAGAGCTAAAAATTACCAGAGAGAACGCTTAAGTCGGGTGCCCCGACTATCAGATACCCGTTACTCAACTAAGGGAGTGCGAGGGAGATGAATATATAAAACTTTGATCGGGCATAACTTTTTAACGAATGGTCCGATTTGTAAAATTTCTTCTACATTTCCATAGGTATTGATAATCACAATAAAACTGCATTTTTACTTTTCCAAAATCTTTAATGGTGTGGGCGCCAGACACCTTTCAAAAAATGGTTTGTTGCGATTGAGGGCGTTAGAGGGGCGTGGACCTTTTTGAAATAAACTTGCGCTGCTTGGGAACTCCAAGAATATGCATGCAAAATGCCAATCCTCTAGTTTTTATACTTTCCGAGATCTCAGCGTTCACACGGACGGACAGACAGACGGACAGGCGGACATGGCTAGTTTGACTCGGCTAGTGATCCTGATCAAGAATATATATACTTTAGGAATAAAGTATATGTGTGGGAATATGTGTGGGTAATCCCAACTTTCTAGCTTTTGTAGTTTCCGAGATCTCAGCGTTCATACAGACAGACAGACGGACTTGGCTAGATCGACACGGCTAGTGATCCTGATCAAGAATATATATACTTTATAGGGTCACTTACATACTTTCGCTCGAATACAATATACCCTTTTACCAAACAGATAACGGGTATTATTACATGCAATAAACGAAACGTATGTCCGCGTCCTCAACAATCCCCAACACATTTCCATAGTAGCCATGACATTACAGATCATGTAAGCCCTGCTAAATGGACGTAATAATTACGTTTTTATAAATTTTCCTATTCAAAAATTTCTATAGGGTTGAAAACCTGTTACATACCTTTCAACGAATACAATTATTACACTCTACACTCTGTGGCACGCGGGCACATTTGTTTTGGTTTTGGCACTTAGCATACCGAGCGGCACTAGCCATTCTCTCCGCGGGCACACGCTGAGTCTTCTTTGTGTCGCTGTCCGTAACGAGGCAAGCCAACAACAATTCTATTGAACTTTTTATACCCGTTACTCGTAGAGTAAAAGGGTATATTGTATTCGTGCAAAAGTATGTAACAGGGAGAAGGAAGCTTTTCCGACCCTATAAAGTATATATGTTCTTGATCAGGACCACTAGCCGAGTCGAACTATCCATGTCCGTCTGTCCGTCTGTCTGTCCGTCCGTATGAACGCTGAGATCTCGGAAACTATAAAAGCTAGAGAATTGGCATTTTGCATGCATATTCTTGGAGTTCCTACGCAGCGCAAGTTTATTTCAAAAAGGTTCCACGCCTTTAAAGATTTTGGAAATGTAAAAATGCAGTTTTATTGTGATTATCAAAACCTATCGAAATGTAAAAGAAATTTTTTAAATCGGACCATTCGTTAAAAAGTTATGACCGATCAAAGTTTTAATATATCCATCTCCCTCGCACTCCCTTAGCTGAGTAACGGGTATCTGATAGTCGGGGCACCCGACTATATCGTTGTCCCTTGTTTTTTCGTTTTAACTCACAATGCAAATTGTTGTTGTCTTTTTCATGACTGTGTGAGTCGTTAATCGCGTGCGTGTGATTTTCCCTTTACCTGTTACATACTATTGCACGAATACAATATACCCTTTTACCCTACGAGTAACCGGTATAATTACATGCAATAAACGAAACGTATGTCCGTATCCTCAACAATCCCCAACACATTTCCATAGTAGCCATTACATTAAATATTATATAAGCCCTGCTAAATGGACGTAATAATTACGTTTTTATAAATTTTTCTATTCAAAATTTTTACTGGGTTGAAAACCTGTTACATACCTTTCAATGAATAAAAGTTTTACTCTACAACAGGGGTGCTCAGTCCTATGGCACGCGGGCACATTTGTTTTTGTTTTAGCACTTGCATACCGAGCGGCACTAGCCATTCTCTCCTAGGGCACACGCCGAGTCTTCTTTTTTTTCATTTTAACTGACAATGCAAATTGTTGTTATCTTTTTCTGATTTTCTTTTATTTGTGTTTGTAAATGCTCTGGCATAAGGCAGTTTTGACCACCCCTGCTTTACAAGTAAATAGTATAAAACTGGAAAAGTGACACTCACCGCTATTGTCAGATTATTATCTATCTGAGCATCGACCACATCTTTGGTGGCCAGTTCATACCGTAGTCCATTTGCATCCTCAATGTCGTGGGAGAATTCATTACCTAGATTGTCGTGCAGCGATACTTTAAACATAAAGTTCATGCCTCGCGGAACTTTGTGTGCGACCTTTTTAAATTTAAGGTTTGGCATCAGTGTCACTAAAATGTATTGAACATTCTTCACTTCGATTCCGATAGGCAGCGTTTGGTCCGTTGTTTTGGCCTAGATGCGGTTCATTTGAATAACAGAAGAATATAATAATGGTAGATTCTTACAATTATAAGATCACGACCAAGAGTGTCCTTTGTGTGCACGAGGCCATCTGGTGTTACGTTGACGATGCCACTGCTTTGATTGTCTAGCTTATAGATCGCATCGTCCATATTCGCTTTAAGCTGAAGTGTGCTTCGCGGCGCTGCCAAAATGGAATCCCTTTTGATGGGATTTGGAGCCAGTAACTCCAGTGTTTTAAAAACTGCGATACATTTTTCATTACAATTAACATGAGTGTTTAGGTGAGCGCACACATACCAATTAGCTCAACAGTGGCTGGTGGTAGCATTGTTCCATCCGCCAAACTGACCGATGCTGTGACTGTAACCCTTCCTGGATGAAGGGCCCGTACTCGGACCGATATTAAATCCTCACTCTGGTATTCTATTCCTAAAATTGAAATTTAAGACATTTATTTTATTTTGTTTAAATCGGTTTATTTTAACAGCAGCAGCAGAAGCAATAGCAACTTGCTACCGACTGAAAGCAGCAGCACAGCAGCAGCTAAAAATCAGAAACCAACGACTTGCTATTGCTTCGACAGTCGTTAGTGCTCGGATTTTGCTTTTGCTTCGACTGCGACCGCCCGACTTTTTCAGGAGCAATAGTTATTAATTTAATTTAACATAACAATATTGTTGTTTAATTCTAAAATATTTAAATATATTAAAACAATTTCTTTGGCATCAAAAAAAGAACTAAATTTGTGATTTTTTCTATAAAAACTGGTACGAAAACAGTTAAATAACATCCACCAATTTTTATAGCCATACTATCGGATAATATATCGGTGGCAAAGCGATTGCTTGAACAATTGCGGTGTTCACTGTATCTCCGCCAAAAATTATAGTATTTCTATTTTGTTTTCACATTTCGCTAAAGAATTAAAAAAAACCCGCCCCCCTGGGAAACTCGAACTTTAATTTCTTATTTTTAAGAATTTTTTCTGTCTTCCAAAGAAAAAATAAAAAGAACTCTTCCCAGGGGGCTGGCTTTTTTATGCAGAAAAATATGCCACAAGTATGGAAGCGAAACGTTGAGCCGTTAAGAAACGCCGATGAACACGGACTTTCAAAACGTGGTTTCGAGAAATACGCACTTAAACATCATTCATTTACAAAAACATTAAATTTAAATGAACTTGCGTATATGTTACAACAATCCAAATTTTAGCTGCTTTCGTATTATTTTGGCATTAATATTTTGATCCTTTCTATGGCAGCTATACAACATAGTCGTCCGAATTTTGTTAAATTTAATTCGAAATTTTGAAATGTTGAAGAAAAGTCATATCCCAGAGGAGAAGAGAATGTAATAAAGGTCAACAAAGATATAATTTTTTCCCATTAATTTTAATTTAATTTTCCGACCGTTCCTATGGCAGCTATATGATATAGTCATCCGATTTTTTAAAAATTTTATTTGAAATTCAGAAATAATATAAAAATAGTATTTCCAAA
The DNA here is from genome assembly GCA_035046095.1 of Drosophila pseudotakahashii. Classification (NCBI taxonomy): domain Eukaryota; kingdom Metazoa; phylum Arthropoda; class Insecta; order Diptera; family Drosophilidae; genus Drosophila; species Drosophila pseudotakahashii. The sequence goes on along the minus strand of JAWNOE010000055.1, from coordinate 1,312,087 downwards.
AGATTAAGGTTATATTTCAAAAAACACCAAAGCTAGCATTTTTTTGTTTTTTTTTTTTTGATCCTGGAGCTATATGATATAGTGGCCCGATCCGGTCGGTTCCGACATATATACTACCTGCAATAGAAAGAAGACGTTTGGGAATATTTGAGCCCGATAGCTTTAAAACTGAAAGACTAGTTTGCGTAGAAACAGGCAGACAGACATACGGACGGACAGACGTTGCAAATTCAAAGGCGATTTTCTTAAACCAAGGGCGATTTAAGTCGTTTTTTTTTTGAGTGCAGATCAGAGCGTAGATTCAAGCCGAGCAAGTGTTGCTCTCACTCTGGTCCACTGGCAACAGGGTCAGCCTGTATTATCTTTGCGGTGTTTTTGAGATTGCCCATGTGCACTTACCCATGATACGAATCCCACGAGCTGGCCGCCCAACCATAACTTCGATAATCCTGAATGCAGGATTACGCAACACGCGACTACTGCCCAACAATATGCGAGCCAATATGAACAACTTTGACCAGAGGAGCACCATGATGACCGCGATGACTCCAATGCCAGTGGCAGGGTGGGCAGCTATTCGAAGAACTAACGAAGAACTTGAATGAGGACTCTACGAACCCAATTGCCTACAATGATTCGCTGAGGGAGGCAGCAGTAAAATTGGCCAAGCATCATTTTTATCGCACAGTTGGAACTTCTTTGCCCAGATTTGAGGAACTGCGGACTTTAGTGCGTAAGATTTCTGCAGTCATTAATTCTCGGCATTTAGTTTAGATTTCAGAAAGCCCTGGCGATCTAGACGTTTTGACTCCTGCTTATTTTCTTCTTGGTGGACCTCCTGAGGCTAATTTAAGAGCCTGATTTAACTGCATTAAACTATAATCGTTTTGGCGGCTGGCAACGTGTGACCCATCTTCAGCAAATCTTTAAGGCTCGTTGGCGTGAGGAGTATCTGACCCTGCTGCAACAACGTTTCAAATGGCGCCTCGCAACTCGACCTCTTCAATCAGATGACCTGGTCCTCGTCAAGGATGAGAATCTTCCCCCAATGCGTTGGCCGCTCTCCCGAGTGGTCGGCGTATCTCCAAGCCGTTCCCGAGATATACTTATTTGAGGAACAACGTACAACTTTACACGTTTTTAAATGTGTTTTAGGGGAATAAAAAAGGTATAGTATTTGGAATTTCCTTTCGCGGTTTTGGAAGTCTTCTTCACCCTATAAAATAAACTCAAATATCCAAGATTGTCCATTTCATAGTCAACCTAATTCACCCGAAGAAAATTGTTATTTGCATAAAATTACCTTTGCTATATTGAAACAAAATCTCCCAAGTGGGCCACCCCTGTTTCGAAGGTCCGATTTTCATCGAACTATTTGACTTTTCCTGTTCACAACGACAATAAAAGAACTTAATTTAAACGGTTTGGCAAAATTTTTAGTTCTACCGGAGTTATAGTGGTCACAAATTGGCATGACTTTTTCGAAACCTTTACAAAACCATTTAAAATTGAAGTTTAATTCATTATGAATAAGATCAAAAAAAAAATTGGGGATCGGACAAAGGTTTTTTGCAATACGAATTTTTCGGTGGACGCACAGCGGTTTCCCATACAAAAACCGCTTGCTCGTGTAAATTGGCTGGTCAACACATGCCGTAGCGAGCGTAGCGTCAGCCGAATGCAGCTGTCAATGAGGGACTTTTTGTCGTTTTGTATGGAAAACCTCTGTGAGCTCACCGAAAAATTGAAGTTGCGAGATCCCCAATTTTTATACCCGTTACTCGTAGAGTTAAAGGAAGGAAGCCTTTCCGACCCTATAAAGTATATATATTCTTGATCAGGATCACAAGCCGAGTCGAGATAGCCATGTCCGTCTGTCCTTTTGACCGTTTCTATGCGAACTAGTCTCTCAATTTTAAAGCTATCGCGATGAAACTTTTCCAAAAGTCTTCTTTCTATTGCATATAGTACAAATGTCGCAACGAGTCGGATCGGACCACTATATCTTATGGCTTATGGAGAAACATTACTGCTAATAAAAGTCACAAACATAAATATCACATTGGTCAGGACTTTTATAACAAAAGTCTTATGATAACTGTTATTCTCTGACAAGTGAGAAGGGTAGCTTTACGAGTGGTAATGCAGATTTATTAGATCACGATAATTGAGTAGGATGAGTAGGAGAGTCGTCCTCATCTGGTTCTTCTGGTGGCAGCTCGCACCAGGGTTTTGTCGGACGAATACACCGACTTGTAGTGTCTCTGCGTTCGTTGGGCGTTTGTAGCGCGGCTCCAGTTTTCGTGATGTTCCTGTGCTGAACGGCTCATTTTCCACCAGCACGAGGTCTCCAAGGCTGTAAACTGTTGGCTTAGCATGTTTGGCATCGCAACGTCTCTTGGCAGCAGCTCGGTGATCGTTGACTGTAATCGCAGCACCTGCCCCCAGCTGTTCGGCATCTGTTGGCATTTTCGGTACCTGGTTTTGAATGGCGTTCGTCAGTATGTTCTTCAGGATATCTCGGGGCTCGTAACCGTGCAAGAGCTGAAATGGGGAGCAATTAGTAGTACCGTTTACCGTAGTGTTGAGTGCTTATCATTGTCACTCGAAGGCAATAACATTGACAATTTTATGCGGTTTGTTCTCTATGCATGACCATAAGCTCTGGGTTTCCTTACAGCATTTAAAATATGCTTTACATTGTTTGGCTTGCAATACTTCTCATAATCTTTCGACATGAAAGCTGTTCCACGATCAGTTACAATTCGATCTGGCATTCCTAAGTAGCTACTGACATCTTGCAGCACATCCAGGACATGTTTAGTTGCTATACTTTTTGTGAACGCGTCGACGATCACAAGAATGTGTTCGTTCCTCTTGGAACTATTGGGAAATGGTCCCAGGTGGTTGATGTGTATCGTTGAAAATGGAATCGGCTTGATGTCATCATAATGGTACTGTCCTTTCTGGCGTCCTCCTGGTAATTTATAAAATACACAGCCCACAAAAGACTTGATGTAACTTTTCACATAGTTTGGCATTCGGGGGAACCAAAATAAGTTTTGAATTCGTGCCATTGTCTTCTCTGTACCGTGTAAAATCGTGTAAAATTGGAATCTCAGCTGCTTCGGCACAACCCACAACAGATTTCTGCCATGTTTTGGAAATAAGCGATCGTGCTCGATAACATAGTCGTCTATCTCTGATTTCTAGTCCAACTTCATGTCTGCGACAATCTTCTGGATTTTCTCATCCTGTAACTGTATGGAAAATAGCCTACATCTTCGTCGATTATTGTCTTGGCGATCTTAACCAGTGAGACCCAAATACTTTCTCACATCGGTGACATTAATGGCTTCGGAAACATTCTGATGGCATTCGTCTTTATATCCCCAGGTGGTGACCAAGGAATGTGATTGACTGCTTATGCAACTCACATTTGTTCAAGTTTAATGTTAGTCCGCACTCCTTTAAGACTTTCAGGATCCTCTCCAGCTTCCCATACGTTTTAGCAAATGTTTGGCTACCATGTAGTGTATCATGTCTCCTTTCTGCACTCTCTTCTGTAACGCTGACATGAGTCGATTGAATATTTTTTTTTTTTTATTAAATTTTATTTTGACGTAGATCAACCAAATGCTTATAAAACGCATATTTAAAATATAGAAAACAAGTAACTGGAAACATAACATGAGTGTGGAAATAACAATTTTATAACATTGACAATTCTACATTATTGTTTCAGGACGCAGATCAGATGACGTCCTCTAGTCCTACAAAAACAGCAGATGCATTCTTTAATCCGAACGAAAGTCGCTTGAATTCGTACAATCCATCGGTGGTGATGAAGGCAGTGAGCTTCCTGCTCTCGGCTATGAAATTGCCGCTGACTGTGCTGACATCGCATCTTCTTGCTGCATGGTGAGCCCCACTGCTGCTGGCATCTCAACGACCTCTAATTTTTCAAACTCTGCAAGCCTTTGAACCAATTCGGCTTTTTATCCGCTTTTTTTGGCATTCTCCGCTATTATCTGACTTTTCCTTTGGTAGATGGACAGTTCTCTTTGCGAGCGAGACAACTCTACCTCATAAAGTTTTGCATCGACTTGTTCAAGGCACCAATACACACAACCTCTTTGTATGTATATGCTCTGGTTTCTAGAGTCTTCTGCTTCTCTTGAGACTTCTGGGGCCACAGGTTCACTAAAAATCCTGATCAATCTGCTTTGCTTTCCACGGGTTCACATAGATTCCCGATATTTCTGCCTTGAATCCGTCTGCCACGTAGAAACGGAACACATCCGTAATTTGCAATTTTCTTTGTCACATAGACCTTTGGGAACACATCCCATTGCAAACTTTCCACGCCGACGATTCTCGCTGCTTTTCTGGAGTTTTTACCACAACTTCTCCTCTCCACGCATATTCAACCTCAAGGATCCCACTTCTGAACTCAGAAGGTTTATTAAATTAGGATAATTGAGTAGAATACATTGAAAATTATAAAACTATAACGCTCTACACACGTTCTGCTTGAGTTCTTTGCGAAAACCTTTAAAATACCCAATACTAACAATACCGACGAAGGTGTTTCTCAACATTATCTGATTTTTAGTATATACGGAACTAGGCGCTGTTCACACAAGTAAAATAAAAGTAAAAAATAACTGTTATTCTTTTGATATCAGAGCTCGTAAAAAAGGTCTCACTTGTGCTTGTAGTCAGGAAAAAACCCCTCACATACTGACGAACCTGTCAGAGAGAGACCCCAAAATTTCGATTTCCCCTGGGTTGCTCCCTGCTCAACCGATGAGCGATTTGGTTTGCTGGATCGGGTCTGTGTTCACCCGAGACCCTTTTCGTCGAAAATACTCGGCAAAAGGTCTTTTGAGCATGTATGTGTGCTTCTCGTATAGCTCGGTAAAAATTTGTACACAGCTTGCTTTTTTGCTCTCGTATAGCTGAATAAAAATTGGGATGCTCTTTCTCCACCAAGCAGCCTTAATGATTCTCTTTTTTTCACCATTCTGGATGGTCAAACCTATACACGGAAATTGAAAATTGTACTTTGTTTCATGGTCGACTACCATTATTGACCAACAAAATTAATTTTTCTGCCTAAAATTTAAGTCACCTTATTTGAAGGAAGTTGCGAAAGTGGTGCTAGTCTCACTTGCATAACAAATATCAGTGGAGAGGTCATTTTCAACTCTTAATTTCATCCTCAACAAAAGACATAATATCTTCAACAATTTCAATGCTTAATTTGTAATTTTAAATAAATAAACATGAATAAATAATAATTATAATTGGGTTATTTCATTATATAACAAGAGAGAACGCTATAGTCGGGTGCCCCGACTATCAGATACCCGTTACTTAGCCAAAGTGAGTGCAAGGGAGATGGAGATAGAAAATTTTTAATCTGGCATAACTTTTTAACGAATGGTCCGATTCTTCTACATTTTTGATAGGTATTGATAAATGCAATAAAACTGAATTTTTACTTTAAAGGTGTGGTCGGCAGACATTTTTTAAACTCGTTTATTGTGGGCGTTAGGCGATTGTGGGCGTTAGAGAAGGCGTGGCCCCCGTCTGAAACAAACTTGCGCTGCGTAGGAAGCCAAAGAATATGTGTGGGTAATCCCAACTTTCAAGCTTTTGTAGTTTCTAAGATCTCAGCGTTCATACGGACGGACAGACGGACAGGCGGACATGGCTAGATCGACTCGGCTAGTGACCCTGATCAAGAATATATAGAATATACTTTATAGGGTCGGAAACGCTTCCTTCTACCTGTTACATACTTTTATACGAATACAATATACCCTTTTACTCTACGAGTAACGGGTATAATAAACACTTCTGCGTTTTTTGAAAGATTCTATGTCAATTTGTCTTGATTCAGAAAGATTCACTTATGTATAAAATTATTGGAAAAACTACTAGATCTACACATCAGAAATTATATAGGAAGTAACTGTTGAGAGAGTTAAGGAATTGCGCTTGGGGTATTCGTAGATAGGAGTTTCTCCATCGCCCCTCAGCTTCATAATGGAATCGACACTCAGGGAGATATGTGAGTGGGCAGAAAAGGTGGTACTCAGTATCAGTGCGGACAAGACGGACCTCATTCTGTTTAATAAGAGATACAAGGTAACGAAATGGACCCCTCGATGGCAACGAGACAGCTGACGTTCTTGCAAAGGAGGGCGTAGAGCTGACGAACGAAAGAACGGAGAACGTACCTGTTTCCCTCTGAACGCTAGAAAGCGCCCTGGAGAAACAGGCGAGCACGCGATCAAAAAGCAGGTGGGGAAATACCAAGACTTGCCGAATCTCAAGAACTATGTGCAAAGAGCGCAACGGCAAACTCCGCCAATATGTACTGCATGAATGAATGTTCGGCATAAAAGACCGTAGCCAACTAGAAAAAGCAGACAGAATCTATTCTGGTCTCATACCGACGAAAGCCACTAGCTTCGAGGGAGGAGGATTTCCCCCATTGGCATCTGCCCACTAAGTCCAATGCCACCAGGAGACAGAATTTACTCTGATCTCAGAGGAGCTATATTGGAATCCATATTTTCCCGCAGAGGCCAAAGACTTAAGTCAAGACTAGAGATCCTGAAAGAAGTCCTTGTTACCTACCTGTTACATACTATTGCACGAATACAATATACTTTTTACTCTTCGAGTAACGGGTATAATAACAACAACTCCAAGAGCAGCGAGCAAGAATTTAAGATTTTGCCAATCTACGGGGAAATAAATCAGTATGAGTCATATTTTTTAAGATATCGGCTTCAAATTTAGAGTGAATATTAGTAAGCCCAAAAATAAGGTTGGACATACAAAAAAGAGCGTGGCACTTAAAAAGGCGTAAACCATAAACCTGTTTTCGTAACAGTTGAATATTTCTAAAAGAGCTCAATGAGCAGTGCTCATACATACATGGACATTAGGGTGGACTTTTTTCGTATGCAATTTTTAAGGCCATAATCCTACCCCTTTATATATCGCCTTTTTGTATCCTTAATCCATAAAAGAAAGAAAGAGTACATAATAATTCGTTTTAGGCGGTGCGCAACGGCTTTAAAGTTTATAACGCATATTTCAGATTTTATACTTTGACAGTGTTTCAAAAAGTAACTAAATCACTTTCCCGAACTTTTTAACATGGGATGAAGTCGTTGATAAAATTCAAGTCCCTGGGAGACAAATACAACTTTAAAATAATGGTCTGCATTCCTTTGACCATAACGTTTATTGGCAAACGCAAAAGTGACAGTTTATCTTCAAAATTATAATATAGAATCTTTATTTTAGGGTGAGTGACTCAAAAAAAGAACATGAGGGTTCGCGAATCGAACTCGGTACTTTTTGTTCGGAGACAGAAGCTCTACAGGCTAGGCTACGTCCAACGGATTTTTTTGTGTTTTGCTGTAGCCTAAACGATATTGTCTGCACGTATAGATATATATGTTTTTAGTTTTGGGAGCCCAAAAATCGGATAGAAGGAACGTATTCTTGAAATGATTCTAAGCAACATTGCCGAACAAACTTGTAGTCTAAAATGACGTTAGATCAAATATTCCTTCAACTTCACCGTTATCTATGTAAGGAAAATTCTTCGTATGGAAAGTAAACCAGATTTGAAAATGGAACAATAAACAAACTTTATAAAGTAAAAAAAATTGGGGTTTCAAATTCAGTAATCTAAATGTGCTGGCCACTATGATATTTTTCACAAAAAAAACAGTATTTTTCATTCGCGTTTGGGGGGGTCAAACATCAGTTTAGACCACAAGTTTTTTCAACAATATTGCTTAGGATCCTTTAAAGATTACGTTCCCCCTTTATTATTCATCACTTTTTTCGGCCCCATAAAAATCGACCCGCCCTAATATATATATAGCAACAAAAATAGCACCATTAGACAATTCTTTTTGTGCCATAAAATGGCAATTTTTTGCAATATTTTTATTATTTTTTTTAATATCAAAAACCCGTTAAAAAACTTTGATCGAGCATAACTTTTTCACGACTGGTCCGATTTGAAAAATTTCTTCTACATTTCCATAGGTATTGATAAACAGAATAAAACTGCATTTTTACTTTTTCGAAATCTTTAAAGTTGTGGGTGCCAGACACCTTTCAAAAAATGGTGTAGGGCGATTGAGGGCGTTAGAGGGGGCGTGGCACCTTTTTGAAACAAACTTTCGCTGCGTAGGAACTCTAAGAATCTGCATGCAAAATGACAATCCTCTAGCTTTTATAGTTTCTGAGATCTCAGCGTTCATACAGACAGACAGACAGACAGACAGACAGACAGACAGACAGACAGACAGACAGACAGACAGACAGACAGACAGACAGACAGACAGACAGACAGACAGACAGACAGACAGACAGACAGACAGACAGACAGACAGACAGACAGACAGACAGACAGACAGACAGACAGACAGATAGACAGACAGACAGACAGACAGACAGACAGACAGACAGACAGACAGACAGACAGACAGACAGACAGACAGACAGACAGACAGACAGACAGACAGACAGACAGACAGACAGACAGACAGACAGACAGACAGACAGACAGACAGACAGACAGACAGACAGACAGACAGACAGACAGACAGACAGACAGACAGACAGACAGACAGACAGACAGACAGACAGACAGACAGACAGACAGACAGACAGACAGACAGACAGACAGACAGACAGACAGACAGACAGACAGACAGACAGACAGACAGACAGACAGACAGACAGACAGACAGACAGACAGACAGACAGACAGACAGACAGACAGACAGACAGACAGACAGACAGACAGACAGACAGACAGACAGACAGACAGACAGACAGACAGACAGACAGACAGACAGACAGACAGACAGACAGACAGACAGACAGACAGACAGACAGACAGACAGACAGACAGACAGACAGACAGACAGACAGACAGACAGACAGACAGACAGACAGACAGACAGACAGACAGACAGACAGACAGACAGACAGACAGACAGACAGACAGACAGACAGACAGACAGACAGACAGACAGACAGACAGACAGACAGACAGACAGACAGACAGACAGACAGACAGACAGACAGACAGACAGACAGACAGACAGACAGACAGACAGACAGACAGACAGACAGACAGACAGACAGACAGACAGACAGACAGACAGACAGACAGACAGACAGACAGACAGACAGACAGACAGACAGACAGACAGACAGACAGACAGACAGACAGACAGACAGACAGACAGACAGACAGACAGACAGACAGACAGACAGACAGACAGACAGACAGACAGACAGACAGACAGACAGACAGACAGACAGACAGACAGACAGACAGACAGACAGACAGACAGACAGACAGACAGACAGACAGACAGACAGACAGACAGACAGACAGACAGACAGACAGACAGACAGACAGACAGACAGACAGACAGACAAAATCCCGTTTAATCGAAGAAAATAGTGGTATGTTATACAAACTTAGAACCGCAAGTGTGAGTTCAATCCCCCGCCGAAACAAAAATATTATGGCGTCTTTTTTTTTTTAACCGTAATATTTATATATTAATAAAAAAAATGCAATGCGTTGATAAAAATTATGTTTTGATAAAAATTATGTTTAAGCTATTCAAATTTGAAACAATCATTTACGGCTACTATTGTGCCATAATAAAATATATATTTGTTTATAAACATTAATGTTAATCAATAATTATTAATAAACACAATAAAATGAACAACTAGTGGGGAATAACGAGAAGAGAACCAGATCAATTAGACTAAAAGTAAGAGAACAAAATGTGAATAGACTTTCAAAAGCGCCCCTCGTGATGCTGCCGTGGCGCAGCTGGTAGCGTGAGGCGACCAAGATGTTTTTCTCAAAAAAGTAAGTTATTGAGTTTACTCATTTGTATACTCATTTCAGTTATAATTACAGGTCCAATTTGAAACATAAACTACATGTACATAATAAACATATACATCACCCACCCATGTGCTTAATAAAAGGAAATTAAAATAAGATGACAAACAAGATGGAAAACAACAACACAAGGGGGACGTAGCGTCACAGAAACAACCGGCAAAGCAAATTTTTGTATTTTCTAGAAAAATATTTCTCTATATTAAAAAAAAAAAGAGAGAACGCTATAGTCGGGTGCCCCGACTATCAGATACCCGTTACTCAGCTAGAGGGAGTGCGAGGGAGATGGAGATATAAAACTTTGATCGGGCATAACTTTTTAACGAATGGTCTGATTTGAACAATGATTTGAAAAAATTTCGAAAGGTATAAATAAACGCAACAAAATTGCAATTATACTTTTCCGAAATCTTTAAAAATGTGGGTGCTAGACACATATTAAAATCGTTTGTGGGCGATTGTGGGCGTTAGAGAGGGCGTGGCCCTCCTCAGAAATAAACTTGCGCTGCGTAGGAAGCCCAAGAATATGTGTGGGTAATCCCAACTTTCTAGCTTTTGTCGTTTCCGAGATCTCAGCGTTTATACAGACAGACAGACGGACATGGCTAGATCGACTCGGCTAGTGACTCTGATCAAGAATATATATACTTTATAGGGTCGGAAACGCTTCCTTCTCCCTGTTACATACTTTTGCACGAATACAATATACCCTTTTACTCTACGAGTAACGGGTATAATTACAAAAACTATTGAGCTATATCAAATAAAAACATCTCTTAACGAGGTAAAAAACTAGTGACGATCGCACCTTCAACATACAAAAGTTCTGATATCAACATTTGTGACGAAAAATTATTACACTCGTCATTAAATACACTTTCTAAAATTTTCTCATTCGGCCCGCCCTAGGAAACTATTCGTCTTTTTCGTCTTCACTCTTCACAGGCATTTTCTATTGCAGCGTGCCGTATGATCGGACCATCACAGCAGATTTTCAATTCTGCGGCTATATATAGAAGTCGCTTTCGCACACTCTCCTTGTGCGCTTCGTCACTACATGGACTGCCGTCCATAGTGATATACATACGTTCATATGCATTTATCTTAAAAAACAATGTAATATCTGCGTGCACAAATAAAAAATTGCAATTCAAGAAAACGCCTGACTACACAAGTTTTGAAAGAATTGGTCATAAATTGTGTTATAGAGGATGGGCGCAAGAAGGAAATTGTTTGAAAAGTGTGTCTCCAAAAGACCCCAGGAAACCTTAAAAATCGCTAATTGTTGACTTTTATTTCGAATTACTTCCACAGTTTACACACAAAAGAGTTAGTGCGCCATGTTTTAGTTTTTCTTTTTATTTCTCAGCGTTCATACGGACGGACAGACGGACAGACGGACATGGCTAGTTCGACTCGGCTAGTGATCCTGATCAAGAATATATATACTTTATAGGGTCGGAAAAGCTTCCTTCTCCCTGTTACATACTTTTGCACGAATACAATATACCCTTTTACTCTACGAGTAACGGGTATAAAAATGTATTAAAAAGTTAAATTGTTAGATTACTAATTACAAAAAAAAAAAAAAAGTTGTGTCATGAGCGGGATTTGAACCTCGTACTCCCGAAAACAAAATAATACCAGAACCTAGCACCTTGACCCCTGAGCCATTCCCTTATTATTTTCTTCCATGGCAGAATGCCTACAGGAGTATTCAAACAAATGTATTTTTAATGTATTACATTTAAGTACGTTTCGTGCTTAGAGTGAGAACAGCGGTCTTAAAAATCCCTTCTTAAAATGATACCATAAATTCTTATAATGATACCAAACGGTATAAAGGTACTTTCAAGACTCAAACAGACACGTTTTCAGACCCAATCAGACCAATTTTTTCCCTGAGTGTACTATAATTTCAGTCAGATGTTTGCAATGCAGTTAAGGAGACGTTTCCGACCCCATAAAGTATATATATTCTTCATCAGCACCAATAGCCGAGTTTATCTAGCCATGTCCGTCTATCCGTTTGTCCGTTTCTATGCGAACTAGTCTCTCAGTTTTAAAGCTATCGGGCTCAAACTTTCCCAAAAGTCTTCTTTCTATTGCAGGTAGTATATATGTCGGAACTGACCGGATCGGACAACTGTATCTTATAGCTCCCATAGGAAAAATGGAAAAAAAAATGTAAAAAAATTCTAGCTTTCTGAATTTTAAATAAAATTTTTAAAAAATCGGAGGACTATATCATATAGCTGCCATAGGAACGATCGGAAAATTAAATGGAAATTAATAGAAAACAAATATATCTTTGTTGATTTTTATTACATTATTTTCTTCTCTGGGATATGGCTTTTCTTTAACATTTCAAAATTTCGAATAAAATTTAACAAAATTCGGACGGCTATATTATATAGCTCCTATAGGAAGGATCAAAAAATGAATGCCAAAGTAATACGAAAGCAGCTAAAATTTGGATTATTGTAACATATACGCAAGTTAATTTAAATTAATGTTTTTGTTAATGAATAGGAATGATCTGCAAGGGTATATATGCCTCGGCTGGCCGAAGCTAGCTTCCTTTCTTGTTTTTGAATTTAATATCAACATTTTTAATAGGCAATAATATATTTGGAATCCCAGGAACAGCAGCGATCGAGTGGGGACAAAACTTTTGGGTACTTATTATAACTGCAAGGGTATATAAACTCCGAAGTTAACTTCCTTTCTTGTTTTCTTTAAAAAACATATGAGCTTTTCGTTCGATAAAATAATGAGCATTCGAATCGCGCGATTTAAAAAAAAATATTGTTTGCCTTCGGCGCATTGCGTTCTCCTTTCTATTTTATTTAGTACACTCAAAAAAAAAAACGACTACAAATTACAAATTATAAATATAAAAACCCAATAACTTACTATTTTGAGAAAAACATCTTGGTCGCCTCACGCGGGAATCGAACCGCTTGCCTCACAGTTTGCAGTCAAGCACTCTACCAGCTGCGCCACGGAAGCATCACGACAGGCGCCGTACAAAGTCTATTCACATTTGGTTCTCTTACTTTTAGTCAAATTGATCTGACTCTCTTCTCGTTATTCCCCACTAGTTGTTCATTTTATTGTGTTTGTTAATAATTATTGATTAACATTAATATTTTTAAACAAATATATATTTTTTTATGGTACAATAGTAGCCGTAAATGATTGTTTCAAATTTGAATAACGTAACGATCATTTATATCAAAAAATAACACTATGCAGCATCAAAAATTTACCTCGATTGATGCTATATTTTTGGATTCGTTACGAATTCCCAAGTTAAACTGCGTTTTCCAAAAAGTTCCCCGACGCAAGGATTCTTAGCAAAAGGACCTCAAAGTCTTAAAAAGCCTTAAAAGTTTGTTGTTGCTGCACAGTGTAATTATTCAAAAGTAAAAACGAGGACGGGAGCTAACTTCGGCAAGCCGAAGTTTTAATACCCTTGCAGATTTCACCCTATTGTTCCTATAGGAGCTATAAGATATAGACGTTCGATCGGCACGCGCTTTTACCCTGATCAAGGTACGCACAAAAAAATACGATTTGGAAAGTTTCATGGGAATAGCTTATATTCTGCGCGAAATATCCTGAAAAACGACAAATTTTGACCGATTTCACCCTATTGTTCCTATGGGAGCTATAAGATATAGACGTCCGATCGGCACGCGCTTTCACCCTGATCAAGGTATGCGTAAAATAATAAGATTTAGAAAGATTCTTGTCAATAGCTCTTACACTGAGCGAAATATCTTCATTTTGTGAAAGCTATATCCGATTGTTCCTATGGGAGCTATAGGATATAGACGTCCGATCGGGTCGGCTTTCAAACTTGATCTGCGTACACATGTTTTAGGACGACTGTGAAAGTTTCAAGGCGCTAGCTTTTAAACTGAGCTCGCAAACGGTATTGAAACAGACGGACAGACGGACATGGCTATATCGACTCCCCTATTGATCCTGATCAAGAATATATATACTTTATGGGGTCGGAAACGTCTCCTTGACTGCGTTACAAACTTCTGACCAAAATTATAATACCGTCTGCAAGTGTATAAAAAATGCATTGCATTTTTTTTATTAATATGTAAATATTACGCATTAAAAAAAAAAACAAGAGAGAACGCTATAGTCGAGTACTTCGACTATTAGATACCCGTTACTCAGCTTAAGGGAGTGGGAGAGAGATTAATATATGCACGCGTCAAAGCTACTAGCGCCATCTAGTGGCTATTTCATTTTTTGCTCATAACTTTTAACTTTTAACAATTCGATAGGTATTGATAAACAGAATAAAACTGCATTTTTACTTTTCCAAAATCTTTAAAGTTGTGGGCGCCAGACACCTTTCAAAAAATGGTGTAGGGCGATTGTGGGCGTTAGAGGGGGCGTGGCACCTGTTTGAAACAAACTTGCGCTGCGTAGGAACTCCAAGAATCTGCATGCAAAATGCCAATCCTCTAGCTTTTGTAGTTTCCGAGATCTCAGCGTTCATACAGACGGACAGACAGACGGACAGACATGGCTAGTTCGACTCGGCTAGTGATCCTGATCAAGAATATATATACTTTATAGGGTCGGAAAAGCTTCCTTCTCCCTGTTACATACTTTTGCACGAATACAATATACCCTTTTACTCTACGAGTAACGGGTATAAAAAGACCATTGCGTTTTCGTCGAGACGTGGAATTGAACTCACACTTGCGGTTCTAAGCTTGTATAACACATTCATGCACGCACGCGTTAGACCCCTAGGCTACCACTAAAGAAAATTTTCTTTAGTTAGAGGGGGCGTGGCACCTTTTTGAAATAAACTTGCGCTGCGTGGGAACTCCAAGAATACGCATGCAAAATGCCAATCCTCTAGCTTTCATAGTTTCCGAGATCTCAGCGTTCATACGGACGGACAGACAGACGGACATGGCTAGTTCGACTCGGCTAGTGGTCCTGATCAAGAATATATATACTTTATAGGGTTGGAAAAGCTTCCTTCTCCCTGTTACATACTTTTTTCACGAATACAATATACCCTTTTACTCTACGAGTAACGGGTATAAAAATCTACAAAAAATCGTTTAATGGAGAATTTTTTTCTGAAGTTTAGAAATTATTTTCTCTTTATAGAAATTTTTTTCTAAAGCACAGAAAAATTTAGTTTTTTTATATTTAAGAAAAATAATTTTCTGAGTGTACTTGTATCACGATTATGATTACCCATTATTAATGTATCCTTTTCTACAATTTTTTTTAAAAATTCAAATTTTAGATGATCTTCCTTGGACCGCGATTTCTTCAGATTCATTTAAAAATTTATGTATAAGTTGGTCATCCATGGTCACTTGAGTTCTTAAGGAATCGCCGTCCATCGAGGATACTTAATTTGCGGTTGTCGAATTTTTGCGAATGCTTATTATTTTGATGTAGAATAAAAAAAAGCCCGTATGTTTTTATAGCAAAACACGTCAAAATTCTAGAATGCAATTGCAAGAGGATACTTTTTCGTGATTTTCGGGGCACAGGCCCCTTTTCAAGACTATTACCTCGCGAATTTCTGGAATGAGTCCCCTAAACTAGAGTATTACCACATATAATTGGTTCAAGATGAATACTAAGAATTCACGGTCAAGGAAGACCATTCCTTTATGTCACTTTACTACACTATTTTGTGCTTCTCCTCTATGGACCGCAAATTCTTAGGATTTACTTTGAAAATGGCATGGTTATTAAGTTTTATTTTTGATCAAAATAATAAAACTCAGATAATAAGTTTTACGTTTTTATTTTTATATAAAACTCAAGGAATAACTCTTATTGTTCAAGCGGAAAATAAAAATCAGAGAATAAGTTTTATTTGTCAAGTTTTATATAAAACTCAAACAATAAAGGTTATTTCTAGTTTTAAATACAAATAGCAAAAATAAAAATCATTGCAAATATGTAAAATACAATGCCTAATAAGGACAGTGGTGTAGTTAGTTGTTTTCTAGGAGTCTCCTTGTCGCTGATTTTTTTGTTTGAAAAAACAAAAATAACAGTTATTTTCCTTCCCTGATATATTTAGTACATAAATATAGCAGTGATGAAGTTGTATGTTCCGTATCTGTTCCTGATTCGAAGCTCAATCGGCCAGGCTCATCGAAGAACATTTTAAGTTTTATATTCGTGCATTTAGTGGGCATAGAGCTGAAGACTTTAATCTCTACAGCGGTATCCGTGCACGGTTATGTTTACTAAAACCTTGGTAAAACTTGACTTACCCGCAGCCGTGAAGACGTTAAATAACTCAACCACCTGAGGTTGGTTGACTTTCCAGAATATTTTGATGTTTTTAAGAGTACCTAGGACCATAGGCGACAAATCAAAAAGGCCCCACAACGTGGCGGGCATTACGGCACCGCTACGAATGCGGATTAGCGGTGTGCGTATCTCCACTCCTTTAAGGGCAACAACATGTAACTCCACCACGTCTTGCGAGACAACCTCGTCCTTTCCGGTGACTGGATTTTTTAAAAGGCATTTGCCTAGGATCTTGCTGGTTCCCAGCTGGAGGGCCGTAATAATGTCTGAACTTATAGCTGCGAATAAGACGTTAAAGGATTACCCCATTGTCACCCGGTTTACAATAAATTAACTCACTTGCTACATTTTCCTTTTCAACTGTGTATACCATATTGGTGTTTGGGTTTGGACCGCCTTGGTAATAGATCTGAATACTACTGCCCACAACGAGAGTGGAATCGCGCGGATAGAGACGAATTGGGTTAAAGACCTGAACATTGAGCGGCTCACTTGCTACCTGCTCCGCGGACTTGCCAGACTGAAAAACTATCTTAGTTTCGCCGACGTTGTTTCCCGTGATGGTATAGCGGATCTCTCCTGGCCCTAGGTTGTCCTGCTCACCTAAGCGCACGCTCAGTATACTTTGGTCCCAGACCAACACGGATAGATCGTACACACTCAGTTTGCTGCGATCCACGAGCAAAAGTTTTTCATTGGTGTCAAAGAGTCTGACGATCGCCTCGATTCGAGTAGTGCGTTCCAGCCGGTCCATGCTAGCTACTTCAATGGCCCCGATTCCCACAACGGAGACGGACAGATGGCTGGGTTCGTTCGTCAAACAGCTATCGGTCAATTCAAGACGCACATGGCCAAAATGCAGTGGCTTTAGCAATAGTAGGCGGGACTTCTCATTGTATTCAACCTGAACGATGCCCGCCTCGGAAAGCTCTAACTGCAAGTAACCACTCCCTTGAGCGATGGGTATGTGTTCGCTGTATCCCGAAGCCAGAAAGATGCTCACGTGATCTTTTGGCAATATTGTGCTGTTAACCGTGTGGAATCGTATCTCGTTTTCAATCAGAGGAGTACTTAGTAACCCCGTATTAGGCTGCAAAAAAATATAAAAAGATAGATTACACAGCACCACAATATGAAATTTTATAAATTGGTTTTGGCTCATTCCACGTGAAACGTGACAGGCCAATTTGGGTCAAATCTCAGAATCAATCGAAACTTTTTTCTTCGATAGAGGATTGAAATATAAGGATCGGTTATTTATACCCTTGCAGAGGGTATTATAATTTCAGTCAGAAGTTTCTAACGCAGTGAAGGAGGCGTTTACGACCACATAAAGTATATATATTCTTGATCAGTACCAATACCGTTTCTATGCGAACTAGTCTCTCAGTTTTAAGCTATCGCGATGAAACTTTCCCAAAAGTCTTATTTCTATTGCAGTTAGTACATATGTCGGAGCGAGCCGGATCGGACCACTATATCTTAAGGCTCCCATAGGAATAATCAAACAAATATAAGAAAATTCATTGTAACTTTGTAGAAACTCATGACATATTTGCAAATGTATTCGGAAATAATTTAAGACGTTTCAGATTAACTGTATAAACTTTTCTTAAACACTCAAAAAAAAAACGACTAAAATCGCCCTTGGTTTAAGAAAATCGCCTATGAACCGCTTGCTTCACCGTTTGCAGTCAAGCACTCTACCAGCTGCGCCACGGCAGCATCACGAGAGGCGCTGTAAAGTCTATTCACATTTTGTTCTCTTACTTTTAGTCTAATTGATCTGGCTCTCTTCTCGTTATTCCCCACTAGTTGTTCATTTTATTTTGTTTATTAATAATTATTGATTAACATTAATGTTTATAAACAAATATATATTTTATTATGGTACAATAGTAGCCGTATATGTTTGTTTTAAATTTGAAAACTTAAAAACCACACCGAGAAAAAAAACCGTTCTCAACGTTCTTGATTTCAGTATTTTCGTGCTCAAAAGTGAGCCAAGAACGGTTTTACTGAAATCAAGAACGAGTATTCTTGATTTGAGAGTACTTTTTTGAAAACAAGTATTCTTGATTTCAGTATAAGTCTTCTTGGTTTCAAGAAGAAAAATTCTTGGATTCAAGCATAAGCGTTCTTGATTTAAAGAACACGCGTTCTTGGTTCCAAGAATAAATCGTTCTCGGTTTAAATAATGTCTCTCTTACCAAGAAGAAGGTATTCCTGTTTTGAAGAACAGAATTCTTGATTTCAAGAGTAGGCGTTCTTGATTTCAAGAGTAGGCGTTCTTGATTTCAAAAGTGGGCGATCTTGATTTTAGTAATATATCCCCTACCGAGACGAAACTATTCTTGATTTCAAGAGGAGGCGTTCTTGATTTCAAGAGTAGGTGTTCTTGATTTTAGTAATATATCCCCTACCGAGACGAAACTATTATTGATTTCAAGAGTAGGCGTTCTTGATTTCAAGAGTAGGCGTTCTTGATTTCAACAGTAGGCGTTCTTGATTTCAAGAATACGTTCTTCTCGATTTCAAGAATGTTTTACTCTTGATCCCAAAAGGAATTTTTCAAAAAAAATAAAAATTTGTATATTAATTTTCTTTATATTTTATTCCTTTTTTATTTATTATTATAGATATTACATAATTACAAATTACTTATAACTAAACAAATTTAAGTGTTACAGCAGTCTTATCATTATTAAATATGAATAATTTTTTATATAAATTAAAAAACAATAAATAATACAAATTGTAGAACATTTCGCCAAGCGAACAGCTTCTCCAATTGGCGGAATCGCCTCCTTGATCTTTTGTTCGTCTATGAATTCTAGACACTCATATGTACATACATATGTAGTTCGCTCCACCGCCTAAAAATATAGTTAAAGTATTAAACATAAATATAATTTTATGGCCTTAAAAATAACAGAATAGAAAATGCACTCATACATAAGAACTTAGCACGTGTTGTGCAAATTTTAGACACATTAACGCTGCTGCATAAGCATACATACATATGTACATATGTATACATATGTACACAGATGCATTTAGCGTGGCGTGCCTTTTTTCACAGCACATGTATGTACATGTTCAAAGTAGGTACATATACTAGAAACTCATTTCCACTATTATTAATTGGAAATTCACTTTCACTATTATTAACATTAATAATATTATTAAACACTTACGTTCGAGAAAGGGCAGCGCACTCAAAATGTTTAATTCCTCTAGAAGGTTCTTCACACGTGTGTCGTGTGTGTCGTCAGCGCACTCAATTATGCTCGCTTCACTGCTTCACTGATTCCGAGAAACTGGCCGAAAAAAACGAGCATTTGACGAGATCCGAAGTGAACTTCGGTAACTTGCCGAACAATTCCAGAGAGAATGTCTCTCTCATTTTTAATCTCTCTCATTTTTTTTCATCTCTGAGACGAAGTTGCGGACGATTTCAAGAGTACTCATGCTTGATTAACGAAATCAAGAATGATGTATTCTCAAAAAACCAGATCAAGAATACTTTTATTCTTGATTTCAAGAACGTTTGTGCTCAAAAAAGTGAGAAGACGAAATACTGAAATCAAGAAGATTCGTTCTTGGTTTTTTCGTTCTCAAGTTTTCCCAGTGCATTATTATCAAAATATAATTATTCAACAAAAAAATGCTATGCGTTTTTTTATTAATATGTAAATATTATTATAAAGTGAAGAAGAAGGGAAACGGATCATGTGAGGTGACATTTTCCTATTTTTAGAAAAATTTATCTAAATGTTAGAAAAATTTTCAAACATTTTTTTCTGTTTTTTAGAAAAACATATTTCTATTATGTAAGAATTTTTCTAATGTGAATAACGATTTTTTTTATTTTTAGAAAAATGTAGTCTTTTTTTTTCTAAAATCAATGGCGATTTTAACCCTTAAATAAAGGAAGAAAGAATATAAAAAAAACCTTATATTTTGGAAAAAAATTGATTTTTCTACATTTCAGAAAAAAAAATTCTACAAAAAATCGTTTAATGGAGAATTTCTTCTAAAGTTTTGAAATTATTTTCTCTTTATAGAATTTTTTTTCTAAAGCACAGACAAATTTTGTTTTTCTATATTTCAGAAAAATAATTTTTGAGTGAACAAGAAAGGAAGTTAACTTCGGCAAGCCAAAGTTTATATACCTTTGCAGTTATAATTAGTACCCAAAGTTTAGTCCTCACTCGATCGGTGCTGTTCCTATTAAAAAAGTTGATATTAAATTGTCAACAATTAAAACGCCTACTTTCTACAAAGTTACAATGTATTTTTCTATATTTTATTTTTTTATTATTCCTATGGGAGCCATAAGATATAGTGGTCTGATCCGGCTCGGTCCGACATATGTACTAACTGCAATAGAAAGAAGACTTTCATCGCGATAGCTTTAAAACTGAGAGACTAGTTCCCATAGAAACGGACAGACGGACATGGCTAGATGGACTCGGTTATTGGTACTGATCAAGAATATATATATATATATACTTTATGTGGTCGGAAACGCCTCCTTCACTGCGTTAGAAACTTCTGACTGAAATTATAATACCCTCTGCAAGGGTATAAAAATAGAAAAAAATTTTAACTTTGTAGGAAGTAGGCGTTTTGATTCTTGACAATTTAAAATCAACATTTTAAATAGGCATACCTGCAAGGGTATATTAGCTTCGATTGGCCGAATATAACTTTCTTTCCTGTTTTCCTACTCATTCCTATTCATTTACAAAAACATAACATTTATATGAACTTGCGTATATGTTACAACAATCCAAATTTTTGCTGCTTTCGTATTAATTTGGCATTAATTTTGAAATGTTAAAGAAATAATTTTCCGACCGTTCCTATGGCAGCTATATGATATACTCATCCGATTTTTTCAAAAATATTTAAAAAATAGTATTCCCAAAATTAGAAGAACAATATTTAAAACAAGAGAGAAACAATATTAGATACCCGTCACTCAGCTAAAGTCATTCGTCATTCGAATACCAATTTAATATAGTGCCTAAATCCAAAATTTGGCGGTATTTGAAGCAAAAATGAAGAAAAACATATAATCCGATGTCTAGTAATAAATGCACGCGTCAAAGCTACTAGCGCCACTAATGCGGTTATTCCACGACATTGTTCGACTCATTCATTAGGGCATTCATTAAAAGGCTTAGAAAGGGACAAATATATATACGTTTACTAGGATTTGTTTGGATAAGATGGCATGGTCACTTAGAATTAAAACGTTAAATTTAAAATTTACAACTCAAATAACTTTAACTGGTTTAATTAGTAAGGTTCAAAGCTGAAAAAATAGTAGTGTGTACTGCCATGAAATCAGACATTTTTAACACGTTTTTAAAATGTTTTGGGCTGTACAAAGTAGATATGTAATTTTTATTAATTTTATCATATCCGGCAGTAGTTTCTAGAATGGCAATTTTATATCAATTTATAGACGCATTAATGTCTTAATTTTAAAGTGTGAGCGGTTTTTTTAGTTCGCAACGGAGTAAAAAGGCTCCTGAAATATTATTTGTATTGTTCTTATTTGTATATAGCACCTAATAAGTCGCAAATGGTTTGAAAATTCAACCAAAGAGCATCAAATTAATTTTTATTATTGATCCCATTTCACAGTAGCTCTAATAGATGAGCAAAATTGTACTTTTTAGATTCAATTTTGCTCATTGCTCATCGCTCCAGGTAATACCGTATGGATGTATTTAAAAATACCTCAAAAAAATACCGAAAATGTCCATCGGTTTTTACAATTTTTCTGATTGATTGCTCATTGCAGCCTGTCTGTCTTGCTCGCACCTACGTAAAATCGTATAGGCTGAGACAAATTTGGTCTAATGAATGAGCCGAACAATGTAGTGGAATACCCGCTCTAGTGGCTGTTTCATTTTTTGCTCATAACTTTTTAATGAATTGTCCGATTTGAAAAATTTCAAAGTGGGATTTACACTTTTTCAAAATCTATAAAGATGTCGGCGCCAGGCTTTTTTTAAAGTCCTTTACGGCGATTGTGGGTGTTAGAGGGGGCGTGGCCCTCGGCTGAAATAAACTGGCGCTGCGTAGGAAGCTCAATAACTCTCTAGCTTTTGTAGTTTCCGAGATCTCAGCGTTCATACAGACAGACAGACAGACGGACAGACGGACATGGCTATATCGACTCGGCTTGTTATCCTGATCAAGAATATATATACTTTATAGGGTCGTAAACGCTTCCTTCTCCCTGTTACATACTTTTGCACGAATACAATATACCCTTTTACTCTACGAGTAACGGGAATAAAAAAACACCAAAGCTAGAATTTTTTTTGATCCTTCCTATTGGTGCTATAAGATATAGTTGTACGATCCGGTCGGTTCCGACATACATATTACCTGCAATAGAAAGAAGACTTTTGAGAAAGTTTGAGCCCGATAGTTTTAAAACTGAGAGATTAGTTTGCGTTGAAACAGACGGACATGGCTAGATCGACTCGTCTTGTCATGCTAATCAAATATATATATACTTTATGGGGTCGGAAACGTCTGCTTCACTGCGTTGCAAACTTCTGACTGAAATCATAATACCCTCTGCAAGGGTATAAAAAAAGACACAATTAAATTTTCGTCTCGACTTGGGATTGAACTCACACTTGCGGTTCTAAGCTTGTATAACATATTCATGTATGTACGCGTTAGACCCCAAGGCTACCACTGAAGGAAATTTTTCGTCGATTAAAGCAATTTTTTCTTAGTCTTAAAAAAAATGTTCTAAAAAGTTAATAAGAAGGAAAACTGATCGAATAAGGTGACATTTTCTTTTTTTTAGAAAAACAATGTTTTTATTATGTATGAATTTTTCTAAAGTTCATGGCATTTTTTTTTATTTTTAGAAATATTTAGTCTTTTTTTTCTAAAATGGCGATTTTAACCCTCAAATAAAGAAAGGTAGATTAGAAAAAAAAACCTAATATTTAAGAAAAAATGTATTTTTCTACATTTTAGAAAATAAAATTCTAAAAAAAGTCGTTTAAAAGAGAATTTTTCTAAGGTTTAGAAATTGTTTTCTCTTTATGGGAATTGTTTTCTAAAGCACAGAAACATTTTTTTCTATATTAAAGAAAAATATTTTTTTGCAACACGGAGAAAAATTACTCAACGTACGACCGAAAGCTGCTCGCTATCTTCGAATCCATTAAATATTTTAAACACTTTGTTGACGAGCGCATTTTTGTCATCAGAACATATCACAAGCCGCTCGTGTACGCATTTCAGCAGCGACTAGAGAAAGCATCACCGAGACAGCTACGACATTTGGCTTACATCTCCCAATTCTGCACGACTATTATGCATGTAAAAGGATCCGAGAATGCAGTCGCAGACGCTTTTTCAAGATTATGCTCTATAACAATGCTACAAAAACAAATGCTTTCTTAGTTTTTAATTTTTTCATTTTGTTAACCATTTTATAAACATAACTTAAAACTATATCAATTCATGAGCAAACATAAGAATATAACAGCATCCTTAGCAGTATTTTTTATAAAAATAATATAACAAGTGCTTCCTTTGCAGTCTTTTTGGTATTCCTTTAAAGCAATATTAATTATTATAATTATATAATGTAATTAAATTTTTTCAAAAAAGTATTTTTTGTCAATGCTTTGCAAAAATAAAATGCGGTTTAGTCGGTCAGGTCTTAGCCTGTATTATATATATTCTTCACAATATACTTACTTTGGCATTGCAAACACAATTAAAGCAAAAAACCCCGAATTTTTTCCGTGCGGCACTGAAACCATATGTGCTTAAACATCGACGTTAAACATCGATGCATCGATAAACATCGGCATAACATAAAACATCGAAAAACATCGGAAAACATCGGCCAAAAAACATCGATGCTCGATGCATCGATGTTTTTTTACATCACTACTGGAACACCTTTTAAAAGAAACCTCATCTTTAAAACTTCAAAGGGTTCGATTTAATGACAACATCTCACTCTACTGCGATGTTGCTACAGAAAGCGTTGGTCCTTATGAACCCAAATCTGTGCGCAATGCTGTGTTTTCGTTCATTCACGGTTTGTCTCATCCCACAGTCATAAAAAAAAATCGAAGAATTTCCATTAAATCAAGGAAATTCTTTCTTGAATTTTTGCCAAAGGCGACCTCACCTTTGTTTTAGGAAATGTTTTTTTTTGAAAACCAGAAAAAAAAATTTCTTAAAACAAGAAAGGGTTTTTTGGAAAGCCACCATTAAAGAAGAAAAAATATTTCTTGAAACAAGAAAGGCGATAAAAAGGCACCTTTCAAACAGTAAAAAATATTTCTTAAAACAAGAAAATAAATTCTTGTTTTAATGGTGGATTCTTTCTTGTTAAAAAATGTAAAATTTCCTTTCAAGAAATTTTATTTCTTGATTTAAGAAATAATATTTCTTGAAAGGAAGTTTATACATTAACCCTGAAATATAAAATAAAATGTAACTTCGTTTTTTTTTTGATATTGCATATTTTATTTAATTACATTTGAAACATTTAACACTTAACATTTAAACATTTTTTATTATCAAATTTTTGCATATTAGCATATGAGTTATTATTGGTGGTGTATTTAATTCACATAATTTAACTATTGTATACCCCATGGCCCTTTAAACTTCATATGACATAAGGTGATCACAAAACTCAGTATCTAGTTACAGGCATAAAAACCATTTTCTTCGCATTCCTTCATCTGGAAAAAAAAGAGTTATTGGGATATAAAATATTTATTTTTAGATACACAACATTTTTTGAAATAATGTAATGTTAATAATAGCGAAAATACAAACACGTTGGTCTAAAGTCTCGGTCAAGGCAGATAGAACTCGAAGATGGGGGTTGAAAATCTATGTTCAGAGAGAGAGTGAGACACGGGAGAGACACGTACGAGCGAAGGAAGACCGAATGTAAGCAGGCCAGATCATGACAGTTTGAAGAAGTAGTAGAGAGAAACGTCGGTCAAGAGAGCGAGAGAGAGGAGCAAAAGATAGAAGGGTTGAAAATCGGCTTTCTGATCGGGTGAATCGCGTACCTGCATACATATTTACATGCCTAAGTATGTCAAACAAATACAACATATTTTTCTATTTGATATACTTACCTTAGAAGGTTTTAAAACAAAATTACAGCTTCGCCAAACCATTTATTTGGCAGATGCAACTGCTCTCACTGCAGGTATTTTAGAGATTTCTCCGACATGTTTCACTCTGAAAAATAAATATAATGCAAGTAATATGGTGAAGTTATTATAGAACTCTACACCTACAAATAGATGTACAAATGTATGTATGTACGTAGCTTTAAGTTAAAAAAACAATTCAACTAAGTTTTTGTAAAACTTGGTTAAGAGATTTCGAATTTTTCCTTTAATTAGATACATACATTTGAATGTGCGCTATACAAAAAATTATATACATATGTACATACCTTTGAATAATTGGAAAAGGCGTCACTCTTTATCCGCTTAAA
This sequence comes from Drosophila pseudotakahashii, assembly GCA_035046095.1. Taxonomy (NCBI): domain Eukaryota; kingdom Metazoa; phylum Arthropoda; class Insecta; order Diptera; family Drosophilidae; genus Drosophila; species Drosophila pseudotakahashii. The sequence continues at coordinate 1,286,246 of JAWNOE010000055.1, read as the reverse complement.
AATCGCGTTCATCACTTACGAATCTTTTTTCACAACTGACGCTCGGATGATCAGAGAAGTCGGTAGCCGGGTAGTAGTCGGGCCGAGTAGGCCCTTTGTCCTACTTCGTTTTTTTCTGTCGTCAACCTTCGGTAGCCGAAGGATGTCAATGGCTACTTTCTTATATTCAAGGGACATTTCTTTCACATATTCAAAGGCGATTTCGCCATTAAATACGTAGAAAATGTTTTGGCTGCGACGGCAAAACTAACATATGAGATTTTCATTTTTCTATTTTCAAGAAAAATTCGTTCTTGAATTTTTTCCATCAAGAAAGGTTTTCTATATTTAAAGGCAAATTTTCTAATTACAAGACATTTTTTTTCATTTTCAAGGGTAAGCCGATTTAATGGCAAGATTTCTAAAATTGAGAAATACATTTTTATTAGTGCAGTGGTCGGTCAACAGTTCGATCGCCAAAAGTTTGTATGGCCCTCGATGAATAAAAATGTCCTCGAATGGTAAAGCAGCCTCTGGAAGCCCCTTACACTGGTCCTCATGAGATTGTCAGACGCGAAAACGATCGTGTTCTTATCATTAGACTCAATGGCCATGAGACTGCAGTATCAGTTGATCGCCTCATCCTGCATTTTTAGTAAAGGACGACCGCCAGTTGGAGTCAGAAGAAGTTACCCATAAACTGACCAGGACATATGGGAGAAGTCATAGAGTTAAATTTTCAAACCAGGATTCGTGGCGCATTCACTGGAGGGAGAGTACTATGGCAACCTAATACGGCAAGAGCGCCACCAGAAGCTTGCCAGCGGACTTAAAAGAACAACGTGGCAACACTCGAGGGATTTATCAGCGAGAATCAGCGAGTGGCCCACGTGAATTAATAATATTAATAATCTTTGTATTTCTTAATCTCAATAAACTTAAATGGCAAACATACTTCGCCATTCGTCAAATCTACTGGCTACATCTAGCAGCCATTTCATTTTTTGTTCATTCCTTTCTAATGGATTGTCTGATTTTAAAATTTGTATAGGTATCACTATTGAATATATTCGATACATTTCGATAGGTATTAATAAACACAACAAAATGGCATTGATACTTTTACAAAATCTGTAAAGATGTGGGTCGGAAACTCTTGTCCCTGTTACATTCTTTTGCACGAATACAATATACTATTTTACTCTACGAGTAACGGGTATAAAAATCACGAAAAAGTGCTTGTTTTTCGGCCAAAAACCCAATGTAGCCCCTTAAGACTGAGAGGTTAAGGTGCGTAGGGACGGACGTGCCACTGTGTTACAGACTTTTTTAACTGAAATTTTAATACCCTCTGCAAGGGCTAACAGTTGTTGTTTTTTGTTGTTGTTATATTTTTTAAGCCGCGAAGCAATACTACAAAATCTAATTAAAGCTAAATAATGTCGAATATGATTACTTACATTTTGGATTCCAAACGGAGGACGCTCTGCGTATATATTTTGTTGGGCGAGGAGCTTGTCGTTATACTGGGACACGATGCCCTTAATGCGTAAGTTGGGCGCTACGTCGCTCAAAGTCAGGACGAGAAGATCACGGTTCGGCAGGCTTACTCCGTGAATGAATTGTACCTCAGCGATCTGACGATGTGGAATATTGTCCTTGTGGTAGCGCTCGTCACCCGCGGCAAACTCCCAATCCAGCCATAGAGAGCTGACATTCATGAGCCTACGATTACTTGAATCCTGCACCTCAATTTCAATCTCAAACTTGTTTTCGCGGTCTTTTAGGAAAAGCAGAGAAGAACGTTGTTCTAGTGGACAGGACTCACGCAGGTTGTGTCGAGCATAGAGCTTTAAGAAACGCGGACGCACGCAATGCACTTTGGTGGTCACCTCTGAGCGATAGACTGCGAAACTAGGCGTGGCAAGGATATTATGGACTTGGTAAGTTAACAGCGTCTCGCCTAGTTCGCGACATAGCACAGTGAATGCGGTAATAGCATTTTGTGTATCAAAGTCTACCCCAGAGACCTTGATTACCTTGTCGTCGAATAAAGTGGACTTTGTGAGCTCCGCCGCAACTGTAAAAATACGCTGCGGTCCGTTAGTGTAGATAATATTTCGAGATGATCCGACGGGAAGCACGACCTCGTTGTCAAGGGGATTAAGCACGCTTAATGGCTCGAAGACGTAGAGTTCAACGCTGTCGTGAAGAACTTTGTCCTGGAACATGTATGAGACGCGTAGTGAGGTACTCCCCACGGCGGTGGCCCGCAGCCGCAGCACATGACATGCTTCACTGACAGTTTCCTCCGGCCCGTCGTTACCCTCCAACTGTAGAATGTGCTGGCTAAAATCAAGCTGAAACTGCAGGCTGTCGCAGTTCGTGTAGGGAACGTCTGAATTGTTAACCCGAGCATACACACCCACATGAACGTGCACGTAGTCCTTCAGGGCGGTCTCAAAGTTGCTGTGCTTAATCTGTAGGCGATTTGGGGGCAGGAAGTAGATTTGTGCAAGACGAGAGATTTTCTGGTTTTTGGCCAGCGCCACTTTTACGGTAGTATGGGCGTCCAGGAAATTTCCATCCTCAAGAAGCTCATGAGATACTACCGAGGGTCGAACGTCTCGTATTTCAGTTGTGGCCAGGCCCTGAGCATCAATTTGCAGCACTTGCGGGTTTCCAGAAAACCATAAGTAGTTGTAGTCGCCGCCAGAAGCACGAAACTGCATCTTCAACGGCTTCAAGCTGTTTGGATCGTAAGGCAGCACAACCTTGGTAGGCATCAGTTGAAGATCCTCATATATCTGAAGCTCAGCTTGCACCGACAGCTGCGCGAAAAATAAAAAAGATTCATATATTATGTAAAAGTAATTCATTATTTTTGTGAAATCTTACGCTATTAGGGAATTCATTACGTTGCAAAGCTTTAAAATGTGTAAGAAGCTCTAAGAAAATTTTTCATAAAAAAATTGTTTTCTAGGAGTGCAACAAACCTGAATTTGGTACACAAATCTGTTATACTTTTGTAAAATAATGGAATAGCTGTGCTTCACATCTGCCGACCAAAAACCAGAACCTGTACAACAGCGGCCAAAAGCTGCCCCGCACAAAATATAATTGTATTGCGCTATTACTAAAAAGTCGGATATTTTTAAAGTAGCGCTTAATGTGAGATAGGGTCTTTGACACAAAATCGCCTAACTTTTCGGTTTTTTGAATAAAAACTGATTTTGCATGCATGCAAAGGTTTAAGATTTTAGTCATGTGTAAAAATCACGAAGTTTTTTAGAAAAACTTTTTCCTTTGCTCCTTTTGAAACTTTGAAACTTTAATTATAAACATGAGCTATGACCAAATATTATATATTATAGATGGTCAAATTACACTGTGCAGCATTTTTAGTGCTTTTTAAATTTACCTCGATGGATGCTATATTTTTGGATTCGGTTCGAATTCCCAAGTTAAACTGCGTTTTCCAAAAAGTTCCCCGACGCACGGATTCTTAGAAAGTTCGAATTAAGGCACTAGCCAAATTATCTCTCTTCCTAAAATATAATTTTTATTACTACTATTATAGCACTACGAGTTTAAATTAATGGGAAAGTAAATGGGAAAAATTAAAGCTTATTATACCCGTTACTCGTAGAGTAAAAGGGTATATTGTATTCGTGCAAAAGTATGTAACAGGTAGAAGGAAGCGTTTCCGACCCTATAAAGTATGTATATTCTTGATCAGGGTCACTAGCCGAGTCGATCTAGCCATGTCCGTCTGTCCATCTGTCCGTCCGTATGAACGCTGAGATCTCAGAAACTACAAAAGCTAGAGAATTGCGATTACCCACACATATTCTTTGGCTTCCTACGCAGCGCAAGTTTGTTTCAGCCGGGAACCACACCCCCTCTAACGCCCACAATCGCCTAACGCCCACAATAAACGAGTTTAAAAAGTGTCTGCCGCCCACACCTTTAAAGATTTTGGAAAAGTAAAGATTTGTTGTATTTATCAATACCTATCGAAATGTAGAAGAAATTTTTCAAATCGGTCCATTCGTTAAAAAGTTATGCCAGATTAAAAAATGTATATCTCCATCTCCCTCGCACTCACTTTGGCTGAGTAACGGGTATCTGATAGTCGGGGTACCCGACTATAGCGTTCTCTCTTGTTTTTTGATTATTTTTTGTTACACACGGGCTTTTACCACTTTTTAATATTTCAGAATTACGAATTCAACTTGGAACCAATCGGACGACTGTCTGCCATAGGAAGGATCGGAAAATAAATGTCAAAATAATATGAAAATCGGCATAACTTGTTTTTTGTTTAACTGCGTATATGTCAATCAAAATCCTTAATATTTCTAAAATTAAATCGTAATTTTAAATAAATTTGTTATCATTGGCAACTATTATCGGAAAGATCTGGGTGTATACATTTTTTTTCTGCCGATCGTGACTATTTTTTTTACATCGTCATTAAGAAGCGTGTTAATTTAATAGTAGACTACTTTATAATCCAGACATACTAGCTAACCGATCAATATTTGATTTAGTAATCTTCAACAAACATTTGTATCCTTTAAACAAAACTTACGTCTTTATATGATCCATACACCTGAGTAATGCCATCCTTTCTCGCCTCACCCAAAAGACGGCTCCCGTTTCGTGTCCGCTGAACGATGGCAAACATCGACTCATCTACCTCTGAGCTGATGGAATACCGTTTGCCCAGCGTAATCTTCTGTCCGTCAGCAGCAAAAAGGTCCAAGGCCACTTCGTTTCGTTCGCCTTGCACCGTGACCCAGTTTAGATGCGGTAGCAGGCTTATACCCAGTCTATGGGGATCCGCCACGGTCAGTATGGCACTGGGTCCTTTTGAGGCCTTATCCGAGTCCGCCATGTTTCGGTCACGCAAAAATACCTGTGTGCGCCCGATAGCCGCTCCCGTGGCACTGTTACCCTGCATGAAAGCAACGCTGGCGTCCTCCACCTCCAAGTAATACTGATTATTATCAATGACGTGCTGTCGGTCCATCTTCAGCTGCAGGATACGAAAAGATACAGAGTCACCGGTCAAAATGGTGACCTCGGAAGGCTCTATAATAATGTTTGCCAGGACGCTTATGAAAACTTCGATAGTGGGCACGTGCCTGTACTCGGCCTGAGGCATCCCAATAGTGACCTTGGCGGTGCCAGTGTTAATGCCCTCAAGAAGAATCATGTACCCCTTGGTGCCCACTGCCTCGAACTTCTCCAGGGCGGGCGGCACTGTATGGTAGGGACTGTCCGTGAACGTGAGGTAGTGCATTGCGGCAAGCTTGTTGCTGCCGGCCTCCAAAATGTCCCAGTCAAACTCAATCCCCTCCAAAGTGAAGAACTCATTGCCCTGCTCATCAAAGGCGTGAAGCTCAAACATGGCGGGCGCCTCCTCCAGGTAAAGCTGACGCGTGGCGGTGCGCACGTTTAGGGAGGCGATGGCATCCACAATTACATCGGAACGCAGCGTCTCGCCCGTGTGCACATCCTCGGCCAAGACGATCGCCGTGTTCCGGCGCCGCTCATGAGTCCGAACAGTCACCATAGCCTGGTATGCACATTCACTAAAGCCCTTGTAGATGGGCATGACGGAAATCAAGTCCTGGCGCGAGGACGACCTGCAAGATGCACCAAAGTAGGGTTAAATCGACGACAGGACAGTGGGACGCAAACTTACCACTTGTAGCAGTTGGCCTCATCAACTTCCAAAGTAAAGTTAACGCTCTTAGACTCGAATATTGGCAATAGCACGCGAGGGTGGTTCAACCTAGCTGATTCAGCAGCGTGTTTCGCTGTTAAAATTAGCAACACCAAACATAAAACTGACTTCATTTCGCAATTTCGGAAGCGCGATAGAATGCACGCTGACTGATAGCGATGCAAGTTTTAAAGAACATGCCGATAGAGATGGATAAGCGTGCCAATATCGAAGCAAAATAAAATGTTACATTTGAGGTTATAGCCTGTTCAGACAGGGGTGTATCTGCTTTATAGCCTATGCACACAGCTGCTGCAATTTTAAGCGGCAAAGAAACCACCCGAAAACCGATCCTAAAAATTAAATGGATTACAACTCAAAACTAACAGCAGTTTGAACGCTATCAGAATTTCAGAATGAGTAGAAACGCGTATAATGTTTTAGTGCTACATATTCTAGGTCTTGCAAAGAAGGTCATTTCCTAATCAAAAGCATATATATTCTGTAAAAGTAAAAATAGATTAAACTGTGCGCGCGCAATTTAGAAAAAAAATTTTTCCGCCCCCGCAACTGCAGCACTGCTCCAAGCTATAGTGGAAAAATATAAAAATCAAAAATGGCTGAACAATTATAATGAATTTCACCGAATTTATGTTTTCTTTTGAATTATTATGTTAATATGTTTTGCAACTCTGAATTTCTCCTCTTGTCTGTGAAAATTGAATCGATGCCTACAAAAACAAATCAAATCGAGGGTGGGAAACAATAAAAAAATGTTTAAACTCATTTATTATTGACTTTTGTAAAATTATTTTTAGTTTGTGAGCGGAAAAGCATTCGCAAACAGGTTGCTATGTGAGGGCCAAAATGTAAGCTGTTCTCCGAACTAAAACTCCAATGTTTGCAGCAAAGATGGTAGATGGATCCCTGTAGGAAGACCCTATGATAACATGTAAAAGTGTACTGTGTACTCTTATAAAGTTCAATTTTGCTATAATTTACCAAAACAGCACACATTTCGGTATGGTTACAATTTTGCCATTTTAATATTGGCTAGACAGAGGGGTAGTAAGACCAGAGTGTGGGGTACAGGAGGTTAGGCGCTCCCCCTGTCAGAAATTTGGGGTGAACTTCCGTTAAGCTCCAACCCCCGATTTCGTCCAAACTTTCAGTATCCACGTTATTTGGGGTCCTGATTACGTGAAAAATAGTCATAGTTGGCGCAAATAACGGGATCCTGGAAAATAATCGTCTATATCTTCCAATATATTTACTTAATCAAAAAGTTCTCCAGGATGAAATGAAAGGAATTACAAAAATTAGTAATTTATGTTGTATACATTTTTTCTGTAAAAGTAATAGTTTTCGTTAAAAACGTTCTTAGTACTTTGTATATTCAGGGTATTCCCTAAACTGTTGAATTGTTGAAAATTCAACAGAAAATTTCAGCAATTAAGGGAACAACCCAAAATAGTTCTTGTTGAATTTTTAAACAGCTGTTATTTGTTGAAAAGTTTAACGGAATTTAAAACATGTAAGACCCAATTTTTTATTGTTTGTTACCGACTAAAATTGTTAGCTAGGGAAGAAGAAGTACTAATAGACCTGCTAATTTGATTTTAAAGTAAGTAATGCGAACTTATGATAGTAAAAAGTTGCAGAGTTGTCATGACTTTTAGTAAAATAAGGTTACAACTCTGGTTTTCAACGATTCAACAAAAATTTTTTAACAGCCTCGAGGCTGTTGAATTGCTCAAATTTCTGAAAGTCGACTTTGTATGGAACAGCTGATTAACAGCTGACCAAAATTCAGCAATTCAACAGTTTAGGGAATACCCTGATTGTATATTTCGGTAAATGAGAAAAAGTATGATGTACGTCAAAATAACATCGACGAGTTAGCAACGAAAGTGGAATGGTGGAATTTGGAATACTGGGGCTATTTTTATACCCTTGCAGAGGGTATTATAATTTCAGTCAGAAGTTTGTAACGCAGTGAAGGAGGCGTTTCCGACCACATAAAGTATATATATTCTTGCTCAGCACCAATAGCCGAGTCCATCTAGCCATGTCCGTCTGTCCGTTTCTATGCGAACTAGTCTCTCAGTTTTAAAGCTGGCGCGATGAAACTTTCCCAAAAGTCTTCTTTCTATTGCAGGTAGTACATATATATATCTATATCTTATGGCTCCCATAGGAATAATCAAACAAATATAAGAAAATTCATTGTATCTTTGTAGGAAGTAGGCGTTTTGATTTTTGACAACTTAAAACCGAATTTTAAATAGGCACGCATAATCTGGAATCCCTGGGACTGCACCGATGGAGTGAGCATTAAACTATTGGCCGAAGCTCGCTTCCTCTCTTGTTATTTTTAAATTTTCTCGCTATTTGGGGGCCGAATTTGATGCAAAATTGTTTAGAATAAAAATATCTATCGATCTATATAGGTTGGAGCCAAATCCGAGGACTACAAGTGTTTCAAAAATGCATTAGAAAAATCGGGAATCCACCATTTGGTTTACTGCTCCGGTCACAGAGGTTGGCCAATATGCACGCTAAACCAGGCCATTAAGCGTTAATTCTAGCTTCTTGTTTGAAAGTTTAATCAAAATCAAACCCACAGATTTTGACAAAAACGCCTAACAGTGAACCAACTAGAGTCCTGCATGAGTGTACTTGAATGAGCAAACAAGTGATTATTTTGAAATAGAGTGATCGAGTTCAAGTCAACTCACTTACAAGTTCCAAGTATACAAGTATTTTCCCCCTGACTTGCTTGTTCAAACACTGGTTTTAGAAAGCGAGTTAAAGTGTATAGAGTAGTAACAAGTGGAAGTCAATAGAGTTTTCAAGTCAAGTAAGTGGGCACTTGTTGTAGGACTTTTTTAAAGTGCATTCAGTAACTTTTTTAAAAATTAATTTGTCAAGCCTGTCCACTTATAACCAACCGCATAATGTTCATAGTCGTTAATCGCTCTGCGGTCTCATGCGAATTAATACAAAACACTGCACAGAGAGAATTCTGACGTTCTCATCTGAGTTGAAAATGTTCTTAAAAATAAAAATGACTTTTTTAAGTTCAAAATGTTCTAAATGTGCTTAAATTAAGTTGAATTGGTTCTTAAAATCTAGTTGAGCCCAAAATGTTATTAAAATAAGAACGAATCATTATTATTTTAGCACATGGTTCTTAAACCAAATCGATTTTGTTCTCAAAAACCACAATATCTCAAAATGTTCTTAGTTTGAGAACGAAAAGGACTAAAGAAAGAACAAAAACTAAGTTGCATTTCAACTTAAAATGATTCAAAACTCTATTCTCTAATTTTTGTGGATTTCCTAAAACGCGTTAGGATGTTTTCGTTTGACACCTAGCACGCATTAGACAATTCCTATGATCAGCTTTTCGAAGTTTACCGCTCTGGCGACGCTATAATTCCCAACCAGTTATAGCGCGGCTTGCATGGTAACCCACTTCGAGACAGCTATTTCAATGCTGATGATTGTAGTCGGCATAATGCCGACGTCTTGGACTTCTTGAAGTTTAAGACGGTATAACCTCGAGTTAGCTATAAAATTCTCTATAAATAAAAAATATATTTTTTAATTAATTAGCTAAAATTCTCAACTCAAAACGTTATAGTATTGAGAGTACAACAGAAGAAAAGAACTAATTTTTGCAACCATTTGATTCAAAAATGTTCTTATATTAAGGACAAAATCAACTTGAAAATAGAACGGAATGAACTTAATGTCGGATTTTAAGCTAACACCATTTCGTTCTGATGTTGAGAACATTCAACTCGAAATGAGAACATTTGTGCTTACCCGGTTTTTAAGAACGAATGTTCTTAATTTGAGTGCAATGTTCTTGGTTTTTATACCCGTTACTCGTAGAGTAAAAGGGTATATTGTATTCGTGCAAAAGTATGTAACAGGGAGAAGGAAGCTTTTCCGACCCTATAAAGTATATATATTCTTGATCAGGATCACTAGCCGAGTCGAACTAGCCATGTCCGTCTGTCCGTCTGTCCGTCTGTCCGTCCGTATGAACGCTGAGATCTCGGAAACTATAAAAGCTAGAGGATTGACATTTTGCATGCATATTCTTGGAGTTCCTACGCAGCGCAAGTTTATTTCAAAATGGTGCCACGCCCCCTATAACGCCCTCAATCGCCCTACACCATTTTTTGAAAGGTGTCTGGCGCCCACACCATTAAAGATTTTGGAAAACTAAAAATGCAGTTTTATTGTGACTATCAATACCTATCGAAATGTAGAAGAAATTTTTCAAATCGGACCATTCGTTAAAAAGTTATGCCTGATCAAAGATTTTATATATCTATCTCCCTCGCACTCCCTTAGCTGAGTAACGGGTATCTGATAGTCGGGGCACCCGACTATAGCTTTCTCTCTTGTTTTTCTCTGTGTGCATTCAATTTTGCACCAAATTTAAAATAAAACAATTTGCAATCTTTCTTCAGTTTTATCTACAGAACTCTGTGTAAAATCTACTAACCTATCTGATTTTCCACGTCAGAATCAGATCAAATAAAGTGCACAATACCAGATCTTGCATAGCCGATAAGTTAGGGTATCATCGCCCCGTGATGCAGTAACAAACAACACTAACAACCACATCGGCAACCTGTAATGAGCCGCTTTCTTCATATAACAGTCAGAATTGAGCTGGACGAATTCCGCCTTAGCAGAACTATATTTTCACGACGATAAATTTATTTGTTTTTGTTTATGAGTTTTGCTTTAAATTTGAGTTTAAAAACATGATTTGGTTTACTTTTTCGCTAGATTTTGAAATTTGGCTTCTCTTTTCTGAAATCAGCAAACGAGCCTGAGAAAATGCTCTTTCAGAAGATGCACTACTGGCAGGAATGCATAATACCTCGCAGCTGACTTTGAATAATATTGGGTAATGTTCTTTGTTTGATTCCCACCATTTAAGCACATTGAAATCTTGTCCTAGGGAGATTTTAACCGATTTGTATCCTTGCAACTCTGTTTCTATATCGTTTCCTTCCGGGTCATCTGTGTCATTTTGAATAAAGCTTGAAAAAATTGAAGTCTTCTCGGGTTGGTAAACTGCTTCCGTGTTTTTTGGGATATTAAGTGACTTATGTTTTCTCATCAATTCTCGGCAGAAATCGAAAATAGCATCTTTTTCTTCCGTGTTAAATGTAAGAAGTTTGTTTGTTGGCGGAAACAAAAAAAAGGCTAGTTTATGAAATTTAGTAATGTGTTTTTTGAAAACGGTTTCAAGAAGTTGTCGAAGCTCGACTTTTAGTTCCGTGGTTAGAGCAGTGTCGTTGGAGTCAATTTCGAAGTTAGATTTTAAGTGTTCTAAGTGTGGAATAACCAAATGAATAGTGGGATATTTTTCCCCCTCTAACTCATTTGAAGCCGTTTTAATTTTTTTCAAAACGTCCGAAATTGATTGAAGGCCTGTTAGACTTATTCCGTTAAGTCTATGTTTTTGCTTTGATTCCTTAAGCTATTCAGTAATTTGTTCCAAATTTTTAGATATCGAAGATAACGTGTAATACACCGTGTTCCATCTTGTTTGGCAAAAACTTTTTAAGGTTTGGTCGAGTTCGGAGTTTTTGCCAGATTTTTTGAAATATTTAACCAATTTGTTTTCACGATCCAAAATTTTGTTAATTTCTGGGCAACTGGATATACTTTTCTCCACAATATTATTCAGCAAATGGTTTGCGCAGTGAATATGTCGATTGTTTTTGAATGCGCTGATCATATTAGATCCACGGTCTGTCATAATTACTGCATTGTCATGGTCTATATTGCAGTCAAATGCCCCTAATTGCTCCAAAACTTTTTGCTTTATATTTGAGCCTGTAATATAAAGGAAATGTTTTAATTTTATTTTAGGTTACGGCAAAAAGCTTACATACCAGTCGCTGATATGTTCATCGATTTTATGGCAAGCAATCGACAAGTCAGTTTTCCGCTTAAAATATATTGGATCGTAATTGAGATGTACGATCTTTTTAAAAAGTTATCGGTCCATAACTCAGAGGTTATTGCATATCCGGTAGGTTTAGCCTTGGCTATTTCATCAGTCACATCAAGGCTTTGCTTTTCGTACATCTGGGTAATATTTCGCGACAATGTCGTCGGGTCCGGTATAATTTTGTCAACGTCAATGTTTGGTCCATATCGAGCTCCAATGTCCACGAAAGCCGAAAACAGTTTCTTTAAACCACTGTCTTGAATGGTGTTAAACGACCTACAGTTTTTAATTGACCATTCTGTAGCTGCTTCTGTTATTTTTTTCTTCGTATCCTGGTCTACACTTATGTCCGGTTTTATATCATCGTCAGTTTTAACAGACGCGATGTAACATTTATGGCGGACAAGATTCGTTGTGCAAGTTGAATACTTTAGCACCTGAAAGCATTTTCGGCAAGCTGTTACACCTTGAATTATTTCGCCATCGCTGTTCCCAACCATTCCAAAGGTCTCCCAATCTTTACTCCGTCCACGTTTATTTAAAATCCTGTACTCACCGCTCTTCAAATGGTTCTTCACAGCAACCATATCAATTGGGGAATTCTGCAATTGGTATTACTTGCTAAATATTTGTAAAATATGTGGAAACAAATTTAAGCTTACGTTTATTGAAGAAGCCATTATAGCATAGAACATTTTCCGCAGATAAAAAACAACTTTCTCGTTTAAATTTCAAAATCAAAAGAAAATTTGAATATTTAAAAACAAAATTTTTCACAGATCAAAATAACTTTCTCGTTCAAACTCCCGAAGCAAAGTGAATATAAATATTTAAAACCTTTAACTTAAAAGAGTTCAGATGACTTAAAAGTCATAGAGTTCACTCTACGAATTCCAAGTGACTTGAACTTCCAAGTGACTTGAAATTACTTGCAAGCGGTACCACTCGGACTTACTCGTTTCAAGTCATAGAGTGATTTTTGACTTTAAATTCTGTATACTTGGCTTACTTGACTTGAAATTTTGTTTTCAAGTTCAAGTGAGTGAACATTTAAAGTTCACTTGTAAGTTCTCACTTAAAAGTACACTCATGCAGGACTCTAGAACCAACCTCAGATTTTCCCCATACAAAAAAGGGGGCCAAATTTGATTTCACCCGCGGCTCCCCTCGTAGAGATTGTGCCAACATGCACGGTATATGGGCAGATTGGGGATCGTCTTAAGAACGTTTCGTGAAAATTTCATGAAAATTAAACCCATAGTTTTTGAGAAAATTGATTTACAGTGGGGGGTGTTAAATTTGTCGTTACCCACTGCCTGCACCAGCGAAACCCCTCACACCCATGACATCAACTATGTAAATATACATATATTTTCTATGCAAACTTTACGGAATTAATACAGCTCTCATAGAGGTTGTGCGAACTTGCACGGTATCGCGCTCGAAGCGGCATAATTATGGCTGTTTTGTGAATTAATTTCAGCGAAATCAAACCCACAGATTTTGAAAAATTTAAGTCTTTTCAATTAAGTCTTTTTCAGGGGTCACACTGCCTTTATACAAGTAAAAAAATACAATGGCCATCATCTCCTGAATAATTCGCGGTTTTAAGTTATGTAAGATAAAGTCTCTAAGTGATGGCGTTATACGTGTAAATATATACAATGGCCTTCATCTTCTGAAGAACTCGCGGTTTTTTATTTTGTTGGATAAAGCGTCTAAGAGTTAGTGTTATACAATAACTTTAGCCGTTTTCAAGCTATAGCTATAAGTCAAATAATAGTGGGCATTTCGCAAACAAATAAATGACAGACAAATATTTGCAATTTTTTGGTTTGTCTTGTTTTTTAGGGTGTTTTAGTGTGAAATTTGCAATTTTTTGATGCAATCGGAAAGATAATAGTTTAATATTCCAAAAGAAACAAGAGAGAACGCTATAGTCGGGTGCCCCGTTACTCAAAGGAGTGCGAGGGAGATGGAGTTATAAAACTTTGATCGCGCATAACTTTTTAACGAGTGGTCCGATTTGAAGAATTTCTTCTTCTTCGATAGGTATTGATAAACACAATAAAAGTGCATTTTTACTTTTCCGTAATTTCGAAAGGTGTGGGCGTCAGACATTATTAAAAATCGCTTAAGGCGATTGTGGGCGTTAGAGGGGGCGTGGCCCTCGGCCCCTATATGTAGCTTCTTTTAGAAGGCAAAAAAGGAGCGGTCCGTGCAATCGTAGCTTCTCTTACGTCGCAGCCGAACCCTTGCCGAAATCCGAATATATATACTTTATAGGGTCGGAAACGCTTACGTCTACCTGTTACATAATTTTGCATATAATACAAAACAATACAGCACCCGACTATAGCGTTCTCTTCTTTTTTTTGTGTGTGCATAAGCCAAGAAACGATTTTATCAGAACATTTTTCCTTAACTTCCGCAAAAACAACATTATTATCACCGCACTGTGTACCAACACACTAACACCTAGCCTATATATCGATTTAGTTCTGGGTGGAATAGTTCATACTATCTTGTTAAGCCGTTTCAGTAACACATAAATGACATAAAAGTCTACTGTTAATAGAAAATGGGATTGGCAATACCTCTTGTAAACTTAAAACCGCTTTTTAAATGGTTTATACAAAGAAAAAGTAGTTTTTACCCGTTACTCTTAGAGTAAAAGGGTATATTGTATTCGTGATCAGGATCACTAGCCGAGTCGATCTAGCTATGTCCGTCTGTCTGTCCGTCCGTATGAACGCTGAGATCTCGGAAACTATAAAAGCTAAGTTCCTACGCAGCTCAAGTTTGTTTCAGCCGAGGGCTACGCCCCCTCTAACGCCCACAACGCCTTAAACGGTTTTATAAGGTGTCTGGCGCCCACACCTTTAATGATTTCGGAAAAGTAAAAATGCAGTTTCATTATGTTTACCAATACATATCGAAATGTAGAAAAAATTTTCAGAATTTTTAAAATTCGTTAAAAAGGAATGCGCAATCAAAGTTTTATATCTCCAGTTCCCTCGCACTCCCTTTAGCTGAGTATCGGGTATCTGCTTGTCGGAGCACCCGACTATAGCGTTCTCTCTTGTTTTCATCTGTATATGTGCTCCGTGCTTCCACCTACAAGCACACATTTAAATCTTTGTAAAATTCTGCTTAGAATGGCTACAATCGCTTTTTGAGTGATATTTTTAAGCGAAATAATATCACTTACAAATAATGATTATTTGCGAGCGATATTTTTTCGCTTACAACTAATGATTATTCCTGATAAATATTTATAAAACTTAAATTTCGCTTACAACTAATGATTATTCCTGATAAATATTTATAAAACTTAAAAATAATTATTATTTTTGAGCAATATCAATCAAAAATCAAAAACTCATTGCGGATTTTAAAAGGTTATCTAAATAGTAACGAAATGGTGTATTTCATTTGGTTTTCCGACTATTATAAGTGACTGATTTTGATTGCGGATTTTAAAAGGTTATCTAAATAGTATCCAAATGGTGTATTTCATTTGGTTTTCCGACTATAATAAGTGACTGATTTCCATTTTAACTTTTCCATGATATTTGGGTGCTCCTGAGTAAAAGTCCCATACAACATTTTTTTCCATCACCTACAGGTTCCGCGGTATAGCTAGGAATACAAAAAACCGATGTTTGCCGACATTTTGAATTACGTGGCCTATATAATTAGACTTACCTTTATTATTTTCGGTAGGACCTACTCTCAAAACATCACGGCACTACATAAAAATAGTCCCCATCGTGAACCATTGCCCATGTCTTTGGAATTCGACGCCAAAGTTGAAACTCCTAAAATTTTCACAATTTCTGTGTTGAAAAAAGAATTCTGAGAATTAAATATTAAATGGTGATGGAAAAAAATGTTGTATGGGACTTTTACTCAGGAGCACCCAAATATCATGGAAAAATTAAAATGGTTCGTGGAAATTTTACAAATTTAATTTTATGTTCCTGAGTTTTTAGATTCAAAAAATAAAAAATTAATTATTTTCGGTCCCTGGTATTATGTGCTATAATACTATAAAGTTTATAGTAAGATTAAAGTTTTCCGAGTTCACCCACAATGCATGTAGGAATGGTTCGAGACCCGATTAGAACCAAATCCAAAATAAAAAGGGTTCACAGCTCTGATAATAACTAATGTATAATGAAGCTGCCACAAATTTTTAGTTTCCCGCCATCAAAATTCAATGCATCTGGCAACGGTAACGGTAATTCGCCGACAGCAGATTGCATATGTAATCTTCCCATTATAAACAAGTCATTATAGCAGTCGGAATTTGAGCAAGCACAATGATAGTGAACCGTACCTTGCTTTGTTGGCGACGCCGGCACCGAAGTCGCTGGGTCTCCACATGGACTCCGTTGGCTACGGCGTTCAATGCGCCTGCAGCCAGGCGACTCAACTTCACCCGCGACGATGTGGTAAGAACCAGATTGCGTTGAAACCAGGAACACTGTGATCAGACTTGCCTTGCAGGGCCTCTTCCGCATGCCCGAGCTGCGAAGCTTTGAGGGATTCTACCTACTCAGAGATAATGTGGAGAGCCGGACGCAGGAGCTCATCTCGGAGGCCATCTCTACACAGCGGCGACGGAAGATGGTCGACATTTTTGATGAGCTCTCCGACTCGTTGTGCAAGGTGGCAGACCTGGCCGAGTTCGTACGAATCGCGCATCCTCAGAGCAAGTACACCCAGGCGGCAGAGCAGGCCTGCATCAGCATTTGCGGCGTGGTGGAGAGCCTCAATACAAACAAGCCTATCTATAAAGCCCTAAGCCAAGTGGTGGAGCATGGGGACCAGTTTCCAACCAGCGAAGTGGACAGGCATGTGGCTCGTCTGTTCCTATTCGACTTCGAACAGTGTGGCATCCACTTGCCCGAAGAGGAACGTCTGCGGGTTGTGCGGCTGAACGACTACATTCTTCAGCTGGGCCAGAAGTTTATGAACGGCGCAGTGCAACCCAGTGTTCTTCCCCGCAGCCACGTCCCTGAGGCCATTCGTAACTAGTTAGTACATATTTACATACGTTTACCATCTTAGTTGTTCTGAGGATACTTTTTCCCAGCTTTCCAACTTCCGGAGACAGTATAATTGTCACTGGACTTTGCACAAACGCGGAGAGCGTTCAGATGCGAGAGGCTGCCTACCGGCTGTACCTGCAGCCGTCCGAAAGTCAGGAGGATTTGCTGCGAGACCTTCTGCTTTGCCGGCATGAGCTTGCCCGCAGCTGTGGGTTCGATACCTATGCTCATCGGGCTCTTAATGGCAGCGCCATTGAGAGACCCGAGATGGTCCGAGAGTTTATCGACCAGCTGTCCGAGAAGCTGCGACCGCGCGCTGATGTCGACTTTGCCCGGATGACAAAGATGAAACGCCTGGAGAGTGGGCAGCCGGACGCCATGGCGGAAGTTTGGGACACACCCTACTTTACCAGTCAGCTGAGGCGGCAATCCCTTGAAGCGCAGACCAACGAGTTTCTCCCGTACTTTTCCCTTGGTGGCTGCATGGAAGGACTGGACAACCTGCTGCAGGCGCTCTATGGCGTACGGCTAGAGAATACGGAAATGGAGCCCGGCGAGTCGTGGCACAACGACATCTACAAGCTGGCCGTGATGCACGAGACGGAAGGACTATTGGGCTACATATACTGCGACTTCTTTGAGAGAGTGGGAAAACCCAACCAAGACTGTCACTTTACTATCCAGGGCGGTAAGCGTCTGCCGGACGGCTCATACCAACTGCCCGTGGTGGTGGTAATGCTGGGTCTAGCGCAACCGCGATGGAGTGGACCGACTCTGCTGTCGCCAGCGCGAGTAGATAACCTGTTCCACGAAATGGGCCACGCAATGCACTCAATGCTAGCTCGCACCGAACACCAACATGTGACGGGAACGCGCTGCTCCACTGACTTTGCCGAGGTCCCCAGTGTGCTCATGGAGTACTTCGCCGGTGATCCACGCGTATTGCGAACCTTTGCCCGCCATTTCCAGACTCAAAAGCCAATTTCCGAAGACATGCTTAGGCGGTTGTGTGCCTCCAAACACCTCTTCGCCGCCAGTGAGACACAGCTCCAGGTGTTCTACTCAGCTCTGGACCAGGAGTACCACGGCTCAGAGGCGCGGCAGGGCTCCAGCAGCACCGAAACACTGCGATTAGTGCAGAGCCGTTACTATGGACTTCCCTACGTGGAGAACACTGCGTGGCAGCTGCGCTTCTCCCATCTAGTTGGCTATGGAGCTAAATACTACGCCTATCTCGTTTCGAAGACAATAGCCTCTTGGATTTGGCAAACGTACTTTGAAGCGAATCCCTTTAACCGCCAAGCAGGTGAGAAGTACCGCTCGGAAATTTTGGCTCATGGAGGAGCGGTTCCCAGCCGGAAGCTGGTGGCGAACTTTTTGAAGCGCGAAATGACGCCCAGTGTGTTGGCCGACAGCCTCATCACCGAGATTGACTCTAACGAGTTAAAAATTAAGGACCTGATGGTCAGCAGAAGCTAATATTCATCACACTCTTTCAGTTGTATATACTTATTGTATTATACTTAGTTAACTTTAATTACGTCTAAATGTAGGTAATTTTGGTTTCATGACTAGGCTGGTCCCAGCGCTGGCATCAACTCCACACCCACGAATTCCTTGGCCAAACGCACTCCCAAGAAAAACAGTCCATAGCTCTTAACCAGCATCCTGCAGGCGAAATTCGATTCTGGTTATGTAAAGTCGGATTAATCGGATCAGGTTGAAATACAGACTCACCATTGGAACTCGTTGTTGTAGATGCTGCGAAAGATATTTAGGGGGTTGGACGACTTCACCATTTTGATTGGATATACTGGGATATAATTATTTCCAGGTCAGTTTTGTTAGTCGACTTTTTCCACGAGGGATTGTTGACAATTGTGAGTGTGTTAAAGTTTTGACCCTGTCGATTGGATTCCGTTTCGGTATTTTTCTATCCGACTGTCTGGCAACGACTGTAATAGGGTCTTCCCACAGAGATCCATTCACCATCCACCATCCGTTGAACGGATGGTCCGTAAGGTTTTGCCGTTCCGAAATTTTCCCAGTTAGTCCGCCATCCAAATTTGACGGACTTTGACGGGCTCTTTTATGCGATAGTTAGGCGATGTTTTTGCGGTGCAAATCAAATCGATGGCGGGAAAAAATTAAATAATGCCTAAGCTCATTGTTTTTTGGCTATTGTTGAATTATTTGTACTTTGTTATGAGCGGAAAAGCGTTAGAAAACATGTTGCTATGAGTGGGCCAAAATGTAAGCTGTTCTGGGTACGAAAGCATCAATGTTTGCAGCGAAGTCTCAGAATATGTTCTGCACTTCGTAAATAATAACTAATATTAATTAAAAGAGTACTATGTACTCCTATAAAGTTCAAAAGTTGCTATAAATTACCAAAACAGCACCATTTTATGTTTGTTTACAAATTTGCCATATTAATATTCGCTAGACAGAGGCGTAGTCAGTCAGCAATATGTAAGCATACTCGTTACAGGAAATGTTATAAAAGCTCAGATATGTTTTAAACTATTATCTTATGCTATTTATACTATTATTTTACAATAAGATTAGGAGAACGCAATTTTACGACAGTTTTGCCGAATTGAAATCCCCCTTCGTTTATGTTGAGTTGAGCAACTGCTCTTTAAGTCAGCTGTTATCGGATGGTGGGTGGTGGATGTGCTCTGTGGGAACACGAGTTTCACATTTGTCAAAAATCATACCGTTTCACACGGATGGACTCTATGGGAAGAGGCTATAAAAGGCGGCCTGTTCTATCGCTTAAAAACATTAATCCCTAATTTGGAAGTAATCTCAGTATTCCTAAACTGTTGAATTGTTGAAAATTAAAATAGCTGTTACTTGATGTCATATTTTACGGAACTTAAAACATGCCAATTTTTATTTGGATCCTCAGTCACATCCGCATAGTAGTTAACGAGAAAGCTGATAAAACAGCTAAGGAGGCCCAACAATTTTCGCTTACCTACACCCCAAACAACAATTTCAACGACATCTCACACTTCCTTAAAAACCAGGGTTCGTAAAATATCCCTCACAATCTGTCATTTTGTTGAAATAAAAAAATTTCAACCTAGGGCGGTGATAGCAGGGCTGATGAATATTTTTCTGATAAAAATCACATCAAATCCAAACAATCTGACATGCTCAACAACGTTTCATCTTGGCACAAACAAATATTATAATCTTCCCCACAAACCATCGGTCACATATCCCCAAACCATTTTAGGAAAACTCAGACACTTATTTACCGACTCAGGTTAGGACACACCAAACTTACAAATGTTCACTACATCGATATATCCCTTACCAATACATGCCCGTTCTGTAAGAACTCGACAATTGACCTAAACCACATAATTATCAGCTGCCCCTCACTATTCCAATACAGAAAAGATACTTTTAACGCCGAAAACCCTATTCACATCATCGAAAACCCCTTCTAGCATCATAATTTATTTATAAAAAATGTCTCATACGGGGGTATCACCGAAATTGTTTCCAACCGAATTCAGTTATAGTTCCTACGTACGCCAATGCACAAAACCAACCGTCTTTGGTTGAAAGTGATTTCTGTGACACCCCCGATAATAAAATACCAAGTCAAGCCAGCCTTGGTGCTAGAGCCTAGTACTCAGTTCGGCTAAGAGTTTAACTAGTCGAAAAATATTATTCTTTTGTAGTGTGACCAAAGTTTTCAGAGGTTACCCGCTTTGCATGTCTTATTCTAAATCAGCTGGGTTCACAAACAGCACACAAATCAACTGGAGCCAATTTTAAAATATTAAAAAATGTTGGGCCGACCTGGGTCGCATACTTTAAATTTGCTGTTGGCATGGCGATATGAATTGCCGCAACTCCTGCAGGCAGTTTTCCATTGGTTTTTGGGGATTTCCTTCAATTTATCATTTCTTATTGGAACACCGCTCCTGCTCAAACACTGCCAAAGATCTAATTTTCTAATCTTTGGGCAGCGGCTAAAGGCGTTCATCGGAATTCATTCGCTAAATCTGGTATTTTTTTGGTATTTCCTTACCATTTCCTTAGCTTATCTGAGTACAGCGTTCACCCAATCTTTTTGTAGTATAATACAATAAATAGCATAAGGTAAAAGTTAAAAATCATATCTGAACTTTTAAAACATATCCTATAACGAGTATGCATACATATTGCTGACTGGTGGAGAAAAACTACTAAAAGACTTTATAATTAGATTTTAAAGTAAATAATGCGAACTGATAATCCTAAAATGTTGCAGAATTGCCATGACTTTTAGTAAAATAAAGTGAAAACTCCAGTTTTCAACGATACAACAAAATTTTTAACAGCCTCGAGGCTGTTGAATTGCTAAAATTTCTGAAAGTTGACTTTGCATGAAACAGCTGATCAATATTCAACAGTTCAGGGAATACCCTGACCGTAAGTTAGCTTTATATAAATAAATAGATAGCTAGTTACTGTCTAAAATTACACTGTGCAACATTTTTATGGTTTAAAATGTAAAGGCCATATTGCTTTCTTTCTTAGGTAACGGTTGGATATTAAAGTGATTTAAAAATTTTAATTAAAAAGAAGTCAAATGAAATTTTATTTGTATGTATTCAGGATTATTCTAGGTATTAACCTTAACTGCGTTTATAGCAAAAGTTCACCTACTTGAGATAGGCTTTAAAAGGCCGGGAAATATACCAGATTGTATATATTGTATTTTAATACATAATGCTATGTATTATTTTCATTTTTGTATTTAGATTTGTATATTCACTGTTACCTGACTTTCTAATTACATCTTTAAGTAAATAAAGCGAATGATACTAAAATGTTGCAGAGTTGCCATAAATAAGGTTAAAACTCTGGTTTTCAGCGATACTAAAATGTCGAAAAGTTGCCATGAATAAGGTTAAAACTCTGGTTTTCAACGATTTAACAAAATGAATTTCTTACGATAGTTCTGCTAAACGCAAATGATTCATGATCAGGTAAAAATACATTACATACATACATTGGTTTCGCGTTCAGCAGAACAACATGATCACTGATCTCTGATGGATCAGTAATCAGAGATCAAGTTTGTTCGATGACGTGAAAGTAAAAAATATGTCAAACAGTGAGCGCGCAATTAAAAAAAAATGGAGCCCCGAAACTACAGCACTGCTTACAGCTATCGTGGATTTATAAAAATCAAAAATGGCTGAACAATTAAAAAGAGTTCCAACGAATTGATGGTTTTATAAAATAATTATGTTAATAAGTTTCGATATTTCAACTATCGATACATGCCAGAAGCCATGTATCATGTATCAAGAAGATTTTGCGTACTATTTTATAGCTACCTGTTACCTGATCACTGATGCAAAATTCTTGCATCATGACTAGTAATAATGTGCGTTCAGCAGAACTATCGTAAGAAATCTATCATCAGGTATCATGTTGTTCTGTTGAACGCGCCCAACGCTTATGGCATGTATCGATAGTCAAAACATCGGAACTAATGACAAATTTATTAAAAAACACATGAATGTGGTTTAAATCTTTAATATTGTTTAGGCATTATTGATTTTTACGTATCCACGAGCAGAAGAACATGATCACTGATTACACTGATTATAGTTCTGCTAAACGCACATGATTACTAATCATGATGCACAAATTTAGCATCAGTGATCACTGATCAGGCAGGGTCTTCCCACAGAGATCCATCCACCATCCGTTGAACGGATAATCCGTAAGGTTTTGCGGTTCCGGAAATTTCCCAGTTAGTCCGCCATCCAAATTGGACGGGCTCTTTTAGACGATAGTTGGGCGATAATATATCGATATAATTACGTTTTTTTTATAAATGTCTTGGCCTTACTGGCTGTTTGGCTAATTAAAAAAATATGAGTTTCCCAAAAACTGTAGGTTTGATTTCGCTGAAATTAGTTAACAAAACAGCTAAAATTATGCCCCTTCGAACGCTCTACCGTGCAAGTTTGCACAACCTCTATGACAGCTGTATTAATTCCGTAAAGTTTGCATAGAAAATATATGTATATTTACATGGTTGATGTCATGGGTGTAAGGGGTTTCGCTGGTGCAGGCAGTGGGTAACGGCAAATTAAACACCCCTACTGTAAATCAAATTACTCAAAAACTATGGGTTTCATTTTCATGAAATTTTCACGAAACATTCTTAAGACGATCCCCAATCTGCCTATATACCGTGCATGTTGGCACAACCTCTACGAGGGGAGTTGCGGGTGAAATATTCACTGTTAGGCATTTTTGTCAAAATCTGTGGGTTTGATTGTGATTAAACTGTAAGACAAGAAGCTTGAATTAACGCCTAATAGCCTGGTTTAGCGTGCATGTTGGCCAACCTCTGTGAGGGGAGAAGTAAACCAAATGGTGGATACCCGATTTTTCTAATGCATTTTTTAAACACTTGTAGACCTCGGATTTGGCTCCTACCTATATAGATCGATATATATTTTTCTTCTAAAAATTTGTGGATTATTTCTCGATTCGGCCCCCAAATAGCGAAAAAATTTAAAAATAAAAATAGCCCCAGTGTTCCAAATTCAACTGTTCCACTTTCGTTGCTAATTCGTCGACGCTATTTTGACGTACATAATGATTTGTCATTGATTTAAATCAAATGTACGATACGGTCTCTCTAAATTTATAAACTGCACGTGCTGATTAAAACAATTGGAAGAATATAACGTTAAACACTATGAAAATAGATGACATCGAAATGGATTTGGTGGAACCCGAGGACGCGGAAAGCGACATGGATTCGGATGACGCGGAGGACGATAAAGACGAACCCAAGCCAAAAGAGGTATATTTGCCCGGAAACAAACTGGCCGAGAACGAGGAACTCGTCTGCGACGAGAGTGCATATGTGATGCTGCACCAAGCTTCCACGGGAGCTCCATGCCTAAGCTTTGACGTCATTCCTGACGAGTTGGGCACAGAGCGGCAGTCGTTTCCTATAACCGCTTATATTGTCGCCGGCACGCAAGCTTCCCGCACTCACGTCAACAACCTTATTGTGATGAAGATGAGCAACCTGCACAAGACGCAGGACGATGAAGATGACGACGACGAGGAGTTGGAGGACGACCAGGACGATGTTGCCAACCGAGAGGAGCTTAAGAAGCCACAGATGACCTGTTCCCTGATCAAGCATCAAGGTTGCGTAAATCGCGTTCGTGCCCGCCGGTTGGGCAACACGGTGTACGCCGCGTCCTGGAGCGAGCTTGGTCGCGTCAACATATGGAATTTGACGCAACCGCTGCAGGCCGTGGAGGATGCTCAGCTTCTCAAGCAATACGAACAGAACGAGGCCCGTCCGGTATTTACCTTCGGTGGCCACCAGCAGGAGGGTTTTGCATTAGACTGGAGTCCCAGTGCGGAGGGTGTGATGGCCACTGGAGACTGCCGGCGTGACATTCACGTGTGGAGTCCCCTGGAAGACGGCACCTGGAAGGTGGACCAACGCCCGCTGGCGGGCCACACGCAGTCGGTTGAGGATCTGCAGTGGAGCCCGAACGAGCGCAGCGTGCTAGCGTCCTGCTCCGTGGACAAGACGATACGCATTTGGGACTGCCGAGCGGCGCCGCAGAAGGCTTGCATGCTAACTTGTCAGGACGCTCATGAGAGCGACGTAAACGTAATTTCGTGGAATCGAACTGAGCCATTCATCGCCAGTGGCGGTGATGACGGCTGCCTGCACATTTGGGACCTGCGCCAGTTTCAGAGCGGGAAGCCCATTGCCACATTTAAACACCACACGGACCACATTACCACAGTGGATTGGAGTCCCAGAGAGGCTACCGTCCTGGCCTCTGGCGGCGACGACGACCAAATTGCTTTATGGGACTTGGCTGTGGAGAAAGACACCGATCAAGCGCAGACTCCGGCACAGAACGAAGATGAACTTAGCAAGTTGCCACCCCAGCTGCTTTTTATTCACCAGGGCCAGAAGGAAATAAAAGAGCTCCACTGGCACGCTCAACTGCCGGGAGTACTGTTGTCTACAGCTCACAGTGGCTTTAACATTTTCCGCACCATCAGTGTCTGACATCCAATTCAGGTCACCTATTAAACTACAAGTTTATTACTACAAAATAAAAATTTGGATATCCACAATGTGCTATTGCCTAAGAAT
Source organism: Drosophila pseudotakahashii (assembly GCA_035046095.1). Classification (NCBI taxonomy): domain Eukaryota; kingdom Metazoa; phylum Arthropoda; class Insecta; order Diptera; family Drosophilidae; genus Drosophila; species Drosophila pseudotakahashii. Next base: position 1,261,314 of record JAWNOE010000055.1, on the reverse strand, counting down.
AATATCCCTTGGGAAAATAAAAATCTTAAGTTGTTTATATATTTAATATGACGGTCCAAAAAATGTAATCTTACTTTCAGCTCTTCACATTATAGAGAACTTAACTTATCTTTTGAGATGTATGTCTTGTTAGTCGGACTCAAAGTTCCCATTCAAATAAAACCAAGTCAGAGCAAAAATGAATATGGGCATTTCCAGGGTGACGGATGCGACATTTTTTCAACTTAACCTTTAAAAACAAGAGTGACGCAGTATACATTTTTTACTTTTTATTTTTTTGTTCGATAGCTCAGACGCTCTTGTATTTATGGTTAAAAAAATGAAGATTATCTGTCCACCCACTTCTTAGAAATAAATTAAAATAAGTGAATTAAGGACGCGACAAAAATAGAACTGCAATATTGAAAAATTTTGGAAAAACCTTAAATTCTGCGAAACTGGGCGTATTTTTTTTGGCTTTTTTTCCAGTATACCTGCTTAGTAACAGAACACAACAAAGCATTTTCGGTGGCAAAACATTCAGCCGTTAAACATAGTGCAAGAATACGGACGCGACAATTACGGTCGCAACATGTTGCTACTTAACAAAAAATTTCAACTTTTTATTTTGTCCAAATGTTGAAGAGCTATTTTACGTGTTACTAAAGTACGTAATGTAAAGTTTGGTTAAATTATTTTAGCGTTATACACCTCTTTTTAAAAGAAACATAGTTTTTATATAGCTCGTTCTATGAAAGCTATACGACGCAGTGGTTAGAATTAAATTGAATTCTACTAGTAAACGCAGGAATTTAATCAAAACATAACTGTTAAAGAATACATCCCTATATTAAAAAAACAAGGTAATCTTAAAATTAAGTTGCACGTATAAAGTATTTTAATAAATTTTCTTTTTAGTTGAATAGGCTGTAAGACGCATACAAATTTCAAATTTTTTTTTGGATGCATGGTGCATTTTGGAATCTGTTTAACACTTATTCACTTTATCTTATAATGGTAATGCAAATTCCTCCACTTCTTTGGCACCAATGTAGAGAAGCTGTACTCCTTGTACATTTTCTAGTGCATTATGAAACAATTCTAAGGGACTGGATAAGTGTTTTCTCTTCTATAGCAAAATTGTTTGTGAATAATACAAATATTAATAAATAAAGTATATGACAAGGAAAAGCAAGGCCTTCGACGTTTTTCATAGCTGCAAAAAAAACAATAAGCTTACCAAAAAATTATGAACAATTGTTTTCTAATAACTAAAAATTTAAATTACGGACGCGACAGATTTCATTTAAAAATATTTCTTTAAAAATATTAATACGCTAATTTTTATTGTCAAAAAATTATAATTAATATGCTCCATCTATCCTTGCTTTAGGCATAAAAGATCGTTTATATGTGTCGTGAATTGGACAAGTGAAAAGAAAAAATTAGGTTTTTTGCTTACGGACGCGACATTAAAAATGTTTAAAAATAAACTTCAATAAAGACATATATTCCATTAATATTAAAGAAATCTTAGTTTTTTCCTGATAGCATTTGCCTTAAACTTATTTGTAGGATTGGTTGCTTGATCTTGAGACTTCCACAGAAGGCATAGCAATATTACGAAAACACAACAAAATGTTGCTGAGATAAACAGTATGTGTTGTTCGTGTTTGAAAGCTGCATATCTTCGTGTAAAAAATTTATTTTGGAAGGAAATGTAATTGATTTACAAAATATAGATACCAATGCTATTTTTAAACCAAAAAAGAAAATTTTCCGCCAACTTTTAATTTTTGGGGTTTGGTTGTCTTTTTCCTGGAAATGCCCATATACAACATCATACCCTGCAGTTCCATTCATCACCTTTTGAGCAGTGAATCACTTCCAAAAATTAAGCACCAAACGCTCAATCACTAGAGAATTTGTATGAAAAATAGCGATGATTTTAACATGGGCATGTCCTAGGGGCGCCTAATTATCACCCAAATTCATCGCCCATTTTCATTGAAAATATGTAAAATTTCATTGCTTTTATCAATGGGTTTATTAATACATTAAATTAATAGATTTTTACGAACTACGGTGACTTGTAGGGGTCTTCGGCAGGTTCTCAGCTTCCAGAGTCTTGGTGAGCTGCCTTTTCGCGCATGTAGATTATTCACGCATTTCCGTATTCTCTCCAGAGGCTCTGTAGGCTCCACCTGACCAATAGGATCTGAATTTGAAAAATATTTGTTTTTATAATATTATATAACGAGGCAAGAATGATAAAAACTTACTTAGCAGTGGAAGAATAACATCCTTAGCGCAGACACGTTTACGCTTTTGGATTGTAAACGGACGCGTAGCTACCGAACGGATGATGCGAGGATGCATGCAATGTTTTCGTGCTTGCCCAACAGCTGGCAAGCAACTCATGGGGAATTTGCCAACTCATCGAATCAACCCGCCATGTCGTCCCTTTTGGGCTACCGGCATCGACTACACCGGAGCCATTGAACTAAAGGCTGCCCGACTAAGAGGAACAGCAACGTATAAGGGTTATATCGCCATATTCATCTGTTTGGCGTCCAAGGCTATAAACCTGGAGGTAGTCACCGGGCTCACATCATTTTCTGTGGGCAATGGATCGATTCATAGGACGACGCGGAATGAGCACTCAAGGCAGCAGGACAACGAGAACACGGCCGCAGCAAGATTAGTTGACAAGCAAATTGAATGGCACTTTAGCCCGCCCCGATCGCCGAATTTTGGAGGGCTTTGGGAGGCGGACGTTAAATCAGTCTGTTCACGCCAAAAGGGCGTTTAATTTCGGCAGGCAGTGTCGAGCGGCAGTTTTCTCCAGATCTCCACATCTCGCTCGCTCGCACTGCCCTTCGCTCTCCCTCTTCAACTCTCCCCCAAGTCTCCGCTCCACTCTGGAGCCACTAAGCTTAGATAATTGTATTGAGTTCCTATTTACAAGTGTAATAATAAACAGCCGCACGTCGCGCAATACCCCGAAAAGTTCTCCCGTGTTTCCGACATTATTTTTGGACGGTTATTTTCACCCTTTTCCTGGGACTCATCACCTTCACCAGTCAAGCCACCCCCGCCCAACACAGTCAAACACCATTTGACTAGAATGGCTGGAAGCGCCTGCCTCACTTATGAAGAGTTTTCGACGGTAATCATACGCATAGAAGCATGTCTGAATTCGCGGCCACTGTGCCCACTTACCGCAGACCCCGAAGATCTAACCTACCTCACTCCAGGACATTTTTTAATAGGCGATGCCATGCTCGCACCACCAGAATGTAGAGCCCCATCAACTAAGTATAAAAAAACCTTTCTCAACCAGCAAAGGATGATCCATGGATTCTGGAAGAAATGGACTCAGGATTGGCTTGCCCATTTGCAGAAACGGCCAAAATGGTGTGAAGTCACAGAAATTCTGCAACTCAATGACCTGGTAATTCTAAAGGATGACGGGACTCCGCCTGCTCAATGGAAGTTAGGGCGAATCATTCAGTTACATCCCGGCTCGGATGAGCTCGTACGGGTCGTAACCATCAAAACTCAAAACGCAACATTTAAAAGGGCAATTACTAAGCTATGCCGATTACCCTTACATCATTAACTCTGTCTAATCCTTTATATATTTCGAATAATCTTACATTCTACAGCGCTGACTCAACCAGAATCATATCATGCTACGTCTAGCATTGCCGGGCGGCATGTGCAGTTTTGTCATCGCTAGTTTCTGGCGAGAACGCCGAGAGATTAGGTGAAAGGAGAACGGTTCGAGTTGGTCACACTACGGAGAACTTGGAATCGAAAGGAAGACACCCGTGAATTTGATCCGCGAATAAAACCTTGAATTTTTACCCTAAGTGCACAATATATAAACTATATTTCAGTATCAACCCCAATCTCTCTTTTCATTGTTTGCCTCTTCAGTCAAGCACAAACAGGACCCTTGAAGTATCTATTAGAGCCCTGCATGGGTATACAAAATGGGTTATTTGGGTACCCAAACAAAATTTCAGGTTCGGTCAAAGTTCGGTCTGTCATCGAAAACAGTTCAAGTAAGTCAGGCTTTTTTTTTAAATATTACATACCCAACCTGACCCCAAAATGTTCAGGTCACTTGGGTTTGGGTAAAAGTTGACCCATTTACCCAAATACCCAAACCCAAACTACCCAGGTCAATGGGTTTCAAGTAGGCCAGTTGGGTTACCCAAGCACTTTTTGCTGAGGCTAATAATTTCTATGAATTTTGTAAAAAATAGATTTATTAAATAAGTTGTGAGCATCATTTTCATAACTCATCGCCTAGTCGCGAGTTCTTGACGTCCAGATGGTAATTTTTTATATATGTAAAAAATCGAGAATTAGTTACTTGCGTAGGTAAAGTCTACTCAATTACGGGCTACGACTTTTTGCGGCCCAAAAGGTCAATAACATTTAATACTTAAATAAAATTTTAAAATAAAGATTAACCGATCCTCGATGTTTAGAAGACGCAACATATTGGGAAATGTTAAGAAAGGAAGGGAAGGACGTTCAAAATCCTGCGCCCTCATTAAAATGTCTGACCTGCCGATTCGAATCGTAGGAATGGCCTGTGGATTAGGGAGTCCATTAGGGAGTCTTTAAGGACCCGCTTTATGTCTTTTCCATGTGAGCTATTTTAAACCAACTGATTAAACACATTAAAGAATTACACATAATTGGTCAATTGTATTGTACATTTATTCAACAAATTATAGTCAGTCTTTTGTGTAATATTGTTATTAAAAGCACTCGTAGAGTAAAAGGGTATATTGTATTCGTGCAAAAGTATGTAACACTAGAAGGAAGCATTTCCGACCCTATAAAGTATATATATTCTTGATCAGGGTCACTAGCCGAGTCGATCTAGCCATGTCCGTCTGTCTGTCTGGATTAACGCTGAGATCTCGGTGTACCCGACTAAAGCGTTTTCTCTTGTTTTGTAATATTGTTATGAATAGCATGATAATTTAACAAATTACATTCAGTCGTTTTTATACCCTTGCAGAGGGTATTATGATTTCAGTCAGAAGTTTGCAATATATATATTCTTGATCAGCATGACAAGACGAGTCGATCTAGCCATGTCCGTCTGTCCGTCCGTCCGTCCGTCTGTCCGTCTGTCCGTCTGTTTCTACGCAAACTAGTCTCTCAGTTTTAAAGCTATCGGGCTCAAACTTTCCCAAAAGTCTTCTTTCTATTGCACGTAGTATATATGTCGGAACCGACCGGATCGGACAACTATATCTTATAGCTCCCATATGAAGGATCCAAAAAAAGAACGCACCCAAAAAAAAAACCAAAAGTTTACATTTAATGAGCGTTGTATTAAAAATATACTAGGGGTAGTATGAAAGTGTAACTATTAAATCAACACTAATTAGTTTAAACTGTATACTTTGTAGTGTAAGTGGTATACCAAAGAGTATAAGGCGTAAACCTGTAGTGTAATTTGTAAACTAATTATATTCGACTATTTAGTTTATTATTTACACTTGTAGTTTCAAAAAAAAAACTTTCTGTAGTATAACAAAATGTAGTTTCAACGTACTACAAAATAGTTTCATGCCTACACTTTATAGTATTAAGGTTACACTAATTATCATAAGAGTGAAAATCTGTAGCATACATTTTATACTGACGGAAAAATTATTTTTTATGGTGTGAAACTAGGACGATAGCGTTAATTTGTACATATGCCTTGGTGTGAAACCAGGACAAAAGCGAGTATACGAACACAAAAAATGATACCAGATTTGGCGTTTTTTGACGCGTTTGTGATTATTATGATGAGTGAGTTTGGTCCTGCATTCTAGTTATTCGTGCCGAGTAAGTAAAATATTTATTTTTAAATTAAAAAGTGAAAAATTATATTGTCCTTATTGGCAAATTTTGTGTGCATAGTGCAAAAGCAATTCTGTTGCTTAAATTAAAATACTTGTATTACGTACAAAACCATCCATGGAAACAAGTGCTTTGCGCACGCGAAGGAGCCACAAACATATATGTACATTTGTGTTGCGCAAAATACTTGTTTCCATGGAAATACATACATATACGCACAAGAAAATTAATAATATAAGTATTTTTCAAGGTCCCCCTGTTATAATAAAAATGCTGTTAGCTATGTAAGATTAAAATTATTTTAACTAAAAATGTATGAATATTTATGAAATAAAAATACAATAAAATATTAAAAAATAATAATAAAAAAACAATATACAACGAGATTTTATTAGGATTAATTTGTATACCACGAAAAACTAAATAGTATAAATTGTATACTAAAGGTAGCGGGGAAATCGTATAGGTCTTATACGAAATAGTTTAAAATGTATACTAACAATCTTGATAAATAGCTTAATAAGTATGCTACAGTTTACGAGCTTAGTATAATATGTATACAAAATAGTATAAAACTAAGACCACATAGCATTGCTTTTATACTAAATAGTATAAAAAATAAACTAGCAGCCTAAATTTCAGTACACTGAGTGAGTATAAACTGTATACTCGTTAGTTTAAAGTTGACAACTTCGAAAGTTTCATTTTAATACTTTCGAAGGTGGTAGGTTAATACTCAGAGTATCGAGAAATTTTTGACACTCAATAGTTTAGTTTTAATGTACAAATAGTTTAGATTCTATGGTCATTTTTTTTTGGGTGCGTAAAAAACGTAAAAAAAATTCTAGCTTTGGTGTTTTTTGAAATATTATCTTCTACTTTTGGGAATAATATTTTTTAAATATTTCTGAATTTCGAATAAAATTTTTAAAAAATCGGATGACTATATCATATAGCTGCCATAGGAATGGTCCTAAAATTATATGGAAATTAATAGGAAAAAAATTATATCTTTGTTGATTTTTATTACATTGTCTTTTCCTCTAGGATATGGCTTTTCTTTAACATTTCAAAATTTCGAATAAAATTTAACAAAATTCGGACAGCTATATTATATAGCTGCCATAGGAAGGATCACAAAATTAATGCCAAAGTAATACGAAATCAGCTAAAATTTGGATTATTGTAACATATACGCCAGTTAATTTAAATTTAATGTTTTTGTAAATGAATAGGAATGATCTGCAAGGGTATATAAGCTTCGGCTGGCCGAAGCTAGCTTCCTTTCTTGTTTGTTATGTTGTTATGTAAAAACATAATTTCCTTGACCATTCGATCGCTCTTTATCAATGCCGACCTCTTCTCAGTTATTAAATTGCTGGATTGGGAAAATGCACGTTCTGAAGATGCGCTGCTCGCCGGAGTTCCCAAAATAAAAGCGGAAATCTCTCTTTGTTTGCTTTTAGAACGTTGTAATAATCTGTCAGCTTTATAACGGTATTCTGGTACTCCTTCACCTCACTCTCGACAATATTATCATTGGAATCGTTTAATTGGCCAACCCAATCACTGAACAGCGCGTTGCTGCTTGATAATCCGACAGCAATTTGAGGGGGGTTGGTGTCCGTTTCCCCACTGACATATTTGTTGATGTACAATTTGCAGTCTTCCATAATGCTTTGCCTTTCGTCAGAATCAATTAATATTAGTTTGTTGGCAGGAGGAAACAAAAATACCGCCAATTTGTGAAAATGTGTTATAAATGGATCTGCAATACTGACTAGATGATGGGTAAGAGAACTTTTAAATTTGGATAGAAGGTCCGAATCCATTTCGCTAAAACAACACCTTTTTTTAAATTTTGGAGATGTGGGATAACCAAATGTAAAGTAGGGTATGAATCTCCTTCCAACTCTTTAGAAGACCGTTCAAATTCAGCCAGCAATTTTGTAACTTCCTTTAAATTCCTTAAGTTTAAATCATTTAAACGTGATTCCTGCTTCTTCATAATCAAAATTGTATTGATTTCACTCCATTCAAGCTCTATAGATCTCATCGTATAAAAAATGGTATTCCAACGAGTTGGACAAAATCCTTTTAGCGAATTTTCCATCTTGGAATTTTCTCCCGATTTCTTGAAAAATTTGACCAACTTATTGCACGAATCCGACATGCTGCTAGCTCCGGCACATTTTTAATGGTTTTTTCTATCACGTTGTTTAAAAGATGATTGACACAATGGATATGGGAGTGGCTTTTATATGCAGCAATCATGTTCGCGCCACGATCGGTTACGATAATGGGATCGTCGACTTCCAAATTACATCCAAACTCTTTCAAACAGTTTTGAACATATTGTTCAGTCGCAGCAATAGTTATAACTCAGCGCACTGAAGAATTGTATATCGGGTCGAGCCATCAGCAACATTATCAATGACCCACTTATTGGCACAAGCTTATTCTGCTGAATTGTAGCTGGGTTTGCTCCCATTAGCGGATTTGCCAATAATCCATAACAACCAACACTTTGCTTTATACCTATTCTGTTAACCTATGCACTTTTTACCTAAAAATACCGTTAAGTTTATTCAATAAAATCAGTAACAATTCTGACTCTCACGATCCAGTTTTACTCATTTTGCATCCAACAGAGGCTGTCGCTGTAGTCTTCAGATCCTCATATGCAATCTTAGTCCAACTGGTTCATGTTCTAGTTGCGACGACTGTAGGCAGACAGTTTATGTACTGTATGCCAGGCATCTAAGCCGATCGATTAACATTTTGGTGACCCCGACATGATCTCACCAAGAGATCACACCCTAGAACACAACGTTGGAGATATCTTCCATACGAGTCCTTTTGCCCAAGTCGTCAACAAAGCGACAGATTAAGGACACCTGAGCAAAATCGACTCAGGAAGTTGGAAGACTGGTCAACAAGGCGACCAGCTCCGTCAGCGATTTGATAAAATCGTTTGTGATCCTGGTACACGGATTTCAATCATCCAATCCCGGACACATTCTCGAAGTTGTCAACAGGCGACACTTTGAACCAAGGAAGTCTGGTCAACAAGGGCCAGCTCCGTCAACGATTTGATAGAATCGTTTATGATTCCGGTACACGGATTTAAATCATCCAATCCGGATGCATCGTCGAGGCTGTGAACAGGCCACACTTTGACACCAGAATCAAACATTCTCAGAGTACGAGAACTCAGCACCACAGTTGCTGTCATTAAATTCATCAAAATCAATCATAAGTGTTAAAGGCTTCTTTGACCAATTCGGTTGCGAATAGGAGCGTATCCAGCTATACAAGCAAATAAAACACTCCCAACCGGTCAGAAGTTCTTAAACACAAGGTAATAAATATGAGTGACATGGATGAGCAATCAGTCACAGAAGCATTAGATTTGCAAGAAAACATCAGTCAAGAAATCTCAAAATATATCATTAACTTTAAAAAGGATACATCGGAGACAAAATCAGGTCCGAATTATTATCAAACCAGATTAACCGCACTCGATGACGCTTGGAGTCGATTTACAAAGAATGATCTCAAGATTCCTCAAAAATATAGAACTACAGTGTACATGAAGTTGTACAACGACTGTCGTGAGTCATACGAGAAATATCGAGCTATCATACGGGACGGCATGGAACAATCAACAAGCCAAGCCGAGGTAAATCCAGACCCAACTGGTGACCTTGCAAGCATTCAGCAGCCCATGATTCGATCCCAGAATCTTATATCAGCATGCCGTCGACAAAAGGCAATATCAGATTCGATTAAGCGCGCTCTGCAAGAGTATTCAGAGACGGGAAAGACCGTAACAAGTGATTTGATAAAATCACCATGGGCTCAAGAGATCCATTTCTCCGTACATGAAGAATATGATGATCCAAGCAAGGGAGGATATGACATGAAATCGTTCCTAAAACTTGAAAAGGAAATTCAAGTTATTTTAGGAGCAAAATCCAACTTCTCTGGCAATGAAGACATGCATTTGCCCAGAGTCAGCATTCCCAAATTCGATGGGGATCTATTCAAATGGACTCAGTTTTTTTATTTATTCAAATGCATGGTCCATGATACTAACATGCCGACGGTACGGAAAATGTGGTACCTGAAAACCACCGTAACTGGAGAGGCTGAGAGATTGACACATCGATCTTAAGGAAGAAAATTACTTTGCTTTATACCTATTCTGTTAACCTATGCACTTTTTACCTATAAATACCGTTAAGTTTATTCAATAAAATCAGTAACAATTCTGACTCTCACGATCAAGTTTTACTCATTTTGCATCCAACAGAGGCTGTCGCTGTAGTCTTCAGATCATCATATGCAATCTTAGTCCAACTGGTTTATGTTCTAGTTGCGACCACTGTAGGCAGACAGTTTATGTACTGTATGCCAGGCATCTAAGCCGATCGATTAACACATATATATATATATATATTTTTATACCCGTTACTCGTAGAGTAAAAGGGTATATTGTATTCGTGCAAAAGTATGTAACAGGTAGAAGGAAGCGTTTCCGACCCTATAAAGTATATATATTCTTGATCACTAGCCGAGTCGATCTAGCCATGTCCGTCAGTCCGTCTGTCCGTCCGGATGAACGCTGAGATCTCAGAAATTACAAAAGCTAGAGAATTGGGATTACCCACACATATTCTTTGGCTTCCTACTCAGCGCAAGTTTGTTTCAGCTGACCGCCACGGCCCCTCTAGCGCCCACAATCGCCTTAAACGATTTTAAAAAGTAAGTAAGTTTTATTGTGTTTATCAATACCTATCGAAATGTAGAAGACATTTTTCAAATCGGACCATTCGTTGAAAAGTTATGCGCGATCAAGTTTTTTATCGCCATCTCCTTCGCACTCTCTTTAGCTGAGTAACGGGTATCTGATAGTCGGGGCATCCGACTATAGCATTCTCTCTTGTTTACTTTTACGTCATCGAAATGTATCAAAAGCGTTCAGCAGAATAAAATTGATCACTGATTACTGATCCATCAGTGACAAGTGATCATGTCTGCTGAACGCGACCATAGTCTCCATTCAAGGCGGAAATGTGGGCGCTAGCTAGGTTTTAGCGTTAAGGGCGTTTGTGGGCGAGGCAAATTTTTATCAAGCCAATCGATAGGTATTGATGAAAGAAATACATACTATGTTTATACGATGGGAATCACGATTTCTTGAAAGCGCGATATAGAAATAACCCCTGTTTATACGACAGCCGAGAATTCATGCTTTTATTCACTCTCAGCTGATAGGGAAAGAAATCGTGATTCCTATCGTATAAACATAGTTATAGGTATGTATGAATTATATTAGTTTGGCCTTTTTTAAGGTCATATGAGCTCAGAATCTTAAATAATAGCTTTCTGTGTTCAATAAATGTGTGCAAAAACAAAAACAAATTATTTAAACACTTAGGAGGTGCGCAACGGTCACAAAGTTTGACTACAAATTATTTATACAACATGTAAAATTTTCTTTCATGCTTTAATTTAAGGTACCAATCGGTAAAAAAGTCCGCCCTAATGTATGTACATATGTACGTAACTTCAAACTAACACATTGTTCAGACAGACGGCGTTTCTGCAACATCCATTAAAATACGCAACTGTGTTTCTAGAAAACAATAACAATATATAAATTAAAATAATAATAAATGTATGAATCTAGTATTGTATAATGAAAACGTAGTCACATAACATGTTAGTAATGCTTACATATATATGTATGCATGAAAGATATAAGGGTGGACTTTTTTAAGGTCATATGAGTTCACAAAGTCACAAAGTTTGACTAAAAACTAAATATAATCTCTAAAGATTATAAAATGAAAGACCGATTTTTAAGGGAATACGACTACAGCCCAAACCGTAAGAGCTAGAACATCCAAATTTTTGCACAGTATTTCATTGGGGATCTAAACGCCCACTAAGATCCGACATGTCCTCCCAGTGGCCCCAATCAGCTCCAACATTAATATTTGGAAGCTCAAAATTTGGTCTATTTGATTGCTTAACTTCTAAAGTGGTTGGAATTTTGAAATATGGAATTTGCCGAATTTTAGGTATTGAAAAGGCCTATTTAGATTTCTAAATGAAATTTCGATATCCCCCATAATTTGGGGGCTACATTTAAAGTTAACTTTTCGATTTAAAAAATCCAAACCGCTGCTCCGATCAAGATGATTTTTGGATCATTAGTTTTTCTATGGCCCAAATGCTTAAGTTTAATTTTTCAAGATTTTAACATTTTTTTAGTATTTTTAAAGAATTTATTTAGGTTTTCTAAGTTATTGCGTCTCATTTTGCGGGAGCCTGCCGAGAGAGCGAAACCCAGAGAGGATGCCAAGAGAGCGACCGCTGAGAGAGCAACAGCCAAGAAAACTGATAAGGGGGAGGGGGAAATGCTGTGTGAAAAGGGGAGGGGAAAGGGGCAATTTTAGTTTAAATTTGTTTTGGATTTTAAAATCTTACACTGCTGCTCCGATCAATATGAATTTCGATCAATAGTCAGATCTGTGGATCAAATACTTAGGTTTTATTTTTCAAAAAGTATTTTTCATTTTGTAGCAAAAGTAAGAGCCCTATTTAATTTCCGCCACGGAAAAAAATAGACAAACTTACTACAAATTCTGTAAGCAAAGGCAAAATCTAACGATTCGAATTTCTGCCAAGTACGGAAGTTTGATCTGTAAGCAATCAAATACGTTACTTCTTCAGATATGTTTGCATGTAGGTATGTATATTTGGATATGTTTTGATTTGTATTGTGTGTATGTGTGTTTCTATTTGAAAGTAGATGATGTGTTTAAATACAAATAAAATGATTACCTTCCTTTCAGCCAATGCTCAATCTTTCAAAGTTATTTGTAAGGTTTAAAACTAATAATTATCGTTCATATGCGGAACCTGGAAAAATAAGTTACTTCGCTACTTTTGCATGGGATGGCAATCTTTGCGTGTTTGTACACAAGTTTTCATTACATTCAAAACTAAAAAATTTGAAAAAACAAATTCCAATTTACAAACAATTATATTTGTGCGCTAACTGAAAGCAAGTACAAAGATTCGCGACTTTCACATGGATTACATTCATTTATTATATGTTTTTAATTTTTATTGATTCGACAAGGATGAGATCGCAAGTTAGAAGTAGGCTATACTAAACAAGAGAGAACGCTATAGTCGGGTGCCCCGACTATCAGATACCCGTTACTCAGCTAAGGGAGTGCGAGGGAGATAGATATATAAAATCTTTGATCAGGCATAACTTTTTAACGAATGGTCCGATTTGAAAAATTTCTTCTACATTTCGATAGGTATTGATAGTCACAATAAAACTGCATTTTTAGTTTTCCAAAATCTTTAATGGTGTGGGCGCCAGACACCTTTCAAAAAATGGTGTAGGGCGATTGAGGGCGTTAGAAGGGGCGTGGCACCATTTTGAAATAAACTTGCGCTGCGTAGGAACTCCAAGAATATGCATGCAAAATGCCAATCCTCTAGCTTTTATAGTTTCCGAGATCTCAGCGTTCATACGGACGGACAGACGGACAGACGGACAGACGGACATGGCTAGTTCGACTCGGCTAGTGATCCTGATCAAGAATATATATACTTTACAGGGTCGGAAAAGCTTCCTTCTCCCTGTTACATACTTTTGCACGAATACAATATACCCTTTTACTCTACGAGTAACGGGTATAAAAATACATTTGCTCTTCTTTGCCACAATTCGTTTTATGAAAGTGAGAAGGATATAATGATAATGAGCGTTTGGACAGTAACAAGTGTAAAAAATGGGGACGATCAAGCGCACAATGAACTCTCTGAGAGAGCTTGCCTAAAGAGAGAAAGAAACAAGCACAAGATTGACCGTGGTGTGGCAAGGGGGTAGAGGGTTTAAATTCACAATTATGATTTCAATTTTGGTTTAAAAAACTCTTTTTAGTACACATTTTGATAATTTTTTTGAGATCATTTTAAAACCAGGAACTTTGAATTTGTACTTTAATCGTATATCCCCCATATTACGACCTATTTGGGCAAAAATTTAAATTATATGACCCTCTCTATAAATTTTAAGTGCGCCTATGTGCTAAGCACAAGCCAAAAAAGGGTTCTTTCTTTTTCTAACACATCATGAACTGTTAGGATTGGCTATCTGAGCGCTCCATTTTAACAGTGAAAAATGAAAGAGCAACCGGTACCAATAAATTATTGCTAAACTAATCGGTCGACTCTGTCCCTGTTAAATTTTTAAATTCTTTGAATCGAGCAGGGATTTTGCAGCATAATCTGTCTCTTAAGATTGGAGCACCCGAAATGTTATTGCGAAATTTAGGTCCCCCAAAGTTATGCAATGGGACACGCTTGCAGATAAAAGGTCTTCATAAGAATGTATTCGAAGCAACTTTATTTACGGGATTCGCGAAGAGGAAAACAGGATCCTATTAATACCGTCCGGTCTGCCGTTTCAGTTTAAGAGGCTACAATTCCCTCTAAAAGTTTGCTTTGCAATAACTATAAATTAATCGCAGGGGCAGACTTGGAAGCTGGCTGGACTAGATTTTAGAGAAGATTGCTTTTCTCATTAGCACTGCCAGTAGCTTTATTCTCGATCCTTAAGGATCTTCTGAATATGTTGTTTACCAAGAAGTTTTAAAGTAATCATATTAAATAAAAACGCTGCAATTTTTCTGGAAATAAGTAAGTCCTGACAACCGTACTCCAAACTAATTTTAAGCGAACGAAGTCGCTTCGGGTATAGCTAGTATAAATACAAATATATAAATTAAAATAATAATAAATGTATGAATCTAGTATTGTATAATGAAAACGTAGTCACATAACATGTTAGTAATGCTTACATATATATGTATGCATGAAAGATATAAGGGTGGACTTTTTTAAGGTCATATGAGTTCACAAAGTCACAAAGTTTGACTAAAAACTATTCATACGATACATATAATTTTTATTCATGCTGTAATTAAAGGTACCAATCGGCAAAATAGTCCTCCCTAATGTACATATGTAAGTAAATCAGCGGTCGGCACTCACATACGTTGACATTTTGTTTTATAACTGTGTGAGTAATTTGCACTGAGCAGCATCATCAAACTAATACATTGTTCAGACAGACGGCGTTTCTGCAACATTTATTAAAATACGCAACTGTGTTTCGGCGTACTAAACGCTAACACGGTGCAACAATTTTTACGATGTTGCAAATTTAAGCGGCAGTGTGCAATCAATAACAAAAAACGCGCTGCGTTACTGAAAGTAGTATTAGTGTTAATGGGATATTATTGTATATACAGACCGGAAAGTACAATGTACATACTCATATTTGCACATACCGGATCTGTATTCTCTTGTTAACCGCCTAAGTTTCAAAATGAGTCCCAAAAAGTTATTGCGTGTGCGAGTGAAGAATATTAAGAAAAAAGTTAAAGTGGCTACAGGTAAGTAATATAAAGTCCAGTCTATATTTATTTCATATGTCATATACAAGGTTCTCAAAATAGTTGTACAGTTAAATGGAAATAAGTGATCGGAATTTAAACCGTATTTAAAAACCATGGCTAAAAAATAATTTATGCGCCAATTCTAAGATGTTCAAGAGCAGGATATAGAACTACAAATTATTTAATCGAATGACTAATTAGAAAAAAAGTTATGGACAAATAAAATTTCCATGGAACTGTCGCGCCAAAATGCGTCCAAAGCTTCAATATTGTTTTTCACATAGCCAAAGATTATTATATTTGACATCTTAACGGTCCGATCTGTATGATTTTTTTTTGGAAGTGTTCATAAAACCGAATACTACAAAAATTGAGAAGAAATGCTGGATAAACTATTTTATTTTGACTGTGTTTAAGATTCTTAAACTTAAACTAAGAATATCTAAGAACCAAGAAAATTTCAATAAGTTAAAACTAATATTTTAAATTTCGCATCTAAATATAGAATCCACTGCTAAGAACGCAAAAGGCCCAGGCCCATACTCCGAGCTCTGTAAAAGTAAGTATTTAATACATTATTTGTTTAAATACCAACATTACCTACTAATAGCTGATTAGCTCATTGCCGAAGTTAGCTCTCTATATAACATATTTTCGGTTAATCTATTTTTTAATATAACTCTACTAATTTAAAGCACTTCCTTTTTGCAGGTCAAAATTCAAACTCTACCGTTAAATATGAACCAAAAGCTACAGTTGGGAATATAGAACTCAGTGGAAGTAAGTATTAAACATACATTATTTTAATATTACCTCTCCTTTGCAAATATATTTTGAGTTTGAGGTTTTATTGCCAATACATATAGTAACTGTTCTGATATCTTAATTTTGGTTTTTGCAGATCCAATTTTAAATTTTTGACGCAGATCCAGATTCAAACTCAAACGTTTTTGATGAACCAGAACCAGTTGGAAATATCGAACACTGTGAAAGTAAGTATCTCTAAAGATTATAAAATGAAAGACCGATTTTTAAGGGGATACGACTACAGCCCAAACCGTAAGAGCTAGAGCAGCCAAATTTGTGCACAGTATTCCATTGGGGATCTAAACGCCCACTAAGATCCGACATGTCCCCCCAGTGGCCCCAATCAGCTCCAACATTAATATTTCGAAGCTCTAAATTTGGTCTATTTGATTGCTTAACTTCTAAAGTGGTTGGAATTTTGAAATTTAGAATATGCCGAATTTTAGGTATTGAAAAGTCCTATTAAGATTTCTAAATGAAATTTCGATATCCCCCATAATTTGGGGGCTACATTTAAAGTTAACTTTTCGATTTAAAAAATCTAAACCGCTGCTCCGATTATGATGATTTTTGGATCATTAAGTTTAAGTTTAATTTTTCAAGTTTTTAACATTTTTTTTTAGTATTTTTAAAGAATTTATTTAGATTTTCTAAGTTATTGCGTCGCATTTTGCGGGAGCCTGCCGAGAGAGCGAAACCCAGAGAGCGGATGCCAAAAGAGCGACGGCCGAGAGAGCAACAGCCAAGAAAACTGATAAGGGGGAGGGGGAAGTGCTGTGAGAAAAGGGGAGTGGAAAGGGGCAATTTAAGTTAAAATTTGTTTTGGATTTTAAAATCGTATACTGCTGCTCCGATCAATACGATTTTCGATCAATAGTCAGTTCTGTGGATCAAATGCTTAGGTTTTTTTTTCAAAAAGTATTTTTCATTTTGTTGCAGAAGTAAGAGCCCTATTTAATTTCGGTCATGGAAGAAAACAGACAAACTTACTAAATTTCTGTAAGCAAAGGCAAAATCATAAGATTCGAATTTCTAAACAAGTACGGAAGTTTGATCTGTAAGCAATCAAATACGTTACTTCTTTAGTAATGTACATATGTATGTATGCATGTAGGTATGTATATTTGAATATGTTTTGATTTGTATTGTGTGTTTAAATACAAATAAAATGATTACCTTCCTTTCAGCCAATGCTCAATCTTTCTATGTTATTTGTAAAGTTTAAAACTAATAATTATCGATCATATGCGGAACCTGGAAAAATTAGTTACTTCGCTACCTTTGTATGGGATGACAATCTTTGCGTGTTTGTACAAAAGTTTTCATTTCATTAAAAACTAAAAAATTTGAAAAAACAAACTCCAATTTACAAACAAATATATTTGTGCGCTCAATAAAATTGCATTGATAACATTGTAACTGAAAGCAAGTACAACAATTCGCGACTTTCACATGGATCACATTCATTTATTATATGTTTTTAATTTTTATTGATTCGACAAGGATGAGATCGCAAGTTAGAAGAGGGCTATACTCAAAAATACACTTGCCCTTCTTTGCCACAATTCGTTTTTTGGGAGTGAGAAGGATATAATGATAATGAGCTTTAGGACAGTAGCAAGTGTAAGAAATGGGGACAATAAACTCTCTGAGAGAGCTTGCCTAAAGAAAGAGAATCAAGCACAAGATTGACCGTGGTGTGGCAAGGGGTAGGGTTTAAATTCACAATTATGATTTCAATTTTGGTTTAAAAACTCTCTTTAGTACATATTTTGATCATTTTTTTGAGTTCATTTTAAAACCAGGAACTTTGAAGTTTTTCTTTAATCTTATATCCCCCATTTTACGACCTACTTAGGCAAAAAACAAGCCAAAAAAGTGATCTTTGTTTTTCTAAGACATCATGAATGTAAAGATTGGCTATCTGTGCGCTCCGTTTAGACAACGAAAAATAAAAGAGCACCGGGACCAATACATTATTGCTAAACTCATTTGATGGTTTAGAAGTCTCCTATAAATCGGTCGACTCTTTCACTGATGTTGACTATGCGGTTCATTACCCTGTTGAATTTTTAAACTCTTTGAATGTAGCAGGGATTCCGCAGCATAATCTGTTTCTTAAGATTGGAGCACCCGAAATGTTATTGCGAAATTTAGGTCCCTCAAAGTTATGGAATGGGACACGATTGCAGATAAAAGGTCTTCATAATCGAAGCAACAGTACGGGATCCACGAAGGGGGAAACAGGATCCCATTAATACCTTCCAGTGTGCCGCTTCAGTTTAGGAGGCTAAAATTCTCTCTAAAAGTTTGCTTTGCAATAACTATAAATTAATCGCAGGGGCAGACTTGGAAGCTGGCTGGACTAGATCTTAGAGAAGATTGATTTTCTCATTAGCTCTGCCAGTTAATTTTGTTCCGATCAAATGTAATCGGAAAGTTATATTTTATTTTTTGTACAAGCCTTTAAATAAAAACGACATTTTATCCGAGATATAACCCCAAAAATGCAACAACATCCATAAAATATATATAGATTTGTTTTAATATAAACTGTCTTTTGGTATATTATAAACTTGATGGTTTTTTGCTAATACATTTAGTAAATGTTTTAAAATATCAATTTTGTTTTTTGCAGATCCAGATTTAAGTTTAACCGTTTTCGATGAACCAGAAGCCACAGATGGGAATGTCGAACACTGTGAAAGTAAGTATATAAGCCTTACAAAAAAAATATTAATATATTTCTTGGAAAATATATTACACAAAGTTATTGTTCGGACGTTTGCTGTAGTTGAGAGAACTTTCTGCAATTGCAACTCTTAAATTTTTCATAATCCCACCACTCTGTTATAACTGTCCGAATTTTATGTAAAGGGAGTCACAAGAGAGAACGATCGACAATTTTTGATGGGCATCGAGCAGAAGCAGTTATCACAGCCGCTGGTCGCGTTTAATAATTTAAATGGTATACAACATTTATACCATTGTCAGCATTGAATATTGTAAAGTGAAAAACTGAATTAGAATTAATTGTATATAATCATAAACCATCCATGAAGTGCATTATAGTAATAATTTTCAAATTGGTGGAAAAAACCCCAGATCATCTTTGCTCATCTTTGACAAGATAAATTGTCACAACAGTTATTCTAAAACAGAATGTTTACCGAATTCAACTTAGTTTAAAAAAATAGTTTTTTGTAGTATGTTTTTCTAAATTGTTAATTTAAAAACGGTACTCATATTAAATTATTCTTTTTTTTGCAGAACCAGATTTTGAATCCACTCTTCGTGAAAACCCCGAATCTTCAAGTATAGAAAATTCTGCTAGTACGTAAAGCTATCAGGGGTGTCACAGAAACCGTCGACGGTTTTGGGGACGGTTGGTTTAGAAACCAACCGATCAAAACCGTAGGTGTCACAGAAATTCGAGAGATTTCCTTTTTTCGGAAAATTTACCGAAAAACGACGAGGGCTGGATGCATACACTAAATATCGAATATTCAATAATTATCGAATTTTATTTGACTTATTTTATCTATTTTCCAATAAGTTTTAAACTTAATTTATGTTTTTATTGCAAAATTACAAAAATAATATATGTTTAAAGCGCATATTGTACACAATAAAAGAAAAAATTAAAAATTTGAATTACCCGCCAGGCTATGTACATATTGCAGCCCTGAACAGCTGTTTGCAGCGGCTGCGTTTGTTTACTTACGTTTATAAGTTGGCAAGAATTTTAAAGCAAAATGCCATCTGCGCGAATTCTTGCTCTGGAGTACTTGCGAAGACAAAAACTTCAAAAGGCTAGGCTACAGAGGAAAATACTTAGAAGCTCGTCCGATTTTCTTTCGCAAACAGATGAAACGTAAGATAATTTCAAGTGTATTTTCTGCTGGAACTTTAAGTATTTTTGTAACTTTTAGGTTTCGGTACAATTTCCGACTTGATAAACATACATTTATAATGGTGTTTCATCTGATTGAGGAGCACATCCCAAAATCCCGAGTAAATCCTTTGGCAATGTCGATATTATCGCGAATGAATCGCAAGAATATAGCGTCTTGCGCTGGTTACCTATGTTTACCCCTGAAAATTAGCAACGTTTATTATTTTAAATTAATAATAAACAAAAATGTTGTACTTGTTTACTTACATATCTTCTTCTTCTTCACAGCCGGCGTTTTACCCGGCAAAAATAGGACATTTTTTCACGACAGTGATGCCAACTTTTTGCAAAGGCGGCCTGTTTTTATTAATTTCTCAATTTCTCGAAGTAGGTATAAAAATCGTAGTATGCAGGTAGTTCATGAAATTCATTAGAGTTGTCTTAAATAAAGTTATATTTTTGGGAAACATTTGTAAGTTGGTTAATTTTATCAAAACTTCCGGCAAAATACGGGGGATTTAGAAACTGTCAAAAATGACGATTTGCTATTCGGGGGAAATTCGGTTGGAATGGTTTTCTGTGACACCCCCGTATATTTGTCAATTATATTTTTATGTATATATGCTATAAAATAGTCTACATTTTTCTAATAGTACATGTCCTTAATAGATTGTAGAAAATGTCACGCTTAATTTCATACTAATTTATATTAATATTCTCTAAATCTTAAAAACAGCTTTGCTTTACTGTAGATCTTTTTAAATCCTGTTTGTCCCCTTAAAATGATATATACATAATATACTATGAAGAAATTTAAAAATCGAAAGGGGATGTCAAAAAAACTTTTTTTCCACCAAATAAAATACACTAATATAAGTAAAACCCATATTTGGCTGGAACTAATTTATGTGACAACCCCGACACAGAGAAGACATATAAATCTTTGTTTGAGTTATGTGGCACCTTTCAAATTAATTAAATTAAATTTTTAATTAGATTTCACAGATCCAACCTTTATGCTAAGTTCCACAAATCTCTCTTTAAATAATTCCGCGGCATCTCAAAATTTTTCTTATAAGCCTGATGCTCCTTTATATGACGTAAGAGACTTGATTATTCCAACCACAAAATTAATAGAAAAATCGAAAAAACATTTTTTATGTTCTGTCAAAAACTGCAAACAAAATTTGCACGCCATTTGCAACTCGTTCATAAGAATGAGAGCTCAGTGAGGAAATTTAATTGTCTTCCAAAAAATGACAAAATAAGGAAACAATTAATTGATGAAATCAGAAAGAAAGGCGACTTCATGTTTAACACAGATAAACAGTTTAACAAAGGCATTTTGATTGTTCCTCGACAGAAACAAAAAAACTCAAAAAACCAAGCTGCTGATTTTGTTTGCTGCAAATTTTGTTGTGGGTTTTTCCAAAGAACACTTTGCGCAGCCATGTAAAAAACTGCCCTGGTAGTAGTCACAAAAAAGGAACTCGTGATTTACTTAAGAATGGTCGTGCCAAAACAGGATTTGTCCATCACTGTGCTGTCGATGTTTTACGGGAAAAAGTATTGCCGGTGTTAAATGATGACGAAATTTCACGAAACCTACTTTACGATGAGCTTATAATATTATATGCAAATGAACAATGCTTCCGCCACAATGAACTTCAATATGACATGATTCGAGCGAATATAAGGTTGCTTAGCAGATTGGTTATGGAATTAAAGAAAAATTCTGAAGACATTCGAGAGCTCAAAGACGCCACACACTGGGGCGTCTAGAACAAAAAGCCTGCCAAAATGGTTTTTTTTTTTTTAAGATTTTCCAAAATTTTGCAATGCAACTTTAAAAACAATTAAATTCTCTATACAAATCAAAAAGAAAAAGTGATCTGTGATGAATGGTTCTCCCACTACAGATTTTTAAAGTTGACTTTTCGAAATAGAATTTTAGCCAATAAGAAAAATAAGTATTTTTTATAAATCTTTGAAATTTTTCTGAAAGCGCCTAAGGGCCTAAGTTGTATATGTAGCGATTGAAATTTTAAGAGCAACCAATTCTTAGAATATTGGAAAAAAAATAAAATTTTTAAGTGCATAATTACATATTTTTTTTAATTTTTTAAAAGTGGTCCATAAAAGATGGGTTTTTTTGGATATTCTTGGACGTAAAGTAGTGTTACACCCTAGATCCCCGTTTAATTCTTTTTTTAAAAAAAAGTTTAGATATTTAACTACAAATTCTGAAAAAATTAGCCTGCCCTTTTGTGCCTCTTCTGAGAAAACCGCAGTTTAAGTTAGCAAGAAATGTTCGTAATTTGAATAGTCGCCAGCCCTGGTTTCTCCGCGCGCACTTACAGCATGAATCCCTAGTTGTATTACTAGTCAGCTGTTTCCAATTACTTTTGTTTTTCTTTCGCGGCAAGCTGTCCAATTATTTTGTCTTATCAAATTTAATTCCAATTATAATGGAAAGTGAAGCCGGAGGTATTTATATTGTGTTTCTGGCGTCAAATATATTCTTATTAATGTGCTGTATTCGTGTTTTAGAGCTATTGTGATGTCTTAGAAGTGTGAAAAATAGTGATTTATCTTGTTGGTAATTACACACTTAGATGTGGATTTAATAAAAGAAATGCACATCATTTTGATAGTAGTTTCATCCAATGAAGAGATTGAAATAGAAAAATTTAGAGAATTCGCTATAAAAACGGCTAGACATTTTGTGAAGCTATATCCGTGGTATAATATGCCTCCAACTCTGCACAAATTTTTCATTCATGGTCCGGAAATAATAAGCCACGCTTTGCTACCTATTGGCCAATTAACTGAGGAAGCACAGGAAGCTCGAAATAAAGATTTTAAGCATTTCCGAGAGCACAACTCCAGAAAAGCTAGTCGTGAAAAATCAAACCAGGATGTTTTCAATAGATTGCTTGTCAGCTCGGATCCTATTATTTCCAGTTTTTTCAAAACTCCTCAAAAAAAAATTGAAAAAATGCCAGGGTCGGCTTTAGCTCTTATAAAAAGTCTTCCCTGTTCTAAAAATAAATATTCGAATATTTTTGACTGTTCTGACAGTAGCGATGAAGAGTTAAATGAATAAAAATTTGAAATTATAATTTAAATTGGTTTTATTTTGTTGAAAATATAAATATAAACTGAATTTGATATCGAGATATGATTTAAAACCTGATTTATACCCAATTTTTTTTTTATCCCAATTTATATGAAAAATATTGAAATAGAACCGATATATTCCCTTTTGTACTAAGCGTTTATATGGAAGCTATAAGATGTAGTTGACCGATTTGAATAATTTTTTTTTTCAAAAATCAAGTTAAATTAAAAAAAAATATTGGGAAACTTAGAACCCTATAAGTAATTTATTTATATTTTTTTTCTTAAAAAAACCATTATTTTTTTCTTAAAAATTTCCTACAACAAAAAAATTTCACTAAAAAAATACACCTTATGATGTTTTTGAACATATTTAATTGCCTTTAACAAAACCCCATCAAAAGATATTCGCTATGTGGCTCCGCTGATTTAAGGCAGACTTTTGGCTTTTTCGCCCCACTGTGCGCCATTGCACCGAAACATTTAGACGTTCTTGTATGCTGCATTCGTTCTGTTGCGATCCAACCACTCAATTTTTTAAAACGCCTTCGGTAGCGACTAACCTCACTGCGTTAATAAAAAAATGCGCCTACAGACTAATGGCACAAAGCATAAAAACACAGAATGACGATAAAAAAAAATCAGTAAAAGATTTTTTAGTTTTATGGGAAACTGAAATTCCGATTTTTATAAACAAAAAAGCTTGCGAGGATCAGTCGAAAATCAAACGTTCAGCACGAACCATTCTTCCATGTAAGGATGATATTAAAAAGCTTTTTGATTATGTCAGAAACAACTCAGAAAAAGCTCTTCACGTATTAAAAGATAAATTTGATTTAAATGCCTGGAACTCTTTGATTCAAAGTACACTTATCGCCCTGCAAATTTTTAATCGACGACGAGCTGGTGAAATTGAACGACTTACAATTGAAAATTATAACACTGGCCACGCCATTGAGGAAAATATGGACCGTAAAAATTTCGCATCCCTATCAAAGGAATCACAAGAGATTGCCAATAAATATACAAGAATAACAATTCGCGGAAAGCTGAATAGAACGGTTCCAGTGCTTCTTACGCCTTTTGATAAATTTTGTATAGAGACTATTTTAAAGTATAGAAAAAAGGCTGGCGTAAAAGAAACAAATTCAGCGTTGCCCATTGTAAGCCCTTAGCAAAACCTTATGTAAGGGCGTGTCCCATTTTAAAAATGTTTGCGGAAAGGTCTGGAGCTAGGTGTCCAATGGCTTTAAGAGGTACTATGCTCAGAAAACATTTAGCTACGTATACCTCTCTGTTAAATGTAGAAGATATGCCAATAGACAGACTTGCAAACTTTATGGGACACCACAAGGATATACATAAGAGCATATACCGCATACCTGTATCAGTAGCAGAAATTACAGAGGTGTCAAAAATGCTAATGGAAGCTTTAGGAAACGACGATCCAGAGGATGAATCTATTCCTGTTCCGTTAACAAATAGTGAGTAATGTTAATGGGTGCCAGTGGCTTACATATTTATTAAATTTGGTTAACATTTATGATCATAATTTCTTTTTAACGGTGATAATTGTTTGTGGTTGATCTGGCTACAATAAAGCACATATTTTTTGACCAGCATGTTCGAGTATTAAGAATGAAATGAATTATTTACTTTAAATCAGGGAATCAAACCGAATCTTATTTCGGTTCCGTTACCGGTACTGGTCCCATACCGAATCTGCTTATTCGGTAAACGGTTATATTTTGGTATTGATGTTTTGGTTCCGGTTCTGGTACCGGTACGTACTGATACAGTTAAAAAAATAGTAATTAATACTTTGAAATGATTTATGATTTGATTGATTTTTTGATATAACGTAAACATATTAAGGTTTTAATTGGATGTTTAACTTTTTTATTTCTAAGAAGAAATAGGGTTACTAGCTTCTTAAAAAAAACGCGTTGAATGGCGCCAAAAATGCCAGATTTTCAACTTGTTTAGACAAAGAATGTTTCTGCTACAGCGATATTTTCTTACATCAGCAGTAGGTCTTCTAAAAAGGCACGAAGGGAAGAAGTCGATTAGCGGAAAGTGGGAGCTGATACATACATATGGGTATTTTTTAATTCAGGATTTTTAAAGAATTTAGTAAATGAGTACCAAAACCGTACCGGTACCAGCAATACGGTAATCGGTTCGAAATTAAATTTTAATTTTGGTCTCGGTACCGGTTCCGGTTCTCTATTAGGAATCGGTTTATTTCGGCAATCGGTTCCGGTTCTGGTTCTGGTTTTATTTCCTGCTTTAAATATAATCTATGTAAAAATTAATTGATTTAAATAAGAATTATTTTGTATTATGTTTTCTTTAAGCACCATTAATATTGTTGTATATATTTTGTAGATGATTTCGAAGACTCCGGGTCAAACTATTCGGACAACAAATCTGAAAGTGGATCCGATGACGAGTTTCTCCAAAGTTTTAAAAACAACGAAAAAAAGAGTATGTATTGCAATGTTTTTAATATTTGAACTAAAACCTTCTAAAATTAAAATCGCTTAAATTATTAAAAATTATTTTTAGCTTTCGAATAAAATTAATAACATTTACTAATAAACCCTTTTTTAAGGATCTTCTTTTGGAAAAATTCAACGAAAACGTTGGACTGCTGAAGAAATTAACGCTTTCACCATCGAGTTTGGCGAACCAGCTCAAATTTTAAAATTACCTTCCTTAAAAAAATGCATCGAGGTAATCAATAGGAATCCCCATCTTAAGGATAGAACACCCCAGCAAGTCAAGTCTTGGATTGACAATCAGAGAAAAGCTGAAGGGCGCAAAACTGGATCTTCTCTTAATAAGAAAAAATATTAAATATAAACATTAAGACCCATTATAAAGAATGTTATTCATGAATGTTATTTTTATTTTTATGATTTAAAAACTTATAAATGAAATGTAAGTGAATTTTTTAATTTTCGCTCAAAAATAAAAAGATAAAAAAATTTCAAAAATTACATGGCGTTACATGTTTAAACCCTTTATTTGAGTACCTCGGTGGATGTCATACACTCGAATACACTTCGAATCACCATTTTTAAATGTGGTTGCCAAAAAATTTATCAATGCAAGGATTCCGACAAAAGCGACCTCAAAGTTGGAAAACTTATTAATTTTCTTAAAATTTATATTATTATCATTTTGGGGTCTCGATGGAGTGGGAATCTTTAATTGTTGTCCCGATAATCGCCTTTTTATAAAAATAAGTTCAATTGATTTATATAACGTAAGGTCCATATGAATATAATTTGGGGACTCGATGGAGTGTCCTCGTTGTGTACGTTGAGATAAGCAATATGTTCAACCAGGTGGCAACCTTGTATTTTTATCCCCGAAATAAGCATTCTAGACCTACATAAAAAGTGCCCAATTTATGTATTTAATAAAACGTTTATTTTGAGGACAAAGTCCCCAAAATTCAATATATATTTCGTGTTCCTGAAATAGACGCTACATACACAAATGTAAATAAATAACGAGGGAAAGCTTGAAGAGGTCCAAAATTTATTGTGGATCCTTTTTGGGTCCTCTTTTATTCAGTTTTATAACTAAAACCCCAAAATTTGTGTGTCCCCAAAGTGGTCGCTGAACATACATATATATGTATGTATCTAATCAAACAAAAACACCTCTTAACGAGGTAAAAAAAATAGTGACGACCGCACCTTCAACATACAAAAGATCTGATATCATATTTTGTGACGAAAAATGATTTTACATTCGAAAATATAAAAACACTTTCTAAAATTTACTTTTTCGGCACGCTACAATAGAAAATGTTCGTGTGGGTAAAATCTTATAAATTTGTCTGAAGCGGGCCGAATGAGTAAATTTTAGAAAGTGTTTTTATATTTTCGAATGTAAAATCATTTCATACCATGACCAAAAGACATCTCCATATAACTTAGTTATTAAAAAACTAGAGCACATAGGATTTATTTATTTATTTATTTATTTATTTATTTATTTATTTATTTATTTATTTATTTATTTATTTATTTATTTATTTATTTATTTATTTATTTATTTATTTATTTATTTATTTATTTATTTATTTATTTATTTATTTATTTATTTATTTATTTATTTATTTATTTATTTATTTATTTATTTATTTATTTATTTATTTATTTATTTATTTATTTATTTATTTATTTATTTATTTATTTATTTATTTATTTATTTATTTATTTATTTATTTATTTATTTATTTATTTATTTATTTATTTATTTATTTATTTATTTATTTATTTATTTATTTATTTATTTATTTATTTATTTATTTATTTATTTATTTATTTATTTATTTATTTATTTATTTATTTATTTATTTATTTATTTATTTATTTATTTATTTATTTATTTATTTATTTATTTATTTATTTATTTATTTATTTATTTATTTATTTATTTATTTATTTATTTATTTATTTATTTATTTATTTATTTATTTATTTATTTATTTATTTATTTATTTATTTATTTATTTATTTATTTATTTATTTATTTATTTATTTATTTATTTATTTATTTATTTATTTATTTATTTATTTATTTATTTATTTATTTATTTATTTATTTATTTATTTATTTATTTATTTATTTATTTATTTATTTATTTATTTATTTATTTATTTATTTATTTATTTATTTATTTATTTATTTATTTATTTATTTATTTATTTATTTATTTATTTATTTATTTATTTATTTATTTATTTATTTATTTATTTATTTATTTATTTATTTATTTATTTATTTATTTATTTATTTATTTATTTATTTATTTATTTATTTATTTATTTATTTATTTATTTATTTATTTATTTATTTATTTATTTATTTATTTATTTATTTATTTATTTATTTATTTATTTATTTATTTATTTATTTATTTATTTATTTATTTATTTATTTATTTATTTATTTATTTATTTATTTATTTATTTATTTATTTATTTATTTATTTATTTATTTATTTATTTATTTATTTATTTATTTATTTATTTATTTATTTATTTATTTATTTATTTATTTATTTATTTATTTATTTATTTATTTATTTATTTATTTATTTATTTATTTATTTATTTATTTATTTATTTATTTATTTATTTATTTATTTATTTATTTATTTATTTATTTATTTATTTATTTATTTATTTATTTATTTATTTATTTATTTATTTATTTATTTATTTATTTATTTATTTATTTATTTATTTATTTATTTATTTATTTATTTATTTATTTATTTATTTATTTATTTATTTATTTATTTATTTATTTATTTATTTATTTATTTATTTATTTATTTATTTATTTATTTATTTTTTTTTTTTATTTATTTATTTATTTATTTATTTCATTTATTAAAGTTAATAATTGTATAATGGAACGGTTTAAAACAATTGGATACGCACATACTAAATTCAATGCTTTGGCTGCGTAAGTTGTTTCGACCTGGCAAAAGTGGCTATTTTCGTTTCTTTCCGAATTTTAGCTATTTATAGCTGTTCTGCCGCAAACAGAATTAAATTTTCATTTTGGGAAGAAGAAGAAAATCTTATTTTGGCTATAACTTTTGAACGGAGCGTCGGATTTTATCATATGACCCCTCATTCGACGGGTATTTTCAATAGGAACACAACTAAAACATTGCGAGGGGGCATTTATCCCCACCGGCCCCAACAGCTCCAAATTTCACTTTTTCACTTTTCACTTTTTCACTTTCACCGCTCTCTCTCCCAATCCAATTGGTTTTCTTAAAGTCTTGGTATGCAATCCTTTAAGTTTTTGCAATACCTTTCGATTGGTGTATTACTCATTACGATCTGACTATCACAGCAGATTTTCATTTCTTCGTGTATATATAGTAGTCGCCTTCGCACACTCTCCTGGTGCGCTTCGTCACTACATGGACTGCCGTCCATAGTGATTAAAGGACACATTCGAAATCTCTTAACCAAGTTTTACACAAACTTAGTTGAATTGTTTTTTTTAGCTAAAAGCTACGTACATACATACATTTGTACATCTATTTGTAGGTGTAGAGTTCTATAATAACTTCGCCTTATTACTTGCATTATATTTATTTTTCAGAGTGAAACATGTCGGAGAAATCTCTAAAATACCTGCAGTGAGAGCAGTTGCATCTGCCAAATAAATGGTTTGGCGAAGCTGTAATTTTGTTTTAAAACCTTCTAAGGTCAGTATATCAAAAAGAAAAATATGTTGTATTTGTTTGACATAGGCATGTAAATATGTATGCAGGTACGCGATTCACCCGATCTGAAAGCCGATTTTCAACCCTTCTATCTTTTGCTCCTCTCTCTCGCTCTCTTGACCGACGTTTCTCTCTACAAACTGTCATGATCTGGCCTGCTTACATTCGGTCTTCCTTCGCTCATGGTGGAACTATACAAGGTGATCTCGTCGAGAGAGCTGCCCTCTTTTGAGGACGTTATTTGTGCCAGTCTCTATCTAGCTTTCTCATTCTGTCGCTTAAGAGAGACAAAGTGGTAAACATATTTAACGTCCTCATAACACTTAACATTTAAACATTTTTAATTATCAAATTTTTGCATATTAGCATATGGGCATTTCCAGGGTGACGGACGCGACATTTTTTCAACTTTACTTTTAAAAATAAGAGTGACGCAGTATACATTTTTTACTTTTTACTTTTTTGTTGGATAGCTTAGACACTCTTGTATTTATGGAGAAAAAATGAAAATTACCTGTCCAGCCAGTGAAATACGGACGCGACAAAAATAGAACTGCAATATTGAAAACTTTAGAAAAATCTTAAATTCTGCGAAACTGGAGGGCGTATTTTTTTGGCTTTTTTTTCCAGTATACCTGCTGAGTAACAGAACACAACAAAGCAAGTTCGGTGGCAAAACATTCAGCCGTTTTTTTCTAAACATAGTGCAAGAATACGGACGCGACATGTTGCTACTTAACAAAAAATTGCAACTTTTTATTTTGTCAAAATGTTGCAGAGCTATATTACGTGTTACTAAAGTTCCTACTGTAAAGTTTGGTTAAATTATTTTAGCGTTATCCACCTCTTTTTAATAGAAACATAGTTTTTATATAGCTCGTTCTATGAAATTAAATTGAATTCTGCTTAGTAAAAGCAGAAATTTATTCAAAACATAACTGGTAAAGAATATATCCCTATATTAAAAAAATAAGTTAAGCTTAGAATTATGTTGCACGTATAAAGTATTTTATTAAATGTTATTTTTAGTTGAAAAGGCTGTAAGACGCATACAAATTTCGGATTTTTTTTAAATGGATGCATGGTGCGTTTTGGAATCTGTGTAACACTTTTCCACTTTATCTTGTAGTGGTAATGCAAATTCCTCCACTTCCTTGGCATTCCCTACACATTTTCTTGAGCATATTGAAACGATTCTAAGGAACTGGATAAGTGTTTTCTCTTCAATAGCAAAATTGTTTGTGAATAATACAAATATTAATAATATGAAGTATATGACAAGGAAAAGCAAGGCCTTCGACGTTTTTCATGGCTGCAAAAAAACACTTATATTCACCAAAAAATTATGAACAATTGTTTTCTAATAACTAAAAATGAAAATTACGGACGCGACAGACTTAAAAATTTCTTTAAAAATATTATTACGCTCATTTTTATTGTCAAAAAATTATAATTAATTTGTTCCAACTACACATGCTTTACGCATTAAAGGTCGTTTATATGTGTCGCGAATTGGACGAGTGCAAAGAAAAACAAGAGAGAACGCTATAGTCGGGTGTCCCGACTATCAGATACCCGTTACTCAGCTAAAGGAGTGCGAGGGAGATAGATATATAAAATCTTTGATCGGGCATAACTTTTTAACGAATGGTCCGATTTGAAAAATTTCTTCTACATTTCGATAGGTATTGATAGTCACAATAAAACTGCATTTTTAGTTTTCCAAAATCTTTAATGGTGTGGGCGCCAGACACCTTTAAAAAAATGGTGTAGGGCGATTGAGGGCGTTAGAGGGGGCGTGGCACCATTTTGAAATAAACTTGCGCTGCGTAGGAACTCCAAGAATATGCATGCAAAATGCCAATCCTCTAGCTTTTATAGTTTCCGAGACCTCAGCGTTCATACGGACGGACAGACGGACAGACGGACCCTTTTACTCTACGAGTAACGGGTATAAAAATGTTTTTTTGATTACGGACGCGACATTAATAATGTTTAAAAATAAACTTCAATAAAGACATCTATTCCATTAATATTAAACAACTCTTAATTTTTTCCTGATAGCATTTGCCTTAAACTAATTTGTAGGATTGGTTGCTTGATCTTGAGACTTCCACAGAAGGCATAGCAATATTACGAAAGCACAACAAAATGTTGCTGAGATATACAGTATGTGTTGCTCGTGCTTCAAAGCTGCCTATCTTCGCGTAAAAAATTTATTTTGGAAGGAAATGTAATTGATTTACAAAATATAGATACCAATGCTCTTTTTATACCAAAAAATTAATTTTTTCGCCAACTTTTAATTTTTGGGTTTTGGTTGACTTTTTCCTGGAAATGCCCATATGCAATATCAAAAAAAAAAACGAAGTTACATATTATTTTATATTTGAGGGTTAATGTAAAACTTCCTTAACAAGAAAGAATCCACCTTTAAAACAAGAATTAATTTTCTTGTTTTAAGAAATATTTTTCCTTGTTTGAAAGGTGCCTTTTTAGAAATTTAATTTCTTGTTTCAATAAATATTTTTTCTGGTTTTAAAGGTGCCTTAAAAAAAAAAACATTTCCTAAAACAAAGGTGAGGTCACCTTTGGCAAAAATTCAAGAAAGAATTTCCTTGATTTAATGGAAATTCTTCGATTTTTTTTTATGAGTGTAGATTCTGTTTTATCGACAAAATAAGAACGATTTTTGGTCTAAAAATTGCTACTCTAAGTTTAAAAAGTCGCCAATTTGTCAAAAAAAATTATTTCGAAAAACCCTTACGACGAAAAGTAGATAATAGTCTACATTATATTATTCTTTTTCATTTTGGTCATTCTGTTGATTACAGATGAAATGAGAGTGGTCACCGCGAAGGACTTCGACAGTTGAAAGAAGACACGTGTACTCAATTAATAATGTAAATAAAATTCTCTAAAAAATTAGAAGTGAAAAAATCTATCCAACAATGCGTATATTTTTCTGGGGTCCTAGGTGTATATTCCCCCTTAAGATATCTTCGAGGGTCTGTACTCAATTGTATTAAAACCTATGCAAAAAAATTGGTTCGGTGCCGAAGTTATTTTTATTTTTTTGATCCAAAATAATTATTATGCTATAAGTCTTATTATATTACTCTAAAATAAAAATTACCATTGAACAAAAAGAAAAATCATAAATTTAAAAATAATGGCGGGAATGCATAGATTGGACAACGATAATTATTTTGGTAAAAATCATTTGTTTTTAGGGCTATTATATGTGGTCAATTTTTGGTTTGATGAAATAAAAATAATCATTATTTTCGGTTCCTGGTATAAAAGCTTGATGCGAACGGTTTAAAATATCTAAGACATTTAAGATCCTTCCGTGCCAAATAAGACAATTTTATAAAGTGTATTTATTAAATCGATTTCACAATTATTTTTCGTCACAAAAGTTAATATTATAACTGTGGTTACTTGAAGGTGCGATCGACAGTAGTTTTTTACCTCGTGTATGTTTTATTGTTATACCCTTGCAGAGGGTATTATGATTTCAGTCAGAAGTTTGCAACGCAGTGAAGGAGACGTTTCCGACCCCATAAAGTATATATATTCTTGATCAGCATGACTAGACGAGTCGATCTAGCCATGTCCGTCTGTCCGTCGGTCCGTCTGTCTGTCTGTTTCTACGCAAACTTGTCTCTCAGTTTTAAAGCTATCGGGCTCAAAATTTCCCAAAAGTCCTCTTCCTGTTGCAGGTAGTATATATGTCGGAACCGACCGGATCGGACAACTATATCTTATAGCTCCCATAGGAAGTATCGAAAAAAAAACGTAAAAAAATTCTAGCTTTGGTGTTTTTTGAAATATTACCTTCTACTTTTAGGAATACTATTTTTTAAATATTTCTGAATTTCGAATAAAATTTATAAAAAATCGGATGACTACATCATATATTTGTTGACTTTTATTACATTCTCTTCTTCTCTGGGATATGGATTTTCTTTAACATTTCAAAATTTCGTATTAAATTTAACAAAAAGTACTTTTGACTTTTTGTATAAAAAAACATTTTCTGTGGGAATCGAACTCGTGCTTACAGCACGCGGGACCAACACACTAACACCCAACCCACATGTTAAGTTGGATTTATGTGGAATAGTTCATAACATCTTGTTAACTCGTTTTACTAATATATAAATGACATAAAGTCCTACGGTTAATAAAACTTGTTGTGACGAAGTCACAAACTGTAGTTAGAATAAGATTTAGTTTAAGAGGGCACGAAGCCTCACGATATTTAGTTTAAGAGGGCACGAAGCCACAAAGCAGTTATATATTAAGATAACTAGAAATACTAAGAGAATTAAGAGACGAAGCACCGATCAAAGACAGCAGCCGCGTCGCACACACAAACCAAGGAGCGAAAGAGACCACCAACGACGCAAGCAGCGCTGCCACCAAAGTTTCAAGCAGCGCTGTCGCCGAAAACTTCCAGCAGCGCTGCCGCCAAAGTTTCCAGCAGCGCTGTTATCGGAGTTTTTGGCAGAATTAGGTCCCAGGAATCACGATCAGAAAAAGAGAGGGGAGTCGAAAAGTAAACCGCGAAGTTATCGGACGCGATAAGTGACAAGTGTACCCAGAGGACAAACATCGAGGCGCTCCGCTACGGGTGAGCATGGCCGCCGGCCAACAATGGAACCACTAGTATCTTGGAGCAAATAAAAGGACGAATAGTTCACCCCTCATCTTTTCCTCGCGTACCCCGAAACCTTCAACCAGGGCTCTTCGCCGGGGCGCCTGATCATCCTTCCTGTGGCAGCAGGATCCGGGCACGGACTCGAGCGCTGACCGCTGGACCATTTCCGGGTACAGGCTTGAGCACGGGCCGCTGGACCATTCCGGGCACCGACTTGTGCACTGGCCGCTGGACAATTCCGGGCGCCGACTCGTGTACGCTCCGCTGGATTATTCCGGGCACGGACGGGAGGATGGGCCGGTGGATAGTTCCGCGACGGACAAAGCCATTGGCCGGTGGAGTATTCTGGGCCACAGCAGTAGTCGCCGATAGCCCCGCCGGCTCCGGATAGTCCCTAACAACCCCACCATGTTTGTTCCCCTTCAATAAAACCCCAGACAAATCATCGGCGTCTTATGTCTTGGCCGTCTCAGAATATTATAATTTTTGTGGGGAACTCTGGGCCGCTGAGGATCACCCCGGCCGTAGAAGCTTCTTTATACAAAGAAAACACCTTATTTTATTAACTCGATGTGTGCTTCGTGGTTCTACCTACAAGCACACATTTAAAACTTTGTAAAATTCCGTACAGAACGGCTGCAATCGCACTTTGAGTGATATTTTTAAGCGAAATAATATCGCTCACATAATAATCATTATTTCTGAGCGATATTTTTTTTCGTTTACAAATAATCATTAAATGGTGATTATACCCGTTACTCGTATAGTAAAAGGGTAAATTGTATTCGTGCAAAAGTATGTAACAGGGAGAAGGAAGCTTTTCCGACCCTATAAAGTATATATATTCTTGATCAGGGTCACTAGCCGAGTCGATCTAGCCATGTCCGTCTGTCCGTCAGGATGAACGCTGAGATCTCAGAAACTACAAAAGCTAGAGATTACCCACACATACTCTTTGGCTTCCTACGCAGCGCAAGTTTGTTTCAGCCGGGGGCCACGCCCACAATAAACGAGTTTAAAAAGTGTCTGCCGCCCACACCTTTAAAGATTTTGGAAAAGTAAAAATGCAGTTTTATTGTATTTATCAATACCTATCGAAATGTAGAAGAATTTTCAAATCGGCCCATTCGTTAAAAAGTTATGCCAGATTAAAAATTTTATATCTCCATCTCCCTCGCACTCACTTTGGCTGAGTAACGGGTATCTGATAGTCGGGGTACCCGACTATAGCGTTCTCTCTTGTTATACCCGTTACTCGTAGAGTAAAAGGGTATATTGTATTCGTGCAAAAGTATGTAACAGGGAGAAGGAAGCTTTTCCGACCCTATAAAGTATATATATTCTTGATCAGGATCACTAGCCGAGTCGAACTAGCCATGTCCGTCTGTCCGTCTGTCCGTCCGTATGAACGCTGAGATCTCGGAAACTATAAAAGCTAGAGGATTGGCATTTTGCATGCATATTCTTGGAGTTCCCACGCAGCGCAAGTTTGTTTCAAAGAAGTGCCACGCCCACTCTAACCGCCCCTTCATTTTTTGAAAGGTGTCTGCCGCCCACACCTTTAAAGATTATGAAAAAGTAAAAATGCAGTTTTATTGTAATTATCTAAACCTATCGATATGCAGAAGAAATTTTTTAAATCGCACCATTCGTTAAAAAGTTGTGACCGATCAAAGTTTTAATATATCCATCTCCCTCGCACTCCCTTAGCTGAGTAACGGGTATCTGATAGTCGGGGCACCCGACTATAGCGTTCTCTCTTGTTTTTTTCTAGAATCAAAGGCGATTTCGCCATTAACTCAAGAAAACAGTACGGAAAATATCTCCATTGATCCAAGAAAATATCGCCATTAATCCAAGAAAAAATTCAACGACTCTTCTTCTTATTCATTTTAAAAAAAAATTAATGGCGAATTTCCATAAACTTAAGAAAAAATTTCTAGAATCAATAACATTTTTCTTAATTCAATGGCGCACTCATAAAAAAAATCGAAGAATTTCCATTAAATCAAGGAAATTCTTTCTTGAATTTTTGCCAAAGGCGACCTCACCTTTGTTTTAAGAAACGTTTTTTTTGAAAAGCACCTTTAAAACCAGAAAAAATATTTCTTGAAACAAGAAATTAAATTTCTTAAAACAAGAAAGGGTTTTTTGGAAAGCCACCATTAAAAGAAGAAATAATATTTCTTAAAACAAGAAAGGCGATTCTTGTTTCAAAGGTGGTTTCTTTCTTGTTTCTAGAAATTAAACTTCTTAAAACAAGAAATGTTTTTTTAAAAAGGCACCTTTCAAACAAGGAAAAATATTTCTTAAAACAAGAAAATAAATTCTTGT
This sequence comes from Drosophila pseudotakahashii, assembly GCA_035046095.1. Classification (NCBI taxonomy): domain Eukaryota; kingdom Metazoa; phylum Arthropoda; class Insecta; order Diptera; family Drosophilidae; genus Drosophila; species Drosophila pseudotakahashii. The sequence continues at coordinate 1,224,868 of JAWNOE010000055.1, read as the reverse complement.
TTTAAAGGTGGATTCTTTCTTGTTAAAAAATTTTAAATTTCCTTTCAAGAAATTTTATTTCTTGATTTAAGAAATAATATTTCTTGAATGGAAGTTTTACATTAACCCTGAAATATAAAAGAAAATGTAACTTCGTTTTTTTTTTTTTGATATTGCATATTTTATTTAATTACATTTGAAACATTTAACACTTAACATTTAAACATTTTTAATTATCAAATTTTTGCATATTAGCATATGAGTTATTATTGGTGGTGCCTTTTGAACTTCATATGACATAAGGTGATCACAAAACTCAGTATATATTCGCATTTCTTCATCTGAAAAAAAAAGAGTTATTGGGATATAAAATATTTATTTTTAGATACACAACATTTTTTGAAATTTAATGTTAATAATAGCCAAAATACAAACACGTTGGTCAAAAGACCGAGAGAGAGAGGAAAGGATAGAACAGATAGAACTCAAAGATGGGGGTTGAAAATCGAAGTTCAGAGAGAGAGAGTCACGGGAGAGACACGTACGAGCGAAGGAAGACCGAATGTAATCAGGCCAGATCATGACAGTTTGAAGAAGTAGAAGAGAGAAACGTCGGTCAAAAGAGCGAGAGAGAGAAGCAAAAGATAGAAGGGTTGAAAATCGGTTTTCAGATCGGGTGAATCGCGTACCTGCATACATATTTACATGCCTAAGTATGTCAAACAAATACAACATATTTTTCTTTTTGATAGACTTACCTTAGAAGGTTTTAAAACAAAATTACAGCTTCGCCAAAGCATTTATTTGGCAGATGCAACTGCTCTCACTGCAGGTACTTTAGAGATTTCTCCGACATGTTTCACTCTGAAAAATAAATATAATGCAAATAAAAAGGCGAAGTTATTATAGAACTCTACACCTAGAAATATATGTACAAATGTATGTATGTACGTAGCTTTTAGCTAGAAAACAATTTAACTAAGTTTGTGTAAAACTTGGTTAAAAGATTCGAATTTTTCCTTTAATTAGATACATACATTTGTATGCGCGCTATACAAAAAATTATATATGTACATACCTTTGAATAATTGGAAAAGGCTTCACTCTTTATCCGCTTAAAAATCACGTTCATCACTTACGAATCTTTTTTCACAACTGACGCTCGGATGATCAGAGAAGTCGGTAGCCGGGTAGTAGTCGGGCCGAGTAGGCCCTGCGTCCTACTTCGTTTTTTTCTGTCGTCAACATTCGGTAGCCGAAGGAAGTCAATGGCTACTTTCTTATTTTCAAGGGACATTTCTTTCACATATTCAAAGGCGATTTCGCCATTAAATACGTAGAAAATGTTTTGGCTGCGACGGCAAAACAAACATATGAGATTTTCATTTTTCTATTTTCAAGAAAAATTATTTCTTGAATTTTTTCCATCAAGAAAGGTTTTCTATATTTAAAGGCAAATTTTCTAATTACAAGAAATTTTTTTTCCATTTTCAAGGGTAAGCCGATTCAATGGCGAGATTTCTATAATTGAGAAATACATTTTTATGAGTGCGCTTTAAAATCACGGGTGATTTCTTAAAATAAAGGGCGATTTTTTTTCGGAGTGTACTAACTAACAAGCTAACCCGACCATAATCGGTGGAGACTTTAACTCTAAGTCAATAAGATGGGGTAGCACAAGTAGCGATCAAAAGCGACATATAGTTGAACGAACAGCACTAAACGCAGGCTTTGTACACTCATAAAAAAAAATCGAAGAATTTCCATTAAATCAAAGAAATTCTTTCTTGAATTTTTGCCAAATTTTTGTTTTGGGAAATGTTTTTTTTGAAAGGCACCTTTAAAACCAGAAAAAATATTTCTTGAAACAAGAAATTAAATTTCTTAAAACAAGAAAGGGTTTTTTGGAAAGCCACCATTAAAAGAAGAAAAAATATTTCTTGAAACAAGAAAGGCGATTCTTGTTTCAAAGGTGGTTTCTTTCTTGTTTCTAGAAATTAAACTTCTTAAAACAAGAAATGGTTTTTTAAAAAAGCACCTTTCAAACAAGGAAAAATATTTCTTAAAACAAGAAAATAAATTCTTGTTTTAAAGTTTGATTCTTTCTTGTTAAAAAATTTAAAATTTCCTTTCCTGAATGGAAGTTTTACATTAACCCTGAATTATAAAAAAAATGTAACTTCGCTTTTTTTTTTGATATTGCATATTTTATTTAATTACATTTGAAACATTTAACACTTAACATTTAAACATTTTTAATTATCAAATTTTTGCATATTAGCATATGAGTTATTATTGGTGGTGTATTTAATTCACAAAATTTAACTATTGTATACCTTATGGCCTTTTGAACTTCATATGACATAAGGTGATCACAAAACTCAGTATATATTCGCATTTCTTCATCTGGAAAAAAAGAGTTATTGGGATATAAAATATTTCTTTTTAGATACACAACATTTTTTGAAATTTAATGTTAATAATAGCCAAAATACAAACACGTTGGTCAAAAGACCGAGAGAGAGAGGCAAGGCTAAAACAGATAGAACTCGAAGATGGGGGTTGAAAATCGAAGTTCAGAGAGAGAGAGAGAGTCACGGGAGAGACACGTACGAGCGAAGGAAGACCGAATGTAAGCAGGCCAGATCATGACAGTTTGAAGAAGTAGTAGAGAGAAACGTCGGTCAAGAGAGCGAGAGAGAGGAGCAAAAGATAGAAGGGTTGAAAATCGGCTTTCAGATCGGGTGAATCGCGTACCTGCATACATATTTACATGCCTATGTCAAACAGATACAACATATTTTTCTTTTTCATATACTTACCTTAGAAGGTTTTAGAACAAAATTACTGCTTCGCCAAACCATTTATTTGGCAGATGCAACGGCTCTCACTGCAGGTATTTTAGAGATTTCGCTGACATGTTTCACTCTGAAAAATAAATATAATGGAAGTAATAAGGCGAAGTTATTATAGAACTCTACATCTACAAATAGATGTACAAATGTATGTATGTACGTAGCTTTTAGCTAGAAAACAATTCAACTAAGTTTGTGTAAAACTTGGTTAAGAGATTTCGAATTTTTCCTTTAATTAGATACATACATTTGTATGCGCGCTATACAAAAAATTATATATGTACATACCTTTGAATAATTGGAAAAGGCTTCACTCTTTATCCGCTTAAAAATCACGTTCATCACTTACGAATCTTTTTTCACAACTGACGCTCGGATGATCAGAGAAGTCGGTAGCCGGGTAGTAGTCGGGCCGAGTAGGCCCTTCGTCCTACTTCGTTTTTTTCTGTCGTCAACATTCGGTAGCCGAAGGAAGTCAATGGCTACTTTCTTATATTCAAGGGACATTTCTTTCACATATTCAAAGGCGATTTCGCCATTAAATACGTAGAAAATGTTTTGGCTGCGACGGCAAAACAAACATATGAGATTTTCATTTTTCTATTTTCAAGAAAAATTATTTCTTGAATTTTTTCCATCAAGAAAGGTTTTCTATATTTAAAGGCAAATTTTCTAATTACAAGAAATTTTTTTTCCGTTTTCAAGGGTAAGCCGATTCAATGGCGAGATTTCTAAAATTGAGAAATGAATTTTTATGAATGTGCCTTAACGACGGTTTCCTAACCTTCTCATTCAGCCCTGCGCAATTCTCAGTCCTCGATCTAACGTTCTGCAACACGAGAGATCTTAACATTTTATGGAGTTCCTCCAGCTGTAAAATTACCAACAGCAACCATTTTCCGATAGAAATGGTTATTAACAATATAAGTTCGAATACAAACTCATACAAAATACTAGACAATAAAGTGGCTATTGCCTTTGAAAGAGTTAACTTTACCAGCCTAGAAACTATTAAAAAGTCATTGTAAGCTATTACCAGGTCAAATACAACCAAAATTTAAGAAAGAAACAAGTCCGACCCGAAAAAATTGTGGTGTCAAGAAGCGGAAAAGTTATATCGTCTTAGAAACGCTGCTAGGCAGAAGTTCTACCTTACCAAAAGATTCGAAGACGCCCGTAAAACACTAATTGCAGAAAATACCCTTTAAGACTATATTCGAAACAAGAGAAAATCGATCTTCCAAGCCTGGGTAAGTATTACAAATTTAAAAAAATACAAGCAGATAAAACGAACGGGCAACTCATGTTCAGAAGAAGAAGATGAGCAATTCCTGCAAATTATCCAAGATACCCCGTCCACCAGAGAAGTTACAAGCGGTCCGATCAGGGATCCGGATACATCGCAGCGCTATATTCAAAATTCTTTTGAAATCGCAGATTTTTTAGAATTTTTGGCCTCCAGAAAACCAGACTCTGCAAAAGGACTGGATACAATTTCGTATCGAATGATACAAACTCTATCTCATGCAAAGAAGGCTGAGTTGTTCAAACTCCTAAATTCTATACGGCTATCCGGCCAAATCCCAGAATGCTGGAGAGAAATAAAAGTAGTGCCAATCCCAAAGAAAAAGTCAGACTCGTCCAACTTAGGCAATTACACCAATCTGATTATTGAGCGTTGACTTGTAGGATACTTGAAAGAAAACTACGTGTTGCTTCTGCTGCTGCCGGATATGGAAAGACAGCGCCTCCAATCCATCCGTAACCTCGATTTGGAGCTAAGGTGAATTATCTGGACACTTGACACTTGCCACTGTTGACTGGATGAACTCCCACCACCCCCTGTTAGGCATGCCCTAGGTGGCGCCACTTCTACGCTAACCTTGAGCCACAGATGGAGCCACTAAAAGTATCTCATACTCCGAGCAAGCGCTACAAAATCACTTGGATAACAGACTTTCTTTAGAGGCGAATTCTTGTCAAGGGCGGATGTCGTCTGGAGCTGAACATGGGGGTCTCTCAGAGCAGTTGCCCAGCCCAACGGCTGAGCTTCCACCGGAGTATAGGTACAGTTTCAAATAGCTAAAGATCTAATCAAAGTCTTTGCACACGAACTGCCTGCCAAAAAAACTCGACTCTCTAATAGCGAACGCAACACAAGCTACACACAAAAAAAAAACTATGTAAAATCAACTATTTAATAGTGAAAATTGCCCCAATCCATAAAAAAATAGTAGATGACCTACAAAATAGTATTTTACCATTTTTATATTTTTAAATTTATTTTTTAACCGCAATCGGGGCCGCAATCATCGGAGTGAGCACTCTAACCAGTAGGCCACAGAAGAATGACTTTCGTAGAGGAATATCTATAGACTTGAAATCAACATTCAACAAAAAAAAAAGGAAAAGCCCCATCTGCAAAAGCGGGATTTGAACTCACGACCCAGAGATTATGAGTCGGATACTCTAACCACCCTAAGTCCAGAAAAATAGTTGACCTACAATTTATAATTGTATTTTTAAAACAACAAAATACATGAAGGAAAAAATAGTTTTGTTACGATATTAATTGTGGTGTTACTATTTAATGATCCTTTGGATAATAAACCAACAAAATACATGCAAACAAATAAAATGGCTTTGCTACGATACTAATTGACACGTTACTATTAATTTTTCAAAAGAATAAAACAACAAAATACATGAAAATTTTGTAAAAAGGTTTTTTCCTATTTTAATTGTTAAATACTATTCAATGACCCAAAAAATAAATCAAGAAAATACATTAAAAATTCAGAAAATAGTAGACTACTATTTTTCTATGTTGATTTTACATAGTTTCTTTTTTGTGTGTGCGCAAAGTCGTACTAGAACAGGTTAAAATCTGTGATCCGGACCCAATCCGCACTAGCAAAATAAGGGTAGATTTAGACTTCTTTAAGGGAACAGCTAAAAGTAAAAGTGATATAGACCTAGGAAGCATTCTGCAAATATTTAAGGGGGAAATGATAGACCTATGAAGCGGGGGCTTTGAGATTATTTTCACAGACGGATCTGTTCAAAACATTTAGAAAGTTGTTACACAAACAAAGCTCTGTCCTCTCTGTCAGCCGAACTGCTAGCGATAGACAAAGCTGTTAGCCATGTCATCTCGGTGGGCATACTTCGAGTAGCCATCCTAACCGACAGCAGGAATAGCTCCATCGCATTTCAAAAGGCCAGCCATGACAACTTTTTAACCTACAATATAGAAAAGAAAATTGCCAGTAATGAGAAGCTGATATTAGTTGAAATTCACCACATACCCAGTCAGGCTTTCCGAATTTTAGCTATTTATAGCTGTTCTGCCGCTAAACTAGCGGGTTTTTCCAAAAGTGGTAGAACAAAAGTTTTTTATATCGATGTGATGAACGTCATATCAAAACTTAAAAAACATATTTTGGACAAGTGGACAATCTGACAAACAGAATTAAATTTTCATTTTGGGAAGAAGAAGAAAATCTTATTTTGGCTATAACTTTTGAGCGTCGGATTTTATCATATGACCCCTCATTCGACGGGTATTTTCAATAGGAACACAACTAAAACATTGCGAGGGGGCATTTATCCCCACCGGCCCCAACAGCTCCAAATTTCACTTTTTCACTTTCACCGCTCTCTCTCCCAATCCAATTGGTTTTCTTAAAGTCTTGGTATGCAATCCTTTAAGTTTTTGTAATACCTTTCGATTGGTGTATTACTCATTACGATCTGACTATCACAGCAGATTTTCATTTCTTCGTGTATATATAGTAGTCGCCTTCGCACACTCTCCTGGTGCGCTTCGTCACTACATGGACTGCCGTCCATAGTGATTAAAGGACAAATTCGAAATCTCTTAACCAAGTTTTACACAAACTTAGTTGAATTGTTTTTATACCCGTTACTCGTAGAGTAAAAGGGTATATTGTATTCGTGCAAAAGTATGTAACAGGGAGAAGGAAGCTTTTCCGACCCTATAAAGTATATATATTCTTGATCAGGATCACTAGCCGAGTCGAACTAGCCATGTCCGTCTGTCCGTCCGTATGAACGCTGAGATCTCGGAAACTATAAAAGCTAGAGGATTGGCATTTTGCATGCATATTCTTGGAGTTCCTACGCAGCGCAAGTTTATTTCAAAATGGTGCCACGCCCCCTCTAACGCCCTCAATCGCCCTACACCATTTTTTGAAAGGTGTCTGGCGCCCACACCATTAAAGATTTTGGAAAACTAAAAATGCAGTTTTATTGTGACTATCAATACCTATCGAAATGTAGAAGAAATTTTTCAAATCGGACCATTCGTTAAAAAGTTATGCCTGATCAAAGATTTTATATATCTATCTCCCTCGCACTCCCTTAGCTGAGTAACGGGTATCTGATAGTCGGGGCACCCGACTATAGCGTTCTCTCTTGTTTTTAGCTAAAAGCTACGTACATACATACATTTGTACATCTATTTGTAGGTGTAGAGTTCTATAATAACTTCGCCTTATTACTTGCATTATATTTATTTTTCAGAGTGAAACATGTCGGAGAAATCTCTAAAATACCTGCAGTGAGAGCAGTTGCATCTGCCAAATAAATGGTTTGGCGAAGCTGTAATTTTGTTTTAAAACCTTCTAAGGTCAGTATATCAAAAAGAAAAATATGTTGTATTTGTTTGACATAGGCATGTAAATATGTATGCAGGTACGCGATTCACCCGATCTGAAAGCCGATTTTCAACCCTTCTATCTTTTGCTCCTCTCTCTCGCTCTCTTGACCGACGTTTCTCTCTACAAACTGTCATGATCTGGCCTGCTTACATTCGGTCTTCCTTCGCTCATGGTGGAACTATACAAGGTGATCTCGTCGAGAGAGCTGCCCTCTCTTGAGGACGTTATTTGTGCCAGTCTCTATCTAGCTTTCTCATTCTATCGCTTAAGAGAGACAAAGTGGTAAACATATTTAACGTCCTCATAACACTTAACATTTAAACATTTTTAATTATCAAATTTTTGCATATTAGCATATGGGCATTTCCAGGGTGACGGACGCGACATTTTTTCAACTTTACTTTTAAAAATAAGAGTGACGCAGTATACATTTTTTACTTTTTACTTTTTTGTTGGATAGCTTAGACACTCTTGTATTTATGGAGAAAAAATGAAAATTACCTGTCCAGCCAGTTCTTAATAAAAAAATAAAATAAGTGAAATACGGACGCGACAAAAATAGAACTGCAATATTGAAAACTTTAGAAAAATCTTAAATTCTGCGAAACTGGAGGGCGTATTTTTTTGGCTTTTTTTTCCAGTATACCTGCTGAGTAACAGAACACAACAAAGCAAGTTCGGTGGCAAAACATTCAGCCGTTTTTTTCTAAACATAGTGCAAGAATACGGACGCGACATGTTGCTACTTAACAAAAAATTGCAACTTTTTATTTTGTCAAAATGTTGCAGAGCTATATTACGTGTTACTAAAGTTCCTACTGTAAAGTTTGGTTAAATTATTTTAGCGTTATCCACCTCTTTTTAATAGAAACATAGTTTTTATATAGCTCGTTCTATGAAATTAAATTGAATTCTGCTTAGTAAAAGCAGAAATTTATTCAAAACATAACTGGTAAAGAATATATCCCTATATTAAAAAAATAAGTTAAGCTTAGAATTATGTTGCACGTATAAAGTATTTTATTAAATGTTATTTTTAGTTGAAAAGGCTGTAAGACGCATACAAATTTCGGATTTTTTTTAAATGGATGCATGGTGCGTTTTGGAATCTGTGTAACACTTTTCCACTTTATCTTGTAGTGGTAATGCAAATTCCTCCACTTCCTTGGCATTCCCTACACATTTTCTTGAGCATATTGAAACGATTCTAAGGAACTGGATAAGTGTTTTCTCTTCAATAGCAAAATTGTTTGTGAATAATACAAATATTAATAAATGAAGTATATGACAAGGAAAAGCAAGGCCTTCGACGTTTTTCATGGCTGCAAAAAAACACTTATATTCACCAAAAAATTATGAACAATTGTTTTCTAATAACTAAAAATGAAAATTACGGACGCGACAGACTTAAAAATTTCTTTAAAAATATTATTACGCTCATTTTTATTGTCAAAAAATTATAATTAATTTGTTCCAACTACACATGCTTTACGCATTAAAGGTCGTTTATATGTGTCGCGAATTGGACGAGTGCAAAGAAAAACAAGAGAGAACGCTATAGTCGGGTGTCCCGACTATCAGATACCCGTTACTCAGCTAAAGGAGTGCGAGGGAGATAGATATATAAAATCTTTGATCGGGCATAACTTTTTAACGAATGGTCCGATTTGAAAAATTTCTTCTACATTTCGATAGGTATTGATAGTCACAATAAAACTGCATTTTTAGTTTTCCAAAATCTTTAATGGTGTGGGCGCCAGACACCTTTAAAAAAATGGTGTAGGGCGATTGAGGGCGTTAGAGGGGGCGTGGCACCATTTTGAAATAAACTTGCGCTGCGTAGGAACTCCAAGAATATGCATGCAAAATGCCAATCCTCTAGCTTTTATAGTTTCCGAGATCTCAGCGTTCATACGGACGGACAGACGGACAGACGGACCCTTTTACTCTACGAGTAACGGGTATAAAAATGTTTTTTTGATTACGGACGCGACATTAATAATGTTTAAAAATAAACTTCAATAAAGACATCTATTCCATTAATATTAAACAACTCTTAATTTTTTCCTGATAGCATTTGCCTTAAACTAATTTGTAGGATTGGTTGCTTGATCTTGAGACTTCCACAGAAGGCATAGCAATATTACGAAAGCACAACAAAATGTTGCTGAGATATACAGTATGTGTTGCTCGTGCTTCAAAGCTGCATATCTTCGCGTAAAAAATTTATTTTGGAAGGAAATGTAATTGATTTACAAAATATAGATACCAATGCTCTTTTTATACCAAAAAATAAATTTTTTCGCCAACTTTTAATTTTTGGGTTTTGGTTGACTTTTTCCTGGAAATGCCCATATGCAATATCAAAAAAAAAACGAAGTTACATATTATTTTATATTTGAGGGTTAATGTAAAACTTCCTTAACAAGAAAGAATCCACCTTTAAAACAAGAATTAATTTTCTTGTTTTAAGAAATATTTTTCCTTGTTTGAAAGGTGCCTTTTTAGAAATTTAATTTCTTGTTTCAATAAATATTTTTTCTGGTTTTAAAGGTGCCTTAAAAAAAAAAACATTTCCTAAAACAAAGGTGAGGTCACCTTTGGCAAAAATTCAAGAAAGAATTTCCTTGATTTAATGGAAATTCTTCGATTTTTTTTATGAGTGTAGATTCTGTTTTATCGACAAAATAAGAACGATTTTTGGTCTAAAAATTGCTACTCTAAGTTTAAAAAGTCGCCAATTTGTCAAAAAAAATTATTTCGAAAAACCCTTACGACGAAAAGTAGATAATAGTCTACATTATATTATTCTTTTTCATTTTGGTCATTCTGTTGATTACAGATGAAATGAGAGTGGTCACCGCGAAGGACTTCGACAGTTGAAAGAAGACACGTGTACTCAATTAATAATGTAAATAAAATTCTCTAAAAAATTAGAAGTGTTTAGAAAAGTAAGCGTTTTCATTTAGTGAAAAATTCTATCCAACAATGCGTATATTTTTCTGGGGTCCTAGGTGTATATTCCCCCTTAAGATATCTTCGAGGGTCTGTACTCAATTGTAGTAAAACCTATGCAAAAAAATTGGTTCGGTGCCGAAGTTATTTTTATTTTTTTGATCCAAAATAATTATTATGCTATAAGCCTTATTATATTGCTCTAAAATAAAAATTACCATTGAACAAAAAGAAAAATCATAAATTTAAAAATAATGGCGGGAATGCATAGATTGGACAACGATAATTATTTTGGTAAAAATCATTTGTTTTTAGGGCTATTATATGTGGTCAATTTTTGGTTTGAAGAAATAAAAATAATCATTATTTTCGGTCCCTGGTATAAAAGCTTGATGCGAACGGTTTAAAATATCTAAGACATTTAAGATCCTTCCGTGCCAAATAAGACAATTTTATAAAGTGTATTTATTAAATCGATTTCACAATTATTTTTCGTCACAAAAGTTAATATTATAACTGTGGTTACTTGAAGGTGCGATCGACAGTAGTTTTTTACCTCGTGTATGTTTTATTGTTATACCCTTGCAGAGGGTATTATGATTTCAGTCAGAAGTTTGCAACGCAGTGAAGGAGACGTTTCCGACCCCATAAAGTATATATATTCTTGATCAGCATGACTAGACGAGTCGATCTAGCCATGTCCGTCTGTCCGTCGGTCCGTCTGTCTGTCTGTTTCTACGCAAACTTGTCTCTCAGTTTTAAAGCTATCGGGCTCAAAATTTCCCAAAAGTCCTCTTCCTGTTGCAGGTAGTATATATGTCGGAACCGACCGGATCGGACAACTATATCTTATAGCTCCCATAGGAAGGATCGAAAAAAAAAACGTAAAAAAATTCTAGCTTTGGTGTTTTTTGAAATATTACCTTCTACTTTTGGGAATACTATTTTTTAAATATTTCTGAATTTCGAATAAAATTTATAAAAAATCGGATGACTACATCATATATTTGTTGACTTTTATTACATTCTCTTCTTCTCTGGGATATGGATTTTCTTTAACATTTCAAAATTTCGTATTAAATTTAACAAAATTCGGACGGATGTTATATAGCTGCCATAGGAAGGATTAAAATATTAATACCAAAGTAATACGAAAGCAGCTAAAATTTTTGTAAATGAATAGAAATGATCTGCAAGGGTATATAAGCTTCGGCTGGCCGAAGCTAGCTTCATTTCTTGTTTTTGATTGATATATTGGAGGTTTATTATTAAGTCTATTATTTAGCCAGGTTAGTAAATTATTCATAAAATTAAAGTCAATGGAGTTAAATCAACGAATTATTTTTCTGGGTGTGGAAGGAATCTTATCGTTAAATGTAGTCATTTTTATTATTGCTATTACAAATATAGGAACAAAAGCTAAATATACAGATTTGTTAAGATTAGTCTATACTAAGATCATTTTGTGACGATCACCCTTTGTTGTCGTGTAATGTACAAAAAACAGTTTTGCATATTATAAATCAAATCCAGTTAAGAAACTTCGCTAAGGCATTTGAGGTTATTAAGTAACATACCACATTTTAATTATAGATACTGTATGCCATGCTCTTAGCGCATTCTGATGACTATACTATCGGTTATCTTCGCATTTGATAAACGTGTTCCTTAATCTCTGTGGTGGTGTCGTCGACGCGAATGATATACGATATGCAATAACATACTAACTAAGCACCGTTTCGCCCACAAAATCAGCCTCATAAGAACGTTTTACCAGCCAGATGTGCAATGGAAAAGCCAAAAGGCGGACAATTGCTTCAGGAACGCACATTAAGTTTTTCAGAGGCGTCGCTAATGGTAGGCACAACTACGAAACAGGTACGGCAAAGGGGAACTAATTTCTAAAGAAAAGTCCATCAGTGAGCGATTTCAGGATGAGATGCCCCAGTGGACCTGGACCCTCAAGTGGGCTGCACTTGGATCATCGCTTGGAGCGGCGGTCCCAGTGGGCTATTGCACGGGTGTGATGAACAGTCCCGCTGAGGTGAATATTGTTCAATTCTGACAGTACAACTTGAGTTCGCCGGTCTTACTACTCAATTCCCCAGCTTATGCGCTCCTGGTGCAACGAGACTCTGATTGCCCGCTATAATCTGGATTTGGGCGAGTCAGGGCTAGAGCTACTGTGGTCGGCCCTTGTCTCGATATTTCTCGTGGGAGGCGCCATCGGATCAGTGTCAGGCGCTTCTATGGCCAACAGGTTCGGACGCCGCAGTTGCTTTCTTATCTGTGGCATTCTTCTGATGCTGGGAGCCATTAGCTTCTACGCGTGTCGTCCCTTGGATTCCGTTGAGCTTTTGATGCTTGGCCGGCTGCTGGTTGGGCTGGCCGGCGGTCTCCTAACAGCCTTCATGCCTATGTGGCACAGCGAGATTTCGTCTCTTTCTCAGCGCAGTACATTGGCTCCCCTTTGTCCAATGGGCTTGACCCTGGGAGTAGTAGTGGCGCAGGTTTGTAGCCTCCGGTCGGTGCTAGGAAGTCCTGAAAACTGGCACTTTGGCCTGGCCTTTTATGGGTTTCTTGTGGCAGCGTGCTATGCTCCCTTCAGCTGGTATCCCGAGAGCCCCAAGTGGATGTACGTCGTTAGGGAGCACAAGGAAGAGGCCCGTAACCAACTGCAGCAGCTGAGGGGCTACACAGCTGGCAGCTCCGCTCTTCAGGCAGAGATAGATGAAATGGAGCTAGAGGCTGCTTCCAAGGTAAAAGCACGCGGATTGGTACAGGTGCTGCGTGATCCAAAATTGCGTCTGCCACTGATTATCGTATGCGCCTTCCTTGGAGGCCAACAATTATCGGGCATTAATGCAGTACGTATTGGGCCAGCTTTTTGAATGTCTTAACCTAATGCCGTTTGTCCCTGCAGATCTTCTATTACTCCGTCTCGATTTTTCGCAAAGCGGGTCTGTCAGTCCAGGCGTCAGAGTGGGCCAACTTGGGGGCGGGTTCCCTCAACTTAGCCACCTCCATGTTGGGCCCCATCCTGCTCGAACGAGTAAATCGACGACCACTGATGCTTTTCTCCACATTTTTCTGCACTGTCTTTCTCTTCTTATTTGCCATGATGCTCTACTTTATTGTAAGTAGTGGTAAAACCCAGCAATCACGAAGACAGAATATTAAAGTCTTTCTCACACTTTTAGGAGAGCTATAGCTGGTTCGCCATGGGCTGCATAGTCTGTATTTTCCTATACATATTTTTCTTTCAGTTTGGACTAGGCCCTATGCCCTTCTTCATCGGAGCAGGTGCGTTGTACTGTCCAAAAATCGTTTGTTAACCGACGCCTTTTTTCACTATTTATAGAATTGTTTGAACTTGCTTCCCGTCCAGCTGCCATGTCACTGGGTAGCGTAATATACTGGATCTGCAACTTTATCATTGGTATGGCCTTCCCCACTTTACAGAAAATCTGGGGCGCGTTGGTTTTCTTACCGTTCTCAGTAGCCTGCCTGCTGCTCTTTGGACTAACAAAACGCTACTTGCCGGAGACGCGCGGTCGCGAGCCTTTCCAGGTGGCTCCACTTGTTGCCTTAGGTTTTAAATCAAAAGTGCTGCTCACCCGTCAGGAAATGAGCCAATCCTTGACGTGATTTGGGACTCTAACAAACCTCTGGGCCGGAATAATAAATAAGTTAACTCACTAAATAAACAAGAGAAAACGCTATAGTCGGGTCCCCGACTATCAGATACCCGTTACTCAAAGGTAATGCGAGGAAGATGGATATATATTGATAAAGAAAATAAAAAAACTGAATTTTTAGTTTAAAATCGTTTAGGGCGATTGTGGGCGTTAGAGGGGGCGTGGCCCTCGGCTCAAACAAACTTGCGCTGCGTAGGAACTCTAAGAACCTGCATGCAAAATGCCAATCTTCTAGCTTTTATAGTTTCCGAGATCTCAGCGTTCATTCGAACGGACAGTCAGACCAAAGACATTAGAATATGAAGATGGATAACGGATATAACGCCATACGATTTTTTTGCACACAATTTTTTTGCACACGATTTTTTGGCGCTGAGAGCGCGCTCTAAAGCCAGTCGCTCTCTTGCACGCATACAGCGGGAGCCGACGACTGTATTTTATTTATTTTTTAAAAAATTGTATTCTATATCATATAGCTGCCATAGGAACGGTCGGAAAATTAAATGGAAATTAATGGGAAATTAATTAATTACATTCTCTTCTCCACTGAGATATGGCTTTTCTTTAACATTTCAAAATTTCGTATGAAATTTATAAAAAATTCGGACGGCTATATTATATAGCTGCCATAAGAAGGGTCAAAAAATTAATGCCAAATACGAAAGCAGCTAAAATTTGGATTGTTGTAACATATACGCAAATTAAATTATATGTAATGTTTTTGTAAATGAATAGGAATGATCTGCAAGGGTATATAAGCTTCGGCTGGCCGAAGCTAGCTTCCTTTCTTGTTTTTTTTAATCACAGTTTTATTTTATTTAAATGTTGAGTTTTGTTTTGAAACAACAGTTTGTCTACTACCGAAGATGAAAGTCGAGTACGACGATCGGATATTAGCTGTCCAGCCTTGCTAAAAACGCGTTTGGATTCACACGAAGAAGCTGGAACGCAGAAAAACTTCTTTGACAACATTTTAAATACTTCTTCGGTGTAAATCTGAAATAAGATAAATGGTTGTTACATTTAAAGAAAAAAATGTCTTAGTTTATACATTTACCTCCCAATACACAAGTGGTTCGCACTTTTCTGGCTGATTTTCATTTTTGTCATATTGTCGCAGCAGAACAATGGCATCTGCCTGTCATGATTGTATTTTGGCATCTAGTTTGGACTTCAAAAACGAAATCCGGTAGGTTCTTCTGTTGGCGGTGCTGGTTGGGGTCATGGAATGGATACTATTGTGGAGTTAAGCTCTTTTTGCAATGCTTTGCACGCTTCTTCCGAGCTGTTCTGACTAAGAAATCCTTGTTTCTTGAATCGGGGATCCATTAAAGTAGCTAAGCGTATGGTAACAATCTTTCACGTAAGCGAGATTTAACAACGTCTAAGGCAACTGTGCCTTCCAATGTTTTAAGTTTACCATCCAAAGCTTTTATTTTATAGAAAAGCTCTTATATAACCGGTATTGTTATAGAAACTGATACGTTTGTGTTTGTCGAGACTGATAAAGTTGCGTCTTTAAAGGTGATAGAAGTTCGGACCAGGGACCGAAAATAGTTACTATTTTTTTTGAGTAAAAAATAAAAATCGCCATTTAATAATTATTTGTAAGCGAACAAAAATATCGCTCAGAAATAATGATTATTTTGTGAGCGATATTATTATTCGCTTAAAAATATCACTCAAAGTGTAATTGCAGCCGTCCCTCGCGGAATTTTACAAAGATTTAAATGTGCGCTCGTAGGTAGAATTACAAAGCACATATCCAGTTAAGAAAAAAATAAATTTCCTTTGTATAAACCGCTCAAAAAGTACTTTTGACTTTTTGTATAAAAAAACATTTTCTGTGGGAATCGAACTCGTGCTTACAGCACGCGGGACCAACACACTAACACCCAACCCACATGTTAGGTTGGATTTATGTGGAATAGTTCATAACATCTTGTTAAGTCGTTTTACTAATATATAAATGACATAAAGTCCTACGGTTAATAAAACTTGTTGTGACGAAGTCACAAACTGTAGTTAGAATAAGATTTAGTTTAAGAGGGCACGAAGCCTCACGATATTTAGTTTAAGAGGGCACGAAGCCACAAAGCAGTTATATATTAAGATAACTAGAAATACTAAGAGAATTAAGAGACGAAGCACCGATCAAAGACAGCAGCCGCGTCGCACACACAAACCAAGGAGCGAAAGAGACCACCAACGACGCAAGCAGCGCTGCCACCAAAGTTTCAAGCAGCGCTGTCGCCGAAAACTTCCAGCAGCGCTGCCGCCAAAGTTTCCAGCAGCGCTGTTATCGGAGTTTTTGGCAGAATTAGGTCCCAGGAATCACGATCAGAAAAAGAGAGGGGAGTCGAAAAGTAAACCGCGAAGTTATCGGACGCGATAAGTGACAAGTGTACCCAGAGGACAAACATCGAGGCGCTCCGCTACGGGTGAGCATGGCCGCCGGCCAACAATGGAACCACTAGAATCTTGGAGCAAATAAAAGGACGAATAGTTCACCCCTCATCTTTTCCTCGCGTACCCCGAAACCTTCAACCAGGGCTCTTCGCCGGGGCGCCTGATCATCCTTCCTGTGGCAGCAGGATCCGGGCACGGACTCGAGCGCTGACCGCTGGACCATTTCCGGGTACAGGCTTGAGCACGGGCCGCTGGACCATTCCGGGCACCGACTTGTGCACTGGCCGCTGGACAATTCCGGGCGCCGACTCGTGTACGCGCCGCTGGATTATTCCGGGCACGGACGGGAGGATGGGCCGGTGGATAGTTCCGCGACGGACAAAGCCATTGGCCGGTGGAGTATTCTGGGCCACAGCAGTAGTCGCCGATAGCCCCGCCGGCTCCGGATAGTCCCTAACAACCCCACCATGTTTGTTCCCCTTCAATAAAACCCCAGACAAATCATCGGCGTCTTATGTCTTGGCCGTCTCAGAATATTATAATTTTTGTGGGGAACTCTGGGCCGCTGAGGATCACCCCGGCCGTAGAAGCTTCTTTATACAAAGAAAACACCTTATTTTATTAACTCGATGTGTGCTTCGTGGTTCTACCTACAAGCACACATTTAAAACTTTGTAAAATTCCGTACAGAACGGCTGCAATCGCACTTTGAGTGATATTTTTAAGCGAAATAATATCGCTCACATAATAATCATTATTTCTGAGCGATATTTTTTTTCGTTTACAAATAATCATTAAATGGTGATTATACCCGTTACTCGTATAGTAAAAGGGTAAATTGTATTCGTGCAAAAGTATGTAACAGGGAGAAGGAAGCTTTTCCGACCCTATAAAGTATATATATTCTTGATCAGGGTCACTAGCCGAGTCGATCTAGCCATGTCCGTCTGTCCGTCCGGATGAACGCTGAGATCTCAGAAACTACAAAAGCTAGAGATTACCCACACATACTCTTTGGCTTCCTACGCAGCGCAAGTTTGTTTCAGCCGGGGGCCACGCCCACAATAAACGAGTTTAAAAAGTGTCTGCCGCCCACACCTTTAAAGATTTTGGAAAAGTAAAAATGCAGTTTTATTGTATTTATCAATACCTATCGAAATGTAGAAGAATTTTCAAATCGGCCCATTCGTTAAAAAGTTATGCCAGATTAAAAATTTTATATCTCCATCTCCCTCGCACTCACTTTGGCTGAGTAACGGGTATCTGATAGTCGGGGTACCCGACTATAGCGTTCTCTCTTGTTATACCCGTTACTCGTAGAGTAAAAGGGTATATTGTATTCGTGCAAAAGTATGTAACAGGGAGAAGTATAAAGTATATATATTCTTGATCAGGATCACTAGCCGAGTCGAACTAGCCATGTCCGTCTGTCTGTCCGTCCGTATGAACGCTGAGATCTCGGAAACTATAAAAGCTAGAGGATTGGCATTTTGCATGCATATTCTTGGAGTTCCCACGCAGCGCAAGTTTGTTTCAAAGAAGTGCCACGCCCACTCTAACCGCCCCCTCATTTTTTGAAAGGTGTCTGGCGCCCACACCTTTAAAGATTATGAAAAAGTAAAAATGCAGTTTTATTGTAATTATCTAAACCTATCGAAATGTTGAAGAAATTTTTTAAATCGCACCATACGTTAAAAAGTTGTGACCGATCAAAGTTTTAATATATCCATCTCCCTCGCACTCCCTTAGCTGAGTAACGGGTATCTGATAGTCGGGGCACCCGACTATAGCGTTCTCTCTTGTTTTTTTCTAGAATCAAAGGCGATTTCGCCATTAACTCAAGAAAACAGTACGGAAAATATCTCCATTGATCCAAGAAAATATCGCCATTAATCCAAGAAAAAATTCAACGACTCTTCTTCTTATTCATTTAAAAAAAAAATTAATGGCGAATTTCCATAAACTTAAGAAAAAATTTCTAGAATCAATAACATTTTTCTTAAATCAATGGCGCTTTAAAATCACGGGTGATTTCTTAAAATAAAGGGCGATTTTTTTTCGGAGTGTACTAACTAACAAGCTAACCCGACCATAATCGCTGGAGACTTTAACTCTAAGTCAATAAGATGGGGTAGCACAAGTAGCGATCAAAAGCGACATATAGTTGAACGAACAGCACTAAACGCAGGCTTTGTACACTCATAAAAAAAAATCGAAGAATTTCCATTAAATCAAAGAAATTCTTTCTTGAATTTTTGCCAAAGGCGACCTCACCTTTGTTTTAGGAAATGTTTTTTTTGAAAGGCACCTTTAAAACCAGAAAAAATATTTCTTGAAACAAGAAATTAAATTTCTTAAAACAAGAAAGGGTTTTTTGGAAAGCCACCATTAAAAGAAGAAAAAATATTTCTTGAAACAAGAAAGGCGATTCTTGTTTCAAAGGTGGTTTCTTTCTTGTTTCTAGAAATTAAACTTCTTAAAACAAGAAATGGTTTTTTAAAAAGGCACCTTTCAAACAAGGAAAAATATTTCTTAAAACAAGAAAATAAATTCTTGTTTTAAAGGTGGATTCTTTCTTGTTAAGAAATTTAAAATTTCCTTTCCTGAATGGAAGTTTTACATTAACCCTGAAATATAAAAAAAATGTAACTTCGCTTTTTTTTTTGATATTGCATATTTTATTTAATTACATTTGAAACATTTAACACTTAACATTTAAACATTTTTAATTATCAAATTTTTGCATATTAGCATATGAGTTATTATTGGTGGTGTATTTAATTCACAAAATTTAACTATTGTATACCTTATGGCCTTTTGAACTTCATATGACATAAGGTGATCACAAAACTCAGTATATATTCGCATTTCTTCATCTGGAAAAAAAAGAGTTATTGGGATATAAAATATTTATTTTTAGATACACAAAATTTTTTGAAATTTAATGTTAATAATAGCCAAAATACAAACACGTTGGTCAAAAGACCGAGAGAGAGAGGAAAGGATAGAACAGATAGAACTCAAAGATGGGGGTTGAAAATCGAAGTTCAGAGAGAGAGAGTCACGGGAGAGACACGTACGAGCGAAGGAAGACCGAATGTAAGCAGGCCAGATCATGACAGTTTGAAGAAGTAGAAGAGAGAAACGTCGGTCAAAAGAGCGAGAGAGAGAAGCAAAAGATAGAAGGGTTGAAAATTGGCTTTCAGATCGGGTGAATCGCGTACCTGCATACATATTTACATTCCTAAGTATGTCAAACAAATACAACATATTTTTCTTTTTTAAAAACTTACCTTAGAAGGTTTTAAAACAAAATTACAGCTTCGCCAAACCATTTATTTGGCAGATGCAACTGCTCTCACTGCAGGTACTTTAGAGATTTCTCCGACATGTTTCACTCTGAAAAATAAATATAATGCAAATAATAAGGCGAAGTTATTATAGAACTCTACGCCTACAAATAGATGTACAAATGTATGTATGTACGTAGCTTTTAGCTAGAAAACAATTCAACTAAGTTTGTGTAAAACTTGGTTAGAAGATTTCGAATTTTTCCTTTAATTAGATACATACATTTGTATGCGCGCTATAAAAAAAAAATATATATGTACATACCTTTGAATAATTGGAAAAGGCTTCACTCTTTATCCGCTTGAAAATCACGTCCATCACATACGAATCTTTTTTCACAACTGACGCTCGGATGATCAGAGAAGTCGGTAGCCGGGTAGTAGTCGGGCCGAGTAGGCCCTTCGTCCTACTTCGTTTTTTTCTGTCGTCAACATTCGGTAGCCGAAGGAAGTCAATGGCTACTTTCTTATATTCAAGGGACATTTCTTTCACATATTCAAAGGCGATTTCGCCATTAAATACGTAGGAAATGTTTTGGCTGCGACGGCAAAACAAACATATGAGATTTTCATTTTTCTATTTTCAAGAAAAATTATTTCTTGAATTTTTTCCATCAAGAAAGGTTTTCTATATATAAAGGCAAATTTTCTAATTACAAGAAATTTTTTTTCCATTTTCAAGGGTAAGCCGATTCAATGGCGAGATTTCTATAATTGAGAAATAAATTTTTATGAGTGCACATACCCAGTCACACCGGAATTCCGCAAAATGAGATCGTGGACCTGGCCGCCAAGAATGCCCCCTCCCAAGGAACTTTCACAGATCTAGGATGGAGTGTAAATGATGCCACTGCCGAAATTCACTAATACAGGATGATTGGGAGAAGGATTACGCCAACTTTGCTACTGAAAAACTTCATATTATCATATTATGGTATAAATTAGAACCAACTTAATCTAAAAGGAAAAGCATAGTGTTTTATTATCAAGAAAGAAATAAAGATTAATTTTGATTTGTTGTAAAAAGGCCACCCAGATATAACAACTAAATAAGAACAACTTACTGGTTTTCTTTAAGTTAAATATCTTCAATTTATTATTCACTTCTTTTATGTCAACTTGTCCGTTCTATGTCAAAATCAAAAAGGGAAGATCGAGAGCAAAACACTTTTAGTGTTACCAGTATGCATTTGGTCAAATATCTTTTGCTCCTGGAAATACCGAATTGGTATTTTTCCATACACCTCCTCAAAAGATACATTGACCAATTTAAAAGTTAAGTTAGCATTACAATATTATTCTTATTCGGACAGTTGTATATTCTGGGAACAGTAATAAATGATCCATATTCATCTAGAATTAGTTTTTCAATACAAAAAAAAAAATAGTTCTAGGATTAAGGGAAACCCAGTAAAAACCTTAATCAAATCATTGGATAATTAAAAAAAATTATTAACTTCATTCACAAATTCAATGTTTCTTTAAATACTAGTTAACAACAAAATAAAAGTTTCGTTAAATTAAAATTTTACCTCATTATTTACTTTAAACTAAGTTCTAAATTAAGTATCAGTGGGAATATATTCTAAAACAATTAGTTTATTTTCAATTTGTTCTCTTGAGAAATGGTACTTAATGTCAATGTGTTTTGATCGTTTGTGGCATGTAGGATTATTAGCTATACTAATGCAACCTTGATTATCCTCTAGTATTTTGATTGGTTTATTTAATTCAAATTTTATACTAGATACTAACGATTTCAACCATAAAGCTTCTCTAACTGCTTCGAATAAATCCATATATTCCGCTTCTGTGGAAGAAGCAGCCACTGAATTTTGCGTTTCCGTATTCCAGCAAATTACATTTGAGTCAAACAGTTTAAATATAAAGCCTGTTGTACTTTTTCTATCAGTTTCACTTCCTGCCCAGTCAGAATCAACAAATCCAATAATTGTGTCTTTATAATCTTCATTTTTAATAAATGTTAATTTTAGATCTACAGTGCCCTTTAGATATCTTAAAACCCTTTTAAGATTTTGCCATAATTCTGAATTATTTTTGTTTGTATATCTACTCAATATACTTAAAGCTGTACTTAGATCAGGACGGGTACATAACATTAGGTACATAAAACACCCAATCAGATTTCGGCATGGGGCATTACATTTTTCATCTGAGTTTAGGGCTTCATAATTTAACTTAGTTTGAAGTGGTGTACTGACTGCATGACATTCTTCCATATTGAACTTCTTTAAAATATTATTAATGTATGCTGATTGACTAAGATACAGACAACCATCTTTCCTTTCTACTTTTATTTCAATAAAGTGTCTTATCTCACATAAGTCTGTCATCATAAATTTACTCATTAGGAATGTCTTGAAATTAGTCATTGTGTCATTGCTCTTTTTTGCAATTACAAGATCATCTACATATAAAAGCACGAATATGTTTTTCAAGATATCCCCATGATCAAGTAAATAGATACATCTATCCACGGCAGAATTACTAAAACCCATGCTTTTTAAAACATTTTCAAATGTCTCAAACTAAAATCGTGCCGCTTGTTTTAATCCATAAATTGATTTATTTAATTTACAGACTTTACCATCTTCATATGATAATCCCTCCGGATTAATCCGACTTAGCGTCGCTTGTGAACGGTTGTGTTTACCTTTGCTCTGAGTTTTTGATTTATTTTTGTGATTTTTTTCGCAAGTGTTTTGTGTTTAGCTTACTAACAAAGTTTGCCTAACAATCGCGTTAGTGTTTTAAATAGATCTCCCTGTTTAACGGGTATGTGGTTTTAGTTATTTTAACAATTTCCATTAGATTTGTTTAATATCTTGGCTTTGTTGGTGTTATTTTGCACTCTCTAAATTTGCTCTTGTATTCTCTCTTTCTCTCCCTCTCTTTTCCGCTCTATTATAACTGTAATTTCGCTCTCTCGGAACCTGCCAAATTTCTTGTAGACTCTTGGGTGCTTTTCTCATAGTCTCTCTCTCTCTCGCTTTACATTGTAACTGTTCGTTCGTTTAGTTGTTGGTGCCCCACAAGCCACGCTCAGTCGATTGAACATTTTTTCTCTCACGCTCTCTTGCTCTCGACTTAATTCGCGATCTCGCGCTCTTATACTTTCGTGTTTTGTGTTTTTTTTGCGGTTTTGGAATTTGATCCCAGTGCCAAATTTACTAGAGGTATATTTTCCAAATTTTATTTTCTATTTCTTTAAATAACCTTTTTTACCTATAAAATGGCCCTTATCTGTACAAAGAAAAGTTGTTCTCTGCCGACGTCAACCAAAGATTCTTTTGTTATCTGTTGGCTCTGCGATTCGGTCATGCACGTCAAATGTGCAGGATTTACTGGCAGAGTTAAAGACTTCATTGAAATGCGCACCGGTCTCATGTGGGCATGTGAGTCCTGCAAGGAAATGACAGTCGAAATGAGCAGCTTTATGAGGCAGACTCGAGACGGACTATTGAACCTTTCTCGAGTTTTTAAACAGCTCAATGACGGGTTCAACTCAGTTTGTGACCAATTTAATAATAAGAAATTATTATTAACCGAGTCGCCTAAACGCAAAAAAGCCAGCTCAGGGGCGGTTAATAAGACCGTGAAAGAATACAAAACATTGAACTCGGTAGCTGCAGCAGTTCCGGTCGACACAGGGGTAAGCGAGCCACCTGTGCCTATGGTTACAGCCAGTTCCGGAGGTGACTCTGTTTCTGGATGCCAACCTGAGTCACAGAAGTCGGTGCTGACTGTAGATACAGTAGGAACCGCTTCTGGGTCCCAGCCAAGTGAGGTTCGGACTGCTGCTGTGGGGCGTAAGAAACTTTCAGTTGTTCCACATAGGAAGCAATTGTTTGTTTCTAGATTTACCCCGGATACCAAATCTGAGGATGTTATGGAATTCATACGTGAAAAATTCCCATCCGAGGACATTGAAGTTGAACAATTTCGATTTTCGTACGCCCGTAGGATATCTTCTTTTAAAATATTTGCTCCGCCTGATGTGTTTAATGTACTACTTTCTGAAAGCTTTTGGCTTAATGATGATTTGGTAATAAAAGAATTTGTTCCCAATAAACCGAGAACAAATAACAGGCCTCCCACTGTGCCTAATAATCGGCTTTCCACTGTGCCTAATAATAGGTCTTCCGCTGTGCCAAAAAACTAACAGGTTTATTTTCGGCTTATCAAAATGTTAGAGGACTAAATATGAAGCTACCAAAGCTTTATGCTGACTCCTCTGCATTTACTGAAGATATTTTGGCTTTTACGGAAACTTGGCTAAAACCAGAGATATCTGACTCTGAAGTTTTGTCAATGAACTTTAACTCCTACAGGACCGATCGCTTCCCGCGTAGGGGGGGTGGTGTACTGATTGCCGTTACCTCTAGTTTAACATCGGAGAGACTTAACATTCATATCCCTAACGATATTGAATTTGTTAGTGTCAAAGTTTCCATTCAATCCTTATCTATTTTTGTAACCTGCTCTTATATTCCTCCTGGCTCTGATTTAATAATTTATGAGCACCATCTGTCTGCTATAAAATCTGCTCTATCCTTTTTTTCAAACAGAGACCTTTTGATTGTTTTGGGTGACTTTAATCTCCCTAATATCTCTTGGTCTCTTCCCACTGACTCACTTGTCGCTACTCCTTTATCCGCCCATGATTTTGTGGATGGCCTTTTAGAATTATCGTTACAGCAAGTAAGCTTTATACGAAATTCATTAAATAGACAATTAGATCTAGAATTTGTTTTAGATCCGCATGAAGTCACTGTAGCTAGAATTGACGCACTTGTTGTACCTGAAGACTTATATCATCCTACTTTGGAATTGACAATTGGCCTCCCCTGTACTGATACCCTTTCTCCTTTAGTTCCTCAAACTTAAAGGAGGTGCTTTCGTAAATGTGACTATAATAAACTAAACTACATGATTTCGCAATATAATTGGACTGATTTGTACAATTGCATGGATATTGACAGTGCAATTGAACTTTTCTATAGCGTTTTAAACACTTTTTTTGACGAATGCGTTCCTGACAGTCTTCCTCCGAAGCTAAACAGGCCTCCTTGGTTTAACAATGCGCTTCAAAGACTTAAAAATCTTAAATCCAACACTTATAAAAAGTATAAAAAAACGGGTAAGCCAACTTATAGTTCGGCTGCTTGGTCAAACCCTATCTACCCTAACCCCTTAAATAGGGCTAATTGTATTTTTACCCCTGTAATTACCGAAAGTTCTCTTTTAAAGGATTTGACAACAACAACGCCAACGTATTCTCCCGGTCCTGATGGACTCCCTGGGAGTGTGCTTAAGTTTTGTGCTTCAACCACTTGTAAACCGATTCTTAAACTTTTTCATTTGTCTATTTCATCATCAGTTTTTCCAACTATCTGGAGGGACTCTTTCATTATTCCACTCCACAAAAAGGGTGCGAAGGCGGATGCCCAGAATTATAGAGGCATTTCTAAATTGTCGGCAATTCCTAAAGCATTTGAATGTATTATTACTTCTCATTTGCAGCATTTATGTTCCTCGCTAATATCACCGTGTCAGCATGGTTTTGTTAAGCGAAGATCGACCACCACCAACCTTCTTGAACTGTCATCTATTGTAATAAATGGATATAAGAATAACATGCAGACTGACGTTATATATACAGATTTTAGTAAGGCCTTTGACTCTGTTAACCACTCTCTCCTTTTATTCAAATTAGATCAGCTTGGGTTTCCATGTAATCTATTAACTTGGATTTCAAGTTACTTGAATGGTAGGACTCAGAGGGTTATATTTAAGAGCGCTGTTTATAAAATGATC
This sequence comes from Drosophila pseudotakahashii, assembly GCA_035046095.1. NCBI lineage: Eukaryota > Metazoa > Arthropoda > Insecta > Diptera > Drosophilidae > Drosophila > Drosophila pseudotakahashii. The sequence goes on along the minus strand of JAWNOE010000055.1, from coordinate 1,199,102 downwards.
AACGTGACATCTGGAGTTCCTCAAGGTAGTCATTTAGGCCCTTTGCTGTTTACTTTGTTTATTAACGATCTTCCCTCTATTGTAGCTCATTCTCGTGTACTAATGTACGCTGACGATGTTAAGCTTTGTTTATCATATAAAGATGTAGGGTCTGGTTTCAACTTACAGTCAGATATTGATTGTTTTCAGGGATGGTGTGAGTACAATCTTTTAAATCTGAACTGCCTTAAATGCAACGTTATGACTTTTTATAGGGGTACTCCTACGTTTATTAGTTATTCTCTTCAAAATACACCACTCGACCGTATATATTCAATTAACGATTTAGGTGTTCTTCTCGACCCAAAACTTAAATTTGATTGCCACATAATGGCCACTGTCAATAAAGCTATGAGTGTTTTTGGGTTTATAAAGCGTTGGTCAAAGGAATTTGATGACCCTTATACAACCAGATTATTATATACCTCCCTTGTCCGTCCTATTTTGAAATATTGTTCTTCAGTTTGGAGTCCACAATATCAAGTGCACATCGACCGTATTGAGTCGGTGCAAAAAAAATTTCTCCTTTTTGCCCTTCGTAGTTTGAACTGGGATCAAAACGTAAGGCTACCTTCCTACCAGAGTAGATTACTATTGCTTAATTTACCTACACTTGAAAACCGTAGAATAATGCTTGGTACTATTTTTATGCAAAATCTTATAAAAGGTGATATTGACTCCGTAGAACTGGTAAACCGTTTAACTTTTAATGTTCCCGTTAGACTAACACGAAATTATTACCCTCTTAATTTGCCTCGATGTACATCAAATTTTACTCTGCATGAGCCCTTTCGTGTTCTATGTAAAAATTATAACAATCTTTATCATTTAATTTGCACTTCAACATCTATCCCCGTATTAAAAACTAAAATTTTATCTCATTTGCTTCAATCTTAGTTGTAGTATTTGTAGTACTTGTTTCATATATTTTCCTCGCGAACTCGCATTTTTGCCCTAATTGATAAAGGGACCCGCGCGAAACAAGCACGTGCTTGGTATCGTTGGGCCACTTGTTTGTACTGCTCGTAGTGCATCAACGTCCATCATATAATCTTCATATAGATTTCCTCTTTCAATATACCATTTAGAAATGCAGTCTTAACATCCATATGGTGTACCTTTAAATTGAATTGATTTGCTATGGATAGAATAAATCGGAAACTAGATATTCTGGCAACTGGAGCAAATGTCTCATCATAATCTAAAAGATACTCTTGAGTGAATCCTCTAGCTGCCAATCTGGCCTTATATTTTATATGCTGGCCATTTTCATTATTTTTATAGTAAAAACCCACCTACAATCAACAATGTTTTTATGAAGAGGCTGATCAACTAAAGTCCAAGTTTTATTATAAAAATGCGAATCTAATTCTTCTTTTACGGCTTCTTCCCACTTAATTCTGTGTGTTCTATTTTTAATATCATTGTAATTACTTGGGATGTCATCACAAAAGGTGTGCGCATTCATTAAACAATTGTTTAAAAACCGATATGATGTTTTTGGCTTATCCTTTAAGCTTTCACTTCATCTGACTTCAATTTCATCTACTTTTAATTGCATACTAGGCAATGCTTCACCAATTGTTACAATTGGATCGGCATTTTTGCAAGTGGTTGTCTCACTAGGCTGTTTATCTGATTCAAAATTATCAGATTTTCCATCCGTACTCTCATTCGGGATATTTGACTCCACCGCTTCTGAATTCATTTCAGGAGAAAATTGTAGACCATTCATACTATCATTCTGAATACTTTCTACCAGTTCCATACTTTCATTCTGGAACTCTGAGTCATTTACCACAGACCTAGTATTCTCTTTATTGATTTCATCAACAACAACGTCTCTTGCTACCACAAATTTTTTTGAACTTATGTCCCACAACTTATAGCCATTCTGTTCATAACCAACTAGTATACATTTGAATGATTTGTCATCAAATTTTCTTTTTCGCATTTTATCATGCACATATACTGTTGAACCAAATATCTTTAAATATTTTAATTGTGGCTTTCTGTTGTGCCACATTTCAAATGGAGTTTTCTTATCCTGAACCGCTCTACTTGGAGTTCTATTATTTAAATATGTTGCTGTTAATTTAATTTGGATCCACTAATCAGTGCTCTAGCCTTTTCAGTTATGGATCTAATCATGCGTTCAGAAACTCCATTTAACTGCGGTGTATGTGGAACCGTTAAATGGTAACTTATGCCTTTTTCACTACAATAATCTTTCATCTCATTTGACAAATATTCTCTGCCATTATCGATGTAAAGATTCACAACCTTTAGGTTGAAATGAGCTTTACTCTTTGCGATGAAATCTTTGTTGAAATGAAATACTTCCGATTTATAAGTCATCATTTAAGTTACACAGTAATGTGTATATTGATCGACAAAGATAACATAATAGTTTCTTCCATCAACACTAGAAGGAGTTATCGGACCACAAACATCGGAATGAATTATAAATAAAGGACGCTTAATATATTCTTTATTCTTCACTTTTCCAAAAGGAAGTCTAGCTTGCTTACCATTTATGCAAGCTTCTCATAATTCATTATTAATCTTAATATTTTTTACTAGTTCTACATCTTCAAACATGTTATTTCGAACAATATCTAAAACTTTCCTAATCTTTCATGCCACAAACTATAGCTTGGATTTTTATTTGAGTCAGTTGCATATGCTTTATGATTCATTTTAAAATTAACAATCGATACATTGCTTTTACACATACCTTCAAATATTCCTTGTCCATTCATTGAAACTCGTACTCCCTCTGAATTAAATTCAATTGTCAAGCCTGCAACTTGCATCTTGGAGACGGACAGAAGATTTTGTGGAACATCTTTGCAAAACAGAACATTTTTCTTCGGAGTTGGACTGTTCGATGGTTGTATCCAGTGTCGAAAAGTTGGAGAACAGATTCATGTTGTTTATAATGTGGTCTGAAGCTCCGGAGTCCAATATGAAGGATACCTCAGCGTCACCTGAATCTACATCTACCTGTTTCGGCATTAGCTACTTGGACTTGTTCCTCCTTATTCTCCAAGCTTCTTTTAAAACTGAAACAATCTTTCTTGAAGTGCCCTTTTTTACCGCAATGGTGACATTTTAAATTGGATTAAAAGTTCTTGGAGGGTTTGGCCTTAAACTTCGATTTTAGATGCAATGCCTTAGGTTTGCTACTATTTAAAGATACAGCTTGCAATACTTTATTGCTTGTGTCCTTACTTAAATTCTTCAGCTTACTCTCGTGGCAAAAGAAAGAAACGAGTCACTTAAAAATTCTATTATAACGCTTTTAGCTGATCTGTCTACTTCATTTGTCTTCTCCTTCTCAACCACATATAATAGATCGCTTTCAGCTAAAAGTGCCTTCACACGAAATTTCCATACGGAGTGCTTCTCACCACGAAAGGGGGAAATATTTTTAAACTTATTCTCCTTATTCACCAATTGGAATTGTAAAATTTTATTTTAGAAGAAAGAAAGAGAAAAAAAATCAATTAATATTACGCAAATACAGATTATTATCAATTAATACAGATTAAGTGCCTTCATGTACACACACACTTAAGTAAATGTGAGATCTGTGATGCCAGTATGGTGAAATAAGAAAAACACGCGGCTTCAAATACACATGCACAAACTCACACCCACATTAGTTACATGTATGCACTTCTTACGATATAAAATATTTATTTTGCTTTAAAAAGAGAAATATTTTATACAAACTTGTACTTTATAACGATATTTGTTTAGCTTTTCCTTTTTGTGGAATTTGTACTGTTCTGGATGTTTCGATTGATGAAAATGCGTTTGACACACACATACACACGTGCTCGTCTATTTCACAATTCTCAGAATTTGTAAATTATTTAATTGTTATTAAATCTTGAGTTGTGGGCCACTGGGTCCATAACCTGTTGTAAAAAGGCCACCCAGATATCACAACTAAATAAGAACAACTTACTGGTTTTCTTTAAGTTAAATATCTTCAATTTATTATTCACTTCTTTTATGTCAACTTGTCCGTTCTACAGTGTTGCCAGATGAAAAATTAGCTTTTACCCTAAAAAATGTCAAACAGTCGATATTTCCCCCTAAAAAAACAGTTTTCCCCCTAAATTCAAAAAATCAGTTATTTTCGAACATGTACAATAAAATAAGAAATATCTAAATATGACGTTGTAGAAATTTTAAGATTTGAAAAATCTGTGTACTCGAAGGTAAAATCGTGTGTAGTATATTTGTTTTGATATTTTTGAAATGTTCTAGGAAATCTCATATTTTAGTGTTTTTCCAAACATTTGGGTAATAAAGTTTTTGAAAAAAAAACACTAAACTTTCCCCCTAATAATTTCTCTCCCCTAAAATTCCCCCTAGCACGTCAAAAAACCCCTAAATCTAGGGGGAAACCCCCTGATCTGGGAACACTGCCGTTCTATGTCAAAATCAAAAAGGGAAGAGCGAGAGCAAAACACTTTTAGTGTTACCAGTATGCATTTGGTCAAATATCTTTTGCTCCTGGAAATACCGAATTGGTATTTTTCCATATGATTTAATAATTGTGGATGACGAATGAGAAAATTTTAGAAAGTGTATTTGATGATGGGGTTATTCCACTACATTGTGCGGCTCATTCATTAAAACATTCATTAGAGGCTTAGAAAGGGACAAATATATATGCTTTACTGGGATTTGTTTGGATAAGATGGCATGGTCACTCAGAATTTAAACGTTAAATTTAAACTTCAATTCAAATAACTTCAAAGCTGTAAAATTAATAGTGTGTATTGTCATGAAAGCAGACATTTTTAACACGCTTTTAAAATGTTTTGGGCTGTACAAAGTATTTGTACATACGTATTTATATTTAACTAGCTTTACCCGAAGCGACTTCGTTCGCTTATCCCGTACTGTTGCTTTGATTATGAAGACCTTTTATCTGCAATCGTGTCCCATTCCATAACTTTGAGGGACCTAAATTTCGCAATAACATTTCGGGTGCTCCAATCTTAAGAAACAGATTATGCTGCGGAATCCCTGCTACATTCAAAGAGTTTAAAAATTCAACAGGGTAATGAACCGCATAGTAAACATCAGTGAAAGAGTCGACTGATTTATAGGAGACTTCTAAACCATCAAATGAGTTTAGCAATAATGTATTGGTACCGGTGCTCTTTTATTTTTCGTTGTCTAAACGGAGCGCACAGATAGCCAATCTTTACATTCATGATGTGTTAGAAAAACAAAGATCACTTTTTTGGCTTGTTTTTTGCCTAAGTAGGTCGTAAAATGGGGGATATAAGATTAAAGAAAAACTTCAAAGTTCCTGGTTTTAAAATGAACTCAAAAAAATTATCAAAATATGTACTAAAGAGAGTTTTTAAACCAAAATTGAAATCATAATTGTGAATTTAAACCCTACCCCTTGCCACACCACGGTCAATCTTGTGCTTGATTCTCTTTCTTTAGGCAAGCTCTCTCAGAGAGTTCATTGTCCCCATTTCTTACACTTGCTACTGTCCTAAAGCTCATTATCATTATATCCTTCTCACTCCCAAAAAACGAATTGTGGCAAAGAAGGGCAAGTGTATTTTTGAGTATAGCCCTCTTCTAACTTGCGATCTCATCCTTGTCGAATCAATAAAAATTAAAAACATATAATAAATGAATGTGATCCATGTGAAAGTCGCGAATTGTTGTACTTGCTTTCAGTTACAATGTTATCAATGCAATTTTATTGAGCGCACAAATATATTTGTTTGTAAATTGGAATTTGTTTTTTCAAATTTTTTAGTTTTTAATGAAATGAAAACTTTTGTACAAACACGCAAAGATTGCCATCCCATACAAAGGTAGCGAAGTAACTAATTTTTCCAGGTTCCGCATATGATCGATAATTATTAGTTTTAAACTTTACAAATAACATAGAAAGATTGAGCATTGGCTGAAAGGAAGGTAATCATTTTATTTGTATTTAAACACACAATACAAATCAAAACATATTCAAATATACATACCTACATGCATACATACATATGTACATTACTAAAGAAGTAACGTATTTGATTGCTTACAGATCAAACTTCCGTACTTGTTTAGAAATTCGAATCTTATGATTTTGCCTTTGCTTACAGAAATTTAGTAAGTTTGTCTGTTTTCTTCCGTGACCGAAATTAAATAGGGCTCTTACTTCTGCAACAAAATGAAAAATACTTTTTGAAAAAAAAACCTAAGCATTTGATCCACAGAACTGACTATTGATCGAAAATCGAAATTTAGGTCCCTCAAAGTTATGGAATGGGACACGATTGCAGATAAAAGGTCTTCATAATCAAAGCAACAGTACGGGATAAGCGAACGAAGTCGCTTCGGGTAAAGCTAGTTAAATATAAATACGTATGTACAAATACTTTGTACAGCCCAAAACATTTTAAAAGCGTGTTAAAAATGTCTGCTTTCATGACAATACACACTATTAATTTTACAGCTTTGAAGTTATTTGAATTGAAGTTTAAATTTAACGTTTAAATTCTGAGTGACCATGCCATCTTATCCAAACAAATCCCAGTAAAGCATATATATTTGTCCCTTTCTAAGCCTCTAATGAATGTTTTAATGAATGAGCCGCACAATGTAGTGGAATAACCCCATCATCAAATACACTTTCTAAAATTTTCTCATTCGTCATCCACAATTATTAAATCATATGGAAAAATACCAATCCCTTTTTGATTTTGACATAGAACGGCAGTGTTCCCAGATCAGGGGGTTTCCCCCTAGATTTAGGGGTTTTTTGACGTGCTAGGGGGAATTTTAGGGGAGAGAAATTATTAGGGGGAAAGTTTAGTGTTTTTTTTTCAAAAACTTTATTACCCAAATGTTTGGAAAAACACTAAAATATGAGATTTCCTAGAACATTTCAAAAATATCAAAACAAATATACTACACACGATTTTACCTTCGAGTACACAGATTTTTCAAATCTTAAAATTTCTACAACGTCATATTTAGATATTTCTTATTTTATTGTACATGTTCGAAAATAACTGATTTTTTGAATTTAGGGGGAAAACTGTTTTTTTAGGGGGAAATATCGACTGTTTGACATTTTTTAGGGTAAAAGCTAATTTTTCATCTGGCAACACTGTAGAACGGACAAGTTGACATAAAAGAAGTGAATAATAAATTGAAGATATTTAACTTAAAGAAAACCAGTAAGTTGTTCTTATTTAGTTGTGATATCTGGGTGGCCTTTTTACAACAGGTTATGGACCCAGTGGCCCACAACTCAAGATTTAATCACAATTAAATAATTTACAAATTCTGAGAATTGTGAAATAGACGAGCACGTGTGTATGTGTGTGTCAAACGCATTTTCATCAATCGAAACATCCAGAACAGTACAAATTCCACAAAAAGGAAAAGCTAAACAAATATCGTTATAAAGTACAAGTTTGTATAAAATATTTCTCTTTTTAAAGCAAAATAAATATTTTATATCGTAAGAAGTGCATACATGTAACTAATGTGGGTGTGAGTATGTGCATGTGTATTTGAAGCCGCGTGTTTTTCTTATTTCACCATACTGGCATCACAGATCTCACATTTACTTAAGTGTGTGTGTACATGAAGGCACTTAATCTGTATTAATTGATAATAATCTGTATTTGCGTAATATTAATTGATTTTTTTTCTCTTTCTTTCTTCTAAAATAAAATTTTACAATTCCAATTGGTGAATAAGGAGAATAAGTTTAAAAATATTTCCCCCTTTCGTGGTGAGAAGCACTCCGTATGGAAATTTCGTGTGAAGGCACTTTTAGCTGAAAGCGATCTATTATATGTGGTTGAGAAGGAGAAGACAAATGAAGTAGACAGATCAGCTAAAAGCGTTATAATAGAATTTTTAAGTGACTCGTTTCTTTCTTTTGCCACGAGAGTAAGCTGAAGAATTTAAGTAAGGACACAAGCAATAAAGTATTGCAAGCTGTATCTTTAAATAGTAGCAAACCTAAGGCATTGCATCTAAAATCGAAGTTTAAGGCCAAACCCTCCAAGAACTTTTAATCCAATTTAAAATGTCACCATTGCGGTAAAAAAGGGCACTTCAAGAAAGATTGTTTCAGTTTTAAAAGAAGCTTGGAGAATAAGGAGGAACAAGTCCAAGTAGCTAATGCCGAAACAGGTAGATGTAGATTCAGGTGACGCTGAGGTATCCTTCATATTGGACTCCGGAGCTTCAGACCACATTATAAACAACATGAATCTGTTCTCCAACTTTTCGACACTGGATACAACCATCGAACAGTCCAACTCCGAAGAAAAATGTTCTGTTTTGCAAAGATGTTCCACAAAATCTTCTGTCCGTCTCCAAGATGCAAGTTGCAGGCTTGACAATTGAATTTAATTCAGAGGGAGTACGAGTTTCAATGAATGGACAAGGAATATTTGAAGGTATGTGTAAAAGCAATGTATCGATTGTTAATTTTAAAATGAATCATAAAGCATATGCAACTGACTCAAATAAAAATCCAAGCTATAGTTTGTGGCATGAAAGATAAGGAAAGTTTTAGATATTGTTCGAAATAACATGTTTGAAGATGTAGAACTAGTAAAAAATATTAAGATTAATAATGAATTATGAGAAGTCCCCCCAGTGGCCCCAATCAGCTCCAACATTAATATTTCGAAGCTCTAAATTTGGTCTATTTGATTGCTTAACTTCTAAAGTGGTTGGAATTTTGAAATTTGGAATATGCCGAATTTTAGGTATTGAAAAGTCCTATTAAGATTTCTAAATGAAATTTCGATATCCCCCATAATTTGGGGGCTACATTTAAAGTTAACTTTTCGACTTAAAAAATCTAAACCGCTGCTCCGATTATGATGATTTTTGGATCATTAGTTATTCTATGGCCCAAATGCTTAAGTTTAATTTTTCAAGATTTTAACATTTTTTTTTAGTATTTTTAAAGAATTTATTTAGGTTTTCTAAGTTATTGCGTCGCATTTTGCGAGAGCCTGCCGAGAGAGCGAAACCCAGAGAGTGGATGCCAAAAGAGCGACGGCCGAGAGAGCAACAGCCAAGAAAACTGATAAGGGGGAGGGGGAAGTGCTGTGAGAAAAGGGGAGTGGAAAGGGGCAATTTAAGTTAAAATTTGTTTTGGATTTTAAAATCGTATACTGCTGCTCCGATCAAGATGATTTTTGGATCATTAGTTTTTCTATGGCCCAAATGCTTAAGTTTAATTTTTCAAGATTTTAACATTTTTTTTAGTATTTTTAAAGAATTTATTTAGGTTTTCTAAGTTATTGCGTCGCATTTTGCGAGAGCCTGCCGAGAGAGCGAAACCCAGAGAGCGGATGCCAAAAGAGCGACGGCCGAGAGAGCAACAGCCAAGAAAACTGATAAGGGGGAGGGGGAAGTGCTGTGAGAAAAGGGGAGTGGAAAGGGGCAATTTAAGTTAAAATTTGTTTTGGATTTTAAAATCGTATACTGCTGCTCCGATCAAGATGATTTTTGGATCATTAGTTTTTCTATGGCCCAAATGCTTAAGTTTAATTTTTCAAGATTTTAACATTTTTTTTAGTATTTTTAAAGAATCGGAGCAGCGGTTTAGATTTTTTAAATCGAAAAGTTAACTTTAAATGTAGCCCCCAAATTATGGGGGATATCGAAATTTCATTTAGAAATCTTAATAGGACTTTTCAATACCTAAAATTCGGCATATTCCAAATTTCAAAATTCCAACCACTTTAGAAGTTAAGCAATCAAATAGACCAAATTTAGAGCTTCGAAATATTAATGTTGGAGCTGATTGGGGCCACTGGGGGGACATGTCGGATCTTAGTGGGCGTTTAGATCCCCAATGGAATACTGTGCAAAAATTTGGCTGCTCTAGCTCTTACGGTTTGGGCTGTAGTCGTATCCCCTTAAAAATCGGTCTTTCATTTTATAATCTTTAGAGATTGTATCAATTTTATAAAACTTTATAGACGCATGACGTTATTTTTAGTTAGAAACGGAGTAATTAGGCCGCTGAAATATTTTTTGTATTGTTCTTATTTGTTTATATAATTATTATTGATACCATTTCACATTTGCTCTAGTGAATGAGCCAAATTGTACTTTTTAGATTAAATTTTGCTCATTGCTCATCGCTCCAGGTAATGTATGTATTTAAAAATACCTCAAAAAAAAACCGAAAATGCCCATCGGTTTTTACAATTTTTCTGATTGATTGCTCACTGCAGCCGACATATATCTGCCTTGCTCGCACCTACGTAAAATCGTATAGGCTGAGAAAAATTTGGTCTAATGAATAAGCCGAACAATGTAGTGGAATACCCGCATTACGAGTGTAATAATTTTTCGTCACAAATGTTGATATCAGAACTTTTGTATGTTGAAGGTGCGACCGTCACTAGTTTTTTACCTCGTTAAGAGGTGTTTTTATTTGATATCAGAAGTTTTTGTTTGTTTACATTTGCTCTCACAGGAGCTAATATATTCATTTAAATTTAAATGGTTTAACCATAATTTTTAAACTATTGGATTTAAACGAATTAACTTAAAAAGGCGTTCAAGTATTTCAAAATAACTTTTAAACGAGGTATAGCTCATGTCTGTAGCTTTAGTAGTGTAGAACTTACGATCTAACGAAATTTAGCTATTTTTAGCTTTTTTCCCGCTAAAGCAGCGGGTTTTTCCAAAAGTCGTAAAACAAAAGTTTCCTATTTGTAACCCTTTAAAACAATTGAAATGATTCCATGACCCTAAAATACAGTTTGGATACGCACATACAAAATTTAATGTCTATGACCTGGCAAAAGTGGCTATTTTCGTTTCTTAATAACTTTTAAACTTGACTTTTTACAATAATGTTTTATATACCAAAATTTAAGGAATCTGAAGGGGTATATAGTTTAAAGTTTTAAAGAAGATCGTTAGAGCCGTTTTTGAGAAATAAGAAAAAAAGCTAAGAATACCCTTACAAAAATGGTTTTGTGCATAACTTTTTAGCTATTGCATATACAGCTGCGGCAACAATAATAGCACCATGACATAAGAGTGGCTATACAGCAAATTTTTTATTCAAATTAATGGCTTGATATAATGGTTAAGCACATATTTTAAAGCAAGAACATATTATTTAATGAAATTGAAAGCATTTATATGCATTTAATACTTTGCTCGAAAGTATTTCACAAAAATATAAAATTATAAGGAAATTGGTCCGGCAACAAAAATAGCACTAATTTTAAAAAAAATCGTAAAAACATAAAAATTCTAAGATTTTTTTAAAAAAATTGCATCCAAATATATGTGGGCTAATGATTAATGATTAATGGCTAAGATTAATATTTGGTTGTGAAGCCTTTAGCTGGAAGGACAGCAGCACATCTTCTCGGCATAGAGTTTACCAGATCCTGACATCTTTCCTTGGTTATATTATTCCACGACACCTGCACAGTGGCCCAAAGCTACTTGTTATTCCTTGGTTTCGACTTAGAAACATCTTTTTTAATGTCACTCCAAAGATTTTCAATCGGATTCAAGTCTGGCGACTGTGCGAGCCACTCCAAGATGCTTACATTGTTGGTCTCACACCACGATCGAGCTTTCCTGCTCGTATGTTTCGGGTCGTTGTCTTGCTGAAAGACCCAAAACAAAGGCATTTCGAACTCCGCATATGGTAGCATAAAAGTTTCTAAAATATCGACGTAGACATGTTGATCCATGATGGGTCTAATCCAGTGAATAGGGCCGACTCCATAATACGAAAAGCAGCCCCACACCATGATGCTGGAACCCCCATGTTTAATCATTTTGTAAGTATAACGGGGGTTGTATTCCGTTTTGGGGGGTCTCCTTACATATGATCGAGACCCTTTTCCACCGTATAAAACGATTTTGCTCTCATCAGACCACAATATGTTCCGCCATTTTTCTTGGGGCCAACTAAGGTACTGTTTTGCAAACTTAATTCGTTTTGCTAGGTTCTTCTTAATCAATAAAGGCACTTTTCTCGAACTGCGGGCGAATAATTTATTAACACGTAAACAAGATCTAACAGTTGTAATTGCTGCGGATATGTTCATATCCTTTTTAAGCTCGCTAGCCGACTTAAATGGGTTCATCTTACTTAGGCGCACCAGGCGCGATACCATTTTTGGTGATATTACGGCTTTTCTACCGCGTGTTTCGGGCTTAGAATTATATATTAGGGCATTACGAATCATTTTGTTAGAGCAACCGACGATTTGCCCCACCTGGGCATAGGTATTGCCTTCGAAAATGAGCTTTTTGATTCTTTTCCGATTTTCCTTAGTGCAGGGCATCGCACGACCCATAATTAGCGAAATTTATAACTTTCTTTGGCGAATCAATTAAAGACACTGATCTTCAATGCATGTACAAAGAAAAAACAGCACAAAGTTTCGAATAAGTTAAGCTTTCATAGAAGAACCGTTATTAGTGCTATTTTTGTTGCCGATCTATTTCGCCTCTCTTTCCATAAAAATTTGAAAGCTCTAAAAACCATATGCATTGTAACAGTTATCGCTCATATTTTAGTGCGTACATATGTAACACTACTTATTAACGAAAATAGAAAGAAAAAAAAGTAAAAAATACGCCTTTTATAGCAAAAATATGAAGCGTCTACACATTGGTGCTATTATTTTCGCCGCAACTGTACATAAAAAGTGTTGAGAAGTCGTTTATTGTACTTAAAAATACCTTTAATATGAGGTAAAGCACAGAGGTGTAGCTTAAGTATATCGCAAGTAATGGGCTTACGAAATATATAGTAGTCGCCTTTGCACACTCTCCTTGTGCGCTTCGTCACTACATGGACTGCCGTCCGTAGTGATTAACATATTGACATGTACCGAACTCGTAAAGTATTAGATTTATTATAAAAAGTATTCTTCTTGAACATTCTGCCAAGGGCTAGCAAGACGCGGTGTATGGGTTATCAAGTACATAGACCAGTGGTGGCCGGCAGAAGCAGCACACATACAATAAAAGCACGCATTGCGTTTGTGTGAGTGCGAGCATGCACGAAGCTGTCTGTGTGCGTGTCGTTATTCTACTTTACAGCGTACGTGAGCGTCGAAACGCTAGCAGTGCTGCGGCAGAGAAATTGCCTATCCCGTGGGCCCTCCGCGCTGCCTCTGCTGGCCACCACTGACATAGACTCTTTTTGTTAACAATGCAAATATAAAACAAGGGAGAACGCTATAGTCGGGTGCCCCGACTATCAGATACCCGTTACTCAGCCAAAGTGAGTGCGAGGGAGATGGAGATATAACATTTTTAATCTGGCATAACTTTTTAACGAATGGTCCGATTTGAAAAATTTCTTCTACATTTTGATAGGTATTGAGAAATACAATACATTAAATACATTTTCACTTTTCCGAAATCTTTAAAGATGTGGGCGCCAGACATTTTTTAAACTCGTTTATTGTGGGCGTTAGGCGATTGTGGGCGTTAGAGGGGGCGTGGCCCTCGGCTGAAACAAACTTGCGCTGCGTAGGAAGCCAAAGAATATGTGTGGGTAATCCCAATTCTCTAGCTTTTGTAGTTTCCGAGATTTCAGCGTTCATCCGGACGGACATGGCTAGATCGACTCGGCTAGTGACCCTGATCAAGAATATATATACTTTATAGGGTCGGAAACGCTTCCTTCTACCTGTTACATACTTTTGCACGAATGCAATATACCCTTTTACTCTACGAGTAACGGCGGGGTTGATCTGCTCCGGGTGAGCTTGGAGTCTACGGGGTTGCACACTCCGAATATTCTCGGAGTCTACGGGTTTCTACTCTCAGGTTACTCCCGGAGTCTACCAGGATGATACGCTCCGGATATTCTCAGAGGCTAAGGGGGGCTCTACACTCCGGCTAGGCTCGGAGTCTACTGGGATTATACGCTCCGGATATTCTCGGAGGCTAAGGGGGCTCTACACTCCGGCTAGGCTCGGAGTCTACGGGGATTCTAAGGATGGAGCTCTCGGCCGAGGTACGTCGTGTGGATGCGAAACCAAACACACGTTGTTGATCGGGGTCAAGCACGGGTGGAGGAAGGAGGAGGGGTAGTGTAGTGGTAGGAAGAATAACACGCGGGGTTTTCGTTTTGAATTTCAAGTCTATATTTGGGCAATTAGTAACAGTAGTTCCCTGGCTGCGGCCCTCACAATGAATATCTCTGCTTACATGTAACTCAGGTGTGTTGACTAGTGTTGCGCGGATGACTGCGACTGCGAGGCGTCGGGCGCGGGCTTTGGCTTATGCTTATCTCTCTTGTCAGAGGAGTACTCGCGTACACGTCCACTCGCGGGGAAAGGTCGAGACCAAAGAGACCGAGTCAGATCCTTAGAGATCGCACTTCAACCGACGTCGTGTTCCCTGAACCAGTTCCCTGCTATCGATGGTGTTATCGATCGCCGACCTCACGATTGCGATAACAGGTTAAGGGGGGTCTGTCCAGGGTGCGTGTCTCGGCTCAAAATCTAATGGTAATATTATTATTTCATGTGCACTTATTTTTTTTTTTAAAACAATAACATTTTTATTTAGTCGGTTTTTTTTTAATTTTTTGCTTATTAGCTTCTTGTCTTTATAGCATTTTTAGGCTCTTTTCACCCTTATATATCAAATCTTTGTGTCTGCGCAATTTTTTCTTTAATTCTCTTGTGAATTTTTTTTTTTCCAAACCAAGAGTATTACAATTTGGCACTTATTACATATGTTATTTTGTAGGCACTTTTTTTTTTAATGCACTTTTCACAAAATTTTATATTTTTTATATCCGCTGTTTTGGCCACGGACACGCCTTACCAACTTATTGGTTTAAATATATAAATCACTTTATTTCTCTATATATTTATTCGCTGTTTTGGCCACGGACACGCCTTACCAACTTATTGGTTTAAATATATAAATCACTATATTTCTCTATATATTTATCCGATGTTAAGGCCTCGGAAACGCCTTACCGACTTTAGCAACCTTAAGCTGTTAAAAACAGAATCTTTAAGGTGCTTAAAAAAACAAAAAAGACTCTTTGCTTGTATTTTTGCTTTTATCTTGTTCAACACGTTTGTCTCTTACCTCTGGTGGGGGAAAACAATCGTGTGAATCTATTGCTACCTTTAGCTGCAAGCGTCTAGCACTGAGCAGAATCTTTAAGGTGCAGAAAATCTCTGAGTCTTTTACCACTGGTGGGGGAATACTACAGAGAGGTCCGGCCAATTGTTCCGCAAGGAATCAAAGAGGCTTAAAGGACCAAAATGAAAAGGTTTAAAATCGCCAATTGATCCGTAAGGAATCAAAGAGCTCGAATGACCAAAATGAACGGTTCCAATTCGGCAATTGATCCGCAAGGAATCAAAGAGGCTCGAAGGACCAAAATGATAGGGAATCCTGTAATAAGGAAAACCACCTTCACGTTTGAGTTCTGTATAAAAACTGATTTTATTTTTCTAAGTCTTCGCTTACGAAACTAACATGAAATTCTTATAATATACTTATCTATGGTCTACGCAGAGACCACATCTGTTTGCCTGAGCGGGGGCCTTATCAACGGCCTCCCGCAAGGCGACCCTTGTACTGTGTTAGAACTATATTTACGTTCAGGCTCAAGTGGTCTGTACTTAAAATTACAGTTGTTCGGCACTGCACCCTTTTTGGCTTTTAAGTTACAGATCATTATTTACGGCTCTAGATCAATTAACATATTGACATGTACCGAACTCGTAAAGTATAAGATTTATTATACAAAGTGTTCTCCGTACTTTTCAAAAAATAAAATAAAAGTCTTTTCCATATATCTCGCTAACAGTTCAAGTCCTAGCTATTAAATTTGGATTATGGGATCATCTTAATAGTTTTTAAACTTTAAGATAATTATTTCACTTTTGATTTACTTTTAATTCAAGGCCTGAAAACGTAAACTCACTTTTTGACTTAGTACCTGCGTTCTCCACGTGAACGGCATTAGCGTTGCTCTCCTGTTTTACCTCGACCACGATTTTGCACTGTGGAGCACGATGACTTGGCTGTTCGCACCGATAACAATTGTTATTATCCTTCTTTTTGCAATCTTTCTTTAAATGGAACGGATCCCCGCACTTAAAGCTGCGAACCTTCTTATAAACTTCGATCTGCTCCTTTAAATCCTTTGTTGTTTTTGCCTGTTACAACATTATTTGGGTTGCCTTTGCATCTGGAAGTCCCTTCACAAAATATTCTATCAAACTTTCTTCGTCTAGGTCCATCAAAGCATACAAATATTCCTGAAGTGTCTCTCCTTTTCTCTGCGCACGTTGACCTAGCTTGCGATGGACCTCAGCAGATGATATTTTAACAGCAAATTCGCCACGCAATGCTGCCTTAAGAAAATCCCAGTTGCGAATGCTTACTTGACTGCGAATGAACGATTTTGCAGCCCCACTGAGCAACTGCTTAGAGTAAATGAATAGTTGGAGCTGGCTACACTGTACAGTCAAAGCATACCTCTAACTCCTGTATCCACTGATCTATATCTGGACAACCTGTACCTGCGAAGTTATGACAAATGCATTCTACTAGAACTGCTTGTCAGCGACTTTCGATTCGATTTGGGTCAGCTTTCTGATTAGCACCCCTTTTAATGCTCTGATTTTTAAGCCTGCTTGCCTGCCAATTGGATTTGCCGCTGGTTTTTTTACTTGAAAAGATCTTGCCGTTGCACACTGGGGCGCATAGAACAAAAAGCCTGCCAAAATGTTTTTTTTTAAGATTTTTTAAGAAAAAAATATTTTTATAAATCTTTGAAATTTTTCTGAAAGCGCCAAAGCGCCTTAGTAGTATATGTAACGATTAAAATTTTAAGAGCAATCAATTCTTAGAAAATTGCAACAAAAAAAAATTCAATTTTAAATTTTTTAATGTGGTGCAAAACAAGAAAGGAATCTAGCTTCGGCCAGCCGAAGTTTATATACCCTTGCATATAATTCCTATTGATTTACAAAAACATTACATTTAAATTAATTTGCGTATATGTTACAACAATCCAAAGTTTAGCTGCTTTCGTATTGCTTTGGCATTAATTCTTTGATCCTTCCTATGGCAGCTATATATTATAGCCGAAATTATGTAATGTTAAAGGAAAGACATATCCCAGTAGAGAAGAGAATGTAATAAAAGTCAACAAAGATATAATTTTTTTCCTATTAATTTCCATTTAATTTTCCGGTCGTTCCTATGGCAGCTATATGATATAGTTATCCCATTTTTTTAAAATTGTTTTCGAAATTCACAAATATTAAAAAAATAGTATTCCCAAAAGTAGAAGGTAATATTTCAAAAAACACCAAAGATAGAATTTTTTTACGTTTTTTTTTTTTGATCCTTCCTATGAGAGCTATCACACCCAGAAAAATTGAGAACGAAAAAAATCAACATCGACCGATCTTGATTTTAGTATTTGTATTCTCACTTTTTTCTTCTTGATATAAAGATGAAAGCAGTGTTGATTCTAGTATTCCCAGTCAAAATCAATCTCAGTTTTGATGTTGTAGAAGAGGGACGTGAGGGAAAGACATCGAAAAAATGAGAGGAAAAAGAGAGAGAGACCGAATTCCTCTCTTGTAGCTATCGGGCAGTCATGGTTCTTGATCAGTAGCTTAGGGGACTAAAGCGTGCGGATAATATGTTTTGTAAGCGTATAGTCGGAAGTGTGTGTTCAGTCCCACGTCGAGGCGGAAAATCTGTGCGCCTTTTTTTTTTTACTTTTTACCTTTTTAAATATTCATATTTAAAACAAATTAGGATTAATTTAATATAACACACACATAAATGGCTAAATAAGAGTAAACCCCAAGAACCCAAGAGAACAAAATGTGAATGAACTTTGTACAGCGCCTCATGTGATGCTTCCCTGGCGCAGCTAGTAGAGTGTTTGACTGCAAACTGTGAGGCAACGGGTTCGATTCCCACGAGCGACCAAACGTGTTTTTCCCAAGATAGTAAGTTATTTGATTTTTATATTTACCATTTGTTAATTATATAATATTTTCAGTTATTGTTTCAGTTAAAATTTGAAACTAAATGTGTGTTTATGTACGAACATAGTGACGTCATCCATGTGTTTAAATAAAGGAGAGAAAAATAAGTTGAGAAACGGGAAAACCAACAACAACACCGTCGGACAGTAGGGGGGTTGCAACAGGCATAATTCCCGATTCCTCAATTATTTTTTTTTCTTCTTCTTATTCAATTTTTATCTTGAAATCGACATCGATTCGATGTTGAAACCGAGAAGACGTCATCTCGATATCGATAGCACACATACTAAAAAACCATTCTCAAAACCGAGATGACATCGATGTTGATTTTAGTATTTTCGATCTCGGCTAGGTTTTGTGATCGAAAATACTAAAATCAACATCGATGAGAACGGTTTTTTTTCTCGGTGCAGATATAGTTGACCGATCCGGTCGATTCCGACATATATACTACCTGCAATAGAAAGAAGACTTTTGGGAAAGTTTGAGCCGATTGCTTTAAAACTGAGAGACTAGTTTGCGTAGAAACAGACAGACAGACGGACGGACAGACGGACATGGCTAGCAGAGAGCTGCAACGAGTCAATCATTTTCGGGTATCCGTTTTGATAAATCGCTTCGGGTGAGCGAAATGAAATGAGCGGTGAGCGAATGCGATCGTCCCATGAATGATCGTTTGTGATCGTTCAAGTGTGTGATCTGATCGTGTGTGAACGTTCGGCTTAAAGATTTTACCCGTTTGTGATCGAATATTTTGTGCAATCGATTGGTGTGATCGTGCTTCGCGCCTATCGGTGCAGTTCGTGTTATTGTTTTATATTTTGCAAAACATCTTTTTATATTTGCACAAAAGGACAACAAGCAATGGATATTGAAATTTAATCTTACATAAATCTTTCTTATAAAACATGCCGTAGTTTGTAAGCATACATGAAGTCAATACGTTTAATTTAATCTTACATAACTATTTCTTATAAAACATGCCATAGTTTGTAAGCATACATGAAGTCAATATCGTTTAATTTAATCTTACATAAATATTTCTCATTAATGCGGGTATTCCACTACATTGTTCGGCTTATTCATTAGACCAAATTTTTCTCAGCCTATACGATTTTACGGAGGTGCGAGCAAGACAGATATATGTGGGCTGCAATGAGCAATCAATCAGAAAAATTGTAAAAACCGATGGGCATTTTCGGTATTTTTTTGAGGTATTTTTAAATACATCCATACGGTATTACCTGGAGCGATGAGCAATGAGCAAAATTGAATCTAAAAAGTACAATTTTGCTCATTCACTAGAGCAAATGTGAAATGGTATCAATAATTAAAATATAAACAAATAAGAACAATACAAAAAATATTTCAGCGGCCTAATTACTCCGTTTCTAACTAAAAATAACGTCATGCGTCTTTAAAGTTTTATAAAATTTATACAATTAAATATAAATACGTATGTACAAATACTTTGTACAGACCAAAACATTTTAAAAGCGAAGCTCAAAATCACATCATTGATCGTTACAAAGCGACTCGGGTAGTTGATCGGATCGTACTTCGGCTTTCGGGTTTGTTCGTGATTATTCTTTACCGAGTGAGTTTACCGGATTAAACGAAAATGATCGCGCGATGATCGATCGTACTCGATCATACTCGTTGGAGCTCTCTGATGGCTAGATCGACTCGTCTAGTGATGCTGATCAAGAATGTCGGCCCTGTTCTATTTTTCACTTCCGAAAGATTCACACGGAATCGAATTTCCCAGACCTGTTCCAGGACTCACTTCCGAAAGAACTGCTCGGATTCGCATTTCCCTCTGTTTTTACTCTGTTAACTTCCGAAAAATTCACACGGAAACTTTCCGACAAGCATTTGACAGGCGGATTTAAATCCGGCAGCATGAAAATTAATTGTTTAAAAATACTTCGCGTTATCTTTATATCCCAATGCTATTTTTGTCAAATTCCTTGATGTTTTATGTTCACAATTGCATCATCGGAATTTGAATTAATTGCAGATTTGACTTATTAGGAATTGTTTTGTGGTTGCACCTCAAAACCCGATAAATTATAGTTTTTACAATTAATGAAAATCCGCCGCCCTTGTTCTAAATTCCGCTCGGATTTGGTAAAAATGGCCTAGAGTTGTCACGTTATGGAAATAAGTAAGTATTTTGTTGGGACTTATTCTAAACTTATCCGATAAGGTTCATGGTTCTTTTATAAGAAAGATAATTTATCCTAATTAACGAAATAAGTGTTTTGGCTCGGAATACCACATTATTTCATGTGAAATTTGAATGGGGACATTTGATAGGGACTTTGTTTTTCGACTTTGGCATCTCTGTATGCTCTAGCAGTTTGCAGCACTATTTGAATACAAAAGTGCTACAAGAACAACTGACCTGACACGAAGTTTAACGAATAAACAAAAACGCATAAGATTTCCTTTATTTTAAAATTGTAAAAATCAGCAAATCTTAGATATTTTAGCATTCGATACTTGCAATTTTTAATTAATCTATCTATCTCACTGCCGATCGGGAAGGTTAAAAATATCACAATTGTTCCTTAAGGGCAGTCTGTTGCGGATTGTGCCTAACAACTGTCTCCTTCTCAATTCGTTGTTTGCCAAAACGTGTAAGAACATTTTTATTGACTAACTCCTGAATTGTTTATAAAAAAATGTATCAAGTCAGCTGCTTTCCCACACTGATTTTCAATACTATTCTGTCGGGAACCTTGCAAAACTGCAAAGGGACCAAAGGAAAATTTATAAAATGTCCCTAACAAATGAGGAAAATTTAGTTCTGTTAAGAGGAAATCCGATGATGTTAACAAATTCACTTCCGAGTGAAAACTGGAACAGGCTGGTATATATACTTTATGGGGTCGGAAACGTCTCCTTCACTGCGTTACAAACTTCTGCCTGATAACACCTTCTGAAAGGGTATAAAAATGTGATATTCATGGGTGTTACATATTTAAAAAGATGGATCAATTTCTGTCGATTGGTGTGGGTTACAACTTTCTAGGCCAAAATCGAGATTTTGATTTATTGCAATATTTTTGGCCCAAGGCGCCACTGTGTGACGATGAGCCATTAAAGTTGCGTCTGAAGTCAAGGATATTCACTCCAAAGGCGGATTCTGTTGGTTTTGGAGTTGCAATGACCTAAAGACCGACAAAGCAATAAAACACGGAAGGCTCAAAATGTATACGTGTGGTTTATTCGATGGTCGAAATTGGAAGAGATCGACATATAAAAGTATGCCAGCTTAACATGAGTGCTTACAGAGTTCTGTTAACATATGTTGCCAACTGATATGTAAACTTATAATTTCAACACTTCTGCTTAAGTTCAATATCATACATTCATACATTTGTATTAATCATTTAATCCTAACATCTTTACAAATTTTGTGTGCTTCTGCTTACTTAAGATTTTGGTTAATACATCTGCAACGTTATGTTCAGAGGGAACGTACTTTAATTCAATTTCATCGTTTTCTACTTTCTCTCTGATAAAATGGTATTTCAAATCGATATGCTTAGTGCGCTTGTGGTTGATGGGATTTCGAGCGATATGGTGCGAGCTTTGGTTGTCGCCATAGATCGTCATTGGCCCAGAGTTTTGCCATCCCATCTCATCCAGTAGTCTTCGTAAATATACTGCTTCTCGGGCAGCCGTAGATAATGCGACGTACTCCGCCTCAGTGCTGCTCAAGGATACTATGCTCTGCTTCGATGAAGTCCATGAAAAAACGACGCCGGCCAGAAAGAACGCATACCCAGAACGCTCAATCGGAATCAGCGAATCCGCTCACAGGCTCGCCTGACCTTCGATATTCGATGTACAGGTCCAGTGTACCGCTTAGATACCGCAAAACGTGACGCGCTGCAGTCTCGTGTTCCGCATGGGGATCTGTGTTTCGTTGCGACAGCTTGCTTACTGCATGCAGAATGTCGGGGCGGCTCAGAACTGCTAAATACATAAGCGAACCAATTAATGACTGATAATGGGTTACATTTACCTTGACACATGTTTCTTCTTTGCAGCAAGTGTGAAACCCAGAATCTAATGGTGTTGCAGCTCTCCTGCAATCTTGCATACTCCAAGCTGCTAGTATGCTTTCGATGTATCTTCTCTGACTCATTCTGATAACTCCTTGATTGCCATCTCGCTGTATTTCCATCCCTAGGAAAAAACTTAGCTGATTTAAGTCCTGCATGTCGAATACGCCCGCAATCTTCTGCTTAATTGCGGCTATGTTCTCCTCGTTGGAACTGATAATAATCAGATCATCTACGTAGACTGCTGCGTAGCTGTACTTTTTTTTTTATTTTTTATTTATTTATTTAAAGTTAGCACATCAAGTGGGAGGGGGGGCAAGGACAGGTAAGTTAGGATGTTTGTTACAATTAAATTAACAGAGCATTCCGAAAATATCAAAAAATACAGTTCATTATATTGCGAGCATCAAACGCGAAATGGATCATGTAACTGAAAGTTAGTTTTACAAATATCGAGGGCAATAGGTCGAAAGTGCCGAGTAGACCTTACAGGGATGGAGAAACGAATTTGACCAAGAAGGTAGGTTGAATTTACAAGTCCAGTAATTAATTTGTGCAGGAACATAACACCATGGCAGGTTCGACGATCCTTGAGGGAGGGCAGGTTAAGTAGACGCAGTCTATCCACGTACGATGGCAGGTGTCGATGTGTTTCCCAGTTTAAACCACGTAGAGCAAACAAAAGGAACTGTTTCTGTACCGATTCGATAAGGTCCTGATAAATGGTATATTGGGGTGACCAAACACACGAGCAGTATTCAAGAATTGGACGAACCAAGGAAATGTATAAATGTTTTGTGGTGTAGGGGTCCTCAAATTCCTTCGACCAACGCTTAACAAAGGCAAAAACCCCTTTTGCTTTACTAACTATGATACCAATGTGATTAGAGAAATTTAAGTTGTGGTTGAATAACACTCCGAGGTCTGTAACGGAATTTATGCGTACAAGTTCATTCGACCCAATAGAATATGTAGTGAGGAGAAGCTTTTTTTTTTTTTTTTTTTTTTTTTTCATTTATGATGGACGTTGATGCACTACGAGCAGTACAAACAAGTGGCCCAACGATACCAAGCACGTGCTTGTTACGCGCGGGACCCTTTATCAATTAGGGCAAAAATGCGAGTTCGCGAGGAAAATATATGAAACAAGTACTACAAATACTACAACTAAGATTGAAGCAAATGAGATAAAATTTTAGTTTTTAATACGGGGATAGATGTTGAAGTGCAAATTAAATGATAAAGATTGTTATAATTTTTACATAGAACACGAAAGGGCTCATGCAGAGTAAAATTTGATGTACATCGAGGCAAATTAAGAGGGTAATAATTTCGTGTTAGTCTAACGGGAACATTAAAAGTTAAACGGTTTACCAGTTCTACGGAGTCAATATCACCTTTTATAAGATTTTGCATAAAAATAGTACCAAGCATTATTCTACGGTTTTCAAGTGTAGGTAAATTAAGCAATAGTAATCTACTCTGGTAGGAAGGTAGCCTTACGTTTTGATCCCAGTTCAAACTACGAAGGGCAAAAAGGAGAAATTTTTTTTGCACCGACTCAATACGGTCGATGTGCACTTGATATTGTGGACTCCAAACTGAAGAACAATATTCCAATATAGGACGGACAAGGGATGTAAATAATAATAAATTGGATATATAAGGGTCGTCAAATTCTTTTGACCAACGCTTTATAAACCCAAGAACACTCATAGCTTTGTTGACAGTCAACATTATGTGGCAGTCAAACTTAAGCTTCGGGTCCAGAAGAACGCCTAAATCATTTACTTAATATATACGGTCAAGTGGCAAGTTCTAAAGCAAATAACTTATAAACGTAGGAGTACCCCTGTGGAAGGACATTACATTACATTTCAGACAGTTCAAATTTAAGAGGTTATACTCACACCATACTTGAAAATTATCAATGTCTGATTGTAAGCGGAAACCAGACTCTATATTGTTGTATGTCAAACAAAGCTTAACATCATCAGCATACATTAGTACACTAGAATTTGTTAGGATAGAGGGAAGATCGTTAATAAACAAAGTAAACAGCAAAGGGCCCAAATGACTACCCTGGGGCACTCCAGATGTCACGTGGATCATTTTAGAAGCAGCGTTCTTAAATATATCCCTCTGAGTCCTACCATTCAAGTAACTTGAAATCCAAGTTAATAGATTACATGGAAACCCAAGCTGATCTAATTTGAATAAAAGGAGAGAGTGGTTAACAGAGTCAAAGGCCTTACTAAAATCTGTATATATAACGTCAGTCTGCATGTTATTCTTATATCCGATAAAAGGACATCAAGTTACATTTAGAATTGTTCAAAAACAACAAATTTTGGATGCACCAAGAATTCAGATTGTTCAGATCAGCTTGCAAAAGTGCCTGGGAATCGGGATTCGATAACGGCAAACAGAGTTTTACGTCGTCAGCATACATCATAACATGAGCAGAGAGAACAACTTGGGGCAAGTCATTTATGAAAATTCCAAACAGTAAGGGTCCTAGGTGGCTCCCTTGCGGAACACCAGAGGTCACGTGAACAAGGTTTGAGACTGTGCTTTTAAAAGCAATTCTTTGAGTTCGGTTCGTCAGGTAGGCTGAGATCCACTTAGTCAACGTGATCGGGAATCCTAATAGTATTAATTTTTTCAATAATAACTGATGGTTCACGGAATCGAAAGCTTTACTGAAGTCCGTAAAAATAACATCGGTTTGATTATCATTTTTAAAAGCGCTTCTGATGACTGAAGTAAACTCAAGAAGATTTGTAGTCGTTGATCTTCGTTTCATGAAGCCATGCTGAGTTGGGGACATTACTGAGCTGCATTGGTGCTGTAGCTGATCGGTAATAAGCTGTTCGAAAAACTTGGGGATCGCGCTTAGTTTTGCAATACCACGGTAGTTTTTAATGCTTGCTTCCCTTTTTATGAAGTGAAATGATAAAAGATTCCTTCCAAACTTCAGGGAAAAATGAATGAAGGAGGGATATCTGAAAAAGTTTAGATAGCGGTTTGCACAAAGCATCGGCACATTTTTTTAAGATACAGCTCGGTACAAGATCCGGGCCAGAAGAGAAAGACGTCTTGATTGTTTGCAAATTTTGTAAAACATCGTCCTCACTAATTAGGGGTGTGAAAAAGCAATTGGAGTGAGGGAGGGGGTACGGGTTCTCTTATATTTCTTAAAAAGTCTAGACATGGTGTTTTTAAGGAAAGAAAGTCGACGAGAGAACCACGGAGGCTTATGAGACGCGTTTCCAGTGGGAAATGAGGGAACGAACTTATCGAAGGCTGAATATAGTAAGCTATAAAACTGTTCTACAATATGTGAGGGATTATCATTTGAATCCATAAAAGACCAATCGAGTTCGGATAGATGACTATTCATTTCAGCAAATTTAGCTCTTCGAAAACAGCGAAAAATTGCTGGTTCAATTTCGGGACATGACACTAAAGGAGCTGATGCTTCTAAAGTAACCTCAAGTGTAGGATGATACGCATCTTCAGGATTGGAGAGAGGGCTAATTCGAGTTACATATGCATTTGCGAACTCCGAGGCAAAAATAAGGTCTAAAACTTTGCTAGAGCAGTTAATGACTGAGTTCAGTTGACCTAATGAAAGATCAATAAGACCGTGTACAAACTCATGCGCTGTGGTAGGAACAAGAGCACTTGAATCAGTTGAGGGCATCCAAGAAAGGGCGGGGAGATTAAAGTCACCCATATCAATAAGATGATCGTTATCGCCAAGGGTAGTATGAATACTCTGTATTTGATCCAAATGTTGGAGGTAGAGGCTAATATCAGACCGGGGAGGAATGTATGAGCATGATACGAAAACAAAATAATCATGAAGCTTAATCCGAACAGCGACAAACTCTAATGTACTATCCGTACCAATTATCGGAATACGTTGAGAGACAAGATTGGACTTCACGGCAATGAGAACACCACCGCCATGACGCACTGAGCGGTCACATCTATAGATAACATAATTACCAGCAAAGATTTCGCAGTCAGGCACAGAAGAATTAAGCCACGTTTCGGTAAAAGCAATCACATTGGCATTAAAGGAGACACTGTGCACGTGCAGTTTACTAAGTTTGCCCAATAAACTGCGAACGTTCTGGTAGTGTAGAGAAAAAGAATTATTTAGTTTTTTGAAGCATTGGTTGAAGGAATCTGAGGCCCGCGAACCCGAGGATTGTGCTTGTGTACATATTCGTGAACAATTACATGTTCAGGCCATATAGAAACATCTAGAACCTTATCGAGATGTTCCCCAGGAAGTCAAATTTTAAAGGAAGATATCTCACGACTCTGCTTAAACTTGAACTTCAAGACGGTAAGTACGGATCGAGAAACATTCAGTTGTCTGCTCAGGTAGTTTTTGACGTCATCTTCAGAAGCGCCAGGATTAAGGCGGGAGACAAAAATTAGTTTTTTTTGTGCAACGCCCGAAAGGGGCATGGGAACCCTTTGAGCTACTCCACATAAGGTTGACTGTGATGGACTCGTGTTCGTATTAGCAGGCGTCAAAATTATGCCAGAGCCAACTGCAGCAGCATGCGACGTAGATGCCTGGTCAAAGTTGACGGGATGTAGATCAGCAGGTGCGATGGGATCGGGCGGTCCAAAAGAGGCCGCGGTAGGTGTAAGTCCAGGGGAGGCGTCTGCCGCGCAGCCGTCAGTAACAACAGTAGAGGCATTACTGGTAGCCAAGCGGTAGGATTCCAGTGTTGGAACATAACCAGAGCTGACAGCAGTTGAAGCAGTAGATGAATGAGCCGCGGATTGCAGACAGGAAGATGCTCCGGTGTCCGGTCCAGAATCGGCAGCAACGGGAACGCGATCCAAGGTAGCGACAGCATTGTGGCAAGCAGCTGCCAGGATTCGGCCTTTAAAGTTGGATTCAGCCTTTTCAAACCTATTAAATAAGTCCTTAAATCCAGCTAGTAAGGACTGGTACTCCAGATCAGTTTGCCTTATGAAAGCCATTATATTGACTTTAATATGACGGCAACTGGGGCAGGTCCAATCCAGGCCAGAATTGGATTTAGTACGGTCTGCGACTAGGCCAGCACTGTGTCCAAGGTCGGCACATTTAGGGTGAGCAATGTTAATACACAGCCAGCAACCAATTGTGGGTTGACGGGAGGTGATTTTGCCATTTAAAAGGCAAGGTTTCATGCAGCAAGCAGACATGGCGAAATAATTGAGAAATTGTCCAATAAATACGTGTAGAAATTAACGTAGATGTAGATGTAGAAAGCGCAGCTTGCAGTTTGGTCAGTGGAGAGTTGGTTTCCCAGTTTCCCATATTGCTGCCCACAACCTTGAGCAACAAGCCTGGATTTAAACCTTTCGATCTCTCCCTTTTGGTTCCGTTTTATGCGAAAAACCCATTTCGCACCAATGGCCTTTTGGCCAGTAGGTAAGTCTACTAAGGTCCATGTGTTGTTCCTTATAAGAGCGTTGTACTCCGCCTGCATAGATTCCTGCCATTTTTTGCCATGTTGCCCACGCAATGCCTCTGCTGCTGTCGACGGAGTTTCAAGATCCTCGACACCGTTAAGATTGTAAAGCATATACTGCTTTTTTGGCCTGCCTGGCTGGCCCGTGCGAATAATCCTCGGTCTACCTTGGCGTCTACGAACTTCTATACCGTCGTTTTCGTCATCTTCTGGATCGCTGATGGTGGTAGGTTCCTCCTCAATGTCGCCCATGCTCTCTTCTGCTGCAGTAGTACCTTCTTGTGTTGTGATTGGCTCCAAATGAATAATATTTGAATCAAAATTATAATTTATGTCTGTGATGTGATTTTCATTTGATTTGTTTGAAAACTCAACCTCGATAATTTTGACATCCCGCCGCTCTATGATAGTACGCCTCTCTCTGTCGTATAGCCGATAAGCCTTTGCTGTAAAAGAGTAACCGACAAATGTATACTCTTTTCCTTTTGCCTGGAACTTTCCTTTCTTGGTTTTATCCAGCCAAAATGCACGCGAGCCAAACACTCTCAGGTGTTTTACTGAAGGTTTCCGATTTTTCCATAATTCGAATGGAGTCCGTCCATCCAGTGCTCGTGATGGACACCTGTTCCGGAGGTAGGCTGCTGTTTGTACTGCCTCTGCCCACAAATAATCCTCCAAATGCGCGTGTATCAGCAAACTTTTCGCCATCTCAACTATTGTTCTATTATTACGCTCAGCTATTCCGTTTTGCTGAGGCGTATAAGGCACAGTTAATTCTCTTTCGATGCCGCAGTAGTTCAGAAAATTATTAAACTCTTTATTAACGTATTCAGTTCCGTTATCACTTCGCAAGGCTTTTATTTTCCTGTCCGTTTGACACTCCACGTGGCTTTTAAATAATTGAAACTCTTTAAAAACTTGATTTTTTGATTGCATAAAATATACATGAATTTTACGGGAATAATCGTCAATAAAAGTCACAAAGTAGCGGTTGCCTGCGAGTGATTTTGTATTCACCGGCCCACACACATCTGTGTGTATGAGTTCTAATACCTTTGTTGTGACACGATCGGATTTTTGGGGAAATGGTAACGCACTTATTTTTGCCATATTGCAAGTATTGCAGTTTATATCTTCTCGCATTTTATCCACCTTTATTCCGATCACATGCTCTTTCTCGAAAAAATTCTTAAAGTTTAAAGTTTAAAATTTACGTGCCCGAATCGATTATGCCACTTTACTGCGATTTCATCGGTTTTTTGCCATACACAACTTTTCGGAACTTTTGTCCATTTCGTAAACATATAAATTATTTTCTTTTCGCGCACGCAGCATTACTTGTCCATCGCTGTTTCTTATTACTGCTTCTTCTTTATGGAATGTAGTGAAATTTCCGTATAATGCTGCCTTGCTCACTGAGAAAAAATTCATGTGCAACTCCGGCACATACAATACATTTTGCAACTCAATGTTCTTATTGTTTTCTCGTAATCTAACCGTCCCAATACCGGCTAGCATTATTTTTGATTCCTTTTTATACACGTTACTCGTAGAGTAAAAGGGTATATTGTATTCGTGCAAAAGTATGTAACAGGGAGAAGGAAGATTTTCCGACCCTATAAAGTATATATATTCTTGATCAGGATCACTAGCCGAGTCGAACTAGCCATGTCCGTCTGTCCGTCTGTCCGTCTGTCTGTCCGTCTGTATGAACGCTGAGATCTCGGAAACTACAAAAGCTAGAGGATTGGCATTTTGCATGCAGATTCTTGGAGTTCCTACGCAGCGCAAGTTTGTTTCAAACAGGTGCCACGCCCCCTCTAACGCCCACAATCGCCCTACACCATTTTTTGAAAGGTGTCTGGCGCCCACAACTTTAAAGATTTCGGAAAAGTAAAAATGCAGTTTTATTCTATTTATCTATACCTATCGAATTGTAGAAGAAATTTTTCAAATCGGACAATCCATTAAAAAGTTATGAGCAAAAAATGAAACAGCCACTAGATGGCGCTAGTAGCTTTGACGCGTGCATATATTAATCTCTCTCCCACTCCCTTTAGCTGAGTAACGGGTATCTAATAGTCGAAGTACTCGACTATAGCGTTCTCTCTTGTTTGTAATTGAAATAAACAAATTAATATCGCAACTCATGTGAGAGGTTGCTCCGCTGTCGACGCACCACGCAGTTGTTCGCTGCTCTTTTACTTGGCAGATTAAACAGTTCGATTGCTCGTCTCTCTTGTATTCTTTCTGAGGGTTGTTGCTATTTCTACACTCAGCCGCTCGATGCCCGTTTCGTTCACATTTGAAACATTTGCCGTTGAATGCGCGTTTTTCTGTTTTCTTCACGGCTTCTCTTGAATTCCTTTTGCTTGCTGATTTTTCTATCAGTTCATATCATATCATATCAGTGCATATACAGCTTGCACTGCACGTTCTCGTTCCTCCTTTTCTGCTTTCCGCGCACCTTCTTCTAACAGTTTTATTTTCACCAGATCGAAAGAAGGCAACGCGTCACGTGTTTCTATCGCGACGACAAAATTTTCCCACTCGTTGGGAAGGCTTGATAATAACATTATCACCTTTAGCTCATCATTAAGATTTATTTCCATTTCAGCCAGTTTTTCTGTGAACTTAACTGAACTACACTGTCACCATTTTGCATGTTTAAACGTAGAAGCCGCTGGTAGAGCTGTACCTTTTGAACAGGTCCCGCCGAAGAGTGAATATTCTTTAACTTTTCCCAGGCCTGCTTAGCTGAAGAACACGATTTTATGTGTAACAACTGGGTGGACTTTACGTTTAATATAAGGCATGCCAATGCCTTTTGGTCAACAATATCCCAACCTGCTTGGGCTGGTTCAGTGGCTGGCCTTTCCAACTTGCCGCAAACCACGTTCCACAAATTAGCCGTTATTAATACGCTGCGCATAGACATACACCAAACATCGTAATTATCAGCGGATAACTTTTCGATTTGCAGAGAAACACTCATTTTTATTTGTCCACGTAACTTTTTTGTTTACGATTTATTGCAAATAAGCTAGTCTCACACTTTTATTTCCGCGAATAAAGTTTTATTAGAAGTTAGGGTTCTGGGCCCATAACCTGTTGGATTTTGGAGTTGCAATGACCTAAAGACCGACAAAGCAATAAAACACGGAAAGCTCAAAATGTATACGTGTGGTTTATTCGATGGTCGAAATTGGAAGAGATCGACATATAAAAGTATGCCAGCTTAACATGAGTGCTTACAGAGTTCTGTAATTTCAACAGATTCATTATCAGGAATTGGATTTCCATTCTACCGCAGTTCATCAGCATTTCGGAAAGCGCCAAGTCTCGTTTTTAGGTACATTTTCAGATTTGCGAGATTGAAACGAGACGTCTTGAATGGTGATATAGCGCCAGCCAAACGCGAAACTCTTTAAGTACTAATGTCCGTGCTCGATCCCCTTGGCCTTTTATCTTGCTACACCATCGGTCTGAAAATGCTACTCCTAAAAGTGTGGCGTACTGGAATAACTTGGGACGAAGAACTGCCGAATACACTAATCGCCTTTTGGACCCAATGGAAGACCGTACTACTACACGCGGGAAAACTGGAGTTTCCTAGATACTATTCCAAACTGTTGCCGAATGCAGATCGGACTGAAATGCATACATTTGTAGATGCAAGTGAAGACGCCTACGCGGCTGTTTCCTACCTCCGTATAAAGCAAGGAGACGACATCGAAACTGTATTAGTAGCCGCTAAATGTATAGTCGCGCCTTTAAAGCCCCTCTCCATTCCACGCATGGAACTCTAGGCAGCAGTAATGGGAGTAGGACTAGCAAAAAGGATAATGAACACTAGAGGACTAAAGATTGATACAACAACATACTGGTCCGATTCTAAAACCGTTCTTCAATGGCTAACTATGGACCCCGGAAGTTTCAGTCATTCGTCATGCATCGAGTTGGCGAGATCTTAGACAACACCAACCGCAACCAGTGGCGCTGGGTTCCGACAAAGGAGAACGTCGCTGACTTAGCTACGAAATTCTTTCAGATTCCTAATGCATCTAGATGGATCAATGGCCCACCATTTTTGGGACAGCCGGAATCCGAATGGCCATGCCAAGGAGTCGAATTCAACATTTGTACAGATCAATCTGAACTTTGTAAACATGTCTTCCTTGTAAGAGAACTTGATCAGTTCAATTTTGCAGCGGATTATTTCTCGAATTGGAAACGTCTGTACAGAGCTGTAGCGACCTTTATCCATTAAATCCACAGACTGCGTGCAAAGTGCAACGGAAAAGAGCTACCAAAAACACTCAACTCTGAAATCATAGACGCTGCAAAATCGTGGATATTTAAACAGTCTCAGGCAAACGTATATTCTCATGAAATCAGAGCCTTGAAGTCCAATTTGACTATAGACCAATATGCTCCACTAGACGACAATCAACTTAATTCGAAGCCAATTCTACATGGCACGTCTGCGAGTCTTATACAAAAATGTTCGAAAGGCATGTCAAAAATGCAAAAACTCAAATTCGTCGCCACAAGTGCCCCAAATGGCACCAATACCAACAGCCAGACTCGCTTGCTTTGATAGACCCTTCTCCTAAACTGGCTTGGACTATTTTGGCCCCGTTGGTAGGCACAAGGAAAAGCGCTGGGGAGTTCTATTTACATGCCTTACCCTTAGAGCTGTACACATAGAGGTAGCATATAAGCATGATCAAGCTCATGCATAATGTATCTAAAAAACTTTATGGCGCTCCGTGGAACGCCGAAAGAAATTTTCTCAATCTGGCCGTCAAATAATTTTTATGATGAAACACTCCGCACGGCTCTCTTTGAAGCTGAAACCATCATAAATTCCAGACCATTAAGCTTTGTGTCCCTAGATTCAGCAGACGATGACGATAAATTGTCAGGCCTGCCGCCAAAATAGAATTGGCCACTTATGCGAATATGGCATCACCAAGAAAGTAAAATATGCCAGCTCTACGTAAAAGAAGCGAGGAAACCAGCGAAGCAGCAACACAAAGTTTTTTAAAGCTCTCTATTATAATTTGAAGATTTGATTTAAATAAAGATCGCTACATAAATTTGTCAACCCTAAACTGTTTCGCCTACTATCAAAATCGGTGCCTCAACATTAATGTATTTTGTTGTTTTATTCATTTGGCAAATTAATAGTAACGTGTCAATTAATATCGTAGCAAAACAATTTTTTTGTTTGCATGTATGTTGTTGTTTTATTTTTTGGGTCATTGAATGGTAACACCACAATTAATATAGTAACACAACTATTTTTTTCAGGGATCGTAACTGTTATGAGTTTTATTTAAAAAATCAATTTTTAATCATCATGTCATGAGTTATGCTGTGAGTTTTCTATAAAACTTGACAAATAAAACCAGGGAACGAAAATAACTGTTTTTTTTTTCAAACAAAAAAATTGGCGACAAGGAAGACTCCTAGAATAAAACCAACTACACCACTGGCTTTATTGGACATTGTATTTTACATATTTGCAATGATTTTTATTTTTTGAATTTTTATTTAAAACTCAAAAAATAATCATTATTTTGTGAGTTTTATATAAAACTTGACAAATCAAACTTATTCTCTGAGTTTTATTTTCCGATTGGAATATAACAGTTATTCATTAAGTTTATTTAAAAATAAAAAAATAAAACTTATTCTCTGAGTTTCATTATTTCGATCAAAAATAAAACTAAAATTCGTTTAGTGGCGGCTGTGTATGTGATAAAAATGTAATTAAAAATCGGGTATAGAATAAAAGCTGTTGGCTTTTTTTTTAAATTTTTACCAAGTAAGATCGACCACGGTAAGTATGATTAATTTATTAATTTATTTAGGCGATCTACACATTCATACATTTCCGGCCAACAGTATATAAGTAAATACATTTGGTGAAGTAGACAATATGTCTATACTGGCCAGTGGATAAGCATCAGTTCCACAAAATGGGGGATAACAACAAGGGTTCAAGTCCAGTTCAGGGTGAAAATTTTTTAAAATTTGGTTATTTTTTTTTTTTGGTTATTTTTTTTTTTTAAAATGGAAAGATGACTGCGAGAACAAATCAAATCGATGGCGGGAAAAAGTTAAATAATGCTTAACCTCATTGTTTTTTGGCTATCGTTGAATTATTTGTAGTTTGTTATGAGCGGAAAAGCATTTACCAACAGGTTGCTATGTGTGGGAAAATAGGTAAAATGTAAAAGTAAAATGTGTCAGAATATGTTCTTCAATTCGTAAATAATAACTAATTTGAATTAAACATCGACGTTAAAAATCGATGCATCGATAAACATCGGCATAACATAAAACATCGGAAAACATCGCCGAAAAAAAATCGATGCCCGATGCATCGATTTTTTTACATAAAGCCTAGTACTCAGTTCGGCTAAGAGTACCGCTAGTCGAAAAATATTATTTTTTTGTAGTGTGACCGAAGTTTTCAGAGTTCACCCGCTTTGCATCTAGCATGGTCTTATTGTAAATCAGCTGGGTTCACAAACAGCAAACAAATCAACTTTCGCCAATTTTAAAATATTACAAAATATTGAGCCGACCTGGGTCGCAACCTTTAAATTTGCTGTTGGCGAGGCGATATGTATTGGCACAACTCCTACAGGCAGTTTTCCATTGGTTTTTGGCGTCTTTCATCCATTTATAATTTGTTATTGGCACACAGCTTCTGCACAAACACAGCCAAAGATCAAATTTTCTATTCTTTGGGGCGCGGCTAAAGGGGTTCATCGAAATTCATCATAACATCAGAAAACTCTTCTTGGTTAAGCCTAGTACTCAGTACGGCGAAAACTGCTAGCTAAGCATAGGAGTAAGCGAGAGGCAAATAGTTAGCTAAAGCCTTTAGCCGGGGACTTTTTTCACCGCGGTACTCAGATGAGCTAAGGAAATGGTAAGGAAATACCAAAAAAATACCAGATTTGGAGGATGAATTCCAGTGAACGCTCTTAGCCGCGGCCCAAAGAATAGAAAATTGGATTTGTTTGTGCAGAACCGGTGTGCCAATAACAAATTATAAATGGAAGAAAAACCCCAAAACCCAATGGAAACTGCCTGTAGGAGTTGCGGCAATTCATATCGCCATGCCAACAGCAAATTTAAAGCTTGCGACCCAGGTCGGCGCAACATTTTTTAATATTTTAAAAATGGCTCCAGTTGATTTGTTTGCTGTTTGTGAACCCAGATGATTTACAATAAGACCATGCTACATGCAAAGCGGTTGAACTCTAAAAACTTCGGTCACACTACAAAATAATAATATTTTTCGACTAGCGATACTCTTAGCCGAACTGAGTACTAGGCTTTAATTAAAAAAAATGGGAACTAAGAGTATAAATTCTCTTCTTACAATATTTTCCTTTAAGTCAAAATAATATTTTAGTAATAGTCTTAAATATAGTTTTTTTTGATTTTGTATTTTTTTTAAAGAAATTAAAACTAAAAATAACTAAAGTTAAAATACGTTTAAGTATGTTATTATTAAAAAAACAAGAGAGAACGCTATAGTCGAGTACTTCGACTATTAGATACCCGTTACTCAGCTAAAGGGAGTGGGAGAGATATTAATATATGCACGCGTCAAAGCTACTAGCGCCATCAAGTGGCTGTTTCTTTTATTGCTCATAACTTTTTAATGGATTGTCCGATTTGAAAAATTTCTTCTACAATTCGATAGATATTGATAATCACAATAAAACTGAATTTTTACTTTTCCAAAATATTTAAAGGTGTGGGCGCCAGACACCTTTCAAAAAATGGTTTAGGGCGATTGTGGGCGTTAGAGGGGGCGTGGCCACCGTCTGAAACAAACTTGCGCTGCGTAGGAAGCCCAAGAATATGTGTGGGTAATCCCAACTTTCTAGCTTTTGTAGTTTCTGAGATCTCATCGTTCATACAGACAGACAGACAGACAGACAGACGGACATGGCTAGTTCGACTCGGCTAGTGATCCTGATCAAGAATATATATACTTTATAGGGTCGGAAAAGCTTCCTTCTCCCTGTTACATACTTTTGCACGAATACAATATACCCTTTTACTCTACGAGTAACTTGAAAAATTCGTAAGTCTTTTAATTAAAATTCACAAAGATGCGCAAAGTCAAAAACACACAGACACAGAATTTCGTGCAGTGCCACTTCGCTTTAAACAAAACGATGCTAGTACTGTACTGTTAATCAAATATCGCGCACAACTTTTCACTTCACTTTTTCACACAAACTAACAAACTCACACTAATTCTAAAGTGTGGGTGCTGTTACTTATACCTAATATGAGATTCGAGGAGGAGAGCAAATTTTTAAATTGAGACAAGTGTTGAAGGTTTAAAATTGACACAAGTTGCGGAAAAAACATGCTAGGTTAAAAATCCTAAAAAGTGTCCTAAAAATGTGCACCCTTTCACACTTGTACTAACATATTCAAATCGAACGAACCATTCATTGCTAGAAATATTTTAAGTACTATCTGCTAAACATCTTAGTTCAAACATTATATGTTCGAATTACCTGTTTTTGTTTTGCATAACATCTTTGACTCCCATGCCGCGCATACTATATTTAGAAAGTGGGCAATCGTTTTAAAAACATTTTTAAATTACAATTAAAGTTGTGGGCAATCGAATTTAAATAAATTTTAAGGGGAAGTCAATATTTTTTTAGTTTTAAGAGGCGGGCAATCGTTTGTTTTTAAAAAAAGCACACTGGGGACCTCGGCAAAGTCAGTGGAGCAGCGTGTTCCCGTCACATGTTGGTGTTCGGTGCGAGCTAGCATTAAGTGCATTGCGTGGCCCATTTCGCGCTGGCGACAGCAGAGTCGGTCCACTCCATCGCGGTTGCGCTAGACCCAGCATTACCACCACCACGGGCAGTTGGTATGAGCCGTCCGGCAGACGCTTACCGCCCTGGATAGTAAAGTGACAGTCTTGGTTGGGTTTTCCCACTCTCTCAAAGAAGTCGCAGTATATGTAGCCCAATAGTCCTTCCGTCTCGTGCATCACGGCCAGCTTGTAGATGTCGTTGTGCCACGACTCGCCGGGCTCCATTTCCGTATTCTCTAGCCGTACGCCATAGAGCGCCTACAGCAGGTTGTCCAGTCCTTCTATGCAGCCACCAAGGGAAAAGTACGGGAGAAACTCGTTGGTCTGCGCTTCAAGGGATTGCCGCCTCAGCTGACTGGTAAAGTAGGGTGTGTCCCAAACTTCCGCCATGGCGTCCGGCTGCCAACTCTCCAGGCGTTTCATCTTTGTCATCCGGGCAAAGTCAACATCAGCGCGCGGTTTCAGCTTCTCGGACAGCTGGTCGATAAACTCTCGGACTATCTCGGGTCTCTCCATGGCGCTGCGATTAAGGGCCAGATGAGCACAGGTATCGAACCCACAGCTGCGGGCCAGCTCATGCCGACAAAGCAGAAGGTCTCGCAGCGAATCCTCCTGACTTTCGGACGGCAGCAAGTACCGATTCGTACGAACTCAGCCAGGTCTGCCACCTTGCACAACGAGTCGGAGAGCTCATCAAAAATGTCGAACATCTTCCATCGCCGTTGCGTAGAGAAGCTCCTGCGTCCGGCTCTCCACATTATCTCTGAGTAGGTAGAATCCCTCGTAGCTTCGCAGCTCGGACATGCGGAAGAGGCACAGTGTTCCTGGTTTCAACGCAATCTTGTTCTTACATCGTCGGGGGTGAAGTTGGCGCATTGAACGCCGTAGCCAACGGAGTCCATGTGGAGCCCCAGCGACTTCTTTGCATTTAAAACTGCACATAGTCGAGTTATCCTCCTTGCACCAGTGACTCTGCAACTTTATTGAATAGTCTGGCATCACCCTATTATTTTGGTTTGGAATTAAAAGAGCAGGGTGATGCCAGACTATTCAACAACTCAG
Organism: Drosophila pseudotakahashii; assembly: GCA_035046095.1. NCBI lineage: Eukaryota > Metazoa > Arthropoda > Insecta > Diptera > Drosophilidae > Drosophila > Drosophila pseudotakahashii. The sequence goes on along the minus strand of JAWNOE010000055.1, from coordinate 1,161,493 downwards.
TTGCAGAGTCACTGGAGCAGGGTGGATAACTCGACTAAGTGCAGTTTTAAATGCACCGGAAAGAAACAATTGTGGGCAAAAAACATGTAAAATGTATGTAGAATACACTGGGCTTCAAAAGTTTCATCAAAATAGATTCAGTCTTATTTTATTAGATCGACTGGGCCAGTTACAAAACCTTATTACTCGTTGAGAAAAAAGGGTGACAACTTTACACAATAGAAATCTTCACTATACCCGTTATTATAGAGTAAAAAGGGTATATGAGTGATTCTTTGATTTTGCCCCGATATTAGTTTCTAATTAGTTTTATTCCTAGCTAAACTAAAAAATTGGAGTATAGATTGATTATTTTTTTGACAAAACCTATCAACATATGCAAAAGTTAGTTTTTTTTTGTAATTTTTTGGACCTGTTTTCTGTTTTTAATTTATCCTATAGGAATGAATGAATAAGTACTGAATGCCTCATTTACATGTTAAACTAGTAAATTAAGAGCAAAACAGCCAGCAATTGAAGGGTATGGTGAGAAAAAATGTCCCGAGCGACATGGTTTTTTGGTTTTTAAGATATCGGTAAAAAGCTGCCGCCTTCGCTCGGGACAAAAATAGAAGTGGATTTTGCGGAAGTATATACGTTTAATATCAGATTTTAACGAATTCTGATTGAATATTTTATTGCGATTTTTTTTAGAATGTTGTCTAAAAATGTCGCAGTGAAATGGTTTTGGTTTTACTCAAAAATTGTTAGCAGTGCTAACTGCGAAGAAGCGAAGATATGGCGATGCTTTATTTTTGTTTAATTTATTTATAACTGTAAATTAGGTGGGGTACAAAATAAATAAAAACAAGAGAGAACGCTATAGTCGGGTGCCCCGTCTATCAGATACCCGTTACTCACCCAAGGGGAGTGCGAGGGAGATGGCGATATAAAATTTTGATCGGGCATAACTTTTTAACGAATGGTCCGATTTGAAATATTTCTTTTACTTTTCGATAGGTATAACTACACACAAGAAAATTGCTTTTATACCTATCTAAAATCTTAAATAATGTGGGCGCCAGACACATTTTAAAATCGTTTGTGGGCGATTGTGGGCGTTAGAGGGGGCGTGGCGCTCGGCGGAAATAAACTTGCGCTGCATAGGAAGCCAAAGAATATATGTGGATAATCCCAACTTTCTAGCTTTTGTAGTTTTCGTGAACTCAGCGTTCATACAGACAGATAGACGTACAGACGAATACAATGGTCCGATCATAATGAGTGATACACCAATCTAAAGGTATCGCAAAAATTAACAGGATTGCATCCAAGACTTTCCGAAAATCAATTGGCTTGGAAGACAGAGCGGAGAAAGTAAAAAAGTGAAAATTTCGAATTTTGGAGCTGTTGGGGCCGGTGGGGATAAATGCCCCCACGCAATGTTTTATTGAAAATACCCGTCATATGATAAAATCCGACGCTTCGTTCAAAAGTTATAGCCAAAAGAATATTTTCTTCTTCTTCCCATAATGAAAATTTAATTCTGTTTGTCAGTTTGTCCCAAAACGTTGGTTTAAAACAGCGGTCGGCAGCGCCCTATTAAGTGAGCATAGGGTTTTGTTCTGCCGGCGCGCTGCTCGCACACGTATAACGTAGAACATCGATGAGCTGCCTAGTGCAAATTACTCACACAAATATAAAACAAAATGTCAACGTATGTGTGTGCCGACCGCTGGTTTAAAATCCTGGAAATTTTATATGGTGTTAAACAGCTCGATATAAGAAACATTGGTTCTACCACTTTTGGAAAAACTCGCTAGTTTAGCGGGAAAACAGCTAGAATGGTTAAATTTCGTAAGCCCATTACTTGCGATATACTTAAGCTACAGACTTGTCCTTTAACTTTACCAATGTGAAATGCCTGTGAAGAGTGAAGACGAAAAAGGCTGGAATAGTTTGCTAGGGCGCACACTGGGGTGAGCGACTCCAAAAGTGACGATTAATTCAAAATACAAATTTCGGAGTTGCGCAATGAGGGTCATATGTGGCGAAAGAAGATAAAATTCTGCATTAGAAAGTGAAAGAATTATGGTCCTAGGTCTTAAAGAAACCTCACAATGTAAATCCAAAGTTTAAACTTTGTTTTTTTGTTTTCAAAAATACGAAGAATTAATTTTTTTTTTGTCACTTTGAGTGACGATTTTTACAATAACAAGAGAGAACGCTATTGTCGGGTGCCCCGACTATCAGATACCCGTTACTCAGCTAAGGGAGTGCGAGGAAGATAGATTTATAAAATCTTTGATCGGGCATAACTTTTTAACGAATGGTCCGATTTGAAAAATTTCTTCTACATTTCGATAGGTATTGATAATCACAATAAAACTGCATTTTTACTTTTCCAAAATCTTTAATGGTGTGGGCCAGACACCTTTCAAAAAATGGTTTAGGGCGGTTGAGGGCGTTAGAGGGGGCGTGGCACCATTTTAAAATAAACTTGCGCTGCGTTCCTCAAGAATATGCATGCAAAATGCCAATCCTCTAGCTTTTATAGTTTCCGAGATCTCAGCGTTCATACAGACGGACAGACAGACGGACAAACGGACATGGCTAGTTCGACTCGGCTAGTGATCCTGATCAAGAATATATATACTTTATAGGGTCGGAAAAGCTTCCTTCTCCCTGTTACATACTTTTGCACGAATACAATATACCCTTTTACTCTACGAGTAACGGGTATAAAAATAGGCAAAAACAACTTTTTGAAAATGGGAATAATAAATTTAAACTCTTAACTATTTTTAAAAATTTTTAATTTTTTGTTTTGTGTAAAATTTATATAAAAACAAATGTATTAAAAAATAATCTGTAAAATTTGACGTTTTTTTTAAGTAAATTAGGTCAAAAATTTCTTCAAACGTAACCAAACGTAACCATTTTTTTTTTTTAAATTCTTGTGATATGTACCTAAGTTCACACCAAGGGGTTCCGTGCAACACTCTGCTATAAGAGAGTTATTTTAATTCAAAGTTGCACGGTATTTCACGAAAAAATACGTTTTTTTTATTTTTGAATGTCAGGTGTTGGTAAGCTATTCGAAGAATACGCTCATGAAACGGCTAGATACTTTTTACAATTGTATCCGTGGTATTATATGCCACCAACAATACACAAGTTCTTAATTCACGGTGCTGAAATTATTTCGAATGCGTTGTTACCCATAGGCCAACTGTCAGAGGAAGCTCAAGAAGCTCCGGAACAAAGACTTCAAAAAATACAGAGAATGTTATTCGAGAAAAATGGATAGGGTGAAGAGCAACCAGGACATTTTAAAAATGTTTTTGATTAGCTCCGATCCAATAATATCTACCAAACGGAAGTTGCCGAAAAAAAAGGTGCACACCTTTCCGAAGGAAGCTTTAACTCTGTTAAAAGCAGCAGAATTTATGAGCGATATGAGCGATAGTAAAGGCGAATCCGAGATGGAATCGGATTGATTTCTTGATTTTCTTGTAAAATTATGGTTTCCACTAAAAAATTCGAAGTTATAAATATAAACTTTTTTTATTTTATAAATACAAGCGTTACAAGGTTTTTTCTCATTTTCAGTATATTGTTTTTAGCGCATATTTACTATAAAGTCCATCGATTCTTAGTATTCGAAATAAATGTAATCTAAAAAATACATAAACGATTCGGGTAAATTTTCAGCGCTATTAATGAAACATTACCGGTTTTTTGGTACAAATACCCAAATATCCAAAAAATGCGCCAAAGAAAAAATAATTATTAAAAAAAAAAATACTCTACAGAAAGTTCAAATGTTATTTTTTTTTACTTTTATTGATCAAATACAAAATACAAAATTATAACATGTTCAAATTTTTTGACGGCTGATTTGATCGTCACTATTAGGGTCTCTCACCCCAGTGTGGGGCGGGCCGAATGAGAAAATTTTACAAAGTGTATTTGTTGACGAGTGTAATAATTTTTCGTCACAAATGTTGATATCACAACTTTTATATGTTAAAGGTGCGATCGTCACTAGTTTTTTTTACCTCGTTAATAGGTGTTTTTATTTGATATGTACACACAAAAAAAAACTTGGTAAAATCAACTGTAATAATTGTCAATCAGGCCCCAACCACAAAAAATAGTCAATTCTACTAAGTAAATAGTTACTTTTACAACAACAAATACACACAATTAGCAAGGACACACACCTATATCCATGACAAAATTGACAATTTTTTGTGGTTGGGGTCTTTTGACAATTTTTTTTTTGTGTGTACTACCTGCAATAAAAAGAAGAATTTTCGGAAAGTTTCACCGCGATAGCTTTAAAACTCAGAGACTAGTTCGCATAGAAATATTTTATATTTCTTAGCGCAGCTGTATATTCTTAATCAGCACCAATAGCCGAGTCCATCTTGCCATGTCCGTCTGTCCGTCCGTCGGTCTGTCCGTCCGTCGGTCTGTCCGTCGGTCTGTCCGTTTCTATGCGAACTAGTCTAACTTCCTTTCTTGTTTTTCTTTCGTTATGCATTAAAAACATTGTTTTTTAACATATCTGCATAGATTTCCGATGTGTTTTAGTTCTGGGGCCTGTGAAATCCATTATATATCATTTAGCTTATTCGTCTCGAAACGTTAAGGGACTTTCCTTCTGATTTGTTTAAGATTATAATAGTGGTAAAGCTTTTAAAATAAATTAATCTTGTATTCCACATAAAATATCATCTTCATTTATGAGTTATCAACGTGAACATGTTTACTTTATGATATTGAACCAATCACCACAGTCCGAGAAACATGGCCATACCATGATACTAGATCAACTTTGTTTATTCCTTTCAAATGTGAATTGTTGGTTATATTTTATACTTGTTGGTGGTCTGAATTGAAATTTAATGCTTTTTCATCCAAACAACAGTAATTTTCAGCCGCCAGACCACAAAATGGAAATCCCCCTTGCTGTGCACCTTTTTAAAGACACGTTCTTCAAATTGAACCATGCTTTTCAGTCTAGAAAGATTTTTGTTTTGGACTTCAACCGCCTAATTTTTGTTTATGTACATAATGTCTAACAATTTGTATCCTCACAAACATTAAAAAAAAATTGTTTAACTAAATAGGCGACTTAAATGGGACCCATTTGCATTTATGAACCTGAGTTTTTTGCAGTTATGGGGTCTGCTCGGGTCATTGTGGTTTTCCTATTTCGTGTTATCCTTTTGGGATCTTTTTTTAGGTGACTACTAATTATTATTTTAAAGAATTCGACGATTCAACGTAACTTAGCTTAGCGAATCATTTAAAAGTACTTATTCTTAATAAAACAAAAAACTAAAACACCAAAAAGCTCTAAAAATTAAATTTTAACTCGAAAATCATTAATATTGATATTAATATTAATATTAAAATTAAAAGTTATAAAAACCGTCCGTATTGTTCCCCTAACCACCCTTATTTTAGGTACTAGATATATAAACCTACTTTCTTTTAAAAACAGAATGGAAATATTCCAAAAAATAGCCGTTTTATAGCACAAATGCCTACACAATGGTGCAATTTTTTTTGCCGCAACTGTATATACTTTATGTGGTCGGAAACGTATCCTTCACTGCGTTACAAACCTCTGACTGAAATTATAATACCCTCTGCAAGGGAATAATGAATTCCCGAGCGATTTATCTTCAAACTCTGTGGGATATCGTCGAATTGTCTGAAGTGTGAACCAGATATCAAAGCCAAAGAAATTACTTCGAACATTACAGTGATGCAGAATTTGTTAAATGCACGGCGCTATTTGTTTTGCAAAAAAAAAGTTTTGCTATTGTCGGGTGTCCCGACTATCAGAAACCCGTTACCCATCTATAGGAAGTGCGAGGGAGATAAAGATATAAAACTTTGATCGGTTATAAATTTTTAACGAATGGTCCGATTTGAAAAATTTCCTTTACATTTCGGTAGGTATTGATAATTTACTTTCCAAAAACCTTTAAAGGTGTGGTCTTAGATACCTTTCAAAAAATGCTTTAAGGCGATTGTAGGCCTTAGAGGGTGTGCGGCCCTCTGCTGAAACAAACTTGCGTTGCGTAGGAAGCCAAAGAACATGTGTGGGTAATCCCAACTTTCTAGCTTTTGTAGTTTCCGAGATCTCAGCGTTCATCCGGACGGACAGACAGACGGATATAGCTAGATCGGCTCGGCTGTTGATCCTGATCAAGAATATATATACTTTATAGGGTCGGAAGTGCTTCCTTCTAGCTGTTACATACTTTTGCACGAATACAATAAACCCTTTTACTCTACGAGTAACGGGTATAAAAAGTAACTTCATTTGGTTTAACTAATTCCATATAATCAAAAACCATTTTAACACACACAAAAAAAAAACTATTTTCTATTCAGGGTATTCCCTAAACTGCTGAATTGTTGAATTTTGGTCAGCTGTTAAGGGGGAGATACATATAGAAGAGTAATTTGTTCACGTTTTTCATGAATTTTTTTTAACCAAAAAGGGATTGTGCTGGGACTTTGTTCCTGGGCATGTTGATTACATTGTTCTTATATAACTTTAAACAGTTTTAATTTTTTTTTATCTTTCAAAATGTCGGCCGTGGGAATTTTTTTCTCAAGATAGATTTCAATAAAGTAGGCCAGCTGCGGATCGTCCACGGGTCGCTGTAAAGATCCGATTTTTATGAAACCAAGTTTACTTTATTAGGAAATAATGTAGAACCTGTCTGAACCTAACTTACACAAAATATCTCAATAACTTGGTGGGGTCTTGGGAAAAAAAACAAATTTTTTTTTTTTTTTTTTCTTGTACATAGATCAAAATCTTAAGGCTGTACAAAAAAAGCTTAAGTCAATCGGACAAAAACTTTTGAAGTTAGGCTAAAATATAGTAAATAGCAAAATAGTAAAATTTTCCTAAAAAAGTTAAAAAAAATATTTAAAATAAAATATTTTTAGTTAAAAAATAAAATCTTCCCGGCCCCTGGGAGGAGTTTTTTTTTATTTTTTAACTTTAAATATATTTTTTAAAGCCCAAAGTCCAATTTTTCAGATGAAAAACGCATTTTTTACTTTGGAATATTGAAAAAATTCTTAAAAATACAAAATTAAAAATCGGGATTGCTGGGGGCTGGTTTTTTTAATTCTTAAGCAAAATGTAAAATCAAAATGAAAATCCGATCATTTTTGGAGGAGATAAAGTAACCACCGCAAAACACAAAAAAAAATAGTTCGAATTTCATTCGTGGAACTTTTATGACACATTCTTAAAGCGTTATTCTACAAATTTAAAAAATTTAAAAAAAAAATGTAATATTTTTTTTGTCTATATGTATCTTACCCCTTAACAAGGGGGTGTTACAGAAATATTTTTTAACCAGAGACGGTTGGTTTAGTGCGTTGATGTACATAAGAAACATAACGGACTTTGGTTGGAAAACATTTCGGTGACACCCCCGAATATATATTAATTAGGAATATTTTAAATTTAAAAGATAAGGACAATGTTTTATTGGCTGGGGAGTAATATTGATTGTACACACAAAAAAATCGATTGGTAAAATTAACCAATATAATTGTCAAACAGTCCCCAACTACAAAAATTGTCAATTCTACCAATCAAATAGTTACTCTTACGTAATACGTAAACGTAAGGGTGTTACTATAAAAATTTGTTATGCAACAAAAACCAGACCAAACCATAAATTGTAGCTAACTTACTATTTTGTATAGTAAATATACAATTTATAGTTATTTCACAGCAGCAAACCAAAAATTGTAGCTAACTTACTATTTTGTACAGTAAATATACAATTTATAGTTATTTCACTGCAGCAAAGTAATTTATAAGAAATATAAAAAGGTAGTTGTCCAATTACCTTTTCCAAAAGTGACTTCATCCTACATCTTATAAATATCCGGGTTGCACTTGACTTCCAGCTAGTGTGGAATATTAAAGACTTGAGAAAGAAAATAATTTTTAAAGTAAAGCCTTAATGGCTCAGAATTTGACTTGAGCTTGGTTCATGAAGGACTAGACCCAGTTGGGAATTATATATACACACAAAAAAAAAATTGTCAAAAAGACCCCAACCACAAAAAATTGTCAATTTTGTCATGGATATAGGTGTGTGTCTTTGCTAATTGTGTGTATTTGTTGTTGTGAAAGTAACTATTTACTTAGTAGAATTGACTATTTTTTGTGGTTGGGGACTGATTGACAATTATTACAGTTGATTTTACCAAGTTTTTTTTTTGTGTGTAAGGCATCGCAGAAGATTTGTAAAATTACTGTTCATACTTTTATTTTAAAAAGTTACGTTAGGGTAAAATAGTTTCAAGGTACAAAAAAAAATACACACATCCCGTAAGCGTAACTATTTTAATAGTATTTTAACTATTTAATAGTACGCAAAGCAAAAACAAATACACGAACGACTATTTTTATTGTTAAAGTACTATTTTTTATAGTTACTGAACTATCTTCATTGGTCAATTTTACCAAACAAATTTTTTTTGTGTGTAGGGATTAACTACTAGGGAAGCGTTAAGACACTTTCATATGTGTCATATTGCCCTTTTACTCTACGAGAAATACAATAGGCGTCAACGCCATCGCTACCCATCTTTAGCCAAACCCGAAAGCCCAATTCAGTCCCGCCCGTAACGGCCAAAAATGTGGTCTTTTAAGTCTGGAACAGAAGACTGCTGTCATCGTCAATTAGTTTTCTCATCGCAGACATAACAATATAATTTATGTACGTAGTGTGGTTGCCAAAGCAGTTGTGCTTGTAGTTTTTGCCGCTGAAGGTTTTGCATTTTTCAGCAGAAAGGGCCGCAGCATCAGCAGCCAATATTTCTTGTTGCTTACTAAAAAATTTCCTAATTGGGTCAAAATTCCAATCTAACAACGATTTCAATTCGGATGAGTCTGACACAAGCTGCCGTTGGTGTCGTCGGAGGCTGGGACTTAACATCCGATTAGCTTAACCATCGAAAGTCTGCAGCGGGATCTTTTGACGGCTCCAAATGAAAGTGAAAATTGATAATCCGCTTCAGTGGCGTGGGTAGGATTTTATTAAATGGGGTTTCAAAACAAATTTTGTGTATTGTAGATTGTATGGAGAAGGTTTTGCATAGGATTGATTGTACCCACCCCCCGCGCCGCTTACTACAGGGTGCCGGTGCAGTCACCAAGGTTATATTTCACATCTCAGTCGCACTGGTGTTGGTTCGTTTTATTGGTCTTGCGGTGCGAAATTGTGGTTTCCCTTAAATCACTCTAGTAACTACTGGGGTAATGGTTATTGCTAGACCTGTTTGTTGTATTGTTTTAGCTGAGAGCTGTGCAAATATAAATGTGTGCATCGGAAGCGACCTCTTTATGTAATGAGTACATACACACAAAAAAAAATTGATTGGTAAAATTGACCAATGAAGATAGTTACGTAACTACACAAATAGTTACTAGTTATTTAATTGCTAGAATTGGCAATTTTTGTGGTTGGGGATTGTTTCACTATTATAAATTTTGATTTTAACAAATTTTTTTTTTTGTGTGTACCAAATAAAAAACACTATCGCCGGTCAGAAACGCATTTAAACTAAAAAACGGTTTCCTAAAACCAACTGCGATAAATAATCAGTGATTAGTTATTCGGTTCTCGAATCCCAATATTGCTGGACTCCAGTCACATCTGCCATTTTGCATTTGCTGCACCGCGCGGGGGGCGTGAAACATGAATTATGCTGCTGTGGCTTCGACTCTTGTTCGTGAAGCAGAATGATAAACGTATCGAACTGGCTGCCTGCGTTAGTCGCAGGGCGTTGAAAGCGCTGGATAAGCTGTAGAGCACAAACAATAAATGCCCTGGAAGTGCAGGCCTCAAAGAAGTTAAATTGAATAAGCGGCTCTGCTACATGTCGGCGACTTACTGACGGACAGTACGGCCGGCAGACAATGGTCCAGTCCAAGTCCCAAAGGCCCCAGCTCCAGATCTGAGGAATTGCAGACGTTTTGGTTGTATTACGAATTTATCTACCTGAGCAGCAACCATCGTCATTCGTCCATCGACGTTGCTGTGTTGCTGTTTTCGCCGGATCCCCAAGGAGCTGCAACATAATGGCCACCGAATGCCAGAACAGCTACCACTGCAGCCCCCTACTATTCCATATTCGCCGATGTTTTGCACTTTTCAGCGGAATTGGAGCCCGGGTTGAACTCAAATGCCAGTGCCAGTGCCAATGCTTGTGCCTGTGCCACAGCCCAAGGTTCCTGCTGGCTTATCAATATATTCGATATCTTTTCTTTAAGCACTGCGAACGAAACGACTTTGCGGCATCCAATTGGTAAGTTGCCTCCAAGTCCACGATCTCCTCTTGCCCGCACCTCAACCGGCCTTCAGGTATTTCGTTTGGCATTGTAGATTGGTTTCTTTTGCGTAGGATTCATGCTGTTTCTTCGATGTGGATGGTGCAACGCCATTGTTGTCGTTTTTGCTGCTGGAGGAGCTGCCTGGATGTTAACATTTCTTAGAGCCATACAAATCGAGTAGCTCACACTGGCAATGAGAAGCATTTCAGAGGCGAAGGCAAATGTTTGTGTTTGTTAATCGGCATTGTTGGCTTCGTATTGAATTGTAGATGTGACTCTGTTCAATGTTTATATTCCAACCTCTACGAAATAAAAAAATTATAATTATAGGGCAGCACTCCATTTGCCAAAAAACAAAGGATCTGAAATACAGCAGACAGGGACACTCATAATACTCGTTCGTCGTAGAGAAGGTGTGTATATTGGATGGGTACATGTCATAACGCCATACACATAAGCTGTGTATAATCCACACAAATATATACTCCTGTTCTCAAGGATTCGCGGTCTTAAAAAAATATATTTTTGCACACAATAAAATTTGTTTGGTAAAATTTAACAATGAAGATAGTTATGTAATTATGTGTATTTTGTTTTTGCTTTGGGAGTGTGTCTTTGCTAATTGTATGTATTTGTTGTTGTGAAAGTAACTATTTAATTGGTAGAATTCACAATTTTTGTGGTTGGGGACTGTTTGACAATTATAACAGTTGATTTTAACAAGTTTTTTTTGTGCTTGTTATGGTTTGATTTAAATAGTTTCTTCAAAAAGCGCGAAATCTAAGGAACAGGAGGATCTTGAGATTGGTTGGATCGTTCTCTTCTTAGCTACAGCTTTATTTCCTATACCTGGCTCAATAATTATCGATTCTTCAAAAATGTCGAATTCTTAAGAACAATCAAATGATTGTTTTGTTTTTACTAAGAAAATGGCGCAAATGTGTTTCAAATTTATTACAAATTTATTTAACAACAAGAAGGAAGTTGGTACTGTAAGGTCCGCCATTAAATAATGTCGTAGTTCTTTTAAGAGAGGTTGAGCCAGACAGACGGACAGACAGACATGGCTATATCGACTAGGATAGTGATCCTGATCAAAAATAATATTTATAAAATAATATTTTTAAAATATATATACTTTACAGGGTCGGAAAGGCTTCCTTCTCCCTGTTACATACTTGTGGACGAATACAAAAATATATACCAGTAACGGGTATAAAAATCATTAATAACTGTTACTTAAGACTTATAAAAATAAAAATCATAAATAAAAGTTATTTTTGAGAGATATTATACAAATTGGTAATAATAATTATTTTAAAACTTTTATAATAAAAATGTTAAACAACTGTTACGGTCTCTGGAGAAAAGAATAAAAGAAAATATAGCCATAAAACACATAAAAATACAGTTGCGGTCAAAATAGTAGTAGTGTTGTCGTCCTTCGATTTTAAAGGTTTGTTAGTGTACTTTATCCTAGTAATATTTTTTGTGTTATAATTCCAATAGTAAGGACATATTGAATTTGAAAAATTCACGGTTGCAAACAAAAGTGTCGCGGGCAAAACTTTTTTTTGCGCGATTTTTTATTTATTATAACACTTGTAAATGATTTTCAACTATCTGTCTGCAGTACGGGCAGAGCAATAGAGAGGTTTTTGAACGCAGTTTGAGATTTTTGTAGCAAAAAAAAATATTACCATTAATCAAGCTCTTCAAACTCCTCTCCCATTACACAAAAAAAACTAATCCCAAAAAACCAAAGTTTAAATTTAATATGCAACACAACAATAATATACTACAGTTAGTATATAAAATTGTGTTTTAATGTTTAAGGGGTGGTATTCAAGCTAACATAAAGTCGTTCAAAATAAAAAACTTAATATGAAATATAACTTTTTGACTTTTTATACCCGTTACTCGTAGAGTAAAAGGGTATATTGTATTCGTGCAAAAGTATGTAACAGGGAGAAGGAAGCTTTTCCGACCCTATAAAGTATATATATTCTTGATCAGGATCACTAGCCGAGTCGAACTAGCCATGTCCGTCTATCCGTCTGTCCGTCTGTCCGTCCGTATGAACGCTGAGATCTCGGAAACTATAAAAGCTAGAGGATTGGCATTTTGCATGCATATTCTTGGAGTTCCTACGCAGCGCAAGTTTATTTCAAAATGGCGCCACGCCCCCTCTAACGCCCTCAATCGCCCTACACCATTTTTTGAAAGGTGTCTGGCGCCTACACCATTAAAGATTTTGGAAAACTAAAAATGCAGTTTTATTGTGACTATCAATACCTATCGAAATGTAGAAGAAATTTTTCAAATCGGACCATTCGTTAAAAAGTTATGCCCGATCAAAGATTTTATATATCTATCTCCCTCGCACTCCCTTAGCTGAGTAACGGGTATCTGATAGTCGGGGCACCCGACTATAGCGTTCTCTCTTGTTTTTCATATGTTTTTTGTGTTGGACGACTTTTTGTTAGGTTGAAAACCAGCCTTCCAGCACCGACACCGCTCAAGCTGCCCGGAAACTAAGGATCTTGATCTCTGGGCATTAAGCATTTGCTTTGATTTTATACTGATCGTGGTCAGCGCAATGTTTACCCCAATACATATAAACATCCTCGACCGAGCTTCAGTGTTCATTTGGACAGCGTTCACTCTGAAGATGATCAGAAACATAAGCGATAAGCAGCATTTGCTTATAATGCATACATATGTACAATGTATTGTATAAATGTATAAATATATTAAAAAATACCTTTCGTATTTTATATAAATGTAAAAATATATTTAAAAATAAATTTAAATTAAAAAAAATCAATTTTGCCTTTTTCTTACGGGGTATAATATTTATACTGGCTTGCTAAAATAGTATAAAATGTATTCTAACCAGGGAATAAAACCAGAACCAGAACCGATATCCGAAATAAACCGATTCCTAATAGAGAACCGGAACCGGTACCGATACCAAAATAAATATTTAATTTCGAACCGATTACCGTATTGCTGGTACCGGTACGTTTTGGTACTCATTTACTAAATTATGGAAGAAAATGTCGCTGTAGCAGAAACACTCTTTGCCTAAACAAGTTGTAAGTCTGGAATTTTGGGTGCCTTTCTAACCGGTTTATTTTTGAAGAAGCTAATAACAAAATCTGAAGCTTCATATTTGCTATCAAAAAATCGAATTAATTTTAATGTTCTTACAATAAAGTTTTTTTTCCAAATAAAACTAACATAAATCATTTTAAAGTTTTATAAAAAATGTTTTAACTGTACCGGTACGTACCGGTACGTACCGGTACCAGAACCGGAACCAAAACATCAACACCAAATTACAACTGTTTACCAAATAAGCAGATTCGGTATGGGACCAGAACCGGAACTGAAATCAGATTCGGTTTGATTCCCTGATTCTAACATTTCCACAAAAAAGCTTAACATGTATAACTACAGAATGCTAACATAACACATGGGCTAAAAAGTCCCGGGCCTAACAAAGAAAACACGGTTTCTTTGGTTCAAATTAGCTTTATTCGTAACGTAATCTTTATTAAATGCAACGCAATCATTCCAGTGCCGCTCTAACATTTCAATACCACTTTTGTAGAACGATTTATTTTTTGCCTTAAAATAGGCCTCAGTTTTAGCGATAACCTCTTCACTCGTGATTACCGGCGAGAATTTTTTTAGGTCGGCGAACATCCAGTAGTCGCTGAGAGCCAATGGGTGGGGTGGATGTGGGAGCAATTCGAAGTTCAATTCATGCAGTTTTGTCATCGTTTTGATTGATTTGTGACACGGTGCGTTGTCTTGATTAAACCGCAAACGCGGCACCCACTTTGAACAGAGCTTTCTCATAGTCAAATGCTCATGCAATATAGGGCCAACACGTTCTTTTGATATCTTTACGATGTCAGCTAACTCATCGCAACTTTACTTTTCGATCCTTCAAAACGATTTTGAGGATTGTTTTGATGTTTTCTGGCGCTACCGCCTCATATGGACGTAACACTGCGTTCTGCATCATCGGTGTCTCTACGACCACGTTTGAAGTCAGCAAATCAACGTATTATTGTGGTTTCTGCTAGAGCGGAGTCCCCATATCACTTTTCAAGCCACTGCTTCGCGTGATAAAACTAGCGCCATCTATATGTTAGGCCCGGGACTTTTCAGCCCATGTGGTAGTATACTCTATATACGAAAAAATATTAAAGGAATACCAAATAGCATAGCGTTCATACTAAATAGTATAAAAATTAAAATATAAGCATTTTAATTCTTTTGAAGTTATCTTATTAATAGACAAAGAAATTTAGGGGAGAGTGGGGTAAAAATAAGAAGGGGCACAGATAGTTTGTGGCCCAAGCGGCTAAACGGCTTGCTTAAGATGCGCACTCTTGTTAGTGTTGGTACCTTTGAACATCAAGGGGTAACACTGCAAATTTGAGCATAAGAAGTCTCTGTCAACTTCAATAAATAGTTTCATTATGTTTGTTGCACTTTATTGATTACACCAGTATACAACAAAAAATCGCTTTTCCGGTAAGGTACATCTCCCTCATTAAGGAAAGGGCACTTAAAATTGTTTGTATGGTACCAGTTTTTTTTAATGTAAAAATCGTGTTTAACACTTTTTTATTTTTACATCATTGAGTTTCAGTCATTTGTTTAGGAGCAGCACTTAGTCAAAGTTCAAAATGTAATAAAAAATGAAAAATGCTGGCAAATTTGGCTTCTTTAAAAATACACGCTTAGAAACCGAACATACATCGCTTGGAAAAACAAATTCATTCTCTCAATATGATTGTAACTTATCGAAGGACAAATCTTCACAGAATCTTTTGTCACACTATGCAGTGGGAAATCCGGTTTGACAAACCAAAAAAAGGAGAGTAGGCCAGTTTTCGACCGAAAAATGTAACTAGAAATAATTTCTAACCGAAATCCGTTATGTTTCTTACATACATCAATGCACAAAACCAACCGTCTTTGGTTGGAAGAGATTTCTGTGACACCCTCGATTAGGACTTTTAGGAATTTTTCCGAAAATGCAATTATGACAATGACAAAAATTTTAATTATAATCCGCATGTAAATTTAGATTGGCGGTTTATAATTTAAGAAAACATAAAAAAGGTGTTTGACCAAAAATATTCTTGGCTTAAGCCAAAACCGTCGCTGCCTAATTTGGTTTTTATGATTTTAATCACCGAAATTTAGCCAGTTACTGAATGAAAATCCTCTAAGAAAAATCTTAAATTTAATTGCAATTGAATTCCGTGTCTATAGATCTTAAAGAATTTGGGATTTCAGTTAACTTTTTTTGACTCATAGGTCAATTTCGGCATATTGACCTGCACTGTCAATCACTGTTACTAATTTTGCGTTAAACACAAATAAAAACAATTTAAATAAGTACTTATAAATGTTAAGTCCTATTATTATCCTGCTAATGATCTTTATATAAATCGATTCTGTCCGTATACGTAAGTAAAGGTTAATGTAATTTTTTCGTTTGTTAGCTTCAGGCTACGCCTAAAGCTTCTCGTTTTCCGCTACACCCTGAGAAAGTACACATATACACATCTCATGCATCCGAGCTCCCATCAGTGCGATTGGTTGGTGCCGCAGGGCGTCGTTTACCAAAGCTGGACACATGTCCGCACATTTCAGTGCTTAATGCCGACGGGATGGGGATACAACAGAGTTGCGGTTAGTGGACATTGACAATGAACCCCGCAGGGTAACCGACCACCAACCGTCGATGGCTGTCCAGGTACGCGGTCGAGGATTGCGTTAGTGTCCATGCTGACATCCGTGCACAGCCAAGTATTCTATTAATTTATTTGTGTTTTTCTAGCTGCTGGCAGGGTCTCAGCATCTCAGTATTGGTTGCGTTTGACAGCAGCTGGCTCTGCTTGTCTTTCGAATGTCATGAGTTATATGTTCTCCGCGATAGAGACACTCGAAGCTGCAAAAAATAAAGCCAAGACTTGGGTCGGAGTCCGCCATTTCCTTCGCAGTGCGCCTGTGCACACAAATGCGAGAGGGTGCTTGGGGAAGGAGACAAAATGAAGGGGTGATTGAGGATGCTATCGCTATGGAGGCACAGGAGTTAGCCATATAGTGTCCGGCGTTACTACCGCCGTCCCAGCCAGAATCATCAGCCGTGGCATCAGCGACAAAGGCAACCATTTTCGGCCACGACGCAACCCATGACGAGTGGTACGAATTCGATACAGATACCAGCTCAAGCCCTGGTTCATTCCGACCTTTATTTCCCTTTACGAGCAACCGAACGATTGCGCAGCCCATACTCGATATACGATTGCGTTCAGGATGACCGTACATTCTTGCAGTTGCACTTACAGTGGCAGTTAAGGATGCAGTTGTTGTTCTGATTTCCATTTAACAATTCCTTTGTGATTTTAGCCGGTCTTTGTTGATTTGCTGGCTACCGGCCGGAAATTCATACGAATGTTTTATTCATAACCTGAATACTTAGACTGTCATCAAGTTTATTTAAATTTTCAAATCTTTATTTTGCAGAAAAGAAAACATTTTCGTCTTTGACAGCAGCGCAACGTCTTTTCTTGGCATTTTCATTTTAAAATGACATAAATAAATGGCTCGCGCTCAGCAGCCATTTTAAATCGCATACAAGCAAACCATGCATGTGTGCTTAAATTGCTGTATCGATCCCCTAAAGTTCGTTGAACCACAAACGGTTTTGCAGCTCCTGGCTGGGCGGGCGCTTCAATTGAGTTTCGCAGGTACAGCCCCAGTCACTCAGACCAGACACACCCAGATAGAGACAGAGATAGAATAGGTACGAAAGGGAGAACGAAAAGGAGGGGTATACAGAGACTAATGCTCTTGAAAATATCAAGTGTTAATTACTACCATTTGATACACAAGCCCTCCCACACTGCGGAGATGGAGACCCTGACATGTAGGTATATGGCACATCCATTGCGAATGCGGATACGGACTCGCCAGACGAGACCGACGGGCCTAATTGCTCAAGGTCACAGGCATGCGCATTTCTTCGTTAAACGTTTTCAAAATTAATTAAAAACTGCAGCAACCGTCGGCCTACAAACAATGCTCCGAAATGGAGTAGTGTGGATCGATTGGAACTGGACCAAAGTCATTTAAGGAAAGGCAATTACCGCAGAGGCAAACAAATCCGAGAGAACAGAAGCCGAGATGTGGGGCACGGTGAGTGGGAGAGGGTACCAAATCAGCTCCGCCAAAGGAGCCGGAACCGGCTAATTTCACTTTCCACATAAATAAGAGAGCCTGCTTAGCAACATTTCGCTACCCAGTACCGATATCGGATTACTGGTCAGTCGGCAGGGAAAACGGCAAGGCGATGGTCCTAGTCGGAGCCAATTTGTAATTAGCGTCGCATTCGTGGGGGCCTCTCTGGAGTTGTGTGCATGCTCTTGGTCCACTCTCTGCAATTTGTTTCAATTTAACTTCATTTAGTTATCATGCCGCGTTGACACTTGTGTAAAACGCAATGAATCTGTTTGCCGAAGCGGTTTTTGGCTTGGCTCTACCTGGCTAGCTGCTCTTCATTGGTGCGATTAACGGCGGCCCAGAGTGGCCCTGCTCCACCAAAGCCAATACTCTACGGCTGGCGTGACGCCAAGTCGGAGTCAATGCTCACTGGGCTTTTGCTCTGCTCAGCTCGTCGTCCATGTGACTCCGAACATGGCCCACTTGGTCAACTTGGACCAACACCTCCTCCTGCAACCCTTGCATTAGTACTGCGCTGCATGCTGTCATTTACATTGCAAATTACTTTTAACTTACTTTTCGCTGTTTTGATCGCGTGCGTTGAGCGATTATGCTTTCCAATTGATTAAAGTTCATTCCGAATGAAAATACATGTTTTTGGTGAATGGCGATTACTACACGTTTGCGATTGTTGAACAAACCAACATTTGCAGCAATTTAACTGTAAGGTTATTACCACACTAAAAAAAATTACCCTGCATTTTAGAAAATCGCCCGTGATGTTAAAACGTCATATAACTAAGAAAGTTTTTCTTGATAATAGAAATCTTAATCTAAAAACAAGAAAGGAAGCTAGCTTCGGCGAGCCGAAGCTTATATACCCTTGCAGATTATTCCTATTCATTTAAAAAACATTACATTTAAATTAACTTGCGTATATGTTACAACAATCCAAATTTTAGCTGCTTTCGTATGACTTTGGCATTTATTTTTTTATCCTTCCTATGGCAGCTTTATGATATAGCCGTCTGAATTTTGTTAAAACTTATACGAAATTTTGAAATAGTGAAGAAAAGCCATATCCCAGAGATGAAGAGAATGTAATAAAAGTCAACAAAGATATAATTATACCCGTTACTCGTAGAGTAAAAGGGTATATTGTATTCGTGCAAAAGTATGTAACAGGTAGAAGGATATATATAAAGTATATATATTCTTGATCAGGGTCACTAGCCGAGTCGATCTAGCCATGTCCGTCTGTCCGCCTGTTCGTCTGTCCGTCCGGATGAACGCTGAGATCTCAGAAACTACAAAAGCTAGAGAATTGGGATTACCCACACATATTCTTTGGCTTCCTACGCAGCGCAAGTTTGTTTCATATGGGGGCCACACCCCCTCTAACGCCCACAATCGCCTAACGCCCACAATAAACGAGTTTAAAAAGTGTCTGGCCTCCACACCTTTAAAGATTTTGGAAAAGTAAAAATTCAGTTTTATTGCATTTATCAATACCTATCGAAATGTAGAAGAAATTTTTCAAATCGGACCATTCGTTAAAAAGTTAAGACAGATTAAAAAATTTCTATCTCCATCTCCCTCGCACTCACTTTGGCTGAGTAACGGGTATCTGATAGTCGGGGCACCCGACTATAGCGTTCTCTCTTGTTTTTTTCCTATTAATTTCCAATTAATTTTCCGACCGTTCCTATGGCAGCTATATGATATAGTTATCCGATTTATACAAAATTTTATTCGAAATTCAGAAATATTTAAAAAACAGTATTCCCAAAAGTAGAAGGTAATATTTCAAAAAACACCAAAGCTAGAATTTTTTGACGGTTTTTTTTTTCGATCCTTCCTATGGGAGCTATAAGATATAGTAGTCCGATCCGGTCGGTTCCGACATATATATGCAATAGAAATAAGACTTTTGGGAAAGTTTGAGCGCGAAAGCTTTAAAACTGAGAGACTAGTTTGCGTAAAAACAGACGGACAGACGGACGGACAGACAGACGGACATGGCTAGATCGACTCGTCTTGTCATGCTGATCAAGAATATATATACTTTATGGGGTCGGAAACGTCTCCTTCACTGCGTTGCAAACTTCTGACTGAAATCATTATACCCTCTGCAAGGGTATAATAATAGCAAATTCGCCAATATTTTTTTAATGAATAAAAAGAAAAGTCGTTTTTATACCCGTCATTTGTGGTGTATTGGGTGTATTGTATTCGCGTAGGTAGAATAAAGTGTTTCCGACCTATTTAACATTTTGTTATACCCTTGCAGAGGGTATTATGATTTCAGTCAGAAGTTTGCAACGCAGTGAAGGAAGCGTTTCCGACCCTATAAAGTATATATATTCTTAATCAGGATCACTAGCCGAGTTGATCTAGCCATGTCCGGGTGTCTGCCACAATTCTACTAAGTAAATTGTTACTTTCACAACAACAAATACACACAATTAGCAAAGACGAACACCTAGATCGATCCGGCTGGTGATCCTGATCAAGAATATATATACTTTATAGGGTCCTTCCAACTGTTACATACTTTTCCACAAATACAATAACGGGTATAAAAATGACTATTTTTATATAGGGAAAAATAGATTTATTGCGGATTTTTAATGTTCTAAACTCCGAATGTTATTATACACGCCCACAAACGTGTGGCGCACGCAGTTTTAAAGATAGAATGAAAATTTGAACTCAAATGTATTTGTTGCGTCAATACCTATTGATAGATCTAAAAATAAGTTTTCCACGCCCACAACGGTATAGCGCCCATATTTATGCCTTGCGTGGCTGTATTTCTGTTTTTAAATTCATATTTGTGACAGAGACCACTCCAGAGTAAGTGTTAATTCTTATTTTAAAGCTGGTTAGCTAAGTAACGGCTATTTAATAAACGAGGCACTTAACTATAACGTTTTCATCTCAGGAAGCGGAATGTAAAATAATATGTCTGGTGCTGGCATTCGGACTAGATAAATTAGAAATTAAAAACAAGAGAGAACGCTATAGTCGGATGCCCCGACTATCAGATACCCGTTACTCAGCTAAGGGAGTGCGAGGGAGATAGATATATAAAATCTTTGATCGGGCATAACTTTTTAACGAATGGTCCGATTTGAAAAATTTCTTCTACTTTTCGATAGGTATTGATAGTCACAATAAAACTGCATTTTTAGTTTTCCAAAATCTTTAATGGTGTAGGCGCCAGACACCTTTCAAAAAATGGTGTAGGGCGATTGAGGGCGTTAGAGGGGGCGTGGCGCCATTTTGAAATAAACTTGCGCTGCGTAGGAACTCCAAGAATATGCATGCAAAATGTCAATCCTCTAGCTTTTATAGTTTCCGAGATCTCAGCGTTCATACGGACGGACAGACGGACAGACAGACATGGCTAGTTCGACTCGGCTAGTGATCCTGATCAAGAATATATATACTTTATAGGGTCGGAAAAGCTTCCTTCTCCCTGTTACATACTTTTGCACGAATACAATATACCCTTTTACTCTACGAGTAACGGGTATAACAAGAGATAAATTAGAAATTAAAAACAAGAGAGAATGCTATAGTCGGGTGCCCCGACTATCAGAAACCCGTTACTCAGCTAAAGGAAGTGCGAGGGAGATGGATATATAAAACTTGGATCGGGCATAACTTTTTAACGAATGGTCCGATTTGAAAAATTTATTCTACATTTCGATAGGTATTGATAAACACAATAAAACTGCACTTTACTTTTCCAAAATCTTTAAAGGTGTGTGCGCCAGACACAGACACACACACACACATAAAATCCTTCAAGGCGATTGTGGGCGTTAGAGGGGGCGTGGCGCTCGGCTGAAATAAACTTGCGCTGCGTAGGAAGCCCAAGAATTTGTGTTGTTAATCCCAAATTTCTATCTTTTGTAGTTTTCGAGATCTCATCGTTCATCCAGACAGACAGACGGACAGACGGATGGACGGACATGGCTAGTGATCCTGATCAAGAATATATATACTTTATAGGGTCGGAAATGCTTTCTTCTAGCTGTTACATACTTTTGCGAATAAAATATACCCTATTACTCTACGAGTTTTTATGCCAAATAAGAACATTTTAGAAAAACTTTCATGAAAAATAAAAGTAATATTTAAGCACAAATTTCGCTCCTAATAGTTTTACTTTACTTTTTTATATTATATTTCCATGTCAAGGAAACACCATCAGCAGCATTTTCATAGTTCATCCCACCTTGGCGAAAAGCTCTCGAATAAATGTAAATACTTTAGGTTTTACGGAATTGAAGTGCAGGTAGCGAACAATAAATAAAATTTCAAGTAAGCCACACGGACACAAGAACAACGGGAACACATCAAGGAGCGACGGGAGTGGTTCGCGGGCTCGAGGCAGAGGGTTGCTGCCACCTGCATTAATGTCCCGTTCTTTGTCCAGGTTGGTTTTGGGTCTTGACCCGGGTTTCTGGCTGGATAGAGGAGGCTTTTTTGTTCGATGGGTAGGGTACCATCGCTTCTTGCCATTAGTTGCCATTTGTATGTGAAGCACAGAATTGATTTTTTCCGTTTAGGTATTTGGATTCACATTTTTATTTCTTTCGCTCGCTGTCTAGCATTCTGCAACCGCGGTGACCCACGGCCGTGGGGCGAAATTTCTGCAACGGTTACTTCACACGTCTCACATCCTTCAGCTCTCCTTTTCGTTCCCCATCCCACACACTGTGCCATCCCTTACCTCCAATTGTGTCGCAATCTCGCTCTCATATTCTGATCAGTTTCACACGCAAATTCTTATGCTTATTCTTTTCTACACGCCGCAAGGACCAATCGCATAATGGGGCGTGGTGACGACGACTTCCACGCGAATTCTGCGTACTCAGCTCTGGCTGTAGTCGTTCTACAGCCTCTCTCTCTATTTGATGTTGCTGTTTATGTTTCGCTATTGCGCAGCTTCACGACGCAATCAGAGGCGGGTGGGGAAGAGACGACCGTTTTTTTTCTAGCAGAACATAGTTTTCCCTGAGCTGGGATGGTAGGATTGTCTTTCACAATTCGTATTTGGCTTGGCAGCCATTTTCCATTTTCCCGTGTTTCGATTCTGTCACCGCCACCAACATCGCTTCGATTTTGCAGAGGGGATATGCCATACGGATTGCTTTTTAAAACGGAACGGGGAAAATCAATGAAAGACTCTTCCGAAGTTACAACACAGAATAAAATTAAATTATTACATTTTACACAAAGATACAAATATTTTTTAAAATTGCATATTAAGACAACATTTTACAACAATTTTTAAATTAAGCGTACATTATTTAGTTGCCGTCTGTATAAAAATGATTGAATTTGAACGAAAAATTAAATGTAACAGGGAGAAGGAAGCGTTTCTGACCCTATAAAAAAGTCAAATTTGAAAAAGTACCCTCTCGTTGAAAATCTGAATCTCCGGTTAATGAATCCGATTGACTTTATGTCTTTTGCATTAATTCCTCTAAAACTTCTTCTTTCAAAATAAAATTTCTAAAAAAAAAAATTTTTTATTTCATAATAATAAAAACAAATTAAAAAAATTGTTAACCCCCACAAAAAAAAAAATTTGACAATTTCTGAGTTACATAAAGTAAAAAGTCATTTTTTAATCTATTAAAAAATAACAATTTTTTATTTAACCGTCCATTTAATAATAAAATATTAAAAAATAATTATTTAAATATGTTAGTTAAAAAACAAATTAAAAATAATTGTATTGTATATATATAAAAATAAAAACAAAAAATTTTTTTTAATGTTTAATAAATTATAATACAAAAAAATAAAAAATAAAACAATTTTTAAAATATTGTTCATTAAATGGACGGTTAAATAAATAATTGTCATTTTTTAATAGATTAAAAAATTACTTTTTACTTTTTGTCATTCAGAAATTGTCAAAAGACTTAAAGCTTAACTTTTAATCATTGAAAATTGTAAAAGGACTTGAAAACGATGATAAAAAACGAATTCCATAAGGATCCGATTAGAGTGAGAGAGTAGCCCTACTTACTTGCTGCGACGTGTTTTCATAGAAAAAAGCCGAGGCCTTGTTAAAAAAATTCGATATTTTAAAAACTAAAAATGGCTCCAACTTTTTACAAAAACCGATTGTAACTAGAAATTTTATTTTGAAAGAAAAAATTGTAAAGCAGGGGTGCTCAGTCCTATCGCACGCGGGCACATTGGTTTTTGTTTTGGCACTTGCTTTAGCAAATATTTAATATCTACACGAAAGTTTTCTGTTGTAGCGTGCCGAATGAATCAATTTTAGGTAGCGTACTTATTTAGTCGCATCTAAAATCATTTTTCGTCACAAAAGTTGATATCAGAACTTTTGTACGTTGAAGGTGCGATCGTCACTATTTTTATACCTCGTTAAGATGTGTTTTTGTTTGATATCAGAAGTTTTTGTTTTGACCATATTCAAAGTACCCCAATACCCTGACTAGGAGTCGTCCCCATATGGCTTGGCTATTGAAAAAACCAGAGCACACAGTTCTGACCCCTAATCTTAGCTGAACGCCACCTAAGATTAGGCACTGTAGCGTCATTACCAGTCGGCACCCTCGTGGAGGGTTCAGTACGGGGGTTTTTGCCAACCAAAAAATTTAAAAATTGTGTGCAATACCTTTTATTAATTTGTCTACTTCCTTGATATTATATATCATGAAATAAAAACATTATTTCTCCTCGTAAAAAAGTATGTAAAGATCTTTGCTATTACGGGGCCATGAAGATTTATATACTGTTGCATCATCGGCTTTGTAAAAATGTCCATCTTTTGGTAAAATGGATGTATAATGTCCTTCATTAAATCCGTGACCATGATGAAATATTGCACTTGATAAACGATATCTTTTATTTTCAAATCTTAGCTCACTCTGTGATGTACTTGTTAAATTAAAATTGGTTATTTTCATAAACGATTGATCGACTAAACAGAGTGAGAACACAAGTACCCGTCCTGATTTATTTATTTATTTATTTATTTATTTATTTATTTATTTATTTATTTATTTATTTATTTATTTATTTATTTATTTATTTATTTATTTATTTATTTATTTATTTATTTATTTATTTATTTATTTATTTATTTATTTATTTATTTATTTATTTATTTATTTATTTATTTATTTATTTATTTATTTATTTATTTATTTATTTATTTATTTATTTATTTATTTATTTATTTATTTATTTATTTATTTATTTATTTATTTATTTATTTATTTATTTATTTATTTATTTATTTATTTATTTATTTATTTATTTATTTATTTATTTATTTATTTATTTATTTATTTATTTATTTATTTATTTATTTATTTATTTATTTATTTATTTATTTATTTATTTATTTATTTATTTATTTATTTATTTATTTATTTATTTATTTATTTATTTATTTATTTATTTATTTATTTATTTATTTATTTATTTATTTATTTATTTATTTATTTATTTATTTATTTATTTATTTATTTATTTATTTATTTATTTATTTATTTATTTATTTATTTATTTATTTATTTATTTATTTATTTATTTATTTATTTATTTATTTATTTATTTATTTATTTATTTATTTATTTATTTATTTATTTATTTATTTATTTATTTATTTATTTATTTATTTATTTATTTATTTATTTATTTATTTATTTATTTATTTATTTATTTATTTATTTATTTATTTATTTATTTATTTATTTATTTATTTATTTATTTATTTATTTATTTATTTATTTATTTATTTATTTATTTATTTATTTATTTATTTATTTATTTATTTATTTATTTATTTATTTATTTATTTATTTATTTATTTATTTATTTATTTATTTATTTATTTATTTATTTATTTATTTATTTATTTATTTATTTATTTATTTATTTATTTATTTATTTATTTATTTATTTATTTATTTATTTATTTATTTATTATTTTTAAGTTAATAATTGTATAATGGAACGGTTTAAACCAATTTTAACGATTCCTTGACCCTAGCAAAAGTGGCTATTTTCGTTTCTGTATAACTTTTAAACGTGATTTCTTACAAAAAAATGATATACTCGTATACCAAAATTTAAGAAATCTCAAGGGCTATACAGTTTAAAGTTGTAAGGAAAATCGTTAGAGCCGTTTTTGATAAAATTTAAAAAAAGCTAAAAAAAGTTTAAACAAATTTCCTTTCGTTCGTATCTTTTTAACTATTACATGGTATAGAAGGCGTTTATAGCATTACAAACGAGATGCAGCACAAGTCTGTAGCTTTAGTAGTATAGAAGTTACGGCTTTCCGAATTTTAGCTATTTATAGCTGTTTTCCCGCTAGACTAGCGGGTTTTTCCATATTTTGGACAAGCGGACAAACTAACAAACAGAATTAAATTTTCATTTTGGGAAGAAGAAGAAAATCTTATTTTTGCTATAACTTGTGAACGGAGCGTCGGATTTTATCATATGACCCCTCATTAGACGGGTATTTTCAATAGAAACACAACTAAAACATTGCGAGGGGGCATTTATCCCCACCGGCCCCAACAGCTCAAAATTTCGAAATTTGCACTTTTTCACTTTCACCGCTCTCTCTCCCAATCCAATTAATTTTCTTCAAGTCTTGGTATGCAATCCTTTAAGTTTTTGCAATACCTTTCGATTGGTGTATTACTCATTACGATCGGACTATCACAGCAGATTTTCAATTTTGCGGCTATATAATAGTAGTCGCCTTCGCACACTCTCCTGGTGCGCTTCCATGGACTGCCGTCCATAGTGATATATATTCTTGATCAGGATCACAAGCCAACTCGATATAGCCATGTCCGTCTGTTCGTCTGTCCGTCCGTATGATCTCGGAAACTATAAAAGCTAGAAAGTTGCGCTTACGCTTGGAAAGGAAAACGCCAATGCTTGAATCCGAGAATTATTCGTCTTAAAACCGTCTGTCCGTCTGACTGTCTGTCTGTATGAACGCTGAGATCTCGGAAACTACAAAAGCTAGAAAGTTGGGATTACCCACACATATTCTTGGGCTTCCTACGCAGCGCCAGTTTGTTTCAGACGATGGCCACGCCTCCTCTAACGCCCACAATCGCCTTAAACGATTGTATGTGTGTGTGTGTCTGTG
Organism: Drosophila pseudotakahashii; assembly: GCA_035046095.1. Taxonomy (NCBI): domain Eukaryota; kingdom Metazoa; phylum Arthropoda; class Insecta; order Diptera; family Drosophilidae; genus Drosophila; species Drosophila pseudotakahashii. The sequence continues at coordinate 1,134,686 of JAWNOE010000055.1, read as the reverse complement.
TCTGGCGCCCACACCATTAAAGATTTTTGAAAAGTAACAAGAGAGAGGGCTATAGTCGGGTGCCCCGACTATCAGATACCCGTTACTCAGCCAAAGTGAGTGCGAGGGAGATGGAGATAGAAAATGTTTAACCTGGCATAACTTTTTAACGAATGGTCCGATTTGAAAAATTTCTTCTACATTTCGATAGGTATTGATAAATGCAATAAAACTGCATTTTTATACCCGTTACTCGTAGAGTAAAAGAGTATATTGTATTCGTGCAAAATTATGTAACAGGGAGAAGGAAGCTTTTCCGACCCTATAAAGTATATATATTCTTGATCAGGATCACTAGCCGAGTCGAACTAGCCATGTCCGTCTGTCCGTCTGTCCGTCCGTCTGAACGCTGAGATCTCGGAATCTATAAAAGCTAGAGGATTGGCATTTTGCATGCATATTCTTGGAGTTCCTACGCAGCGCAAGTTTATTTCAAAATGGCGCCACGCCCCCTCTAACGCCCTCAATCGCCCTACACCATTTTTTGAAAGGTGTCTGGCGCCTACACCATTAAAGATTTTGGAAAACTAAAAATGCAGTTTTATTGTGACTATCAATACCTATCGAAATGTAGAAGAAATTTTTCAAATCGGACCATTCGTTAAAAAGTTATGCCCGATCAAAGATTTTATATATCTATCTCCCTCGCACTCCCTTAGCTGAGTAACGGGTATCTGATAGTCGGGGCACCCGACTATAGCGTTCTCTCTTGTTACTTTATCTTTAAAGGTATGGGCGCCAGACATTTTTTAAACTCGTTTATTGTGGGCGTATGGCGATTGTGGGCGTTAGAGGGGGCGTGGCCCCCGGCTGAAACAAACTTGCGCTGCGTAGGAAGCCAAAGAATATGTGTGGGTAATCCCAATTCTCTAGCTTTTGTAGTTTCTAAAATCTCAGCGTTCATCCGGACGGACAGACGGACATGGCTAGATCGACTCGGCTAGTGACCCTGATCAAGAATATATATACTTTATGGGGTCGGAAACGCTTCCTTCTACCTGTTACATACTTTTGCACGAATACAATATACCCTTTTACTCTACGAGTAACGGGTATAAAAATTCAGTTTTATTGTGTTTATTAATACCTATCGAAATGAAGAAGATATTTTTCAAATCGCGCCATTCGTTAAAAAGTTGTGCTCGATCAAAGTTTTATATATCCTCTCCCTCGCACTCCCTTTAGCTGAGTAACGGGTATCTGATAGTCGGGGCACCCGACTATAGCGTTCTCTCTTGTTTATATTACAAATTTAATCTTATTTTTCATGTGCATTCATTTTGTGTTTAAACCAAGTTGAGCATTATTGCTACTGAGACTTGCGTCATTAAAACCAAATATGTTTGCTATTTGAGTGGTCTGCGACTGAGACTGGTAGCGAACTGGGGAGGATGCCTGCGACTGCTGAGGCATTTGAATTACCAAGTGGTGTCAAATGACACCGCCTGCGTGCTTTAATCCGTGGAAATACCTGCGGCGATGCTGGCAACCAGATCTCACCCCAAACCCCGTCAAGGTTATTATACGGTCGCATGCTGGGCCCTAGGGGTGGATGGTGGCTCTGTTCGAATTGTGCGAAAATTTGTAAAAGTCAAAATCTATCTTTTCAGCAAACAGAAGCTGTGGCCAAGAGTTCGAGTTCAGGTGGTTCAGGTTTGCTGAACCACTCGGCCAGCTCGGTGTGCGTGTGCTGCTCAGCGGGTGGGTGTGAGAGTGGGCTAGTGGCTCAATACATGATAGCCCGACTGACGGGAATGTTTCGTGCAGGAGCTCAGACGGGGCTTTGTAGTTGTGTGTTTGTGCAGTTCTCGGTTCTTGATTATGTAAAATCCCGTGCACGTGCTCAAAGCAAAGATTTTTTCAATGCGAACAAGCTGCACGTGTACCCAGGCCAACGTATGTAGCGTACGTGGCACTGGACTACCGCAGCCTTCTTCCAATCCACCCCCTTCACGTGCCCACCCACCCGAGATGGGACTGTAGCTCGACGGGGAGTTTGTTTGCCGTGCCTTGTAGCTTTTATTATATTACACAAGTTTATAACGAAAATCGGCAGTAAGAACGTGCGTCCGTAAAGTCAAAGAAAGTCCCTTCAACTCTCCTTCCCTCATTAGTCTTAGCCCTCACTCACATCCAAGCACAGTTTCGATTCCGGGACCAGTCCCAACGTGGTTGCCAGCAAGCGAATTTTACTATTAAGCAGTCATTAGAGCAGAAGGAGCAAACCAAGCCGAGTTGTGTGGACGACTACTTAGGTACGGCGCTTGATGTTTGACGTGCGATGCACGGGCACTATACTACACGGCTGGCTGTGAGACTCGAATAAGTGCTGCGCAAAGCACTGCTCTCTGGCTGTTCCGTGTCGAAAGTGTGTAATAAAGCGAAACGCTCCCGCAAATTGAGCCACGCTACTTGAACCCTCAATTATGTGGCCATTGCAGCCTCAGATTCTCCGCCACACATCGGCCTTAGACTTCCAGCTCCGATTCGACTTAGGCTTTACGGGCCAATGCAACATATGTCTGTATTTGCCCCATGGCTTTTACTGCCGATTTGCACGCTTTAATTAAAGGAGCGCCTTTGCGTTGTTGGGTACTTATCATTGCTCTGTTTGGCAGCTGATTAAATTAAAATAAATCATTTAAAAAGGCGCCTGTGCACTTACAATGCCGTTGCTACCGTTCCGTGGCGTCAGGTGCAGAATAAGTCAACCGTTTTCAATGCAGGCCGAAGCCCATCAAAGCGCCCCTCCGCCCTTCTAACAATGTCACATCGATTTTATATTCCATTGCTAATGATTATACGCACTGTCAACAAGCGCTTCCGGTGAACTCATATCTGCCCAGCGACCTCAGCTGACACCAAGGAGATAATCCTATGGACAAATAACAGCACTGCCTGACCCAACTTCTCAGCAGTCGAATTAAAATCATGCTCCTCGTTCGTTTTGCAAATAAACAATAAACAAAAATCACCTTTGATTTTTAAAATTCTCTATTATCACAAGGAGCACAAGGAGAGCCTGCGATGGCGACTACTATATATAGCCGCAAAATTGAAAATCTGCTGTAATAGTCCGATCGTAATGAGTAATACCTCAATTTAAAGGTACTGCTAAAACTTAAAGGATTGCATACCAAGACCTCAAGAAAATCAATTGGTTTGGGAGAGAGGGCGGTGAAAGTGTAAATGTGGAAATTTTGATCTGTTGGGGCCGGTGGGGATACCCCCGCACTACGCTAGTTGTATTCCTACTGAAAATGCGCTCAAGTTGAGGGGTCATATCGTAAAATCCGATGCTCCGTTCAAAAGTCCAAATGAAAATTTAATTCTGTTTCTCAGTTTGTCAGCTTGTCAGTTTGTCTGACAAGGTATTTCGAAATGCTATAAGCGCCTTACAAATGTAATTTGTGTTAATGCAATAGTTATAACATTATGCACAAAACAAATTTAAAAAATTTTTTTTTTACTTTTTTTATTTTTTTTTTAAAACAGCTCCAACGTTTTTTTTTTAAACTTTAAACTTTAATAGCCCTTGAGATTCCTTCAATTTTGGTATATAACGCAGTACTGTGAAAAGTCACGTTTAAAAGTTATTCAGAAATGAAAATAGCCACTTTAGCAGCTCAAAAGAATAAACGCTGCCTAATCATTAAATGTTGTATATGGGCGGTTCTTTTACAAACCAAACACCATTTTTTGTGTCACATTTTTGATTTGCCTGAAACTTTTTTTACGTGTACTGTTCGGAAAATAAGTAAACACGTGTATCAGGATTTAGCTGAAAAAAAATTATTTTTTACATTAGAATTTTTTTTAGTTTGCCAAAAAACGTGAATTTTGAAAAAGTACCCTCTCATTAAAAATTTGTATCTCCGGTTGTAGTAATCCGATTGAAAAGGTTTTTGAGGAATTAATAAAAAAGACACGAAGTCAATCGGATTACTACTACCGGAGATACAGATTTTTAATGAGAGGGTACTTTTTCAAAATTCACGTTTTTTGGCAAACTAAAAAAAATTCTAATCTAAAAAATAATTTTTTTCGGCCAAATCCTGATACACGTGTTTACTTATTTTCCGAATAGTACACGTAAAAAAAGTTTCAGGCAAATCAAAAATGTGAAAAAATATTTTTTGGTGAAATCCGTTCGGTTTGTAAAAGAACCGCACATGTGTGTATTAAATTGTTTTAAGGAGTTCCAAATAGGATCTTTTGTATTACGACTTTTGGAACATTCCGCTGCTTTAGCGGAAAAAAAACTAAACATATCTAAATTTCGATAGTTTGTAAGTTCTACACTACTAAGCTACAGAAAAGCGCTATACCCCGTTTAAAAGTTTTTTTAAAATACTTGAACGCCTTTTTAAGCTAATTCGTTTAAATACAATAGTTTAAAAATTATGAATTTAAATATATATATTAGCTCCTATGAGAGCAAATGTAAACAAACAAAAACTTCTGATATCAAATAAAACAAGAGAGAACGCTATAGTCGGGTGCCCCGACTATCAGATACCCGTTACTCAGCTAAGGGAGTGCGAGGGAGATGGATATATTAAAACTTTAATCGGTCAAAACTTTTTAACGAATGGTCCGATTTTAAAAAATTTCTTCTACATTTCGATAGGTTTTGATAATCACAATAAAATTGCATTTTTACATTTCCAAAATCTTTAAATGTGTGGGCTCCAGACACCTTTCAAAAAATGAGGGGGCGGTTAGAGGGGGCGTGGCACCTTTTTGAAATAAATTTGCGCTGCGTGGGAACTCCAAGAATATGCATGCAAAATGCCAATCCTCTAGCTTTTATAGTTTCCGAGATCTCAGCGTTCATACGGACGGACAGACAGACGGACAGACGGACATGGCTAGTTCGACTCGGCTAGTGGTCCTGATCAAGAATATATATACTTTATAGGGTCGGAAAAGCTTCCTTCTTCCTGTTACATACTTCTGCACGAATACAATATACCCTTTTACTCTACGAGTAACGGGTATAAAAACCTCTTAACGAGGTATAAAACTAGTGACGATCGCACCGTCAACATACAAAAGTTGTGATATCAACATTTGTGACGAAAAACTATTACATTAAATACACTTTCTAATATTTTCTCATTCGGTACGCTGCAATATAAAATGCATGTAAAGGGAAAAAGGCTGGAATAGTTTGCTAGGGCGGGCCTTATGATTTCAGTCAGAAGTTTGCAACGCAGTAAAGGAGACTTTTCCGACCCCATAAAGTATATATATTCTTGATCAGCATCACTAGATAAGTCGATCTAGCCATGTACGTCTGTCCGTCCGTCTGTTTCTACGCAAACTAGTCTCTCAGTTTTAAAGCTATCGGGCTCAAACTTTCCCAAAAGTAATATTTCAAAAAACACCAAAGCTGGAATTTTTTTACGTTTTTTTTTTCGGTCCTTCCGGTCCGGTCCTTTCCGATCCGGGCGGTTCCGACATATATACTACCTGCAATAGAAAGAAGACTTATGGGAAAGTTTCATCCCGATAGCTCAAAAACTGAGAGACTAGTTTGCGTAGAAACAGACGGACGGACAGACGTACATGGCTAGATCGACTTATCTAGTGATGCTGATCAAGAATATATATACTTTATGGGGTCGGAAACGTCTCCTTTACTGCGTTGCAAACTTCTGACTGAAATCATAAGGCCCGCCCTAGCAAACTATTCCAGCCTTTTTCCCTTTACATGCATTTTATATTGCAGCGTACCGAATGAGAAAATATTAGAAAGTGTATTTAATGTAATAGTTTTTCGTCACAAATGTTGATATCACAACTTTTGTATGTTGACGGTGCGATCGTCACTAGTTTTATACCTCGTTAAGAGGTTTTTATACCCGTTACTCGTAGAGTAAAAGGGTTTATTGTATTCGTGCTAAAGTATGTAACAGGGAGAAGGAAGCTTTTCCGACCCTATAAAGTATATATATTCTTGATCAGGATCACTAGCCGAGTCGAACTAGCCATGTCCGTCTGTCCGTCTGTCCGTCCGTATGAACGCTGAGATCTCGGAAACTATAAAAGCTAGAGGATTGGCATTTTGCATGTATATTCTTGGAGTTCCTACGCAGCGCAAGTTTATTTCAAAAAGGTGCCACGCCCCCTCAAACGCCCTCAATCGCCCTAAACCATTTTTTGAAAGGTGTCTGGCACCTTTAAATATTTTGGAAAAGTAAAAATGCAGTTTTATTGTGATTATCAATATCTATCGAATTGTAGAAGAAATTTTTCAAATCGGACAATCCATTAAAAAGTTATGAGCAAAAAATGAAACAGCCACTAGATGGCGCTAGTAGCTTTGACGCGTGTATATATTAATCTCTCTCCCACTCCCTTTAGCTGAGTAACGGGTATCTAATAGTCGAAGTACTCGACTATAGCGTTCTCTCTTGTTTAAATTTAACATTTAGCTAAACAAAAATGGGGCAAAAGAATCGATTTTCGATATAATCGATTTTTTAACTGTGTGTTGTGACTGTGGTGTTTTAATTTTTCCCTTTGCACGGGCACACTTAAAGTGCGACAGCAGAACATACATACATATGTGGAGGCCGTGACGTCAGAATGGCACAACAAAATTTGGAAATATTTGGGACTTGGTAAAGGAGGCTGAATTTCCAAAAAATTTAAGTTTATTTGCGCGTATGCCATAAGATTATGAACATCACATTTTAAAAACATTTTAACAACATTTATAACAGAGAAATAGCAAAAGATAGAATTAAAAAAAAACAAATCGAATTTTAGGGCACTTTGGGGTCGTTAATAGTTCTAATTTATACCTCCCACACGACTCCTAATTATTTTACGAATTAATGTGATTTTTTTAAATTTTTATGTCAATCCGTTCTGGGTGAAATTAGCTACTGACCGTTTTTTTGATGAAGACAAATATTGATATAGAGATTATGTGGTCGGAAACGTCTCCTGCGTTGCAATCATTTGACTGAAATTATAATAATTATACCCTGCAAGGGTATAAAAAATGTTTTCGTGAACAAGTTTTGAGAAAATGGGGTGTATCAAGTCAGAAGTTTTGTATGTTGTAGGTGCCAAGTTGTACAAAATGTACAAATCCTTCTAAGTTGGAGTATCCACTCTGGTGCTCGCCAAAATATTGATAAAGTTTTCGGATCTTTTTGGGTGTTAATTTTCATAGTGTGGCCTTATGGAAACAAATTCAAAAGCCATTAATTAATTTCAGGAATCAGAACCACATTCTGTCCATCTCAGTCCTGGCCTTTGCTACCGATTGAGGATTTTTATAATTTTGTCCCCTGGGTCCTAATTTGTGACAACAATCTTATGTTGTAAAACACGAGTTTCACCTAGATTGTGAGCACTGCGCTACATTGACTCTTTGTTATTATGGCACAAGAACTGGAACCCGACATCGGAATCACAAGAAACTGCCTTTATGTCTCCCCAAGGCTTTGTAATATTTCTGGCAGCGTTATCATAAAAATAATTTCTGCACTCGTCGGAGCAAGTTGCCAGGATTAGACCGTACACAAAAAAAAACTCTTTAAACGTTAAGAATCAGGACGAAATATTGTTTACATTAGAGTTCATTTCCTTGAGTTTAGGAATAAATTTTCTATATTAGATTCTAGCGTCCATGCATTTTTATGAGGTGGCACCTTTTTGAAATAAACTTGCGCTGCGTGGGAACTCCAAGAATATGCATGCAAAATGCCAATCCTCTAGCTTTTATAGTTTCCGAGATCTCAGCGTTCATACGGACGGACAGACAGACGGACATGGCTAGTTCGACTCGGCTAGTGGTCCTGATCAAGAATATATATACTTTATAGGGTCGGAAAAGCTTCCTTCTTCCTGTTACATACTTCTGCACGAATACAATATACCCTTTTACTCTACGAGTAACGGGTATAAAAACCTCTTAACGAGGTATAAAACTAGTGACGATCGCACCGGCAACATAAAAAAGTTGTGATATCAACATTTGTGACGAAAAACTATTACATTAAATAAACTTTCTAATATTTTCTCATTCGGTACGCTGCAATATAAAATGCATGTAAAGGGAAAAAGGCTGGAATAGTTTGCTAGGGCGGGCCTTATGATTTCAGTCAGAAGTTTGCAACGCAGTAAAGGAGACGTTTCCGACCCCATAAAGTATATATATTCTTGATTAGCATCACTAGACGGGTCGATCTAGCCATGTTCGTCTGTCCGTCCGTCTGTCCGTCTGTTTCTACGCAAACTAGTCTCTCAGTTTTTGAGCTATCGGGATGAAACTTTCCCATAAGTCTTCTTTCTATTGCAGGTAGTATATATGTCGGAACCGCCCGGATCGGAAAGGACCGGACCGGAAGGACCGAAAAAAAAACGTAAAAAAATTCCAGCTTTGGTGTTTTTTGAAATATTACTTTTGGGAAAGTTTGAGCCCGATAGCTTTAAAACTGAGAGACTAGTTTGCGTAGAAACAGACGGACGGACAGACGTACATGGCTAGATCGACTTATCTAGTGATGCTGATCAAGAATATATATACTTTATGGGGTCGGAAACGTCTCCTTTACTGCGTTGCAAACTTCTGACTGAAATCATAAGGCCCGCCCTAGCAAACTTTTCCAGCCTTTTTCCCTTTACATGCATTTTATATTGCAGCGTACCGAATGAGAAAATATTAGAAAGTGTATTTAATGTAATAGTTTTTCGTCACAAATGTTGATATCACAACTTTTGTATGTTGACGGTGCGATCGTCACTAGTTTTATACCTCGTTAAGAGGTTTTTATACCCGTTACTCGTAGAGTAAAAGGGTATATTGTATTCGTGCAAAAGTATGTAACAGGGAGAAGGAAGCTTTTCCGACCCTATAAAGTATATATATTCTTGATCAGGATCACTAGCCGAGTCGAACTAGCCATGTCCGTCTGTCCGTCTGTCCGTCCGTATGAACGCTGAGATCTCGGAAACTATAAAAGCTAGAGGATTGGCATTTTGCATGTATATTCTTGGAGTTCCTACGCAGCGCAAGTTTATTTCAAAAAGGTGCCACGCCCCCTCAAACGCCCTCAATCGCCCTAAACCATTTTTTGAAAGGTGTCTGGCACCTTTAAATATTTTGGAAAAGTAAAAATGCAGTTTTATTGTGATTATCAATATCTATCGAATTGTAGAAGAAATTTTTCAAATCGGACAATCCATTAAAAAGTTATGAGCAAAAAATGAAACAGCCACTAGATGGCGCTAGTAGCTTTGACGCGTGTATATATTAATCTCTCTCCCACTCCCTTTAGCTGAGTAACGGGTATCTAATAGTCGAAGTACTCGACTATAGCGTTCTCTCTTGTTTAAATTTAACATTTAGCTAAACAAAAATGGGGCAAAAGAATCGATTTTCGATATAATCGATTTTTTAACTGTGTGTTGTGACTGTGGTGTTTTAATTTTTCCCTTTGCACGGGCACACTTAAAGTGCGACAGCAGAACATACATACATATGTGGAGGCCGTGACGTCAGAATGGCACAACAAAATTTGGAAATATTTGGGACTTGGTAAAGGAGGCTGAATTTCCAAAAAATTTAAGTTTATTTGCGCGTATGCCATAAGATTATGAACATCACATTTTAAAAACATTTTAACAACATTTATAACAGAGAAATAGCAAAAGATAGAATTAAAAAAAAACAAATCGAATTTTAGGGCACTTTGGGGTCGTTAATAGTTCTAATTTATACCTCCCACACGACTCCTAATTATTTTACGAATTAATGTGATTTTTTTAAATTTTTATGTCAATCCGTTCTGGGTGAAATTAGCTACTGACCGTTTTTTTGATGAAGACAAATATTGATATAGAGATTATGTGGTCGGAAACGTCTCCTGCGTTGCAATCATTTGACTGAAATTATAATAATTATACCCTGCAAGGGTATAAAAAATGTTTTCGTGAACAAGTTTTGAGAAAATGGGGTGTATCAAGTCAGAAGTTTTGTATGTTGTAGGTGCCAAGTTGTACAAAATGTACAAATCCTTCTAAGTTGGAGTATCCACTCTGGTGCTCGCCAAAATATTGATAAAGTTTTCGGATCTTTTTGGGTGTTAATTTTCATAGTGTGGCCTTATGGAAACAAATTCAAAAGCCATTAATTAATTTCAGGAATCAGAACCACATTCTGTCCATCTCAGTCCTGGCCTTTGCTACCGATTGAGGATTTTTATAATTTTGTCCCCTGGGTCCTAATTTGTGACAACAATCTTATGTTGTAAAACACGAGTTTCACCTAGATTGTGAGCACTGCGCTACATTGACTCTTTGTTATTATGGCACAAGAACTGGAACCCGACATCGGAATCACAAGAAACTGCCTTTATGTCTCCCCAAGGCTTTGTAATATTTCTGGCAGCGTTATCATAAAAATAATTTCTGCACTCGTCGGAGCAAGTTGCCAGGATTAGACCGTACACAAAAAAAAACTCTTTAAACGTTAAGAATCAGGACGAAATATTGTTTACATTAGAGTTCATTTCCTTGAGTTTAGGAATAAATTTTCTATATTAGATTCTAGCGTCCATGCATTTTTATGAGGTATGTATTGTACACTCATAAAAATGCCTGTCCAATTTGTTTTGTTAGAAAAATTGTCCTAAAAATCTTTTCCTAAAAATATAAAAATGAAAATATAGTATATTTTTCGAGATGTTGCAACCAAAACACTTTCTACGTTGTTCAAGGCGAAAATAACATTTGAATTAAAGAAAGAAAACACTTTTCTTTAACAAGAAAGGATGCTAGCTTCAGCCAACCGAAGCTTATACACCCTTGCAGATAATTTCTATTAATTTATTTGATCCATCCTATTGCAGCTTATAATATAGCCATCCAAGTTTTGTTAAATTTAATTCAAAAAATTGAAATGTTAAAGATAAGCTATATACCAGAGAAGAAGAGAATGTAATAAAAATCAACAAAAAGATACTTTTTTTCCTATTTATTTACATTTATTTTCCGTCCGTTCAAAATTTTGAAATATTTAAAAAACAAGAGAAAACGCTATAGTTGGGTGCCCCGACTATCCCGTTATACTCTTTTACTCTACAAGTAACGTGTATAATAATATTCCCAAAAGAAGAAGGTAATATTTCAAAAAACGCGGAAGCTAGATTTATTTTTACGTTATTTTTCCGAGCTTTCCGATCCGGCCGGTTTCGACTTATATGCAATAGAAAGATGACTTTTGGACAAGTTTCCTGATAGCTTAAAAACTGAGAGACTAGTTTGCGTAGAAACGGAGGGGCAGTGATGCTGATCAAGAATCATGCGCGGATATGGGTGATATATAACCAACCCCCCACTCAGGTGAAAAATGAAAGAAATTTTAATATCCCTCTGCAGGGTATAAAAACTGCATTTAATTTCTTGTTTTTTTAATTTTACCGCTCTGACTCCCAACCAAAATAGGGACTTTCCTTCTGATAATTGTACATGAAACATTCTTAAACAGCAAAACCTCTTCGCTCCATTTTGTGTGTTGACATAATGTCGCCGACATAGACTTCTTGAAGTCTGAGCCGACAAGAAAGAAACAAGAAAAAACACACCTTTGGCCAAAATTAAATAAAGTTTTTTTTATGAGTGTATAACATATGTACTCAGTTGTTTGACGCTATCCCCGCTCGCCTTATGAAGTATGAGTCAACGAGTTGCATTATTTACTCTCCATAGCATTAATAAAGTGGTCACTACTTGATTTGCTTCATTAAGGGTTCGGGGATGCGTTTCCGTACCAGGTTCGTTGGGAACCCAGCTTCAAATAGAGTTATGAAGGCGATAATGTCCTTAAAAACGTGCCAAAGCCTCCGCTTGCTGGGGTGGGAGTTCGATGATGAGGGTTTGGGATTGAGAGACCAAACAACCCTAATTGAAATTATGCGGTGTGTCTTTGCAGCGACTGCTCGTTTAGGCTGCGGTATTCCGAAGGGAGTACTAAAGGATTTCAACGGGTGGGCTGCGAACCTTTTGCGGCGGAACTGATTAGCAGACAATATGTCAAAGCTTGCAAAGGGGCGGGTGAGCACTGCAGCTTCACCCTTCAACAGGGCTTGGGACTGCTCCTGGGACTGAGCTACTCGAGGGTCGCCTGATAAGGGAAAAAGTCATGACAAATAAACGGATACATGTGTCGGCAATAGTTTTGCTTATTGCCGCGATAATAATCGACATGAACAACAATGGCCTTTGTCCTGGTCATGCTCCTGCGCCTGCTGCCTGGGTGCCCACACAAAGGACAATCGCGGGACTTCTCCAAACGAAAATTACAGGATCGTTTATGGTGCACGGGGCAACCGCCTGAAAGCAGTCTCCCGGTAGCACCCGCTGCCAAAACAACCCTAAGGCGATTAATTCAAGTGCTCGCCCTTCCCGGACTATGTTTGCCCCTGTGCACCCTGCTGTAGATGCTTATCGATTACACGGCGCGCGATGAAATCATTGCTCCGAATTAAATAAACGTCAAACTCGGTTTTCATCAAGTCGTGTTTGATGTCTCAATGAGCGACCCATTGGCAGGGGAACCCATTTGCATCGAAGACGCTGGCATTCTGGTTGTATGTCAACAAGTCGCCATTAGTTGGTTTAAACGAGCGGCCCCGCATACTGTCTTCCGAGCAGGGTGCCTGTATGACGTCATGCCCCGACTGGTCACTTTCTAGTTGGTTGGGAGCCTAGCAGATGCCGGCCGGCCACAACTCTCCCTCATATTGTTAGGTCCCATATTTGTATTCGTCGCACAACATTGTTGTGATTACTGCGATAATGCGGCTCAAAAAAACTATATCACAATAAAACGAAGGCCAGGCCGAGTCGGTCAGAAAGAAAGTGTGAATAGAGCCGAGCTCAACAATCAACCACAATGGGCTCGGCGGACCAACAATGATAAATGCCCATAGGTTGATGAGTGAGCATAGCCATAAAAGCAATAGAAATAATAATTGTGTCCACGTCATGGGCACGTCAGACACTGTCGGGCAACAATTGCACGACACTTTCTTGGGTGTAAATTAAGTTACTTCTTAGCCGGGGTGGTGCCGTGTGTGCTTCCGCTGGCTACTGGTTTTGGGCCATGGTTCGGAGTGATCTCCCAGTTGTTGGCCAGCTTGTGTCTTTCTGTACCATCTGATTTTCTATTGTTCTTTGCATGCGTCAGCGGTAAATTAAACCGTCAACATATCCATTGATTTTTCAAACAGTTGTTCTGCATTATCATTGCCGGCTTGCGTTGAACTTGTGGCCATTTCCTATTCCCAACTTCGTGGGACTAGTGTTCCCCGACTTCCCGCCGAGAAGTGCCGTCACGTTCGCGTGCACCAGCGGTCCACATATTAAGGTTGAATTGGATCCTCGAAAAAGTAGGGCGTCGTAATGACACTGATGCGTTTGTGAAATTACGGAAAATTATAGAGGGGCAGCTCTAAGATCGAGCGACCTGTTGAGGGCAGGTAGGAAATGCGAAATTCGGTAGCCTGATTATTAAATACAAAAATATCTGACTCAATAGCTGGCTGCCACGACTGGAGCTGTCTGACATGGGGAGCCAAGATCGTACCAGTGCGCTACCTGCCCTACCTCATTTCCAAAATCACACGAAATAGGAGTAGCTATAAATTAGATGCTTATCTCGTTGCCGCAGGAATAAAAGGAAGCGGGCATCTAACGTGTTATTTGTTCTGTCGAACTTCGAGCTCTGGGTGGCTGTCGCCTTTTGGGGCGATCCAATTAAGTGGTAATTTTTATCAGTTTGACGTCGCCAGCCGGCCCAGTTATGTAGCGATGCTTTTACTGCGAAAAATTTTCTAGCAAACGGAAGCGATATGTTGACATTGTTTTGCGCAAAAATTCCAAAGACTTCGGCGGAGCCTGGGAGTGGGATTCGGAGTCGAAAATTGAATCGAATTGCGCGGTCACACCCAGTTTTGTATCGACTCTCTGCTTGATTGACTTTACTCAAGGATGACTTCATAAAAACGATTTAGGATTGAGCCGCTAATCAGTCATATACATAATACAACTTGCTTGCCTTGATTGTATGCACACTACAGAATCGTCATGGCGTGGACGGGGGTTTTGTTTGGTGCAACATGATTTGTTTGTCTATGGCGTCTTCTCGACTTTTTGTTCTGGACAGGCGTAGGAGGTACGTCAACACCAAGTGGGCTCCTGCTTCACGTTAACATGATAACAGGTTATCCCAGGCGGAATTTTGGTCTGGCATAAGGTTTGTCCGTTGCATTAGTAATTTCGGTGAAAGGTGAGAAATACTTTGCTCATATTCCTACACTTAGAAAAACACAAGAACGTAAGCTAGCTTCGGCAAGCCGTTCCAATTAAATTAAAAGTTCTTAAAAGTATTATAAAAATTTTACAATTAGATTAGATGTTACAATATGTTTTAGCTATGTTTGGATTGTTTTGACATGTATGTCAAGATGTGTCTTCTGTCAATTCTGAAATATTAACAAGAAAGGAAGCTAGCTTCGGCCAGCCGTAAAGCCATAAAGTAAATACCTGTAGCTTAATGCTCACTCTATCAGTGCAGTTCCAGGGATTTCAGATTCTGCGTGCCTATTTAACATTTTGTTATACCCTTGCAGAGGGTATTATGATTTCAGTCAGAAGTTTGCAACGCAGTGAAGGAGACGTTTCCGACCCCATAAAGTATATATATTCTTGATCAGCACGACAAGACGAGTCGATCTAGCCATGTCCGTCTGTCCGTCCGTCTGTCCGTCTTTCCGTCTGTCCGTCTGTCCGTCTGTTTCTACGCAAACTAGTCTCTCAGTTTTAAAGCTATCGGGCTCAAACTTTCCCAAAAGTCTTCTTCCTATTGCAGGTAGTATATATGTCGGAACCGACCGGATCGGACAACTATATCTTTTAGCTCCCATAGAAAGGATCGTAAAAAAAAACTTTAAAAAAATCCAGGTTTGATGTTTTTTGAAATATATATTTGGGAATACTATTTTTTAAATATTTCTGAATTTCGAATAAAATTTCTAAAAAATCGGATGACTATATCCTATAGCTGCCATAGGAACGGTCGGAAAATTAAATGGAAATTAATAGGAAAAAAATTATATCTTTATTGACTTTTATTTCATTATCTTCTTCTCTGGGATATGGCTTTTTTTTAACATTTCAAAATTTCGTATTAAATTTTACAAAATTCGGACGGCTATATTATATAGCTGCCATAGGAAGGATCAAAATATGAATGCCAAAGTAATACGAAAGCAGCTAAAATTTGGATTGTTGTAAAATATACGCAAGTTAATTTAAATTTAATGTTTTTGTAAATGAATAGAAATGATCTGCAAGGGTATATAAGCTTCGGTTGGCCAAAGCTAGCTTCCTTTCTTGTTTTTAAGTTGTCAAAAATCAAAACGCCTACTTTCTACAAAGTTACAATGAATTTTCTTATATTTGTTTGATTATTCCTATGGGAGCTATAGTGGTCCGATCCGGCTCGCTCCGACATATGTACTACCTGCAATAGAAAGAAGACTTTTGGGAAAGTTTTATCGCGATAGCTTTAAAACTGAGAGACTAGTTCGCATAGAAACGGACAGACGGACATGGCTAGATGGACTCGGCTATTGGTACTGATCAAGAATATATATACTTTATGTGGTCGGAAACGCCTCCTTTACTGCGTTACAAACTTCTGACTGAAATTATAATACCCTCTGTAAGGGTATAAAAACAAATTTGCAGCTCTACGATAAAGTAATAGAAAGATGACTTTTGGGATGAAACCTTCTTAGAACCTTCTCAGTTGTATATTACTGAGAGAGGACAGACGGACGACCAGACTCGTCTAGTGATACAGATTATTATTAGGAATGCTGCTTGCATGCAAAAGAAATCCTTGCACGCGCGCAACAGAGTGGAATTACATTATTTTCTTATAACTTCTGAATAAATGGTCCGATTTTAAATTTTTATAGGTATTAATAAAGGAAAGAAAATTGCATTTACATTTTGTTAAAAGCTATAAGGTGCGGACGCCAGACACATTTTAAGGTCGTTGAAGTTAAGGTAGCACTTATATGAAACAAACTTGTGCTGCATAGGAACCACTAGAATCTGTATGGTAAATTTGCACACTCCGAAATAAATCAAAGCCCATTGGGCTTGTTAAGAGCACAAATGAAAGTGTGACAGGTACGAAATGGGCTTATTTTTTCATTTCAATAACGTTTTAGCCAGTGCTGCCATCACTCAGTGCTTGTACCTCATATAAGAGTAAAAAAAAACGGGGAAAAAAAACAAAAACAATTAAAAAAGGACAAAAAGGAAAAAAAACAGAGTCGTAAAAATCTAAATTTTATTTCTGACAAAAAAGACAAAAAAAAAAATTGCGATAAATTTAAAAAGTTTTCCTCTCTTCTTCGCTATAGAAAACATCTTGTAAGAAAATCCATAAGTAAGAAAGTTCATCGACTGCTTCACGTCTCATTAAAAATTCATATAAATAAATATTATTTTGAGTGCCTAACTGTCAGACTGATGGTTAAAAAGACCTTTTAGGATATAAAAACTTTTTTAAAAACAGCTCTGGTTTCTTCATTTGAGAACATTTTCGGGCAAAATCAAGTAAACAGAATTAATTGCTTAAATGATGAACGAATTAAACTTCAACAATGTATGAACATATTTGAGAATTTTGAAAATGTTGTTTTGAAATGAAATTTTTATAGGGGAGAGGTCTATGGTAGAACCCAGCATGAATCAACAGTGTTTCGGTGATTCGTATGATTCGAAGTTTCAAAATTTTAAAACATTAGAGCCGAAACACCTCGAAGCAATTAGGCAGTATGTTTCATAAGTATAACGTTAAATTTCGTATCACTTTGACACTATTTGTTCTATCCTTCCTATGGCAGCTATATAATACAGTCGTCCGATTTTTGTTAAATTAATTCGAAATTCGGAAATATTAGAAAAAGTCATGTCCTAGAAAAGAAGAGAATACAATACAATAAAAACCAAAGAAACTATAAATTATTTCCTATTATTTTCCCATTAATTTTTCGATCGTTCCTATGGCAGCTACATGATATAGTCATCCGATTTTTTTAAAACCTAATCCGAAACTCAGAAATATATATAAAAAATAATATTCCCAAAAGAAGAAGGTAAAATATAGAAAAACACCAATTTGAAAATATCGTAAATTTAATTTATAAACAACGACACAAGTAAAAAAATGTTTTCTGGTGGACTTAGAATAATTTATAGTAGGGGAGTGTAGGTAAGGTGTCGAACGATTCGTTTTTTTAATGTAACTTTTCCAAAAATCAATATTTTTTAAAAAGAAAAAGCAGAAAGTTGCTTAAATCTACTGAGCATATTTTTGTAAAAGTAAGATTCGAAATTCTAACGTATCCAAATCCTACAGCGTTTGGCGGGAACCATCCTTTTTACAAGAAAAAAATATATTTAATTTACGGAAAAGTTATTTTGGATACGGAAAAGAAGGAAGTAATAGATAAAACCAAAACTTACTAAAAAATAAATTGGTCAAGGTGCAATTTTTTTTAAAAAATAAATTAAACTGACGGGACAATTAAAAACAATACAAAACAACAACAAAACTGCAGAATTTAATGTTATCTGAGTGTTTTAGAGTGTTTTACACAAAATCAACGACAACAATTCAAATTCTTGAATAAAAAAGTTGGTCACTATACCCTACAAGGTACACTTGGAGCAAAAACGGTGTCACTCTCAAACGGCGCAAACACAAAAAACCACCAAGTACCAAAAACTGTTGATAAGGATCTCATTTATACGTGCAAAATTTTAGCGAAAACAAGACAGAACGCTATAGTCGGGTGCCCCGACTATCAGATTCCCGTTACTCAACTAAAGGGAGTGCGAGGGAGATGGAGATTTAAAACTTTGATCGCGCATATCTTTTTAAGGAATAGTCCGATTTGAATTTCTTCTACATTTCGATAGGTGTTGTCAAGCACAATAAAACTGCATTTTTACTTTTCCGAAATCTTTATAGGTGTGGGCACCTTTTAAAATAGTTTAATTGTGGGTGTTAGAGGGGGCGTGGACCTCGGCTGAAATAAACTTGCGCTGCGTAGAAAGCCCAAGAATATGTGTGGGTAATCCCAACTCTCTAGCTTTTGTAGTTTTCGAGATCTCAGCGTTCATCCGGACGGACAGACGGACATGGCTAGATCGACTCGGCTAGTGACCCCGATCAAGAATATATATACTTTATAGGGTCGGAAACGCTTCCTTCTACCTGTTACATACTTTTGCACGAATACAATATACCCTTTTACTCTACGAGTAACAGGTATAAAAATAATATGTGTATTTTGATTTTGCTTTTGGTGCGTGTTTTTGCTAATTGTGTGTATTTGTTGTTGTGAAAGTAACTATTTAATTGGTAAAATGTACCATTTTTGTAGTTGGGGACTGTTTGACTGTTATAACAGTTGATTTTACCAAGTTTTTTTTTTTTGTGTGCACCTATCCCCGCCGGTCCCAACAGCTCCAAATTCCTAAATTTTCACTTTCACCTCCCTCTCTCCCAAACCAATTAAAATTGATTAAGTCTTTGTATGCATCCTGTTAGTTTTTAGCGATACCTTTCGATTGGTGTATCACTCGTTATGATCGGACCATCACAGCAGATTAGTAGTAGTCGCCTTCAAACACTCTTCTGGTCCGCTTTGTCACTACGTGAACTGCTGTCTACAGTCTGGGTATTCCCTAAACTGTTGAATTGCTAAATTGTTGAAAATTCAACAGAAAATTTCAGCAATTAAGGGGAACGACCCAAAATGGTTCTTGTTGAATTTTCAAACAGCTGTTATTTATTGATTCAAGTTTCACTGAACTTAAAACATGTAATAACATATAATAAGAAAATAATGTAAACTGATAATACTAAAATGTTGCAGAGTTGCCATGACTTTTAGTAAAATAAGGTGACAACTCTGGTTTTCAACGATTCAACAAAATTTTCAACCGCCTCGAGGCTGAATGTTGACTTTGTATGGAACAGCTGATTAACAGCTGACCAAAATTCAACAATTCAGCAATTCAACAGTTTAGGGAATACCCTGAGTGATTTACTGTAACAGCTGTTAAACAACACTAAAAAAATTTATTTTCTCGAAAAATCTAAAAACTTGTCTATCAATCATTAAATTATTGTATTTCACTCGTACTTAAAGATGTTTAAATTGACGCCCTCCTAATTGGTAGCCAATTGGAAGGCGCGGTCCCTTAAAGAAATTCTGATTGTTATTATGTAGTCAAATACGGCAAATGATAAATAAATGGAATTGAAACAAGCTAACTTTTTTTGAGGCAAGTTTTCTGCGGCTATATATAGTAGTCTCCTAGCGCACACTTCCGGTGCGATTCGTCACTGCGACCACAGTGATTTAGTATAAATATCCTTAAGTTCTCATAGAAAGGGCAGAGAACAGAATTTACTATACATACACATAAATTAGTCAATGACAAAGCTAGGTATTTTTGCTATATTTTGATAATAACTGTACTTAAAAATTAAATTACTGAAAGAGTGGCGGCAAGTGGCGATTCTATACATTTGAACAACAATTAAATTTTCTGCAAATACCAATAGGTTTCAGAAGTGGACTCCGCTGGACTTACTTTATTGCTTCATTTGAAATTAAGAGTTCTTAAAAAATTTACCTTTAACACTCAAATTTAAGAAAAACAAGAGAGAACGCTATAGTCGAGTACCTCGACTATCACATACTCATACGAGGCAATGCAATATGTCTGTACAGATGTACGATTTTAAGGAAGCGTGCCGAATGAGAAACATTGAGAAAGTGTCTTTATTAAATAAATAGTATAATAAATAAATAAATACCGATATTGGGACTTTTGTATGTTGAAGGTGCGATCGTCACTGGGTTTTTACCTTGTTAAGAGGTTTTTTTGTTTGATATATGGGTGGTTCTTTTACAAACCAAACACCTTTTCTTGGGACAAATTTTTGATTTGCCTGAAACTATTTTACGTGTATTATTCGGAAAATAAGTAATCACGTGTATCAAGATTTTTTTGAATAAGTATTGAAAATCTGTATTTCCGGTTGTAGTAATCCAATTGACTTCGTGTCATTTGCATTAATTCCTATAAAACCTCTTCTTTAAAAAAAAAAAATTTTTTAGAAAGAGTTTTAAACTTCTAATTTTAATTTAAAAAATTATTTTTTTTCGGCCAAATCCTGATACACGTGCTTACTTATTTTCCGAGTTGTACAAGTAAAAAAAGTTTCATAAAAATAAAAAATGTAAAAAAATATTTTTGGCCAAATCTGTTCGGTTTGTAAAAGAACTGCCATATGCACTTCCACGAAAAAGTCCACAAAGCCAAAGACTTGTAAACTTGTAATAAAACATATTTCCACATGATTTTGGCCCAATATTAGTTTCTAATTAGTTTGATCCTCAGCTAAACTAAAAAATTGTAGTATATTTTGATTATTATACCCGTTACTCGTAGAGTAAAAGGGTATATTGTATTCGTGCAAAAGTATGTAACAGGGAGAAGGAAGCTTTTCCGACCCTATAAAGTATATATATTCTTGATCAGGATCACTAGCCGAGTCGAACTAGCCATGTCCGTCTGTCCGTCTGTCTGTCCGTCCGTATGAACGCTGAGATCTCGGAAACTATAAAAGCTAGAGGATTGGCATTTTGCATGCATATTCTTGGAGTTCCTACGCAGCGCAAGTTTATTTCAAAATGGTGCCACGCCCCCTCTAACGCCCTCAATCGCCCTAAACCATTTTTTGAAAGGTGTCTGGCGCCCACACCATTCAAGATTTTGGAAAAGGGCAGTTTTATTGTGATTATCAATACCTATCGAAATGTAGAAGAAATTTTTCAAATCGGACCATTCGTTAAAAAGTTATGCCCGATCAAAGATTTTATATATCTATCTCCCTCGCACTCCCTTATCTGAGTAACGGGTATCTGATAGTCGGGGCACCCGACTATAGCGTTCTCTCTTGTTTTTATGACAAGTTTTATCAATATACGCAAAATTTAGTTTTTGGCTATATTTTTGTTATTTTTTGGACCTGTCTTCTGTTGTTAATTTATTCTATACGAATGCTACTATGTGACATTTTTCTGAACTGAATGCCTCATGTACATGTTAAACCATTAAGTTACAAGCAAAACAGCCAGCAATTGAGAGCTAGGGTTAAAGAAATCCACTTTACAAAACGGTGAGAAAAAATGTCCCGAGCGAATGTGTTTGAAACTACATAAAGAAAAAACTGCCAACAGTTTTTGACTAAAACTAAAACCATTTGACTGAGACGTATTTAGACAACATTCTAAAAAAATCGAAATAAAATAATCCATCAGAATTCGCTAAAATCTTATGTTGAACGTACTTAGGCAAAATCCACTTCTTAAAAACTAAAAATGGTACAAAATCAAGATTTTTACACAAAATAGAGTTTGGGAAGAGTGATAAGTCAAGACCATTACTAAAATTTAAATCGATGTTCTTTTATTTTTTTTCAACCTCAAAGGTGTGCAAATGTCCCGAGCGACAATATGGAAGTGCCCATACGTATCTCCCCCCTTAATCAGCTGTTCCATACAAAGTCAACTTTAAGCCTCGAGGCTGTTGAAAATTTTGTTGAATCGTTGAAAACTAGAGATGTCACCTTATTTTACTAAAAGTCATGGCAACTCTGCAACATTTTGCTTAGCAAGTCTATTAGTAAAGCTTTTCAACAAATAACAGCTGTTTGAAAATTCAGCAAGAACCATTTTGGGTTGTTCCCTTAATTGCTAAAATTTTCTTTTGAATTTTCAACAGTTCAGCAATCCAACAGTTTAGGAACACTCAGAATATATTCAGGGTATTTAATTGCGTTGCAAAAGAGTAAAATTTGTAAGTTTGCCAGACGAAAATTGTGAACGACCATTTATCAAAAATCGTTGCAAGATGTTGACGTACAAAAAAGGTTAACTCCATATTTTTACGAATTGCTTGATGAAAAAATAAATGCAAGGGAGGCTTTGCCTAAATTAAAATTGACATATGTACATAAAATATCCCTCTTTTTACTTTCTTTGAGAAGTCCGCGACTTATTAGGCGTTAAATGGATGAGGACGGACATTAAAGTTCATTACTGGAATTAAAGTCATTCTTATTAGGTTTCACCAAAAATTTGGTTAAGCCGCGAGTTCTTCAGCTGAATGGTTGGCCAACTTCTTGGTAAGGACTGTCATTTCTTTAAGCCTAGTACTCAGTTCGGCAAGAGTTTCGCTAGTCGAAAAATATTATTATTTTGTAGTGTGACCGATGTTTTCAGAGTTCACCCGCTTTGCATGTAGAATGGTCTTATTGTAAATCAGCTGGGTTCACAAACAGCAAACAAATCAACTGGCGACAATTTTAAAATATTACAAAACATTCAGCCAACCTCGGTCGCAACCTTCAAATTTGCTGTTGGCATGGCGATATGTATTGGTACAACTCCTACAGGCAGTTTTCCATTGGTTTTTGGCGTCTTCCATCCATTTATAATTTGTTATTGGCACACAGCTTCTGCACAAACACAGCCAAACTATTTTGTATGGTAATTGTTGTTGGAACTGCTTACACTTTTCAAACGTTTGCAACGCAATTGAATACCCTAATTAACTTCTTCTCAAACAACAAAAACGTTATTACCAAAATATAAATGGTTTGGTTCAACTGAAACTATGATTTTTCAAAAACTAAGCAAATTTTAAAGCCTCCTGTTTAGCAATAGAACATGGCGGATTGATTTTGGAATGAATGTTATGAGTATGTAATTTGAATTCTCTTTACTTAGACTAAATCATTAAATATACACATAGAACTGATTCCTGTTAATTTAACATTATTTTCGAACCAATCTAAATTATAATTAGTTTCATTTCTTAAGGAATCTTCATGCGAGTCAAATTGAGTTCTTTTGCTTTGATCGTTTGCACACACGACAAAATCGAGTCGAGTTAAGAGAAATACATATAGACAACAAAAATTCAATTTTTTTTATTTCTTAAATTGGTAGAATAACTCTTTAAGGATGTGTCATGAAAGTTTCACGAACGTTGGGGCGGGGGTGGCTTGATCGCTGAAGGTGTTAAGTCCCAGGGAAAGCGGATGAATTTCCGCGCAGAAATATTATCGAAAACGCGGAAGACAATTTCGGGGTTTTGTGCGACGTGCGGATCTTTATTTGTACACTTGTAAATTGAAACTAATTACAGGAAACTTAGCTTAGAAGCTCTAAAACCGAGCGGAGATTTGTGGGAGAGTTGGGAAGGGAGACCGAAGGGCAGTACGAGCGAGCGAGATGTAAATATGTACAATCATAAAAAAAATCGAAGAATTTCCATTAAATCAAGGAAATTCTTTCTTGA
The DNA here is from genome assembly GCA_035046095.1 of Drosophila pseudotakahashii. Classification (NCBI taxonomy): domain Eukaryota; kingdom Metazoa; phylum Arthropoda; class Insecta; order Diptera; family Drosophilidae; genus Drosophila; species Drosophila pseudotakahashii. Next base: position 1,111,157 of record JAWNOE010000055.1, on the reverse strand, counting down.
ATTTTTGCCAAAGGCGACCTCACCTTTGTTTTAGGAAATGTTTTTTTTTAAAGGCACCTTTAAAACCAGAAAAAATATTTCTTGAAACAAGAAATTAAATTTCTTAAAACAAGAAAGGGTTTTTTGGAAAGCCACCATTAAAAGAAGAAAAACGAGAAAGTAAGCTTCGGCCAGCCGAAGCTTTTATACCCTTGCAGATCATTCCTATTAACTTGCAAAAACATTAAAGTTAGATTTATTTGCAATCTAAGTTTTAGCTGTTTTCATATTATGGTAGCTTTATAAGATAGGCGTCCGAATTTTGTTAAATTTACTTCGAAATTTTAAAATGTTAAAGAGAATGTCCCAGAGAAGAAGATAATATAATAAAAATCAACAAAGATCGCATTTTTTCCTATTAATTTCCATTTAATTTTCCGACCGTTCCTATGGCAGCTATATGATATAGTCATCCGATTTTTTAACAAGTTAATTCGAAAATTAGAAATATTTAAATAATAATATTCCCAAAAGTAGAAGGTAATATTTTAAAAAACACCGACTCTCGAATTTTTTTACTTTAAGAAATTAAACTTCTTAAAACAAGAAATGTTTTTTTAAAAAGGCACCTTTCAAACAGAAAAAATATTTCTTAAAACAAGAAAATAAATTCTTGTTTTAAAGGTGGATTCTTTCTTGTTAAAAAATGTAAAATTTCCTTTCAAGAAATTTTATTTCTTGATTTAAGAAATAATATTTATTGAAAGGAAGTTTATACATTAACCCTGAAATATGAAATAAAATGTAACTTCGTTTTTTTTTGATATTGCATATTTTATTTAATTACATTTGAAATATTTAACACTTAACATTTAAACATTTTTTATTATCAAATTTTTGCATATTAGCATATGAGTTATTATTGGTGGTGTATTTAATTCACATAATTTTACTATTGTATACCCCATTGCCCTTTAAACTTCATATGACATAAGGTGATCACAAATCTCAGTATCTAGTTACAGGCATAAAAACCATTTTCTTCGCATTCCTTCATCTGGAAAAAAAGAGTTATTGGGATATAAAATATTTCTTTTTAGATACACTACATTTTTTGAAATAATGTAATGTTAATAATAGCCAAAATACATACTTTGTTTATACGATGCCGAATTCACGCTATCATTTCACGCTTTCGGCCGATTCGTGCTTGTATAAACGCCATTTCGTGAATTCGGCAACACACGAAAGTTGACTATGATTTCAGCCTCAAAGCGTGATTTGGTGATAAGCAGCTCTGGTAACTCTGTTAAAAATTATCAACGTTGCCAGATCGCTAGAAATTTAAAGCCATTCGTAGGCTATTTCTCCACTCAGAGCTATTAAAGGTTAAAAATGATCACTTATTTTTACCGGTCCGGCATCCCTATCAGCTGAGAGTGAACAAAAGCATGAATTCTCTGCTGTCGTATAAACAGGGGTTTTTTCTATTTCGCGGTTTCAAGAAATCGTGATTGCTATCGTATAAACATAGTAACAAACACGTTGGTCAAAAGACCGACAGAGAGAGGCAAGGCAGATAGAACTCGAAGATGGGGGTTGAAAATCGAAGTTCAGAGAGAGAGAGAGTCACGGGAGAGACACGTACGAGCGAAGGAAGACCGAATGTAAGCAGGCCAGATCATGACAGTTTGAAGAAGTAGTAGAGAGAAACGTCGGTCAAGAGAGCGAGAGAGACAAGCAAAAGATAGAAGGGTTGAAAATCGGATTTTAGATCGGGTGAATTACGTACCTGCATACATATTTATATGCCTAAGTATTACTGTGTTTATACGATGCCGAATTCACGCTATCATTTCACGCTTTCGGCCGATTCGTGCTTGTATAAACGCCATTTCGTGAATTCGGCAACACACGAAAGTTGACTATGATTTCAGCCTCAAAGCGTGATTTGGTGATAAGCAGCTCTGGTAGCTCTGTTAAAAATTATCAACGTTGCCAGATCGCTAGAAATTTAAAGCCCTTCGTAGGCTATTTCTCCACTCAGAACTATTAAAGGTTAAAAATGATCACTTATTTTTACCGGTCCGGCATCCCTATCAGCTGAGAGTGAACAAAAGCATGAATTCTCTGCTGTCGTATAAACAGGGGTTATTTCTATTTCGCGCTTTCAAGAAATCGTGATTGCTATCGTATAAACATAGTATATGTCAAACAAATACAACATATTTTTTTTTTGATATACTTACCTTAGAAGGTTTTAAAACAAAATTACAGCTTCGCCAAACCAACTGCTCTCACTGCAGGTATTTTAGAGATTTCTCCGACATGTTTCACTCTGAAAAATAAATATAATGCAAGTAATAAGGCGAAATAATAGAACTCTACACCTACAAATAGATGTACAAATGAATGTATGTACGTAGCTTTTAGCTAGAAAACAATTCAACTAAGTTTGTGTAAAACTTGTTTAAGAGACTTCGAATTTTTCCTTTAATTAGATACATACATTTGTATGCGCGCTATACAAAAAATTATATATGTACATACCTTTGAATAATTGGAAAAGGCTTCACTCTTTATCCGCTTGAAAATCACGTCCATCACTTACGAATCTTTTTTCACAACTGACTCTCGGATGATCAGAGAAGTCGGTAGCCGGGTAGTAGTCGGGCCGAGTAGGCCCTTCGTCCTACTTCGTTTTTTTCTGTCGTCAACATTCGGTATCCGAAGGAAGTCAATGGCTACTTTCTTATATTCAAGGGACATTTCTTTCACATATTCAAAGGCGATTTCGCCATTAAATACGTAGAAAATGTTTTGGCTGCGACGGCAAAACAAACATATGAGATTTTCATTTTTCTATTTTCAAGAAAAATTATTTCTTGAATTTTCTCCATCAAGAAAGGTTTTCTATATTTAAAGGCAAATTTTCTAATTACAAGAATTTTTTTCCATTTTCAAGGGTAAGCCGATTCAATGGCGAGATTTCTAAAATTGAGATATAAATTTTTATGAGTGTATTTATTAAATAATAAAAAGTTTATATTTACTATATTTAACTTCGAATTTATTAGTGGAAACCATAATTTTAAAATAAAATCAAAAAATAAATTCGATTCCATCTCGGATTCGCCTTCACTATCGCTCTTGTCGCTCATAAATTCTGCTGCTTTTAACAGAGTTAAAGCTTCCTTCGGAAAGGTGTGCACCTTTTTTTTCGGCAACTTCCGTTTGGTAGATATTATTGGATCGGAGGTAATCAAAAACATATTTAAAATGTCCTGGTTACTCCTCACCCTATCCATTTTTCTCGAATAACATCACTCAGAAAATTATTTTTCTTAAATATAGAAAAACAAAATTTTTCTGTGCTTTAGAAAAAAATTTTCTGAGTGATGTTATTCGAGAAAAATGGATAGGGTGAGGAGGAACCAGGACATTTTCAATATGTTTTTGATTACCTCCGATCCAATAATATCTACCAAACGGAAGTTGCCGAACAAATAAAATTTCTTGAAAGGAAATTTTACATTTTTTAACAAGAAAGAATCAACCTTTAAAACAAGAATTTATTTTCTTGTTTTAAGAAATATTTTTTCTGTTTGAAAGGTGCCTTTTTAAAAAACCATTTCTTGTTTTAAGAAGTTTAATTTCTTAAAGTAAAAAAATTCGAGAGTCGGTGTTTTTTAAAATATTACCTTCTACTTTTGGGAATATTATTATTTATATATTTCTAATTTTCGAATTAACTTGTTAAAAAATCGGATGACTATATCATATAGGAACGGTCGAAAAATTAAATGGAAATTAATAGGAAAAAATGAGATCTTTGTTGATTTTTATTATATTATCTTCTTCTCTGGGACATTCTCTTTAACATTTTAAAATTTCGAATTAAATTTAACAAAATTCGGACGCCTATCTTATAAAGCTACCATAATATGAAAACAGCTAAAACTTAGATTGCAAATAAATCTAACTTTAATGTTTTTGCAAGTTAATAGGAATGATCTGCAAGGGTATAAAAGCTTCGGCTGGCCGAAGCTTTCTTTCTCGTTTTTCTTCTTTTAATGGTGGCTTTCCAAAAAACCCTTTCTTGTTTTAAGAAATTTAATTTCTTGTTTCAAGAAATATTTTTTCTGGTTTTAAAGGTGCCTTTAAAAAAAAACATTTCCTAAAACAAAGGTGAGGTCGCCTTTGGCAAAAATTCAAGAAAGAATTTCCTTGATTTAATGGAAATTCTTCGATTTTTTTTATGAGTGTACATATTTACATCTCGCTCGCTCGTACTGCCCTTCGGTCTCTCTTCCCAACTCTCCCACAAATCTCCGCTCGGTTTTGGAGCTTCTAAGCTAAGTTTCCTGTAATTAGTTTCAATTTACAAGTGTACAAATAAAGATCCGCACGTCGCACAAAACCCCGAAATTGTCTTCCGCGTTTTCGATAATATTTCTGCGCGGAAATTCATCCGCTTTCCCTGGGACTTAACACCTTCAGCGATCAAGCCACCCCCGCCCCAACATTCGTGAAACTTTCATGACACATCCTTAAAGAGTTATTCTACCAATTTAAGAAATAAAAAAAATTGAATTTTTGTTGTCTATATGAATTTCTCTTAACTCGACTCGATTTTGTCGTGTGTGCAAACGATCAAAGCAAAAGAACTCAATTTGACTCGCATGAAGATTCCTTAAGAAATGAAACTAATTATAATTTAGATTGGTTCGAAAATAATGTTAAATTAACAGGAATCAGTTCTATGTGTATATTTAATGATTTAGTCTAAGTAAAGAGAATTCAAATTACATACTCATAACATTCATTCCAAAATCAATCCGCCATGTTCTATTGCTAAAAAGGAGGCTTTAAAATTTGCTTAGTTTTTGAAAAATCATAAAGTTTCAGTTGAACCAAACCATTTATATTTTGGTGATAACGTTTTTGTTGTTTGAGAAGAAGTTAATTAGGGTATTCAATTGCGTTGCAAACGTTTGAAAAGTGTAAGCAGTTCCAACAACAATTACCATACAAAATAGTTTGCTAGGCCTACAACACCCCAGCCTATGTATACAAATCTGTTGTACTTGTGTAGAAATAATGGTTTAAAATAGAGGTTTTAAATACTACAAAAATACTAAAAAGTCACGTTTGAGTCTATGGTGATGTCATTCTAAAAACTGATTGACTCTTAAGAATTCACGTATAAATTTTGTTGCTCTACTTTTGGCGACCAATGTTTTCTTGGTAAATGGTATTGTTAAACGATGCAGATATAGCTTCTATGTATATGTCAAAGAATTCGCGGTTTATTTTTGGTATTTTGATATTTAATTGAGGGCTTAGATAAGACAGTAAAGCCTAGTACTCAGTACGGCGAAAACTTCTAGCTAAGCAAAGAAGTAAGCGAGAGGCAAATAGGTAGCTAAAGCCTTTAGCCGGGGACTTTTTTCACCGCGGTACTCAGATGAGCTAAGGAAATGGTAGGAAATTACCAAAAATATACCAGATTTAGCGGATGAATTCCGATGAATTCCGATGAACGCGCCCCAAAGAATAGAAAATTTGATCTTTGGCTGTGTTTGTGCCTTTTAATTAAAAAAAATTTCCTTTTTAATGCGTAATACTTTTATATTATCTGATAGTCGGGGCACCCGACTATAGCGCTCTCCCTTGTTTTTTTTTTAAATATACTTTTATTTAATAGTTGAGTGTAAGCAAAATAAAAATAAATAATGTTTTATATTTTTATTTTTTCAAATTATTGTTTTTGAAAATGGCGCAGGCACGTATTAAATTTATACAAGAGCGCATTTTAATTTTGAAACCAAGAAGATAAAAAATATTGTCGCTTCCTTAAAAAATTTTATTGAGCAATGAAATTGGATTTTTTAAAAGTGGTTAAAAAGTAAAAATAGATTGTGTCATCAAAGAAGTTGTGTAATTCTGGCCTTCACTATTTAGAGAATACGAAATTGTTAGATAAAGGAAAATCGCGATGAGGAATGTACAATTTTAAAACAATTAAGAAAAACCCATGTTATAAATTTGGTAGCTTAGACTTAAACTGTTTGCGAGATATATGGAAAAGACTTTTATTTTATTTTTTGAAAAATAAAAGTCTTTCAAAGACTTTTACTAAATGTTTTGTCAGAATAAAAGTCTTTAAAAGATTTTTATTTGTTTGATTTGAAGAAAAAAGTTTCGGAACGACTTTTATTTGAATAATAATAAATAACTATTATTCGAGACTTATACAAATAAAAATCAAAAATAAAAGTTATTTTTGAGCGATATTATAAAAATTGATAATAATAATTATTTTAAAACTTTTACAATAAAGATTTAAACTGTTACGGTCTCTGCTATTTTAAATTAATCGTCACTTTTGGGGTCGCTCACCCCAGTGTGCGGCAGCCGAAAAATTGAAACCTCCTTATGGAGATATTAATAATGGTAGAGTTAACAAGAGAAATGGTGACAAAGTAAAGCTATCCAGCCTGAACAAAGAAGGACTGTTTGTTATACCCTTGCAGAGGGTATTATGATTTCAGTCAGAAGTTTGCAACGCAGTGAAGGAGACGTTTCCGACCCCATAAAGTATATATATTCTTGATCAGCATGACAAGACGAGTCGATCTAGCCATGTCCGTCTGTCCGTCCGTCTGTCCGTCCGTCTGTCCGTCCGTTTCTACGCAAACTAGTCTCTCAGTTTTAAAGCTATCGGGCTCAAACTTTCCCAAAAGTCTTCTTTCTATTGCAGGTAGTATATATGTCGGAACCGACCGGATCGGACAACTATATCTTATAGCTGCCATAGGAAGGATCAAAAAAGAAAACCGTAAAAAACGTAAAAAAAATTCTAGCTTTGGTGTTTTTTGAAATGTTACCTTTTACTTTTGGGAATACTATTTTTAAAATATTTCTGAATTTCGAATACAATTTTTAAAAAATCGGATGACTATATCATATAGCTGTCATAGGAACGGTCGGAAAAAATCTTTGTTGATTTTTATTACTTTCTTTTCTTCTCCTTTCTTGTTAATATTCTGATGTTGAACTTACTACCAAACAAGAAAGGAAGCTAGCTTCGGCCAGCAGAAGCTTATATACCCTTGCAGATCATTCCTATTCATTTACAAAAACATTACATTTAAATTAACTTGCGTATATGTTACAATAATCCAAATTTTAGCTGATTTCGTATTACTTTGGCGTTGATTTTTTGATCCTTCCTATGGCAGCTATATAATATAGCCGTCCGAATTTTGTTAAATTTTATTCGAAATTTTGAAATGTTAAATAAAAGGCATATCCCAGAGGAAAAGACAATGTAATAAAAATCAACAAAGATATAATTTTTTTCCTATTAATTTCCATATAATTTTTCGACCGTTCCTATGGCAGGTATATGATATAGTCATCGGATTTTTAAAAATTTTATTCAAAATTCAGAAATATTTAAAAAATATTATTCGCAAAAGTAGAAGGTGATATTATAAAAAACACTAAAGCTAGAATTTTTTTTAGGTTTCTTTTTTCGATTCTTTCTATGGGAGCTATAAGATATAGTTGTCCGATCCGGTCGGTTCCGACATATATACTACCTGCAATAGAAAAAAGACTTTTGGGAAAGTTTGAGCCCAATAGCTTTAAAACTGAGAGACTAGTTTGCGTAGAAACAGACGGACAGACGGACATGACTAGATCGACTCGTCTTGTCATGCTGATCAAGAATATATATACTTTATGGCGTCGGAATCGTCTCCATCACTGCGTTGCAAACTTCTGACTGAAATCATAATACCCTCTGCAAGGGTATAAAAAGTACGAATTGATAGGTCAAATTTTGTGCAAGGTCATGGTGGGGAAAAATGATTGCAAAGAGCAGCAACCCTAAAGACAACGAAAGTGACTCTGACCAAACAATAGCAGCTTGTTCTGACAATGAAGAACAAGGAGAAGAAAAACTAAGTACTAATGAAAATAACGATAATTTCAAACTAACAACTAATACTAATAAATTTGGTAGCAAATGAAAAAATCAGACAGAAAAAACTGAACGTCGTAATTTCTTGTACAATACTTATCATATTGGTGAAGCTGCCGTGCTTGTCTCAACCAAGGAAAGCATTTTCTTGAGCATATTGAAATGATTCTAAGGAACTGGATAAGAGTTTTCTCTTCAAAGCAAAATTGTTTGTGAGTAATACAAATATTAATAAATGAAGTATATGACAAGGAAAAGCCAGGCCTTCGACGTTTTTCATACACTGATCAAAAAATGGAATAGTAAATTTAAATATCCGCCTATTGAATCGAAAATCTCATATTTGGTATTTACATTCAATACAAAAAACATTGTATTAAATACGAATCATATTAAAATGCTTAGTTTAATATTAAAATATTTAAATCCAAGAAGGGCATATTACATTTAAAATTGGGTAGATTTTTTTTTAAAAGCATTATATTTATCGTTAATATTTTAAGAATTAAAAAAATACCTTTTGAAATTAAAAATGTTTCATATTAATTTTTCCTATTCAAAATATTTCATTTTAAAGTTTTTAAAATTTTAAGTTGTAGAAAGTTTTTAATGTTCGCAAGCGGGTTAACTTCACATTTAAGATGAACTTATGCACTTCCGCGTAACATGGTGCGATGGCACAATTGGTAAGGCGTCTGGCTCTAACGCGGGAGGACCCAGGTTCAAAACCCAGCTAAAGCAGTGTAAGTAAAAAGTTTTTAAGATGCATATTTTACATTTCCATAACAATTTAAAAAACAATAATGTTGTTAATACAAATACTAAAAAAAAAATAAGTTATGTCCTGATCGGGATTTGAAGCTCATACCCCACGAGCACAAAATAGTAGCAGAGCAAGCACACTTGGCCCCTAAGCCATGCCCATATTATTTTCTTTCGTGACAGAATGCTTACAAGAGCATTCATGCCAATCTTTCTCTACTTTAAAGTTAAAATTTCCATATTTAAATTTAATATTGAAAAAAAAGTTAATATGCACATATTTAAATTTAATAAAAATGTATGAAAATCAAAGCGAAAAATTTTTGGATTGAATATGAAATCTTTGGATTTACTACGTTTTTTTTATCAGTGTAGCTGCAAAAAAACAATTAGATTCACCAAAAAATTATGAACAATTGTTTTCTAATAAATAAAAATTAAATTACGGACGCGACAGACTTAAAAATGTATTTAAAAATATTAATACGCTCATTTTTATTGTCAAAAAATTAATGTTAATTTGTTCCAACTACCCTTGCTTTACGCATAAAAGGTCGTTTTGGACAGGGTTCGGAAATACTACTACAAAACTTTTGGACGAGTGAAAAGAAAAAATAAGGTTTTTTGATTACGGACGCGACATTAAAAATGATTAAAAATAAACTTCAATAAAGGCATCTATTCCATTAATATTAAACAAGTCTTCATTTTTTCCTGATAGCATTTGCCTTTAGCTTCCACAGAATGTGGAAAAATGTTGCTGAGATAAACAGTATGTGTTGCTCGTGTTTCAAAGCTGCATATCTTCGCGTAAAAAATTTAATTTGGAAGGAAATGTAATTGATTTACAAAATATATATACCAATGCTATAAAAATTTTCCACCAACTTTTAATTGTTGGGGTTTGGTTGACTTTTTCCTAGAAATGCCCATATACAACATCATACCCTGCAGTTCCATTTATCACCTTTTAAGCAGTGAATCACTGCCAAAAAATTAAGCACTAAGCGCTCAATCACTAGTGAATTTGTATGAAAAATAGCGATGATTTTAACATGGGCATGTCCTAGGGGCTCATCACTGCCAGAAACTGGCGCTGATTTAGCACCTGTTCATCACCATTCGCCTAATTCATCACCTTATAGGCGCTTTTTCAACCCCTAATTATCACCCAAATTCATCGCCCATTTTCATTGAAAATATGTAAAATTTCATTGCTTTTATCAATGGGTTTATTAATACATTAAATTAATAGATTTTTACCAACTACGGTGACTTGTAGGGGTCTTCGGCAGGTTCTCAGCTTCCAGAGTCTTGGTGAGCTGCCTTTTCGCGCATGGAGATTATTCACGCATTTCCGCATTCTCTCCAGAGGCTCTGTAGGCTCCACCTGACCAATAGGATCTGAATTTGGAAAATATTTGTTTTTACGAGGCAAGAATGATAAAAACTTACTTATCAGTGGAATAATAACATCCTTCTGGGCTGTAGGACAAAATGATTTCATCTGAAAAGATATTTTATAAGCACTTTGTACCATCAGCTTGACCTAAAAATATTAAAAATAAAGATTATATAAAAATTAAAAGCTACTGTAATTAAGATAAGACAATACACTTGACAATTACTTACCTAAAAATGTATTCTTAATTAAAGCACTTTGGTTTAAACTCTAAAATAACTAATCACAGCAATGCTACTCCTTTAAAGTAAAACGCAGTTGAAAACCGCGGATAAACAGCGCCTGCCCTCGAGAAATAGAAAAAGAATACTGAGCGAGAAAAACAACATCAATTGCAATCTCTCTTGTTGTTGTCTTCCCTTTGCCACGATCGCGCTTGCCCAGCTTGCAGAGCGAGACAGGCGAGGTTCGACATTTTGTCTCGTTTTTCTATGATTTTAAGAGAGAGAAATTTGGGAGAGCGTGATTGAGAGAGAGGGGGTTTGTGAGAGAGTCGATTCTGCAGACGCTCTGCCGGCGTCGCAGTCGACTCAGTGCATTTCAGCGCTTGGGCTAAATTCGGGAACTGCAGGGTCATGGTGGAACTATATAGTTACACCATGTGCAGGGTGGCTTTTGGGCAAGAGAGCGAAAAGCCAGTTGGCTTTTGGGCAAGAGAGCGAAAAGCCAGTTGAAAAGCCAGCACCCAAAAATCGTGTGCAAAAAAATCGTATGGCGTTATCCATCTTCATATTCTAATGACTTTGCAATTACCGTATGTGCAGTGACGGACAAAAGTATAGGAACGACCCCCTATTTGGAAGTTTACCCACTCCCATTGCTTTTACGGGAATGTTATTAATGTTATTAATATACAAAAACCATAATTGTATTCTTATTATAAACAACTTTTAAAGTTACAAACAAAAACGTAACTTAACTTGACTTTTTTACATAAAACTTTCCACATTTTCGCTTCAAAATTACTGGTGGTAAGAACGATTACCGGGGAGCAGAAAACAGCAATTCTTCAGGATATGCGCCGTATGCTTAGGATCATTTTCATGTTGGAGGACTGGCCGGCTAGCAGCTCCGCTCTTCAGGCAGAGATAGATGAAATGGAGCTAGAGAGCTAAAGGAGGTCGAACGTAGACTTTTGTCCGCCACTGTACGTATGTATGTTTGTTACATCAAAAATTTACCTCGGTGGATGCCTTGAAATCATATTCGCTTTGAATCACCATTTTAAAATGCACTATCGCCACACCTTTTAAAGATTTATTTCAAAAATGCAAAGGGGGCAAATTCCTGTGTTAACAATGAAGATTTGAAAAAGATGAATATTATGCTTTCATTCCCAGGAATTTTTTTGAATCGTGGGGGATCATTAAAGGAGTTCCAACTGGTTTTTCCGATCAGGAAATTTCGGAAAATGTTTTTTCGCCGGTTAAGATAAACTTTATCGAACGTCAGGCGTGAGAAAGCGCTTAATGATAATATGCAGGGTTTTAAACTAGTACCTAGTACCTAAAAATTGGTTTTGATGGTGTAGAGTTGCCCGAAAAAATCTCTCTTTTTTTTTGTGTTTGTTCCCTGAAAGTAAGCCACTACATACCTAAGATTCGTCAACGTTTTAAATGTGGTCGACTTAATCATAATATTAGAATATATATTATAATATTTTTTCGAATAAATCGAAAACAAAATGGCGGCTGTGCAGAATTTCTTCGTAGGCCCATTTTTGTTGAAGGGGGTCCATGGCCAGACAGCTAACGTCCTTAATTTTTGATCTAGAACAAAAAATCAAGTTTGGTTAGTTTCTATTCATCAACACCTTAACAAAACTACTCACGTTTTGACAAATATGAAGAAAATTTTCCGTCTTTCAGTCAGAAAGAGGAAGTTGTGCAAAACAGGGATGCAAGAGTTAATGGAGTGCTGAAAAAGCACAGCAATGCCAGTCGCTTAGTATTAAAACCAACCAAAATAAAATGCTTTTTTTCTAATCTTCCTTTCTTTATTTGAGGGTTAAAATCGCCAAATACCCTTTTTTTGTATTCGTGCAAAAGTATGTAACAGGTAGAAGGAAGCGTTTCCGACCCTATAAAGTATATATATTCTTGATCAGGGTCACTAGCCGAGTCGATCTAGCCATGTCCGTCTGTCCGTCTGTCCGTCCGGATGAACGCTGAGCTCTCAGAAACTACAAAAGCTAGAGAATTGGGATTACCCACACATTTTCTTTGGCTTCCTACGCAGCGCAAGTTTGTTTCAGCCGGGGGCCACGCCCCCTCTAACGCCCACAATCGCCTTACGCCCACAATAAACGAGTTTAAAAAGTGTCTGGCGCCCACACCTTTAAAGATTTTGGAAAAGTAAAAATGCAGTTTTATTGCATTTATCAATACCTATCGAAATTTTTCAAATCGGACCATTCGTTAAAAAGTTATGCCAGATTAAAAATTTTCTATCTCCATCTCCCTCGCACTCACTTTGGCTGAGTAACGGGTATCTGATAGTCGGGGCACCCGGCTATAGCGTTCTCTCTTGTTTTTTAATCCGAAATATTTACATATTAATAAAAAAATGCAATGCGTTTTTTTTTACTGTTAAATAATTATATTTTGATAAAAATTATGTTTAAGTTATTTAAATTTGAAACAATCATTTACGGCTACTATTGCACCATAATAAAATATATATATGTTTATAAATATTAATGTTAATCAATAATTACACTGTGCAGCATTTTTAGTGCTTTCTAAATTTACCTCGATGGATGCTATATTTTTGGATTCGTTACGAATTCCCAAGTTAAACTGCGTTTTCCAAAAAGTTCTCCGACGCAAGGATTCTTAGCAGAAGGACCTCAAAGTTCGAAAAATGCTGAAATTGGCCAACTTTCCAGAGATCTCAGTAGCAAACGGATGCATGGTTTGATTCGATGTTAAAGTTTTTTAAAAGATACACTCTTTATCTTTCAAACCCAATACTTAGAATAATTTTAGGATTTTTTTTAAGGCAGAAACAAATTCTAGAAAACATAGTCAAAAAACATAAAAGTATACAGCTGCGGTCAAAATAGTAGTATTGTTGCTGCCCTGTGTATATAAAACTTTGTTGTTGTAATTGATATTTTCCTGGTAATATTGTATTGATTATAATTTTACTATTAGATAAAAAAAAGTTACAACATCAAACTTTTAAATCCACAGGGCGGCAACACTACTACTATTTTGACCGCAGCTGTATACTTTTTTGTTTTTTGACTATGTTTTCTAGAATTTTTCTCTGCCTTTAAAAAAATTCTAAAATTATTCTCAGTATGGGGTTTGAAAGATAAAGAGTGTATCTTTTAAAAAACTTTAACATCGAATCAAACCATGTATCCGTTTGCTACTGAGATCTCTGGAAAGTTGGCCAATTTCAGCATTTTTCGAACTTTGAGGTCCTTTTGCTAAGAATCCTTGCGTCGGGGAACTTTTTGGGAAACGCAGTTTAACTTGGGAATTCGTAACGAATCCAAAAATAGAACATCCATCGAGGTAAATTTTTGATGCTGCATAGTGTTATTAGCAAACATAATAAAATGAACAACTAGTGGGGAATAACGAGAAGAGAGTTAGATCAATTTGACTAAAAGTAAAAGAACAAAATGTGAATAGACTTTCTACAGCGCCTCTCGTGATGGTTCCGTGGCGCAGCTGGTAGAGTGCTCGACTGGAAACTGTGAGGCAAGCGGTCGCCCGATCCAGTCGGTTCCGACATATATACTACCTGCAATAGAAAGAAGACTTTTGGGAAAGTTTGAGCCCAATAGCTTTAAAACTGAGAGACTGGTTTGCGTAGAAACGGACGGACAGACGGACGGACAGACGGACGGACAGATGGACGGGCTAGATCGACTCTTCTAGTGATGCTGATCAAGAATTTATATACTTTATGGGGTCGGAAACGTCTCCTTCACTGCGTTGCAAACTTCTGACTAAAATCATAATACCCTCTGCAAGGGTATAACAACAACTCAAGGGGGATGTAGCGTCACAGAAACATTTGACATAGTTCCGATTGCCAAAGCAAAATTTCGGTATTTTCTAGAAAAATATTTTTCTATATATTAAAAAAACAGTATTTATATTTCTTAGAAAACCTTTGTTTCTGAATTGTAAGACATTACTTTTTTACTTTCTAGTAAAAAATTTCTAAATTGAAGGTTTTTTTCTTATTTTTTAGAAAAAAACGCCATTGTTATTAAGAACATACTTTCTTTAATATAGACAAAATCGCCAGTAAAGCAAATTCAAAGGCGATTTTCTAAAACCAAGGGCGATTTTAGTCGTTTTTTTTTTGAGTGTATACTAATGATATTAGCGATCATATTCCTACCTACCCAACCTTCATCAACAAGTTAGGGTATAAAGAAAATGTGAACGAAGAATCACTAGCATCGACCCAAGAAGATTTTCATACAAACACATACTTAAGAAAAACAATTAAAGAAAGAAGGAAACCAGTCGGCACGGAAGAAAGAAACTTTTCAGAATTATCACAATGAGTCTAAAATTTTTCCAGCATAATATTCAATCAATAAAATATAATAAAAATGATTTAGATTTTTTCTTAAATAATTTATATCTCTGTAGCCGTTTAAGCAGAAGTTTAGAAGCACAGAGACAATGGTTATGGAGGTGTTGCCATTGCTTACAAAAGTGATCTTAATGTTAAAAGATTTATTTTTGAAACAAATTCTGACATTATTTTGGCAAATTTGACCAAAAAATGCAGTAACATCAAAATTCCGTCGGTATATTTTGAGCCTCAACTATCGCATCCTGTTTTTCAAAATGAAATTGATAACCTTATTGAAAAACAAGAGAGAACGCTATAGTCGGGTGCCCCGACTATCAGATACCCGTTACTCAGCTAAGGGAGTGCGAGGGAGATAGATATATAAAATCTTTGATCAGGCATAACTTTTTAACGAATGGTCCGATTTGAAAAATTTCTTCTACATTTCGATAGGTATTGATAGTCACAATAAAACTGCATTTTTAGTTTTCCAATATCTTTAATGGTGTGGGCGCCAGACACCTTTCAAAAAATGGTGTAGGGCGATTGAGGGCGTTAGAGGGGGCGTGGCACCATTTTGAAATAAACTTGCGCTGCGTAGGAACTCCAAGAATATGCATGCAAAATGTCAATCCTCTAGCTTTTATAGTTTCCGAGATCTCAGCGTTCATACGGACGGACAGACGGACAGACGGACATGGCTAGTTCGACTCGGCTAGTGATCCTGATCAAGAATATATATACTTTATAGGGTCGGAAAAGCTTCCTTCTCCCTGTTACATACTTTTGCACGAATACAATATACCCTTTTACTCTACGAGTAACGGGTATAATTAGATCCTTTCGACAAGGTCTACACCTTTGGTTATTATATCAACAGTAGCAAGGGTTATTATACCCGTTACTCGTAGAGTAAGAGGGTATATTGTATTCGTGCAAAAGAATGTAACAGCTAGAAGGAAGCATTTCCGACCCTATAAAGTACATATATTCTTGATCAGCCGAGTCGATATAGCCATATCCGTCCGTATGAACGCTAAGATCTCGGAAACTAAAAAAAGCTAGTAAGTTGGGATTACCCACACATATTCTGTGGCTTCTTACGCAGAGCAAGTCTATTTCAGCCGAGCGCCACGCCCCCTCTAACGCCCACAATCGCCCACAATTTTGTTGCGTTTATTTATACCTATCGAAATGTAGAAGAAATTTTTCAAATCGGACCATTCGTTAAAAAGTTATGCCCGATCAAAGTTTTGTATCTCCATATCCCTCGCACTCCCTTTAGCTGAGTAACGGGTTTCAGATAGTCGGGGCACCCGACTATAGCATTCTTTCTTGTTTTTAAATGCAGACAATGCACACTGGGCCAGCTGATCCGATTTTTGGCCAAAAATACGTTTTCTTTTTTTAAGAAAATGGCCAAATTGAGTTTGGGATCCCTTTTATAATACATTTAACTAATTTATGCCAACGTTTCAAAGAATTCGGTCAAATAGTTTTCTTGTACCGTAATTTCAAAGTGGAAAATTCATCAAATATTGATGTAAATGAAAAACAAGAAAGGAATTTAACTTCGGCAAGCCGAAGTTTATATACCCTTGCAGTTATAATAAGTACCCAAAGTTTAGTCCTTACACGATCGGTGCTGTTCCTGGCATTCCAAATATATTATTTCCTATTAAAAATGTTTATATTAAATTGTCAAAAATTAAAACATACATAAATGTATGTATGCAGATCGTTGCTACTTATTTTAAATTTACGAAATTCCTAATTTAGCCTATAAACCGAGAAAAGATTTAATCAGAACTTCTTTCATTCATTTCCTTAAAAACAACAGTATTTTGACCTATGCAAACTACAAATACTTGCCAAAAACCATTGTGGTTTTTTTTAATCTTTCTAAAATTCTAATGGATTGTTTGCATAAGTTATCAGATGGACAAAACAGAAACAAAAAAATTCCTTGCACACAAATTCTTTCTCTAATTGTCTTTAAAACATTAGTACTTTGTCCAAAACATATTGTTGAGAAATAAAATGTCATACTGCATTGAGCATGTATTTAAATTCCCGATCCATTGCCATTCAAGCCTAAAAATATTATTCTAATCAACATTTTTTGAGAAAAAAATGGTTAAGAGAGTTTTGACTATTGCTGTTTCGCTCTAACCCAGATTAATAAATGGATTTTTTTTGTATGAACGAAGAGTAAAAATGTGCATTTCAAAGCAGTACTCTGTCCAAAACAAATATGCTTTGTCAAATATGGATTATCGCGATGAGTTCGTAATTCAAATCCAAATCATTTAGTGATAAGATCTAGTAAAAAGGGACCGTAATCATTATAAGTGAAAAAATAAAAATCACCATTTAATGATTATTTGTTAGCGAAAAAAAAAATCGCTCAGAAATAATGATTATTATGTGAGCGATATTATTTCGTTTAAAAATATCACTCAAAGTGCGATTGCTGCCGATCTGTGCGGAATTTCACAAAGTTTTAAACTTGTGCTTGACGGCTGCAATCACACTTTGAGTGATATTTTTAAGCAAAATAATATCGCTCACAAAATAATCATTATTTCTGAGCGATATTGCTAGAAAATAAACTTAATTTCTTTAAAAAAAATCAAAAAAATTCCTTTAAGATATATAAAGCTCTCCAACAACAAATATGATACTTTTGGTTAAGATTTATTAAATTTGAAACTTACAAACCCTTCTAAAATGTGATAGGATGTTCATCCTTTTACAGTTGAAAAAATTACTGTCTCCGATTCTAATTTGAATAAATTGAAGCAATATGATTGTCCTTAAGTGGATTTATAAGTCTAAGAACATTTTTGAAAGGAAGGAAAATTTCAGCCCGTTCTGCCCATCCTGTTGATCTTGGCCTTGCTACCTCGTTCTACCTTTTCACCTTTGTTAATTGTCTCTGTATTTATACCCGTTACTCGTAGAGTAAAAGGGTATATTGTATTCGTGCAAAAGTATGTAACAGGGAGAAGGAAGCTTTTCCGACCCTATAAAGTATATATATTCTTGATCAGGATCACTAGCCGAGTCGAACTAGCCATGTCCGTCTGTCCGTCTGTCTGTCCGTCTGAACGCTGAGATCTCGGAAACTATAAAAGCTAGAGGATTGGCCTTTTGCATGCATATTTTTGTAGTTCCCACGCAGCGCAAGTTTGTTTCAAAGAGGTGCCACGCCTCCTCTAACCGCCCCCTCATTTTTTTAAAGGTGTCTGACGCCCACACCTTTAAAGATTTTGAAAAAGTAAAAATGCAGTTTTATTGTGATTATCAAAACCTATCGAAATGTAGAAATTTTTTAAATCGGACCATTCGTTATAAAGTTATGACCGATCAAAGTTTTAATATATCCATCTGAGCTGAGTAACGGGTATCTGATAGTCGGGGCACCCGACTATAGCGTTCTCTCTTGTTTTCAAATCAATCCGTTCATTAAAAAATTATGCGCGATCAAAGTTTTATACCTCCGTCTACCTCGGACTCCTTCGAGTAACGGGTATCTGATAGTCGGGGCACCCGACTATAACGTTCTCTCTTGTTTTTTTTTTTAGTTTTAAATCATCGCATGGATGATAGAGCTACTGGTCGCAACAACACTGTATGCGCGATACACCCACGTCGACTCCTCTGCTACCGATATTAATCGTAGACGTTCTCAATGTTGGGATGTCGTTGATGCTCGAAAATATTCCTCCAGAATGTTGCTCTCAATGTCGTGATGTCATCAGAGAAAGTAGGTGATTGTATTATAGGTTAATCCTCCAGATTGATTAGCCGAGGATGTTTATGGACGATATGTTGTTGGTTTTAGTTCAATGGCTGGTACGTGATACACCCACGTCGACTCCTCTGCTCCCGATATTAATCGTAGACGTTCTCAATGGTTTAAATGGTTTTCTGTTAACAAATTTTTAGAAACTAAATTTTTTATTTTAACGACTTTTTAAAATGGGTCAAAAGTTGCATAGTGCATTCAATAAAAATGTATGAGAAAATAATGGAAACTTTATCTCCCCCGCACTTTAACTTAGTAACGGGTATCTAATAGTCGAGATGCTTGACCATAGCGTCCACTCTTGTTTTTTACCATCCCTTTCTTTGCCCATACTGCAAATCAGGGATTGAGAAGGACACCCGTTTACGGTCTTTTACCATCCCACCCATTTTCCTTATCGTGCGTGTAAAGCATCTGAAGTGATTTGTAAACAAATTAAAGGCGTGCACGTGTCTGCCTTGTTGAACCTCGACTGCTCCTCTAGGATGGAAAAGTCTTGGGATGGGATAATATATGCGAATACGCCTACTCGACAGTCCTACTACAATGTTCCTTTGTAACTCAACCAGCTTTGCGGTAGTTGGGTGGTGGAAACTTTGCCTGGAATCAGTGTTGCTATCACTCAGCTTAAAAAACAGGACAGAACAGCAAAAAAAACGGGAAAGGACAAAAAAAGAGGACAAACGCAAATTCTTCTATATTTTTGAGTTTGTATACTCTTGCTGAAGGTATAATAATTTCAGTTAGATGTTTGCAACGCAGGGAATGAGACGTTTCCGACCCCATCTCTAAAGATTATTAAATTAAAGACCGATTTTTAAGGGGATACGACTA
The DNA here is from genome assembly GCA_035046095.1 of Drosophila pseudotakahashii. Lineage (NCBI taxonomy): Eukaryota > Metazoa > Arthropoda > Insecta > Diptera > Drosophilidae > Drosophila > Drosophila pseudotakahashii. The sequence goes on along the minus strand of JAWNOE010000055.1, from coordinate 1,091,771 downwards.
CAGCCCAAACCGTAAGAGCTAGAACAGCCAAATTTTTGCACAGTATTTCATTCGGGATCTAAACGCCCACTAAGATCCGACATGTCCTCCCAGTGGCCCCAATCAGCTCCAACATTCATATTTCGAAGCTCTAAATTTGGTCTACTTGATTGCTTAACTTCTAAAGTGGTTGGAATTTTGAAATTTGGAATATGCCGAATTTTAGGTATTGAAAAGGACTAATTAGATTTCTAAATGAAATTTCGATATCCCCCATAATTTGGGGGCTACATTTAAAGTTAACTTTTCTATTTAAAAAATCCAAACTGTGCTCCGATCAAGATGATTTTTGGATCGTTAGTTATTCTATGGCCCAAATGCTTAAGTTTAATTTTTCAAGAGTTTAACATTTTTTTTTAGTATTTTTAAAGAATTTATTTAGATTTTCTAAGTTATTGCGTCTCATTTTGAGGGAGCCTGCCGAGAGAGCGAAACCCAGAGAGCGGATGCCAAAAGAGCGACGGCCGAGAGAGCAACAGCTAAGAAAACTGATAAGGGGGAGGGGGAAGTGCTATGAGGAAAGGGGAGGGGAAAGGGGCAATTTAAGTTAAAACCTGGAAAAATAAGTTACTTTGCTACTTTTGCATGGGATGGCAATCTTTGCGTGTTTGTACAAAAGTTTTCATTTTATTCAAAACTAGAAATTTGAAAAAACAAATTCCAATTTACAAACAAATATATTTGTGCGCTCAATAAAATTGCATTGATAACATTGTAACTGAAATCAAGTACAAAAATTCGCGACTTTCACATGGATCGCATTCATTTGTTATATGTTTTTAATTTTTATTGATTCGAAAAGGATGTGATCGCAAGTTAGAAGAGGGCTATACTAAAAAATACACTTGCTCTTCTTTGCCACAATGCGTTTTTTGGGAGTGAGAAGGATATAATGATAATCAGCGTTAGGACAGTAGCAAGTGTACAAAATAGGGACGATCAAGCGCACAATGAACTCTCTGAGAGAGCTTGCCTTAAGAGAGAGAAACAATCACAAGATTTTGGTTTAAAAAAACTCTCTTTAGTACACATTTTGATTAATTTTTGGAGTTCATTTAAAAAACCAGGAACTTTGAAGTATTATTTTAATGGTATATCCCCCATTTTACGACCTATTTAGGCAAAAAATAAGCCAAACAAGAAAGGAAGCTAGCTTCGGCCAGCCGAAGCTTATATACCCTTGCAGATCATTTCTATTCATTTACAAAAATTTTAGCTGCTTTCGTATTACTTTGGCATTAATATTGTGATCCTTCCTATGGCAGCTATAAGATATAGTTGTCCGATCTGGTCGGTTCCGACATATATACTACCTGCAATAGGAAGAAGACTTTTGGAAAAGTTTGAGCCCGATAGCTTTAAAACTGAGAGACTAGTTTGCGTAGAAACAGACAGACCGACGGACAGACGGACATGGCTAGATCGACTCGTCTTGTCATGCTGATCAAGAATATATATACTTTATGGTCGGAAACGTCTCCTTCACTGCGTTGCAAACTTCTGACTGAAATCATAATACCCTCTGCAAGGGTATAAAAAGGGTTCTTTATTTTTCTAACACATCATAAAATGTTAAGATTGGCTATCTGAGCGCTCCGTTTTGACAACGAAAAATAAAAGAGCATTACCAATAAATTATTGCTAAACTAATTTTATGGTTTAGAAATCTCCTATAAATCGGTCGACTCTGTCCCTGATGTTGACAATGCGGTTCATTACCCTGTTGAATTTTTAAATTCTTTGAATCTAGCAGGGATTCCGCAGCATAATCTGTCTCTTGAGATTGGAGCACCCGAAATGTTATTGCAAAATGTAGGTCCCTCAAAAGTTTGCTTTGCAATAACTATAAATTAATCGCAGAAGCAGACTTGGAAGCTGGCTGGACTAGATCTTAGAGAAGATTGCTTTTCTCATTAGCTCTCACATAATAATCATTATTTCTGAGCGATTTTTTTTTTCGCTAACAAATAATCATTAAATGGTGATTTTTATTTTTTCACTTATAATGATTACGGTCGCTTTTTACTAGATCTTATCACTAAATGATTTGGATTTGAATTACGAACTCATCGCGATAATCCATATTTGACAAAGCATATTTGTTTTGGACAGAGTACTGCTTTGAAATGCACATTTTTACTCTTCGTTCATACAAAACAAATCCATATATTAATCTGGGTTAGAGCGAAACAGCAATAGTCAAAACTCTCTTAACCATTTTTTTCTCAAAAAATGTTGATTAGAATAATATTTTTAGGCTTGAATGGCAATGGATCGGGAATTTAAATACATGCTCAATGCAGTATGACATTTTATTTCTCAACAATATGTTTTGGACAAAGTACTAATGTTTTAAAGACAATTAGAGAAAGAATTTGTGTGCAAGGAATTTTTTTGTTTCTGTTTTGTCCATCTGATAACTTATCCAAACAATCCATTAGAATTTTAGAAAGATAAAAAAAAAAACACAATGGTTTTTGGCAAGTATTTGTAGTTTGCATAGGACAAAATACTGTTGTTTTTAAGGAAATGAATGAAAGAAGTTCTGATTAAATCTTTTCTCGGTTTATAGGCTAAATTAGGAATTTCGTAAATTTAAAATAAGTAGCAACGATCTGCATACATACATTTATGTATGTTTTAATTTTTGACAATTTAATATAAACATTTTTAATAGGCAATAATATATTTAAAATCCCAGGAACAGCACCGATCGAGTGAGGACTAAACTTTGGGTACTTATTATAACTGCAAGGGTTCATAAACTTCGGCTTGCCGAAGATAAATTCCTTTTTTTGTTTTTAATATTATTACAATGGGCCATAAGATATAGTGGTCCGATCCGGCTCGTTCCGACATATGTACTACCTGCAATAGAAATAAGACTTTTGGGAAAGTTTCATCACGATATCTTTAAAACTGGGAGACTAGTTCGCATAGAAACGGACAGACGGACAGACAGACCGACGGACAGACGGACTGACGGACATGGCTAGATGGACTCCGCTATTGGTGCTTATCAAGAATATATATACTTTATGTGGTCGGAAACGTCTCCTTCACGGCGTTGCAAAAATCTGTCTAAAATTATAAGACCCCTGCAAGGGTATAAAAACATTGTTTAAGCTTCATAACTTAATAATTATCTAAAGAATACATTTGTAACATGGAGAGAAGCGAGATCTTGGAATTGCGAGTTAAAGAGTTGCGTTGGAAGTTGTCGGATTGGGTACGATTGGATTAAAAGCGGAATTCCAAAACATATTTTTGACCTAATATGGAGTAAATAACGAAGGTGAGTCAGAAACGAAGAATAATGGAGAAGATGATTGTTCGCAAATAAGGCAAGTTGTGGACTGAATTCGATTTGACAATTCTTCGAAGGTTAGGCCGGCTGCTCCCACAACTCGGCGCAGGTGCAGCTTTACACTCCCGATTCCCACAATCCGCCAAAGTGGGGCGCATAGGGGTATAAAATGCTAATTTATGCCTTCGGTCGAGAAAAAGTAAGCCAACTCCTCGTCCTTGAACTAATTTCCGCATTTCATCCAGCTCTCGTCTTGCTCCATGAAACATAGTTCCATTGTCGGAATACAAATCGGAGGGGGTTTTCCGACGTGCACAAAACCGTTTGAACGCAGCAATGAACGCTTTCGTGGTAAGATCGCTGACGAGGTGCATAGGTGGCAAACCAAGCTTTGCTTGGAAGGATTTTGTTGGACTCGTGGGATCGGTAAATCAGCCAAGATCTGGTGCTGCGTCAGGCGGCGATTCAAAAGGCAGCATTTACAGCGAAAAACTACCTTACGAATCAGATTTCTGGCTCCCAAAATCAAGAATTACTGACGAACGTGGTGGAAGGTGGCATCTACTCCCGTGTGTAAATTAGCCTTGTAAACGTAGCGTATGATGAGTAGTGCCAACGGAGATTCCTTTGATATGACAATCGGGTGCTTGGCGTTGAACGGCAACACTGATCGGTCGATATGCCACCGATGCGTAAAAATCCAGACTCATCTAGAAACGGTGTGAGCCTCAACAACATTGATTTTCTGGGCAGGCATTGATCATGCTTGACAGCGTCGTAATCCAATGGAAATCATGAGATTTCCATGTGTTTTAACAATTTCTCCCGACCGTACTGCAAGTCCTTAGTTGTCAAGAATCCGCCATGTGAATCAGCTTGTTGCGATGACCTCTAGAAGGCCGAGTTTTTGGTCAGACGTACAATCACCTTGGAACGCATTTTGCTTATGAAGCGGAAAACGTAGCTAACAACTCGTAAAAGCTGAATCCAATTCGAAAGTTTATGACTTAAACCATCGAGAATATCCAAATGAGTATTAGCTTCTAGTGAAAAATTGAGTTGCTTGTTGGGTTTTTCTTCGCAATGTGCATGTGCATGCAGCTTTCGATTTTGCCCTTTTTTAATAGTGGGCCACAGAGACGACCCAGCTAGGTCCTGTCCACCATAGAGTATGATCCCCCAATGTGGAGGGAAACAGACCGCGGGATGCGCAATCCGCTGGGTTGTCCTCCGAACGTACATGGTTCCAGCAGCTTCTGGGGTACTCTGTCAATATTTCAGCCGTCCGGTTGCATACGAAGGTGTTCCATTGTCGAGGTGGGGCTGACGACTTCAGAGTCCGACCAACAAAAGGTACTTGTAATCGGAATTGACAAAGACGACTTGATGAGCGTTAGTAGCCTGGCCAGTAGATGAGCTGCTGTGAGTTCCAGTCGCGGTATCGAAATAGCTTTAATAGGAGCTACCCGAGTCTTGGCTGCGATTGGCGTGACAAATGTTTCCATCCCTGTTGTAACTCGACTGCATACAACGGCTCCGACTGCTTGTGAAGAGGCATCCGCAAATCCATGCAGCTCAATAGCTTCCGAGGATCTGGCCACGTATTGTGTTAATATTGCTAATATGCTCCACCGTCTGGCAATGTTTTCATGCAAAGGTTCATCCCAGCTTAGAGAACAGAGACAACATTCTTGAAAGAGTATCTTCATCATAACTGTAGGCTACAACACCCAATGGATCATATATCTTGGAAAGCTCTGGGAGTAAGGTCCGCTTGGTGGGCAATTGATTGACGAGAATTAATCGTGGAGATGTAGAAAATGTGTCCGTATCGGGATCCCAAAGCAGACCCAATATCTTCAAATTTTCGATTGCGTGGTGACTGCTTGGAAAGCGCAATCCGCCGTTGGTAGGGAATCCATAAGTGTTTTGCAATTGGAACTCCGCTTTCGCAAGATGAATTTGGCCTCCGCCAGCAGCCCGACAAGTTCCTTCTGCAGTTTTATGAGTCCTTCCTCTGTATCCGTACCTGTTGATATATCGTCAACGTACACACAAAAAAACTTGGTAAAATCAACTGTTATAATTGTCAATCAGTCCCCAACCACAAAAAATAGTCACTTCTATTAAGTAAATAGTTACTTTCACAACAACAAATACACACAATTAACAAAGACACACACCTATATCCATGACAAAATTGACAATTTTTTGTGGTTGGGGTCTTTTTGACAATTTTTTTTTTGTGTGTATGCATCCGTTAATAGTGAGGAAGCTGCCAGTGGATATCGATGGTGATAGTCATCTGTCAATAGTTTGAGATCTCTTACTGCCAGAAAAGGTGATGGTGCTTGCCCGTAAGTTACAGTTAGCAGCCGATAGTGCTGAAGCGGGTCCTTCTCATCCTCTCGTCAAACAATCCGTTGATAATCAGAATGCTCGGGAGCTATCTTTAGCCCCGGAACATTTTCTCGATGTCTGTACAAACCACATACCGATATTGTCGGAATCTCAAACAAATCTCAAAATCTTTCATAAATTCACAATATTGATTTTTTAATGCTGGGTTCCGCCGAAATTTGATTTCCAATATTGCAAATTGGTTCAAAGCCTGATGCAGAGGTCCTGAATTGATGGCATGTCCTTCCTGAACGGGTACTCCACAATCTATTTGTGGGTGTCGACAAAGAGCTGCTCCACGGGATCACATGTATCGATAGTTGCCACTCCAGGAGTGGCGAACGTGGAATTAGCCAGATCCAATCCTTGTAGATCTCGCCAATTTTGTATTTGTACCTCTTCGGTGGGCACAATTGCATTTAAAGAACTCAATCTCCTGGACGTCGTGCGAGACTCTTGATTTCAGTTGAATTTTTGCACATCCTCGTGTTGTACCGGCGGCTTGAGAAGAAATACCCATAACCGAAATGCGCGCGTGGGTACGAGGTGCGCCAATGCGTTGAATGAATGCCTTCGTGGTCAATGTAATGGTTGATCCCGAGTCCAAAAGAATTCGGCACAGCGTCCGTTTACCACATCTGTCCACCACGTGAGCTAGTATGGCGGGCATCATGGTCTGCGTTATTCCGGCTGGTAGAGCTTCGGTTTTTGTGCCGCTGCTCTCCGATGTGTTAGCGGCTGTGGGCTCACGATCCCCTTGTGATGTACCAATGTTTGATGTGATCCTTTATTTCCATTGATAGGAATTGAGTGCAAGCCAAAGTTTTTGTGATAGTTTTGAAGCTTTGCCAGCGACGTGTACGTTGACGGTACGTCTCCCGTATGCCTTGGGAGTAGATTGACAAGACTCCAGAGCGTAGCATCTGGAGAATGAGATGCTACGCTCTGGAGAACAAAAATTCCAAGAAGGTCCCGATCGTCACGTCGTTCGAGCAGCTTTCTTGTCTTTCCGGCCAAGATTGGCGGGTTTCCATATCCAATTTGCCTAGTAGTATGTGAATTAGCCATGGGTCCCGCAGATCACATCCAAGTGCGTGTAACCCTCGACTCCCAGCCACTCCCGAAGCTGCAACGTAGGCTAAAGCCAAAAATCCCGCAATAAACGAGCGTAGTGATAGACGAGTTTATCCCAGGCTTCAACATAATTCTCCTTGGTGACAGCAATGGGTTTCACCAAGTTGAGAGCATCTCCATCCAAATATGACATCAAGTTGTGGAATTTCTGGCAGCTGGTGAGGTTTTCTCGTCGTTCCACGGATCCCAGAAAAATATCACAAAATTTAGGCCAATCTTCGTAGTTGCATCGAAAAGTTGGAATCTTGATCTTTTCAAAACTCAAGTCCGTGTGTGTATGTGATTCCCGAACCTGCTCCAAGAACTGTGTGTGCGAAGCCACCAGCTGTGCCTGCGAGGTAGCCAGTCGTTCAAGTGGGTCTTCCCCGTTGGCGATTAGGGTAGATGAATGTGGGTTTGTCCTTTTCCTTTCTGCTATGGCATCTGATAACAAAGCGTGCAATTCATAGTACTTGGTTTCGTACTCGTCTTCAGAGAGGGAATAAGTTTCCGCAGACAGCTTTATAAGTTGATCGAACGTGTCCATGATACTTTTTTACGGTTGATATGAATTCCGAGGCCCGACCATGTCCGCGTGTGAATTGCGCCTTGCAAAACCCAAGTTGTGTTTTCACTGCTTGCAGCGACATTTCAATGTTTGTTTCACAAGATGTGAAGTTTGTGAACGAGAATTTTACCACGAATTTGCTAGAAAACTAAACGAAACCGATACATCCGGCTTCGAGCCGGACTGTACAGGTTCAAGAAAGGTTAGAGAGTTTGCTTCGCCAGTGGTTCTTGTCGATAAGAAGAATGGCAAGAAGCGCTTGTGTTGCGATTATCGCAAACTAAGCGCTAAAATAGCACTGACTCGACTGCGACGCCGACTCTCTCACCAACCCCCTCTTTCTCAATCACTCTCTTTACGAAATTAAGGTAATGAAAAAGCATTGAATGAGCGCCGAAAAATCGTGAGGAATATGGCATGCATTTTTGTCAAAATTCATCGGATTATCATAACTTGGCCGACAATGTCGCCGGAGGGACCGACCGTTTATCTCGCTCAGTATCTTTTTCTATTTCCCGAAGGCGCCGTTTTACAGCGGGTTTCAATTGCGTTGTAACGTTTAAAGCAGGGACCGTAAATAATCGTTATTTGAGATTTTTTATTAAAAAGGCCTACTGAGATTTGTAAAAGTTTTAATCAACAATTTAACTGGTTTTTATGCACTTTATAGACATGAACAAATAACAGTTAAATTGCTTTTCAGATTTGTTGTCGTGCATATACTTTGTGGACAAGAGTGAAAAGAACGTTATTTTTGACGTTTAAAACCAAATATCACAGTAGTCTTTTTAAAATAAAAATCTCAAATAACGATTATTTACGGTCCCTGCCTTAAAGGAGTAGCATTGCTGTGATTACTCATTTTCGAGTTCAAACAAAAGTGCTTTAATCAATATTACATTTTACCTACAAAATGAATAAATTTATTTAAAATTAATTTTCGTGTATTAAAACTTTGTCTTGTTTAAATTACAATAGCTTTTAATATATATATAAGAATATTATCCTTTATTTTTAATATTTTTAGGTCAAGCTGATGGTACAAAGTGGATAAAAACAAGAGAGAATGCTATAGTCGGGTGCCCCGACTATCAGATACCCGTTACTTACCCTTCAGTTCCAGAAATCATTTTTCACTCGTGAATCACCAGGTGAATCATCGGGGACAGGTCATTTGTCCCTCGTGACGCAATCATGACATCCCATAGAGAAAATTGTATAGGAGTTCCGCTTTTTCACTCGGGACAGCTCAAATGACAATTTTTCGAAGTCACCGGGGATTTAACCAGTGCCTTATACGAATTTTTCATATGAGATGTCACCAACCGGTGACAGTGTCACCTTGTGTCATAGGTGATTTATTATTATTATTTAGTTGGTTAACAATTATCTGCTAACATATGCTTGACTAGGGATACACTAACTTATTACAATTCTAACGATTCGAGGTGACTTAAAATATTAGACGGAAGAGTGCTGATAGGTAATTCAAAAGATAAAATGTTGTATAGGCTATTGTAGTTGTTACATAGTGCGCGAAAAGGTTCATGTTGGGCATAATTAGACCTACACAAAGGTAAGCGCAAAGGACGGAATGAACGAGTAAATCTAGATGGGACGCTTAATTGTATATAGGAAAGGAGTGATTCAGAATCAACGAGACCCAAAAGAAGCTTATGGACAAACATTATGGCATTGCAAACTCTACGGTGTTGTAAAGACGGCAAGTCGATTAATTTAAGTCTGGCTCGATAAGATGGAAGTAGTCTGCCAGAATCCCATCCAAGATTACGCAGTGCAAAGATCAGAAACTGCTTTTGTACCGATTCGATAATGTTCTGGGGCTCCTTATATTGCGGGCTCCACACACAGGAACAGTATTCCAGAATAGGACGTACTAAAGCTACATACAGTGTTTTGGTAGTGTACGGGTCGTCAAATTCTTTGGACCATCGCTTTATGAAAGCTAACACACCCTTGGCTTTGTTTGCCGTTGCAGTAATATGGCTATTGAAGCATAGTTTATGGTCAAAAAGGACTCCAAGGTCGTTTGAGGTGGTAATGCGGTCTAGGTTGTGATTGCCAAGGCTGTAGGAGACAAGATGTGGGGAGGAACGGTGGAAAGTCATAAGCTTGCACTTTGCATGGTTTAGGAAAAGGAGATTACTGACACACCACTTATGAAATTCGTTAAGGTCAAATTGAAGGTGAGAATGAAGGTACCAATCGGAATAGGAGAAACAAATTTTGACGTCATCAGCGTACATAAAAATAGACGAGTATGAAATAACTTGAGGTAGGTCGTTTATAAAAAGAATAAAAAGTAACGGTCCAAGGTGGCTACCTTGAGGGACACCAGAAGTGACATCCACAGTGTGAGATAGCTCATTCATAAAGAGAACTCGTTGGGTGCGATTTGTTAAGTACGACTCTATCCATTTTAGAAGGTTATTTGGGAATCCCAAATAAGAAAGTTTAAGCAGAAGCAGTGAATGGTTTACCGAGTCGAAAGCCTTGCTAAAATCAGTGAATATAACGTCGGTTTGTAGACGGTGCAGGAAACCTTGATTAATCAAGTGAGAGAACTCAAGGAGATTGGTCGTCGTTGATCGATGCCTAATAAACCCATGCTGAGAAGGAGATATTAAGGAACTGCAGAGATGTTGTAATTGAAGAGTGATAAGATGTTCCAGAAGTTTAGGAATGGCTGATAGTTTGGCAATGCCACGGTAATTTTCGATGTCCACTCGAGAACCTTTTTTTATGAAGAGGAATTATGTAAGACTCATTCCAGATCCTAGGTAGGCAGGTCAAAGAGACTGATAAGTTAAAAAGAAGTGTAATTGGATATAACAGATTTTGGGCACAGTGTTTTAAAATGCAGCTTGGCACCTTATCAGGGCCAGCTGAGTATGAAATGTCAATAGAGGACATTCCTTCCAGAACGACACTCTCTGTGAAAGGGGGTAAAAATATGTTATTAGCATGCGGAATGTAATAGGGATACGGTGTTGAGGTGTTGTAGGGTCTAGAAGAATAAGTAGACTGGAAAAAAGATGCAAATAAGTTGGAAATCTCGGGAGCAGAGTTTTCTGTTTTATTGAGATAGCGAAGTGACGGGGGAAAAGCATTAGATTTTCGTTTGGAGTTAACGAAGGAGAAAAATTGTTTTGGATTAGTGCGAAAGTTATCTTTACACTGTGATAGGTATAGATTATAGGATTGACTGTTTTCAGTAAGGAATTGGGAGCGGATGGTGGAGTAACGGGCAAAGTCGAGTAGAGAGCCGGATTTTTGATATTTTTTATAAAGCCTAGATTTTTTGTTTTTTAGGTACGAGAGATGTTTGGAAAACCACGGGGGCTTGGAAGAAGGGGATATATCCAGTGTTGGGACAAAAGCATCCAAGGCCGGATAAATGGAGTTGTAAAATTGTAGGACGGCGGAGTCCATATCTTGGATTTCTAATAGAAATGACCAGTCAATCCTCGAAAGGTATATATTAAGGCCAGTGTAATCTGTTTTCCGAAAACATTTGATCGGACAGGGGGCTAGTGCAGTCGATTTGTAAGATTGGTTTAAAAGCTCAACAGATATAGATAGAGTGGGGTGATAAGGATCTTCAGGAAGGGAAATTGCATTGACTCTAGAAACTGTTGCAAGAGCGGCATCACCTACAAACATGAGGTCCAAAAGTCTATTGCGATTATTTTTAACTGGGTTGATTTGAGCTAAGGGCAAGTCAGTTAACCCATCGATAAAATCATGACAATTGTTAGGTAGCAAAAGATTAGAGTCATCACAGGGAATCCAGGAAATATGTGGGAGGTTAAAGTCACCCATCACAATTATTTGGTCAGCTTGACCCACGGCAGACATCACAAACTGAATGGCAGATAGGTGGTTTAAATATACTGAGGAATCTGACGTTGGGGGAATATATGAGCAGGTCAAAAAGATAAAAGTCGAGCCAATGCAAACTTTTACAGCAACGAATTCAATACCAGTCTCGTTAGCAACAGGAAACAACTTAGAGGAGAAATTGTTGTTTACCGCGATAAGGACACCACCAGCAAAGGAAGAACGATCCGTTCTATAAGTAGAGAACTTATGAACAAAGATTTCATGGTCGGAAACGGAAGAGTTAAGCCAGGTTTCGGTAAAAGCGATGGCATCAAAGTCAAATGACGCGCTGTTAGTGTGAATTTGGTTAAGTTTACCCAAAAGACTGCGTACGTTTTGATAAATGACGGTAAAAAAGCAACTTAGTTTTTTGAACCGGTAATCTTAGGTGCCTGGGTCGAGTCTTTAGGCAGAAATTCATGAACAATAGTATCATTAGGCCATAATGCAGGATTCAAAGCTTCTGATAGGAGACTGTCGGGAAGGAAAATTTTAAATGAGGAAATTTTACGCGTGTGATTAAAATTAAATTTGTTAATTATAAAATTATCAGGAGTAGCTTTTAACTTGGAGCATAGATGATTTTTGACGGCTCCCGGCGTAGTATCAGGTGACAAGCGGGACACAAATATTGCTTTCCGAAGTTTGACTGAGCGCAATGGTAATTCAGATGGGCGAGGAACAGATGTTAGCGGCAGTTCATCGGGATTGGGAACATTTGTGGTAGCGCTGGTGTTGCCAGCAGATCCCGACGGTCGGCAAGGTGAGAATTCCATAAGCGGTCGTGGTGCGGAAGTTAAGGTGCCAGGACCGACATCTGTAACTTCAGTATGTAGGGAAGTTGAATCCAGTAGAGTGCGATCGGCGTCAGCGGAATCAGGAACATTAGCAGTAGTAGCTGTAGCTGGGTCATCATTGTTTGAGGCATTGCACTATGGGGAATTTGACCACTTTTTTTGGCCAAAACCCATTTTCTGAAAGTCGGAATTTTCAAAAAAGTTTTAGTGCAATGCATTCACAATAGACCAATCTTTAGTGTTGCATAACAGAAATTATTATAGAGGGCGCCACAACAAAGGAATCAGCTGACAAACACAGCTGTTGCATTTGCACAGCACAGGCGCCTGCAATATTAAGTTTTCTTTGCAAACTTTGAATGGTTACAAGGGAATAACTAAACAATATTACTTCAATTTTTTTAATGAATTCCAATCTGTGTGGTTTGTATTATGTGTTTGTGAACGTCATTTGTAGAAAAAAGTCGTATTGTCCCCTTAATAGAGAAAAAATGTAAGTAGCCTTGTAAATGGATATTTTGGATAAAGTCTCATGTTCCATTAGAGATTTAAAGTGAGTCCAGAAGAGTCCATCCACGAGATCTATATTAATTGGAAGAGTATTAAATTCTTCTTCGAATAAATGTTATTAAAAATATCACTTTTTACGATTTTGCGAGAAATTTCAATTTTTAGGACATAACCTCAATTTGGGCAATGAAGATTTGTTTGGAAAGTGGTACGAAGCGAAGGGAAAAGTCGCGAAGGAGAATGCTGTGTTTAGCTTTATTAAAGATGCCATATCAGGAGTGGATTTTGAACAGTACAACGATATTGTAGACCAAGCACGCTAGGAAATGTGGTAGGGTAGAAAATCTAACAGACGTGTTTCACCGAGCTACAGATACTTCTGATCCGATCATTTCATCAGTAAATTTAAATAGAAGAATTCAGCGACAGAGAAGAATGTGTCTTCCTGTAGAGGTTTTGGACCTATTAGAATGCTCGTCAAATCCCGATGACACCACGGCGGGTGAGGATGAGGAGAATTATGTTTTGGACTTAGAAGATGAATATAATCTTGAGTTAGAAAACGAAGAACAGGATATTTTCTAAGAGGTTTGTAGGGAAAATATAAGTCTCTCTATATATTATAAACTTCCTTTCGTTACAGGGCCTCCAAATGCTTTGGATGGGTTTTATATTACATTCTGACTCAATACTGTTTTACCCTGTTAAAGGCGTGCCACGCCCATTATTTTCCAATAAATAGAGCCTGATACTGTCACAGAACTTGATTTACTTGTTTATTAGTACTGTACCAATTTTTTAGAAATTTGGATAAGCTACCAAAAAAAAATGGGCGGTGCCACGCCCTCTATTTTTCTATTGATAATAGATATTGGTCAATTTAACCCGATGCTGAAATCAGAAGTCAAATATCTTGCTTCGTTCTTGAGTTATTAATTTTGGCCAAAAAAAGTGGTCGAATTCCCCATAGTGCATTGGGTAAGGCTGGTACAGGTGTATTGATGGAGATCGATGTAGCAGAGATGTTCAACGGCGAACGAGGTACAGAGAGCAGTGCATTATCGGCAATAAGTTCGGCATTGGGTTGAATATTTCCTCTGGGAGATTCACTTATAAGTTTGAGGCCCAGAAATGAAGATTCGACGGAACAAAATATGTCAGAGAGGACATTAAGTTGAGTCCGAACCTTTTGGAACCCAGATCTCGTTTGCCTCATGAAAGTTCTCATTTCCATGGTAATGCTTAGGCATGAAGTACAAGTCCAGTAAAATTGCCTATGTTTCCCAACAATATCACCAATTCTACCATTATGACCGCCACCGCCACATTTAACATGTGAGCAGTTATCACACAGCCAGCACATTAAGTAGTTATCACCAGAGATGGTGCCGCTAAATTCGCATTTCTTGGCGCAGCAAATCAAAGACATTTTTGTGTAGTTGAAGAGTAGTTGAAAATTGATAAGAGAAAAAGCGGCGAGATCGGATAAGAGAGCAGTAGAGCGATAAGTCCAGCGGCGGTTTATCCAACGAAGAGGGACGCAGAGAGGAGACAGCGGGAGAGCGTGATATGCAGGCGATGTTCTGAGCGCGGTTTCGTACTCGAGAAATGCTAGCTATGTAACGGAAAGCTGCAACGCTGAGCGAACCGTAAACGAGAGCGTTGCGGGTGAGACGATAAAGCCAAACAACAACAACACTTTTAGGATTGACAAAAGGTTGAAGCACTTGTTTTAATTTGTTAAAATTTAACAATAAAGTCACTGTCTTTACAAAGTTGGCTTTTCACAGTGAAGCGACGTATCGAAAGTGATAAGATATTCCAAGTTGGGTTATGAAGATAGACTTAATTCAACGATAGGCTAAACGTTTTCGGGAGCGATTGAAAAGCACGACCGTCTTCAGCGAAGTTTGTTTAGTTTGTTATTTCATGGATGACTTTTTAAAAATGTCATCAGCAATTTTATTTACTAAAAAAAATTAATTCCGTGCATTATATAAAATAAAATGGGTACAATTTTTATTTTAATTTTTATTTATTCTTTCATTTTTATTTAATTTGTTCTTAAATTGTTTTACTTACATTTTCGTACAATGAATTATTAACCCTTGTTTTCCTTATTCATATGTCCGGTTCCGGTTAATATTTGCCCAAGGCTCATGAAAAAATTAAAGACATATGTTTTAAAAATGTGTTTTACTTACAAATTTTTTTATATTTATTTTAATATTTGCCTTTTACCAGAAACAGTAGCAAACGGGACATAAACCTACTGATTATTTTAATTAAAATCAACTGCACAGATGTAAATGAATTAAAATGCAACTTACCTGACTTTCAACGCACTCGGTAAACACCAGAACATTTTTTTTAATGCGCCAATTACACATTGTTTACGCACAAATTTAAGCACTTTGTTCCTTTCGATTGACAGTCATAAAATACAGCAAGTCCTGTTTTCCTTTCCCGTTTTCTTTTGTCGCATCGCCGCTATTGGTGCGTGCCAATGCTTCTATACCCTTTCTTTTAAGTTATATTTAAGTATTTAAAAAATAATAATGGACCTATACAAAATGGTCCATTATAAAATCAAGTGAAATAACAAAATAAATTAGTTAATTGTATTTTAATTTAAGTTTATAAAACTAAATTAATTTTTTTTATTTCGGAATACAATAATGATACTAAAATCTATGGGCATACCACATGTCGCTGCATCACAAAATTAATTTCGGCTAAATTTAGCTTTCTAGCTGTATACAAATTTGTCTCTGCTGGCGCACAGTCCAGGCAGATTATAAGACAACGAAAGAGAGCGCATATATAAATATCGGCATCTCTTTCTTGCACGTCGACGCTGAGCCGACTGCTCTGCTGACGTCGACAGCGGCCGAGCGTTTGGCCTTATGAATTGTCACCGAAATGTGATTCCAGAACTGAAGGGTAGCCAAAGGGAGTGCGAGGGAGATGGATATATAAAACTTGGATCGGGCATAATTTTTTAACGAATGGTCCGATTTGAAAAATTTCTTCTACATTTCGATAGGAATTGATAAACACAATAAAACTTTTCCAAAATCTTTAAAGGTGTGCGCGCCAGACACAGACACACACACACATAAAATCGTTTAAGGCGATTGTGGGCGTTAGAGGGGGCGTGGCGCTCGTCTGAAATAAACTTGCGCTGCGTAGGAAGCCCAAGAATTTGTGTTGTTAATCCCAAATTTCTAGCTTTGATAGTTTCCGAGATCTCAGCGTTCATACGGACGGACAGACAGACAGACGGACAGACGGACATGGCTAGATCGACTCGGCTAGTGATCCTGATCAAGAATATATATTCTTTATAGGATCGGAAACGCTTCCTTCTCCCTGTTACATACTTTTGCACGAATACAATATACCATTTTACTCTACGAGTAACGGGTATAAATATACTTTCAGATGAGATCACTTTGTCCTACAGCCAAGAGGATGTTATTCTTGCACTGCTAAGTAAGTTTATATCATTATTGCCTTGTTATACATATACTATTATAAAAATAAATCTTTTCCAAATTCTGATCCCATTGATCAGGTGGAGCCTACAGAGCCTCCGGAGAGGATGTGGAGATGCGCGAAAAGGCAGCTCACCAAGACCTCGGAAGCTAAGAACGTGCCGAAGACCCCTACAAGTCACCGTAGTTTGTAAAAACCTATTAATTTAATGTAATAATAAACCTATTGATAAAGGCAATGAAATTCAACATATTTTCAATGAAAATGGGCGGTGAATAGGTGATGAAAATGGGCAATGAATAGGTGATGAAAATTTCTCTCTTTGCTGATGATTTTGGGGTGATCAATTTGGTGATGAATTAGACGATGAAAAATTCACTAGTGAGCTTGGTGCTTAATTTTTGGCAGTGATTTACTGCTAAAAAGGTGATGAATAGAACTGCAGGGCACACAGAGTGTCGAGATGGGCGATGTATAACAAGATTTCGACTATAAAATAGAACACAGGTCCGGCTCGAAGATGAGTACACTCAAAATATAAACGACTAAAATAGCCATTAGTGTTAGAAAATCGCCTATGAATTTGCTTTACTGGCGATTTTGTCGATATTAAAGAATGAAAGCTTTTAATAACAATAGCGTTTTTTCTAAAAAAAAAGTAAAAAAGTTATGTCTTACCATTTAGAAATAAAGGTTTTCTAAGAAAAGCTATTGGGCTCAAACTTTCCCAAAAGTTTGCAGGTAGTATATATGTCGGAATAACTATATCTTATAGCTCCCATAGGAAGAATCGGAAAAAAATCGTGACAAATTCTAGATTTGGTGTTTTTAAAAAGATAACTTTCTACTCTTGAAAATATTATTTTTTAAATATTTTCTAATTTCGAATAAAATGTCTATATCATTAAGCTGCCATAGGAACGGTCAGAAAATTAAATGGAAATTAATAGAAAAAAAATTGTATCTTTGTTGATGAAATGATCTGCAAGGGTATATAAGCTTCGGCTGGCCGAAGCTAGCTTCCTTTCTTGTTGATATTTAGCTTGCAAGTCGCCATGGGCATACCGATACTCTCCTTTCCTGGAAGGAGAGGCATGATGGTGCCCTGCCTGGCTAACTCGTCCGCTATGCAGTTGCCTACAATGTCCCGGTGACCCGGAACCCATATTAGGATGATAGTTGACTAACTAGCTATCTCGTGGAGAGATATACGAAAGTCTGTTATTGTTCGGGAGTTGGTGCTTGGTTATCACTATATATATTTAGATGTCTACTTAGGAGATTTATGTTCCCTTAGCAGTTAAGTGCGTATACCTTCGCTTGGAAGACGCTACAGTGATATGGGAGTCTGAATGATTTTTTGATGTTTAATTGTTCGGTGTATACTCCTCCGCCAACGTGTCCTTCTAATTTTGCGCCATCTGTATAGAAACAGATTGCGTCTGTCGGGCCCGGTCGGCTTTATTGCCATTCCTCCAGTGGTTTGCATAGATCCGTTTTCTTCGGAATCGATTTATCACGCTCTAGTATCTTTGCATGACCATAGAGTTGTGCTTTCCATTGTCCGGTGTCCCTCAGTCGAATGGCTGCCGATTTCGCCCATTCCATGCCTGCTAAGTCCAGGCTTGGCAGGTTCAAGATTGCATTCAGCGCTTCGTTTGGGGTAGTTCGAAGGGCTCCACTAATACACAAAGCCGCTGTATTTTGCTTAGGGGAGTTAGGATGCATTTTTTTTGTAGAGCGGTCCACCATAGAGCCACCCTGTACAGGAGGAATGGCTTGACTACCGCTGTGTAGATCCAGTTGACAATTCTAGGGGACATGACCCACCTTAGCCCAATTGCCTTTTTACAAGAGTATAGTGCAATGGTTGCTTTTTTGATTCTCTCTTGGTTGTTTAGATGCTTTTCTAATACCAACCCCAGGTATCTGGCGTGTTCGCTAAAAGAGAGATTACAATTGTTAAGTATGGGTGGGTTGAGTGGTGGGGTCTGGTACTTATTCGTAAATAGAACAAGTTCCGTTTTTGAGGAATTTACTCCGAGTCCGTTTTTTATCGTCCAGTCTGATAATATTTTTAGCTTTGCGGTCATAGTTTGCGGAGAGTGTTTGTGGATACTTACCATTAAAGATGATAGCGACATCGTCAGCGTATGCCACTACTTTACAGCCTCCTCCCTTCTAGAATTCGCAGTAGTTTATTTACTGCGATATTCCACAGGAGGGGTGATAGTACACCTCCTTGCGGGGTGCCTCTGTTCACTAGTCTAGAATGGGTTGAGGCCCTTAGTGTGGCCATAACTATTCTGCTCCCTCCAGACGCCTCCACTTCTTCGGCATGCACCTGTTCGGCTAGATTGCCCGCGGAGTTTCCGGCAGCATTCGAGTCGCCCTTATAGATTTTCATCTGGACGGCACTGAAACCGAAGTTCAGTTTGCCCCATTCGTACGTCCCATTCGTGCTCCTCCACCTTGACGACCCTCCAGTCCTTCCTGCAACATGTACAGGATGTCCTCTGGGGCCTTCATCGCTGCTGGGAGCCAGATCCGAGCACGGGGCCTACTGGGGACGTCGCACAAGTCAAGTGGGACAATGTTCGCCCCTTCGTAGACCGCCCGCGTCCATGCAGCAGGGCGGTGAGATTGTACTTTATCGGATCATGCGCAGGCATATGATGGACAGGTTGGACTCCACCGCCTTCCACTTATTCCTGGGGATTCTTCCTTCGGGTTGCCCTTGTCAATGAGACCGAGTAGGACTCGATCCTTGGTGATCTCAGCGAAGGAGACAGAAGGCTGGACATTAGCGAAGGTGTGGCAATGTTGCTTCTTGCCTGAGAGCGCAGAGTATGGGCGGCAGTCCTCCTTTCTGCGTATGTGTACTTGATTACACCAAAGGGTGGCCCGGTCGCCTTGGCTGTGCCTACCGTTGCCTTTGGCGCTATTGCTCCTGAGGCGGACGTATCGGCAGCCGACTTTCTGACACCCGTCATGGCCCTTTCTGGACCGTGCTGGTGCTTGCGTTGGAACCAGTGTTCTGCATTTCTGTGGGTTTTCTGAGAGTTCCTGTCTCTGTTTTATTTTTGTTTACTCTTTTGTTGTCCATAAGTAGATCCCACGAGTTGCGGAGAAGTGGAAAGGTCCGCCCGGGCAGAGATCCGCGATGCTTGGGTAAGGCGATAGTTAGAACAGGGGGTCGCCGTATCCCTGAGCTCACCGTTCAAGACTGGGCTAGTTTTTGATCCGGGGCCCCAACCAGGCTGACACTTGGCACGGTCCGAGTTACACCGTAGTCCGGCCCGGTTTGGGAAAGAAGGGGGGTAGGTAGTGTGTAGGTTATTGCGTCCCGCTCGATGGCCCCAGCTAGGCGGCTTCAGAACCATCTCAACAGTTCTTCAGTCCGATAAACATATGTAAATATTAGGGATTGAACTCACACTTGCGGCTATTGCCTTCAATACCATATTCATGCACGCACTCGTTAGACCCCTAGGCTACCACTAAGGAAATTTTCTTCGATTAAATGCTATTTTTATACCCGTTACTCGTAGAGTAAAAGGGTATATTGTACTCGTGCAAAAGTATGTAACAGCTAGAAGGAAGCATTTCCGACCCTATAAAGTATATATATTCTTGATCAGGATCACTAGCCGAGTCGATATAGCCATGTCCGTCTGTTTGTCTGTCCGTCTGTCTGTCTGTCTGTCTGTCTGTCTGTCTGTATGAACGCTGAGATCTCGGAAACTACACAAGCTAGAAAGTTGGGATTACCCACACATATTCTTGGGCTTCCTACGCAGCGCAAAATTGTTTCAGACGATGGCCACGCCCCCTCTAAGGCCCACAATCGCCTTAAACGATTGTATGTGTGTGTGTGTCTGTGTCTGGCGCCCACACCATTATTGATTTTGGAAAAGTAAAAATGTAGTTTTATTGTGTTTATCAATACCTATCGAAATGTAGAATAAGCTTTTTAAATCGGACTCGTTAAAAAGTTATGCCCGATCAAAGTTTTCTATCTCCATCTCCCTCCCACTCCCTTTAGCTGAGTAACGGGTATCTGATAGTCGGGGCTCCCGACTATAGCGTTCTCTCTTGTTTTCAAATAGATTTGTTAGCCTAGAGGAACCCTTTCTTGTTTTAATGACAATCATATCCTGAAAATATGGTACATTTTTATTTATTTAATTTAAATTCAAATCTCTAAAGATTATAAAATGAAAGATCGATTTTTAAAGGGATACGACTACAAACCAAAACGTAAGAGCTAGAGCAGCAAAATTTTTGCACAGTATTCCATTGGGGAACTAACCGCCCACTAAGATGCAACATGTCCCCCCAGTGGCCCCAAACAGCTCCAACAATAATATTTGGCCGAAAAAAATTTGGTCTATTAGAATGCTTAACTTCTAAAGTGGTTGGAATTTTGAAATTAGGATTTTGCCGAATTTTAGGTTTTGAAAAGATCTAATTAGAAACCTAAATGAAATTTCGATATCCCCTCATAATTTAGGGGATACATTTAAAGTTAACTTTTCAATTTAAAAAATCTAAACCGCTGCTCTAATCATTAGGATTTTTGGATTATTATTTATTCTATGGCCCAAATGCTTAAGTTTTATTTTTCAAGTTTTTAGCATTTTTTTTTTAGTATTTTTAAAGAATTTAATTAGATTTTCTTAGTTATTGCGCCGCGTGTTGCGGGAGCTGATGAGTGGGAGGGGGAAGTGCTGTGTGGAAAGGGGAGGGGAAAGGGGCAATTTAAGTTAAAATTGGTTTTGGATTTTTAAATTTCAATATGATTTTCGATCAATAGTCAGTTCTGTAGATCAAATGCTTAGTACGGAAGTTTGAACTGTAAGCAATCAAATACGTTACTTCTTCAGATATGTATGTATGTATGTATGTATTTATGGATAAGTTTTGATTTGTATTGTGGGTGTTTCTATTTGAAAGTTATGATGTGTTTAAATACAAATAAAACAAGAAAGGAAGTTAACTTCGGCAAGCCAAAGTTTATATACCCTTGCAGATATAATAAGTACCTAAAGTTTAGTCCTCAATCGATTAAATTATTAAATTATTAAATTGTAAAAAATTAAAACGCATACTTCCATCCTCATTCCTATGGGAGCCATAAGATATAGTGGTCCGATCCGGTTCGTTCCGACATATGATCTACCTGCAATAGAAAGAAGACTTTTAAGAAAGTTTCATTGCGATAGCTTTAAAACTGAGAGACTAGTTCGCATAGAAACGAACAGACGGACAGACGGACAGACGGACATGGCTAGATAAACTCGGCTATTGGTGCTGATCAAGAATATATATACTTTATGTGGTCGGAAACGTCTCCTTCACTGCGTTGCAAATATCTGACTGAAATTATAATACCCTTGCAAGGGTATAATGATTAACTTCCTTTCAGCCAATGCAAAATCTTTCTAAGTTATTTGTAAAGTTTAAAATAATTATTGATCATATGCGGAACCTGGAAAAATAAGGTACTTCGCTACTTTTGAATGGGATGCCAATCTTTGCCTGTTTGTACAAAAGTTTCCATTTCATTCAAAACTAGAAATTTGAAAAAACAAATTCCAATTTTAAACAAATATTTAAAAAAATACTCTTGCTCTTCTTTTCCACAATTCGTTTTTTGGGAGTGAGAAAGATATAATGCTAATGAGCGCTAGGACAGTAGCAAGTGTAAGAAATGGGGACGATCTAGCGCAAAATGAACTCTCTGAGATAGCTTGCCTAAAGAGAGAGAAACAAGCACAAGATAGGATAGGGTTTAAATTCACAATTATGATTCCAAATTTGGGTTAAAAAAAACTCTCTTTAGTACACATTTTGATGTTTTTTTTGAGTTCATTTTAAAACCAGGAACTTTGAAGTTTTTCTTTAATAGTAAATTAAATTATATGACCCACTCCAGCAATTTTAAGTACGCCTCTGTGCTAAGCACAAGCCAAAAAAGGGTTCTTTGTTTTTCTAACACATCATGAAATGTTAAGATTGGCTATCTGAGCGCTCCATTTTGACAACGAAAAATAAAAGAGCAACCGGTACCAAAAAATTATTGCTAAACTCATTTGATGGTTTAAAAATCCCCTGATGTTGACAATGCGGTTCATTACCCTGTTGAATTTTTAAATTCTTTGAATCTAGCAAGGATTCCGCAGCATAATCTGTCTCTTAAGATTGGAGCACCCGAAATGTTATTGCGAGATTTAGGTCCCCCAAAGTTATGCAATGAGACACGATTGCAGATAAAAGGTCTTCATAAGAATGTAATCGAAGCAACAGTATTTACGGGATCCGCGAAGGGGAAAACAGGATCCTATTAATACCGTCCGGTATTCTACGAAATGTATTTCAGCCAAACGCCGCCACAAACTCTTTTCAACTACCCCCGCTTAGCTCTGAAATTGCAATTAACCCGATTTTGTTTCAAGTGCCTGAAATTTCTAATGTCATTAGGAAGCAACTAAAACCGAAAAAGGCTCCAGGGGGCGACCTAATAACCCCAAAAATGATAATTGAACTTTCAAACTGCGCAGTGGATGCTATATGCAAGCTATTTACCGGGATCACAAGACTTGGCTACTACCCCAAAAAATGGAAAAAGTCTGTGGTTATAATGATACCGAAGCCTGGGAAAGACCAAACAATTCCCTCATCCTATAGGCCAATAAGCTTACTATTGTGCCTGTCCAAATTACTAGAAAAATGCCTGCTCACGCGCATAACACCATATTTAAGAGAGAAAAACTTAATACCGGCACATCGGTTCGGGTTTCGTGAAAGCCACGGAACAATCGAGCAAGTCAACCGGATAACTTTAGAAATTCGTACAGCCTTCGAACATCGGGAATATTGTAGTGCGATATTCCTCGACGTCTCTCATGCTTTCGAACGAATGTGGCTTGAAGGCCTTATGCATAAAATCACAACATTAATGCCATAAAACACTCACAAGTTACTTAAGTCGTACCTCTACCACCGAGTCTTCGAGGTGAGATGCAATACAACGACATCCAACGAGTATAACATTGAAGCCGGAGTCCCACAAGGTAGCGCACTGGGCCCTACCCTGTTCGTTCTATACACAGCAGACATCCCTACGAACGAGAGGCTGACTACGTCCACATTTGCTGACGACACCGCAACCCTGAGCCGCTCGAGATGCCCAACTAGAGCAACAGCTCAACTAGCTGATCATTTGGTGGTATTTGAGAAGTGGCTATCAGACTGGCGAATCAAAATTAATGAACAAAAGTGTAAACATATAACGTTTACCCTTAATAGACAATCGTGCCCCCCGCTAACTTTAAATAGTACGCAGATCCCACAAGCCAGCGATGTAACATATCTCGGGGTCCACCTCGACAGACGCCTAACCTGGCGGAGGCACATTGAATGCAAGAAAGTACATCTTAGACTTAAAGCTAGCAGCCTACACTGGATTATAAATTCACGATCACCCATGTGTCTGGACTTTAAAATTCTTCTCTACAACTCCACTCTTTGGCCCATTTGGACTTACGGCTCCCAGCTCTGGGGAAACGCGAGCAACAGCAATGTTGACATCATACAGCGCTCACAATCGAAAATCCTGCGAACAATCACTTGGGCACCATGGTATGTTCGGAACGAAAACATCCACAGGGATCTGGGCATACCACCGGTCAAAGGTGAAATATCTAAGCAGAAAGCCTACCACAACAAGCCATTTATAGTATTGCAAAATACCTTTAAAACGAGGTATAGTGCAAGTCTGTAGCTTTAGTAGTACAGAAGTTACGACCTTTCAAAATTTTGCTATTTATAGCTGTTTTCCCGCTAAACTAGTGGCCAAACTAAAGTTTCTAATATCGAGCTGTTGAACATTATATTAAATTTTCAGGACTTTAAAACCATGTTTTGGGACACACAGAAAATCTTCTTTTGGGTATAACTATTGAACGGAGCATCGGATTTGTCATATTACCCCTCATTCGACGAGTATTTATACCCGTTACTCGTAGAGTAAAAGGGTATATTGTATTCGTGCAAAAGTATGTAACAGGGAGAAGGAAGCTTTTCCGACCCTATAAAGTATATATATTCTTGATCAGGATCACTAGCCGAGTCGAACTAGCCATGTCCGTCTGTCCGTCTGTCCGTCCGTATGAACGCTGAGATCTCGGAAACTATAAAAGCTAGAGGATTGGCATTTTGCATGCATATTCTTGGAGTTCCTACGCAGCGCAAGTTTATTTCAAAATGGTGCCACGCCCCCTCTAACGCCCTCAATCGCCCTACACCATTTCTTGAAAGGTGTCTGGCGCCCACACCATTAAAGGTTTTGGAAAACTAAATGGAAATTTTTCAAATCGGACCATTCGTTAAAAAGTTATGCCTGATCAAAGATTTTATATATCTATCTCCCTCGCACTCCCTTAGCTGAGTAACGGGTATCTGATAGTCGGGGCACCCGACTATAGCGTTCTCTCTTGTTTTAATTGGAACACAACTAACATAGTGCGAGGCGGCATTTATCCCCACCGGCCCCAACAGCTCAAAAATTCGAAATTTTCGTTTTATTACTTTCTCTGCTTTCTCTCCCAAGCCAATTGATTTTCTTAAAGTCTTCGTATGCAATCCTGTTAGTTTTTGCGATACCTTTCTATTGGTGTATGATCGGACCATCATTTTCAATTCTGCGGCTAGATATAGTAGTCGCCTTCGCACACTCTCCTTGTGCGCTTCGTCGCTACATGAATTGCCGTCCATAGTGATTACTGTTAAGCTAATCTCAATACATTGTAAGGAAATTTAATCTCAAAATGAAACACGAAGAGATAATGTTAAAGCGATGCGACGATTTGCGCGCAAAGCTACTAGAGCTAAATTTACCCACAACCGGTAGAAAGCGCGATTTACAGGATAGACTCCTTGATCACTTCGGTATTCAGGACGAAGATGATAACAACGATTCGGATGGAGTCGAATCTGTAGCTACCGCTCTCGATTGTCGCGTGCAGGCAGTGCCTATCAGCCGTTCTTTGTTCACATTTAAAAATGTAGAAGGCAGTGTTTCTAACTTTGCAGGTACAGGTTGTCCAGATATAGATCAGTGGATACAGGAGTTAGAGGTGTGCTTTGACTGTACAGTGTAGCCAGCTCCAACTATTCATTTACTCTAAGCAGTTGCTCAGTGGTCCTGCAAAATCGTTCATTCGCAGTCAAGTAAGCATTCGCAACTGGGATTCTCTTAAGGCAGCATTGCGTGGCGAATTTGCTGTTAAAATATCATATGCTGAGGTCCATCGCAAGCTAGGTCAACGTGCGCAGAGAAAAGGAGAGACACTTCAGGAATATTTGTATGCTTTGATGGACCTAGACGAAGAAAGTTTGATAGAATATTTTGTGAAGGGAGTTCCAGATGCAAAGGCAAACCAAATAATATTGTACCAGGCAAAAACAATAAAGGAAGTTTAAAAGAAGGTTCGCAGCTCATACAAGGTGCATTACAAGTATTAAACGCGTGTAGCTGAGGCAGATGGATAAAAGCCTCGATTCAAAACAAATGCTTTAAGTGCGGGGATCCGTCCCAATTTAAAGAAAGATTGCAAAAAGAAGGATAATAACAATTGTTATCGGTGCGGGCAGCCAGGTCATCGTGCTGCACAGTGCAAAATCGTGGTCGAGGTAAAACAGGAGAGCAACGCTAATGCCGTTCACTTAGAGAACGCAGCTACTAAGCCACTAAACTAAACTACTAAAAGTAATCAAATCTTCAGTCGGTCAATTCAAAGGACTCGTCTATACAGGTGCAGATCTATGCCTGATGCGCAGGAACATTTTCTTCAAACTAGGAAACGAAACTCTCACCGGAAACGAAAAGTGCTTGACGGGAATAGGCGAGAGTCAAGTGTTAACTTTCGGGAGCGCTGTCATACCTGTGGAAATAGACAACAGGCACATGAAAGAAGAGTTTCACGTGGTTCCGGATGAGGACCTATTCTGGATATTGTAGTCATGAAAGTTACCAAGAAATGCACTGAGTTTATGCGTCGGAATTTCAATTTCGGATCCGAGTTTCTACAAGATTTTAAAGGCATGTGTGCAGAAGAGGTAGCAGTTTCCGATCACGTTGAATAATCGCATTTAAATCAATCGCAGCAGTCTGAGGCAGTTCTTAGGGAGTTCATCACCACTAATGTTGTCGTTGTTTACATGGACGATGTAATCATACCCAGTCAGGACTTTGAAGAAGGACTTGTCAAGTTGAAAGATGTCTTGGATGTTGCTTCTGCAAATTTACAAACGGAAATCCACACAGATGCGTCCAAGTATGGTTTTTGGCGCAGTCTTACTGCAGAAAGACCCTATGGACAGTGCTTTCCATCAAGTCCAATACATGAGCCGAAAGACATCCCCATTCGAGGAAAAATACGATTCATACGAACTGGAAGTACTGGCTATTATTGGAGCTCTAGTCAAGTGGCGTGTTTATGTGTTAGGCATAAAGCTCACAATCGTAACTGATTGTAGCGCGTTCAAGATGACAATGAACACAAAAGGAAGTTCCTCTTCGCGTAGCTCGTTGGGCTTTATATTTTCAGATCGAGCATCGTTCGGGGACTCAAATGAAACATGGTGATGCTTTGAGCCGAGTCTCGTGTTTCTTTTTGTCGGACTCCATAACTCATCGCTTAAAGGAAGCTCAGATTAGAAAAGGATCAATAGCAGGACTTCTATACCCAAAATGACGTAGTCTTCAAAGTACCTTCTACTATGGAAAATGAAATAATTCAGAGCGCTCATAACCAAGGGCGCTTTTCTGCCAAAAAGACACAGGATATCATTCCCAAGCTCAAAGAGAAAACAGCGAATCATCGAGAGTTGCATCAGATACATAATCGTAAATGCCAAAGCGGGCAAGAAAGGAGGGTTTCTAACTTCAATCGACAAAGGTGATTTACCCTTCATTACATACCATGGTCAGGTACATTCGAGGCGAATGAATAGTCAGGAGGTCCGAATGTGGAATTTGAATCTGGCGGGTCTACTACACGACACACTCGAAGCGGGTTTAAGCTATATTGCAACTCTTAATCAGTTCGCCATTTAAAATCCATAATAAAGTACTCGATTCTTTAAAGGCCGCCGATACCTGTACGAGTGAGCAGGGAGTCGTCGTTTAGCGTTCGTGAAGAGAAAAAGATCGTTTTGTGTGAAGAATACCAATACCGAAAGATCTTTGTTAAACTAATATAAGCACTTTATGTTTAAACTTTATCCCAATAAAACATTGTCAGTGAATATCACAATCACAAAATTATTTACTTAATTGTATAATTACATCATGCTTAAGATTATGAATGTTTCCACTCTTCTTCATGATTGGTTTTTAAGTGCAGTCCCATGCTGGTAATGTAAATACCTTGTAAGGCAAAACCGCAAATTTTTCAGGCCACCTTTGACTCTCCAGCAATTTCATTAAAATATGAGCGAATATTTTATTTTTGCTTGCTCTTGTTCCTATTACTTACTCACTTATTACAAGTATTTGATTTAACAATACAAAAAAATTTACGGTAACTCAATTAGTAAAACTTTATGCAAATATACACTTAACTATTAAATAAAAGTATATTTTAAAAAATGGCTAAAGTAAAAAAATTATCTTAAAATTTAAAAATAATGAAGATTAACCCATAATCCAAATTTGGTAAAAAGACTTAACATGTTAGTAAGATATATGGAAAAGACTTTTATTTTATTTTTTGAAAAGTAAAAGTCTTTCAAAGACTTTTATTTATGGAGGATTTATTTATAAAAATCAGATATAACAGTTATTGTATGACTAAAAATATTAAAGTTACGAGTAAATGTTATCCTTACGAGATAATGTTAAAATTAAAAAATAATAGTTATTTTTAAGGTTTATTTTAAAACGCTGTATTAATTTTAATTTATAATTAAAAAATTAATAAATAAACTTTATAGTCAGGAGCCATAAAAAGAGTGCTTAGATAATAATAAGTGATGTCGGCGCATTTTTAAAAAAATTTGTATGTTTTTGTTATTTATTGATTTCAGATTTTGAAAAGAACAGTTATTTTCGGACCCTGACCAAAATCTATGAGAGAGAACCAAGATTTTAAAAACCTTCTTTCGAGATAATTATACCCGTTACTCGTAGAGTAAAAGGGTATATTGTATTCGTGCAAAAGTATGTAACAGGTAGAAGGAAGCGTTTCCGACCCTATAAAGCATATATATTCTTGATCAGGACCACTAGCCGAGTCGATTTAGCCATGTCCGTCCGTCAGTCTGTCCGTCCGTATGAACGCTGAGATCTCGGAAACTATCAAAGCTAGAAATTTGGGATTAACAACACAAATTCTTGGGCTTCCTACGCAGCGCAAGTTTATTTCAGACGAGCGCCACGCCCCCTCTAACGCCCACAATCGCCTTAAACGATTTTATGTGTGTGTGTGTCTGTGTCTGGCGCGCACACCTTTAAAGATTTTGGAAAATAAAAATGCTGTTTTATTGTGTTTATCAATACCTTTCGAAATGTAGAAGAAATTTTTCAGTAACGGGTATCTGACAGTCGGCACCCGACTATAGCATTCTCTATTGTTGTATTATAAATTAATCTATCGTTGGTATTAGGTAATGTTCTCGTTTAATTGCCTTGTTTAACGGCTTGAAGTCTAAACAAAGTCTGAGTTTTCCGTTTGCTTTTTCCACTATTTGCAAGTTGTTTACCCAACTGGTTGGTTATGTTACTGATGAGATTATCTTTTTCTTTACCATAGCACTCAACTCTTGCTCCAATGCCCCTAACAAATTTTGTGGAAACCTTTTCATATAATGCATCACAAGCTGTGAAACTTTTTTTTAGAACGATAGACTGTTCCTTTTGTAGCTTGCCAAGTCCCAGAAATAATTGCTTAAATTACTCCACAAATTCCTCCCTGGTTCGAGGTAAGTTGGAAACTGAATCAATATTCAAATGTTTAATGATGTTTAATTGTACAGAGGTTTAATTGTAATGGTTCACATTTTGAGTCAACAACTGAAAATTCAACAACGAAAATATACAAAAAAGAATAATGGCACCTTTTTCGAAAAAGTGCCAAAAATGCCAATTTCTCACCGCTATAACTCTGGTAGAACTCAAAATTTGGCAAAACCGTTCAAATGAAGTTCTTATTTTGTCGTTGTGAAGAGGAAAATTGAACTAGTTCGATGGAAATTTTAGTTTTGGTTTTGTGTTGGATTTGTATCCAAGGAGGAAAGGGCTTTAAGTTTTGATCTAGTCATTACAGAGTTTTCACACAAAAAAAAACTTGGTAAAATCAACTGTTATAATTGTCAATCAGTCCCCAACCACAAAATATAGTCAATTCTACTAAGTAAATAGTTACTTTCACAACAACAAATACACACAATTAGCAAAGACACACACCTATGTCCATGACAAAATTGACAATTTTTTCTGGTTGGGGTCTTTTTGACAATTTTTATACCCGTTACTCGTAGAGTAAAAGGGTATATTGTATTCGTGCAAAAGTATGTAACAGGTAGAAGGAAGCGTTTCCGACCCTATAAAGTATATATATTCTAGATCAGGATCACTAGCCGAGTCGATCTAGCCATGTCCGTCTGTCCGTCTGTCTGTCTGTCTGGATGAACGCTGAGATCTCGGAAACTACAAAAGCTAGAAAGTTGAGTTTGTTTTAGCCGAGGGCCACGCCCCATCTAACGCCCACCACCGCTATAAACGATTTTAAAAAACTTAAATATTTCGGAAAAGTAAAAATGCAGTTTTGTTGTGTTTTCAAAAACCTATCGAAATGTAAATTTTTCAAATCGGACTATTCGTTACAAAGTTATGCGTGATCAAAGCTTTTATCTCCATCTCCCTCGCACTACCTTTAGTTGAGTAACGGGTAGCTGATAGTCGGGAACCCAGCTATAGCGTTCTCTCATGTTTTTTTGTGTGTGGATCATTTTTGAATGGTCTTTTGGTTCTATTTGAGGTGTTTAGTGGTAGGGGTCTTGTATTTCCGAGCCGTATGACATGTCTTCATCTCATACGAAGTTAGACGCATTTGGAAGGGTAAACTCATCCGATTCGTAGCTCATGGTTCTTCGTTGGCTAGGTGGTGCTGTAGTTTTGGGTGGTTGGATTTCATTTGAGTGAGAGGAGGAAGATTTAAGCACATGTGTCCTTTCTTTAAATGTTAGATTGACCTATTTATACCTGTTTCATTGCTTGTCGTTTTTTGTTTGATTTGACCAGGGGTATATTTGTAAATTTGATCAAGTTCTTCCACCTCTTGAGATCTTAGATCTATTGTTTTATAAATGATGAATGATGAATTGCGTCTGGAGGATGCTTTGTTGATGGGGTCAACAAACTTAAAGGCTTCTTAAAGGCTGCCAAAATTGTCTTTCGCACTGTTCGAGAAATAGATAAGAGAGCACTATTGTTGCGTTTTCTTTGATTTTGTGTTGGTTTGTTGCGGTACATTAACGTTTCGCGAAAGAACACGTCCGATGGCTTAGGCTGAATATACTTTTATAATTTTATAGCTTTTAAATATCTGGCTTAGCTATTTTTTGACCCGGCTGCCATCACCACTCATTTTTGTTAAAATATCGCCGCCTAGGACAAAAAATACTCTCTGTAAACTCTGTCGAACGAAAAAAGTGGAAAAATCCGAACATTAAAAATCCACCATAAATCCAATTTTCCATGAATTTAGGCCATACCCGGATTGTTTTATTCTGTAGGATCAAAACTTTAAGTTGGTACCCATTATGATTTTTTAACGGATTTTTTTTAGAGTTTTTACTATGTATAATGCCGACTTACAGTCGACCAACAAACACCCTTTTCATCTTTGTCGAGCTGCTGCGCTGCCATTAGGGGAGAAGGGTGTAAGTTGGGACGGTCTGTAAGTTGGGACAACCCATTTTCATAAAACTTTTCCATTAAATAATGTATTTATATATATTTTTTGTAAGTCTCTTTTAGTAAGAAAACTTTTGGGTAAAACATTAGAAGCCAGACTCAAGCCAGATTTAAGCTGTGACACTCGTGTAACATTTTTTTCTCTTTTTTTTTTTAAATTCTATAACTAATTAGTAACGTAATAAAATTAAATCGATAAAAACGGTAAGCACTAACAAAATTTGCCAAAAAGTACCCCCTGATTAAAAATCTGTATCTTCGGTGGTAGTAATCCGATGACTTCGTGTCTTTTGCATTAATTCCTCTAAAGCGTCTTCTTTCAAAATACAATTTAAAAAAGTAAGGTTTTTAATTTCTTAACAATAAACACAAATTAATATTTAAAAGTTTCTTCTATGAAAACACGTCGCACCAAGTTCTCGCTTACTCTTATCGGATCCTGATGCAGTTCATGTTTTTTTAAATATTTGTTTTACATTTTTTGTGAAAATTTATTTAATGTAAATACCTTTACAAATTAAATAAACAATATATTTTTTTTAAAGTTGTCTTTGTAAATATTTAAATAATTATTTTGTAAGATTATTATTTAATATCACAGGTACACAGCCAACAATTTTCACGAACCATTTCAACTTTTCCATGATATTTGGGTGCTCCTGAGTAAAAGTCCCAAACAAAATTATTTTCCATCACCTACAGGTTCCGCGGTATAGCTAAGAACCGATGTTTGCCGACATTTTTAATTACTTGGCCTATATAATTAGACTTACCTTTATTATTTGCGGTAGGACCTATTCTTAATACATCACGGCACTACAAAATCGGATGACTATATCATTTAGCTGCCATAGGAAGTAAATAGGAAAAAATTATATCTTTGTTGACTTTTATTACCAAAAATGCCAAAGTAATACGAAAGCAGCTAAAATTTGGATTGGTGTAACATATACGCAAATTAATTTAAATTTAAGGTATATAAGGGTATATAAGCTTCGGCTGGCCGAAGCTAGCTTCCTTTCTTGTTTTTAATAGTTATTGTATTATACCTTGATCAGGATAAAAGCGCGTCTATATCCTATAGCTCCCATAGGAATAATAGGGTGAAATCGGTTACAATTTGTAGTTTGTAGGATATTTCGCGCAGTGTAAAAGCTATTGACATGGATCTTTCCAAATTGTATTTTAAGTAAATAAGTAAATATTTTAAGTAAAAGCGCGTTTCGAAGTCTATATCCTATAGCTCCCATAGGAAAAATTGGGTGAAAAATTAAACAATTTTTTTATTTCCCAATTATAAAACATTTTTTGTTTAATTATTCATGTTGCTATTCTAGTCAAATTTTGATTCGTGAAATCTGCAAGGGTATTAAAACTTCGTTCTTTTGTTAAAAAGTTATGCGCGATCATAGTTTATAAAAAACTTTATGAAAAATTCTTACCTCGACATGGACTCGAACATGCAACCGTTCACACCATAGAGAGACATCATAACCACTCGGCCACTCGTGCTTCATGCAATGCATTGAGTTAAGCCTAGTACTCAGTACGGCGAAAACTGCTAGCTAAGCAAAGGAGTAAGCGAGAGGCAAATAGGTAGCTAAAGCTTTTAGCCTCGGACTTTTTTCACCGCGGTACTCAGATGAGCTAAAGAAATGGTGGGGAAATACCAAAAATATACCAGATTTAGCGGATGAATTCCGATGAACGCGCCCCAAAGAATAGAAAATTTGATATTTGGCTGTGTTTGTGCAGAAGCTGTGTGCCAATAACAAATTATAAATGGATGGAAGACGCCAAAAACCAATGGAAAACTGCCTGTCGGAGTTGTGCCAATACATATCGCCATGCCAACATCAAATTTAAAGGTTGCGACCCAGGTCGGCTCAATATTTTGTAATATTTTAAAATTGGCGGCAGTTGGTTTGTTTTCTGTTTGTGAACCCAGCTAATTTACAATAAGACCATGCTACATGCAAAGCGGGTGAACTCTGAAAACTTCGGTCACACTACAAAAGAAAACAAGAGAGAACGCTATAGTCGGGTGTCCCGACTATCAGATACCCGTTACTCAGCTAAGGGAGTGCGAGGGCGATAGATATATAAAATCTTTGATCGGGCATAACTTTTTAACGAATGGTCCGATTTGAAAAATTTCTTCTACATTTCGATAGGTATTGATAGTCACAATAAAACTGCATTTTTAGTTTTCCAAAATCTTTAATGGTGTGGGCGCCAGACACCTTTAAAAAAATGGTGTAGGGCGATTGAGGGCGTTAGAGGGGGCGTGGCACCATTTTGAAATAAACTTGCGCTGCGTAGGAACTCCAAGAATATGCATGCAAAATGCCAATCCTCTAGCTTTTATAGTTTCCGAGATCTCAGCGTTCATACGGACGGACAGACGTACAGACGGACAGACGGACAGACGGACATGGCTAGTTCGACTCGGCTAGTGATCCTGATCAAGAATATATATACTTTATAGGGTCGGAAAAGCTTCCTTCTCCCTGTTACATACTTTTGCACGAATACAATATACCCTTTTACTCTACGAGTAACGGGTATAAATATTTTTCGACTAGTGAAACTCTTAGCCGAACTGAGTACTAGGCTTTAAGAAGGCTTAAGTTTTAACGGTCGAATTATTGATATACCAACTAAATCACTTTAATTTAATCTTGTTACCAACCGAGTTTAAACAATTCAGTGAATAGAAACCCAAAACTGAAGATATTTTTAACGAATGGTCCGATTTGAACATTTTTTGTACATTTCGGTAGGCATTGATAAACACAATAAAACTAAAGTTTGACTTTTCCAAAATATTTAAAGGTGTGGGCGCTAAGACGATTGCGGGCGTTAGAGGGGGAGTGGCCCTCGGCTGAAACTTGCGCTGCGTAGGAAGCCCAAGAATATGTGTGGAAAATCCCAACTTTCTAGCTTTTATAGTTTCTTATAGCTCCCATAGGAAGGATAAAAAAAAACGTAAAACAAGAAAGGAAGCTATATACCCTTGAGGATCATTCCTATTAACTTGCAAAAACATTAAACTTAGATTTATTTGCTATCTAAGTTTTAGCTGTTTTCGTATTATGGCAGCTTTATAACATAGACATTTTATTTTAAAATGTTTAAAAAAAGCTATATCCCAGAAAAGACGAGAATGTTATAAAAATCAACAAAGATATAATTTTTTTCTATTAATTTCCATATAATTTTCCGACCGTTCCTATGGCAGCTATATGATACAGTCATCCGATTTTTTTTAAATTTTTTTCGAAATTCAGAAATATTATAAAAATAGTATTTCCAAAAGTAGAAGGTTTTATTTCAAAAAACACCAAAGATAGAATTTTGTTACGTTTTTTTTTTTCGATCTTTCCTATATAAGATCTATAAGATATAGTGGCCCGATCCGGTCGGTTCCGACATATATACTACCTGCAATAGAAAGAAGACTTTTGGGAAAGTTTGAGCCCGATAGCTTTAAAACTGAGGGACTAGTTTGCGTAGAAACGGACGGACAGACGGACGGGCTAGATCGACTCTTCTAGTGATGCTGATCAAGAATTTATATACTTTATGGGGTCGGAAACGTCTCCTTCACTGCGTTGCAAACTTCTGACTGAAATCATAATACCCTCCGCGAGGGTATAAAAAATGCTAGCTTTGGTGTTTTTTTTTAAATATTACCTTCTACTTTTGGGAATACTACTTTTTAAATATTTCTGAATTTCGAATAAAATTTCTAAAAAATCGTACAGCTGCCATAGGAACGGTTGGAAAATTAAATGGAAATTGATAGGAAAAAAACAAGAGAGAACGCTATAGTCGGGTGCCCCGACCATCAGATACCCGTTACTCAGCTAAGGGAGTGCGAGGGAGATAGATATATAAAATCTTTGATCAGGCATAACTTTTTAACGAATGGTCCGATTTGAAAAATTTCGATAGGTATTGATAATCACAATAAAACTGCATTTTTACTTTTCCAAAATCTTTAATGG
Source organism: Drosophila pseudotakahashii (assembly GCA_035046095.1). Classification (NCBI taxonomy): domain Eukaryota; kingdom Metazoa; phylum Arthropoda; class Insecta; order Diptera; family Drosophilidae; genus Drosophila; species Drosophila pseudotakahashii. The sequence goes on along the minus strand of JAWNOE010000055.1, from coordinate 1,056,643 downwards.
TGTGGGCGCCAGACACCTTTCAAAAAATGGTTTAGGGCGATTGAGGGCGTTAGAGGGGGCGTGGCACCATTTTGAAATAAACTTGCGCTGCGTAGGAACTCCAAGAATATGCATGCAAAATGCCAATCCTCTAGCTTTTATAGTTTCCGAGATCTCAGCGTTCATACGGACGGACAGACGGACATGGCTAGTTCGACTCGGCTAGTGATCCTGATCAAGAATATATATACTTTATAGGTTCGGAAACGCTTCCTTCTCCCTGTTACATACTTTTGCACGAATACAATATACCCTTTTACTCTACGAGTAACGGGTATAATTATATCTTTGTTGACTTTTATTACATTCTCTTCTTGTCTGGGATATGGCTATTCTTTAACATTTCAAAACTTCGTATTAAATTTAACTAAATTCGGACGGCTATATTATATAGCGGCCATAGGAATGATCAAAAAATTAATGCCAAAGTTATACGAAAGCAGCTAAAATTTGGATTGTTTTTGTAAATGAATAGGAATGCTCTGCAAGGGTATATAAGCTTCGGCTGGCCGAAGCTAGCTTCCTTTCATGTTCTATTATTAAGACAATTGCTGTAAGTTTTAGTTTTTTAGTAAAGTCAAAAAAAATTGGCAAAAAGGCAAAACCGTAAATTCAAGAAAATTATTTACCACCAGGGAATCAAACAGAATCTTATTTCGGTTCCGGTTCTGGTACTGATCCCATACCGAAATTGCGTATTTGGTAAACGGTTGTATTTTGGTGTGGATGTTTTGGTTCCGGTTCTGGTACCGGTACGTACCGGTACAGTTAAAACATTTTTAATAATACTTTAAAATGATTTATGTTAGTTTTTTTGGAAAAAAAACATTATTGTAAGAACATTAAAATTAATTCGATTTTTTGATAGCAAATATGAAGCTTTAAGATTTTAATTAAATTTTCCACTTTTTTATTTCTAAGAGTAAATTGGGTTATTAGCTTCTTCAAAAATAAAACGGTTAGAAAGGCACCCAAAATTCCAGACTTACAACTTGTTTAGACATAGAGTGTTTCTGGAAAAATTTTCTTCCATAATTTAGTAAACGTACCGGTACCAGAAATACGGTAATTGGTATGAAATTAAATATTTATTTTGGTATCGGTACCGGTTCCGGTTCTCTATTAGGAATCGGTTTATTTCGGTTATCGGTTCCGGCTCTGGTTTTATTCCCTGTTTACCACACAGAAAAAAATTTGATTGGTTAAATGTACCTATACGGATAGTTTCGTAACTACACACCAAAAAAAAATTGTCAATTTTGTCATGGATATAGGCGCGTGTCTTTGCTAATTGTGTGTATTTGTTGTTGTGAAAGTAACTATTTACTTAGAAGAATTGACTATTTTTTATGGTTGGGGACTGATTGACAATTATAACAGTTGATTTTACCAAGTTTTTTTTTTGTGTGTATAAAAAATAGTTACGCCGCAGGCGCATTCTTTTTTTCTTAATATTTTTTACTCAATATTTAAATACATTGTGTACAGAATTAATGAAGTAGTTGTTGCTGAATATGCATTGTTTTGTTGTTAGGATACACAAATTCAATCTTAATGTTTGGTTGGACTGGTTCCCTTAATACCAAATTAGTCATATTTTTGGAATTTTAAAATTCGTATTATTTTGACAAAGTGTACAATGTACACTGTATAGTGTACATATATACAATAATAAAAAACGCAAAGTAAAATCAAATATTTGTATAGTTGATTTAATTTACTACTTTTCATAGATAAACCTAATAAATAAATTATTGATTTTAATAAAAAGCATATTTAAACCTTCGGTCAAAGATAAAAACAAGAGAGAACGTTATAGTTGAGTACTTTGAGTATTAGTTACCCGCAGGTAAAGGGAGTGCGAGTGAGATGGATATATGTATTCGTCAAAGCTACTAGCGCCATCTAGTGTCTATTTCATTTTTTGCTCATAACTTTTGAATGAATGGTCCGATTTAAGAACAATTTTATATTTTTTTTTGAAACTACCAAAGCTAGAAAGTTGCGATTACCCACACGTGTTCTTTGGCTTCCTACTCAGCGCAAGTTTGTTTCACCTCTGATGCGAGAGGACCCCGGTTCGTAAACCGGCTAAGGCAGAGTAAGTAAAAAGTTTTTAAGAAGCATACTAAACATTTATTTAAAAAATTAAAAAAAAAACGAGGACGGAAGCTAAATCCGGCAAGCCAAAGTTTTAATACCCTTGCAGATTTCACCCTATTGTTCCTATGGGAGCTATAAGATATAGACGTTCGATCGGCACGCGCTTTTACCCTGATCAAGGTACGCACAAAAAAATACGATTTGGAAAATTTCATGGGAATTGCTTATATTCTGCGCGAAATATCCTGAAAAACGACAAATTTTGACCGATTTCACCCTATTGTTCCTATGGGAGCTATAAGATATAGACGTCCGATCGGCACGCGCTTTTACCCTGATCAAGGTATGCGTAAAATAATAAGATTTAGAAAGATTCTTGTCAATAGCTCTTACACTGAGCGAAATATCTTCATTTTGTGAAAGCTATATCCGATTGTTCCTATGGGAGCTATAGGATATAGACGTCCGATCGGCACGCGCTTTTACCCTGATCAAGGTATGCGTAAAATAATAAGATTTAGAAAGATTCTTGTCAATAGCTCTTACACTGAGCGAAATATCTTCATTTTGTGAAAGATATATCTGATTGTTCCTATGGGAGCTATAGGATATAGACGTCCGATCGGGTCGGCTTTCAAACTTGATCTGCGTACACATGTTTTAGGACGACTGTGAAAGTTTCAAGGCGCTAGCTTTTAAACTGAGCTCGCAAACGGTATTGAAACAGACGGACAGACGGACAGACGGACAGACGGACAGACGGACATGGCTATATCGACTCCCCTATTGATCCTGATCAAGAATATATATACTTTATGGGGTCGGAAACGTCTGCTTCACTGCGTTACAAACTTCTGACCAAAATTATAATACCCTCTGCAAGGGTATAACAAGAGAGAATGCTATAGTCGGGTGCCCTGACTATCAGATATCCGTTACTCAGCTAAACGGAGTGCGAGGGAGATAGATATATAAAATCTTTGATCGGGCATAACTTTTTAACGAATGGTCCGATTTGAAAAATTTCTTCTACATTTCGATAGGTATCGATAGTCACAATAAAACTGCATTTTTAGTTTTCCAAAATCTTTAATGGTGTGGGTGCCAGACACCTTTAAAAAAATGGTGTAGGGCGATTGAGGGCGTTAGAGGGGGCGTGGCACCATTTTGAAATAAACTTGCGCTGCGTAGGAACTCCAAGAATATGCATGCAAAATGCCAATCCTCTAGCTTTTATAGTTTCCGAGATCTCAGCGTTCATACGGACGGACAGACGGACAGACGGACAGACGGACAGACGGACATGGCTAGTTCGACTCGGCTAGTGATCCTGATCAAGAATATATATACTTTATAGGGTCGGAAAAGCTTCCTTCTCCCTGTTACATACTTTTGCACGAATACAATATACCCTTTTACTCTACGAGTAACGGGTATAAAGACCGAAAAAATCTAAGACCGAATTTCTTACATTACTACCGTTTTGTTCTTATTTTTTTTTAAGACCATGTTCTTATATTGATACCATTCGGTATTAATTTAAGACCAGTTACTTTAGATATAAGTTGAAGTTATGCACTCGCGCGAGAAATGGTGCGATGGCCCAGTTGGTAAGGCGTCTGCCTCTGATGCGAGAGGACCCCGGTTCAAAAAACGGATAAATCACAGTAAGTAAAAAGTTTTTAAAATACATATTTAACATTTCCTTTAACTTTAACTTTAAGATCGAAAATGTATTAATAGTTAAGTTGTTAGATTACTAATTACAAAAAAAAAAAAAAAATAAGTTGTGTCGTGAGCGGGATTCGAACCTCGTACTCCCGAAAACAAAATAATATCAGAAAATAGTACCTTGGCCCCTGAGCCATTCCCTTATTATTTTCTTCCATGGCAGAATGCCAGCAGGAGTATTCAAAGAAATGTATTTTTGGACTAAAAATAAATATAAAGTTAAGTAAGTTTCGTGCTTAGAGTAAGAACAGCGGTCTTAAAAATCCGTTCTTAAAATGATACCATAAATTCTTATAATGATACCAAACGGTATAAAGCTATTTTTGAGACTCAAACAGACACGTTTTCAGACCCAATCAGACCAATTTTTTCCCTGAGTGTACGTAACTATATTTTTGCACAAATTCAATATACCCTTTTACTCTACGAGTAACGGGTATAAAAAATAAATTGTGTTGTCAGCAAACTTGAACCTGGTACCCCTGAGCACAAAATAGTACCAGAACGTAGCACTTGACCCCTGAGCTATGCCCATATTATTTCTTACCGAAGCAGAATGCTCTTATAAGTTCACACTAATATTTTTGATTTTAATAGCAATGAATAACTCCATATTCCAAGTTAGGGTAAATATTTTAAGCGCTCACTTGAAAAAAACCAATTTTTAAATTATAAGCAAAAGAATCGGCGTGAAAAAAAGAGTCGAATCAAATACAAAAATCTTTAAATTTACTATTAAAATATTTAACAAATTATTAACTTTGCGCCATACGATTTTACTATTTTCATATTAGGATTTATTTCGCTGGAAAAAATAATTAAAACCATGGTAAAATAAAATAAATAAAATGGTAAAAAGCGTACTTGTTTTTATAGGAAAACACGAAACTTTGAAGTTCAATTAGAAGAGTACCATCGACCGCCAAGTTCTTTTGGCCCGTAAATTCATAAGAAATCGCAGTCCATCGAGGACAATTTTTTCGCGAATTTCGGAGGTGAGTCCCCTAATCTAGAGTATTATCAATACTTATTTGCAGTTATTAAACAGAATGTAGCAGATTGATTATTTTAAATCTATTTTTTCGTTCCCGTTACACCAACCAGGCCCACCAACTTCGAGACTTAAGTCTTTTTCGTTGAATTTACCATTTTAACTTTTTGTTTTATATGGCTCAGCTTGCTAGGTATTTGGTTGTAGTGTTTTTGTAAAAGGATTTCAAGCGCGGTCTTTGGTTTTGCGTTCAGGGTGGCTCTGCATCTTCTGCTGGCACTGCTTTCGTACTTTGAGTGCAGTGCCAAAGAAAAGCTCTTGTCTAACAAGCGCACACACACACTTGTGGACCGACGAATGGAAACGTAATATCGGATTTTCGTATTTACGTAACTGTGGTTCCCTTTCACCCGCCGAACTGAAACCAGTCACCGAGACACCGTTGCCGTCATCGACGCACAGTGGGCCAAAAAACGTGCAATAAATCAAATTATTGATTTTCGCCTAGAAATATGTAATATCTTTTCAAATATGTAACCCCCATAAATATAAGACTTGTTTTTTAAAGACCTTTGAGATTGACCAATTTTTCACTTTAAGAAAAAAGGCAATTTGTAGCCAATTTAGGACACGTCTAGGTGGAATATCTTAAAAACTAAGTATCGAACGATCTTGATGTTTGATTTCCCTAATTGGTGTGTTCATTAAGTAAAAACTACGTAAAAACAACTAACAGTTCGATATCCGCATCTCATGGTTATTCGATATTTGCTAAAGGTCAATTTGTTCACTATTTTTTAACTTTGGATGGAAATAAAAATACTATATATCATAATATATTTTTTATACTTTCCTAAAACGTTTTTTTAACATTCTTCTTGATTTTTGAAAAGTTCCAGCTGCGTCTGTTTGCGATTTCACCTGTTTGAGGCGAAAGAAGTTAAAAAGAGGTGGTTCCAGATGTTGTATTTGGGTGCATCCCTGGTAAAATCAAGACGTTTTTTCAGGAAATCAGTTTCTGTGTTGTAATTTTTTTAAGAAATATAAGTTTTATTTTATTTTTAAATGGTTGGACCGAAAATTATTTGAATTTTTACAATAAAAAATTAAAATAAATACAAAATTAATAAAATTAAAATAATTTTCGATTCCTTTTTTAATATAACTTCCCAAAAAATCTATATCTTTTAAAAGTGTAAAATCAGAATGTTGCTTACATCTACTGAGCATATTTCTGTAAAAGTTCGATTCGAAATTCCGACGTAGCCAAATCCCACAGCGTTTACCCGAAAGAAAAAAAAAGTAATAGATACTACCAAAACTTACTGAAAAAGAATTTATTATTATACCCGTTACTCGTAGAGTAAAAGGGTATATTGTATTCGTGCAAAAGTATGTAACAGGGAGAAGGAAGCTTTTCCGACCCTATAAAGTATATATATTCTTGATCAGGATCACTAGCCGAGTCGAACTAGCCATGTCCGTCTGTCCGTCTGTCCGTCTGTCCGTCTGTCCGTCCGTATGAACGCTGAGATCTCGGAAACTATAAAAGCTAGAGCATTGGCATTTTGCATGCATATTCTTGGAGTTCCTACGCAGCGCAAGTTTATTTCAAAATGGTGCCACGCCCCCTCTAACGCCCTCAATCGCCCTACACCATTTTTTGAAAGGTGTCTGGCGCCCACACCATTAAATATTTTGGAAAACTAAAAATGCAGTTTTATTGTGACTATCAATACCTATCGAAATGTAGAAGAAATTTTTCAAATCGGACCATTCGTTAAAAAGTTATGCCCGATCAAAGATTTTATATATCTATCTCCCTCGCACTCCCTTAGCTGAGTAACGGGTATCTGATAGTCGGGGCACCCGACTATAGCGTTCTCTCTTGTTTTTAAATAAATTAAACTGACGGCACAACTAAAAACCATAAAAACAACAACAAAACTGCAGCATTAAATGTTATCTGGTAATATTCGAGTTTTTTTACATAAAATCAACGACAACAATTCAAATTCTTGAATAAAAAAAGTTCGTCACCATACCCTACAAAAAGTTCGTCACAATACTCTACAAAGTACACTTCGAGCAAAAACGGCGTCACTCTCAAACGGCGCAAAATTTTGATAAAGATCTCATTTATAAGTGCATATATTTATTTGATTTTATTTTACACTTATCTTCGCTCTGGCACTGCTGAAACACAAATTAATTTAATAGGTGTGCTCATTTGCGCAGCTCATTTTTAGCGAAAGTTACCTCACGAACAAATTACGAGACTTTAATATTACTGTAAATACATTGTCGACACGATAAGAGGAGACGACTACATTTATTTGGAACTTTTGTAGTGACGTTATATACAAGATTCAACAAGTTCGTCACATTACCCTACTCGTCACAATACTCTACACTACCCTACAAAAAAAAACCACGAATTTTTTTTTTATTTATTTCCATATAATTTTTACACAACTAAAATTTTGTTTACTAATTTTTTTTTTATATTTTAAAAATTAAAGCATAAAAAAGGATAAAAAAATAAGAAAAACATTTTTTTTAATTATTTTTGTCGGAAAAAATTGTTTATGTTTATAAATCTTTACTTTGCCGGTTTGTAAGTACTCCTCTGCCATGCCCACTCACTGGCTTAAACACTAATTTTTAAGGTAGATCAATTATATATCATATGTCGTTTACATCATAATGATTTATTACCCAAAAAAAAGTCAAAAGGCGCCACTGTGCGACGCAGTAGTTTGTATTGCTCTTGTGTGTTCTTTGCATCAAAAGGTTGCTTTGTAGGGCACATCCACCCCAAAACAGCCGCTACATCACCCACACCCCCACATAATGCTTCGCCCAATCTCAACGCACACAATGCTCCTGCAGCACTAACAAATAAAACAGCACAACGTACTCGAAGTGAAACGTAAACTTTTGACAACCATAACGGAGCTCGGAGCGGATGGGGAAGGGACGGCTCACAGCTAACGCTGTATTTTTTCTGTATTTCAAAACGAAAAGGTTTTTATGTTTCTTTATGTGGGCGCTGGCATAAAATATTTTCAACGCCCCACAAACCATCGACCTCTTTTTACCCGCAGGCTCGTTTTTTCTTCACCACCTTTAGCTGGGATACCATCCATAAAAGTTAAATAGACAGAAAATTGTACATAATTTTTTGAGCTTGGATTTTTCAATCCGTTGCCTAGCATTATTGACAGATAGCTTGAAAGGCAAATACCGTGTGCTCCCAGCCGTGTGCTATGAAAGGGTGGGCAACTGCCCGGGGACTTAGACTCCATTGTCGTCTGGGAGGAAAAAATCCCTGGCGCATTAAAGACGGGGTGTTTTCAGTATTTTTATTTGGGGGTGGATGAATCCGAAAAAAAATAAATTTCTTTGTGGAAGCATAAGGGTGAAAAGGGCGGCACCTGAAAAGAAAGTTTTCTTATTCGTCTGAAAATGTATATTACCTTGAAAAGTTTTTTGGTTTAAATTTCTCCGAATCGTATTCAAAATGTTAAGTTAAATATAAATAAAATATCCTTTTCTATTTATGTTAAATTTCCTCCTAACCCGACAATTCAACCTCTTTTCAGAACAGCACATATCTAAGCCAATAAGTTATTAGTAATAACGCTAACTGCGAGTGCCTCGACTATTAGTTACGTACACAGAGAAAAAAACAGAACAATACCCGATTGATATAGTCTCCTCAATTTGTACATATCAATTTTTTCATACTAAAATAATTCGAATTCATACCAATACGATACAAAATCATAACAATTACAAATGTTGATATAAATCCGTAAAATTTTAATAAGAATAATTGAAAGATTGATATGTTTATACCCGTTACTCGAAGAGTAAAAGGGTATATTGTATTCGTGCAAAAGTATGTAACAGGGAGAAGAAAGCGTTTCCGACCCTATAAAGTATATATATTATTGATCAGGATCACTAGCCGAGTTGATATAGCCATGTATGTCTGTCCGTCCGTATGAACGCTGAGATCTCGGAAACTATAAAAGGTAGAAAGTTGGGATTACCCACACATATTCTTTGTCTTCCTACGCAGCGCAAGTTTGTTTCAGCCGAGGGCCACGCCCCCTCTAACGCCCACAATCGCCTACAAACGATTTTAAAATGTGCCTGTGTTTATCAATTCTTATCGAAATGTAGAAGAAATGTTTTAAATCGGACTTTTCGTTAAAAAGTTATGCGCGATTAAAGTTTAAGGGAGGAGATACATATAGACAAAAAAAAAATTCAATTTTTTTTTTATTATTTAAATTGGTAGAACAACTCTTTAAGAATGTGTCATGAAAGTTTCACGAAGAAATTCGAACTATTTTGGCACTTATACCAGGATGACGGCACCCACCTTCCTTGTGCAGTAGATATATTTCATTACTTTGAATGCGTTTTTCTCGAAACCATGTTTTCCTCAGCTGCGGATCGTGTATCTCAAAAAGTAATGCTTCGATCATCATGCTGCTTTTACAGAAATGTTTGTAATGAAATTGCCGACTGTCTGAACCTACTTTATGTAAAAATATGTACGGTTAAGTATTTTTTGTTAAGAAAAAACAACAACAAAAAATATGAAAAAAAGTATTTTTGACTTTGAAAGAGTGCCACAACCAGAGTTTTTCAGATATTTTATGTAAGTTAGGTTCAGACAGTTTCTACGTTATTTCTTAACAAAATAAACTTGGTTTCATAAAAATCGGATCTACACAGCGACCTGTGGACGATCCGCAACTGGCCTACTTTTATTTAATATAGCCTGACAAAAAAATTCCCACAGCCGCCATTTTGAAAGATTCAAAAAAAAAAAAAAAATTGTTTAAAATTATATAAGAACAATGTAATCAACATGCCAAGTTATGAAATCCCAGCACTATTGGTAAAAAAAATCACGAAAAACATGACAAAATTGCAGTTCTATATGAATCTCCCCCCTTAATAATTGCATATCCCTCGCACTCCTTTGAGTAACGGGTATCTGATGTGAATTTTTAATTTGTGAGTATTTATGGTATTTCTTAAAGTATTAACAGCAGATCGATTTTTAAGGGGATACGACTACAAACCAAACCGAAAGAGCTAGAGCAGCAAAATTTTTGCACAGTATTCCATTGGGGAACTAACCGCCCACTAAGATCCGACGTATCCCCCCAGTGGCACCAATCAGCTCCAACATTAATATTTGGCCGAACCAAATTTGGTCTATTTGAATGCTTAACTTCTAAAGTGGTTGGAATTTCGAAATTTAGATTTTGCCGAATTTTAGGTTTTGAAAAGACCTAATAAGATTTCTAAATGAAATTTCGATAACCCCCAAATTTTGGGGGATACATTTCACATGGATCACATTCATCTCTATCTCTAAAGATTATAAAATGAAAGACCGATTTTTAAGGGGATACGACTAAAGCCCAAACCGTAAGAGCTATAGCAGCCAAATTATTGAACAGTATTCCATTGGGGATCTAACCGCCCACTAAGATCCGACATGTCCCCCCAGTGGCCCCAATCAGCTCCAACATTAATATTTAAAAGAACAAAATTTGGTCTATTTGATTGCTTAACTTCTAAAGTGGTTGGAATTTTGAAGTTTGGAATATGCTGAATTTTAGGTATTGAAAAGGCCTATTAAGATTTCTAAATGAAATTTCGATATCCCCCATAATTTGGGGGTTACATTCAAAGTTAACTTTTCGATTTAAAAAATCTAAAATGCTGCTCCGATTATGATGATTTTTGGATCATTAGTTATTCTATGGCCCAAATGCTTTAGTTTAATTTTTCAAGTTTTTAACATTTTTTTTCGTATTTTTAAAGAATGTATTTAGATTTTCTAAGTTATTGCGTCGCATTTTGAGGGAGCCTACCGAGAGAGCGAAACCCAAAGAGCGGATGCCAAGAGAGCGACGGCCGAGAGAGCAAGTGCCAAGAAAACTGATGAGGGGGAGGGGGAAGTGCTGTGTGGAAAGAGGAGGGAAAAGGGGCAATTTAATTTAAAATTTGTTTTGGATTTTAAAATTTTATACTGCTGCTCCGATCAATACGATTTTCGATCAATAGTCAGTTCTGTGAATCAAATGCTTAGGTTTTTTTTTTCAAAAGAATTTTTTATTTTGTTGCAGAAGTAAGAGCCCTATTTAATTTCGGCCATGGAGGAAAACAGACAAACTTACTACACATTCTGTAAGCGAAGGCAAAATCTTAAGATTCGAATTTCTGAATAAGTACGGAAGTTTGATCTGTAAGCAATCAAATACGTTTCTTCTTCAGATATGTAGGCATGTAGGTATGTATATTTGGATATGTTTTGATTTGTATTGTGTGTATGTGTGTTTCTATTTGAAAGTAGATTATGTGTTTAAATACAAATAAAATGATTGCCTTCCTTTCAGCCAATGCTCAATCTTTCTAAGTTATTTGTAAAGTTTAAAACTAATAATTATCGATCATATGTGGAACATGGAAAAATAAGTTACTTCGCTACTTTTGCATGGGATGGCAATCTTTGCGTGTTTGTACACAAGTTTTCATTTCAATCAAAACTAGAAATTTGAAAAAAAAAATTCCAATTTACAAACAAATATATTTGTGCGCTCAATAAAATTGCATTGATAACATTGTAACTGAAATCAAGTACAAAAATTCGCGACTTTCATATGGATCGCATTCATTTATTATATGTTTATACCCGTTACTCGTAGAGTAAAAGGGTATATTGTATTCGTGCAAAAGTATGTAACAGGGAGAAGGAAGCTTTTCCGACCCTATAAAGTATATATATTCTTGATCAGGATCACTAGCCGAGTCGAACTAGCCATGTCCGTCTGTCCGTCTGTCCGTCTGTCCGTCCGTATGAACGCTGAGATCTCGGAAACTATAAAAGCTAGAGGATTGGCATTTTGCATGCATATTCTTGGAGTTCCTACGCAGCGCAAGTTTATTTCAAAATGGTGCCACGCCCCCTCTAACGCCCTCAATCGCCCTACACCATTTTTTGAAAGGTGTCTGGCGCCCACACCATTAAAGATTTTGGAAAACTAAAAATGCAGTTTTATTGTGACTATCAACACCTATCGAAATGTAGAAGAAATTTTTCAAATCGGACCATTCGTTAAAAAGTTATGCCCGATCAAAGATTTTATATATCTATCTCTCCGCACTCCCTTAGCTGAGTAACGGGTATCTGATAGTCGGGGCACCCGACTATAGCTTTCTCTCTTGTTTTAATTTTTATTGATTCGAAAAGGATGTGATCGCAAGTTAGAAGAGGGCTATACTAAAAAATACACTTGCTCTTCTTCGCCACAATTCGTTTTTTGGGAGTGAGAAGGATATAATGATAATCAGCGTTAGGACAGTAGCAAGTGTACAAAATAGGGACGATCAAGCGCACAATGAACTCTCTGAGAGAGCTTGCCTTAAGAGAGAGAAACAAGCACAAGATTGACCGTGGTGTGGCAAGGCAAAAAAAACTCTCTTTAGTACATATTTTGATTATTTTTTGAGTTCATTTTAAAACCAGGAACCAGGGTTCAGAAAATAACACACACTGTAAAAAACTTGTGTTATTAACATGTTAAATGTCAAAGTGTTAAGTTCAAAAAAAGTTATTGACATGTGTGTAAAAAATTGTATCCTACATATCTTAGAAACATAAATAACACACACATGTCATTTGTGTTATTTGCACGACGTGTTATTTGCACGACGTGTTATTAACACGACGTGTTTTTTACACAGCGTGTTTTTAACACAATGAGTTTTTGACATAAAAGTGTCAAAATTATATGTTAAACTGAAAAATGCACGGTTTTCTAGAGTACAAAAATTCTTATATGCTTTGAAATGGTTAAAACTAACATATAAGAAATCATTGCCCATATTAGTTTTTTCATTTTCCCTTCGACTCGTTAATGTCGTGAAAAGTAATTTTCATTTGTGTTAAAAACACATTGTGTAAAAAACACGTCGTGTTAAAAAACACAAGTAAGCTGTTATTTTTCACATTTTAACACTTTTGTTTTTGACACACATATCAACTACTTTACTCACACTGTAAAATACAATTTTACATGTTTTTAACATGTGTGATAAATTCCGAACCCTGCTCCATTTTGACAACGAAAAATAAAAGAGCAACCGGTACCAATAACTAACTAATGATCTAAAAATCATCTTGATCGGAGCAGCAGTATTAGATTTTAAAATCCAAATCAAATTTTAACTTAAATTGCCCCTTTTCACACACATAGCACTTTCCCCTCCCCTTCATCAGTTTTCTTGGCTGTTGCTCTCTCGGCCGTCTCTCTCTTGGCAGCCGCTCTCTGGGATGAAGAAAATCTAAATAAATTCTTTAAAAATACCAAAAAAAAATGTTAAAAACTTGAAAAATTAAACTTAAGCATTTGGGCCATAGAATAACTAATGATCTAAAAATCATCTTGTTCGGAGGAGCGGTTTAGACTTTTTAAATCGAAAAGTTTACGTTCAGTGTAGTCCTTTAATAATGGGGGATATCGAAATTTCATTTAGAAATCTTATTAGGTCTTTTCAAAACCTAAAATTCGGCAAAATCCAAATTTCGAAATTCCAACCACTTTAGAAGTTAAGCATTCAAATAGACCAAATTTTGTTCGGCCAAATATTAATGTTGGAGCTGATTGGTGCCACTGGGGGGACATGTCGGATCTTAGTGGGCGGTTAGTTCCCCAATGGAATACTGAGCAAAAATTGGCTACTCTAGCTCTTACGGTTTGGGTTGTGGGCGTATTCCCTTAAAAATCGTTGTTTTATTTTATAATCTTTAGAGACTAGGCTTAATGGCGCAAAAGAATCGATTTGCCATATAATCGATTTGTTAACCGCGCAATTTGACTGTTTTTTTGCTGTGGTATTTTGCTGTTGCACGGTCACACTGAAGGCTACGACTTAATGCAGAGTGCGTCAGCAACCCTGCAAGCATTTTCTATCGCGAACGTCACTATTTAGTGACGTCAAGAAGATTAAAACGCTCGTCCGCGATATCGCATTCAGATCGCGGAAGTCACTTTCAAAAGATTGTTTTCCTCCCAAACGATTTGTAAATTTTTTCGCTTCCATACAAATGTTCCAAATTCAAAGCTACTCAGATATTTTTCATCAAAAAACCAGTATTTTTCTCTTGCAAATGCGGAGGGTCAAACTTGATTTTTAAGGCATAGTTTCTTTTGCAATGTAGCTTAGAATTGTCCATAGAATACGTTCCCCCCCTACGATTTGATGACCTCCAAATCGACCTAGATACCTAACCTAGATACCTTTGTACTAATTTTTCCTTTTATATTCTTTCAACACATTTCTTGAAATATATAATTAGAAAAGCATTGCGGCATGTAAGCACGGTCCATAAGCTTATTATTTTATTTAATTCCAGTTCCGTGTTCCGTCCATGAAAATGTTTAAAATAACAAAAAAATATTTAATATTGTGTCATATAAAAATCGGAGAAGGTATTTACCTTTTCGGATTGCCCAGAGTTCCAAGTAATTCCATTTGCTTTCGCATGACAGCCTCTATCTCGTACACGCTTACTTCTCCCTATTACATACTTTTGCACGAATACAATATACCCATTTCTCTACGAGTAACGGGTATAATAACATGTTCACTCCGGATTTCATCACAAACAAAAATTCTGAATAAACCGCACTGATCACAAAGAAATCTCGAAACGAACTGACGCTTGAATTCGAAATACAAAGTTCGTAGATCAAAAAGAAAAAAAGGGTAGTTTTCAGGTATAAAGAAAGAACCAAGAGCGGACTGTACCTCAAAAACTTAAACAAAATAAAAACCTAATTCTTTTCTATCTTTATTTAAGCTTCCAGAAGTGAATTGGAAGATAGTTTTTTCCCATTGGTTTTGTTTTTGTAAAATGTGTTCTATCGTCTTTCTATCGCATAGAAGTGTCTTAGAAGTTACCTCTCCACTTTCGTGACCCTATTTGTTTTTGTAAAATGTGTTCTATCGTATTTCTATCGCCCAGAAGTGACGAAGAAGTGACCTCTTCGCGATAGATGTATAATTTGTTTTTGTAAAATGTGTTCTGTCGTGTTTCTATCTTCCAGAAGTTACTAAAAATTGACTTCTGGATGATAGGCGATAGAAATATAGCCTCTTTCCTTGCAGGGAATACACGCATACATAACTATGTGGAGACCGTGACGTCACAATCAGGGGTGTCACAGAAACCGGCGACGGATTTGGGGACGGTTGGTTTAGAAACCAACCAATAAAAACCGTAGGTATCACAGAAATTCTATAGATTTCCTTTTTTCGGAAAATGCACCAAAAATCGACCAGGGCTGGATGCATACACTAACAAGAGAGAACTCTATAGTCGGGTGCCCCGATTATCAGATACCCGTTACTTAGCCAAAGTGAGTGCGACGGAGATGAAGATAGAAAATGTTTAATCTGGCATAAGTTTTTAACGAAAGGTCCGATTTTCTAAAGGTATTGATAAATGCAATAAAACTGCATTTTTACTTTTCCAAAATCTTTAAAGGTGTGGGCGCCAGACACTTTTTAAACTCGTTTATTGTGAATTTATTATCGAATTTTATTTGACTTATTTTGACAATTTTCCAAAAAAATTGCAACAAATTTACGTGAAAACTAAAATTTTGTGTGGAATATAGACCTTGCGTAACGTCCTCAAAATTGTCCAAAAAATTACACATACGACACGTATAACAGTTCGAATTTGGACGAAGAAATCGTTTACCCATTTCTAGACTTGTCAAATTATGAATTTTGTTGGAATAATTGGTTAAAAAGGGAGAGAAAAACATCAAATGAATTGTTGAAATCTATGCCATCTAGATTAAAAAAACTTTTTGTTCTAAGGCAACAGTGCGTATGTGTGATAAACTTTGAAGCCAATTCGCAGACCCTAAAACGAGATTTTTTCAAAAAAGTATTTTTGTATAAATTAAATAGCTCAAAGCGCACCAAATAGGCGGGTGAGACCTTAAGGACCTTAAAAATTTCCAATGTGGACCGCCCTAGTGTACAAATGTACATAGCGGATAATTAAATAAATAAAAATACACACATAGAGGAAAATAAAAGTCTAAAGCTAAGCAAAATGTTTTTAAGCTACACACAAAAAATGTAGTTGGTAAAATTTACCAATAAACATACATAGTTATACTCGTTACTCGCAGAGTAAAATCAATCTAGCCAATCTGTCCGTTTGTCCGTCTGTCTGTCTGTATGAATGCTGAGATCTCGGAAACTTCAAAAGCTATAAGGTTGGGATTAATCACACATATTCTTGGGCTTCCTACGCAACGCAAGTTTGTATCGAAATGTAAACAAAAATTAATAAAATCGGACAATCCATTAAAAAGTTATGTGCAAAAAATTAAATGGACGATAGATGACAGACGACTGCATATCTCCATCTCCCTTTTACTCCCTTAAGCTGAGTAACGGGTATCTGATAGTCGAAGTACTCGACTATATCGTTCTTTCTTTCTCCATTTTTCTGTTAGAAATGTTGTCAAAATGTTTTAAAAAAGGTGCTGTTAATAATCTTATGGCATACCCGCAAATAACTGCACTGGTAAAAAAAACGCATAGTGAAAACAAATATTTTTTTAGTTGATTTTATTTACTACTTTTCATAGTTGAATCAAATAAATAAATCATTGATTTTAATAAAAAGCATATTTAAACCTTTGGTCAAATATAAAAATAATCAAATCGAAGGGAATTATATTCGAAACGGATGTTGAAAACCAAAGTCGCCATAGTAGTTTTTATTATTATATATAGTAAGTTATATACATAGTATAATCAATGTAGTTTTATAATCCGATTAAATATTTTCGCAATTTATCCGGAATATAAACCCTTTATTTTGAATAAAAAGTTTATTTGACAAAATTATTTTGAAAGTCAAGATACAAATAATATTAAATAAAATTTCCATCAAATATATAAGTGAAAAGTTGCATTTTTAGTTTTAAAAAGTTATATGTGTTATGGATCGTGTTAACTTTACATTTAAGTTGAACTTATCCACTCGCGCATAACATGGTGCGATGGATCAATGGGTAAGGCGTCTACCTCTGATGCGAGAGGACCCTGGTTGAAACGTAAAATCACTCGACCTAAGCAACAGCCATGGTTTAACGCAGATATTAGAAAAGTCATTCAGCTACGGGACAAAGCATACTTAAGATGGAAGCGATATAAAATACTGAGCAAAAATTGGCTACTCTAGCTCTTACGGTTTGGGTTGTGGGCGTATTCCCTT
Organism: Drosophila pseudotakahashii; assembly: GCA_035046095.1. NCBI lineage: Eukaryota > Metazoa > Arthropoda > Insecta > Diptera > Drosophilidae > Drosophila > Drosophila pseudotakahashii. The sequence goes on along the minus strand of JAWNOE010000055.1, from coordinate 1,039,436 downwards.
AAAAATCGTTGTTTTATTTTATAATCTTTAGAGACTAGGCTTAATGGCGCAAAAGAATCGATTTGCCATATAATCGATTTGTTAACCGCGCAATTTGACTGTTTTTTTGCTGTGGTATTTTGCTGTTGCACGGTCACACTGAAGGCTACGACTTAATGCAGAGTGCGTCAGCAACCCTGCAAGCATTTTCTATCGCGAACGTCACTATTTAGTGACGTCAAGAAGATTAAAACGCTCGTCCGCGATATCGCATTCAGATCGCGGAAGTCACTTTCAAAAGATTGTTTTCCTCCCAAACGATTTGTAAATTTTTTCGCTTCCATACAAATGTTCCAAATTCAAAGCTACTCAGATATTTTTCATCAAAAAACCAGTATTTTTCTCTTGCAAATGCGGAGGGTCAAACTTGATTTTTAAGGCATAGTTTCTTTTGCAATGTAGCTTAGAATTGTCCATAGAATACGTTCCCCCCCTACGATTTGATGACCTCCAAATCGACCTAGATACCTAACCTAGATACCTTTGTACTAATTTTTCCTTTTATATTCTTTCAACACATTTCTTGAAATATATAATTAGAAAAGCATTGCGGCATGTAAGCACGGTCCATAAGCTTATTATTTTATTTAATTCCAGTTCCGTGTTCCGTCCATGAAAATGTTTAAAATAACAAAAAAATATTTAATATTGTGTCATATAAAAATCGGAGAAGGTATTTACCTTTTCGGATTGCCCAGAGTTCCAAGTAATTCCATTTGCTTTCGCATGACAGCCTCTATCTCGTACACGCTTACTTCTCCCTATTACATACTTTTGCACGAATACAATATACCCATTTCTCTACGAGTAACGGGTATAATAACATGTTCACTCCGGATTTCATCACAAACAAAAATTCTGAATAAACCGCACTGATCACAAAGAAATCTCGAAACGAACTGACGCTTGAATTCGAAATACAAAGTTCGTAGATCAAAAAGAAAAAAAGGGTAGTTTTCAGGTATAAAGAAAGAACCAAGAGCGGACTGTACCTCAAAAACTTAAACAAAATAAAAACCTAATTCTTTTCTATCTTTATTTAAGCTTCCAGAAGTGAATTGGAAGATAGTTTTTTCCCATTGGTTTTGTTTTTGTAAAATGTGTTCTATCGTCTTTCTATCGCATAGAAGTGTCTTAGAAGTTACCTCTCCACTTTCGTGACCCTATTTGTTTTTGTAAAATGTGTTCTATCGTATTTCTATCGCCCAGAAGTGACGAAGAAGTGACCTCTTCGCGATAGATGTATAATTTGTTTTTGTAAAATGTGTTCTGTCGTGTTTCTATCTTCCAGAAGTTACTAAAAATTGACTTCTGGATGATAGGCGATAGAAATATAGCCTCTTTCCTTGCAGGGAATACACGCATACATAACTATGTGGAGACCGTGACGTCACAATCAGGGGTGTCACAGAAACCGGCGACGGATTTGGGGACGGTTGGTTTAGAAACCAACCAATAAAAACCGTAGGTATCACAGAAATTCTATAGATTTCCTTTTTTCGGAAAATGCACCAAAAATCGACCAGGGCTGGATGCATACACTAACAAGAGAGAACTCTATAGTCGGGTGCCCCGATTATCAGATACCCGTTACTTAGCCAAAGTGAGTGCGACGGAGATGAAGATAGAAAATGTTTAATCTGGCATAAGTTTTTAACGAAAGGTCCGATTTTCTAAAGGTATTGATAAATGCAATAAAACTGCATTTTTACTTTTCCAAAATCTTTAAAGGTGTGGGCGCCAGACACTTTTTAAACTCGTTTATTGTGAATTTATTATCGAATTTTATTTGACTTATTTTGACAATTTTCCAAAAAAATTGCAACAAATTTACGTGAAAACTAAAATTTTGTGTGGAATATAGACCTTGCGTAACGTCCTCAAAATTGTCCAAAAAATTACACATACGACACGTATAACAGTTCGAATTTGGACGAAGAAATCGTTTACCCATTTCTAGACTTGTCAAATTATGAATTTTGTTGGAATAATTGGTTAAAAAGGGAGAGAAAAACATCAAATGAATTGTTGAAATCTATGCCATCTAGATTAAAAAAACTTTTTGTTCTAAGGCAACAGTGCGTATGTGTGATAAACTTTGAAGCCAATTCGCAGACCCTAAAACGAGATTTTTTCAAAAAAGTATTTTTGTATAAATTAAATAGCTCAAAGCGCACCAAATAGGCGGGTGAGACCTTAAGGACCTTAAAAATTTCCAATGTGGACCGCCCTAGTGTACAAATGTACATAGCGGATAATTAAATAAATAAAAATACACACATAGAGGAAAATAAAAGTCTAAAGCTAAGCAAAATGTTTTTAAGCTACACACAAAAAATGTAGTTGGTAAAATTTACCAATAAACATACATAGTTATACTCGTTACTCGCAGAGTAAAATCAATCTAGCCAATCTGTCCGTTTGTCCGTCTGTCTGTCTGTATGAATGCTGAGATCTCGGAAACTTCAAAAGCTATAAGGTTGGGATTAATCACACATATTCTTGGGCTTCCTACGCAACGCAAGTTTGTATCGAAATGTAAACAAAAATTAATAAAATCGGACAATCCATTAAAAAGTTATGTGCAAAAAATTAAATGGACGATAGATGACAGACGACTGCATATCTCCATCTCCCTTTTACTCCCTTAAGCTGAGTAACGGGTATCTGATAGTCGAAGTACTCGACTATATCGTTCTTTCTTTCTCCATTTTTCTGTTAGAAATGTTGTCAAAATGTTTTAAAAAAGGTGCTGTTAATAATCTTATGGCATACCCGCAAATAACTGCACTGGTAAAAAAAACGCATAGTGAAAACAAATATTTTTTTAGTTGATTTTATTTACTACTTTTCATAGTTGAATCAAATAAATAAATCATTGATTTTAATAAAAAGCATATTTAAACCTTTGGTCAAATATAAAAATAATCAAATCGAAGGGAATTATATTCGAAACGGATGTTGAAAACCAAAGTCGCCATAGTAGTTTTTATTATTATATATAGTAAGTTATATACATAGTATAATCAATGTAGTTTTATAATCCGATTAAATATTTTCGCAATTTATCCGGAATATAAACCCTTTATTTTGAATAAAAAGTTTATTTGACAAAATTATTTTGAAAGTCAAGATACAAATAATATTAAATAAAATTTCCATCAAATATATAAGTGAAAAGTTGCATTTTTAGTTTTAAAAAGTTATATGTGTTATGGATCGTGTTAACTTTACATTTAAGTTGAACTTATCCACTCGCGCATAACATGGTGCGATGGATCAATGGGTAAGGCGTCTACCTCTGATGCGAGAGGACCCTGGTTGAAACGTAAAATCACTCGACCTAAGCAACAGCCATGGTTTAACGCAGATATTAGAAAAGTCATTCAGCTACGGGACAAAGCATACTTAAGATGGAAGCGATATAAAACTTCGAGTACGCAAAATAATTTTAAAAAACTACGTGCAATGGTGTCATCCAGAATTTTAGCAGCTAAAAGAGAATTCTACAGCATTAAATTCGCCAATTTTTCTTCCACAAAAAAAACTTGGGCTGAACTGCGCAACTTAGGCATGGGAAAGTCAAAGCAACACAGTACTGTTAAGGGTGATCTTGACGAGTTAAATTCAAAGTTTGTGCAATCAGATGTACCTGAAGCTTCGTGTAATGAGTACCTGAACCTGCAACCATCCTGTGATAATAGCTTTAACTTTGTGTGTGTTAATAGCTGTGATGTATTAAACTGTATTCTTAATATTAAATCTAATGCTGAAGGTCTGGACAATATTAGTCCCAAATTTATTAGAATTTTACTACCTAGCGTTCTTAAGTACATAACTCACGTAATGAATACTGCAATAATGACGTCAACATTTCCATGTACATGGAAAATGGCTAAAATCTTACCTATAGCTAAAAGTAATAATGATTACAGACCAATATCTATTTTACCCTTCTTTGCCAAAGTCTTTGAAAAACTAATTGCATCCCAGATGCAATTCTTTTTTGATGAAAATAATCTGCTAAGTAAGATACAATCGGGGTTCACTAAGAACAGAAGCTGTACCACGGCAGTAGCAGGTATAGTTGAGGATATCCGAACGCAACTTGACAAAGGATATGTAACCTTCTTGACGCTCTTAGACCATAGCAAAGCTTTCGACACTGTCAACCACCAGATTCTCTGTACCAAGCTCAGTAATATTTTCAACTTTAATACCACAGCAGTCGCACTACTTAAGTCGTATCTCTCTGGGAGGGCACAAGCAGTAGTGTCAGGTTCGGACATTTCCGCGTTTAAAACTATTGAGCGCGGTGTCCCTCAAGGATCTGTGCTCGGGCCTTTAATGTTTTGTGTGTATATTAATGACCTGCCTAATAATCTGTCAAACTGTAATGTTCATATGTACGCAGATGATGTACAAATATATGTAAGTCGACCTTTATGTGAGATGTGTCATTGTATATCTATATGTAATACTGAATTAAACAAAATACATAAATGGGCGCAAAGAAATGGTCTGGGACTAAATCCTAGTAAATCAAAATGTCTGATAATTTATAAAAAAGCACTTGAAACTAATAACTTGCCCCGTATAGTAATTAATAATATTCCCATTAAATATGTACAAAATGCTGTTAACTTGGGTGTAACTTTCAACAATACCTTGCAATGGAGTACACATATTACTAAAGCAACAGGAAAAATATATGGAATGTTAAGGCAGCTGTCAGTAACCCAACACTTTCTGCCAGTAAACCTTAAGATCCTAATAGCAAAAATGTACCTACTACCCTCATTATTTTATTGTGTTGAAATCTTTGGCCATTGCGATACTCGGGACTTTCAAAAATTAAAAGTAGGGTTCAACTCCATAGCCAGATACGTATTTAATAAAAGAAGAGCAGAACACATATCCACCCTGGCAGAGTCTATTTACGATATGAAGTTAGAGCAATGGATAGATTCTAGAACTCTAATTTTCGTTCATAAGATTATAATGACAAATGAACCAACCTACCTCGCTGACAAACTTGTGCATGCCCAATCAAATCGAACTAATAATTTAATACATCCGAGAACAAGATTACTGTGTTCTCAGAGACAGTTCTACATCAATGCTGTGCGCCTGTGGAACGAACTGCCTCATGTTCTCAAATCAATAAGAAGTGCTAATCAGTTTAAAATTAAATTAAAAGAATTTCTAAAAATAAATAACTCTAACAATTAAAGATAAGTTTAGTTAAGTCCTTTGTAAACAACTATGTAGTATTTTTAAGAAATATTGTCAGCTATAAATTTACTATAATTATCAACACGGAGTGACTAGCGTACTAATTCATAAGTTTCAAAAACTTGTAACGCTAGGATACAATAAACAAATAAATAAAATAAACCGGCTGAGTCAGAGTAAGTAAAAAGTTTTTAAGAAGCATATTTAACATTTCCTTAACAATTTTAAGAACAATATTGTATTAAAAAAGTAAAACTAATTACTAAAAAAAAAAAAAAAGTTGTGTTGTAAGCGGGACTTGAACCTGGTACCGCCGAGCACATAAATAGTATCAGAACCTAGCCCTTGACACGTGAGCCATGCCCATATTATTTCCTATCGAGACAGAATGCTCCTTTAAGTTCACACTAATATTTTTTTTGTAATGACAATAAATTACTCCATTTTCAAAATTAAAGTAAATATTTTAGGCGCTCACTTGAAAAAAAAAACAATTTTAAAATTAAAAGCAAAAGATTCTGGGTGAAAAACAGAGTCAAATTAAATACAAAAATCTTTGAATTTACTATAAAAATATTTAAAAAATTATTTACTTTGCGACATATACGATTTTACTATTTTCATGTTAGGATCTATTTTGCTGGGAAAAATAATTGAAACAATGGTAAAATAGTGACATTTACCATTTTTTTTTTTTACCAGTGTGGATTTAAATTTTTTGAAATTCAAGAACTTCCTTCACCAAGTCCCCAATTGCTCCCAGTGTCACAGACGTCTTTTTTGACGGCATCTAAATCCCCCGTACTTTGCCAGACGTTTTGATAATATAAACCAACTTACAAATGCTTGTCAGAAATATAAATTTATTTAGGACAATTTTAATGAATTTTAGAAACTATCTGCATACTACAATTTTTATATTTATAAAATATTTATAAAACCTCTCGAAAAAATTACCTAAAAACTAGAAAGAAAGCTAGCTTCGGCCAGCCGAAGCTTATATACCCTTGCAGATCATTTCATCAACAAAGATATACTTTTTGTCCTATTAATTTCCATTTAATTTTCTGATCGTTCCTATGGCAGCTATATGATATAGTAATCCGATTTTTTAAAAATTTAATTCGAAATTCAGAAATATTTAAAAAGTATTATTACCAAGAGTAGAAGGTAATATTTTAAAAAAACACCAAAGATAGACTTTTTTGTCGATCTTTTTCCGATTTTTCCTATGGGAGCTATATGATATAGTTGTCCGATCCGGCCGGTTCCGACATATATACTACCTGCAATTGAATTACTTATGGGAAAGTTTGATCCCGATAGCTTTTAAACTGACAGACTAGTTTGCGTAGAAACTCGACTCGTCTTGTGATGCTGATCAAGAATATATATAATATATGGGGTCGGAAACGTCTCCTTCACTGCGTTGCAAACTTCTGACTGAAATCATTATACCCTCTGTAAGGGTATAAAAACCGTCGGCAAACCGTCGAACCTGACAGTGGTACCAGTTAGCTCGAACCTTAAAACACCAAATTTCGGAGTAGTTATCAAAATGTTGTGTTAACGAATTATTTATAAAAATAAAATTTATATCTGGTAAAAATTTCATGTTAAAATATGTAGTTATTGAGAACTTAATAAAAACATGCCGTTGCAAAAAGGTGGCAGCACTGTCGTAAAAATGTTCTATTTTTTGACGGATAAGAAGTCGGCTGTGGGTAAGAAGAAGAAATGGAAGTGAAGGAAACAATTTTTCTTTATTACTAGTTTAAACTAATAACACTAGATTACAAAATAATATTCTTGGTGTGCTCCCCAGCAATTGATGGCAAATTCTGTTAGTGTTTGACCCCTAGATCACGAAAATACCACTAATTTTTTTTTTCGATGGCACAGTTTTTTATTAAAGATTTTTTAAAGTTTAAAATGTTAAATTTCGGACTTTTTTCGAATTTCTTCTTATATCTCGGCAGATATCCACCCGATTGGGTCAGTTTTCATTTTATTTTAAAGTCAATAGATCAGAGCTTAACTTTACAATACAGATCAATATGATTGGATAAGTAATGGCAGCACAGCAGCTCGTCAAAGATGAAAAATGTGTTTTTTGGTCGACTGTAAATCGGCTGTATATATCGTAAAAACTCGAAAAAATCCGTTGAAAAATCAAAATGGGTACCAACTTAAAGTTTACATCCTACTGAATTAAACAAGCCGGGTATGGCCCAAATTCATGGAAAATTTGATTTATGGTGGATTTTTAAAGTTCGGATTTTTCAACTTTTTTCGGTTGACAGAGTCCAAATTTTAGATTTATCGTAGGCGGCGACATGTAAACTAAAATTAGTGGCGATGGCAGCCGGGTCAAAAAATAGCTAAATCAGATATTTAAAAGCTAGAAAATTATAAAAATAAATTTAATTTTTAAAAATTCTTTAAAAAATATTAAAATACTTGCGTTATGACTGAGAGTATTTTTAATAAGTAATATCCATCTGGACAATTCATTCTTAAAAAGTAGCTAACCTTAACTTCACAAAAGCATGCTCTTTTTAATAAGTACTGCCTTATCAAAAACGAAAAAAAGAGTACGTATTTGAGAAAAAAATAAGAAAATAATGAACAAGATAAAAGAATACACTTGTTTAAATTGTCCAAACACTTTTTGCAATGTGTGTGGTAAATTTATTATGAATAATAAATTTCGACCCTTTGATAGTGAGGTGATAAATCGATATTTCCTCTACTTTCGCATTAAACCAAATCTTGAAGAGGCTTGGACACCGAGGAGAATTTGTGATTCTTGCCGCTCGACATTACTTAAATGGAGCGAAGGCAAAAGGTATATTTCAGTTTTCGATGTTTTGTTGAAAGGTCCTTCATTGTTTTTTTGACATAGATGCTACTTGAAGTTTGACACGCCAATGATTTGGAGAAAACCATCTTGTCATGTGACGGATTGCTATTTTTGCCTTAGTAAATGCTTAGGCATCGGAAAGAACGCAAAATGGAAATTCGCGAAAGTGCGCTCAGTGACACTTCCCAAATTTCATTCCGCCAATGTACCATATCCAGTATGTCCCGACAAAATGGATGATTCTACTTTTTCGGATAGCTCTTCTATTTCCGATGACTCCAGTCCGGGTGAAGAAGAAGTTATCCTACTTTCTCAAGAAAAGTTAAATGATTGGATTCGAGATTTAGAGCTGACAAAAGAGAAGTCAGAGTTGCTTGCATCTCGAATGAAGTAGCACGGATTTTTGAAACCAGGAGTGAAAACCACTCTTTATAGAAACCGGCATAAAGGTTACGCTAAGTATTTCGCCAAAGAAGATCAGATTAGCTATTGCAATAACATTACTGCAATGTTCCATCAGCTCCAAGAAGTTCATAATCCGAATGAGTGGAGACTCTTTATCGATGGTAGCAAAGCAAGTTTAAAAGCAGTTTTGTTGCACAATGGAAATTCGAAACCATCCATTCCAATCGCACACGCAGTTAACACCAAAGAAACGTATGACACAATGTCTAGATTTCTTAAATATATCCAATACGATCATTTTGAGTGGAAAATATGCGCAGATCTTAAAGTGGTTGCGATGCTGTGTGGGTTGCAAGGCGGATATACAAAATACTGTTGCTTTCTTTGCCTTTGGGACAGCCGATCAGATGCACAGCATTATCAAAAAAAGAAATGGCCGTCCAGAATAACTGATAATAATAAAGAAGGTGCTGCATTTGCCCACTTGTTGTCCATATTTCCAGGACTTTCATATGCCAAAGTAAAAGCGGGAGTGTTCGCAGGTCCCGAAATTAAAAAGCTTCTTAGAGATGATACATTTGAAGGACATCTATCATCAGTGGAAGCGGCAGCTTGGAGATCTTTTAAGCTGATTGTGGCCAACTTTCTAGGTAATGTAAGGGCTACCAACTACAGGACTATTGTTCATGACCTTCTCAAAAACTATAAGGCAATGGGTATGTTTTTAAAAAATTTACTAAAAAATTTAAAAATACAGGTTAGTTAAAATATTTAATATAATTATAAATTGTTTTAAGTGTTACAACAACTATATGTACATTTTTTTTTTTTGCAGGAGTGCACATGTCACTAAAAATTCATTTTCTTCATTCCCATTTGGATTTTTTCCCAGAAAATTTTGGGGATTTGAGTGATGAGCATGGTGAGCGCTTCCATCAACAAATGAAAGCCATGGAGCGACGATATCACGGGTTTTGGGATGAAGCTATGATGGGAGACTACATGTGGTCTATTAACCGTGAAACCGATAGCAGCTCATACAATAAGAAAAAACGCAGCCAAAACACCTTTAACTCGCGCGCCTAGATACGCACTTTCGCTCCATTTAAGTAATGTCAAGCGGCAAGAATCACAAATTCTCCTCGGTGTCCAAGCCTCTTCAAGATTTGGTTTAATGCGAAAGTAGAGGAAATAGCGATTTATCACCTCACTATCAAAGGGTCGAAATTTATTATCTAAATTAATAAAGGAGTAACAATAAAAAATGTCCAGTAGCAAATTCCACCCAGAACGGATTGACATAAAAATCTAAAAAAAATTACATTAATTCGGAGAATAATTAGGAGCCGCGTGTGAGGTATACATTAGAACCAAAAACGACCCCCAAAGGCCCCAAAATTCGATTTGTTTTTTTTTTAATTCTTTCTTTTGCCATTTTTCTGTTATAAATGTTGTTAAAATGATTTAAAAATGTGATGCTCATAATCTTATGGCATACCCGCAAATAACTGCATTTAAATTTTTTGGAAATTCAGCCTCCTTTACCAAGTCCCCAATATTTTCAAATTTTGTTTTGCCGTCTGACGTCACGGCCTCCACATATGTATGTATGTATTTTCTGCTGGCGCACTTTGCATAAAGTCGTACATGTATGTGTGTATGTCATGCTGTCGCACTTTAAGTGTGACCGCGCAAGGGGAATTTAAGTGTGACCGAGCAAGGGAAAAAAGATGAAAATTCCACAGTCACAGCAGATTTAAAATGCGCGGTTAAAATATCGATTATATCGAAAATCGATTCTTTTGCACCATTTTTTTAGCCAAACGTTAAATTTAAAAAATGATTTTCCTGTGTGCAAAATCATGCTGCTCCGATCAGCTTTAGAATTTTGGATACAGTTATACAGTCGAAGTTTTCCTTAAAGTTATTTTAATTTTTAAAATCCAAGAACCCGATCAGCTAAGACGATATGTTTCCAAACTATCTATTAGTTTTCAAACGTTGAGTTATTGACAAACTGTGGATTTGTAAAAAACAAAAAAAAACATTAATTCGCTCCGCTGCGTACACACACACGCACTAAATATGTATTAGCAAAAAAATGCGTATTTAACACACATCCACTAGATATGTGCGTGTGTACGTGTGTGCGCGCATTGCAGCTGACTAAGGAAGTGAGATTCGCTTAGATTCAAATTCATGATAATACTGATATCCTTTTGCTAAAAGAATATTTCATTTACATTCCCCAACAGATTTAAAACATTTTCTTACAGATTTTTGTTTTTAAAATTCAAATCGCATTGAAAATATTAAAAGAACACTAAATATTCAAATCAATTGATTCTCTTGCTCTTCCTTACACGTGCCTCAAATTGTTTAAACAAATGGAAATGTTTAAACAATTTGATTCACGGCACCCCCTTCCACCTGCCTTCCTTATTTATTAATATAACTTATGCAAACAATCCATTAGAATTTTAGAAAGATTTAAAAAAACACATAATGGTTTTTCAAGTTTTTGTATTTTCCTTAAGTAGTTTGCATAGGACAAAATACCATTCTTTTTACGGAAATTAAGGAAAAAAGTTCTGATCAAATCTTTTTTCGGCTATAGGTTAAAAATTAGTCATTTTTTAAATTTAAAATAAGTAGCTTCATTTTCAATTTTAGTTTCCGCAGGCGAAGCTGCGGGCTACACACCCTGCTAGTTCATAATAAATTTACCACACACATTGCAAAAAGTGTTTGGACCATTCAAACAAGTGTATTCTTTTATCTTGTTCATTATTTTCTTATTATACCCTTGCAGAGGGTATTATGATTTCAGTCAGAAGTTTGCAACGCAGTGAAGGAGACGTTTCCGACCCCATAAAGTATATATATTCTTGATCAGGATGACTAGACGAGTCGATCTAGCCATGTCCGTCTGTCCGTCCGTCTGTCCGTCTGTCCGTCTGTTTCTACGCAAACTAGTCTCTCAGTTTTTGAGCTATCGGAATGAAACTTTCCCAAAAGTCTTCTTTTTATTGCAGGTAGTATATAAGTCGGAACCGGCCGGATCGGATAGCTATATCTTATAGCTCCCATAGGAAGGATCGAAAAAAAAATCGTGCAAAAAATTCTAGATTTGATGTTTTTTGAAATATTACTTTCTACTCTTGGGAATATTATTTATTAAATATTTTGGAATTTCGGATTAAATTTTTATAAAATCGGATCACTATATCATATAGCTGCCATAGGAACGGTCGGAAAATTAAATGGAAATTAATAGGAAAAAAATTATATCTTTGTTGATTTTTATTACATTGTCTTCTCCTCTGGGATATGACTTTTCTTTGACATTTCAAAATTTCGAATAAAATTTAACAAAATTCGGACGGCTATATTATATAGCTGCCATAGGAAGGATCAAAAAGTTAATGCCGAAGTAATACGAAAGCAGCTAAAATTTGGATTGTTGTAACATATACGCAAGTTAATTTAAATATTATGTTTTTGTACATGAATAGGAATGATCTGCAAGGGTATATAAGCTTCGGCTGGCCGAAGCTAGCTTCCTTTCTTGTTTTTTTTCTCAAATACGTACTCTTTTTTTCGTTTTTGATAAGGCAGTACTTATTAAAAAGAGCATGCTTTTGTGAAGTTAAGGTTAGCTACTTTTTATACCCGTTACTCGTAGAGTAAAAGGGTATATTGTATTCGTGCAAAAGTATGTAACAGGGAGAAGGAAGCTTTTCCGACCCTATAAAGTATATATATTCTTGATCAGGATCACTAGCCGAGTCGAACTAGCCATGTCCGTCTGTCCGTCTGTCCGTCCGTATGAACGCTGAGATCTCGGAAACTATAAAAGCTAGAGGATTGGCATTTTGCATGCATATTCTTGGAGTTCCTACGCAGCGCAAGTTTATTTCAAAATGGTGCCACGCCCCCTCTAACGCCCTCAATCGCCCTACACCATTTTTTTAAAGGTGTCTGGCGCCCACACCATTAAAGATTTTGGAAAACTAAAAATGCAGTTTTATTGTGACTATCAATACCTATCGAAATGTAGAAATTTTCAAATTTTTCAAATCGGACCATTCGTTAAAAAGTTATGCCCGATCAAAGATTTTATATATCTATCTCCCTCGCACTCCTTTAGCTGAGTAACGGGTATCTGATAGTCGGGACACCCGACTATAGCGTTCTCTCTTGTTAAGAATGAATTGTCCAGATGGATATTACTTATTAAAAATACTCTCAGTCATAACGCAAGTATTTCAATATTTTTTAAAGAATTTTTAAAAATTAAAATTATTTTTATAATTTTCTAGCTTTTAAATATCTGATATAGCTATTTTTTGACCCGGCTGCCATCGCACAGTGGGGTAACAGAGGCCGATTTTGCGAATTAATGTTAAAATCAAATCTCAAAAATCTCTAAAAGTAATGATGGCAGTTTATGGTACATTGAATGACCTTTCATAATCTAAAACTGAAATCGCATTTAGTTTTATCAGACCAGAGATATCCTTTCTCAAAGTTACCTTTTGATTCACATTTCATCAAGACTATCCAAATTTTACTTTTTCTTCATTTTTAAAAAAATATTAAACTAACAATTTTTAATGTACCAAAAAACTGGAAATGCCATTGTTTTCTTTTACATGTTAACTAATTTTTTATTTAAAAACAAAAATTTGGAATTAATATATTATATTTTTAATAAGTATTTTTTATACACCTTAAATTTAACCTGATTCTGAGAAATCTTTAAAGATTTCTCGGAAGAGCCGGGTTTCGCCGTTTTCATATTTTACTGAAAATTTCTCTGATATATAAACTTTCAAATGTGCAAAAATAGAGGTGCTGTTTTGTGCTTTTTTGAGAAAAGTTAATAACAGTAACCTAACCTCAAAAATTAAAATTTTTTCAGAAATGGTTTTATTAGTATGTTTGCCTTTCTTGGGCATATTTTAAGGAAGTAAAATACACTTTTACTAACTTTTAGGCAGCAGAGTTGGAATCTTTTGTTCCTTTACCTCTATCGTTTATAGTTATGGAGATATATTCACATTTGTAAGCCAAAAAGGTGCTCTTACTCTTTTAGCTTTTGTGGGTGAATTAATTGACCAATCCGAATCAAATTTGGCTCTAAATGCATATAAATCAATTAGATAAAATGGAAAAAGACCGTTAAGGTTAACAGTCAGCCCAAATCGTGAGAATTGTTATTCGATTTTCAATAAAATTGTTCGATAAAAAAAATATGGCGCTGCAGTGTATCGATAAACACTAAGCTTCTTTGCGTTTTCTTCTCCTTCGGATGGTGACTTGTTGTTTTCGTGTACATATTATAATTATACTTTTGTTTCAATGGATTCACAAGTAAAAGGTATGTTATTTGTGTTAGTTAGTTGTGTTAGTTGTGTAGCCCACCTTCATGTGTTCCGTCACAGTGTTTAATGTTTTTAATGTGTACTAGTGAAATTCTAAGTAGTTGAGTGAATTGTCGCAGGTTTGATTGTGTTTGTCAATGTACGTGTGTTTATTACACATTGTTAACCAAATTTTCCCGTTTTTTTTGGTATCATTCTTAAAAATATTAGCAGAAGACGCAAAAGAGCATTTCTTCTCTCATCTCGAGCTGTATAAAATCTGGAAAGAACAACGCCACTTGAGTAATTCAGAGCAGTTGGATTTGCTATTTAAATGCATACAGAGACGAGTAGATCCTAGCAATGAATTAATCCCCGATTATAAAACAAAATCACACGATTCTTAAGAGATCTACAGCTTAGGTGGAAAAAGTCACGCAGGTTAGCGCCCCAATTCCTGAAGGCCAATGATAATTGGCTAAACGCTTCAATTGTATTTAGAAGAGCTGCGCAAAAGAAACGAGGTCGCCAAGAAGTTGCTTTTGAAAGTTGTAACATTCGCTCAAAATACAAAAAAACTATGGAATTAAGGAGCAACTCCTCTTTACCTATGCTTTCATTTGCGACAGAAACGAAATTAAAAGAAGCTGGTAATGTGGAAGCTTCTAAGTTTGTTGCCGAGCTTGCGAATTCGTCACCCACAAGATCCAAAACCTTACGAAAATTAGTAGACAATGCTAAAACAAAAATTCCAAGGGAAAAGGCTTTAGCACTTTTTATAAATGCTAGTCTAACAAGACATCAATACAATCTTATTAGAGTTTCGGCCCCAGAAAGATTTCCGTCTTATACAACAATTCAACATGCCAAACGAGATTGCTACCCACTCGAAAACTCAATAAAAACAAGAGAGAACGCTATAGTCGGGTGTCCCGACTATCAGATACCCGTTACTCAGCTAAAGGAGTGCGAAGGCGATAGATATATAAAATCTTTGATCGGGCATAACTTTTTAACGAATGGTCCGATTTGAAAAATTTCTTCTACATTTCGATAGGTATTGATAGTCACAATAAAACTGACACCTTTAAAAAAATGGTGAAGGGCGATTGAGGGCGTTAGAGGGGGCGTGGCACCATTTTGAAATAAACTTGCGCTGCGTAGGAACTCCAAGAATATGCATGCAAAATGCCAATCCTCTAGCTTTTATAGTTTCCGAGATCTCAGCGTTCATACGGACGGACAGACGGACAGACGGACATGGCTAGTTCGACTCGGCTAGTGATCCTGATCAAGAATATATATACTTTATAGGGTCGGAAAAGCTTCCTTCTCCCTGTTACATACTTTTGCACGAATACAATATACCCTTTTACTCTACGAGTAACGGGTATAATTACTGAAATTTCAGCGGAGGTTACTCTACAAGGGCTTCTTGACCACACCTCTTTGAGGTTGGTATTACTGAATGAGCAAATGAGCCCATCTTTATCAGATGAAGATTGCAAGCTCTTTCGTTTGTATAGCAAGTGGGGTTTTGATGGCAGCTCAAGTCATACACCATACAAGCAATCATTTGCTTCTCCTGATGCCTCAGATGCTAATGTACTGATAACATCACTTGTGCCCTTGAAATTATCAAGTCAGGGTCAAACAATCTGGCAAAACCCTCGACCTTCCTCTACTAGGTTCTGTCGACCTTTAAAAATTGAGTTTATCAAAGAAAATTGCGCTAGTTCAAACAAGGAACATGAAAGAGTGATTTACGAAATTAAACACCTAAAAAGCTCATTTGTCGAGATCGGAGACAGAACCATAGAAGTTTCTCATGAAACAATCCTGTCAATGATAGATGGAAAAGTGTGTAACGCTTTGACGGAAACGACTTCCACCCAAAGGTGCTATATATGTGGTTGTACAAGTAAAGAATTCAATAAGATTGAGCATATGATTAAAGTTCCCACAAAAACCGAAAATTTACAATTTGGCCTATCAATTCTTCACGGCTGGATCCGTTTCTTCGAATGCCTTCTTCATCTATCCTACAAGTTGACAATTAAGAAGTGGCAAGTTAGGAACCCTGAAGATAAGAAAATTGTTGCTGACAGAAAAGCTCAAATTCAAAAAGATTTTAGGAATCAGATGGGACTTATAGTGGATCAACCCAAGCCAGGTTGCGGAAATTTTAATGACGGCAATACAGCTCGAAGGTTTTTTAAAAACGCTGAACTTTCTGCTAAGATAACTAATATAGACTTAGACCTGATTAAAAGAATGCATACTATATTGATTGCAGTATCATCTGGCAAGGAAATAGAAGTTAACAAGTTTCGTTTGTTTGCACATCAGACAGCATACCTTTTTGTAGAGCAATACCCATGGTATTATATGCCTCCTACCTTGCATAAATTTTTTATTCATGGCCCAGAAATTATTGAGCACGCTTTGCTTCCAATTGGCCAACTTTCAGAAGAGGCGCAAGAAGCAAAAAACAAGGACTTTAAAAAATATCGGGAGCAATTTTCTCGCAAAATCAGTCGAGAAAAACAAAACGAAGACGTTTTTAAAAGGCTACTCATAAGTTCTGATCCAATAATAACCTCTATATCGGATTTACACAAGGAGAAAACCACTAAAATACCTAAAGAGGCTCTTGACTTATTGAAGCCCTCAGAAGAAGATTCAGATACAGACGAAGGTGCAGATACGGACGAAGATGCAGATACGGACACAGATTGTTAAGACTGTTTAATAATTTTAGTGTTAATAAAGTATTATGAAAGAAACATACACAAAAAAAAACCCACATTTTTGGGCAAAAACTTTTTTTGCGCCTAAATATCAATCGAAAATGGTTGGACAATATAAGAAAGGTTTTTATTTAATATTTAAGATATTAACAATTACCTAAAATAATAATATAAAACAAATTTACTGCAAATGCATTGAGACACACGAAAATAATAAAATAACATAGTTTTCGTCTATTTTACTAAATTTAAAAATTAATTTTAAATACTACAAAAAATTTTTTTTAGTAAATCCGGTTTTTATTTTATAAGTGATTTAAACTTGTTTAAAAAAAATATTTTTGGGCATCGTATCATGCTTGGTTGATTTGATTCGCACTTTTGGCCTCTGTTACCCCACTGTGCATCGCCACTAATTTTAGTTTACATGTCGCCGCCTACGATAAATCTAAAAAAAAGTTGAAAAATCCGAATTTTAAAAATCCACCATAAATCAAATTTTCGATGAATTTGGGCCATACCCGGCTTGTTTAATTCAGTAGGATGTAAACTTTAAGTTGGTACCCATTTTGATTTTTCAACGGATTTTTTCGAGTTTTTACGATATATACAGCCGATTTACAGTCGACCAAAAAACACATTTTTCATCTTTGACGAGCTGCTGTGCTGCCATTACTTATCCAATCATATTAATCTGTATGGTAAAGTTAAGCTCTGATCTATTGACTTTAAAATAAAATGAAAACTGACCCGAGATATAAGAAGAAATTCGAAAAAAGTCCGAAATTTAACATTTTAAACTTTAAAAAATCTTTAAAAAAAAACTGTGATCTAGGGGTCAAACACTAACAGAATTTGCCATCAATTGCTGGGGAGCACACCAAGAATATTATTTTGTAAACTAGTGTAATCGTTGCTAATGCGGGTATCCTACTACATTGTTCGGCTCATTCATTAGACGATTTTACGTAGGTGCGAGCAAGACAGAGCAATCTAAAAAGTACAATTTTGCTCATCTATTAGAACTACTGTCAAATGGATTCAATCACAAAGAAGAATTTGATGCTGTTCTTAGCAGTTTTGAAACTTTTTGCGGCCCACATGAAGATAAAAAAAGAGAAAATAGGTAAAAAAATGAGATAATCGCACATTTCATCCGAAAATAAATTTTCGACATTTTAGACGACTTCGTTTACTTTTTAAAGTTAGTGTGACCGTGCCTTTGAATCCAAAAAAATCCAGTAGATGTATGTATATTTGTCCCTTTCTAAGCCTCTAATGAATGCTCTAATAACCGCCTTATGCGGTTATTTCACTACATTGTTCGGCTCATTAATGAGAGCATTCATTAGAGGCTTAGGAAGGGAAAAATATATATACATTTACTGGGATTTGTTTAAGTATGGTGGATGGTCACTTAGAATTTAAACGTTAAATTTAAATTCATTTGAAAAAATTTCGAAAAATCCTTAAAGTGGCGCAGACTGGTGTTCGCGTTTCTAATGTTCTAGCATGAAAAGTAAAAAATTTATTAAGGTTTAGAAGAACAAATTTTTTTATTTTGAGACAAAGTATCAACCAAAAACGAATAATTTTTGAATAAATAAGGTAATTTTTACTAACGGGCAGTTCTTAAAAAAATGATTTTGGAGGTCTGTTTCGTGCACGTAATGAACTGAACAGGATTCTTATTTGATTCAAAAGTGTTAATAATATTGATCAGACAAAAGTTAAGACAAACTGTGGGATATGACTTCGAAAAACTACTTTTTTTAAGGTATAGAGAGAAGTTTGGGTCGAAGACTGGAAGGACCTTTGGGCTGGATTACTCTCAAAATAGAATCTTTTAGTTCATATTTATCCAGAAAAAAATCTTGCTAGAGTTTGATCATACACTCAAAAAATTATTCGCCCTGAATTTTAGAAATTTGCTTTACTGGCGATTTTTTTCTTAAAATAAAAATTTTTTCTACTGGTAGGAAAAATTTTCTTCAAATAAATCAAAAATTATTAAATATAAGAACTTTTTCTGAAATATAGAAAAAAATCGCCAGTAAAGCAAATTTCTAAAATTCAGGGCGAATAATTTTTTGAGTGTAGGAACCGGAAAAAAATTGATGGTGTCGTATAATTATAAAACAATCGAAAATAGCCGAAAAATAGACCATATTTCGAATTATTAGCGGTAAGTCCTTAAAAAGATTAAGAAGGACGCGTGGTATTTTTTTTCGTACACATGATACATCGTTCTATTGATCTGATGTTAAATGGTTCGCTTTCTACAAACAACAACAATTTTACAAAATTTCGAAAAAAAAAATTCTTGGTGTCGTATAGTTTTTAAATACACATCCACCATCCGTTTAACCGGCATACAAATTTGACGGACTATGAGACTAAACGCTGCAAAACCTGAAAGGATTTTAGCTGTAGATTACTTCCTCCTACTTGGAAACATTCCACAACGTCAAAGTTTGGAGAAACCCGTGGTCAAAGTTCCAAATTTACGATTTTTAGGTACTTTTTGCGGCTTAATAGCAAGAAAATCCTTTGTACCACAGAGTCACAATTTAGCGAAAATGCTACTTTGAACCTTTAACTTCAAAAGCTTCCAATCACCAAGTTGGGCGACCTCTACTTTTTTAGCTACAACGGATTTTACTAAGGTTAGTTTTGTCACTTTTTTTCATCAAGGTATATTTTTGATGTTGCATAGTGTAATCAATATTTTTTAGTTTTATTTTTATCGATCAGAAATAATGATTATTTTTGATTTTCATAATAAAACTCAACTAAAATGATTACACTGGTCGACAAAAAATAGCCCAAGACTACACGCTGCAAAACTAGAAACGTCACGTCACAGTTTTAAGAAATCCGTGGCCAAAGCATTTTTCGAACTTTGAGGTCCTTGTGCTAAGAACTCTTGCGTCGGAAATTTTTTTGGAAAACGCAGTTTAACTTGGGAAATCGTAACGAATTCATCAATATAGCATCTATCGAGGTAAATTTAAAAAGCATTACTTTTTTTGCACACTGTTATTGTTGTTTTCATTTATGTTGCTCAAAATAAAACTCACTTTGACTTTGGCTTTTTTGTGCCGATTTTCGAATTTTTTTACGCAGTCCTACACAACGAATGCAGACATACCATCACCAATAAAAAAGCTTGAACTTGGCTTCTGCATTAGCTTAAATGGCATTATTATTTTAGTCAGAAAAATAGATACTACCAGCCTTTGTTTATGTTTATGCACTCAAAAAAAAAACAGCCCGAAATCGCCATTAAATCAAGAAATTCGCCATGGATTTCAGTCGATGGCGATTTACCATATTTATTAGGAAGGAATTTTCTTAAATGTAGAAATAAATTTCTGAAAAGCAGAAATACTTTTTTAAAATCAAGAAAAATTGCAATGAAATTGAGAAATTTTCCTAAAATCCAGAAAGTACTTTTCTTAAACATAGAAATTTTTTTCTTAAAACAAGAAAGGACTTTTTTTATTTTCAGAAATTATCTTTATTCAAATAAAATGCATATGTACATATTTATTTTTCTTTTTTATTTCCTAAACAGAAAAGAGAAAAGAAAAAATAAGAAAGAAGAAAATAACATTATAAATATTTCCTAAACAAAAAAGAGAAAATAAAACAAAAAAAGATACAAATAATATTATTAATATTTCAAAAAAGGGAAAAGAAAACAAAAAAAAAAAGATAAAAATAAAATAATTAATAATTATATTAAGTATTTAATACATTATTATTCATATATATTTACTTACTTACTCCCAAATCATGAACAATACCTGAAAATGAAATTATTCCTTGCATCGAAAATAAAAATTAATATTAGAGAAGAAAGGTATTTGCTTACCATACATTTTCACACACTTCTCTATAATTTCCATCTTTGAGGGATCGCACTTTAACTTTCTTTAATACATAGGCTTAACACAAACTTATCACTTCGAATGCTGATCTAAAACTGAGCACAAGGGCTCAATATGCAGCGCAACGCAAGCAACTCTCTCGCGAGAGACTGCATTTTCAAAAAAAAACAACGCAATAAAAGTTACAGCTACGCACAAGAAAATTCTCGATCATATACACAAACGCACATAAACATACATATATACGTATATACGTCAAAAACTGTCGTCGCAACGCGCCGCGAACTAACCGCATGTCTTCTTCTTTTTTCTTTCGAAGAAGGAATAAGAAACATAAAAGTGATAAAAAAAAGCCTTTCTAAAATCTATGGCGATTTTCTAATTACACTTTTCTGTTTTCAAGAAAATAATTTTTTTGAATTTAAAAAATTCTTTAAATATACCCAAATTGAATGTGTTTTTTATGACGACTTTCTAGATTCTAGAAAGGGCTGAAGAACATATTTTCTTAATTTAATGGCAAAATCGCCATTAATTTAAGAACATTTTTGGAGAGCCTAGGAAAAATCACTTTTAATTTAAGAAAAAAAATCATTTTTCTAAATTTAAGAAAAGTTGTTCATCAAATTCTGTTTCAATGGTCTTTTTTCCTAGATTCAAGGAAACAATTTCTTAAATTCAGGAAATTTTCTAAAATTTAAGAAAAAAGTTCATTCTATGGCGATTTTCTACACTTTTTTGAGTGTGTATTTAAACTTGGGTTCCAGTCAAAATGCACTTGTCTTTCTTTGTCATTCTACAAGAACTTATTAATAAATTAAGTTTGCGAGTTTTTCAATAGAACCACTACTTTCGATAACACTGGACAACAATTTTTAGGCATAGGTTTTAATACAATTGAGTGCATACCCTCAAAGATATCTTAAGGGGGAAGATACATACAGGACTCCAATTTTTTCACGTTTTTCGTGAATTTTTTAACCAATAAAGAATTGTGCTGGGATTTGGTAACTTGGCATGTTGATTACATTGTTCTTATACAATTTTAACCAATTTTCATTTTTATTATATCGTTTAAAATGGCGACCGTGAGAATTTTTTTTCAGGCATTATTAAAAAAAAGTGTGCCAGCTGCGGATCGTCCACAGGTCGCTCTCTAGATTTGAATTTTATGAAACCAAGTTTATTTTGTTAAGAAATAATGTAGAGACTGTCTGATCCTTACTTTCATAGAATATCTCAAAAATTCTGGTTGTGGCATTCTTTTAAAGTCAAAACTTAATTTTGTTCATATATTTTTTTTTTTCGTCTAACAAAAAATAATTAAACGTAAAAATTTCTCCAATAACGAGGTTCAGACAGTGGGCAATTTCATTACAAACATTTTTGTAAAAGCAGCATGATGCTCGATGCATTACTTTTTGAGATACACGATCCGCAGCTGAAGAAAACATGGTTTCGAGAAAAACGCATTTAAAGTAATCAAATATCTACTCCACAAGGAAGGTGGGTGCCGTTATCCTGGTATATGTTCCAAAATTGTTTGAAATTCTTCGTAAAACTTTCATGACACATTCTTAAAGAGCTATTCTTCCAATTTTAAAAAAAATTGAATTTTTGTTTTTTCTATATGTATCTTCTCCCTTAAGTGAAAACATTAAATGTTGCTATTATTTTCAAACCGCGATTGCACAAATACCTTCCGTTAAAATCGAAAAATAAGTATGCAGATATACACCTTTAAAAATGTCGGAAAAGTAAAAATGCAGTTTTATCATGTTTATCAATACCTATCGAGTTTTTCAAATCAGACCATTCGTTAAAAAGTTATGCGCGATCTAAGTTTTATATCTCCATCTCCCTCGCACTCCTTTGAGTAACGGGTATCTGATAGTCGAAGCACCTGACTATAGCGTTCTCTCTTGTCTTAAAAATGGAAATTTAAAAAAATATTGTCAACTAACAATTTTGTGATAAATTAATTACAATATCTAACAAAAAAAGTTTACCTCGATGGATGCCTTAAAATCTTGTTGGCTTTGAATCACCATTTTGAAACATATTCGCCAAAAAATTTCCACAGCAGACGAAGACGTTCAGAAAATTCCATTTGGAATTGAACTTATGAAATGCTTCGGAAATTATTGGAATTAAAAGAATTTATTTCAAGTAGTGACCACCATGTCAATATTAAAACTGATTGGGAATTTGTCGAGCTGTATATTGATTCTTTAAAAGGCACATATGAAGCCACGCTAAAGCTGCAGGAAGAACAACTTGTGTTCACAGATTTTTTCATTATTTGGATGGAGCTCGGGTTAAAATGTGAAAAAAGTCAGAATGGAATAACCATAAAGCTTTTGCTAAGTATTCAAACACGTGAACAAAAGTTTCTTGAAAATGAAGCATTACTGTCGGCAATATACATGGACCCACGGATTAACCTTATTTTGAGTGAACTTCAAAATATGTTGGCAATTCAAAACTTGAAGAAAACAGCATATCGGATATTTAACTTACATAAAATGAGATTACTAAAATATTGCACAGCTTAAAAGTTTATTAATTGTACTCGCGTAGTTATAAAGTCTTTTTACTTTTTAAAATCTCCATTACACAGAGAATGTTAAAACGATTCAAACCTTTTTTTGCACCCAAAATGTTTTGTTTTTAGTTTTAAAATGCTTTGCTTTTAAATGAGCACTTAAAATGTTTATTTTCGCTTTAAATATGTTAATTTATACCCGTTACTCATAGAGTAAAAGGGTATATTGTATTCGTGTAAAAGTATGTAACAGGTAGAAGGAAGCGTTTCCGACCCTATAAAGTATATATATTCTTAATCACGGGCACTAGCCGAGTCGATCTAGCCATGTCCGTCCGGATGAACGCTGAGATCTCGAAAACTACAAAAGCTGGAGAGTTGGGATTACCCACACATATTCTTGGGCTTCCTACGCAGCGCAAGTTTGTTTCAGCCGAGGGCCACGCCTCCTCTAACGCGTACAATCGCCTAACGCCCACAATCGCCTAACGCCCACAATCGCCTAACGCCCACAAGTAAAAGATTATAAAAGGTATCTGCCGCACAATCCTTTGAAAATTTTGGAAAAGTAAAAATGCAGTTTTATTCTGTTTATCAATACCTATCGAAATGAATTTTTCAAAGCGGACCATTCGTTAAAAAGTTATGCGCGATCAAAGTTTTATATATCCATCTCCCTCGCACTCCCTTTAGCTAAGTAACGGGTATCTGATAGTCGGGGCACCCGACTATAGCGTCTCTCTTGTTTTATATTTGGTTTGTACTTTCTTGAACTTAGAAAAGCATTCTGCCATGGGCATGGCTCAGAGGCCAAAGTTCTTATGTTTTGGTACTATTTTGTGATCGAGAGTACGAAGTTCAAATCACGCTCACAACTATATTGTTTATTTTTGTATTAGTAATTTAATCTAACAGACTTTCTAATAGAATATTGTGCTTAAAATTGTTAAGGAAATGTTAATTATGCGTCTTAAAAACTTTTTACTTACTTTGCCCTTAGCCGGATTTGAACCGGGGTCCTCTCGCATCAGAGTCAGACGGCTTACCCATTGGGCCATCGCGCTAGGTTACGCGAGAGTGTGTTAGTTCAAGTTAAACATAAAGCTCAAATTTAAAATGCAAATTTGAACCTTATGTATGGCGAAATATTTATTTCCTAATGTTTACTTGACCAAAATAGTTTAAAAAGTTAGTGTTTGCCATTTTATTTATGCATGGTAGAATTATTGTTCGAATTTTCAAAACTTTTGTATGTAAATGGTTTTTTAAAAACATACGTTTTCAAATTTGTATGGCTACATTTTTTTCGAAAATGTTTTGTATTAGCATGACATCTGAAAACGACATTTTAAAAAATCTTATTTTCTCTATGTACTATGTATAATATTTAATGCATTATTTTCCCTAAGATAAATTACATATTTTTACCAGACGTCCAAGACGATGGTTCCCAAACGAGTAGTACAGACGCTAGTAAGGAGGATTCACTTATATCGTCGTCTTTAGATGAGATACAGTTCCTCAAATTCGAAATTAAGACTTTCCAGACCAACTTACAACTTTGTTCGTGGAAATTGAAAATACATACGTATGTAAGCACTGGCGATGCGTCGGTTGCG
Source organism: Drosophila pseudotakahashii (assembly GCA_035046095.1). Lineage (NCBI taxonomy): Eukaryota > Metazoa > Arthropoda > Insecta > Diptera > Drosophilidae > Drosophila > Drosophila pseudotakahashii. Next base: position 1,014,721 of record JAWNOE010000055.1, on the reverse strand, counting down.
ATTTTTGTGTGTTATTTGATAATTTTTATTAAAAACAAGAAAGGAAGCTAGCTTCGGCCAGCCGAAGCTTATATACCCTTGCAGATCATTCCTATTCATTTACAAAAATATTAAATTTAAATTAACTTGCGAATATGTTACAACAAACCAAATTTTAGCTGTTTTCGTATTATTTTGGCATTAATTTTTGATCCTTCCTATGGCAGCTATATAATATAGCCGTTTGAATTTTTTTAAAATTTTATACGAAATTTTAAAATGTTAAAGAAAAGCCATAGCCTAGAGAAGAAGATAATGTAATATAAGTCAACAAAGATATAATTATACCCGTTACTCGTAGAGTAAAAGGGTATATTGTATTCGTGCAAAAGTATGTAACAGGGAGAAGGAAGCTTTTCCGACCCTATAAAGTATATATATTCTTGATCAGGACCACTAGCCGAGTCGAACTAGCCATGTCCGTCTGTCCGTCTGTCTGTCCGTCTGTATGAACGCTGAGATCTCGGAAACTATAAAAGCTAGAGGATTGGCATTTTGCATGCATATTCTTGGAGTTCCTACGCAGCGCAAGTTTATTTCAAAAAGGTACCACGCCCCCTCTAAGCGCCCCCTCATTTTTTAAAAGGTGTCTGGCGCCCACACCTTTAAAGATTTTGGAAATGTAAAAATTCAGTTTTATTGTGATTATCAAAACCTATCGAAATGTAGAAGAAATTTTTTAAATCGGACCATTCGTTAAAAAGTTATGACCGATCAAAGTTTTAATATATCCATCTCCCTCGCACTCCCTTAGCTGAGTAACGGGTATCTGATAGTCGGGGCACCCGACTATAGCGTTCTCTCTTGTTTTTTTCCTATTAATTTTCATCTAATTTTTCGACCGTTCCTATGGCAGCCCGATCCGGTCGGTTCCGACATATATACTACCTGCAATAGGAAAAAGACTTTTGAGAAAGTTTGAGCCCGTTAGCTTCAAAACTGAGGGACTAGTTTGCGTAGAAACGGACGGACAGACGGACGGACAGACGGACATGGCTAGATCGACTCGTCTAGTGATGCTGATCAAGAATATATATACTTTATGGGGTCGGAAACGTCTCCTTCACTGCGTTGCAAACTTCTGACTGAAATCATAATACCCTCTGCAAGGGTGTAAAAATAATGTCCTTATGTGTTTAAAAAATATCTTAGCAATATCTTAACAAAATGCAAAAAAAAATAAAATGGTTTTGATTTTTTGGGTGTGGAATTAAAAAATTATTTGGGGGTCATTTTAATCAGGGACCGTAAATAATGATTATAATTATCGATGTATTTTTCAAGCAAAAATAATCATCCACTTGGAAAAGTCGTATAATCAAACGAATTATACCAATCGGCTACTATTTGTGTGCTTTACACTCATAAAAAAAATCGAAGAATTTCCATTAAATCAAGGAAATTCTTTCTTGAATTTTTGCCAAAGGCGACCTCACCTTTGTTTTAGGAAATGTTTTTTTTGAAAGGCACCTTTAAAACCAGAAAAAATATTTCTTGAAACAAGAAATTAAATTTCTTAAAACAAGAAAGGGTTTTTTGGAAAGCCACCATTAAAAGAAGAAAAAATATTTCTTGAAACAAGAAAGGCGATTCTAGTTTCAAAGGTGGTTTCTTTCTTGTTTCAAGAAATTAAACTTCTTAAAGCAAGAAATGGTTTTTTAAAAAGGCACCTTTCAAACAAGGATGAATGAATGGAAGTTTTACATTAACTCTGAAATATAAAATCTAATGTAACTTCGTTTTTTTTTGATATTGCATTTTTTATTTAATTACATTTAAAACATTTAACACTTAACATTTAAACATTTTTAATTATTAAATTTTTGCATATTAGCATATGAGTTTTTATTGGTGGTGTATTTAATTCACATAATTTAACTATTGTATACCCCATGGCCTTTTGAACTTCATATGACATAAGGTGATCACAAAACTCAGTATCTAGTTACAGGCATAAAAACCATTTTCTTCGCATTCCTTCATCTGGAAAATAAAAAGAGTTATTGGGATATAAAATATTTATTTTTAGATACACAACATTTTTTGAAATAATGTAATGTTAATAATAGCCAAAATACAAACACGATGGTCAAAAGACAGAGAGAGAGAGGCAAGGCAGATAGAACTCGAAGATGGGGGTTGAAAATCGAAGTTCAGAGAGAGAGAGACACGGGAGAGACACGTACGAGCGAAGGAACATCAAACTTTTAAAAACACAGGGCGGCAACACTACTACTATTTTGACCGCAGCTGTATACTTTTATGTTTTTTGACTATGTTTTCTAGAACTTGTTTCTGCCTTTAAAAAAATCCTAAAATTATTCTAAGTATGGGGTTTGAAAGATAAAGAGTGCATCTTTTAAAAAACTTTAACATCGAATCAAACCATGCATCCGTTTGCCTCTGAGATCTCTGGAAAGTTGGCCAATTTCAGCATTTTTCGAACTTTGAGGTCCTTTTGCAAACGCAGTTTAACTTGGGAATTCGTAACGAATCCAAAAATATAGCATCCAGCGAGGTAAATTTTTGATGCTGCATAGTGTTATTTGTTGGGTTTTTTTCAATCGCTCAAAGAATAATTATTATTATTGTGAGCGAAAAAAATATCGATCAAAAAATAATCATTATTTTTTGAGCGTTATTTTTTCGCTCAAAATATCGCTCAAAGTGCGATATCTTCTTTCTCAGAGGTTTCCTTGGAAAAAATTTTTCGCAGCATTATACAGTAAGCCTCGACGAACCCCAAAAAAATATTTTTAGATTAAAAAAAAAAAGTTTAAAAAATAAATTTTATATATAAATTTTTTTTAACATTTTCTTTTTCGCTCAAAATGTTGCTTATATAGTTTTCTTTGGAAAAAAGTGAATGCTCAACGTTATAAACCATCGCTAGGGATCGGTATTTTTTGGTATTTTGGCGTTTAAAAATGTGTACATTATCGAGAATGTAAAAATATGTGCAATTGGAATGTGCAGGTGGCTGCACCACTGTTTATACGTCAATTATGGTCAGTCTGTGGTTTGTAGTCATTGCCTTAGTATGCGTCGTAAGCGGAGTTTTGTTTCTCGAAGCTTTGTTCATTTCCACGTGGAAAAGACCGAGTCAAAATGTAAAATCTGTGCAAAAACGTATTCGGGAAACTACAACTGTAACCTTGAACGTCACCTTAAGTCCCAGCACAATGAAATTTATAAGTCTGAGATGCCCCAGCAAGAAGAAGATCCAATTCCGGAAAGGAAAATAAAGTTTTCTTCGACTATGATCCCAAATGTGCAGTCAAGGACGCATGTGTTGATCTGGTTTGGGTCGAAAAAATGCCATTTACTGTTCTGGACTCCAAAGCATTTAAGACGTTGACTGAGCAAATTTTTTCCGGTCTGAATATGCCTGCTGTAACTTCCAGAAATGTTATGGATGTGGTTGCAGAGAAATATGAAAATATTAAGAGAAAACTCAGAAGTACAATGAAAAATAAAATTATTTCCTTAAAAATGGATACAGCCACTCGATGCAATCGTGGCATTCTTGGAGTAAATGCTCAATTTTATAATGGAGGTGAAATTTTTGTATGCACTTTGGGCCTTATAGAGCTCAATAACAAGCATACTAGCCAACATTTGTGTGCAGAGGTAACTTCTATTTTGAATAGCTTTGGTCTAACTAAAAACCAAATATACGCCGTAACAACAGACAACGGGCGTAACATGACAAAAGCAGTTGATCTCCTGAGCCAGTCGGTCGATGGTGATGAAGAAGACGACCTTGATCGCTTTTTTGATGATTATGAAAGTGATGAAGATGAATCTGAGCAACGGTTGGATGATGAAAACCTTCTTAAGGGCATACGAATTCACTCAATTCAAGCAGTTAAGTGTGCTGCTCACACATTACAGCTCGCTATTAAGGACTTTTTTCAAAAGCTGGAGTCACTTGATGTTATAAACAAGGCCCGAAAGATTGCTAAGACTTTGCGAACTCCTGCATACAAGCCCTAATTAAGGAAAAGTCCTTGCCCCATCCTCAGCTTGATGTTCCTACGCGCTGGAACTCATCTTATTTGATGGTCAAGAAGTTGTTAAGTTTTGAACAGTTTTGTGAAGATCACTTTGACCCCAATATAAACCTAACATGTAGCGAATGGGAGGAACTGAAAATATTGGTTGATATTCTGGAGCCAGCTTTCATTGCCACGCAAAACTGCAAAGCACCCAACTATATATGGGTGACTTTTACAAGCTGTGGTTAGAGCTTAAACTGACAATTGGCGCAGTAAGCCATATAAATAGCAACATTTTGAAGTCGTGCATTGAAACTCGTGAAGAAGCTCTGTTAGGGAACAACGCAGTCGTCTGCAGTGTTTATTTGGACCCCCGAATAAGAAGGGTTTTTGCTGTTTTGATGCTGGCTAAAGCTCAACATAAACTTTTAATAGTTCAAATTCTCAACATAGAGCAACAGGTAAGAAAGTATAATAATTCAAAATCGTAATGGTTTTAATCAGAAATTTAATTTATTACATAATATACATGTTTAAAAGGGCAAGTAAATAAAGTGGTTCAGAAGCTTTAACATTTTTATTTAATAAATTTAATCATTTTGATCATAATTTAATTACCTGTTATACCTGCAGTTGTTAATCAGATTACAGCATCTTTGTCTTCATTTTTACTTGTTTTTTTATGTTTTATACAAACTATAATAGTAAAAAGGAAACCTTATTTACAATTTTGTTCATAGGTTTTCCCGTCGTGCAGTGATAATCCTTAACCATCCACAAGTTCGCAAATACGAGTACAAAATGCGCACCCGCTCGAGGAATCAAATAATTGCTCGCTCTTAAATGAGTTTCTTAATACTATTGAGGTTGCCTCAGGTGACGAAGACGCAGAAGACGGCTATAGTGAAATCTTTAAGGCTGCTTATCGAGAGATTGACAACTACAACCCAAAGCCAGTTGACGTAAACATGAACAGAATGGAATATTGGGAGACAAAAAAGTTTTCCTACCCATATTTATTCATGCTGGCAAAAGTTGTTCACGCCGTGCCAGCAACTCAAGTCAGCGTGGAAAGATCGTTTTCAGCCCTTAAATTGGTTCTAACTGATTTAAGATGCAATCTTTCTGCAGATTCGTTGCAAAAGCTGCTTTTTGTTAATTAAATAAATAAATTTCTGATTTATAAATTATTATTGTTTTTCTATAACTAGTTTTTTGAAATCATCGAGGCTTACCTTATAACATACTTCTGGAAAGAGAATATTGCACTAAAAGCAACATTTTGGGCGAAAAAGAAAATTTAAAAAAAAAATGTATATATAACATTTATTTATAAAATTTATTTTTTAAACTTTTTTTTTTAAATCTAAAAATTTTATTTGGGTGTTCGTCGAGGCTTACTGAATAATGCTGCGAAAAATTTTTTCCAAGGAAACCTCTGAGAAAGAAGATATCGCACTTTGAGCGAAAAAATAACGCTCAAAAAATAATGATTATTTTTTGATCGATATTTTTTTCGCTCACAATAATAATAACACTGTGCAGCATTTTTAGTGATTTTTAAATTTACCTCAATGGATGCTATATTTTTGGATTTGTTACGAATTCCCAAGTTAAACTGCGTTTTCCAAAAAGTTCCCCGACGCAAGGATTCTTAGCAAAAGGTCCTCAAAGTTCGAAAAATGCTGAAATTGGCCAACTTTCCAGAGATCTCAGAGGCAAACGGATGCATGGTTTGATTCGATGTTTAAGTTTTTTAAAAGATACACTCTTTATCTTTCAAACCCTATACTTAGAATAATTTTAGGATTTTTTTTAAGGCAGAAACAAATTCTAGAAAACATAGTCAAAAAACATAAAAGTATACAGCTGCGGTCAAAATAGTAGTAGTGTTGCCCTTTAGCTGAGTAAGGGGTTTCTGATAGTCGGGGCACCGACGCATTGCATTTTTTTTATTAATATGTAAATATTACGCATAAAAAAAAAAAAAAAGCACCTATACATTTTCGCCTCGATGTGGGATTGAACTCACACTTGAGGTTCTAAGCTTGTATAACATATTCATGCACGCACGCGTTAGACCCCTAGGCTACCACTAAAGGAAATTTTCTTCGAATTTAGAAAAAAAATTTCTAAACGTTAGAAAAATGTTCAAACTTTTTTTTCTGTTTTTTAGAAAAAAATATTTCTACTATGTAAGAATTTTTCTAATGTTTATGGCGATTTTTTTTTTATTTTTAGAAAAATTTAGTCTTTTTTTTCTAAAATCAATGGCGATTTTAACCCTCAAATATTGAAAGGAAGATTAGAAAAAAATCCTAATATTTAAGAAAAAAATGTATTTTTCTACATTTTAGAAAAAAAATTCTACAAAAAATCGATTAATGGAGAATTTTTCTAAAGTTTAGAAATTATTTTCTCTTTATAGCAGAGCATGTAAAAAACAGTTGACTATTTCTAGCTGTCTCAAAATAACTCTCACTTTGGGACCCTTTGAGCAAATAGTCACATAGAAACTGTTTATTTTGTTTCAAAAGGTTTTCGGTCTTTGCTCAACCAGTAACCAATTTTTTTGTTTCTAAACTGTTTCGGTTGATCAAAGACCGTTTGAACTGAACGGAGAACAAAAACGGTCTTTTGACTTTATATACCTATGTGTTTAAACTACAGGTATGTTCTATACACCAAAAATTTTGTTTGTTTTTTCTTAATATTTTAAACAAAATTAAAATTTTTAAAATTTAATTTTTTAAAATAGTTGGTTTTTTTATTTTTTAAAGTTTTAAACAAAGAGTATTTTGGATTTTATTATTGTCTCTTAAGCTTGAACGCGAAGTACAGAACTTGAGCAGACCAATATTTCCAGTTATACTTTTACCCAATGTAAAATATGAAAAACCGCGAATTCTTCAGAAGATGAAGATGATTTACTCGTATAACACTATCTCCTAGACGCTTTATCAAACAAATAAAAACCGCGAGTTCTTTAGAAGTTGAAGGCCATTGTATATATTTACTCGTATAACGCAATCACTTAGAGGCTTTATCTTACAAGACTTAGAACCGCGAATTGTTCAGGAGATGATGGCCATTGTATATATTTACTTCTATAACAGCATCACCTATGGCGCTTTATCATAAAAGTTGAAAAACCGCGAATTCTTTAGAAGATAATGGTAATCAGCACAGGTGCTAATAATTACGTTAATTAGTATATATATGTATTTTTGAATAAATGTTCTAAGGTGTAAGGCAAGGGAAAGGGAGAAGTGTCAAAAAAGACCGTTTTTTACTGAGAATTTTAAAGTTTTGTTCATCTACTAACAGTTTTTTGGGACCGTTTCGTCCAAAAAACGGTTTTTAAAGGACTAAAAAAATTTATTTACAGTTGAGAACCGTCAACCGAAAACCGAAAAAAACTGAAATGAAGGGTTTCGCTCAGACCGAAACCAAATTTTTAAATTTTTTTCGGTTTTGTTCAGACCGAGACAGCAAACGAAAAAACGATCAACTGTTTTTACATGCTCTGATTTTATCCCAATTGTGAAATTTAGATAATTTTAGATACATATATGTACATGCCGACTTTGATGTGTAGTGTGTCGTTTCGTTCTTACATGTAATTTTGACAACTGAAAGTTTTTTACTGCTCTCCCCTTGAAATCCGTTTTAAAAATTATTTTAAGTCAAAACAAAAGTTCCCTATGGATTTAACGGATTAGCTGCACTTTTTACTTAGAAGTGCATCCATTAAATTATCAGTTTTGGTAACCAAATTGTGAACTTTTGATAGAAATTTTTTTCTAAAGCACAGAAAAATTTTGTTTTTCTATATTTAAGAAAAATAATTTTCTGAGTGTGGTTAGAGTAATCTCTGGGTCGTGAGTTCAAATCCCGCTTTTGCAGATGATGTTTTCCCTTTTTTGTTGAATGTTGATTTCAAGTCTATAGATTTCCCTCTACGAAAGTCATTCTTCTGTGGCCTACTGGTTAGAGTGCTCGACTCCGATGATTGCGGCCCCGGTTCGATTCCCAGCGGAGGCAACAAACCAGATTAGTAAAGTTTAACTATCTGTAAAATGTAAGTGTCTATAAAGAACTTTAACATAAATTAATATGACAAATTAAAATAAAAATAGTTTAAAAAATTAATAAAAAAATCAGCTAATTATACCCGTTACTCGTAGAGTAAAAGGGTATATTGTATTCGTGCAAAAGTATGTAACAGCTAGAAGGAAACATTTCCGACCCTACACTCAAAAAAAAACGACTAAAATCGCCATTGGTTTTAGAAAATCGCCTATGAATTTGCTTTATTGGCGATTTTTTCTATTTTAAAGAAAATAGGTTCTTTATAACAATGGCGTTCTTTTCTAAAAAATAAGAAAAAAAATCTGCAATTTACTTACTAGAAAGTAAAAAAGTTATGTCTTCCAATTTAGAAATAAAGGTTTTCTAAGAAATAGAAATACTGTTTTTTTTTTTAAGTATAGACAAATATATTAGAAAATAAAACTATCTTACTTTGGCAATCGGAACGAACTATGCCGGTTGTTTCTGGGACTTCACGTCCCCCTTGTGTTGTTGTTTTTCGTTCTTGTTTGTCATCTTATTTTAATTTTCTCTAATTGAGCACATGTGTGGGTGATGTATATGTTTATTATGTTACATGCACTTTAAGTTTCAAATTGGACCTGTAATTATAACTGAAATGAGTATACAAATTACAAATTATAAATATAAAAACCCAAAAACTTACTATTTTGAAGAAACATTTTGGTCGCCTCACGCGGGTATCGAACCGCTTGCCTCACAGTTTGCAGTCAAGCACTCTACCAGCTGCGCCACGGAAGCATCACGTGAGGCGCTGTAGAAAGTCTATTCACATTTTGTTCTCTTACTTTTAGTCAAATTGATCTGACTCTTTTCTCGTTATTTCCCACTAGTTGTTTATTTTATTGTGTTTGTTAATAATTATTGATTAACATTAATATTTATAAACAAATATATATTTTATTATGGTACAATAGTAGCCAGTGGCGGATCTAGGATTTTGTTGTGGGGGGTGATATTAGAAAAAAATTTTTGTTGCATACTTTTTGAATACCAATTTCCTTTCAATTTTCACCCGAGTGGGTGGTGATATATCACCCGTATCACCCCCCGTGGATCCGCGCATGATAGTAGCCGTAAATGATTGTTTCAAATTTGAATAACTTAAACATCATTTTTATCAAAATATAATTATTCAAAAGTAAAAAAAAAATGCATTGCATTTTTTTATTAATACCTAAATATTACGGATTAAAAAAAAAAGACACCATTAAATTTTCGTCTCGACGTAAGATTGAACTCACACTTGCGGTTCTAAGCTTGTATAACTTATTCATGCACGCACGCGTTAGACCCCTAGGCTACCAATTTTTCTTCGAAAATTTTCTTCGATTAAAGGCAATTTTTTCTTATTTTTAAAGAAAATGTTTTAAAAAGTGAATAAGAAGGGAAACGGATCAAATGAGGTGACATTTTCTTATTTTTAGAAAAAAAATTTCTAAATGTTAGAAAAATGTTCAAACATTTTTTTCTGTTTTTTAGAAAAAAATATTTCTACTATGTAAGAATTTTTCTAATGTTAAGGCGTTTTTTTTTTTTTTTTTAGAATAATGTAGAAGAAATTTTTCAAATCGGACCATTCGTTAAAAAGTTAAGACAGATTAAAAAATTTCTATCTCCATCTCCCTCGCACTCACTTTGGCTGAGTAACGGGTATCTGATAGTCGGGGCACCCGAATATAGCGTTCTCTCTTGTTTTTTTCCTATTAATTTCCAATTAATTTTACGCATTTGTTAATTATACCCGTTACTCGTAGAGTAAAAGGGTATATTGTATTCGTGCAAAAGTATGTAACAGCTAGAAAGAAGCATTTCCGACCCTATAAAGTATATATATTCTTGATCAGGATCACTAGCCGAGTCGATCTAGCCATGTCCGTCCGTCCGTTTGTCTGTCTGGATGAACGCTGAGATCTCGGAGCTAGAAATTTGGGATTAACAACACAAATTCTTGGGCTTCCTACTCAGCGCAAGTTTATTTTAGCCGAGCGCCACGCCCCCTCTAACGCCCACAATCGCCTCAAACGATTATATGTGTGTGTGTGTCTGTGTCTGGCGCCCACACCATTAATGATTTTGGAAAAGTAAAAATGCAGTTTTATTGTGTTTATCAATACCTATCGAAATGTAGAAGAAATTTTTCAAATCGGACCATTCGTTAAAAAGTTATGCCTGATCAAAGATTTTATATATCTATCTCCCTCGCACTCCCTTAGCTGAGTAACGGGTATCTGATAGTCGGGGCACCCGACTATAGCGTTCTCTCTTGTTTTTTTGTGGGTTGGGACAGTTTTTTTTATTAAATAGTAGATTTAACATAGTTTTTTTGTGTGTACTCGGGGTATAGCCTATTTTTAATATTTCAAAACAACGAATTACATTTTTAAAAGTAATTTAGCTTCCCTAGGAATGAATCCGACATAACCGGGAAATTTATAAGCTCAAAGCGAAATCCACAAAAGCATAAACAATGATGCGGAGCATCCAGCCACACAACTTTAAGGCCAAGAATACAATAAAAGACGAAAAATAAGCAAACGCGAATAAATAAGACCTGGTCGATGTTCTCAAGCTTTCTGCCTCCTTTTCAGCGGGGTAAGGAAGTGGGTATATCGACCAGAAGCAGCGGCGGACGTAACAGCAACAGTATTAACAACTAGAACTGAAGAAGCAGCAGCGACAAGCGTCTTGAGTGTGTGTTCGCCTGTGCGTGTTTGGACTAGCGTACATCCTATGCAAGACGAAATTTCTGCCATGGACTCCCGATGGCTTCTGAAGCTCTTCTCCTGCTCCACATGACTGCTGCCGTTGCAATATTCATGTTTGGCTGCCTAAACTACTCTCTAAGGGTGGGCGGGGCGCGTAGGGTGGTGGTTTGACTTGAGCGCTGGCAGCACACCACGCCCTCTCTGTCCACTGGTTATGCGTTAGAGGGGGAGCGAGCTACTGAGGCAATCAGCTGAGAGCGCCGCCATTTGCCACTACGGTAAGCTATCCGCTGAGCGTGTGCGCGAGCAGGCCGACAACAGTCGCGCGACATCGTGGTGTCGCATTTACTCACACCGGCGCGCGCACACCACACCACATACGGGGCTGTTGAGTTTTTTGGCTTCTGGTTCTGCGCTCGCATTGCGTTTAAGCATTCCCAGTTTCTCAGCTGCGCCGACTGGTTGTTCTCGCGCCCCTAAGCAGATCGGCTGCAGGCTGTAATCGGTAATCGAATTTCGAAAGCGAGTCGGTTTCTATTTCGACGCCTTACGCGAGCGAGAAAAAAACAACATTGACAGAGTTTTCGCGGATCGGTATTAAGTGATTAATTTAAACCTGCCTGGGGTTTCGGATTGCCAAAACAAAGCCTGCGACGGACTACGGAGCTCGCTAGAAGCTTTTTAACCTATCATAGCAGATGAGAAGGGAGTTGACGAAACGGACCAAAACAAAAGGGGGATCGGGTATTGCCTGGCCATAAATTATACAACACCTCTATAATGCCTTATCAGTAGCACGCATCATTGTCTGGCGCAGGAAGAAACCGACAAAGGCCGACTACAACTTAATTTGGACCTGATGTGCCATTCTCGCGCTGTCTCGTAAATTAATGTCATAAATTAACTTTTAGCTCTGTCCGCTGACCGCTCGTTGTCACCGTCCCGAGATCGGCTGTCCACCTGTGCGGTCGGTGTTCAGACGGCCCCTAATCGACCTTATCATCCTACCTGTCGCTGAGTCAAGTGTTTCAGTGAGTGCTTCGTGCATGCTCGTGTGTGACCCTAAGTTCCTTAAATTACCTTGATGCTGAGGTAAACAAGCGCCAGTAAATTTCGTATTTATGCAATAATAATAGGCATACCAATGGTGCCAATCTGTAAGACAACGCTGAAGTGATGCTTGCCTGCCAAGCAATAAATCTAGTTATATTTACACATATTATCGGCGGGCCATATCGGGTCGATCGCGACTAGTGTCAAGTGTTCTTTAGCACATCTGGCCCAGTCCAAAAGGAATATCCAGGAACAACGTAGCACAAAGAATTTTCCGGGAAGCGGTAGGCTTGCGAACGCAGCTCACAGCCTAAACAACGACAAGCATACCACAGCCGACGCACATCATCCTTGGAAATAGACCTCGTGTCATTCCAAAAGACGCACATGGGCGTCTGCACCGAGGAGCGCCCTGTGATGCATTGGGTAAGTGTCCCGCCGGACTCCAATAAATGCACGGCTGCCAGCGATAACCCTGAATGGTTCGTACAGCTTTCCGTCCCTGCTTATCCTAACGCTGCCGTTTGTGATTAATCTTGTTCCGAGCCCGGGTTACTGGGAGTTATCAATGAAAGACCGAAAGCTGGCCCAACACAGCTGCGGTCAGTAGCGATAAGACTCTGATTAAAATTAAATCTCAGATAATTTCAATATTTCTCAATCATTAGGTACACAGTTGTTATCTGTAAAATCTAATTTGATTCCCCCGCTAATAGACAAAGACGTCGACGCACAGTGTATGATTTTGCAAATAAGGTTTTATACTAAAGACTAGCAGGGTCGGTAGCCCGCAGGTTCGCCTGCGGAAACTAAAATTACAAATTAAGCTACTTATTTTTAATTTAAAAAATTACTAATTTTTAACCTATAAGCCGAGAAAAGATTTGATCAGAACTTTTTTCCTTAATTTCCGTAAAAAGAACGGTATTTTGTCCTATGCAAACTACTTAAGAATAATACAAAAACTTGAACAAAAAAACCATTATGTGTTTTTTTAAATCTTTCTAAAATTCTAATGGATTGTTTGCATAAGTTATATTAAAAAATAAGGAAGGCAGGTGGTAGAGGATGCCGTGAATGAAATTGTTTAAACATTTCCATCTGTTTAAACAATTAGAGGCACGTGTAAGGAAGAGCAAGAGAATCAATTGATTTGAATATTTAGTGTTATTTTAATATTTTCAATGCGATTTGAATTTTAAAACACAAAAATCTGTAAGAAAATGTTTTAAATCTGTTGGGGAAATGTAAATGACATATTCTTTTAGCAAAAGGATATCAGTGTTATCATGAATTTGAATACAAGCGAATCTCACTTCCTTAGTCAGCTGCAATGGGTACACACACGTACACACGCTCATATCTATTGGTTGTGTGTGGAGCAGCATGATTTTGCATACAGGAAAATCTTTTTTAAAATTTAACGTTTAACTAAAAACAAAAATGGTGCATACGAATCGATTTTCGAAATAATCGATTTTTTAACCAAGCATTTTAAATCTGCTGTGACTGTGGTATTTTCATTTTTTCCCTTGCGCGGTCACACTTAAATTACTCTTGCGCGGTCACACTTAAAGTGCGACAGCATGACATACGTCATATGCATGACGTCAGAGGGCACAACAAAATTAGGAAGTATTGGAGACTTGGTAAAGGAGGCTGAATTTCCAAAAAATTTAAATGCAGTTATTTGCGGGTATGCCATAAGATAATGAACATCACATTTTTAAATCATTTTAACAACATTTATAACAGAGAAATGGCAAAAGAAAGAATTAAAAAAAAAACAAATCTAATTTTGGGGCACTAATTATTCTCCGAATTAATGTGATCTTTTTAGATTTTTATGTCAATCCGTTTTGGGTGAAATTTGCTACTGTACATTTTTAAGGCCTTCTCTTTTATTAATATAGAGAAGAGATAATTGATTACAAAATCAAAAAAACTTTGGTTTTTTTTTAAAGATTTTTTTTTAATGGTAACAATTTCAACTTCATAGACAAACTTTACTACTCTTTTAATGCCAAGCTAGTCCGATTCCGAATTTGAGTCACAGCTGTCGTTAGTCCATCTGTCCATCTTTTGATACAAGTTCGGTCACATCTTCTGAAATCTCTAAGCGTCTAGTTTTTGGTGGTGCTCGCAAACTTGCTATAAATGGATCGGATGATATCAGTAACCTGTGCATAAGATCTGTATTTATGTGTACGAGATCATAACATGGATACAATTTTGGACAGACAATTTTTGTATGATCCCTCAAGGTACTGTGCAAGTGCTTGATATGCTGAAAGACGTTTTGAAGTGCCATTTAAAGATTATTTAGCTTTCTTAATTATAGTCCCCGTGGACGCGGGAGCATTTAATAATTCATTAATTAATTTAGCTGAATGCCGTTTTCCCTCCGTCCACAAAGAATGTTCTGCGGCTGATAGCAATTTATCCTCATCTATCTTTGACAACAATTCTTAGCTTTTCCTTTTTTGTGTTTTAGGACAACACTCAGAAACGGCTTTTTGTGTCCTCCCTCTTTTACTTGAGGTGGAAGCAGTGATATCAATGCGATAGTCTTTGCCATTTAATGGGACCTGAAGCCAACTTGCATTATGAGCAAGATATCTGGCTTTATCTCTTCTAGGTTTCTCAAATCTGTTTTGAAACTCAAAAGACAGTTTACTCATGTGTAATTTAAATTTGCGTGCTTTACAAGAGCGTCTCGCTAAGCGGTTTTTATGTTTTTTGCCCAAACCTCGAAAAATGCAGACGGCTTATTTCACTCATTTCTAAACAGGAGGTCTTTGGGCAAAATATGGGAAAGATTTTATTTTAAATTCTGAATCAGAATGAATGCCTGCGAATGATGTTTGTTCTGGTTGGATAGAATAAGATAGAATAATATACGTTTTTTTCCACCAAAAAACAGAAATATAAAAAAATAAACTGTTTTTTTGGCACTTTTTGAAAAGAAGAAAAAAAATGTTTTTGTCTTTAAAACTGGATTAAAAATTGTCTAAAGTTTCTGGGAAAAATAACTTTTGGCTGCTCCCACTAATCAAGCGATGCAACTGAAAAGACTAAACTTTGTCAACTGTTGCTCGCTTCCCAGTGCAAACTTACATGCATTTCTAAAGTCCAAATTTAAAAGCCGTTATCTTCCAAAAAAAATGTTTGTTTTGTTTTGTGCCCGTTGAACATTTCTAAAAGTGCTGCTTAAAGCTCATCGACTTCAAAAATAGTTCAACTTTTACTAAAAGTCCCGCTAAATTGGCCAAATCTTACACTGCGCGACGTCTTGCGTATGTATATAAATACATGCAATGGATAAAATTTCAAGTCGATAAAAGTTATAAATATTCTCGATCATAATGAGTCTACCTAGACACAAAAAAAAACTTGGTAAAATTAACCAATATAATTTTAAAACAGTCCCCAACCACAAAAATTGTCAATTCTACTAATCAAACAGTTACTCTTACGTAATACGTAAACGTAAAAACGTTACTATAAAAAAAAATTGTCAATTCTACCAATTAAATAGTTACTTTCACAACAACAAATAGACACAATTAGCAAAGACACACACCCAAAGCAAAAACAAAATACACAACTATTTTTATACCCTTGCAGGGGTACTATAATTTCAGTAAGATGTTTGCAACGCAGTGAATGCGAACTAGTCTCTCAGTTTTAAAGCTATCGCGATGAAACTTTCCCAAAAGTCTTATTTCTATTGCAGATAGTACATATTTTGGAACGAGCCACTATATCTTATGGCTACCATAGGAATAATTTAAAAAACAAGAATGGAAGCTAGCTTCGGTCAGCCGAAGCTTATATACCCTTGCAGATCAATTCTATTCATTAACAAAAACATCAAATTTAGATTAACTTGCGTAAATGTTACAACAATCAAAATTTTAGCTGCTTTCGTATAATTTTGGCATTAATTTTTTGATCCTTCCTATGGCAGCTATAGGTTCTGATATCAACATTTGTAACGAAAAATTATTACATTAGTCATTAAATACACTTTCTAACATTTTCTGATTCGGCCCGCCCTAGCAAACTATACCAGCCTTTTTCCCTTCACATGCAATTTCAATTGCAGCGTGCCGAATGAGAAAATATTAGAAAGTGTATTTAATGACGAGTGTAGTAATTTTTCGTCGCAAATGTTGATATCAGAACTTTTGTATGTTATAGGTGCGATCGTCACTAGGTTTTTACCTCGTTAAGAGGTGTTTTCATTAGTTATCAGAAGTTTTTGTTTGTATACATTTGCTCGCATAAGAACTAATATATACATTTAAATTCATAATTTGTATACCCTTGCAGAGGGTATTATAATTTCAGTCAGAAGTTTGTAACGCAGTGAAGGAGACGTTTCCGACCACATAAAGTATATATATTCCTAATCATCACCAATAGCCGAGACTATCTAGCCATGTCCGTCGGTCCGTCTGTCCGTTTCTACGCGAACTAGTCTCTCAGTTTTAAAGCTATCGTGATGAAACTTTCGCAAACGTCTTCTTTCTATTGCAGGTAGTACATATTTTGGAACGAGTCACTATATCTTATGGCTACCATAGGAATGATATAAAAAACAAGAATGGAAGGACTTTTAAACCATGTTTTGGGACACACATACAAACTGACAAACAGAATTAAATTTTAATTTTGGGAAGAAGAAGACCCCCGGATTCTCTGATATGACCCCTTAAATTAAGCGCATTTTCAGTAAGAATACAACGACCGTGGTGCGAGGAGCAATTATCCCCACCGGCCCCAACAGCTCCAATTTTCTAAATTTTCACTTTCAACGCGCTCTCTCCCAAACCAATTGAATTTGTTTAAGGGTTGGTATGCAATCCTGTTAGTTTTTGCGATACTTTTCGATTGTGTGTTGGCATAATGCCGACGTCTTGGACTTTTTGAAGTCTAAGCCGGCATAACCTCGAGTTAGCTATAAACTTCTCTATAAATAAAAAATATATTTTTTAATTAATACTAAAATTAGCTAAAATTCTCAACTCAAAATGTTATAGCATTGAAAGTAAAATGTTCTGGACAACAGAACAAAAGAACTAATTGGCCTGCTTAAAGGGAGTCCGAGGGAGATATAAATGGAGATACAAAACTCTGAGCGTGCATACTTCTTTAACGAATGGTCGGATTCGAAAAATTTCTTCTACATTTCGATACGTATTCATAAACACAACAAAACTGGATTTTTACTTTTTCAAAATCTTTAAAGGTGTGGGCGCCAGACACCTTTTAAAATCGTTTAATTGTGGGCGTTGTGGGCGTAGGAAGCCCAAGAATATGTGTTAGTAATACCAACTCTCTAGCTTTTGTAGTTTCCGAGATCTCAGCGTTCATACAGACAGACACCCGGACATGGCTAGATCAACTCGGCTAGTGATCGTGATGAAGAATATATATACTTTATACACACAAAAAAAAAACTATGTAAAATCAACATAGAAAAATAGTAGCCTACTATTTTCTGAATTTTTCATGTATTTTGTTGTTTTATTTTTTGGGTCATTGAATTGTATTTAACAATTAAAATAGTAGAAACCCTATTTACGAAATTTTTTATGTATTTTGTTGTTTCATTCATTTGGCAAATTAATAGTAACGTGTCAATTAATATCGTAGCAAAACTATTTTATTTGTTTGCATGTATTTTGTTGTTGTATTTTTTGGGTTATTGAATAGTAACACCACAATTAATATCGTAACACAACTATTTTTTCCCTTCATGTATTTTGTTGTTTTAAAAATACAATTATAAATTGTAGGTCAACTATTTTTCTGGACTTAGAGTGGTTAGAGTATCCAACTCATAATCTCTGGGTCGTGAGTTCAAATGCAGACGATGTTTTTCCTTTTTTTTTGTTGAATGTTGATTTCAAGGCTATAGATTTTCCTCTACGAAAGTCATTCTTCTGTGGCCTACTGGTTAGAGTGCTCGACTCCGATTATCGCGGCCCCGGTTCGATTCCCAGCGGAGGCAACAAACCTGATTAGTAAGTTTAACTATCTGTGAAATGTAAGTGTCTATAAAAACCTTTCCTATAAATTAATATAACAAATTAAAATAAAAATAAAAATAGCTAAAAAAAATTAATAAAAAAAACAAATATTTTTTTCTGGTAAAATACTATTTTGTAGGTCATTTACTATTTTAATCTACTATTTTTTTGGGGCATTTTCTATATTTTATGGGTTGAGGCAGATTTCACTATTAAATAGTTGATTTTACATAGTTATACCCGTTACTCGTAGAGTAAAAGGGTATATTGTATTCGTGCAAAAGTATGTAACAGGGAGAAGGAAGCTTTTCCGACCCTATAAAGTATACATATTCTTGATCAGGATCACTAGCCGAGTCGAACTAGCCATGTCCGTCTGTCCGTTTGTCCGTCTGTCCGTCCGTTTGAACGCTGAGATCTCGGAAACTATAGAAGCTAGAGGATTGGCATTTTGCATGCATATTCTTGGAGTTCCTACGCAGCGCAAGTTTATTTCAAAATGGTGCCACGCCCCCTCTAACGCCCTCAATCGCCCTACACCATTTTTTGAAAGGTGTCTGGCGCCCACACCATTAAAGATTTTGGAAAACTAAAAATGCAGTTTTATTGTGACTATCAATTTTTTTTTCAAATCGGACCATTCGTTAAAAAGTTATGCCCGATCAAAGATTTTATATATCTATCTCCCTCGCACTCCCTTAGCTGAGTAACGGGTATCTGATAGTCGGGGCACCCGACTATAGCGTTCTCTCTTGTTTTTTTTTTGTGCGTAGCAAAAAACGAGGTCGAAGCAAAGTTTGGTCTGTGTTCGGCAAAGTTGCCGACAATCAAAACGGAGATGTTCCAGGCTTCGTCGCTTGTAGAACGTGTCCCAGCGTGATGAAGTTTTTTGGGAACACATCAAACCTTGTGAGGCACAAGTGCTATAAGGAGAGGTCTTCATCGTGATTTGGGAGAAACCTTATTAGATACTAGCACCAGAGCTGAAATGGTCGGTTAAAAATGGTCGACCCTTTCAAATAGTTGCAGAAGAAGGCCTCTTGGATCTGGCAGAAGTTTTAGTTGGAATTGGTGCTCGGCTTGGGTCCTCAGTCTACATTAAAAACAGCATACCCCCTCCAACCACGATTTCTCGCAACATAAGGGAATTATATAAAAAAGAGATATCTCTAAATAAGCAGGAAGTGGCCCAAGTAAGATCGTTTGGTTTCTCCATTACCTCAGACGTTTGAAATGATATGTTTCTTAAACGTTCATATCTAAGCGTTACAATTCATTATATTCTTGAGGATAAGCTAGTTAACTGACTAATTACGATGACTTCAATGTTTGTCAAATTTTGTTTAACCGTAATTAATATGCAATTTATTCCAGGCGCAAAAATAAGAAGTAAAGTAGAAGGCTGCCTTAATGAATTTGGTCTTGACATGCTTAAGGCAGTGGTTGTAACGGACCGTGGATCGAACATGATCTCAGCTTTCAAAAACTGTGATCACATTAACTGTGTGAACCACCTTTTAAATGACGTTATTGAAAAAACGATTAGAACTTGAACTAAAAGTATTTTAAAAAATCCGGCGAAAATATTAATCTATATTCCAGTTCAAAAAGTATTTGCCCAACTCGTTGGAATACTATTTATTACACCCTTAAATCAATTGAATCCATCTTTAACGATATAACTGCTATACTTTTAAGAAACAAATGAACTAAGCAGAATGAGAGGTCTTAACTCGCGAGCCCTTAGTTCCGTTACGGAAGTATTTGTCCACTTCGAAAATTCTTCAAAAACATTAGAGAGAAAAATATCCAAGACCAAGTGTAGGTCATACCACATACAGGGAAACTAAACCAAATTTGTTGTGACAATTCGATAAATACACTAGTAGCATAAAAACTTAAAGAATCTTTGGAAATCGGTATAAACTTGCTCATCCGCCAATAAACCAATTGCTGCAATCCACTCAAGAAGAAAAGATGGAGACTATAGCTCTATGTAAGGTACAAAAACAAAAAACACACTACCGTAAGCGTATTTATTTTAATAGTACTTTAACTATTTAATAGTTCGCAAAGCAAAAACAAATACACGGACGACTATTTTTATTGTTAAAGCACTATTTTTTATAGTTTTTTTAAGTCTTCATTGCTCAATTTTACCAAGCAAATTTTTTTGTGTGTACATAAGATTTTTTCCCGAAATCAGACTAACGGGATTTCTGTAGCTCCACCGATATTTTGAAATTAACCGTTTAGGCCCAGTACTCACTTCAATCAAAAAGAATCGAAAGAAGAAGAAGAATCAATCGAAAATAAAATCTCCATACAAAAGTGTGTTCATGAAATGAAGCTCTAGCTAAAAAAATGTCACAAAATAAAAGATAACACTAGATTACAGCCAAAGTGCTCCCTAGCAATTGATGGAAAATTCTATTAGTGTTGGTGCCCTAGATCCCGATAATAACACTAACTTTTTTCGATGGCACAGTTTTTTTAAAGGTTTTTTAAAGTTCAAAATGTTAAATTTCGGACATTTTTGAATTTCTTCTTATATCTCGGAAAATAAATCCATAAATCAGAGCTTAACTTTACCATACCATTTCGGTCCACAGATTTTAGGTGTTATCCCAGGCGGCGACAAGTAAACAAAAATGAGTGGTGAAAAAAAATAGCTAAATAAGATATTAATGCTTTTAAGCTAAATTTTTGTAAAATAAGTATTATGAGTTAAGTTTTATTATTATTTATATTAAATTATTTTATTATTAGTTTTGGATATTTATTGCTTGTAACGCAGTGAAAGAGACGATTCTTTTTTTTCCGAACAAAGTGGCGCCAAGTAATGCTAGTACAAAAATAAAAAAGTTCTATAATTCTTAAAATCGTAAATAAAAAAAAAATTTTTAACGGAAACCACTTTATTTATTTTTGAATCTTATCGAAGAAAGAAAACAAGCAGTTTAAAATACGTAAATTACCACCTTATCAGAGGGGGTTCGATTTTCCGATGAATTCATCCATAGATATATTTACTTACTAATCAGGATGGCGAAACTTAGATCCAAAATGGGATTCCAAAATGGGCTAACGTCTCTAGTACAAATGTACAAATATGGATTAAAGATCCACTAAAGGTAAATACAAGTTTCCAAGCCGAAAAAAAAAATATTTGTCAATTTCACAGAAATGGTCTAGAGAAAAACCAGAAGTTTCGTGGTGTACAAAGAAAACCTGTCAACTTTTAACACAAAAGGGGGTAGTTGGGGATGAATAGGCAAGCATTTGCAATCTATTTTTCACTAATTAATCAAAAATAAGTAAATTGGAGCATCGATGATTCGGGGCGACAGGCCCAGACCAGGCAGGCCGATGGTAGGGTGGGGTAGAACGTTGGACGTGAGCCCCATAGAAGATCTTCTGCTTAATAAAGGGCGACGTGATGTCTACCCTCTGAATTCATTTAAAAGTAAAGGCACAAGTTGGGCTATGTTGTATTCTTTAATTAGTTAGGCTTGGAGATGGCTTGCGAATGGATGGTGCGGGATGAGCAATCGCTGTTTGTCTCATATGTTGACGATTCTTAAATGTCGCGCAGCGCTTTCTCGGAAAAAATAAAAATTCCTTTGCCCTTTAATTAAAACGAACTTCAGTTTCCCCTTTGTTTTTGCCGCCATTGAAAATAAAAAGGATAATTTATACAAAATCCTTAAGGAATTGCTAATTTCAGTCAAAAGTTTGTGAAGGAGACGTTTCCGACCACATAAAGTATATATATTCCTGATCATCACCAATAGCCGAGTCTATCTAGCTATGTCCGTCTGTACGTCGGTCCGTCTGTACGT
Organism: Drosophila pseudotakahashii; assembly: GCA_035046095.1. Taxonomy (NCBI): domain Eukaryota; kingdom Metazoa; phylum Arthropoda; class Insecta; order Diptera; family Drosophilidae; genus Drosophila; species Drosophila pseudotakahashii. The sequence continues at coordinate 992,930 of JAWNOE010000055.1, read as the reverse complement.
TTCTATGCAAACTAGTCTCTCAGTTTTAAAGCTATCGCGATGAAACTCTCCCGAAAGTCTTCTTACTATTGCAGGTAGCACATATGCCGGATCGGACCATTATGGCTCCCATAGGACTAATTAAAAAAATAATAGAAAAAACGTTATAGGAAGCAGGCGTTTTGATTTTTGACAATTTAAAATAAACTTTTTAAATAGGCATACCTGCTTCGGCTGGCCGAAGATAACTTCCTTTCTTGTTTTTTTTGTGCTGAGTGAGGCACCTACACAGAAAAAAAAACTTGGTAAAATCAACTGATATAATTGTCAAACAGTTCCGAACCACAAAAATTGTCAATTCTACCAAGTAAATAGTTACTCTTACGTAATACGTAAACGTAAGAGTTACTATAAAAAATAGTTACGCAACTGAAAAAAATGGTTGAATGTGCCCAAACCATAAATTGTAGTTAACTTACTATTTTTATAGTAGATATACAATTATTTATAGTTATTTCACTGCAGCAAAGTAATTTATAAGTAATATTAAAAAGATAGGTGTCCAATTACCTTTTTCAAAAGTGACTTCATCCTACACCTTATAAAGGTTCGGGTTGCACTTGACTTCAAGCTATTGTGGAAGTATATTAAAGACTCAAGACAGAAAATAAGTTTTAAAGTAAAGTCTTAATGACTCAGAATCTGACTTGGGATTGGTTACATTAGGGTAGTTAAACAACTATTTAAAATAGTTGCAAGGTACAAAAACAAAACAAGAGAGAACGCTATAGTCGGGTGCCCCGACTATCAGATACCCGTTACTCAGCTAAGGGAGTGCGAGGGAGATAGATATATAAAATCTTTGATCAGGCATAACTTTTTAACGAATGGTCCGATTTGAAAAATTTCTTCTACATTTCGATAGGTATTGATAGTCACAATAAAACTGCATTTTTAGTTTTCCAAAATCTTTAATGGTGTGGGCGCCAGACACCTTTCAAAAAATGGTGTAGGGCGATTGAGGGCGTTAGAAGGGGCGTGGCACCATTTTGAAATAAACTTGCGCTGCGTAGGAACTCCAAGAATATGCATGCAAAATGCCAGTCCTCTAGCTTTTATAGTTTCCGAGATCTCAGCGTTCATACGGACGGACAGACGGACAGACGGACAGACGGACATGGCTAGTTCGACTCGGCTAGTGATCCTGATCAAGAATATATATACTTTATAGGGTCGGAAAAGCTTCCTTCTCCCTGTTACATACTTTTGCACGAATACAATATACCCTTTTACTCTACGAGTAACGGGTATAAATACACATTAATAGTTCGCAAAGCAAAAACAAATACACGGACGACTATTTTTATTGTTAAAGCCCTATTAAAGCACTATTTTTTATAGTTACTGAACTATCTTCATTGGTCAATTTTACCAAGCAAATTTTTTTGTGTGTAGTATTACTATCCTTAATGTGTATCTACATATCCGACTCTTTGCTTTCCCGATAATTGTAGCAGCAGAGCGCAAGATTTCTTGGGCCCGGCGCAAGGGAGAAAAGTCCAACACCACCTGTAGCACATCAAGGGAGCAGTCAATGTGGCAGTGCTGCAGGTGCAAATAACAATCACCCATTGTTCCGATCATGCTCTTCATCCACGTGTCCTGATATTTGTGATCATAGTACAAAGCCATTTGGCAATGCTTACGGCACCGAGTCATTTAGAAGGTAAGAAAGTTTCCTTGTCCAGGTCTAACACATCAAATTATATTCAATTCTCCAGCTATGAAACAGCGGAGCGCGCAACCTTCGAGGACTCCACGGCCAAATTCTCGATCAGCCGCAGTCGTACAGATTGCACGGAGGTGAGCGACGAGACGACGTCGGGAATATCTTTTAAAACGGAACCCTTCGGGCCGCCCAGCAGTCCCGAGTCGACCAACGATAGCAAAATTGTGCGCAGCCTTGATGACTGTTCCGGGTGTGGGCGGCAAATTCAGGTAAGCTTATATGATATAATTTAAGAGATACGATTAATAAAATAATAGTAAATGTATAATTTTTGTTATTTCTTGGTTGTTTATGTTAAAAATGGTTATTTTAAATTTATCGGTCGCACCTTTAACATACAAAGTATCTAATATCATTATTGACGATACATAACACAGGTCGACCAAAAAAACTAAAGACAGCTGTAGAGATCTAAGCCCTACTTTTGTGACAGTTTTGATAGAATTGATTTTAGTAAAGTGGATTGATAAGGTGAAATTAAAGAACCCAAAAAAAAGTAAATGCAATGAGCAAATAACAAATTTTCCTTTAAATATCCCCATCTTTCATACTCATTCATATGAGTATTTGACAGAAGAGGGTTTACTCTTGTTTTGTATGCAATTTTTAAGGCCATAGTATCACCTCTTCGTATATTGCCTTTTGGTACCCTTAATCCATAAAAAAAAACAAGAAAGGAAGCTAGCTTCGGCCAGCCGAAGCTTATATACCCTTGCAGATCATTCCTATTCATTTACAAAAATATTAAATTTAAATTAACTTGCGAATATGTTACAACAAACCAAATTTTAGCTGTTTTCGTATTATTTTGGCATTAATTTTTGATCCTTCCTATGGCAGCTATATAATATAGCCGTTTGAATTTTTTTAAAATTTTATACGAAATTTTAAAATGTTAAAGAAAAGCCATAGCCTAGAGAAGAAGAGAATGTAATATAAGTCAACAAAGATATAATTATACCCGTTACTCGTAGAGTAAAAGGGTATATTGTATTCGTGCAAAAGTATGTAACAGGGAGAAGGAAGCTTTTCCGACCCTATAAAGTATATATATTCTTGATCAGGACCACTAGCCGAGTCGAACTAGCCATGTCCGTCTGTCCGTCTGTCTGTCCGTCTGTATGAACGCTGAGATCTCGGAAACTATAAAAGCTAGAGGATTGGCATTTTGCATGCATATTCTTGGAGTTCCTACGCAGCGCAAGTTTATTTCAAAAAGGTACCACGCCCCCTCATTTTTTGAAAGGTGTCTGGCGCCCACACCTTTAAAGATTTTGGAAATGTAAAAATGCAGTTTTTTTTTTAATTTAATTTTTAATTTTTTAAATCGGACCATTCGTTAAAAAGTTATGACCGATCAAAGTTTTAATATATCCATCTCCCTCGCACTCCCTTAGCTGAGTAACGGGTATCTGATAGTCGGGGGCCCCGACTATAGCGTTCTCTCTTGTTTTTTTCCTATTAATTTTCATCTAATTTTTCGACCGTTCCTATGGCAGCTATATGATATAGTCAACCGATTTTTTAGAAATTTTATTCGTAATTCAGAAATATTATAAAAATAGTATTCCCAAAAGTAGAAGGTTATATTTCAAAAAACACCAAAGCTAGAATTTGTTTACGTTTTTTTTTTTGATCCTTCCTATGGGAGCTATAAGATATAGTGGCCCGATCCGGTCGGATCCGACATATATACTACCTGCAATAGGAAGAAGACTTTTGAGAAAGTTTGAGCCCGTTAGCTTCAAAACTGAGGGACTAGTTTGCGTAGAAACGGACGGACAGACGGACGGACAGACGGACGGACAGACGGACGGACAGACGGACAGACGGACATGGCTAGATCGACTCGTCTAGTGATGCTGATCAAGAATATATATACTTTATGGGGTCGGAAACGTCTCCTTTACTGCGTTGCAAACTTCTGACTGAAATCATAATACCCTCTGCAAGGGTATAAAAATTATATCTTTGTTGACTTTTATTACATTCTCTTCTCCTCTGGGATATGGCTTTTCTTTAACATTTTAAAATGTCGTATTAAATTCATAAAAAATGTGTGTTTTTTGAAATATAACCTTCTAATTTTGGGAATACTATTTTTTAAAAATTTCTGAATTTCGAATACAATTTTTTAAAAATCGGACGGCTATATTATATAGCTGCCATAGGAAAGATCAAAAAATTAATGCCAAAGAAATACGAAAGCAGCTAAAATTTGGATTGTTGTAACATATACGCAAATTAATTTAAATTCAATGTTTTTGTAAATTAATAGGAATGATCTGCAAGGGTATATAAGCTTCGGCTGGCCGAAGCTAGCTTCCTTTTTGTTTTAAAATGAGTTTGCTCTTGGGTGTTGGAGCAATATGATTGATAAGGTGGAATGGTCTTAGCGTGGATGTAACGTGATGCTAAATATTCTTCTACCTTTAAGTGTTCTCCTTTAGAACTTAATAAGTATCAAAAAGTTATTGTCCCACGTTGAAATTGGTAGGTATTTCTTTGTTATACCAAACTGCATTTTTCCTATTAGTTTTACCTAAATGGGAACGGTCGTTCTCCCGGAAATCATTAAGAAAGAAAACTTTTCGTCTAACATAATTTAATGCAGGGACCGAAAATAACAGTTATTCCAAATTTTCCGGACTGAAAAAATCATTCACTTAGAAAAGTGCTACAAAAAAATTAAGAACACCAATGAGTTCCAAATTTTTATTTTGTGAGATTTATTTTTAAAAATCAATGGTAAAATTTTTTTTTTGCGTTTTATTATAAAACTCAGGCAGTAATCGTTATTGATAAGTAAAAAAAAATAAAAACCATCAATAACTATTATGTGACTTTTATTTCATAAAACTCAAAATAAAACTCAATTCGCGTCTACGGCCATTTTATTAGAAATTTTAATTTGATTTAAATAGGATCTTGTTCGTTTGGCTATGTGGTTTCAATACATAAAATAAAAAATAGTATATTTTATCATTAAGTTATTTTTAAAATTGATTTAAGGTGGAAAATGGCCCTTTTTGTACAACTTTTTTGTGTAAGCAGGACAAATATTGGTTTTTATAGATCTGATAACTTTTGATTAAGTTGCAAGATCTTTGAAGTCGTTTGCAATACAAAGTAATGCCGGGAGAATTCGCGGTTTTAATTTTATCCATAAAATTATGACGGAAAAATATCATGGCCATAATTGAGATATAATTTAGAACGAAGCAATGTTTTAGTTATGACTATTCTCACCATTCGCCATTCATTTGACTTGAAGAAATCGCGGATTTTTTGACCTGAAGAATTCGGATGTCTAAACTCTTTTTAGTTAAGGCGTTCATCGGAATTCATCCGCTAAATCTGGCATTTTTTTGGTATTTCCTTACCATTTTCTTAGCTCATCTGAGTACCGCGGTGAAAAAGTCCCTGGCTAAAGGCTTTAGCTACCTATTTGCCTCTCGCTTACTCCTATGCTTAGCTAGCAGTTTTCGCCGTACTGAGTACTACATAGGTTTAAGCCTCTAATGAATGAGCCGAACAATGTCGTGGAATAACCGCATTAACAAACGCTAATGGTAAATTGTCCGCTGATAATGTCTCTATTGCTGTGTTAAAACCATCGTAAGCCGAAGCCAATGAAATCAACAAATTAGACACTTTATCCATCTCTTCTATTGTTGTACCTGCGTCCAACAGCTCACTTATAAAATCATCAAAAATAGTATAATGGGACAATAGGAACCTCTCACTCGATAGCTTGAGAGAAAAATTGTTTTTAAAAATCAATTGTATGTTAGTCATGGACTGGGCCCATAACATGTTGGGATTCCAAGTTAAAATGAGCGTATTTCGTATTCAATTATAGTTTCGTTTATTTAGTACAGTTTAATCAATCACATCTTAAGAGATCAAAAACAAGAGAGAACGCTATAGTCGGGTGCCCCGACTATCAGATACCCGTTACTCAGCCAAAGTGAGTGCGAGGGAGCGCGATGGAGATAGAACATTTTTAATCTGGCATAACTTTTTAACGAATGGTCCGATATGAAAAATTTCTTCTACATTTCGATAGGTATTGATAAATGCAATAAAACTGCATTTTTACTTTTCCAAAATCTTTTAAATCTTTTAAAGGTGTGGGCGCCAGACACTTTTAAAACTCGTTTATTGTGGGCGTTAGGCGATTGTGGGCGTTAGAGGGGGCGTGGCCCCCGGCTGAAACAAACTTGCGCTGCGTAGGAAGCTTAGAATATGTGTGGGTAATCCCAATTCTCTAGCTTTTGTAGTTCCTAAGATCTCAGCGTTCATCCGGACAGACAGACGGACAGTCGGACAGACGGACAGACGGACAGACGGACATGGCTAGATCGACTCGGCTAGTGACCCTGATCAAGAATATATATACTTTATAGGGTCGGAAACGCTTCCTTCTACCTGTTACATACTTTTGCACGAATACAATATACCCTTTTACTCTACGAGTAACGAGTATACTCGTAATAAGAGAGAAGGATTAACCGCGTGGTTCACGTTTTAGTGATAATGGTGATTTTAGTATATAATAAATTATAATGTTGATTGATTTTTATTTATTTATACTTACTTATTTTTATCCAAGTGACTCATTTTAAGGCATATTTAAAATGTTTTGATTAACTCTGTTTGTACGTATTCTGTGTCCTATTTCTAGGATCGTTTCTACCTCTCCGCTGTGGAAAAGCGATGGCACGCCAGCTGCTTACAGTGCTACGCCTGTCGGCAACCGCTGGAAAGGGAATCCTCATGCTACTCACGTGACGGCAACATTTATTGCAAAAACGATTATTATAGGTAAGTCGCTAAGCCATTGAGCCACAGCCATACCATTAAAGAAAATTATTATACTATACGGAGCAGTGTTTGAATCTCCGGCTAGGAGCTTCTGGGGAGCGAGTGCGAAGAGGGGGAGAACTGATGAATCAGATAAAGCCGCGACTGCATGCCAAGACATTGACTAGAAAATTATTTCCCAACACGCGAGTCTTTATGCACGCGGATGCCTTTAAGATTTGTTCATTGTTTTTGAGCCACTGTGCGAAGACAGAGCGAGCGGCAAACGCGATCGCAAATTCGCCAAGGGAAGCAGACCGCAACGAAGACACCAGCGACCCCGTCCGTTCGTTCAGAGTGGCCCTGCGTGTGTTCTGCTGTTTGCTATTCAGCGCATTCTTAAAAACGCCCTACTCACCTGCTCAAGTCTCCACTCCGCACGACGACCAACTCCTAGAGGACTGGGACATGTGGTTTCTCCAGCGTTGATAGTCTGGGTGGGTTTTCCAGACCACAGCTCCCTCACTTCACCACACACACCCGCCGATGACGGAAGCTGCAGCAGTGCGATTTCGCGCGTCGCAGCAGTCACGCGAGCTCCTAGAATGATCAGTACGAAATGTAAAAGAAACGGCTTTTAATTACACGGAAATTCATAATCCGTCTGAAGGCTTTTTAAAGTCTTCAACAATTGTGAGACAACAATTTTTGTTGAGTTTTTTTAGGGCTACTATTATGGCGGCGAGAGGTCCAGTAGGACAGGGCTAACACCTGTTCTGCGGTACCAAATAAGTTTTCCATTCATAACAGAAACCATCGACTTAAGAAACATAAATCCCATGCAAGTCACGCTCATCACTCGTCGTATATCGCCTCAAATGATTCTTGTGACATTTATTACCGCTCCATATTTAAAAAAAAACCCCGCTGTTGGATTGGGAGACGCATTTGCAGCAGTCTGAGATTGGCGGCGAAGCCGACTTGATTTGGGATCGCACTATCTGTCCAAGTGTGGGACCGATCCCAAGAATTCAGCAGCGCGACCGCTGCGCTCGGCTGGCAATCTCACAAACAGTCAGTTGGGGTCGGATCCAGAGAGTTGGGAGGACAGGGGCGCCTTGTCATGTTCTATACAATTCATTTCGCCGTAATGTTTTATTTTGTTTCATTCTGGTGACTTTTAGCGCTGCTGCTCGGCATTATCAATCACATCGAACCTGCGACTCACCCTTCTCAATCCCCCCCATTCGTCGTTGATTTATACTGCAGATGTCAATTATGACATTCCCCAGTCGAATTGGGGCAGCGGGGACTAGAGCAGGCGAACTTATGCCATACCGTTAACTGAATCTAGTGGGTGAATCGCGTCGCGGGGCAAATTTAAACTAAAAAAATGAACGCCCAATAAATGCCCTTTTGTCAATGTAAAGCGCAAAGAATGTTTTACCACCAGCCCTGAAAAACAGATACGAATCTTATTTTATTTTGATTATTTTAGACGGCCATCTATTTATTGCCTGGTAACGAACCATTTTGGGTAAATACGCTAAGCAGCTTTCTGTTAGTCGTTTTTCACTAGACTTTCTTAGCTTTGTAAGTAGCTTCCGTTTTAAAAAGGAATAACATTTGATATGTTATTTAAAAGTATTTATTAGAGCCCTGGATGAGTAGTCATTAAATACTATTTAAAATGTACCTATACAATTATAATTTTGGTAAATGCGACCAAATAATGAAACAATTTATCATACTTTTGTTGCAGACTCAAGGTCAAGAAATGCCAAATGTAATCCTGTTTATTGCGGGGATAGGTATATTTCGATCTCTGTGCAACAGTGGACCTATTTTTCACTCTAAAATAACACGCAGTTTTTACGTAATGAATCTTATTTTCGAGTAGTATATAATAAAAATGAGGTATCGAATCGCTTTTATTATTCTGGGTATTCCCTAAACTGTTGAATTGCTGAATTGTTGCAAATTTAACAAAACATTTCAGCAATTAGGGGAACCACTCAAAATGGTTCTTGTTGAATTTTTAAATAGCTGTTATTTGTTGAAAAGTTTCGCAGAACATAAAACATGCAATTTTGTATTTTTTATTGGAAGTTACTGTCTAATATTGCTACCAAAGTTAGAAGAACTGCAAATATGCTTTCTAAATTGACTTTAAAGTGAAAATGCGTACTGGTGACAACTCTGGTTTTCAACAATTCAACAAAATTTTCAACAGCCCCGAGGCTCTTGAAATGCTGAAATTTCTGAAAGTTGACTTTGTATGGAACAGCTGATTAACAGCTGACCAAAACTCAACAATTCAGCAACTCAACAGTTTAGGAAATACCCTAATTGTTTCTACTAGAGGTGGAGAAATATCAATATTTGGAAACATCTATGTTTATGTTTATGTAAAAAAAAATCTGTTTTTGAATAAAAATGGAATTTCTATTGGCTTAGCGTGAATTTACATTTGTTTTTACACATATACAAATGAATATAAATATACCTTTGCAGAGAGTATTTTACTTATAGCTAAAAGATGGCTACCAAGAGCAGGAGACATAACGGAACAAAAAACATCGATGTTTTTAAATCAAAATATATTTTTACTGACTGTGCGATTTAGATAAAAAAATTTAATTTTTAATTTTAAACGAAAGAACATTAAAACATAAGCGTATTTTAACTTAGGCCTTAGCTGTATGTCCAAATCTTATTTTTTTGTTTTTATACCCGTTACTCATAGAGTAAAAGGGTATATTGTATTCGTGCAAAAGTAAAAAAAGCGTTTCCGACCCTATAAAGTATATATATTCTTGATCAGGGTCACTAGCCGAGTCGATCTAGCCATGTCCGTCTGTCCGTCTGTCCGTCTGTCCGTCCGTATGAACGCTGAGATCTCAGAAACTACAAAAGCTGGGATTACCCACACATATTCTTTGGCTTCCTATGCAGCGCAAGTTTATTTCAGCCGGGGGCCACGCCCTCTCTAACGCCCACAATCGCCTAACGCCCACAACAAACGAGTTTAAAAAGTGTCTGGCGCCCACACCTTTAAAGATTTTGGAAAAGTAAAAATGCAGTTTTATTGTATTTATCAATACCTATCGAAATGTAGATAATTTTTCCAATCGGACCATTCGTTAAAAAGTTATGCCAGATTAAAAATTTTCTATCTCCATCTCCCTCGCACTCACTTTGGCTGAGTAACGGGTATCTGATAGTCGGGGCACCCGACTATAGCGTTCTCTCTTGTTTTAAATAACTTTGACCAGTTCAGCTCAGTCAAAAATAGATTTTTACGTAAAAAAAAACATCGCTATCTACCGAGGAAACATACAGGGTATTCCCTAAACTGTTAAATTGCTGAATTGTTTATCAGCTGTTCCATAAAAAATCAACTTTCCGAAATTTCAACAATTCAACAGCCTCGAGGCTGTTGAAAATTTTGTTGAATCGTTGAAAACCAGAGTTGTCACCTTATTTTACTAAAAGTCATGACAACTCTGGAACATTTTACTAGCATAAGTTCGCATTATTCACTTTAAAATCAAATTAGCAAATCTATTGGTAGTTCTTCTTGCCTAGATAACCATTTTAGTCGGTAACAAACAATAAAAAATTGGGTTTTACATGTTTTAAATTCCGTTAAACTTTTCAACAAATAACAGCTGTTTGAAAATGCAACAAGAACCATTTTGGGTCGTTCCCTTAATTGCTGAAATTTTCTGTTGAATTTTCAACAATTCAGCAATTCAACAGTTTAGGGAATACCCTGATAGATGTTTGTAAAATATCATTAGGCATCGATCTATCGGTTTTCACATCGATCTTTACAGCACATCTAGTTTCTACTGATTGGTGTGTTAATTAAGTGTAAAACACTAAAACCATATTGCAGTTTGCCAGCCGCATCTCTTAGTAATGCGCTATTTGCCAAAAGTCAATTATTTTTCTATTTTTTAACTTTGACGGAAATGAAAAAAAAACTAAAATAATATTTTTTATACTTTCCTTTAACGTTTTTTAAACATTCTTCTTGTTATTGGTCTTCTTCTGCAAGGTCAAAAAAAAAATATAAAAAAAAATAATAAAAATAAGGTAAATAAGTCATGGTCCCAGCTGTTGTATTTGTGTCGATCCCTGGTAAAATCAAGACCTTTTTCTTGAGAAAATCCGATACTGTATTGTTATTTTTTTAATAAATACAATGTATTTTATTTTCTTATATGTTTAACTTTCCACTAATTTGATTTAAACAAAACAAATTTTTTTAAATTTATTTTAATACTTTTTTTTAAAAATGTAAATTTTTTTACAAGCAATAAAAGAAAAAAAATTTCATTTTTTTAAAAAAAATTTTTTGTCGGGAATAAATAGATTTGTGTATAAATTTTGATTTGCCGATCGAGCGAGCACTAAACCATGCGCGGATACACGGAAAGGAAGTTAACTTAGGCAAGCCAAAGTTTATATGTATATACTGTTTCACTTCACCATCTCTGAGAGCGTCCTGCTCTTTTGTGACGGAGATTCTAGTGGTCCCTCGATCGGTGCTGGTCCAGGGACAAACAAACAAAGTTAAAATGTTTTATAGCCGTTTTTAAAAGTTAAGGCAGTTTTTTTTTCTGAGTGTATGTATGTGTGAGCATCTGCATATTCCGTATCCCAAAGTCAGTAAGGCTAGTTTCTCTTATGGCTTTATGTCCACTGCTCTACTCTGGGTGTGTCATATATGTCGGGGCAGCAAGTGCTTATCTATCGCGGTGTTGTTGTGTTGATGGCACAGCGGATAAGACGTCTGAACCAGCATCAGATTGGGGCTAGGAGAATTCTGTAGCAGCTATAAAGTGTGTTTCGGTACAGAGGCACTGTCATAATTTTTATTTCATGTAGCACTTAAGGAAATGGAGTCGGGTAGATCTGCTGCTGACTGCATGTGCTTCACTATCAGAGAAACATGCCAAAGTGCAGACCGCGAGGTCGATGAAATGTCTTAATCAGCGTTGGGGACGAGCTCTGTCTATGCCTCGTAAAACACTCCACCGATTTAGTAAGGGTTGACTACGGTGACCAGAAAAGTATATAAGTATAAAAAAAAGGTTGGCATAGAATGTTTACAGTTTTAAAAATCAGCGAAGCGCGACCATTTAATTGTGGTTAGTAAGGGAAGGAGACTCGAGCACCGAATTTATGGCCCCTCGGAAATCGTTGGTTATGCAATAAAATAATTTTTTCTACCTCACAACAAAAAAAAGGGGAAAACCATTAAATACATGGAGTATAAGAACCTTACAACGCCGCCACTAAAGACTCTGCGTGATGAAATTCGAAACCAACAAAAACCAGAGACTGATGTTAAGAAGAAGGGTACACCAATTCAATTTCACGTTGGATTTTTATGTTCTAGTCACCGCCCTCCAGTGCTCAAAACGGTAGGCTCCAGCTTTAGCCTGAGACTAAAATACCATCAAAGAGCTGAGTATAAATTGGATTTGAAGATCTGGCTATAAGAAACATGCACCCAGCGCACACACTCTCACGCCGTACAAAAAACGCTGAGAAAAACGCTGTATTTATATTTTATGGACACTTGTTGGCGGTGTCGTGTAGCGCCGGCTTGCCATCACAGATTTAGAAGCCAGCCATAATAACCTAAACAAGTTATCTTCGCGATTCTACGGTAAGCTAATGCTTAAGCTAAAAGTAGGTTTTCAACTGGATAAAGGGTATGGTTGTTTAACCCTTAAAACGATTTTTTAAGGGGGGGAGGGTGGGACGAGGGGGGAGGTAGGGTCTTTGGCATCAAACAAACAACTAAATTTTAGATTTTTTGTATAAAAACTGGTTAGATGGATTTAATTCAAACCTTTTGTATATTATTAAGTGTCATTAAAATAACATCGACTAATTTGTATAGCCGATACTATCGGCTATTATATCGGTGGCAAAGCGATTGCTGGAACACTATTAAAAAAAAGGCGTTTTGCGGTGATCACTGTTTCTCGCCCAAAAAGATCGGATTTCCATTCTGCTTTTACATTTCACTTAAGAATTTAAAAAACCCGACCCCTGGGAATTTGAAAAAGATCGCTTAAGCCAAATGGCTTTGCCGATGATCACGGACTTTCAAAACGTGGTTTCGAGAAAAACGCATGTAAAACACACACTGAACACTTAAAAAAAGAATATTTTCGGTGACCACTGTATCTCCACCAAAAATCTGATTTCCATTCTGCTTTTACATTTTTTTTTTAATAGATAAAACCCGCCCCCTGAGAAGGGTATACAAATAATTGAAAATTTACGGAAAACAACGATCTTAATTTTACTACGATTAGTGACACAAAATTTTATTGTCGTGTTCTAAAATATATACTTTAAAACAGAGACCGTAACAGTTATAAGTTTTATTAGTAAAAATCATTTTTTACGGTCATTTAATATTTTTATTATAAAAGTTTATAATAATTATTATTATCAATTTGTACCTAAGAAGAGGACGGTCCAACCAAACTCAAGATCCTCCTTTTCCTAAGTTTTCGGGCTTTTTGAAGAATCTATTTAAATCAAAGCAACCATAACAAAAATATATATTTGAAAGACCGAGAATTCTTAAGAAAAGAAAAATATCTGTGTGAGTCATAAATAACTTAACTAAAGATACCTATAATAAATGGGGCATTCGCGGCATTAATTATACCCGTTACTCGTAGAGATGGAAGCGTTTCCGTTTACAAAAACATTAAATTTAAATTAATTTGCGTATATGTTACAACAATCCAAATTTTAGCTCCTTTCTTATTACTTTAGCATTCATTTTTTGATCCTTCATATTGCAGCTATATAATATAGTCGTCCGAATTTTTTAAAAATTTAATACAAAATTTTAAAATGTTAAAAAAAACCATATCCCAGAGGAAAAGAGAATAATAGAAGTCAACAAAGATATAATTTTTTCCTGTTAATTATACCCTTGCAGAGGGTATTATAATTTTGGTCAGAAGTTTGTAACGCAGTAAAGGAGACGTTTCCGACCCCATAAAGTATATATATTCTTGATCAGGATCAATAGGGGAGTCGATATAGCCATGTCCGTCTGTCCGTCTGTTTCAATACCGTTTGCGAGCTCAGTTTAAAAGCTAGCGCCTTGAAACTTTCACAGTCGTCCTAAAACATGTGTACGCAGATCAAGTTTGAAAGCCGACCCGATCGGACGTCTATATCCTATAGCTCCCATAGGAACAATCGGATATAGCTTTCACAAAATGAAGATATTTCGCTCAGTGTAAGAGCTATTGACAAGAATTTTTCTAAATCTTATTATTTTACGCTTACCTTGATCAGGGTAAAAGCGCGTGCCGATCGGACGTCTATATCTTATAGCTCCCATAGGAACAATAGGGTGAAATCGGTCAAAATTTGTCGTTTTTCAGGATATTTCGCGCAGAATATAAGCTATTCCCATGAAATTTTCCAAATCGTATTTTTTTGTGCGTACCTTGATCAGGGTAAAAGCGCGTGCCGATCGAACGTCTATATCTTATAGCTCCCATAGGAACAATAGGGTGAAATCTGCAAGGGTATTAAAACTTCGGCTTGCCGAAGTTAGCTTCCGTCCTCGTTTCCATTTAATTTTCCGACCGTTCCTATGGCAGCTATATGATATAGCCGTCCGAATTTTGTTAAATTTTATACGAAATTTTTAAATAATGAAGAAAAGCCATATCCCAGAGAAGAAGAGAATGTAATAAAAGTCAACAAAGATATAATTTGTTTCCTATTAACTTCCATTTAATTTTCCGACCGTTCCTATGGCAGCTATATGATATAGCTTTCCGATTTTTTTTTAAATTTTATTCGAAATTCAGAAAAATTTTAAAAATAGTATTCCCAAAAGTAGAAGGTAATATTTTAAAAAACACCAAAGCTAGAATTTTTTTACGGTTTCTTTTCGATCCTTCCTAGATCCATTCTTGAACATGGTCACTAGCCGAGTCGATCTAGTTATGACCGTCTGTCTGTCCGTATGAACGCTGAGTATGAAAGTTGAGATTAACAAATTTTAAGTCTTTTGACATTTTTTGAATGACAAAAAGTGAAAAGTCATTTTGTAAGCCCTTGAATATAAAAAACATTTCTTCTTATCAGAAACTTCGCCTTTAATATAGAAAATAGAAAAATGAAAATCTTGCATGTTTTTCGTATTGTCGGAAGCCAAACTTTTCAACGTTTTTAAAGGCGAAAATCGCAATTGAATTAAAGAAAAAAACCACCTTTAAAAACGGGATTGGATTTTTTGTTTTTTTTATAGGGCCGAAACGTGTCCTTAACTACGTTATACCTCTTCTAGGCTTAATAACTTGAGAGCTCAATATAAAATTGTCATTCTGTTCCAACGGTTTTTACCCTTTTTCTCGTAAATATTAAATTTACATAAAAAAGTTTTTGGATAAATAATATTTATTTTATTTAGACTTACAACATTTGCTTCCCTTTTGCTACCCTCTTCCCACAAAGTCCATCCGCTGGAAAAAGTTACGATTTCTGACAAGTGTAAAACATTTGTTTTTGTAATAAATCAGTTCCAAGAAGAAACATTTAGGGTTGCAAAACAATAAAAGTAATAAAATCTGAAAAGTTATATAATAAATGTATGATATTACACTCGATGTTTCTCGTTAACCAAGTTCGATTTGTACAGGGATGCTTTAACTAAACCCACTGTGGAACTTCGGAAGCATCACAAGAGACATGCTTGGCTGAACGCCTCAACTTGGCATTCTGCCGCTACCTAGCCATTTGGCTTTGAAACAAGAGATAGCTTAAATTTGGGGGCAGCAAGATAATTAAAATTTTTAATGTCCAATCTTACGCCGAATTTATGCGCAAGAGCCCATTCCTAAATAACAAAGAAAAAGGCGGGCAGTGAACAACAGATACGTTTCACCCGCCACAGACTAACAATGGGTTGCTATCTAATCAGCTTGACTAATATATGTAACTATAGATACATTTTCATTAGGCATAGGCTCGCGATTCGTGGAAACCGGAAGAGTCCTATTAAAGAACGCTTAGAAATGCTAATACGAATGCAAATGAAATTATGAAGTCAGCTTGTCCACTGAGTTGCCGAGTTCGAAACCACCGATATTGAAGAAAATATACCACAGGAGGGGCATATCGTACGCACAAGTCCAACAGACAGCTATCCAAGCTAATTTTCGAGTGCATTAAACATATAAAAAAATAAATATTTGCCATAAAACTCTTAAATCGATTCAAAACTTGCAGTCAAAACAAAAGCAAACACACAAAACTAAAAATTGAAATAATTGTTGTATACAGCAGCATGTCGCCGAGGTCCTAGAATCGAATTATCGCAACGGGATGTCATCATCAACTGGGAAGAGTAGGGTTAGAACCAAGTAGCAGGCGAGCTCGAAACGGTCTCACGATAACTGACGAACGGAAAGGGAAACCACTGCTATCGGTGGTGGCGTGGCAAATCTGGGAATAAACTGTTGTTGTTCATGGTGAACTTATACATGTGTAATAGGAAGAGCAGATCCCAGCGGGTGACTCTTGAAACCTCATCCTTCAATCCCTCAACGCGTTACAAATACTCTCACGTTACAAAACGTAAGACCCCTCTTCTCCCTTGCCCTGTTCCTTTCACAATCCTGGTGTTATTGCAGCATCCAGCCGGGCCACACGTCGGTATGCACTTCAGTGTGCACAGCGCAGCTCACTTGCCCTCCAAACAGAGCTCAGCAAGACCTATGCGCGTCCCGAAGTTTCAGCATGGGTTTTAACCTATGGTTTCAGCCATCAAGTGGCAGTGAGTGGTTCGAGTGGAGCGTCGCTGCCCTTGGTCACGATGCAGTAAGGGATCTAAGCTGCTCATTGATTTTAGTCTATTTTTATACCCGTTACTCGTATAGTAAAAGGGTATTTTGTATTCTTGCAAAAGTATGTAACAGCTAGAAGAAGGCATTTCCGACCTTATGAAGTATATATATTCTTGATCAGGATCACTAACCGAGTCAAACTAGCCATTTCCGTCTGTCTGTCCGTCCGTATGAATGCTGAGATCTCGGAAACTACAAAAGCTAGAATGTTGGGATTACCCACACATATTCTTCGGCTTCCTACGCAGCGCAAGTTTATTTCAACCGAACGCAACGCCCCCTCTAACGCCCTCAATCGCCCACAAACGATTTGAAAGTGTGTCTAGCGCCCACATTTTTAAAGATTACGGAGAAGTATAAATGCAATTTTGTTGTGTTTAGTTATACCTATCGAAATGTAGATGAAATCTTTTAGATCGGACCATTCGTTAAAAAGTTATGCCCGATCAATGTTTTATACCTCCATCTCCCTCGCACTCCCTCTAGCTGAGTAACGGGTATCTGATAGTCGGAGACCCGACTCTCTTGTTGTATTTAAAGCCGAGACACGGCGAATACTTTTTAATAAAGGCTTGATTACCTAAAAGACCATTCTTAGAAGCCTGACTATCGGATCCTAGTCATTTGCACTTGGCAATCTGCACTCGCAAGTGTTGTCTGGGGCAACATTTTATCTTGGGTTGGAAAGGACGATTTGCATGATTCATTAATATTTTAAGGTGGGAGGCCAGATTGATATGGAACGTCCTTTAAGTATACATTTCGAATTTTATTAAAATCAAGCGAATATTTTCATTGGTTTTTCCAAGTTACCTTACTTACAAAGCACCATGTAACATCAAAAATTTACCTCGATGATTGCCTAGAATTCTTATTCGCTTTGACAGA
This sequence comes from Drosophila pseudotakahashii, assembly GCA_035046095.1. Classification (NCBI taxonomy): domain Eukaryota; kingdom Metazoa; phylum Arthropoda; class Insecta; order Diptera; family Drosophilidae; genus Drosophila; species Drosophila pseudotakahashii. The sequence continues at coordinate 975,557 of JAWNOE010000055.1, read as the reverse complement.
CCATTTTAATTTGCGTTTATAAAAAGGCTCCGTTACGCATTTCTGAGAAAAAGTTTCTCAATGTAGGAAAAATTATATTTTTGGGCATCGTGGAACCTATTTTACAGGTGAACGGATTCTTGTTTTGTTATGCAGTCAAACCATTTTAAAAGTGAAACCAGTAAATTTTTTTTTATGTCTTACCATTTATTTTTATACCCTTGCAGAGGGTATTATAATTTCAGTCAGAAGTTTGTAACGCATTGAAGGAGGCGTTTCGAACCACATAATGTATATATATTCTTGACCAGCACCAATAGCCGAGTCCATCTAGCCATGTCCGTGTGTCCGTCTGTACGTTTCTATGCGAACTAGTCTCTCAGTTTTAAAGCTATCGCGATGAAACTTTCCCAAAAGTCTTTTTTCTATTGCAGGTAGTACATATGTCGGAGCGAGCCGTATCGGACCACTATATCTTAAGTTCCAGTAGGAATAATTAAACAAATATAAGAAAATTCATTGTAACTTTGTAGGAAGTAGGCGTTTTGATTTTTGACAACTTAAAAACAAAATTTTTAATCTGGAATCCCTGGAACTGCACCGATAGAGTAAGCATTAAAATAATTTACTTTATCTTCAAGGGTATATAAACTTTGGCTGCCCGAAGCCAGCTTCCTTTCTTGTTTCTCCATATTTATACCCGTTACTCGTAGAGTAAAAGGGTATATTGTATTCGTGCAAAAGTATGTAACAGGGAGAAGGAAGCTTTTCCGACCCTAAAAAGTATATATATTCTTGATCAGGATCACTAGCCGAGTCGAACTAGCCATGTCCGTCTGTCCGTCTATCCGTCTGTCCGTCTGTCCGTCCGTATGAACGCTGAGATCTCGGAAACTATAAAAGCTAGAGGATTGGCAATTTGCATGCATATTCTTGGAGTTCCTACGCAGCGCAAGTTTATTTCAAAATGGTGCCACGCCCCCTCTAACGCCCTCAATCGCCCTAAACCATTTTTTGAAAGGTGTCTGGCGCTCACACCATTAAAGATTTTGGAAAACTAATGCAGTTTTATTGTGATTATCAATACCTATCGAAATGTAGAAGAAATTTTTCAAATCGGACCATTCGTTAAAAAGTTATGCCCGATCAAAGATTTTATATATCTATCTCCCTCGCACTCCCTTAGCTGAGTAACGGGTATCTGATAGTCGGCACCCGACTATAGCGTTCTCTCTTGTTTTATATTAACACGCTTTTTAAAAATTTAAGCATCGCTTCAGATTTTATTAAAATATTTTATTATTTGGCTTGCAACTTTGTGGTCTAACTTAAGTAAATTTTAAGAGACATTTGAAATTTTTCTTTGATTTATATATTTTTAAAAAAAAATTACGTAGTACTTTTAAATTTTAAAATTAAAAAAAAAAAATTTCTAAAGGATATTAAGCTAGACCACAAAGTTGCAAGCCAAATAATAAAATAAACCAATCGAGTCTCAAAGTCTTCAGTATTTTACCAGTTAAGTGCGTACGAAACCTACCTATTTAAAGCTGCTTTCCCGCTAAACCTGCTATCCTATTCTTTCAAAAGTGGTAGAACTAAAATTATTTTAATGTTTACATGACCCAAAATTAACGTTTTGGGAAATACTGACAAATAGTGTGTGGTGCTAAAACCAAAGTGGTGCTAAAACTTTCTAAGAATATCAGTAGGTCTTCTAAAATAAAAGTCTAATATAGCTAATATTTACGGTCTAAAATCTAGCAATATATAGGTATTATATTTATTACTATGGTATGTATACTTTTTAAACCCTTTGTCGAACATTCGAAAAACTTTTGTCTGTCTCGAGTCGAGTAAAGGGTACACTCAGATAACCGATTTCACATTTTATCTAATGTTTTTAGTTAAACAGCTTTCGGAAATATTGACAAAAACTAAATACATTACACAGATCCTTTTTTTAGAAATTGAGTTGCAACAAACTATTGTGGTTTGTGGGCGTTAGAAAGGGAGTAGAGTTTGCGATATTGATTTGAGTTAAGATATCGGTTTTAAATTCGGTAATTGTCTAGAAGAGGGGCCCCAAAAATCGCTTATCGGCGGAAATGCAGTTCTCTCGCAATTGCATTTTAAAGTTGCGCGTTTTGCTATAGAAACCTAGTAGCATTTTGAGGTTTTATTTTTTTTTAAAACATATGTAATTGTTTTTATAGCAGGTTCCTTAAGAAATCGAGTGACCATGAATGAGCAACAAGTCTTAAGAAATATTTAAAGACAATGTGGAAATCCGATCATTTTTGGCGGAGATACTTTGAAGCAAAACGCCTTTTTTAATAGAGTTCCAGCAATCTCTTTGCCACCGATATATTAGCCGATAATATTGGCTATAAAAATTCGTCTATCTTATTTAAACAACACTTAATAATATACAAAAGGTTTGAATTAAATCCATCTAGCCAGTTTTTAAAGAAAAAAATCGAAAAGTTAGTTGATTTCAAAGTCCCAAATTCCAAATCGGACCATTCAATAAAAGTATTAGAGCAAATAGTGGAATCAAAGTAAATAGTAGGATTGGGGAATCAGATCACATCACTAGCTGGAAGTGATTTCGAGACGCATGAAGAGAGCAAAAACAAGAGAATCCAGAATGTATGTGAAAGTATCATATTTCGAGAGCTCGAAAACATAATCATATATTATACGTTGTCACTTTGACATTTCTCCTGCTATTTTACATGGCAATAATCATAATTCATTTTTCTCGCTTCTCTCTGTCGCTCCCTGAAGAAGGGGCGTGTCAGGGCAGTGAAACAGTCTCGAAATGAACTGAACTTCACCGAAGTTGCGGTCTGGGACAGTTTTATGAGTTGGTAGCTGTGACCGCGTCGCTGTCCTCAGAATACATGTTTAATATTATTTATGGGACTTACCGCGCAGCAGCAGAAGGTATGTACAAACTCATACCGACAAACATACATACATATGTACGGATATACATCTGTAGGGCTTTTCTAAAGACGGAGCTCGACTGAAAGATCGGCAGAAAACCGCAGCCGCACCGACACGTGTAGCGACAAGATGTGCGACAAGGGGATGTGACAAAAATCTCGGTGTCACATCCCAAATAATTTTCAACAAAATGAAAATACAAATGCGGAACGGGAAACGGGCAGGAATGGAAATGGGAATGAGATGAAAATGCCTTTCGAAATGCTCTTCGTATGAATATGATAAATTTGTATGGAATTGAAATTGGCTTGGGGTCTTCTGTTAGCTTGATTTGTCCGCTTATGTCTCCAAGGATCCACGCCAGTCCTGCAACATGTGAGAATGAGTCTGTTGAGCGTCGTTGAAACTGAAACGAAATGCGCCAATTATTTTGATTAATGTCAAAGAAATCGCGTGTCTCGTGCATTTGATGTTGGTCGTCTTTTTCTCTGATCCCCGGGCTTCCATCCAAGTTGCTGGCTTGCTGGCTCATTTCTGGCACGAAATCAGCGACTCCCTAGTGATTACGGACGGATGCTGGTAATCTTTGATCTGTCATTTGCAAATGTGAAAACAGTAGCTGGCGATGAATCGAAACTCTACCAAGACGAAGGTGCAGACCGTCATTATCGTGGGATGACTATGAAAATTACGAAGAGTAGGCGTTTATGGGCAAGTCATTGGGCTTGCTCTCTAGATCTGGTACGTCAGTGAGTCTTTATTATAGAGCGCAGCTTCCTACCAAACATATTATTAATGGTTCTGTGGGGAAGACTTCCACAAAAGCACCCTATGAGTTTGGGCCCCGATTTCCTTAACATCACGCCACATAATTGCGTGTGCTTTGTGGTCTTGCATTAGGCTCGGTTATGCTGTTGGCTTGCAAATATTCGTAAAATTTAAATGATTGACCACTAATCCACATTATCGCCCATAGTTTTTTTGGTACTCGTCGCTGCTCCCGCTGCCTGGCCTCGATTAGCTCCAACGAGCTGGTTATGCGCGCCCGGAACCTTGTTTTTCACGTCAACTGCTTTTGCTGCACCATCTGCCACACGCCACTGACAAAGGGAGATCAGTACGGTATCATCGATGCGCTCATATACTGCAGGTAAGACGCCCCTAAGTCGTACTTAATTTGCCACTACTAAAGATTACCTCCAGGACCCACTACAGTATAGCGAGGGAGGGTGACGCCGCATCGTCCAGCATGAGCGCCACGTACCCGTACAGCGCCCAATACGGCTCGCCGCACAACGACTCCTCGAGCCCGCACTCGGACCCTAGTCGAAGCATTGTTCCTACGGGCATATTTGTGCCCGCTTCCCACGTCATTACTGGACTGCCGCAGCCTGCTCGTCAAAAGGGCAGGCCACGCAAGCGCAAGCCCAAGGACATGGAGGCGTTCACCGCAAACATAGGTAGGTTGTAAATTCCAAGATTTTCGCGATCAGGTTGCCAGCCATAAAAGCGGCAACATGCGGTGGGGCTTTTTATGGCCACAGCACATCGCATCTCGAACAGTCACGAAAGCTTGATACTGGCGCCGTTAGAGCTGCGACAGCAGCAGCTTTTATGTGGCTGCCCCATAAAACTCGAAAGGTGCTGTAAAATCAAGAAACTACAAGCTCCTTGGTTTGATTCCAGATCTCAACACTGAGTACGTGGACTTTGGCCGTGGCTCGCACTTGAGCTCCTCGTCGCGGACTAAGCGAATGCGGACCTCGTTTAAACATCACCAACTGCGTACTATGAAGTCCTACTTCGCTATCAATCATAATCCCGACGCCAAGGATCTGAAGCAGTTGTCGCAGAAAACGGGTTTACCGAAGAGAGTCCTACAGGTGAGTGAACGCAACGCATCCCAGCTGATGAAAGTCGTGCACTGGCTATTCTTTTTCTCCGTATAGGTCTGGTTTCAAAATGCTAGGGCCAAATGGCGCCGCATGATGATGAAGCAGGATGGCAGCGGTATGCTGGAAAAGGGCGACGGCGCTCTAGACCTCGACAGCATTTCGGTGCACAGTCCTACGTCCTTCATATTAGGCGGCCCAAACAGTACCCCCCCACTTAACCTGGACTAACGGATGCTCAGTAAAAGCTGAAATAGAATGATAGGGGCAAACGAACATGGCGCTGCAATCAACTTTTACATCGTTCGTCCTTATTCCTGTTGTCACTACGTTTACCCTAGCCGAGATCCCTGACCAAGATTGTGTCAAGATCCGGCATGGATAATTCTTGAATGGTACTGACTCGTTGGAATGAAATAAAATCGAAAAACATGCTTGGCATTCAAAAATTCGATGGAATAAGTTGTATGCGTAGATAATATTGACAAGATCCTGTCTGTTCGATTGCGCATAAGTTATTTATTTTTGTAGTTGCTTATTGGCCCTTGTCAGCACTTCACGGCTAGTTTTTGCCACCGATGTTGTTTCTATAGATCTTTCGTTAATTTGTAAATATGTACTGGAATCTTATATGTATTCTTACTTATACACTCGGATATTGTTAATATATTATTACAATTATTATTATTTAAAGAGCTCACCACATTATGTATGTGCATTAAGTGCGTGTATCTACTTATAATGATATTCATATACTCTTAAAGAACAAAATTACCTAAGAAGTTTCAGAAATGACCTAAATTTAATTTAAAATTAGCTAATCGTTGAACGTACGATAAACATTCTAATTAAGGATCAAGTATCTAAGGGATATATATCCTTAACCCCATTTATAGGGAATTTTACTTATCATTTATATAAAACACTCATCGTTTAGGTAATTTTTAAAATTTTTATACCCGTTACTCGCAGAGTAAAAGGTTGTATTGTATTCGTGCAAAAGTATGTAACCGCTAGAAATAAGCATTTTCGACCCTATAAAGTATATATATTCTTGATCGGAATCACTAGCCGAGTCGATCTAGCTATTTCCGTCTGTCCGTCTGTCTGTCTGTCCGTCCGTATAAACGCTGAGATCTCGGAAACTACAAAAGCTAGAAAGTTGGGATTACCCACACATATTCTTCGTCTTCCTACGCAGCGCAAGTTTATTTCAACCGAGCGCCACGCCCCCTCTAACGCCCACAATTGCCAACAAACGATTTTAAAGTTTGACTAGCGCCCACATTTTTAAATATTTCGGAGAAGTTTAATTTTGTTGCGCTTATTTATACCTATCGAAATGTAGAAGAAATTTATCAAATCGTACCATTTGTTAAAAAGTTATGCCCGATCAAAGTTTTATGTCTCCATCTCCCTCGCACTCCCTCTAACTGAGTAACGGGTATCTGATAGTCGGACCACCCGACTAAAGCGTTCTCTAATGTTTTTTTTTTTAAATTTAGGTATGTTTTCGAAAGTGTTAGGTCATTTTGTTTTTTGGACGTATGTTCAAGCATATTTGCATATATATCTAATATTTATTCCCCAAATTCAATAGTTAGAGATGAATTTATTTTAGCGAGAGCAGTCCATACAATATAGTGCATAGAACATGTAGTATCACGATAAAGTAATAGATTCGCCTACGTCGACAGACAGATTCGAGAAACTGTCATTATAGTCGAGGCACTGGACACAGAGAGATTTGTACTTATAAATAGTTTAATTATAAGTCTTACAATAGAAGCCAAATAAAAATTATTGAAACAATCAAACCATTTATTTTAACCTTTACTTTTTTATTCATATACATCTCCGAGGGTATCTTATTTGAATGTTTAATGCTGGAGTGCTCAGTCCTATGGCACGCGGGTACATTTGTTTTTGTTTTGGCACTTAGCATACGGAGCGGCACTTCCCATGCTTTCCTAGGGCACATGCCGGTTCCTCTTTGTGTCGATGTCCGTAACGAGCCAAGCCAACAACAATTCCATTGAACTTTTTTTTCTTTTCAACTTATAATGCAAATTGTTGTTGTCTTTTTCATGACTGTGAGTCGATACTCTGTAATACTCTGGTTTAGGGGCCTCACCCCAGAAATTCGCGAACAAATTATCCTCGATGGACCGCGATTTCTTTGGAATTTATATGCAAAAAAAAGTATGCTTTGCAAGTATTTTTAATTAAAGTAATTAAACTATATTGAGTTCCTAGAACATTTGTTTTGAAAAATTGTTTAACGAGGGTGTTATGACTATCAAGAAAAATCATTAGCATTAAAAAAGAAAGCAAGTGAAAAAATTAGCAACAGGCAATGAAATAAAGAAAGAGTCTATGGAGAAGACAACAAATATGCCACCCTTATATTTATAATTATACCCGTTACTCGTAGAGTAAAAGGGTATATTGTATTCGTGCAAAAGTATGTAACAGGGAGAAGGAAGCTTTTCCAAACCCTATAAAGTATATATATTCTTGATCAGGATCACTAGCCGAGTCGAACTAGCCATGTCCGTCTGTCCGTCTGTCCGTCCGTATGAACGCTGAGATCTCGGAAACTATAAAAGCTAGAGGATTGGCATTTTGCATGCATATTCTTGGAGTTCCTACGCAGCGCAAGTTTATTTCAAAATGGTGCCACGCCCCCTCTAACGCCCTCAATCGCCCTACACCATTTTTTTAAAGGTGTCTGGCGCCCACACCATTAAAGATTTTGGAAAACTTAAAATGCAGTTTTATTGTGACTATCAATACCTATCGAAATGTAGAAGAAATTTTTCAAATCGGACCATTCGTTAAAAAGTTATGCCCGATCAAAGATTTTATATATCTATCTCCCTCGCACTCCTTTAGCTGAGTAACGGGTATCTGATAGTCGGGACACCCGACTATAGCGTTCCCTCTTGTTATAATTAATAACGTACGAATGGGTTTTATTAAATGTGTAGCGTTTATTTGGAAGCGGCAGACGGACTGTGTAAAAGCTTGGCTCCAAGATCTTCATATGCAGGCTTACAAAGTAGTTGCTGAATAGATAAGCGAGCATAACGTTTTATATCTAGCGATAATAAAGTGTTGTGTTCTTTTCGATTGAGTTGGAAGAAGTTTCTGAAACAAGTAAGACGGTTGACGGGTGCACACAATCTTTTAAAAATAATCCACTGACTAAGTTTAAGAATATTATTGACTACACTCATAGAAATTTTTACCTAAATACTACACTCAGAAAAAAACACCGTGCTAAAATCAAGCAAATTCAGTCTTGATTTAAGAACGATTTCATTCTTAGAATTTTAAGATCGTTTCGTACTAAAAGTTCTTGAATTGAGCACGATTTGAACTTAAATGTCTATTAAGCACAAATATTCTCAAACTCTATACAAAAATACTTAAATTAAGATTAAAAGTATTTACTTAAAGACTGAAACAAACTTAATTGCAGCTCAGAAAGTGATACTGAATGATTCTTGAAATTTTGAAAACATTCGTTCTTAAAATAAGAATTAGTCGTTCTTAAATATACAAATTCAACCAAAAATAGCGAATTTCCAGGGTGGTGCAGCTGTTAGAGGCGGAAGGACAACGAAATTTTGTACGTAAAGGTACCGACTTCGAATCCTCGTCGCGACAAGTCCACTGTTTACATTTTTTTAAAAGTAGTTTTTTATTTTTTTTTTTTTGGTAATATCTGTAAATAGTTTTTTTTTAATTTTTAAACCCATTAATAAATGGTTTAAATCTAAATAAATTGAACTTGAACGCTAGCCCTTTCGTCAAAAGTTCTTGTGCCTTCTTTAGTCAACGCATTCTAAGAAGCGTGCGTGGTCGTGTTGTTTAAGGCGTCTGTCTGCAGTGCGAGTGGTCGCGGGTTCAAACCGAGGTCGAGGTAAGAGTTTTCCTAACTATCACTTTTAAATCATTACAAAAAGTTTTTTCTAAATATAAAATAACGTTTAAAATATGTTTAACTGTAAAAATAAGTAAAATAAATAATGATGTTAAGTAAAACATTTTAATTATAAAAGTAGTTAAATTAAGAATGATGCATTCTTAGATTAAGTACAAAAGTACTAAAATTTGGGATTATGCCATCATAAATGAAACAAATTTTGATTAAACTTATTTAAACACGCTATTTTTTAAAAAAAAACTTAATAATTTCAAGTATAAATAAGTCTAGATTTGGTAATAAATCTTTCTTAATTTTAGACCGAACCGTTCTTAAAACGTACTGAAATCAAGTATTTTATGTCTTGAAAATTCGTACTTGAAAGCAGTATTTTGTTCTTAAGATCAGAATTTCGTTGCTTGGCTCACTTTTGACACTCAAAATACTAGATTCAAGCACGAAATACTTGATTTTTTCCCTGAGTGTAGAAAAGTCGCCCTAAAACAGAGGTCGCCCTAAAACTACTAAAAATTTTCTTATTATTAGAGTAGCTAGCCCCAAAAATAGGAAAAATCGCCATGGAAAATATTTTTTAGGTAAAAAGGTAAAAATTACCTATTATTTAGGGCGAATTTTTATGAACGAACTCTGATAGAATTTCCTTCTTTTAAGGGCGAAATCGCCGTAAAAAGTAGAACAAAATACACCAAAAATTGCCCTAAAACTACCAAGATTCAAACGAAAATGTTAAGACGCAATAAATAGATACATACATGTAAAACATGTTATGTACATGTGTGTGTAGTTGACAGGTCAAAACAAGTGAGTTAGTAATTCTAAGGCGAATTGCCCTAATAATCGCACCAAAAGTTTGAAAATGAGTAGCCCAGCGGTCTAAGCACTCGCACTTTCAGCTTTTCTTACTGTTTGAAAATACAGGTCGTGGGTTCGATCCCTGTGTGAGTCAACTACTTTTTTTTTTTCTTTGAGTTTTTGTTACTATCGATATTTTTTCGCCCGCATGTTAAATTTAAAGTAGTCTTTAAACCTTAAATACGTATGGATATTCTGAGTTTAAGGACTAAATTATGTTAGGCATGTGAAGTCAAAATATAACTTAGACCTCAAGAAAGTAAGATGTGTACAGTGTTTGTACGTCGCTTAGCACGATGGGACTGTGGTGCAGCGGTAGAGCGTTAGACTCTAACCCGAGAAGCCGTGGGTTCGATCCCACGTAGTAACATGACCGAAAGTTTTTCTCAAGTAAGTTGTTTTTTCTCCTTATATATATTACACTACTGCATGAATACATTCATAAGGCCTTTTGAATCATTTTCCCCAAAAAGATGTACATGTTTTGTTGTACACCTTTTTTGTGAATGTTGTAGAATGCTATGATTTTTATATTTGTGTGAATGGTGTACTCACTCACAATTTTACTGTACACCTTTTTGTGAGTACAGTATTATTGCTGTACAGTATTCCAAGTGTACACTGAATGATATTAAAAATTTTTTTTTGATAATTTGGATTTAAAAAGTTATAAATTGATTTTTATTCTACAATCCTGAATTCTTTAACTTTCTTTACCTCTAAGCCACACTTTTATCAGAAACAAAAGACCATATGGGACAACCATGTTTTCACATATAAGCTGATAAATTCGGTGTTCCATTTTTCGATTATAATTGATAAAGATATGAAAATTTAAAAATAAGTATTGGCCATGGTGCTTGAAATTGGTTAATTGATTAATTTATTTTTCATTCATCTTTATTGTCTGTGTCGGTGTCTACATTTATGTTTATTGTGTCAATATTGTAGTTTAAGAACATAATTTGATTAACCATGTCTTCATTTGTACCAATTTTGCAACGTTTGTCCGAAATTAAATTTTTTGCAATGGAAAACGCTCTTTCCGACGCTGCACTGCTTGCAGAAGCCGCAAAGATTTAGCAGCTTGTTTTAAAAAGCAGTGGGAACTGATCCATTGAAGTGGCCCACCATTGAAGGATGTCAAATGTGGAGTTGAATCCAACGCGTACATTTCCGTATAAGTATATTTCATTATTAATTTTTTCCGAAGTATTGCGGTCCTCGTTGGTTGAGAAATAGTCCGAAAATATGGCATCGATCTCATGGTCGGGTGAAGGGATATGGTTTTCCAAAGAATCAGAAGAATACAAATTCATAATGGTTTTTATGTCGCCAATTGTTTCCTCTTTTTCCTCTTCGGAAAACTGGGACAACTTGTTGTTTGCGGGTTTAGAAATAAAGCCATTCTATGGAACTTTGTTAAATTTTGGAGAACTACACTTTGAATAAGAGTAAGTAACTTAAATTTGGTATTTTGAATAATTTCCGGATCATCTGTGTCTAAACTGCAAATTTTTCGTAAATGATTAATAGTAGAATGGCCAAATGCAATGTTGGTTCCTTCGTAGCTTCTAATTTTTTGGATGCCATTTCAAAATGAGACAGTAATTTTATAAGTTCCCTTAAGTTGCTTAAACTTATTTCCGCTACCTTTTCCATTTGGTTTTTGTCATTTAAAATATTTAGAATTTAAATCCAGTTTGTTTCTATCGATTTAATCAGGTAATATACGGTGTTCCACCGTGTTGGGCAAAAACTTTTAAGGGAAATGTCCAAGCTTGAATTCATTCCAGATTTTTTAAAGTATTTTACGAGCTTACTGCATCGTTTAACCAATTCTTCTAGTTCTGGAACTTCCTTTATTGTTTTTTCAATTATATTATGCAACAAATGGTTGATGCAAAATATATGTGGTAGTCCACGAAATGCCGATATCATGTTTGAACCTCGATCTGTAACTATGATAGGTTCGTCTAGTTCCAGGTCACATTGAAATTCGTTTAAAATTTTGGAAATTTTTCGTTTTATTCTTACGCAAATTTGTTGCTGTGTTTTTACTTACCGGTACAAGATTCACCCTTCATTGATTTTATTGCCAATAATCGATTAACTAAACTCCCTTCTTTGATAAAATTAATGGTAAGCGATAAATAGGACGTTTTTAAATGGTCGTCAGTCCAAATATCTGTCGTTATGCTATAGCCGTGAGTTTTATTTTTCAGAATTTCATTTTTTATCTCCGTGAAGTAGTCGAAATACATTTTCGATATGTTTCTTGAGATAGTGGGTGGATGAGGCAATAACTTATTAATATTTACATTTTCCCCAAAGGTGGCACAGACTTTAATGAGAAACTGCGCTAACTTTTTTAGTCCTGAGTCGTCAATTATATTAAAAGATCGTCCGTTTTTATACCCTTCCAGAGGGTATTATGATTTCAGTCAGAAGTTTGCAACGCAGTGAAGGAGACGTTTCCGACCCCATAAAGTATATATATTCTTGATCAGCATGACAAGACGAGTCGATCTAGCTATGTCCGTCTGTCCGTCCGTCTGTCCGTCCGTCCGTCCGTCTGTCCATCTGTCCGTCCGTCTGTCCGTCTGTTTCTACGCAAACTAGTCTCTCAGTTTTAAAGCTATCGCGCTCAAACTTTCCCAAAAGTCTTCTTTCTATTGCAGGTAGTATATATGTCGGAACCGACCGGATCGGACAACTATATCTTAAAGCTCCCATGGGAAGGATCGAAAAAAAAAACGTCAAAAAATTCTAGCTTTGGTGGTTTTTGAAATATTACCTTCTACTTTTGGGAATACTATTTTTTAAATATTTCTAAATTTCGAATAAAATTTCTAAAAAATCGGATAACTATATCATATAGCTGCCATAGGAACGGTCGGAAAATTAAATGGAAATTAATAGGAAACAAATTATATCTTTGTTGACTTTTATTACATTCTCTTCTTCTCTGGGATATGGCTTTTCTTCATTATTTAAAAATTTCGTATAAAATTTAACAAAATTCGGACGGCTATATCATATAGCTGCCATAGGTGTCATAGCGCCCGCGGGCGGTATAACACACTAAAAAGTGTCATATGGCCCGTGGGCCTTATGACACACTCAAAAGTGTTATAACGCCCACAGGCGCTATGACACCGGGAGTTATGACATGCACCCGAGATGAAGTCTATCATAAAATTTAAGTCCTTGGGAGACAAATACAACTTAAAAATAAGAAAGGAAGCTAGCTTCGGCCAGCCGAAGTTTATATACCCTTGCAGATCATTTCTATTCATTTACAAAAACATTAAATTTAAATTAACTTGCGTATATGTTACAACAATCCAAATTTTAGCTGCTTTCGTATAATTAATTTTTTGATCCTACCTATGGCAGCTATATGATATAGCCGTCCGAATTTTGTTAAATTTTATACGAAATTTTTAAATAATGAAGAAAAGCCATATCCCAGAGAAGAAGAGAATGTAATAAAAGTCAACAAAGATATAATTTGTTTCCTATTAACTTCCATTTAATTTTCCGACCGTTCCTATGGCAGCTATATGATATAGTTATCCGATTTTTTAGAAATTTTATTCGAAATTCAGAAATATTATAAAAATAGTATTCCCAAAAGTAGAAGGTTATATTTCAAAAAACACCAAAGCTAGATTTTTTTTACGTTTTTTTTTTCGATCCTTCCTATGGGAGCTATAAGATATAGTGGCCCGATCCGATCGGTTCCGACATATATACTACCTGCAATAGGAAGAAGACTTTTGGAAAAGTTTGAGCCCGATAGCTTTAAACCTGAGAGACTAGTTTGCGTAGAAACGGAAGGACAGACGGACATGGCTAGATCGACTCGTCGAGTTATGCTGATCAAGAATATATATACTTTATACACCCAGAAAACAAAATGGACTAAGAAGGGGCCAAATACCTAAAATTTCAGGAATCATGGCCAGAAAAACGAGCCAAGGCCATGCATTACCTAAAATGTTAGTCATGTGGACTAAATTTTGTAAGCAGTCTTGGATTTATTTTTGGTAATCGTTACCTAAAACAAGAAAGGAAGCTAGCTGCGGCCAGCCAAAGCTTTTATACCCTTGCAGATCATTCCTATTTATTTACAAAAACATTAATTTAAATTTACTTGCGTCTATGTTACAACAATCCAAATTTTAACTGCTTTCGTATTACTTTGGCATTAATTTTTTGATCCTTCCTATGGCAGCTATTTAATATAGCCGTCCGAATTTTGTTAAATTTAATACGAAATTTTGAAATGTTGAAGAAAAGCCATATCAGAGAGAAAAAGAGAATGTAATAAAAGTCAACAAAGATATAATTTTTTTCCTATTAATTTCCATTTAATTTTCCGACCGTTCCTATGGCAGCTATATGATATAGCTTTCCGATTTTTAAAAAATTTTATTCGAATTTCAGAAATATTTAAAAAATCGTATTCCCAAAAGTAGAAGGTAATATTTCAAAAAACACCAAAGCTAGAATTTTTTGACGGTTTTTTTTGGGAAAGTTTGAGCGCGATAGCTTTAAAACTGAGAGACTAGTTTGCGTAGAAACAGACGGACGGACAGACGGACACGGCTAGATCGACGCGTCTTGTCATGCTGATCAAGAATATATATACTTTATGGGGTCGGAAACGTCTCCTTCACTGCGTTGCAAACTTCTGACTGAAATCATAATACCCTCTGCAAGGGTATAAAAATGGTTAGTGGACTAGATTTTTAGGTCAGAATTACCTAAAAATTAGATATTTTCAAAAAAGTTAAAATTTTTACTATTGATAGTAACATAATTGTTTATTGTTTGTATTGTTTATTCGGATAAATAAATATATTATCTTTCTGAAAAAACAATCATTTTATTTTGCCCTCGGTGGGAATCGATCCCCGGTCTTCTGCGCGAGAGTCCAATAGGCTAGCCTCTGGTCTACGGAACTATTTAATAGCCCTGTGGCAAAAACAAAGGCTAATTTTAGGGGCACCTAAAACCTAAAACAGAGGTCGCCCTAAAACTACTAAAAATTTTCTTATTATTAGAGTAGCTAGCCCCAAAAATAGGAAAAATCGCCATGGAAAATATTTTTTAGGTAAAAAGGTAAAAATTACCTATTATTTAGGGCGAATTTTTATGAACGAACTCTGATAGAATTTCCTTCTTTTAAGGGCGAAATCGCCGTAAAAAGTAGAACAAAATACACCAAAAATTGCCCTAAAACTACCAAGATTCAAACGAAAATGTTAAGACGCAATAAATAGATACATACATGTAAAACATGTTATGTACATGTGTGTGTAGTTGACAGGTCAAAACAAGTGAGTTAGTAATTCTAAGGCGAATTGCCCTAATAATCGCACCAAAAGTTTGAAAATGAGTAGCCCAGCGGTCTAAGCACTCGCACTTTCAGCTTTTCTTACTGTTTGAAAATACAGGTCGTGGGTTCGATCCCTGTGTGAGTCAACTACTTTTTTTTTTTCTTTGAGTTTTTGTTACTATCGATATTTTTTCGCCCGCATGTTAAATTTAAAGTAGTCTTTAAACCTTAAATACGTATGGATATTCTGAGTTTAAGGACTAAATTATGTTAGGCATGTGAAGTCAAAATATAACTTAGACCTCAAGAAAGTAAGATGTGTACAGTGTTTGTACGTCGCTTAGCACGATGGGACTGTGGTGCAGCGGTAGAGCGTTAGACTCTAACCCGAGAAGCCGTGGGTTCGATCCCACGTAGTAACATGACCGAAAGTTTTTCTCAAGTAAGTTGTTTTTTCTCCTTATATATATTACACTACTGCATGAATACATTCATAAGGCCTTTTGAATCATTTTCCCCAAAAAGATGTACATGTTTTGTTGTACACCTTTTTTGTGAATGTTGTAGAATGCTATGATTTTTATATTTGTGTGAATGGTGTACTCACTCACAATTTTACTGTACACCTTTTTGTGAGTACAGTATTATTGCTGTACAGTATTCCAAGTGTACACTGAATGATATTAAAAATTTTTTTTTGATAATTTGGATTTAAAAAGTTATAAATTGATTTTTATTCTACAATCCTGAATTCTTTAACTTTCTTTACCTCTAAGCCACACTTTTATCAGAAACAAAAGACCATATGGGACAACCATGTTTTCACATATAAGCTGATAAATTCGGTGTTCCATTTTTCGATTATAATTGATAAAGATATGAAAATTTAAAAATAAGTATTGGCCATGGTGCTTGAAATTGGTTAATTGATTAATTTATTTTTCATTCATCTTTATTGTCTGTGTCGGTGTCTACATTTATGTTTATTGTGTCAATATTGTAGTTTAAGAACATAATTTGATTAACCATGTCTTCATTTGTACCAATTTTGCAACGTTTGTCCGAAATTAAATTTTTTGCAATGGAAAACGCTCTTTCCGACGCTGCACTGCTTGCAGAAGCCGCAAAGATTTTGCAGCTTGTTTTAAAAAGCAGTGGGAACTGATCCTTTGAAGTGGCCCACCATTGAAGGATGTCAAATGTGGAGTTGAATCTAACGCGTACATTTCCGTATAAGTATATTTCATTATTAATTTTTTCCGAAGTATTGCGGTCCTCGTTGGTTGAGAAATAGTCCGAAAATATGGCATCGATCTCATGGTCGGGTGAAGGGATATGGTTTTCCAAAGAATCAGAAGAATACAAATTCATAATGGTTTTTATGTCGCCAATTGTTTCCTCTTTTTCCTCTTCGGAAAACTGGGACAACTTGTTGTTTGCGGGTTTAGAAATAAAGCCATTCTATGGAACTTTGTTAAATTTTGGAGAACTACACTTTGAATAAGAGTAAGTAACTTAAATTTGGTATTTTGAATAATTTCCGGATCATCTGTGTCTAAACTGCAAATTTTTCGTAAATGATTAATAGTAGAATGGCCAAATGCAATGTTGGTTCCTTCGTAGCTTCTAATTTTTTGGATGCCATTTCAAAATGAGACAGTAATTTTATAAGTTCCCTTAAGTTGCTTAAACTTATTTCCGCTACCTTTTCCATTTGGTTTTTGTCATTTAAAATATTTAGAATTTAAATCCAGTTTGTTTCTATCGATTTAATCAGGTAATATACGGTGTTCCACCGTGTTGGGCAAAAACTTTTAAGGGAAATGTCCAAGCTTGAATTCATTCCAGATTTTTTAAAGTATTTTACGAGCTTACTGCATCGTTTAACCAATTCTTCTAGTTCTGGAACTTCCTTTATTCTTTTTTCAATTATATTATGCAACAAATGGTTGATGCAAAATATATGTGGTAGTCCACGAAATGCCGATATCATGTTTGAACCTCGATCTGTAACTATGATAGGTTCGTCTAGTTCCAGGTCACATTGAAATTCGTTTAAAATTTTGGAAATTTTTCGTTTTATTCTTACGCAAATTTGTTGCTGTGTTTTTACTTACCGGTACAAGATTCACCCTTCATTGATTTTATTGCCAATAATCGATTAACTAAACTCCCTTCTTTGATAAAATTAATGGTAAGCGATAAATAGGACGTTTTTAAATGGTCGTCAGTCCAAATATCTGTCGTTATGCTATAGCCGTGAGTTTTATTTTTCAGAATTTCATTTTTTATCTCCGTGAAGTAGTCGAAATACATTTTCGATATGTTTCTTGAGATAGTGGGTGGATGAGGCAATAACTTATTAATATTTACATTTTCCCCAAAGGTGGCACAGACTTTAATGAGAAACTGCGCTAACTTTTTTAGTCCTGAGTCGTCAATTATATTAAAAGATCGTCCGTTTTTATACCCTTCCAGAGGGTATTATGATTTCAGTCAGAAGTTTGCAACGCAGTGAAGGAGACGTTTCCGACCCCATAAAGTATATATATTCTTGATCAGCATGACAAGACGAGTCGATCTAGCTATGTCCGTCTGTCCGTCCGTCTGTCCGTCCGTCCGTCCGTCTGTCCATCTGTCCGTCCGTCTGTCCGTCTGTTTCTACGCAAACTAGTCTCTCAGTTTTAAAGCTATCGCGCTCAAACTTTCCCAAAAGTCTTCTTTCTATTGCAGGTAGTATATATGTCGGAACCGACCGGATCGGACAACTATATCTTAAAGCTCCCATGGGAAGGATCGAAAAAAAAAACGTCAAAAAATTCTAGCTTTGGTGGTTTTTGAAATATTACCTTCTACTTTTGGGAATACTATTTTTTAAATATTTCTAAATTTCGAATAAAATTTCTAAAAAATCGGATAACTATATCATATAGCTGCCATAGGAACGGTCGGAAAATTAAATGGAAATTAATAGGAAACAAATTATATCTTTGTTGACTTTTATTACATTCTCTTCTTCTCTGGGATATGGCTTTTCTTCATTATTTAAAAATTTCGTATAAAATTTAACAAAATTCGGACGGCTATATCATATAGCTGCCATAGGTGTCATAGCGCCCGCGGGCGGTATAACACACTAAAAAGTGTCATATGGCCCGTGGGCCTTATGACACACTCAAAAGTGTTATAACGCCCACAGGCGCTATGACACCGGGAGTTATGACATGCACCCGAGATGAAGTCTATCATAAAATTTAAGTCCTTGGGAGACAAATACAACTTAAAAATAAGAAAGGAAGCTAGCTTCGGCCAGCCGAAGTTTATATACCCTTGCAGATCATTTCTATTCATTTACAAAAACATTAAATTTAAATTAACTTGCGTATATGTTACAACAATCCAAATTTTAGCTGCTTTCGTATAATTAATTTTTTGATCCTACCTATGGCAGCTATATGATATAGCCGTCCGAATTTTGTTAAATTTTATACGAAATTTTTAAATAATGAAGAAAAGCCATATCCCAGAGAAGAAGAGAATGTAATAAAAGTCAACAAAGATATAATTTGTTTCCTATTAACTTCCATTTAATTTTCCGACCGTTCCTATGGCAGCTATATGATATAGTTATCCGATTTTTTAGAAATTTTATTCGAAATTCAGAAATATT
Organism: Drosophila pseudotakahashii; assembly: GCA_035046095.1. Lineage (NCBI taxonomy): Eukaryota > Metazoa > Arthropoda > Insecta > Diptera > Drosophilidae > Drosophila > Drosophila pseudotakahashii. The sequence goes on along the minus strand of JAWNOE010000055.1, from coordinate 956,913 downwards.
ATAAAAATAGTATTCCCAAAAGTAGAAGGTTATATTTCAAAAAACACCAAAGCTAGATTTTTTTTACGTTTTTTTTTTCGATCCTTCCTATGGGAGCTATAAGATATAGTGGCCCGATCCGATCGGTTCCGACATATATACTACCTGCAATAGGAAGAAGACTTTTGGAAAAGTTTGAGCCCGATAGCTTTAAACCTGAGAGACTAGTTTGCGTAGAAACGGACGGACAGACGGACATGGCTAGATCGACTCGTCGAGTTATGCTGATCAAGAATATATATACTTTATACACCCAGAAAACAAAATGGACTAAGAAGGGGCCAAATACCTAAAATTTCAGGAATCATGGCCAGAAAAACGAGCCAAGGCCATGCATTACCTAAAATGTTAGTCATGTGGACTAAATTTTGTAAGCAGTCTTGGATTTATTTTTGGTAATCGTTACCTAAAACAAGAAAGGAAGCTAGCTGCGGCCAGCCAAAGCTTTTATACCCTTGCAGATCATTCCTATTTATTTACAAAAACATTAATTTAAATTTACTTGCGTCTATGTTACAACAATCCAAATTTTAACTGCTTTCGTATTACTTTGGCATTAATTTTTTGATCCTTCCTATGGCAGCTATTTAATATAGCCGTCCGAATTTTGTTAAATTTAATACGAAATTTTGAAATGTTGAAGAAAAGCCATATCAGAGAGAAAAAGAGAATGTAATAAAAGTCAACAAAGATATAATTTTTTTCCTATTAATTTCCATTTAATTTTCCGACCGTTCCTATGGCAGCTATATGATATAGCTTTCCGATTTTTAAAAAATTTTATTCGAATTTCAGAAATATTTAAAAAATCGTATTCCCAAAAGTAGAAGGTAATATTTCAAAAAACACCAAAGCTAGAATTTTTTGACGGTTTTTTTTGGGAAAGTTTGAGCGCGATAGCTTTAAAACTGAGAGACTAGTTTGCGTAGAAACAGACGGACGGACAGACGGACACGGCTAGATCGACGCGTCTTGTCATGCTGATCAAGAATATATATACTTTATGGGGTCGGAAACGTCTCCTTCACTGCGTTGCAAACTTCTGACTGAAATCATAATACCCTCTGCAAGGGTATAAAAATGGTTAGTGGACTAGATTTTTAGGTCAGAATTACCTAAAAATTAGATATTTTCAAAAAAGTTAAAATTTTTACTATTGATAGTAACATAATTGTTTATTGTTTGTATTGTTTATTCGGATAAATAAATATATTATCTTTCTGAAAAAACAATCATTTTATTTTGCCCTCGGTGGGAATCGATCCCCGGTCTTCTGCGCGAGAGTCCAATAGGCTAGCCTCTGGTCTACGGAACTATTTAATAGCCCTGTGGCAAAAACAAAGGCTAATTTTAGGGGCACAGGCGAATTCTATTTTTAGAATAGTCCACTATTACCTTAAAAGTAGGAAAATAGTCCACGTTGGTATTGATTTTATATATTGAAAATTTTCCATAACTAGCTTTGAGCTAAGTCTAATAATATTTTTAAATATTGAACTTAAAAAAGCGAATAATTTGTTTATTAATATTAAGGACCAATATTTGTATTTAATTGTAAGTAAAAATCGAATTCAAACTATTCCTAAATTTTAGGTCTAATGGACCAATTTTAAGGTTACGATGGCCTATAAAAATGTTGTTTGCTTTACCTAAAAAGTAGGAACATAGTCCACATGCTAATATTTTAAAAATAAATAAAACCTAAATCTGAAATTTTAGTCTATTAAAATTTTTTTTGGTCATACGTTACCTAAAAAATAGTCCCACATTTCTCTGGGTGTATATGTTGCATATTGAACTTAACTATTAATTTTTCGTAATTATATAAAAACAATTACTTCATATATATATAATATATAAATTACATTTTGTGTAATTATATAAAAAAACAAGAGAGAACGCTATAGTCGGGTGCCCCGACTATCTGATACCCGTTACTCAGCTAAAGGGAGTGCGAGGGAGATAGAGATATAAAACTTTCATCGCACATTTTAACGAATGGTCCGATTTGAAAAATTTCTTCTACATTTCGATAGGCATTGATAAACACACGATTATTTTCAAGAATATTTGCTTTTTTCTGCATACAGTAACAATTTTTCCAAAAAGTTGATTTTTCGAGTACTAACAATTTTATTAAAAAATTTTTTTCTGCGAAATCAAAATTGACGCATAAAAACTGAATCGTTCCCGAACTCGGCACAATCATTACAAATAATTTAAAAAAAAAACGAGGACGGAAGCTAACTTCGGCAAGCCGAAGTTTTAATACCCTTGCAGATTTCACCCTATTGTTCCTATGGGAGCTATAAGATATAGACGTTCGATCGGCACGCGCTTTTACCCTGATCAAGGTACGCACAAAAAAATACGATTTGGAAAGTTTTATGGGAATAGCTTATATTCTGCGCGAAATATCCTGAAAAACGACAAATTTTGACCGATTTCACCCTATTGTTCCTATGGGAGCTATAAGATATAGACGTCCGATCGGCACGCGCTTTTACCCTGATCAAGGTATGCGTAAAATAATAAGATTTAGAAAGATTCTTGTCAATAGCTCTTACACTGAGCGAAATATCTTCATTTTGTGAAAGCTATATCCGATTGTTCCTATGGGAGCTATAGGATATAGACGTCCGATCGGGTCGGCTTTCAAACTTGATCTGCGTACACATGTTTTAGGACGACTGTGAAAGTTTCAAGGCGCTAGCTTATAAACTGAGCTCGCAAACGGTATTGAAACAGACGGACAGACGGACAGACGGACATGGCTATATTGACTCCCCTATTGATCCTGATCAAGAATATATATACTTTATGGGGTCGGAAACGTCTGCTTCACTGCGTTACAAACTTCTGACCAAAATTATAATACCCTCTGCAAGGGTATAATTAAGAAGATCGATCAAATAGTTCTTGTGCAATCGTGGTCACCGCAAGCCGCTATAAAACAAAAAGGGTTCCGAGAGAATTGCCATAACTTTGTAAATTATTCATATATTTTCAAGATCAAACGCTTGTTGTTTCGATAAAAACATGTACTATCAATAAATAATAACTTCAGTTTCATAAAATAATTGCTACACACCTGAAAAAAAATCCAAAGTTCCCTAAATTTTTTCGCTCAAAAAGGTATATAACCCCTTAATTTTAGGAAATAAGTTCTTCAACCAATTTGAGTACAAATATTTTCATAATGAGTTTGACATTACTCACAGGAACCTTCTAAAAGGCTGGCCTAGGGAGTAAATGACTCTTGCCATCAAATATTTGATAGCTAATGTCGTCCGGGTCGTGAGTTCAATCCCCATGCCGGCAAACACATATATTTTTTGTTTTTGTTATATGGGTTTTTTTTTTTTTTAATAATTTTAATATGATATAATCAGGCAAATTCCATTAAATATGTAAAATCCAATTTATTGCAAGCATTACAATTTAAATCTTCGAGTGACGGAGAAGGCGACTTGGGTCGAACAAAAAGTAAGTTTGTTTTATTTATAACAGTTTATTATTCACATATTTATGAAACAATTATCAATTACCGTATAGCCCTTAAAATAAAGTGTAAGCAAGATAGAAAGTTCTCCGGATTGAGCACTTTTTTCTCAATTTAATCATTTTGCAATACTCAGTTTGAGAAAAGGCAATACTCGTTTTTAAAATACTAGCCAAATAATTTCCTAAAATGAGTGCAGACTGTACTCATTTTGAGAAAAAATGTCCTTAATAGGGCACAAATGTACTTAATTTGAGTAAAATTTTTTTGACAAATTTGTACTGATAGTTAGTATTTTGGACTCAGAATGAGTATTTCTGTTCTTGCTTAAATTTCAAGAAGAAAAATACTCAATCTGAGTATAAATTACTTAAATAATTCTCTCTGTGCAATAAAACTGCATTTACAAAACTTACTTTTACTAACTTTTTCAACTTTGGCGAAGTGTAGCTTCTAAACTAATCAATGGATGTGTATAAGGAAAAAGAGAGCATTTTATTACCTGTAAAATGAGTCGTTGATGGCCAAAATCGTTTATCACAACTCAAGTTAGAAATTAAAAAATTGTCAAAAACGTTTTTTACTTCGATAAACATCGATGTTTTATGACATAAACATCGATCAAGGTATGCGTAAATAAATGAGACTGGGGAAAATTGATGTCAATAGCTTATACACTGCGCGAAATATCCAAAAAACAAAAATTTTAATCGATTTCACCCTGTTGTTCCTATGGGAGCTATAGGATATAGAAATCCGACCTGGACGCGCTTTTACCCTGATCAAGGTATGCAATAATAGTAATAGCTTTTAACAGCGCGAAATATCTTAAATTTTATGAGTTTTATCCGATTATTATTATAGACGTCCGATCGGGGCGATTTTCAAACTTGATCTGCGTACACATGTTTAAGGACGACTGTGAAAGTTTTAAATCGCTAGCTTTTGAACTGAGCTCGCAAACGTTATTGAAAAAGACGGACAGACGGACATGGCTATATCGACTCCCCAATTGATCCTGATCAAGAATATATACTTTATGGGGCCGGAAACGTTTCCATCACTGCGATACAAACTACTGACCAAAATTATAATACCCTCTGCAAGGGTATAAAAATCAGAAGGGCTTAATATGCCGTTTATTTTGCATAATTTCCCGTCAACGACAGATATTGGTCGACCTAAGAAGGGTTTTTCTGAATTGTGTCTAAAGGCGCAGATCAAACAAGTGTCGACTTTTCTCCAGGAAGAAACACCTGAACAGCTTATGGTGGCTACTAGCTCAAGCCTGTATAAATCTGGGATGCGAACCGCTTCGAAAATTGTTTCTACAATAAATACAGACGTATCTGCTGGGCAAAAAATAAAACGCTCGTTGGACACACCAGTAAAATTACCAAATCCCTTCTCACCTGAAGAAGCACTTGCTCTTTATGTAGATGTTGGCCGCATTACAAATAACTCAGTATTCTGATGAAATACTTCTACAGAATTGCCGCATTTTAAATGCGAACCCGCATACTTTTAAAAGTATTTGGGGACAATAATAAGAGAGGTTTGACTGCAATTACTATGGACGGCAGTCCATGTATTGACGAAGCGCTCAAGGAGAGAGAGGAGAGGGTTGCGAAGACGACTACTATATATAGCCGCAGAATTGAAAATCTGCTGTGATGGTCCAATAAAGTGATACACGAATAGAAAGGTATTGCAAAAACTAACAGGATTGCATACCAAGACTTTAAGAAAATCAATTGGTTTGGGAGAGAGAGCGGAGAAAATAAAAAAGTGAAAATTTCGAATTTTGGAGCTGTTGGTACCGGTGGGGATAAATGCCTCCTCGCATTATCTTAGCTGTTTTCCAATTGAAAATACATACGCGTTGAATGAGGGGTCATATTATAAAATCCGATGTTCCGTTCAAAAGTTATGACGAAAACAAATTTGTGGGGGTCTAGTCCAAATGAAAATTTAATTCTGTTTGTCAGTTTGTCTGTGTGTCCCAAAACTTGGTTTTAAAGTCCTAAAAATTTGATATGATGTTTAACAGCTTGATATAAGAAACTTTAGTTCTGCCACTTTTGGAAAAACCTAAAGCTAAAATTCGGAAGACCATAGCTTCTGAAGTACTGAAGCTACAGACTTGTGCTGTACCTCGTTTTAAAGGTATTTTGAAATGCTATAAACGCCTTTTTAATGTAATTTGTGCAAACGTAATAATGAAAAAGTTATGCACAAAACAAATTTTTTTCAAACTTTATTTTTAGCTTTTTGTATTTTTCTTAAAAACGGCTTCAACGATTTTCTTTAAACTTTAAACTAAATAGCCCTTGAGATTCTTTAAATTTTTATATATAACACATTACTGTAAAAAGTCACGTTTAAAAGTTATTCAGAAACAAAAATAGCCACTTTTGCCAGCTCAGAAGAATAAACGCTGCCCAAGCATTAAATTTTGTATGTGCGTATCCAAACTGTATTTGGGGTCATGGAATCATTTCAATTGTTTTAAGGAGGTTCAAATAGGAAACTTTTGTTTTACGACTTTCGGAAAAACCCGCTGCTTTAGCGGGAAAAAAAACTAAAAATAGCTAAATTTCGTTAGATCGTAAGTTCTACACTACTACACCAAAAAAAAAATGACCATAGAATCTAAACTATTTGTACATTAAAACTAAACTATTGAGTGTCAAAAATTTCTCGATACTCTGAGTATTAACCTACCACCTTCGAAAGTATTAAAATGAAACTTTCGAAGTTGTCAACTTTAAACTAACGAGTATACAGTTTATACTCACTCAGTGTACTGAAATTTAGGCTGCTAGTTTATTTTTTATACTATTTAGTATAAAAGCTATGCTATGTGGTCTTAGTTTTATACTATTTTTATACATATTATACTAAGCTCGTAAACTGTAGTATACTTATTAGGCTAATTATCAAGATTGTTAGTATACATTTTAAACTATTTCGTATAAGACCTATACGATTTCCCCACTACCTGTAGTATACAATTTATACTATTTAGTTTTTCGTGGTATACAAATTAATCCCAATAAAATCTCGTTGTATATTGTTTTTTTTTTTATTATTATTTAATATTTTATTTTATTATTATTTCATAAATATTCATACATTTTTAGTTAAAATAATTTTAATCTTACATAGCTAACAGCATTTTTATTATGATATTTAACAGGGGGACCTTAAAAAATACTTATATTATTAATTTTTAAAGAATTTTCTTGTGCGTATATGTATGTATTTCCATGGAAACAAGTATTTTGCGCAACACAAATGTACATATATGTTTGTGGCTCCTTCGCGTGCGCAAAGCACTTGTTTCCATGGATGGTTTTGTACGTAATACAAGTATTATAATTTAAGCAACAGAATTGCTTTTGCACTACGCACACAAAATTTGCCAATAAGGACAATATAATTTTTCACTTTTTAATTAAAAAATAAATATTTTACTTACATCTATACTCGGCACGAATAACAAGAATACAGGACCAAACTCACTCATCATAATAATCACAAACGCGTCAAAAAACGCCAAATCTGGTATCATTTTTTGTGTTCGTATACTCGCTTTTATCCTGGTTTCACACCAAGGCATATGTACAAATAAACGCTATCGTCCTAGTTTCACACCATAAAAAATAATTTTTCCGTCAGTATAAAATGTATGTCACTCTTATAATAATTAGTGTAACCTTAATACTATAAAGTGTAGGCATGAAACTATTTTGTAGTACGTTGAAACTACATTTTGTTATACTACAGAAAGTTTTTTTTTGAAACTACAAGTGTAAATAATAAACTAAATAGTCGAATATAATTAGTTTACAAATTACACTACAGGTTTACGCCTTATACTCTTTGGTATACCACTTACACTACAAAGTATACAGTTTAAACTAATTAGTGTTAATTTAATAGTTACTACCCCTAGTATATTTTTAATACAACGCTCATTAAATGTAGACTTTAGGTTTTTTTTTTGGGTGTAAAGCTACAGGCATGTGCTATACCTCGTTTAAAAGTTATTTTGAAATACTTGAACGCCTTTTTAAGTTAATTTGTTTAAATACAATAGTTTAAAAATTTTAAATTTTGTTGTATATATTAGCTCCTATGAGAGCAAATGTAAACAAACAAAAACTTCTGATATCAAATAAAAACACCTCTTAACGAGGTAAAAAATTAGTGACGATCGCACTTTCAACATACAAAAGTTCTGATTTCAACATTTGTGACGAAAAATTATTACACTCGTCATTAAATACACTTTCTAATATTTTATCATTCGACACGCTGCAATAGAAAATGCATGTGAAGGGAAAAAGGCTGGAACAGTTTGCTAGGGCGAAGACCAATATAATCTAATGTCTTTGGTAGGAAATAGGCGTTTTGATTTTTGACAACACAAAAACAACATTTAAAAATGGCACGCAGAATCTGGAATCCCTGGAACTGCACCGATCGAGTGAGCCTTAAACTATAGGTATTTATATTATCTGCAAGGGTATATAAGCTTCGGCTGGTCGACGCTAGCTTCCTTTCTTGTTTAAAGTCCATTCCGTTATAATTTTTACTCCGTAATGTTTTGTTGCCAAATCCACTTCCACTTCTTCTGGCCCTGCTGTCCTCTTTGTATTATCTATTATGTAGCACTTATGTTTTACAAGGTTTGAAGTACTTTTTTTAAATCGATAAACATTTTTGCAAGTTCTGCAGCACACAACACTTTTTAACTCTTGTCCGTTATGGTCATCAATTTTCCCAAAAGTGTTCCATACCTTGCTGCTTCCTCGTTTATTGGTCACGGTGTATTCTCCACTAATTATTTTACATTTTATATTTGCCATCTCGGTCTTAGACAATTCCAGCTAAATGTACCACAAATACAAAAATTAACCATCAATCCTACAAAATTTGATAAATATTCTTACGGTTTCCATTTCCATGCTTACGAAATTATTTTCATACAGTTTCAATATTGATGTTGTGAATGACAGTAAGCACACTACTGTTCATATGGAATTTTAACTGAACACCTTTTTTATGAGGTGTACAGCATGAAAATCGATGAATGATCGTAGCATTCATTTTTAAGGTGTACTCAAAAAAGGTGTACTCATTTCAGTTTGCCTGACACTGTGCACTACACACTTAGTAGACTTTACAGTAAATGTTGAGTACAGTTAATACTGTACAGTATGTATAATTCAATTTGAATAGATTCATGCAGGAGTCTAATATATATCTCATTAATTCGATTACAAAGATGATTTTTCAGTTCTACCGCGTTCGACTTAGAATTTCTTACTCACTTGTTTTGACCTGTCAACTACACACACATGTACATAACATGTTTTACATGTATGTATCCATTTATTGCGTCTTAAGGCATTTTTTGGTGTATTTTGTTCTACTTTTTAGGGCGATTTCGCCCTTAAAAGAAGGCAATTCTATTAGAGTTCGTTCATAAAAATTCGCCCTAAATAATAGGGCATTTTTACCTTTTTGGAAAAACTAACCCTAAAAAATATTTTCCATGGCGATTTTCCTATTTTTAAGGGCTAGCTACCCTAATAATAAGAACATTTTTCGCAGTTTTAGGGCGACCTCTGTTTTAGGGCGACTTTTCTAGTATTTAGGTAAAAATTTCTATGAGTGTAAGAAAAAAAAACCCTTTTTTTTAGGAAAGCTGTGTAATTTTTTGGTATTCTAGTATGGCGGACGCTAAACATGTGCACAAAAGTCGCCGCGGAAACCTCTGTTCGACTTCACGCAGGGACGAGTCTACATTATAAAATATCTTTTGTTTTGGTTTTCTATTCACTAAATTGTTAATAGTGTTGTTAACAAGATTTAATTAAAGTAATTGCAATTGGTATACCAATAATTCGACCGTTAACACTTCAGGCATCTTAAGCCATTGCATTGGAAGAAGCACGCGTGGCCGAGTGGTTAAGATGTCTCTCTATGGTGTGAACGGTCTCGGGTTCGAGTTCAGGTCGAGGTAAGAATTTTTCCTTAAGTCTTTTATATGTTTACAAAAAGTTTTTTCTGTACTTAAAATGCATTGTAATTAAGAAACATTTATAATAAATTTGAATTCAAATTTAACAAATACAAATTTACCCCATTTTCACGATATGATTTGCATTAAAACAGGAAAGAGTTCCTCTTAGTTCACAAACCTAAATGCAAAAGTAATAAAAAAAATCAGTCGAACAAAATTTAAAAAAAAAACAAGAGAGAACGCTATAGTCGGGTGCCCCGACTATCAGATACCCGTTACTCAGCTAAAGGGAGTGCGAGGGAGATGGATATGTAAAACTTTGATCGAGCACAACTTTTTAACGAATGGTCCGATTTGAAAAATTTCTTCTACGTTTCGATAGGTATTGATAAACACAATAAAACTGTGAATTTATTTTTCCAAAATATTTAATGGTGTGGGCGCCAGACACAGAAACACACACACATAAAATCGTTTAAGGCGATTGTGGGCGTTAGGGGGGGTGTGGCCATCGGCTGAAACAAACTTGCGCTGCGTAGGAAGCCCAAAAATATGTGTGGTTGATCCCAACTTTCTAGCTTTTGTATTTTCCGAGATCTCAGCGTTCATTCAGACAGACAGACAGACAGACAGACGGACAGACGGACATGGCTATATCGACTCGGCTAGTGATCCTGATCAAGAATATATATACTTTATAGGGTCGGAAATGCTTCCTTCTAGCTGTTACATACTTTTGCACGAATACAATATACCCCTTTTACTCTACGAGTAACGGGTATAAAAATAAGTTTTAAACAAAAGTTATTGTTTTTTTTCTTTTTTCTTAAACCGTAAAAAATTATTTACCATAATTAATGGCGAGTCGCCGTTGGATGAAAATCATAGGCGATTTTCTTGAATCAATGGCGAATTTCTTGAATCGATGGCGATTTTTTTATGAGTGTACAAAAAAAGTCCACCCTAATGTCAACTGAACCAGCCGCACCAGTCGTTGCTTTAATTGTGGATCACCTTAGGAAGGACTGCAAGACGGAGAGCAAATGCTTTAAATGTGATGTCCAATATATTGGACATAATTCCAAGGACTGCCCACAGGTGACCAGATCTGTGCAAGTAATCAAATCATCAAAGCGCCTTAAAGGGATTAGACTAATCTAATTGGACGTACAGAGTCTTGTAGACACAGAAGCAGACGTTTCAATTGTTTGCCATTCAGTGTTTAAGAAGATGCTCGACGTAAAACTGGAACCGTGCTGCGAGGCCTAGAAATTGTTCAGACGAAACCGGTACTGGGTACCTTCGCGTTCAAGTTTCGGATCACTTTAGATGACAATGGATTCACATTCACCAAGTTGTCAGCGCAGACGGAGAGCGCTGGAGGAGAGGAGCTTATTTCACAGTCATAAATCTGGAAAATAGTTTCTTACATGTACCAGTCGCCAATATATTGCGTTCATAACAAAAAAGGGCTTTATTGAAATCAGCAAAGCTCCATTTGGATTTTGCAACTCGCCCCCGGTGTTGAACCGTTTTGTCAACTGTGTTTTAAAGATCTAATTCAAGGGGACGAAATGCGGATCTACGTTGATAATATAATTATCTTTGCAGAAGAATGCATAATGAAGTTTGACAAAGTACGACAGGAAGCGGCAAAATATGGGCAACGTATCAATTGGAAAAAATTGCATTTATTAGAGAAAAGGATTAGTTCCATGGGTCACACAATAGAGGACAGCAAAATCTGGTCAGGACAGGAAAAAACACCAGCCGTCCAAAAGTTCGCTCGTCCTAAAAAGGTCAAGGATTAACAGGATTTTTTCGCAATTTTGTTTGGGGCTATGCATTAAAAGCTAGACCGCTGACAAATCTTTTGAGAAAGGATGTCGAATTCAAATTCGAAGCATCTGAGATGAACGAGTTAAAAGGTATCTTGTTCCAAGAAGCAGTTCTACGGTTATAATGCAAAGAAGGGCCAACATAACTGTATACTGATGCTTCAATGAACGGTTTCGGGGCATTCTGATGCAGAGATTCGAGGGTGAAACTCATCCGGTAGCATTTTGGAGTAAATAGACTTAATTCGCTGACTCAAAACGCCACATTTATATTCTTGAAGTTAAAGAGGCTTACCTAGCCGTCAAGATGTTTCGCATTTACCTTCTGAGAATTTAATTCAAACTGATAACCGACTATGCACCGTTTTCCCAGACCGTAAAAGAGAAGGATGTACCAAGAGAAGTCGCAGATTGGATTCTATACCTCGAGGACTTCACATTCCATATTGAGCATCGCGCCGGAAAGAAAATTAAACATGTAGACAGTCTCAGTCCCCATCCAGTTAATGAAGACAATGATATCACTGCCACTCTCGAGATACTTAAGTTCAAAGTAGTGGATGGGAATGATGTTATGATTGTACCTTTTGTATTAATATTAATATTATTGTATTAAAAAATTACAAATGTTTATTAAGCCCGCCATTTAATAACTTACAATTTTAAAATTTGTTTATTTATTATTTTTTTGTATTTTTTTTGTAAATTATATATTTATTAAATTATTAAAAAATTATAAAATTTAATAAAACAATTTTTTTTATTTGTTTTTTTTTTAACATTGTTCAATAATTATTTTTTAATTTTTTATTATGAAATGGAGTGTTAAATAAATAATTGTAATATTTTAATAGGATACAAAATCACTTTTTACTTTTTGTCATTCAAAAATTGTCAAAAGACCTAAAACTTTAACTTTTAACTTTTTGACATTAAAGACTGTTAACCGATGAGAAAACATCAACTCCATAAGGATTCGATAAGAGTAAGAGAGTAGCCCTACTTGCTGCGACGTGTTTTCATAGAAAAAAGCCGAGGACTTGTTAAAAAGAATCGATATTCTAAAACGTAAAAATGGCTTAACCCTTTTTAACAAAAACCGATTGTAACTAACAATATGGCGCATATGTTAAATTAAAACAAGAAAAGAAGCTAGCTTCGACCAGCCGAAGCTTATATACCCTTGCAGATAATATAAATACCTATAGTTTAAGGCTCACTCGATCGGTGCAGTTCCAGGGATTCCAGATTCTGCGTGCCATTTTTAAATGTTGTTTTTGTGTTGTCAAAAATCAAAACGCCTATTTCCTACCAAAGACATTAGATTATATTGGTCTTCGCCCTAGCAAACTGTTCCAGCCTTTTTCCCTTCACATGCATTTTCTATTGCAGCGTGTCGAATGATAAAATATTAGAAAGTGTATTTAATGACGAGTGTAATAATTTTTCGTCACAAATGTTGAAATCAGAACTTTTGTATGTTGAAAGTGCGATCGTCACTAATTTTTTACCTCGTTAAGAGGTGTTTTTATTTGATATCAGAAGTTTTTGTTTGTTTACATTTGCTCTCATAGGAGCTAATATATACAACAAAATTTAAAATTTTTAAACTATTGTATTTAAACAAATTAACTTAAAAAGGCGTTCAAGTATTTCAAAATAACTTTTAAACGAGGTATAGCACATGCCTGTAGCTTTACACCCAAAAAAAAAACCTAAAGTCTACATTTAATGAGCGTTGTATTAAAAATATACTAGGGGTAGTAACTATTAAATTAACACTAATTAGTTTAAACTGTATACTTTGTAGTGTAAGTGGTATACCAAAGAGTATAAGGCGTAAACCTGTAGTGTAATTTGTAAACTAATTATATTCGACTATTTAGTTTATTATTTACACTTGTAGTTTCAAAAAAAAACTTTCTGTAGTATAACAAAATGTAGTTTCAACGTACTACAAAATAGTTTCATGCCTACACTTTATAGTATTAAGGTTACACTAATTATTATAAGAGTGACATACATTTTATACTGACGGAAAAATTATTTTTTATGGTGTGAAACTAGGACGATAGCGTTTATTTGTACATATGCCTTGGTGTGAAACCAGGATAAAAGCGAGTATACGAACACAAAAAATGATACCAGATTTGGCGTTTTTTGACGCGTTTGTGATTATTATGATGAGTGAGTTTGGTCCTGTATTCTTGTTATTCGTGCCGAGTATAGATGTAAGTAAAATATTTATTTTTTAATTAAAAAGTGAAAAATTATATTGTCCTTATTGGCAAATTTTGTGTGCGTAGTGCAAAAGCAATTCTGTTGCTTAAATTATAATACTTGTATTACGTACAAAACCATCCATGGAAACAAGTGCTTTGCGCACGCGAAGGAGCCACAAACATATATGTACATTTGTGTTGCGCAAAATACTTGTTTCCATGGAAATACATACATATACGCACAAGAAAATTCTTTAAAAATTAATAATATAAGTATTTTTTAAGGTCCCCCTGTTAAATATCATAATAAAAATGCTGTTAGCTATGTAAGATTAAAATTATTTTAACTAAAAATGTATGAATATTTATAAAATAATAATAAAATAAAATATTAAATAATAATAAAAAAAAAACAATATACAACGAGATTTTATTGGGATTAATTTGTATACCACGAAAAACTAAATAGTATAAATTGTATACTACAGGTAGTGGGGAAATCGTATAGGTCTTATACGAAATAGTTTAAAATGTATACTAACAATCTTGATAATTAGCCTAATAAGTATACTACAGTTTACGAGCTTAGTATAATATGTATAAAAATAGTATAAAACTAAGACCACATAGCATAGCTTTTATACTAAATAGTATAAAAAATAAACTAGCAGCCTAAATTTCAGTACACTGAGTGAGTATAAACTGTATACTCGTTAGTTTAAAGTTGACAACTTCGAAAGTTTCATTTTAATACTTTCGAAGGTGGTAGGTTAATACTCAGAGTATCGAGAAATTTTTGACACTCAATAGTTTAGTTTTAATGTACAAATAGTTTAGATTCTATGGTCATTTTTTTTTTGGTGTAGTAGTGTAGAACTTACGATCTAACGAAATTTAGCTATTTTTAGTTTTTTTCCCGCTAAAGCAGCGGGTTTTTCCGAAAGTCGTAAAACAAAAGTTTCCTATTTGAACCTCCTTAAAACAATTGAAATGATTCCATGACCCCAAATACAGTTTGGATACGCACATACAAAATTTAATGCTTGGGCAGCGTTTATTCTTCTGAGCTGGCAAAAGTGGCTATTTTTGTTTCTGAATAACTTTTAAACGTGACTTTTTACAGTAATGTGTTATATATAAAAATTTAAAGAATCTCAAGGGCTATTTAGTTTAAAGTTTAAAGAAAATCGTTAAAGCCGTTTTTAAGAAAAATACAAAAAGCTAAAAATAAAGTTTGAAAAAAATTTGTTTTGTGCATAACTTTTTCATTATTACGTTTGCACAAATTACATTAAAAAGGCGTTTATAGCATTTCAAAATACCTTTAAAACGAGGTACAGCACAAGTCTGTAGCTTCAGTACTTCAGAAGCTATGGTCTTCCGAATTTTAGCTTTAGGTTTTTCCAAATTTTTAGGACTTTAAAACCAAGTTTTGGGACACACAGACAAACTGACAAACAGAATTAAATTTTCATTTGGACTAGACCCCCACAAATTTGTTTTCGTCATAACTTTTGAACGGAACATCGGATTTTATAATATGACCCCTCATTCAACGCGTATGTATTTTCAATTGGAAAACATCTAAAATAATGCGAGGAGGCATTTATCCCCACCGGTACCAACAGCTCCAAAATTCGAAATTTTCATTTTTTTTATTTTCTCCGCTCTCTCTCCCAAACCAATTGATTTTCTTAAAGTCTTGGTATGCAATCCTGTTAGTTTTTGCAATACCTTTCTATTCGTGTATCACTTTATTGGACCATCACAGCAGATTTTCAATTCTGCGGCTATATATAGTAGTCGTCTTCGCAACCCTCTCCTCTCTCTCCTTGAGCGCTTCGTCAATACATGGACTGCCGTCCATAGTAATTGCAGTCAAACCTCTCTTATTATTGTCCCCAAATACTTTTAAAAGTATGCGGGTTCGCATTTAAAATGCGGCAATTCTGTAGAAGTATTTCATCAGAATACTGGGTTATTTGTAATGCGGCCAACATCTACATAAAGGGCAAGTGCTTCTTCAGGTGAGAAGGGATTTGGTAATTTTACTGGTGTGTCCAACGAGCGTTTTATTTTTTGCCCAGCAGATACGTTTGTATTTATTGTAGAAACAATTTTCGAAGCGGTTCGCATCCCAGATTTATACAGGCTTGAGCTAGTAGCCACCATAAGCTGTTCAGGTGTTTCTTCCTGGAGAAAAGTCGACACTTGTTTGATCTGCGCCTTTAGACACAATTCAGAAAAACCCTTCTTAGGTCGACCAATATCTGTCGTTGACGGGAAATTATGCAAAATAAACGGCATATTAAGCCCTTCTGATTTTTATACCCTTGCAGAGGGTATTATAATTTTGGTCAGTAGTTTGTATCGCAGTGATGGAAACGTTTCCGGCCCCATAAAGTATATATTCTTGATCAGGATCAATTGGGGAGTCGATATAGCCATGTCCGTCTGTCCGTCTTTTTCAATAACGTTTGCGAGCTCAGTTCAAAAGCTAGCGATTTAAAACTTTCACAGTCGTCCTTAAACATGTGTACGCAGATCAAGTTTGAAAATCGCCCCGATCGGACGTCTATAATAATAATCGGAATAATCGGATAAAACTCATAAAATTTAAGATATTTCGCGCTGTTAAAAGCTATTACTATTATTGCATACCTTGATCAGGGTAAAAGCGCGTCCAGGTCGGATTTCTATATCCTATAGCTCCCATAGGAACAACAGGGTGAAATCGATTAAAATTTTTGTTTTTTGGATATTTCGCGCAGTGTATAAGCTATTGACATCAATTTTCCCCAGTCTCATTTATTTACGCATACCTTGATCGATGTTTATGTCATAAAACATCGATGTTTATCGAAGTAAAAAACGTTTTTGACAATTTTTTAATTTCTAACTTGAGTTGTGATAAACGATTTTGGCCATCAACGACTCATTTTACAGGTAATAAAATGCTCTCTTTTTCCTTATACACATCCATTGATTAGTTTAGAAGCTACACTTCGCCAAAGTTGAAAAAGTTAGTAAAAGTAAGTTTTGTAAATGCAGTTTTATTGCACAGAGAGAATTATTTAAGTAATTTATACTCAGATTGAGTATTTTTCTTCTTGAAATTTAAGCAAGAACAGAAATACTCATTCTGAGTCCAAAATACTAACTATCAGTACAAATTTGTCAAAAAAATTTTACTCAAATTAAGTACATTTGTGCCCTATTAAGGACATTTTTTCTCAAAATGAGTACAGTCTGCACTCATTTTAGGAAATTATTTGGCTAGTATTTTAAAAACGAGTATTGCCTTTTCTCAAACTGAGTATTGCAAAATGATTAAATTGAGAAAAAAGTGCTCAATCCGGAGAACTTTCTATCTTGCTTACACTTTATTTTAAGGGCTATACGGTAATTGATAATTGTTTCATAAATATGTGAATAATAAACTGTTATAAATAAAACAAACTTACTTTTTGTTCGACCCAAGTCGCCTTCTCCGTCACTCGAAGATTTAAATTGTAATGCTTGCAATAAATTGGATTTTACATATTTAATGGAATTTGCCTGATTATATCATATTAAAATTATTAAAAAAAAAAAAACCCATATAACAAAAACAAAAAATATATGTGTTTGCCGGCATGGGGATTGAACTCACGACCCGGACGACATTAGCTATCAAATATTTGATGGCAAGAGTCATTTACTCCCTAGGCCAGCCTTTTAGAAGGTTCCTGTGAGTAATGTCAAACTCATTATGAAAATATTTGTACTCAAATTGGTTGAAGAACTTATTTCCTAAAATTAAGGGGTTATATACCTTTTTGAGCGAAAAAATTTAGGGAACTTTGGATTTTTTTTCAGGTGTGTAGCAATTATTTTATGAAACTGAAGTTATTATTTATTGATAGTACATGTTTTTATCGAAACAACAAGCGTTTGATCTTGAAAATATATGAATAATTTACAAAGTTATGGCAATTCTCTCGGAACCCTTTTTGTTTTATAGCGGCTTGCGGTGACCACGATTGCACAAGAACTATTTGATCGATCTTCTTAATTATACCCTTGCAGAGGGTATTATAATTTTGGTCAGAAGTTTGTAACGCAGTGAAGCAGACGTTTCCGACCCCATAAAGTATATATATTCTTGATCAGGATCAATAGGGGAGTCAATATAGCCATGTCCGTCTGTCCGTCTGTTTCAATACCGTTTGCGAGCTCAGTTTATAAGCTAGCGCCTTGAAACTTTCACAGTCGTCCTAAAACATGTGTACGCAGATCAAGTTTGAAAGCCGACCCGATCGGACGTCTATATCCTATAGCTCCCATAGGAACAATCGGATATAGCTTTCACAAAATGAAGATATTTCGCTCAGTGTAAGAGCTATTGACAAGAATCTTTCTAAATCTTATTATTTTACGCATACCTTGATCAGGGTAAAAGCGCGTGCCGATCGGACGTCTATATCTTATAGCTCCCATAGGAACAATAGGGTGAAATCGGTCAAAATTTGTCTTTTTTCAGGATATTTCGCGCAGAATATAAGCTATTCCCATAAAACTTTCCAAATCGTATTTTTTTGTGCGTACCTTGATCAGGGTAAAAGCGCGTGCCGATCGAACGTCTATATCTTATAGCTCCCATAGGAACAATAGGGTGAAATCTGCAAGGGTATTAAAACTTCGGCTTGCCGAAGTTAGCTTCCGTCCTCGTTTTTTTTTAAATTATTCGTAATGATTGTGCCGAGTTCGTGAACGATTCAGTTTTTATGCGTCAATTTTGATTTCGCAGAAAAAAAATTTTTAATAAAATTGTTAGTACTCGAAAAATCAACTTTTTGGAAAAATTGTTACTGTATGCAGAAAAAAGCAAATATTCTTGAAAATAATCGTGTGTTTATCAATGCCTATCGAAATGTAGAAGAAATTTTTCAAATCGGACCATTCGTTAAAATGTGCGATGAAAGTTTTATATCTCTATCTCCCTCGCACTCCCTTTAGCTGAGTAACGGGTATCAGATAGTCGGGGCACCCGACTATAGCGTTCTCTCTTGTTTTTTTATATAATTACACAAAATGTAATTTATATATTATATATATATGAAGTAATTGTTTTTATATAATTACGAAAAATTAATAGTTAAGTTCAATATGCAACATATACACCCAGAGAAATGTGGGACTATTTTTTAGGTAACGTATGACCAAAAAAATTTTAATAGACTAAAATTTCAGATTTAGGTTTTATTTATTTTTAAAATATTAGCATGTGGACTATGTTCCTACTTTTTAGGTAAAGCAAACAACATTTTTATAGGCCATCGTAACCTTAAAATTGGTCCATTAGACCTAAAATTTAGGAATAGTTTGAATTCGATTTTTACTTACAATTAAATACAAATATTGGTCCTTAATATTAATAAACAAATTATTCGCTTTTTTAAGTTCAATATTCAAAAATATTATTAGACTTAGCTTAAAGCTAGTTATGGAAAATTTTCAATATATAAAATCAATACCAACGTGGACTATTTTCCTACTTTTAAGGTAATAGTGGACTATTCTAAAAATAGAATTCGCCTGTGCCCCTAAAATTAGCCTTTGTTTTTGCCACAGGGCTATTAAATAGTTCCGTAGACCAGAGGCTAGCCTATTGGACTCTCGCGCAGAAGACCGGGGATCGATTCCCACCGAGGACAAAATAAAATGATTGTTTTTTCAGAAAGATAATATATTTATTTATCCGAATAAACAATACAAACAATAAACAATTATGTTACTATCAATAGTAAAAATTTAAACTTTTTTGAAAATATCTAATTTTTAGGTAATTCTGACCTAAAAATCTAGTCCACTAACCATTTTTATACCCTTGCAGAGGGTATTATGATTTCAGTCAGAAGTTTGCAACGCAGTGAAGGAGACGTTTCCGACCCCATAAAGTATATATATTCTTGATCAGCATGACAAGACGCGTCGATCTAGCTGTGTCCGTCTCCGTCCGTCTGTCCGTCCGTCTGTTCGTCCGTCTGTTTCTACGCAAACTAGTCTCTCAGTTTTAAAGCTATCGCGCTCAAACTTTCTCAAAAACAACCGTCAAAAAATTCTAGCTTTGGTGTTTTTTGAAATATTACCTTCTACTTTTGGGAATACGATTTTTTAAATATTTCTGAAATTCGAATAAAATTTTTTTAAAATCGGAAAGCTATATCATATAGCTGCCATAGGAACGGTCGGAAAATTAAATGGAAATTAATAGGAAAAAAATTATATCTTAGTTGACTTTTATTACATTCTCTTTTTCTCTCTGATATGGCTTTTCTTCAACATTTCAAAATTTCGTATTAAATTTAACAAAATTCGGACGGCTATATTAAATAGCTGCCATAGGAAGGATCAAAAAATTAATGCCAAAGTAATACGAAAGCAGTTAAAATTTGGATTGTTGTAACATAGACGCAAGTAAATTTAAATTAATGTTTTTGTAAATAAATAGGAATGATCTGCAAGGGTATAAAAGCTTTGGCTGGCCGCAGCTAGCTTCCTTTCTTGTTTTAGGTAACGATTACCAAAAATAAATCCAAGACTGCTTACAAAATTTAGTCCACATGACTAACATTTTAGGTAATGCATGGCCTTGGCTCGTTTTTCTGGCCATGATTCCTGAAATTTTAGGTATTTGGCCCCTTCTTAGTCCATTTTGTTTTCTGGGTGTATAAAGTATATATATTCTTGATCAGCATAACTCGACGAGTCGATCTAGCCATGTCCGTCTGTCCGTCCGTTTCTACGCAAACTAGTCTCTCAGGTTTAAAGCTATCGGGCTCAAACTTTTCCAAAAGTCTTCTTCCTATTGCAGGTAGTATATATGTCGGAACCGATCGGATCGGGCCACTATATCTTATAGCTCCCATAGGAAGGATCGAAAAAAAAAACGTAAAAAAAATCTAGCTTTGGTGTTTTTTGAAATATAACCTTCTACTTTTGGGAATACTATTTTTATAATATTTCTGAATTTCGAATAAAATTTCTAAAAAATCGGATAACTATATCATATAGCTGCCATAGGAACGGTCGGAAAATTAAATGGAAGTTAATAGGAAACAAATTATATCTTTGTTGACTTTTATTACATTCTCTTCTTCTCTGGGATATGGCTTTTCTTCATTATTTAAAAATTTCGTATAAAATTTAACAAAATTCGGACGGCTATATCATATAGCTGCCATAGGTAGGATCAAAAAATTAATTATACGAAAGCAGCTAAAATTTGGATTGTTGTAACATATACGCAAGTTAATTTAAATTTAATGTTTTTGTAAATGAATAGAAATGATCTGCAAGGGTATATAAACTTCGGCTGGCCGAAGCTAGCTTCCTTTCTTATTTTTAAGTTGTATTTGTCTCCCAAGGACTTAAATTTTATGATAGACTTCATCTCGGGTGCATGTCATAACTCCCGGTGTCATAGCGCCTGTGGGCGTTATAACACTTTTGAGTGTGTCATAAGGCCCACGGGCCATATGACACTTTTTAGTGTGTTATACCGCCCGCGGGCGCTATGACACCTATGGCAGCTATATGATATAGCCGTCCGAATTTTGTTAAATTTTATACGAAATTTTTAAATAATGAAGAAAAGCCATATCCCAGAGAAGAAGAGAATGTAATAAAAGTCAACAAAGATATAATTTGTTTCCTATTAATTTCCATTTAATTTTCCGACCGTTCCTATGGCAGCTATATGATATAGTTATCCGATTTTTTAGAAATTTTATTCGAAATTTAGAAATATTTAAAAAATAGTATTCCCAAAAGTAGAAGGTAATATTTCAAAAACCACCAAAGCTAGAATTTTTTGACGTTTTTTTTTTCGATCCTTCCTATGGGAGCTATAAGATATAGTTGTCCGATCCGGTCGGTTCCGACATATATACTACCTGCAACAGGAAGAGGACTTTTGGGAAAGTTTGAGCCCGATAGCTTTAAAACTGAGAGACAAGTTTGCGTAGAAACAGACAGACAGACGGACCGACGGACAGACGGACATGGCTAGATCGACTCGTCTAGTCATGCTGATCAAGAATATATATACTTTATGGGGTCGGAAACGTCTCCTTCACTGCGTTGCAAACTTCTGACTGAAATCATAATACCCTCTGCAAGGGTATAAAAAAAAAACCTAAGTATTTGATCCTTAAGCCTAGTACTCAGTACGCCGAAAACTGCTAGCTAAGCATAGGAGTAAGCGAGAGGCAAATAGGTAGCTAAAGCCTTTAGCCGGGGACTTTTTTCACCGCGGTACTCAGTTGAGCTAAGGAAATGGTAAGGAAATACTAAAAAATACCAGATTTAGCGGATGAATTCCGATGAACGCCTTTAGCCGCCGCCCAAAGAATAGAAATTTTGATCTTTGGCTGTGTTTGTGCAGAAGCTGTGTGCCAATAACAAATTATAAATGATGGAAGACGCCAAAAACCAATGGAAAACTTCCTGTAGGAGTTGTGCCAATACATATCGCCATGCCAACAGCAAATTTAAAGGTTGCGACCCAGGTCGGCTCAATATCTTGTAATATTTTAAAATTGGCGCCAGTTGATTTGTTTGCTGTTTGTGAACCCAGTTGATTTACAATAAGACCATGCTACATGCAAAGCGGGTGAACTCTGAAAACTTCGGTCACACTACAAAAGAATAATATTTTTCGACTAGTGAAACTCTTAGCCGAACTGAGTACTAGGCTACAGAACTGACTATTGATCGAAAATCATATTGATCGAAGCAGCAGCAACAAGTTTTAACTTAAATTGCCCCTTTCCCCTCCCCTTTCCTTTCCTCATAGCACTTCCCCCTCCCCCTCATCAATTTTCTTGGATGTTGCTCTCTCGGCCGTCGCGCTCTTGGCATCCGCTCTCTCGGCAGGCTCCCGCAAAATGCGACGCAATAACTTAGAAAATCTAAATAAATTCTTTAAAAATACTACAAAAACATTTTAAAAACTTGAAAAATTATTCTTAAGCATTTGGGCCACAGAATAACTAATTATCCAAAAATCATCTTGATCGGAGCAGCGGCTTAGATTTTTTAAATCGAAAAGTTAACTTTAAATGTAGCCCCCAAATTATGGGGGATATCGAAATTTCATTTAGAAATCTAAATAGGCCTTTTCAATACCTAAAATTCGGCATATTCCAAATTTCAAAATTCCAACCACTTTAGAAGTTAAGAAATCAAATAGACCAAATTTTGTTCTTTTAAATATTAATGTTGGAGCTGATTGGGGCCACTGGGGAACATGTCGGATCTTAGTGGGCGGTTAGATCCTCAATGGAATACTGTGCAAAAATTTGGTTGCTATAGCTCTTACGGTTTGGGCTGTAGTCGTATCCCCTTAAAAATCGGTCTTTCATTTTATAATCTTTAGAGATAGATTCCTTTTCCTGTGACATTATTTCTAACAGATTCAGAGTAATCGAGTAACGGATATGAAGATAAATTTGTAGGTAATATAAATGTTTTGTTGGTGTTTATTGTACTTAAATATTATTACACGAGAAAAAATGTATTTTTAATGTAATGAAGTAATTGAAAGAAATTGTCAATTACATAAGTGCAGAACGATTGATTAACAAGAAAATTCACATGCAGCAAGGTAATTTTTATAAACAATTTTCGGCCAATCGCAATTGATAATAATACACAAAATTGTTTAAATTGCTAAAGTGATATCTCATTTCCCTAGTATCCTTCCAGATTTGTGACATTTTGTGACAGTTTTTAACTGTTCAGTTATGAAGTTATATTATGAAGCTCCACCACGTGAATTTTAGTTAGGACTAGTTAAGGATTAATTCAACTAGTAAGTTTTAAGCATATATATGGATTTTTTATGATGTATAAGTTTGAGTATGCTTCTGTGGATTACGCTTGTGAGTGAGTGTTAATTTAAAATACATATGTAACTAGAAATCAGGACTGATTATTCGCAGTGAGCTCTATTTATTTTTTGGGTCGCCGATCATTACCGGCAGATCGCTGGCCGCCGCGGACATAGCCTCACGACGCAGACGTTTCATTTCCATCAACTGTTTTCTTTGGGCTTCCCGCTTTAATGCCGCTGCCGAATTTGGTGGAAGAGCTCTGGATCCTTTTACACTACCGTTGTTCATCTTTCCAGTTGTTTTCCCTTTTAAGGCTCCAATCTTTGCGGATTGTGTCGTTCTCGTTGGTACTGGGATCACATTAGCCGACTCAGGCATGCGCTGCGTAAAACACAAGACTAGAAAATATAAAAAGCCACAAATGGATTGTTCGGCACTAACCTTCCACTCGTTGGCTTTTAGGTGCTCAATATCAGCGAAAATAGAATCCACGTGTTCCACCTGCAAATAAACCATGTCCCAGAATCCTTGTAAATCGTCAACTGTTGTTGGAAACTCATCCTCCGGGGAGCGATTCAGATTGTTGTGGCAAAGGCCTAGAATATTAAAATCATTAACGTGATGTGGGTTCTTATCTTAGCTTAACCCACCCTCGAACTGTTTCATTTTCTGCGTTACCAAAAGGCGGGCTTTACCCGACGCAGACCGCAGAAGCCCAAAGGTATCCTCTGTGATGTCCGGATTTGTCTGTGGAATATAACGGAAAAAATAATAATAATAACAAATGCCAATTTGAATAGGTATTCTAAATAAGTCAAGAATGAGAGTTCCCTTCGGGCAAGCGTTGTGAAAATTGAATAGTAACTATTTTGGGTGTCTCAAGTCTTCTTACCACTTCCAATAAGTGTTTGTTAAGGGGGGGCGTTTTGCGGTGTTAACTGTATCTCCGCCAAAAATGATCGGAATTCTATTTTGTTTATACCTTTCGCTTACAAATTAAAAAAAAAAACCAGCCCCTGGGAAGCTCGATTGTTAATTTTTTTTATTTTTAAAAATTTGTTCACTATTTCCGCCAAAAATTCCATTCTGCTTTTATTTTTTATCTTTTAACTTTAAAAATTTTTTTAAACGTTCAAAATCAAAAATTATTTTTTTTTTTTTTTGAGAATTATACGAATTTTAGCCTAACTTCTAAAGTTTTTGTCCGTTTGACTTACAACTTTTTTTGTAGAGTCTTAAGATGGTTTTAACTTAACCTATAACAAATTGCACCTACACTTTGTCAGTTGAACGCAAAGGAAAAAGTTCCATACGTAATTTGTTGGCAGAAATTGAGAGGGTTTCGTATTCTGCCGCAACTCAATTAAAGTACAGCGCTGGGCAGACATCGAATTTAAACCAGGGACCGAAATTACTATGATAATACCCGTTACTCGTAGAGTATAAGGGTATATTGTATTCGTGCAAGTGTGTAACAGGGGGAAGAAAGCTTTTCCGACCATATAAAGTATATACATATATTCTTGATCAGGATCACTAGCCGAGTCAAACTAGCCATGTATGTCTCTCCGTCCGTCCGTCTGTCTGTCTGTCCTAGTCCTAGTGTTGGGTTGCTCATGAGCGAGTGAACAAAAAAAAGTTGCTCACTAAACTGGGTGAGTGAACACGTTTCTTCGAACTTGTTCTTTATTGTTCCCTTGCACCTTTTTGTTTACTTGCTCAGTTTTTCTCTCTTATTTGATTGTTTTAGTTCACTTGCTAAGTTGATCTCTTGCTGTTTTTGGCTCAAACATTATTTTTATTTTACTATTTTAATGCATTTTGCATACTGTTTTACAGTCAATCAGCTGTTTTCTCAGAGCCAGTGGGGACAGAACAAGTGAGCAAGTGAACAAGTGAGCAAGTGAACAAGTGAGGAAGTGAACAAGTGAACAAGTGAGCAAGTGAACAAGTGAGGAAGTGAACAAGTGAACAAGTGAGCAAGCTAACTAGTGAACAAGTGAGCAAACTGAGTGAGTTGACTCATTAAGAAAAAAAGAGAAAGTGAACATGTTCACCCAAATGAGAAGTTTTTACCCAATTCCGTCCGGATGAACGCTGAGATCTCGGAACTATAAAGGCGTGAAGAATGGCATGGACGGAAACGTCTCCTTTACTGAGACGATATAATAAACACCCACAATCGCTTACAAAACAACGGTTTGTCTAGCTTCCACAACCAAATCATTACTCTTCTAAAACAATTAATTTGTTTTTTTACATCAGAGACGAGGGGGTCTAAAATCATTAAAAATTTAATAAGGTCATATATGGACAGTCTCTATTATAACCAAACCCACAAAACACTTAAAAGCTAGAATCGGTCTAGCGCCCGCATTTTTTAAGTTCTATGAACGACGAATGGGGCTTTCAGGTAAGTTCTCATAATAATAACATGTAAGTTTTATTGTTTAAAGTTCCCACAGGGTGCTGTTTTACTTGAGGGTATAACATTTTTGGTAATTGTCTGAAACGCTTGCTAAAGTAAAAGTAGCTAAAACAATCATTATTCGCGCGAAATTATAATTTAATCTTAGTTCCTTCAACCAACGCTCCAAAAAACTAAATAATTCTTTTCCCTACACTACCAGGATGTCTGCAGTTTATTGGGCAAACTTAGTAAACTGCACGTGAACAGTGTCTCCTTTGATGCTTTTACCAAAACGTGGCTAAATTCCTGTGTCAGACTGCGAAATATTTGCTGGAAATTATGTTATCTATAGATGTGACCGCTCATTGCGTCTTGGCGGTGGTGTTCTCATTGCCTTAAGTCCGATCTTGTATTTCAACGTGTTCCGATAATCGGTATGGACAGCAAATTAGAGTTTGTTGCAGTTCGGATTAAGCTTCATGATTATTTTGTTTTTATATCATGCTCGAATATACACTCAAAAAAATTTTTTTTCTTAAATATAGAAAAATTTCTAAAAAGAGAAAAAAATTTCTAAACTTCAGAAAAATTGTCTTTAAAACGATTTTTTTTGAATTTCTTTTTCTGAAATGTAGAAAAATAAATTTTTTTCTAAAAATATAATGTTTTGTTTTCTTATATTCCTTTCTTTATTTGAGGGTTAAAACCTTACCTAATAGAATATTGTTTTTCTAAAAAACAGAAAAAATGTTTGAAAATTTTTCAAACATTCAGAAAAATATTTTTCTAAAATAAAAGAAAATGTAACCTCATTCCATTGGTTTTACTTCTTATTCACTTTTTAGAAAATTTCCTTTAAAACTAAGAAAAAATCGCCTTTAATCGAAGAAAATTTCCTAGGGGTCTAATGCGTGCGTGCATGAATATGTTTTACAAGCTTAGAACCGTAAGTGTGAGTTTAATCCCACGTCGAGACAAAAATTTAATGGTGTCTATTTTTTTTAATCCGTAATATTTACGTGTTAATAAAAAAATGCAATGATGTATAAGTTATTCAAATTTGAAACAATCATTTACGGCTACTATTGTAACATAATAAAATATATATTTGTTAATAAATATTAATGTTAATCAATAATTTTTAACAAACACAATTAAATGGACAACTAGAGGGGAATAACTAGAAGAGAGTCAGATCAATTTGACTAAAAGTAAGAGAACAAAATGTGAATAGACTTTCTACAGCGCCTCACGTTATGCTTCCGTGGCGCAGCTGGTAGATTGATTGACTGCAAACTGTGAGGCAAGCGGTTCGATTCCCGCGCGCGGCGACCAAGATGCTTTTCTCAAAATAGTAAGTTATTGGGTTTGTATATTTATAATTTGTAATTTGTATACTCATTTCAGTTATAATTACAGGACCAATTTGAAACCTAAAGTGCATTAACATAATAAACATATAATATCACCCACCCATGTGGTCAATTAAAGGAAATTAAAATAAGACGACAAACAAGAACGAAAAACAACAACCCAATTCCGATTGCCTAAGCAAGATTTTGGTATTTTCTAGAAAAATATTTGTCTATATTTTAAAAAAACAGTATTTCTATTTCTTTGAAAACCTTTATTTCTAAATTGTAAGACAACAAATTTTTACTTTCTAGTAAAAAATTTCTAAATTCCAGATTTTTTTTTTTTTTTTTTTTAAACGCCTTTGTTATTAAGAACCTACTTTCTTTAATATAGACAAAATCGCCATCGATTTTCTAAAACCAAGGGCGATTTTAGTCGTTTTTTTTTTTTGAGTGCACGTATTATGCACGTATGATATTAGCCTCTACCGTCAGCATTTAGCTCAAATACAGAGCATTCATTCAACCCTTGGTAATAACGATCATCTTATTGTTATGGGCGACTTTAACCTGCCATTTCTTGGATGCCCTTAACTGATTAAATTGCTCTCGTTTCCCCCACTGCCCATGAGTTTCTCCACGGTCTTTTTGACCTTTCATTGGGACAAGTCAATTCTGTCTTGAACTGCTCCAATAAAGTTTTAGACCTCATTTTTGCATCGGAGTTCGCCAATGCATACGTAACTCGAACTAGCCCTCTCTCCAATCCTGAGGACGCTTACCATCCTACACTCGAGGTTACCTTAGAAGCATCAGCTCCATTACTTTCATGTCTCGAAATCAAACCACCATCTTTTCGCTGTTTTCGAAGAGCTAAATTCGCAGAAATGAATAGTCATTTATCGGAACTGGAATGGTCTTTTATGGATTCAAACGATGATCCCTTACATATTGTAGAACAGTTTTATGGTATACTCTATTCAGCTTTCGATACGTTCGTTCCCTCATTTCTGCAAACGCGTCTCAAAAGCCCCCTTGGTTCTCCCGTAGACTCTCTCCATGTCCACCCTTTTTAAAAAATTTAAAAGAAATTGACCATTCGAGGTATCTAATTGCTCGTTCAAATTTCTTAGTCCACAATTCCGAATGTTACGATAGTTACCTAAACCGTTGCAGAATTGAATACCAGGACAACCCCAAGCTGTTCTACGCATTTGTTAATTATACCCGTTACTCGTAGAGTAAAAGGGTATATTGTATTCGTGCAAAAGTATGTAACAGCTAGAAAGAAGCATTTCCGACCCTATAAAGTATATATATTCTTGATCAGGATCACTAGCCGAGTCGATCTAGCCATGTCCGTCCGTCCGTTTGTCTGTCTGGATGAACGCTGAGATCTCGGAGCTAGAAATTTGGGATTAACAACACAAATTCTTGGGCTTCCTACTCAGCGCAAGTTTATTTTAGCCGAGCGCCACGCCCCCTCTAACGCCCAAAATCGCCTTAAAGGATTTTATGTGTGTGTGTGTCTGTGTCTGGCGCACACACCTTTAAATATTTTGGAAAAGTAAAAATGCAGTTTTATTGTGTTTATCAAATACCTATCGAAATGTAGAAGAAATTTTTCAAATCCGACCATTCGTTAAAAAGTTATACCCGATCTAAGTTTTATATATCCATCTCCCTCGCACTCCCTTTAGCTGAGTAACGGGTATCTGATAGTCCTGGCACCCGACTATAGCATTGTCTCTTCTTTTTATTTGTTATCCCTCCTTAATTCGTATTTTCCTGAAGTTTGGAAGGAATCTTTTATCCTCCCACTTCATAAAAGGGGAAGTAAATCGGACGTTAAAAACTACCGCGGTATTGCAAAACTAAGCCGATCCCCAAGTTTTTTTGAACAGCTTATTACCGCTCAGCTACAGCACCAATGCAGCTCGGTAATGTCACCAACTCAGCATGACTTTATAAAAGAAGGGTCAACAACTACAAATCTTCTTGAATTAACTTCAGTCATCAGAAGTGCTTTTAAAAATAATAACTAAACTGACTTCAGTAAGGCTTTCGATTCCGTGAACCACCAGTTATTATTGAAAAAACTAATACTATTAGGATTCCCGATCACGGTGACTAAGTGGATTTCAACATACCTGTCGAAAAGGACTCGGAGAGCAGTTTTTAAAAACACAATCTCTAACCTTGTTCACGTGACCTCTGGGGTTCCGCAAAGAGCCAGCTAGGACCCTTAGTGTTTGGAATTTTCATAAACGACTTGCCTCAAGTATTTCTAAATTCTCATGCTATGATGTATGCTGACGACGTAAACTTTTTTTTGCCGTTATCGAATCCCAATTCCCATGAACTTTTGCAAGCCGTTCTAAGCAATCTGCATTCTTGATGCATTCTGAACTTACTGGTTTTAAACAACTCTAAATGTAACTTTATGTCCTTTTATCGGAAGAGGCTTCTCCTCACTACTCGTCACTTTCGACCTATTGCCCTCGATATTTGTAAGACGAATCTTGAGGTACATGATCTTTTCTCGTTTTATGTTCTCAAAATAACGAACTGTATTTCTTAATATTTTCTGAGTGCTCTGTTAATTTAATTGTAAAAAAAAACATACTAACTCAGTTGTCATTGCCCCCTCCCACTTGATGTAAGTCGGGTACTTTGTTTATGTTGACAGATTCTTGCTCACTTTAATGTAATAAATAAATAAATAAAACGTGCGGCCGAGGAAACGGTTTTAAGAGAGTTTACTTACAGACAAGGCACCTGCATATTTTTCCGCAAGAGAGGCCAGCGCCAGCAGACGAATTTGTTCGTCTTTCAGTATTTGAAGAAAGTAGTTACCGTCCTTGACATCTGCTGGAAGGAGCATTTTTTTAGCGCTAACATATTCCTCATAATCCAACGCGACTAGTTTCTCGGCCTTATGGTTGACTTCATCATTAGGTCCAGAATCTGACATAGACTGACTGTCGTCCCTTTTAAGCTGTATCTCAGGTTCGATACATGATCGAGGTCCACCCCTTTTGGGTGACACAGTAGCCAGCTGTGCGCGGAACTCAAGGCTAAGGTGCCTGAAAACAGGCAGGTCTATATCTCCGTCTTTATCTGAAAAAGGCAAAGGGTCTGCCAACCGCGCCGTTGCACTCTGTGAGCAGTTATGTTGCAGTTTTCTCCGGAACTCCCCGTAGTCCTTACTAGGCGAAAGCTGCTTGAATTTTCGAGCCAACTCCGAGCTTTGCGGGGATTCGATATCGCGTCGTTTTGTTTCCGACCTCCCTGTTCCATGAGATGAAGACTGCACGTGCTTTTTGGGGCTGTAAAAACCCTGGGCAAGTGCACCTGGCCCGTAAAGACGCTCCACTCGCTGCTTTATAAAGCTTCCGTTTCCATTGACCTGGGCCGATTCCAATCCGTTATCCACGCTGTAGCCATTATTATTATTGTTGGACTCAATGGATTTGTATTTCCTGGCCGGAGAGGGCATACTATGCAGCAATGGAGCCGCCAAGGAATGACTGCCCTTGCAGTACTGTAGACTGCTGGTGGAGGGACGTATCGGAGAAACTTCACGCGACTTGTTAATATCCTGGCGGATCTTCGAGTCGTAGGTGGTCAGGTTGGAATAGCCGTTGACGCAGCAGGCCAGGCTCAAATAGCTGGGCTTCTTTTCGACAGCCGCAGTTTCTGGAGAATTGGCACCGGTTTTAGTAATGGCGACATCGGAGCTCGGCTCTCGGTCGGACTCCACGACTACAGGCGACAGCACCATACGTACCAGCCCAGCCGACCCGGAATCCACGTAGGCGGAGGTTGTGTGCTGGGGCTGCTGAGGGGAGCGTAGTACACAGCGCTCCCGAAGGTTGGCGGTAAAGTCGCGAGTTATATCCTTTACTGAAAGCGGCGTGGGGAAATTTAGGCTGCCACTGGTGTCTGCAAGGGGACGGAGCCGAGGTTAGCCACAGGTGGGATACATGCATATTGATGTTATACCTGATATGTCGGAGTCGGCGTCTACATCAAGTGAACAGCTGCCAATAGAATCCAGACTGCGATCCATGAAAACCTTGTCTGTGGAAAAGAATGCGTTGAATTCATAAGCCAGTGGAGTTAACAAGAGATTGTTTCCATCCGGAAGCCATGACCAATAATTATGTGATGACGCCCACGTTCATAAGAAATTCACCAATTTGCACAAAACAAGCCATCAAAGCAACGAACGAACTAATTATTCGCAATTTATGCCAAGCAGAAACCCGTCCAAGTGGCTGCAGCCCTAATTAACATAAACATTTTTTTAATTTTTGTATCGAGTTGGAGCTGACGTAATACGGCTTCTTCTTAAGCCGAGGTTGACATTGTGTCCGCAACACAGTAGATGGGAGCAGCTCTAACGGAACATTTATAGTTCCGCTTTGCTGACTTTTCACCGTTTTTCTCGTTCTTTCGATCTCTTTCCAGAGTGCCAGAGCCATACATATGTACATATGTATGTATATACATACAAATGTACAACCTGGAACACTTGGCACCAAAATACTATTTATAATTCATTAGAGATATAAGACATTACTGGACTTTCAGAGTTTACAAGACACAAAATCTTAACGAAACGGACGCAGTAGACACATACACGTAGGTTGGTAGCATTTCACACATCAATGATCTTACGCAGCCAACTCAGAAAAAGATCCAATCGAACACGGGCCAATTCAAGTCTCCAGACCGCTAAAACTTGTTAAAAATTAGCTGCACTTCAAAAGTACCAAAAAAACAACACTGCAGTTGTGTGGCCCTGACCTAACCGTTGAAAACCCCGTTCGTTAACGACAAAAAAATTTAGATTTTTCGGTCCTTTAGTATTTTTTGAGATAGTTTCGGTCGAAAGTGGAATGGTGGAATTGGCTTGCTGGCTTATACCCTCTGCACACAACCGCTTAAGGGGGGATACATATTAAACTATAATTTTTCATGTTTTCCGTGATTTTATTTTATATTTTTCATAATGGCGGACGTGGGAATTTTTTGTCAGATTATATTAAAAAAAAGTAGGCCAGCTGCGGATCGTCCACGGGTCGCTGTGCTGTGTAGATCCGATTTTTATGAAACCAAGTTTATTTTGTTAAGAAATAATGTAGAAACTGTCTGAACCTAACTTACAAAGAATATCTCAAAAACTCTGGTTGTGGCCCTCTTTCAAAGTCAAAAATTAATTTGTTTCATATTTTTATACCCTTGCAAGGGTATTATAATTTTGGTCAGAATTTTGTAACGCAGTGAAGGAGACGTTTCCGACCCCATAAAGCATATATATTCTTGATCAGGATCAATAGGGGAGTCGATATAGCCATGTCCATCTGTCTGTCTGTTTCAATACCGTTTGCGAGCTCAATTTAAAAGCTAGCGATTTGAAACTTTCACAGGCAGAGGTCAGTCGAGCCCCACCCCGCATTACACCGATCAGGTTAATTTTTTTTTCAAAATTTCGTGCTAATTCGGGCCTAATTCGCGAATTTCGTGATCGAGTGAAAAACATTTTTTTAATTACCCAAAATGCGGGGTGTAGAACGGCAAACGGCCTACACCCCGCATCAAGTCCTGATCATACTAGATGAAAATTAAGTACCACATAATTTCGTGCTAATGTTGTGCTGGCGAGACTTTCGTGCTCAACGGGAAAATTTTTTTTTTCGTTTGGCGAATCCGTAGATCCTGTTTCATCTATCAATGCGTTGTCAATCATCTTAAAATTCAATGATTATGGTCAATAAATAACATTATTATACTGATCACTCAATCAATCTATGTATTATAAACATACCTTAAAGACGCCATTCAAAATGCACGGTGATCACTTAAGTCGGTTAACGATTCCACAACAAAACTTTCACTGGGGTAAGACACAATAAGCACCCTTGATCGGTAAAAGGCCGTGTTTTAAGAAAAGTTTCTTACGACATGGAGAGCGCTATTCCTTACCTTTATTTTAGTGTGACCGGGTTTTTATGGATGCATTATCAAATTCTTAACGAATAATTCTTACGTCTATGAATTTAAACGGGGTTGGCAGTGCCGACAATTAATGCGTTTATGCGATGCCCAAATCACGATTTAATTTCGAAGTTTTAGCTTATCCGCGTGTTCATAAACACTGTTAAGTGATTTCGGATAAGAAAGACAATAATTTCTCTGATATCCCAGGGACATCGCCGATCACATTATGCCGAAATATAATATGTTGTTACAAAATTGAATCTTAATTTCGAAAGATAATTACTTGCACTTCTCAAAAGAAATGGCCAAAAAAAGAATTAAACAAAAAAAACAAATCGAATTTTGGGGCACTTTGGGGTCGTTTTTTGTTCTACAAAGTACCCCTTACGCGGCTGCCAATTATTTTAGTAATTACTGTGATTTTTTTTAGATTTTTAGGTCAATCCGTTCTGGGTGGAATTTGCTACTGACAAAATTTTATCCTTACAATTATATTAGTTCAGAGATAATAAATATTATTTGTGTATCATAAAATTATTAATTTGTTTTTTTTATTTAATTCAACTTTATTTAATTTTATTGCTGAAGAGTCAACAGGAAGGATTAACTATAGAACCAATAAGAAAGGAAAAGACCGAAAAACGAATTTAATGCAAGCATTTGAAATTAATTCTAATGCTCCTGCCAGGAATCTTCGTACCTTGTTACCATTTCTGGAACGTGCTGTCAGGACAAATTATGCTCGCAATGAGCCATTAGTAAGGGCTCTTAGAATGTTTAATTCCTTACCTACAAGCATTAGATTCCCAAGTGAAGAAGGTAATATTTCAAATAAACACCGAAGCTAGAATTTTTTAACGATTTTAACGGTTCCGACTTATATACAACCTGCAATAGAAATAAGACTTTTGGGAAAGTTTCATCCCGATAGCTTAAAAACTGAAAGACTAGTAGAAACAGACAGACAGACGGACATGGCTAGACCGATTCGTCTAGTCATGCTGATCAAGAATATATATACTTTATGGGGTCGGAAACATCTCCTTCACTGCCCTCTGCAAGGGTATAAAAATTTTCCCGTTGAGCACGAAAGTCGAGCTTTTGGATTTCGCCAGCACAAAATTAGCATGATATTATGTGGTACTTCATTTTCATCTAGTATGATCAGAACTTGATGCGGGGTGTAGGCCGTTTGCCGTTCTACAGCCCGCATTTTGGGTAATTAAAAAAATGTTTTTCACTCGAGCACGAAATTCGCGAATTAGGCCCGAAATTAGCACCAAATTAGCACGAAATTTTGAAAAAAAAATTAACCTGATCGGTGTAACTGCTCAACTGACCTCACAGGCAGATCAAATTTGAAAATGGCCCCGATCGGACGTCTATATCCTATAGCTCCCATAGGAACAATCGGATGTAGCTTTCAATAAATGAAGATATTTCGCGCAGTGTAAAAGCTAATGACGTATTTTTTTTTGCATACCTTGATCAGGGTAAAAGCGCGTGCCGATCGGACGTCTATATCCTATAGCTCCCATAAGAACAATAAGGTGAAAAATTAAACAATTTTATTTTTTCCAATTATAAAATATTTTGTAGTTTATTATCATGTTGCTAGTCAAACTTTAATTCGTGAAATCAGCAAGGGTATTAAAACTTCAGCTTGCCGAAGTTAGCTTCCGTCCTCGTTTTTGTTGTTTTTGCTTAACAAAAAATACTTTTACTTGCTAATTTCTACAGGTAGGTTCAGACAGTGGGCAATTTCATTACAAACATTTGTTTAAAGCAGCATTACTTTTTTAGATACACAATCCGCAGCTGAGCAAAACATGGTTTCGAGAAAAACGCATTCAAAGTAATGAAGTAAATGTATCTACTGCACAAGGAAGGTGGGTGCCGTCATCCTGGTATAAGTTCCAAAATAGTTGAAATTTCTTCGTGAAACTTTAATGACACATTCTTAAAGAGTTATTCTACAAATTTAGGAAATAAAAAAATTGAATTTTTTTGTCTATATGTATCTCTTTCCTTAAAAAGCTTACTTTACAGATCTCCGTCCATATCCTCCACGACATCAGACAACAAGACAAACAAAACAGTAAACGTTTACCACAATATTAAAAAATATACAAGAAATGTTTAAAACAAAAAAGGAGATTGATAAAGAACAAATTTATGAAAACGTTGATGTTTCCATCGATGTTGCTTGCTGTCAAAGAAAATATATAAATAATTTAATTCTACATCTATACACATTTACTGTTGTATACTATATCCAATTTTTTAATTTTTTACCTGTATTTAAAACGCCAAAACAAATTAATTTGTAACAATTTGGAAGTCATGCGTCGTAGGAGGGTAGAAAGAGAATAAAATAGTTTTTTTTTCTGTTCTTATTGGGATCACCAATGAATTTTAAGCCTAGTACTCAGTACGACGAAAACTGCCTGATAACTATAGGAGTAAGCCTTTAGCCGGGGTTGTTTTTCACCGCGGTACTCAGATAAGCTTTTCTTAGCCGAAAAAATACAAGATTTAGTGGATGAATTCCGATGAACGCCCAGCAGCGGCCCAAAGAATATAAAATTGATCTTTGGCTGTGTTTGTGCAGAGGCGGTGTGCCAATAACATATTAAAAATGGAAGGAAAAAAATATCACCATGCCAACAGCCAATTTAAAGCATGGCTCAACATTTTGTAATATTTTAAAATTGACGCCAGTTGATTTGTTTGCTGTTTGTGAACCCAGCTGATTTACAATAATAGGGTCTTCCCACAGAGCACCATCCACCATTCGTCGAACGGATGGTCCGTAAGCGTTCCGAAAATTTCCCAGTTAGTCCGCCATCCAAATTTACCGGATTTTGACGGGCTCTTTTATGCGATAGTTAGTCGATGTTTTTGCGGTGCCACTCTGAATTCTTCCTATTGACTGTAAAAATGGAACGATGACTGCGAGAACAAATCAAATCGATGGCGGGAAAAATTAAATTGTTTCGGAAACATGTTGGTATGAGTGGGCCAAAATGGAAGCTGTTCTGGGTATGAAAAGATCAATGTTTGCAGCGAAGTCTCAGAATATGTTCTGCACTTCGTAAATAATAACTAATATTAATTAAAATAGTACTATGTACTCCTATAAAGTTCAAAAGTTGCTATAAATTACCAAAACAGCACAATTTTATGTTTGTTTACAAATTTGCCATATTAATATTGGCTAGACAGAGGCGTAGTAAGAGCAATGGGTGGGGTACGGGAGGTTAGGCTCTTCCCCAGTCAGAAATATGTAAGCATACTCGTTATAGGATATGTTATAAAAGCTCAGATATGTTTTAAACTATTATCTTAAGCTATTTATTCTATTATTTTACAATAAGATTGGGAGAATTGAAATCCCACTTCGTTAATGTTGAGTTGGGCAAATGCTCTTCAAGTCAGCTGTTATTGGATGTGGATGTGGATGGAAGCTCTATGGCAATACGAATTTCACATTTGTCAAAAATCCTAACCGTTTCACACAAATGGACTCTATGGGAAGAGGGTATTAGTAGCGCGCTGCCGACCGCTGATATAGGGTCGTAATGCAAATGCTTTACAAACTGGTATACCACGAAAAAGGGGTTTATTCGAAATAAATTACTGTGTTTTTCAATTAAAACTAAAAGCGGTGCACTAGGGGATAAATTACATATTGCTGACTGGGGAAGAGCCTAACCTCCCGTACCCCACCCATTGCTCTTACTACGCCTCTGTCTAGCCAATATTAATATGGCAAATTTGTAAACAAACATAAAATTGTGCTGTTTTGGTAATTTATAGCAACTTTTGAACTTTATAGGAGTACATAGTACTATTTTAATTAATATTAGTTATTATTTACGAAGTGCAGAACATATTCTGAGACTTCGCTGCAAACATTGATCTTTTCATACCCAGAACAGCTTCCATTTTGGCCCACTCATACCAACATGTTTCCGAAACAATTTAATTTTTCCCGCCATCGATTTGATTTGTTCTCGCAGTCATCGTTCCATTTTTACAGTCAATAGGAAGAATTCAGAGTGGCACCGCAAAAACATCGACTAACTATCGCATAAAAGAGCCCGTCAAAATCCGGTAAATTTGGATGGCGGACTAACTGGGAAATTTTCGGAACGCTTACGGACCATCCGTTCGACGAATGGTGGATGGTGCTCTGTGGGAAGACCCTATTATTGTAAATCAGCTGGGTTCACAAACAGCAAACAAATCAACTGGCGTCAATTTTAAAATATTACAAAATGTTGAGCCATGCTTTAAATTGGCTGTTGGCATGGTGATATTTTTTTCCTTCCATTTTTAATATGTTATTGGCACACCGCCTTTGCACAAACACAGCCAAAGATCAATTTTATATTCTTTGGGCCGCTGCTGGGCGTTCATCGGAATTCATCCACTAAATCTTGTATTTTTTCGGCTAAGAAAAGCTTATCTGAGTACCGCGGTGAAAAACAACCCCGGCTAAAGGCTTACTCCTATAGTTATCAGGCAGTTTTCGTCGTACTGAGTACTAGGCTTAAAATTCATTGGTGATCCCAATAAGAACAGAAAAAAAAACTATTTTATTCTCTTTCTACCCTCCTACGACGCATGACTTCCAAATTGTTACAAATTAATTTGTTTTGGCGTTTTAAATACAGGTAAAAAATTAAAAAATTGGATATAGTATACAACAGTAAATGTGTATAGATGTAGAATTAAATTATTTATATATTTTCTTTGACAGCAAGCAACATCGATGGAAACATCAACGTTTTCATAAATTTGTTCTTTATCAATCTCCTTTTTTGTTTTAAACATTTCTTGTATATTTTTTAATATTGTGGAAAACGTTTACTGTTTTGTTTGTCTTGTTGTCTGATGTCGTGGAGGATATGGACGGAGATCTGTAAAGTAAGCTTTTTAAGGAAAGAGATACATATAGACAAAAAAATTCAATTTTTTTTATTTCCTAAATTTGTAGAATAACTCTTTAAGAATGTGTCATTAAAGTTTCACGAAGAAATTTCAACTATTTTGGAACTTATACCAGGATGACGGCACCCACCTTCCTTGTGCAGTAGATACATTTACTTCATTACTTTAAATGCGTTTTTCTCGAAACCATGTTTTGCTCAGCTGCGGATCGTGTATCTCAATAAGAATTGCTTCGATCATCATGCTGCTTTTAAACCAATGTTTGTAATGAAATTGCCTACTGTCTGAACCTACATAATGTAGAAATTTGCAAGTTAAAGTATTTTTTGTTAGGCAAAAACAACAAACACAATGTGAAAAAAATTAATTTTTGACTTTGAAAGAGGGCCCCAACCAGAGTTTTTGAGATATTCTTCGTAAGTTAGGTTCAGACAGTTTCTACATTTTTTCTTAACAAAATAAACTTGGTTTCACAAAAATCGGATCTACACAGCACAGCGACCTGTGGACGATGAGCAGCGACCCTGGTGCGCGCGTGTATTTAAAAACTAGATTGGCCTAGATTTTAAACTTAAATTAATATTTCATAGTGAGATCTAAACTAGTTTACGCCTCCATTAGCAGGTAATGGTGCCTTCAGTGGCTGAGATTCATTAATAGAGGTGCAGAAACATCGATGTTTGCAGACATCGATGTTTTTCGATCTTTTTCAAAAAACATCGAGTAAAACATCGATGTTATTAAAAATTTGTTATATTTTAATAAATAATTTAAAAATCTCAATGGAATTTATCCATCGTTTAGAGATTAAGCAGCGCCTACACCACCAATACTATTACCTATACATTCAAGAAAATAATTACACATTGTAATTATCATAATACGAACAGGAAAGAAAGCTAGCTTCGACCAGACAAAGCTTAAATTCCCTTGCAGATCATTCCTATTAGTTTACAAATTTAGATTTACCTGTAAATTTTAGCTGCTTTCGTATTATTTTGCCATTTATTTCTTGATCCTTCTAGCTAGCTTCTAGAAAGGTAGCTTCTACCAGACGAAGCTTAAATTCCCTTGCCGATCATTCCTATTAATTTACAAATTTAGATTTACCTGTAAATTTTAGCTGCTTTCGTATTATTTTGGCATTTAGTTTTTGATCCTTCCTATGGCAGCTCTATAAAACAGCCCTCCAAATTTTGTTAAATTTAATTGGAAATTTTGAAAAGTTTAAGAAAAGCTATATATATCCCAGAGAAGAAGAAAATGTAATAAAAATCAAGAAAAATATAATTTTTTTCATATTCATTTCCATTTAATTTTCCAAACATTCCTATTGCAGCTATATGATATAGTGGTCCGATTTCAAAAAATGTAATTTGAAATTCAGAAACATTTTAAAAAGAATTTTCCGAAGAGTAAAAGGTAATATTTTAAATAACACCGAAGCTACATTACGTTTTACCTTTTTTTTTGTCGATCCTTCCATTGTGAGGTATAAGATATAGTTGTCCGATCCGGACGGATCCTACTTATATACTAGATAGAAAAAAAGACTTTTGGGAAAGTTTCATTCCGATAGCTTGGAAACGTCTCATTCACTGCGTGAAAATGTAACAAATTATAAACCTTTAGCGTGCCTTCTTCTTTGAACAGTGATGGCTCTATTAACATCGATGGCCCAAAAAAACATCGATGTTTTGAAAAATTGGAAAAACATCGATGCATCGATGTTTCCATCGATGTTTCTGCACCTTTATTCATTAATATTTAATGTTAGGGGTTTTAACCATCCTCACAAAGTAAACAATTTTTCTTC
This sequence comes from Drosophila pseudotakahashii, assembly GCA_035046095.1. Classification (NCBI taxonomy): domain Eukaryota; kingdom Metazoa; phylum Arthropoda; class Insecta; order Diptera; family Drosophilidae; genus Drosophila; species Drosophila pseudotakahashii. Next base: position 916,857 of record JAWNOE010000055.1, on the reverse strand, counting down.
ATTTCTTCTTTAAATAATAAACGTTTCTAACTTTCAGCTAACATAGGACAGCCCTAGCAAACTATTCCAGCCTTTTTCCCTTCACATGCATTTTCTATTGCAGCGTGCCGATTGAGAAAATATTAGAAAGTGTATTTAATGACGAGTGTAATATTTTTCGTCACAAATGTTGAAATCAGAACTTTTGTATGTTGAAAGTCGATCGTCACTAATTTTTTACCTCGTTAAGAGGTGTTTTTATTTGATATCAGAAGTTTTTGTTTGTTTACATTTACTCTCATAGGAGCTAATATATACAACAAAATTTAAAATTTGTAAACTATTGTATTTAAACAAATTAACTTAAAAAGGCGTTCAAGTATTTCAAAATATCTTTTAAACGAGGTATAGCACATGCCTGTAGCTTTAGTAGTGTAGAACTTACGATCTAACGAAATTTAGCTATTTTTAGCTTTTTTCCCGCTAAAGCAGCGGGTTTTTCCAAAAGTCGTAAAACAAAAGTTTCCTATTTGGAACTCCTTAAAACCATTGAAGTGATTCCATGACCCTAAAATACAGTTTGGATACGCACATACAAAATTTAATGCTTGGGCAGTGTTTATTCTTCTGAGCTGGCAAAAGTGGCTAATTTTGTTTCTAAATAACTTTTAAACTTTTTTACAGTAATGTGTTATATATACAAATTTAAAGAATCTCAAGGGCTATTTAGTTTAAAGTTTTAAAGAAAATCGTTGGAGCCGTTTTTGAAAAAAATACGACTAGACCCCCAAAAATTTGTTTTTGGTATAACTTTTGAATTCTGATTTTATCATATGACCCCTCATTCGACGCGTATTTTCAATTGGAACACAAGTAAAACAATGCGAGGTGGCATTTATCCCCACCGGCCCCAACAGCTCCAAAATTCGAAATTTGCACTTTTCTACTTTCTCCGCTTTTTCTTCCAAGCCAATTGATTTTCTTAAGGTCTTGGTATGCAATCCTGTTAGTTTTTGGGATACCTTTCTATTGGTGTATCACTCATTATGATCGGACCATCACAGCAGATTTTCAATTCTGCGGCTATATATAGTAGTCGCCTTCGCACACTCTCCTTGTGCGCTTCGTCACTACATGGACTGCCGTCCATAGTGATATATTTACTAATTTATTTATTGACTTATTATTTTATTTATCTATGTATATATGTATATATGAATATATTTATGTATATGTTTAGGTATTTATGTATTTATGTATTTATGTATTTATGTATTTATGTATTTATGTATTTATGTATTTATGTATTTATGTATTTATGTATTTATGTATTTATGTATTTATGTATTTATGTATTTATGTATTTATGTATTTATGTATTTATGTATTTATGTATTTATGTATTTATGTATTTATGTATTTATGTATTTATGTATTTATGTATTTATGTATTTATGTATTTATGTATTTATGTATTTATGTATTTATGTATTTATGTATTTATGTATTTATGTATTTATGTATTTATGTATTTATGTATTTATGTATTTATGTATTTATGTATTTATGTATTTATGTATTTATGTATTTATGTATTTATGTATTTATGTATTTATGTATTTATGTATTTATGTATTTATGTATTTATGTATTTATGTATTTATGTATTTATGTATTTATGTATTTATGTATTTATGTATTTATGTATTTATGTATTTATGTATTTATGTGTTTATGTATTTATGTATTTATGTATTTATGTATTTATGTATTTATGTATTTATGTATTTATGTATTTATGTATTTATGTATTTATGTATTTATGTATTTATGTATTTATGTATTTATGTATTTATGTATTTATGTATTTATGTATTTATGTATTTATGTATTGATGTATTTATGTATTTATGTATTTATGTATTTATGTATTTATGTATTTATGTATTTATGTATTTATGTATTTATGTATTTATGTATTTATGTATTTATGTATTTATGTATTTATGTATTTATGTATTTATGTATTTATGTATTTATGTATTTATGTATTTATGTATTTATGTATTTATGTATTTATGTATTTATGTATTTATGTATTTATGTATTTATGTATTTATGTATTTATGTATTTATGTATTTATGTATTTATGTATTTATGTATTTATGTATTTATGTATTTATGTATTTATGTATTTATGTATTTATGTATTTATGTATTTATGTATTTATGTATTTATGTATTTATGTATTTATGTATTTATGTATTTATGTATTTATGTATTTATGTATTTATGTATTTATGTATTTATGTATTTATGTATTTATGTATTTATGTATTTATGTATTTATGTATTTATGTATTTATGTATTTATGTATTTATGTATTTATGTATTTATGTATTTATGTATTTATGTATTTATGTATTTATGTATTTATGTATTTATGTATTTATGTATTTATGTATTTATGTATTTATGTATTTATGTATTTATGTATTTATGTATTTATGTTTTTATGTATTTATGCATTTATGTATTTATGTAATTATGTAATTATGTATTTATGTATTTATGTATTTTTTTTGAACGTTGATGCACTGTGGTCAGTACAAACAAGTGGCCCTTACGACACCAAGCAATGCTTGTTAACGCGCGGAGCCCTACACCGTTTTGGGCGAGTAAACGTAATCATGGACAAAGAAAAGGACAATTTCACAATAGACAATTAAAAATACATGCAGGTCAAAATATTAATAGTCAGATACATAAAGTAAAACTAATTAGTTGCTAAGTAGGATAGTATTATTGATCTACAGATATATATATGTATATCTATTATAGTCATTGCAAAGTACTCTTAAAGGTTCATGCATTGCATAATTTGAGATACAATGATTTAAAACTAAAGGAAAATAGTTTCTAGTGAATCTATTAGGCACATTAAAATCCAGGCGACCCAGTATCTCGGGACTCTCCATATCACCATGAAAAAGATTCATAATAAACGTAATACCAAGCATAGTTCTACGGTTAACTAATGATGGTAAGTTAATTAGATGTAGTCTACTAGAGTAGGATGGCAGTATTAGGCTTGTATCCCAGTTAAGTCCCTGTAAGGCAAATATTAAAAAGTTTTTTTGCACAGACTCAATCCGGTCTATATGCACCCCATATTGGGGACTCCAAACAGGAGCGCAGTACTCAAGAATTGGTCGGACTAATGAAATAAACAAGGTCTTTATGACATAGGGATCATCGAATTCCTTCGACCACCTTTTGATAAATGCAAGCACGCCTCTGGCTTTATTTACCATGGTAGTAATGTGATCAGAAAATTTTAGTTTAGGATCCATGTAGACACCAAGGTCGTCAGCATGCGTTATTCTATCTAACACACAACCGCTCAAAGTATAAGTTGAATAGTGAGGGCTGACACAAAAAAAAGGTCATTAGTTTACACTTAGAACCATTTAAATTTAATTTATTATTCATGCACCAAGTTTGAAATGCATTGAGATCAGATTGCAAAGCTAAACTTTGCGCAGGATCATTAAATTGCAGGCACAACTTAACGTCATCTGCGTACATAAGTACAAGTGACTACGTTAGGACTAGAGGAAGGTCATTTATGAATAATGTAAACAGGAGCGGACCAAGATGACTTCCTTGTGGTACACCGGACGTGACTCGGATTAGGGATGAAAAAAGGTTTTTAAAAATGACCCTTTGGGTCCTGCCATTTAAATAACTTAAGATCCACCTAAGAAGATCATCTGGAAACCCTAAAAGGTCAAATTTCCGAACTAGAATCGGGTGGTTTACAGAATCAAACGCCTTACTGAAATCAGTGTTAGCCACATCCGTCTGACGATTTTTTCTAAAACCATTTATCACAAATGAAGTAAACTCCAAAAGGTTGGTTGTCGTTGACCTACGTTTTATAAATCCGTGTTGACAAGATGAAAAAAGAGACCTTCAACTGTGTTGCAAATGGGGCGTAATAATGTTCTCAAATAGCTTTGGAATAGCTGACAGCTTTGAAATACCTCTGTAATTACATGCGTTCAATTTGTTCCCCTTTTTATGAAGCGGGATAACAAACGATTCCTTCCATATATGCGGGAAATCTGACTTTCTAAATACAAAGTAAAAAGTTTGTACAATGGTTTACACAACGTCTCAGCGCAATACCTGAGCACACATCCAGGGACTCCGTCAGGACCCGGAGAGTAGACTGGTTTGACCCTATGCAAATCTAAAAGAAGTGAACTTTCACTTATAACAGCACAAAAAATAAAATTTGATTTTATGGGTAACACTGATCTAACGGACTTGATGTTTAATGGGTGGTTTGGAAAAACTGTGCAATAAGATCGACTATGGCTTGATCAGTGTTTGCAGCAGAATTTTTAAATTTTAGTGTTGATGGGTAACATGAAGACTTACGCTTTGTGTTAACAAAATTATAAAACTGTTTTGGATCCAGGGTAAACTGTGTCTTACAACTAAATAGTTTTTATAGCACTGGGCGTTAAGCACGGTAAAATCCGACCGAGCACTTAAGTATCGGGAAAAGGCAGCTTGTGATCCGGAAACTCTAAAATTTTTGTAGAGTCTAGACTTCACATTTTTAAGTCTTAATAACTCTTTACTAAACCACGGAGGTTGGGTTGACATTTTAGGATAATACGTAGGAACGCATGTATCAAAAATTGCGTTTAATACATTAGAAAAAATATATTAACAGCTTCAGTCATATTAGTACATAAGTACAGATTAGACCAATCTGAGCAAGATATTAGGCTATTAATGTGTGCAAAGTTTGCTCTACGAAAGCAGGGGATGCGTTTAGCTGACTTTTGAGATATTTCGTTTGATTTTGTACCCGCGTCGATAGTCAGCTCCAGCGTTGGGTGATATGGGTCTTCTGGTAAAGTTATTGGAGAGGTTCTAGCTATGCAAACACCTTCTGGACTTAAAAGAAAGCATAAATCCAGTAATCGTCCTAACAAATTTTGAACATGGTTTACTTGAGACAATGAAATATCAAGCAAACCATCAAGGAAATCATGCTGCGTTGAAGGTAAGAATATATTCGATGTTTCAACGGTGGACCATGTCCCACTAGGTATATTAAAGTAACCTAAAACTTTTAACTGATCCCTATCTGATAGTTTACTTGAAATAAACTGGATAGCGGACAGATGATTAGCATATATTGGGAATTCGGATGACGGCGGAATATAAGAACATGTTATGTATATAGAAATACCCGGAATTGATAGTTTTATACACAGAAATTCAATGTCAATTATTCCGTCGGACGTTATTTCTTCAGACGCTAATTCTGAGTCAACTGCAATTAAATCTCCACCTCCATACATATGGAAAATTAAATTGTTCAACCTTTAAATCATCAATCTGAACTTTGTTACGGGATGAAAGGTCAGGATTCAGCCGAGAAACAAAAATTTGTTTCCTCTGCGGTACACATGTGACTGTTTTAGGTACCACGCAGGTGACAGTTTTTTGTAGTGCAGCATTTATGGCTGCACTAACAGTTTCAGTCGGTTTCTCATTTCTGTATTTCGTTCAAAAGATTTTTCGGGTGTCGCATGCGGCAAAGTCTCACGTCCTTTACATTCGGAAACCGAATCTTTTTTAGCTTTCGACCTCAGTACCATTTGTGCGGCAGCTGAGATCGACTGCTGTGCTGCAGACCCCGGATCGCCAGAGAGAGTTTCACTAGCGACTACCGTGGGTTGTCTATCGACCGCGATCTTTTTACCCTTAGGAGAATCGGGCTCAGATAGCATACGGCTAGTGAGCTGCGACTCAAGCGCCACAAGCAGATAATTATTTCTACGGCTGCACTATGGGGCATTTGACCAGTTTTGTTGGCCAATATTAATAACTCGGTCAATTCAAAAGATATTCGGGCCTGTTCTAGTTTTCACTTCCGAAAGATTCACACGGAATCGAATTTCCCAGACCTGTTCCAGGACTCACCTCCGAAAGAACTGCTCGGATTCGAATTTCCCTCTGTTGTTACTCTGTTAACTTCCGAAAAAATCACACGGAAACTTTCCGACAAGCATTTGACAGGCGGATTTAAATCCGGCAGCATGAAAATTAATTGTTTAAAAATACTTCGCGTTATCTTTATATGCCAATGCTATTTTGATCAAATTCCTTGATGTTTTATGTTCACAATTGCATCATCGGAATTCGAATTAATTGCAGATTGGACTTGTTAGGAATTATTTTGTGGTTGCACCTCAAAACCCGATAAATTCTAGTCTTTACAATTAATGAAAATCCGCCGCCCTTGCTCTAAATTCCGCTCGGATTTGGTAAAAATGGCCTAGAGTTGTCACGTTATGGAAATAAGTAAGCATTTTGTTGGGACTTATTCTAAACTTATCCGATAAGGTTCATGGTTCTTTTATAAAAAAGATAATTTATCCTAATTAACGAAATAAGTGTTTTGGCTCGGAATACCACATTATTTCATGTGAAATTTGAATGGGGACATTTGATAGGGACTTTGTTTTTCGACTTTGGAATCTCTGTATGCTCTAGCAGTTTGCAACACTATTTTAAAACAAAAGTGCTACAAAAACAACTGACCTGACACGAAGTTTAACAAATAACATGTAAGTAACAAAAACGCATAAGATTTCCTTTATTTTAAAATTGTAAAAATCTGCAAATTTTACATATTTTAGCTTTCGATACCTGCAATTTTTAATTAATGCTATCTCACTGCCGATCGGGAAGCTTAAAAATATCACAATTGTTCCTTAAGTGCCGTCTGTTGCGGATTGTGCCTAACAACTGTCTCCTTCTCAATTCGTTGTTTGCCAAAACGTGTAAGAACATTTTTATTGACTAACTCCTGAATTGTTTATAAAAAAATGTATCAAGTCAGCTGCTTTCCCACACTGATTTTCAATACTGCAAAACTGCAAAGGGACCAAAGGGAAATTTTATAAAATGTCCCTAACAAATGAGGGAAATTTAGTTCTGTTAAAGGGAAATCCGATAATGTTAACAATTTTACTTCCGAGTGAAACTGGAACAGGCCGGATTGACTTGAAACTTTACCAGTATCAATTTTTTATCCCTGCGCATATCATCTATGAGAATCATCCGGATCGGAAAACTATATCATATAGCTGCCATAGAAACGATCAAATTAACTTTGCTGTTTTTTGGGGATAAATGCACATAACTTTAGAAATAGTGATTATTTACGTTTCTAATATAATATTAAAAGTTTCGTACAAATCGGACTACTATATCCCTAAGTTCACAAAAAGAGGGCAGAGGGATGAAATTACTATACATTTTGTACGATTTTTTGTTCAAGTTGTAGCGGAACTTTCGTTTTAAAGCCGCTAATGTCCACTTAAGTTAGTTAATGACAAAGCTAAGTATTTCTACTTTATTTTGATAATAATTTAAAGCCAGAGAAGTCCTTACTTTCATAGCCACCAGTGCAAACGATAGAAGTGTGTTAAATTTGAGGTTATGGTCTAAAAAATCAAATTACAGAAACAGTGGCAATAAGTGGCGATTCTGACCATATACATTTTAACAACAATTAAATAATCTACAAATCCCAATAGGTTTCAGAAGTGGACTCCGCTGGACTCACTTTGTTGCTCCATTTGAAATTTAGTTTTCTAACAAAAATGTACGTTTAAGAACACTCGCTTTAACACTCATTTAATAAAAAACCGTCTAATTTTTACCGTTTAAGCACACAAACACTTAGTAAATAGCAAATTTCTTCTAATCCAATCCAAAAAAATTACTTAGATTGCTTAAAAACTCAAATTTAAAGCACTTTAAAACTGCACGCAAAACGTCGAAATTCAACAGCCGGAGAATTGCCTTTCGAACAGCTGATTTAACAGCAGCTATGTTAACAGAGGAGCCCTCTATCGGATTTCTGAAAACGTTACATTGTTAAATGGTCTTCTGTTTACACATCCTCAAACAACATTTTTTGTTTTAACGACTTTTTAAAAATGGGTTTTGGCCAACCAAAGTGGTCAAATGCCCCATAGTGGGCTGTTTCGAATTAATTCCGTTACAGTGCTTTTTGTGAGCCGCCTTATAGAGATTGCCTGGGTTTCATAAGCAATACATTCTTCACAATAGTAGATCAAGTCGCTTCTCATGTCGATTGCATCGCGAACCAGGCCCGAATAGCCAAGGCATTTAGCATGAAAAATACACTCGCACGAATGGCACGGAATGCTCTGTTTTCCAGCCAAAATCAACGACTTGCATTTCTTCGAGCAACAGACAGCCATTATAGCGATATTCCGAACCACAGTGCCAAGAGAATCAAGCTACGAGAATAAGAGAGCGGTAGAGAGTTAGCGGGAGTGAGTAAGCGGGGGAGCTTTAGTTTCAGCTGTTCCAACAACAACGTTTTATGCGGGAGTGCGGGAGAGCGGGTAACTACCGTATAGGTTCTTACCGCTCCAAACAGCGTTTGGTAGAAAAGGAGAAGGCAATTGGTTAAAAACAATAACAACAATCACTGCACAGAGACTGGGCGTGCAAACTAATTTTGTTAATTTAAACACAAAACAATCACTATGCACTCGCGAAGCGAACGGATGTTGTTAGAGACATAAATAGCAATATAAATAAAAGAAAATTTAAATTAAACCCCGATATTTTATGGATAAAAAGAACAAAAATTCGGAGCGCAAGACAAAAACACGACAGTTCACTGAAAGAACATGTGAAGCGTTTAAATTTGAGTTTGAATTAGTATGTTACGGTGCAGGTGAGATAGTGTTGTCGAACTTCGGTTTCATGTAAGTGTGAGTCCGGCGTTAAATTAAGTGTGTGTGTGATCGGAAAGGGTTCGGGGACCACAAGGTGAACTAGGTTCTTAACAGATGGCGCCCAATATAAACGGCAGCCCTGTGAACTCCACAGTGGCGAAAATACAAGTTACGCCTGCTTTAACAAATCCTTTTTGGACAGAGCAGTTGCTCGCGAGACTGCTCGGTATTGAGTAGGATGTAAATAAAGAAATCAGCTAATCAAGGTTCATATGTATCTCTTTGAGTAATTATCTCTGGCTCACAGCGCCGTCATCCACTCGGCCTATTACCGGAGTAGATTTGCGATCGATATGATACTGTATGATAATTTCTCAAGAATCGTCCTCTGCTTCAGGCTGCTCTTCGTGGTCCAAACGGAAACGTTTTCTGGCGCGTGGCATGATCTTTGCAGTTTGGCTCTTCAAATACAAATGTTCTCTGAAACTGCTTGCGTCCCTTTTTGCAAGCGTCGCTCTCTACTTCATTCCACTCTCGCTCTCACATTCCAATACACACACTATTGAGAACATTCCGTTATTCCTTTTTAATGCGGACACCTGCATCCTTCTATCTCGCTCACACCAGTTGTGAAAGTAACTATTTAGCGCCGTTTTTTCGTGCGTCCTGCAAAGTAGAATTTAACTAATTGTTGAGGAACCCTATAATTAATCATAATAATTTGGTATATTTAATAGCATGTAAGATATTCCCTCTTGAGATCGTCTGGTCTCGCTATTTTTCTCTCTCTCTCTCTTGTTTCTGACAACGAACTCTCGACATGAAATAATGCGTTCATTCTTATTGTGAAATAATTGTGTATTATTCGATCAACCCAATTCGAAACCATTTAGCGTAATCTATTCACCATCATTCATCTTTATAACACGCATAACACCATGGAGCAACAGACGCTTAAACGTCTTATCCAAGCAGGTGGTCGGCTAAAGGCTACCATAACTCGCTTGGTGAATTACATCGAGAATCCACCTCCACAGAGCACTTACTCCGGAGTCGATGCCATGCTGGAACGGCTAAATCAAGCATTCAAGAGCCTTAGCGCAAGCGGATCACAACATGGCCACATTGCTGCAACAGCAAAGTGAGTTCCTTCAGCGAAGGTAGCCAAGCTACATCGGCTATCAAACTCGATCCTAGTCGCCCAGACGCAAAACAGCACATCATTACCACAGTCAACGGGACTCAAAAGAAGCACATTGCCCACAGCTTTGGTGTATGTCCAAAACACTAAAGGTTCTTACACAATTAGCCGTGTGCTTTTGGATAGCGGTTCTGAGCTGTCATACGTTTCTGAACGATGCGTCAATGCACTTGGGCTCGCACGTTCACTCTCAAGAATACTAGTTTCCAGAATATCTTCCGTCAAGGCCGAAACTACTAGAGGATTGGCAACGCTGCATATCAAATCAATGGTGTCACTGCATACGATTGTTGTCGCAGCCCATGTGCTGGGCAAAATCACATCATCACTTCAACGGGACGACATTGACGAAACAGCTTTAAGGATCTACGATGGACTCCAGTTATCCGATACATCGTTTAACACATCTTCACCTGTAGACATTTTACTGGGAAATGAACAAATTTGGTCCGTTCTGTCAGGTGATAAAAAATATAACGCCGATGGAAATATTATTGCCATCAGCTCGATCTTTGGATGGATAATCACTTCCGTTGCAATGCCACATCCATTAACCGCCAACACGCTCGTGACTACTGTTGACATAAACGCCTCTCTTCAACGCTTTTGGGAGATCGAGGAGAACACTGACCCCACACAACAAGACCCTTTGCACGAAAAGGTGGAGCAGCACTTTTTGACCACACATTCCCAAGACTCAGACGGCAAATACATCGTTGAATTGCCTTTCAAACACGAAAGCCAAGAGTTTGGAGACAGCCTGCAGGGCGCTGTCTCACGCTTCTATGCTGTGGAACGTCGCCTACAGCGTGATATGGAGCTACGCATGCATTATTCAAAATTTATGAACGAATAAATAAGCCTAGGTCATATGCGTAAGCTGGCCCCAGAAGAATGCAATACATCAGCCAAAACGTTTTACATGCCACACCACCCAGTTCTAGAAAAGAAGCTGCGCGTGGTATTTGACGGGTCATTTGAAGACGTAAACGGTCACGCTCCAAATGATGCCTTACACATTGGGCCCAGCATTCAACGTAACCTTTTTCACGTATGCCTTCGCTTTCGAATGCACAAGTTTGTGTTTTCGGCGGACATAGTCAAAATGTTTCGCCAGATCTGGGTTGCCCCTAAGCACCGCAACTTTCAACGGATCGTATGGAGAGATGCTCCGAATGATTATTTATTTATTTATTTATTTAATATATGACCTATGGACAGCTCATTGGACTTAAAAAGAAAATATACAGGAAATTTTCAAAATGATTGATTATTTGCTGATAACAGGAACGCAGTGACTCTGGTTGAATTCACATCGTAGGAACACTCATAGGATAATAAGTGGTACAAATCATTATAGTTGTCGCATAAAACTCGGAATGGGTCAAAACGGGAGTAGTTCCTCTTCAACACTTTCAACTCTGCACAGTTACCTATGGAACAAGCTGTGCACCGTTTCTTGCTGTCAGGGTACTGGAACAACTAGCGCGAGACCACCAGGATGAGTTTCCCACAGCATCAAAAATTGTGCTTGAGGACTGTTACAGCCGACCCTTTAATAAAAGCTTCTAACAGCACTGTTCGTACTCCGATGTGGTTTTATTAATTAAATCAATTCACAAAATAAATGGTAAAACAAGAGCTTCAAAAAATCATCCTCTCCTCTTAAGGATCGCACTGCAACTGTGTGGCGTTGGCATCCTACCGATGAATTTAATTAAATTTATCGAATTCAAAATGTACTGGGGCGGTAACATTCCCCCCCACGTAAACAGCTATGGGGTGTTTACATTTACTTTACTTGGGTTTCCTTGGGTTTTAATAGTAGCGGATCTCACTTGGCCATCTTTGGCTGTGACGACCTCTGTAATTCGTCCTTTGAGCCAAAGGTTCCTGGGCAGCTTTTCATCCACTACGATTACGACGTCGTCAATAGCCAGAGGACGTCGTTTGGGAAACCATTTAGAACGCCTGGTGATTATTGGCATGTATTCCTTTACCCATCTCCTCCAGAATAGATCGGCTAGTTCGTTTGCCTGGTACCAACGTTGTCTCGGGCTTGCATCCTTTGTTACTGGAGGCTTGAAGCCGTCTGCGGATCCTAGCAATAAGTGGTTGGGAGTAAGTGCGTCATCGTCTTCCGCTTTCAAGGAAACGAAGGTCAATGGGTGGCAGTTCATTACGTATTCAGCTGTTCCAACAACAACGTTTTATGCGGGAGTGCGGGAGAGCGGGTAACTACCGTATAGGTTCTTACCGCTCCAAACAGCGTTTGGTAGAAAAGGAGAAGGCAATTGGTTAAAAACAATAACAACAATCACTGCACAGAGACTGGGCGTGCAAACTAATTTTGTTAATTTAAACACAAAACAATCACTATGCACTCGCGAAGCGAACGGATGTTGTTAGAGACATAAATAGCAATATAAATAAAAGAAAATTTAAATTAAACCCCGATATTTTATGGATAAAAAGAACAAAAATTCGGAGCGCAAGACAAAAACACGACAGTTCACTGAAAGAACATGTGAAGCGTTTAAATTTGAGTTTGAATTAGTATGTTACGGTGCAGGTGAGATAGTGTTGTCGAACTTCGGTTTCATGTAAGTGTGAGTCCGGCGTTAAATTAAGTGTGTGTGTGATCGGAAAGGGTTCGGGGACCACAAGGTGAACTAGGTTCTTAACAGATGGCGCCCAATATAAACGGCAGCCCTGTGAACTCCACAGTGGCGAAAATACAAGTTACGCCTGCTTTAACAAATCCTTTTTGGACAGAGCAGTTGCTCGCGAGACTGCTCGGTATTGAGTAGGATGTAAATAAAGAAATCAGCTAATCAAGGTTCATATGTATCTCTTTGAGTAATTATCTCTGGCTCACAGCGCCGTCATCCACTCGGCCTATTACCGGAGTAGATTTGCGATCGATATGATACTGTATGATAATTTCTCAAGAATCGTCCTCTGCTTCAGGCTGCTCTTCGTGGTCCAAACGGAAACGTTTTCTGGCGCGTGGCATGATCTTTGCAGTTTGGCTCTTCAAATACAAATGTTCTCTGAAACTGCTTGCGTCCCTTTTTGCAAGCGTCGCTCTCTACTTCATTCCACTCTCGCTCTCACATTCCAATACACACACTATTGAGAACATTCCGTTATTCCTTTTTAATGCGGACACCTGCATCCTTCTATCTCGCTCACACCAGTTGTGAAAGTAACTATTTAGCGCCGTTTTTTCGTGCGTCCTGCAAAGTAGAATTTAACTAATTGTTGAGGAACCCTATAATTAATCATAATAATTTGGTATATTTAATAGCATGTAAGATATTCCCTCTTGAGATCGTCTGGTCTCGCTATTTTTCTCTCTCTCTCTCTTGTTTCTGACAACGAACTCTCGACATGAAATAATGCGTTCATTCTTATTGTGAAATAATTGTGTATTATTCGATCAACCCAATTCGAAACCATTTAGCGTAATCTATTCACCATCATTCATCTTTATAACACGCATAACACCATGGAGCAACAGACGCTTAAACGTCTTATCCAAGCAGGTGGTCGGCTAAAGGCTACCATAACTCGCTTGGTGAATTACATCGAGAATCCACCTCCACAGAGCACTTACTCCGGAGTCGATGCCATGCTGGAACGGCTAAATCAAGCATTCAAGAGCCTTAGCGCAAGCGGATCACAACATGGCCACATTGCTGCAACAGCAAAGTGAGTTCCTTCAGCGAAGGTAGCCAAGCTACATCGGCTATCAAACTCGATCCTAGTCGCCCAGACGCAAAACAGCACATCATTACCACAGTCACCGGGACTCAAAAGAAGCACATTGCCCACAGCTTTGGTGTATGTCCAAAACACTAAAGGTTCTTACACAATTAGCCGTGTGCTTTTGGATAGCGGTTCTGAGCTGTCATACGTTTCTGAACGATGCGTCAATGCACTTGGGCTCGCACGTTCACTCTCAAGAATACTAGTTTCCAGAATATCTTCCGTCAAGGCCGAAACTACTAGAGGATTGGCAACGCTGCATATCAAATCAATGGTGTCACTGCATACGATTGTTGTCGCAGCCCATGTGCTGGGCAAAATCACATCATCACTTCAACGGGACGACATTGACGAAACAGCTTTAAGGATCTACGATGGACTCCAGTTATCCGATACATCGTTTAACACATCTTCACCTGTAGACATTTTACTGGGAAATGAACAAATTTGGTCCGTTCTGTCAGGTGATAAAAAATATAACGCCGATGGAAATATTATTGCCATCAGCTCGATCTTTGGATGGATAATCACTTCCGTTGCAATGCCACATCCATTAACCGCCAACACGCTCGTGACTACTGTTGACATAAACGCCTCTCTTCAACGCTTTTGGGAGATCGAGGAGAACACTGACCCCACACAACAAGACCCTTTGCACGAAAAGGTGGAGCAGCACTTTTTGACCACACATTCCCAAGACTCAGACGGCAAATACATCGTTGAATTGCCTTTCAAACACGAAAGCCAAGAGTTTGGAGACAGCCTGCAGGGCGCTGTCTCACGCTTCTATGCTGTGGAACGTCGCCTACAGCGTGATATGGAGCTACGCATGCATTATTCAAAATTTATGAACGAATAAATAAGCCTAGGTCATATGCGTAAGCTGGCCCCAGAAGAATGCAATACATCAGCCAAAACGTTTTACATGCCACACCACCCAGTTCTAGAAAAGAAGCTGCGCGTGGTATTTGACGGGTCATTTGAAGACGTAAACGGTCACGCTCCAAATGATGCCTTACACATTGGGCCCAGCATTCAACGTAACCTTTTTCACGTATGCCTTCGCTTTCGAATGCACAAGTTTGTGTTTTCGGCGGACATAGTCAAAATGTTTCGCCAGATCTGGGTTGCCCCTAAGCACCGCAACTTTCAACGGATCGTATGGAGAGATGCTCCGAATGATTATTTATTTATTTATTTATTTAATATATGACCTATGGACAGCTCATTGGACTTAAAAAGAAAATATACAGGAAATTTTCAAAATGATTGATTATTTGCTGATAACAGGAACGCAGTGACTCTGGTTGAATTCACATCGTAGGAACACTCATAGGATAATAAGTGGTACAAATCATTATAGTTGTCGCATAAAACTCGGAATGGGTCAAAACGGGAGTAGTTCCTCTTCAACACTTTCAACTCTGCACAGTTACCTATGGAACAAGCTGTGCACCGTTTCTTGCTGTCAGGGTACTGGAACAACTAGCGCGAGACCACCAGGATGAGTTTCCCACAGCATCAAAAATTGTGCTTGAGGACTGTTACAGCCGACCCTTTAATAAAAGCTTCTAACAGCACTGTTCGTACTCCGATGTGGTTTTATTAATTAAATCAATTCACAAAATAAATGGTAAAACAAGAGCTTCAAAAAATCATCCTCTCCTCTTAAGGATCGCACTGCAACTGTGTGGCGTTGGCATCCTACCGATGAATTTAATTAAATTTATCGAATTCAAAATGTACTGGGGCGGTAACATTCCCCCCCACGTAAACAGCTATGGGGTGTTTACATTTACTTTACTTGGGTTTCCTTGGGTTTTAATAGTAGCGGATCTCACTTGGCCATCTTTGGCTGTGACGACCTCTGTAATTCGTCCTTTGAGCCAAAGGTTCCTGGGCAGCTTTTCATCCACTACGATTACGACGTCGTCAATAGCCAGAGGACGTCGTTTGGGAAACCATTTAGAACGCCTGGTGATTATTGGCATGTATTCCTTTACCCATCTCCTCCAGAATAGATCGGCTAGTTTCGTTTGCCTGGTACCAACGTTGTCTCGGGCTTGCATCCTTTGTTACTGGAGGCTTGAAGCCGTCTGCGGATCCTAGCAATAAGTGGTTGGGAGTAAGTGCGTCATCGTCTTCCGCTTTCAAGGAAACGAAGGTCAATGGGTGGCAGTTCATTACGTATTCTGCACTTATAAAGCTAAGTACCTACACACGATGCAAACAATTTGCAGCAAGTTGATTGCTGCAATCAAATTTGCACGTATAAACACTATTGCAACCATTTTGCTGCAAACAAAAAACTTGCAAAATTTGTTTGCTGCAATATTTTTAGCTGGTCGTCTGTATACAAAATTTCTTCTACATTTTGATAGGTATTGATAATTACAATAAAACTGCATTTTTACTTTTCCAAAATCTTTAATGGTGTGGGCGCCAGACACCTTTAAAAAAATGGTTTAGGGCGGTTGAGGGCGTTAGAGAAGGCGTGGCACCATTTAGAAATAAACTTGCGCTGCGTAGGAACTTCAAGAATATTCATGCAAAATGCCAATCCTCTAGCTTTTATAGTTTCCGAGATCTAAGCGTTCATACAGACGGACAGACAGACGGACAGACGGACATGGCTAGTTCGACTCGGCTAGTGATCCTGATCAAGAATATATATACTTTATAGGGTCGGAAACGCTTCCCTTTACCTGTTACATACTTTTGCTCGAATACAATATACCCTTTTACTCTACGAGTAACGGGTATAATGACGACGGAAATAATTATAAAATTCAAAATTTGGTAAGTAGTACAATTTATTGAACATTTGGTAGTAATTACTTATTATACCCGTTACTCGTAGAGTAAAAGGGTATATTGTATTCGTGCAAAAGTATGTAACAGGGAGAAGGAAGCTTTTCCGACCCTATAAAGTATATATATTCTTGATCAGGATCACTAGCCGAGTCGAACTAGCCATGTCCGTCTGTCCGTCTGTCCGTCTGTCTGTCCGTCTGTATGAACGCTGAGATCTCGGAAACTACAAAAGCTAGAGGATTGGCATTTTGCATGCAGATTCTTGGAGTTCCTACGCAGCGCAAGTTTGTTTCAAACAGGTGCCACGCCCCCTCTAACGCCCACAATCGCCCTACACCATTTTTTGAAAGGTGTCTGGCGCCCACAACTTTAAAGATTTCGGAAAAGTAAAAATGCAGTTTTATTCTATTTATTAATACCTATCGAATTGTAGAAGAAATTTTTCAAATCGGACAATCCATTAAAAAGTTATGAGCAAAAAATGAAACAGCCACTAGATGGCGCTAGTAGCTTTGACGCGTGCATATATTAATCTCTCTCCCACTCCCTTTAGCTGAGAAACGGGTATCTAATAGTCGAAGTACTCGACTATAGCGTTCTCTCTTGTTTTATATTTGCTTATATTGCCATGACACTTCACCATCAGGCGAAACAAAAAAATTTTTAAATTCTTCACGGATATCTTTTGCTTCAGTGGAGTTTTGCGTACTTCTTTGAATTGGTATGCAGTTTCCATCTAACGTCTGATCGTTACGCCAAGTACCTGGTACCACTTCTCCATCAACTTCTTTGTCGAATGTTCCATTTGGAGCATATTTTTGTTTTGACTCTTTCTTGGCCATCAACCAGTTATGTAATGCGCAAATTGCAGACACAACATCTATAGTCTTTTCTGGCCCAAGTTCCAATGGCTTTCTTAAAACCCGAAATCTATTTGCCATTATGCCAAAAACATTTTCTACCACTCTTCTTGCTCTGGAAAGACGGTAGTTAAAAACACGATTTGGAGCTGGTTGATTTCTAAATGGATATGGTTTCATTATGTATTTTTTCAATGCGAGTGCATCATCCGCTACAAGTACATATGGCACCTTTAGATCTCGACCTGAAAGTGGCTGCTCCTCAGGAACATTGAGCTGTTCATTTTGTAACGCATATGATAGGCTACATGCGTTAAAAATTCCACCATCAGAAATTCTTCCTTTGCCTCCTACATCGAAGTATATTATTTTATAGTTTGCATCTGCTAACACCATTAGCACAACGCTGTGCGTGCCCTTATAGTTGAAGTAGGTACTACCACTGTTAGACAGAGCTTTCATAACTACGTGTTTTCCGTCTTATGCACCGAGAGCGTTTTTGAGACTTTCGTCGTTGTATTTGGCGTTCGGAGAAATGGATTTGAGTACCATTTTAATCGATCGAATTAAACGTTCCCATGCCCCGCCCATGTGTGGGGCGGCAGGTGGATTAAAGCGCCATTTATTTTACAACGAGCTTGTCGAACTCGACATTTTTGAGCTCCTCTTTGACAATCTTTTCGGTTGCTATGAAATTTGTTCCATTGTCAGAAAATATTTCCTTGGGCGTCCCGCGACATAAAGTTTGCCAGGCACATTACGCAAGAGCTAGTGTCAAGGCTGTGGTCTATCTCTATATGAACTGCGCGCAGAGTGAGGCATGTAAATATTACACCCCAACGTTTTTCTTTGTGTCGGCCTATGCTAACAAGAATTGGACCGAAGAAGTCCACTCCGGTGTATGTAAAGGGCCTCTCGAAGCTAGCTGGTGGTAGTGGTGCCATCTGAGGGGGATCCGGGATCGCCGAACTATTTTTGCATCTTTGGCACGCTTTCCGTACGGATTTGTACACAACACGTAACTGGGGAATAAAATACACGCTTCGGATTAGATTAATACTTCCCTCGTAAAGCATGTGATGGTTTGTTTCGTGAAATTCTTTTAAATGAGTGATGTGGTGACGCTTTGGCAAAATAATTTGGTCTCGGCTTTGATTTATGGTGTCCGAACGACCTTGAGTACGCATTATTTTATCACTATCTATATAAATATTCAGTCCGATCAATACGCTGGGTTTATTTATGAATCCGTCTGATTGAAGAGTCTCAAGTTCTGATTTGAAGGCGTCTTGTTGTGATATCTTGTAGAGTAGGTTTTTGGCCGACGTCAGTTGTTCGAGCGAAAGCACTTTTTTGATTTTTCCAGCTGTGCATCTAGCTCGAAGAATGGCCAAAAGGAAGGGAGGTTGCCGTTGCCCTGTACAAGCGCTTCCAATCGGAAAATCGTTCAACGTTTACTGATACCGCTACTATGCTTTTCTTTCTGATTACCAATACCGTTTTTCGAATCTCATCAGGGTCGACTTTATCAGATGGGCATAAAGTGGGCTGTTCCGGCCACTGGTCCTTTGAGTGTTGAAGGAATGATGGCCCGTTAATCCATTCTTGCGAGTTTGGTTTGCTGATAAACTTTGTCGCGATGTCTGCTACGTTAAGCTTCGTTGGTACCCAAAGCCATTGACTAGCGTTTGTGGTCTCCAGAATTTCTCCTACGCGGTGCATTACAAAAGCGTGAAAATTACGCGGGTCCATCGTCAGCCAGGAAAGTACTGTCCTTCAGTCGGTCCAATAAGTATGTTGATCGACGCTTATGTTCCGAGTGCTCCGCGCTTTGTAGGATAAACGTGCACCGATTACAGCAGCAAGTAGCTCCATGCGGGGTATGGAAAGTGGTTTAAGGGGGCCACTTTGCTTTTTGCTGCGATCAGTGAGACAGTGATATCGTTCCCTTTTCCTATCCGAAAGTAACACACGGCGGCATATCCGTACTCGCTGGCGTCCACGAAGGTATGGAGTTCGATGAATTCCGCCATTTGAAGTAAGGGTGAGTAATGACGCGGTATTTGAATGGTTGTAGCTTGGGGTAGCAACTCCTGCCATTTCGTCCAAAAACCCAGCTGAGGTCCTGGTATCCCACCCAATGCCTGTGCGCCAAATTTCCTGAAGATGCATTTTGAGGCCTATAGTGTAGCAGGATAAGAATCCTAATGGATCGAATATGGACATCAACACTTGCTGTACCTCGCGTTTGGTCGGTGAGGCTTCTTCGGAAAGGACGTTTCTTTTCATTCGTGCAAATCTAAAAATATATTTAAACATGTCAGTTGTTGGTTCCCAAGACATACCGAGGACTTTTTCAGGATCTCCAAGTTCCTTTGGCGATTGTAGAACGAGCGAATCACCCTGTAAATGCTTCAAGACTTCGGGTGAATTAGAAGCCCAGTTCCTTATATTGAAACCTCCAGCCGCATGTATGTCTCGGACCCTTTGGGTAACCTCGATTGCTTCAGATTCATCGACTACGCTATCTATGTACGCCTCCAAGTTATTCCCACCCAGATCAATTTCACACATCCCGCATCAAAGGGATTCTGTAAACACCCAAGCCGATATTGTAAACATCGGAGCCCCAAAGCGGTCCCCGAAGTCCGCTAATATCAACACCAATTTCCGGCAGAAATTCAGTTTCAAATTTAATTGCCAAATTTCATCATCCTATTTTTCCGACTCTCTTGAGTCATTCTCTTAATCAGTTTTTCTGAGATAAATCTCTTAAGCCGAGATTTCATTATTGATCATTGAACTTGAGTCCAGGCAGTCCGTTTTTGAGAATCGAATCGAGAAGTTTAAGAAGTAATAATCAGTGAGCAGTGAATTAAGTTCGACCTATGAAACAATTGTAATAGTGAATAAGTGAAGTTAAAAAAATAAAATAAATTTTTTTAATCAACTCATTAAGGAGAAAGTTAATTGGCGCCCAACGTGGGGCCGCGCGTTTAAAAATTCCAAAGCAAGGCTTTAAAACGAAATCCTAATAAAATTTTAAAGTGAAAAAAGAATTTGTGCGGCCAACAAACCCAGTTACAACCAACGAAATAAAAAAGTTTGTGTTTATTAAATAAGGAGGAAACAAATAAATGAAATAATCCCCTTAAATATAACCAACGAAATAAAAAAGTTAGTGTTGAACTAAAATTAAAAAGGTGGAAATTAATAAATGAAATAATCCGCTTTAATAAAAAAAATTACTCCCAATTAAAAATAGGGATCGTAACATAATTCACTGCTACGGACAATAAAAAAAAAAAAAAAAAAAAAAACAACAATCTAAAAAAACATCAAAAATTAAATATTTAATAAAACAAAAACAAATCATCATCAACTAAAAAGGAGAATTTATTGGCTGAAGGGCAATCCCTTGCCACAAGAAGACCAAAAATTGAAAAATAACATTTAAAAGGAAGGCACAGAGTGAAAAGAAGACCCCAACCAGGATCATCAACTGAAAAGAAGACCCCACCAGGATCATCATACATGAGGAAGAATTTAATAAGGACGATTCGTGAGCAATAATATGCAGAATGCAAATGCAACCAAAGTTTAGTTTTCGGAAAATCAACAACTAAAGTAATTAGTTGTTGTTATTCACGTCTGTAAAAATCGGAAGCAGATCGCTTTCAGCAGACAACCATTACAGCTTTCACACACATTAGAAGTTTTAGCGACAAAGCTTTGAAGTATGTCACAGCCTAGAAGTATGTAATTCTTAATTACAGATTCCTATATGTGGTATAAATAGAAGTTTCGACGCTCAGCTCACATCCTCTTCTCTGGCTGATGAGGTAGCGGTGACGCCCTACCGAAATTTGCAAATCCCAGAAAGTCCGAGGTTCACTCCTCAACGAGTGCAAGTGTGTTGAAATGCTAAATTGTTGAGTTATTTATAACCCAACTTTGACCTTGAGTTCGCTTAAAATCCTCACATTTATGTTAAAAAACAGGTCAAGTCAAATCACTAATTTAAAACTATATAAGGGTGGACACGCCCTAAGAAACACCCGCAGAATGCAACCAAAAATGCGCGTTAGTTTTCGGAAAATCAACAATTAAAGTAATTAGTTGTTGTTATTCACGTCTGTAAGAATCGGAAGCAGATCGCTTTCAGCAGACAACCATTATAGCTTTCACACACATTAGAAGTTTAAGCGACAAAGCTTTATATTTAAGAAAATTGAAAAAAAAGAAAAATAAAACAAAGTGGAAGAATTAATTTTAAAATTCGATAAAATCCTCAAAATGAATCCTCCTCAAGAGCAGGCTGGACCTAGTAATAAAAGACCACACACAGCGAATCCTCCTCAAGAAGTTGCAAACAATCAGGCAGTAACAAACGCCACAATGTTAAATGTTGGAGAATTAATAAAACAGATTGTAAATTATGAATTGAATCCATTAAAAGACAAGATTGGAAATCTAAAACAGCAATTATCAAATAAAATAAAGAAGGTTGAAGATTATCAGATAGAAGTTATAGATCCAAATATTAAATGCGAAACATCATATGAGATCATCAAATCTGTAAGGGAATATAAAGGTGAGGAAGATAAGTATGTCAGCTGGAGAGAGTCAGCTGAAATAGCTATGGGGCAATATGCCAGAGGCAGCGATAGGTTTTATTCTGCATTGTCAATCTTAAGGAATAAAATAACAGGAATGGAATATGATGCCTTAACCCATAACGGTACAGTTTTAAATTTAGATGTCATAATGGCCAGGCTTGACTTTGTCTTTAGTGACAAACGTCCAATCCATATTATTGAACAAGAATTGAGTGTACTAAGCCAGGGTAAATTATCCATAATGGATTACTACGGAACTGTTAATAGAAAGTTAACTCTATTAATTAATAAAACTATTATGACTTACGGAAGAAATAAACCAATAACATTAGAAATGAACGAGAAACATAGAAAGACCGCCCTCAGAGGTTTTATAACCGGCCTTAACGGTCATATTTCTGACACAGAATTTTCAATGAATTCTCAAGACTTACCAAATGCAATGGTTATAGTTCAGGAATTGGAAAGTAACAATATGAGGGGTCATTTTGCTAATACTTTCTCAACCACACAGAAAAAAAATAATGAACAAAATTCAAGTGGAAACGGGCAAATATATTTAAATAATAAGCCCAGACAGCAAAACGATAATTATAATAACCAAAGGAATAATAATAATAATTTAAGATTTAACCAAGAAAGTAATAATTACAATAATAACAATCAAAATAAAAATGGTTATAATAATTATAACCAGAACAGGAATAATAATTGGAATCAGGGCAGATATAATAACAACCAGCAAAATCAGTGGAATTTGAATAAACCACAATAAAATAAGCCAGAGCCAATGGATGTAGATGAGTCAATTCAGATTCAAAATAGGAACAATAACGGTTATAATCAAGGTTATAATAATTACTAGACATCGGATTATATGCAAAATCATATTTTTAACGGCTTGTCGATATCAAATTTCGATTGGACTGAAATTCGTTTCACGTTAAAATAATAAGATTAAGGCCATGTTGTTTTTGCATATTCGACATATCTTGCATATCAAGAACATATCCAACATATTTTACGACATATTATCAAAGCAGGCTTTTGTCAGAATGTTTAAGTATTCAAAAAATCATTTCAAAGAGAGTTTGTTGTGAAGAGTTGATTATAAAAAAATGCCGAAAACTCAAAAGAAAGGTGATCGGATTAAGGAATGGTTGAAAGACATTAACGAGTCTGCCATTACAGTAATTGACGACAATATATACTGCAAGTCCTGCCAAAAACATGTAAGAAATGTAAATATATTAAATTATATTCTATCTTATAATTTTATGTCCTAGATTGGTAGTGATCGTAAGTCGCAACTTATACAACACATAAGAACAGAATTACATAAGCAAAAGCCAAATAGTATAACATCTACACACAAAAAAATTTGCTTGGTAAAATTAACCAATGAAGATAGTTAAGTAACTATAAAAAATAGTACTTTACCAATAAAAATAGTCGTCTGTGTATTTGTTTTTACTTTGCGTACTATTAAATAGTTAAACTACTATTAAAATGGTTACGATTACGGGACGTGTGTATTTTGTTCTTGTATCTTGAAACTATTTTAAATAGTTATTTTACTATTATGAAATAGTTACCCTAACGTAATACTTTTAGTGTTGCGAGCCCCTGGTGGCAAAAAATTGTAACGAAAGCTGGTCCCACTGCAAGAGTTTTCAGTATAGTTGAGTGGTACCACTATATCGGAATGGAGGAATTCTATGAAGTATGAAATTCGTGGGGATTCGATCACATGGTCCTTGTGTTTTCTGGTGAGAATAAATATGTACATTAGTATATGTATATGTATATATATGTTATAAATCCGTTAAAACTTTTTTATGTGAAATTCCAAAAACAAAATATATGTGTGCATATGTATGTATGTAAGTACAACTCTTCGAAACGCTGGCTTATGCTTGCATTGTGTTGTGTTAGTGTGTGTGAAACTCTGCAGTTCTAGAAATTTCCATGACGTCACGACCTAACCCAATTCTGCATGGCCAAGTAGTGCCGTTAATTTTTTAACTCGCTGGGATACAAATATTTATTTCAGCTGAATCCATGACAATAAAGGAACTTGAATCTTTAAATGATACGGACTTAAAATTTTTATTGAGAAATAGAAAGCTGTCCGAAAAAATTAAATCTAAAATTAATTTTAATAAGTCAGAAGCGGTGTAAGGTAAGTTATTCTAAGAAATGTTTTGTATCACAATCAACATGATTTCCTCTCTTAGGGTTTTGACACTAGCCTTACACAAGCTGAAGCAAGTACCTCATCAAAAGTCACCAAGAGTTGAAGGAAGCGCGGATCCGCAGATTTTATTGTAAATATTCAAGTATCAACCAGCCTTTTTTAATTTTAAATTTTTGTACAGAACATTGAGAAAATATAAATGCGTTTGAAAATCACTTCCGATCCTCTACTGTTTCTACTGAAGAAGACATACATTTTGTCGAGCCAAATGAGATATACATAAGTCCACTACATTTAAGCCTATCTCCCAATAATTGTTTTTTATTTAAGGCCTAAGTACTATTAAATAAAAACATTTATTGTTCGAGGTTTATAAATAATATGTAAATAATATTACAAGAACAAATATTCTGTAAAAATAAATAAGGTTTATAAATAATATGTAAATAATATTATAAAAACAAATATTCTGTAAAAATAAATGAAAATTTGGAAACGAAAATCAAATCTTTTTAATTGGCATACTATTTTTAGAGTGCTGTTCCATTTTTAATAGTGATCGTACTATTTTTCTGGGAAAGTACAATTTTAATGGTAAAATACCATTTTAATAGTAAAATGACTATTTTCTAGTAACGTAACAATAAAAATAGTAGGTTAACCACAATTTATGGTTCGGGCACATTCAACCATTTTTTACAGTTGCGTAACTATTTTTTATAGTAACCCTTACGTTTACGTATTACGTAAGAGTAACTATTTACTTAGTAGAATTGACAATTTTTGTGGTTGGGGACTGTTTGACAATTATTACAGTTGATTTTACAAAGTTTTTTTTTGTGTGTAGAAACGAACAAGAAACTCCGTTTTTTTCCGATCTGTGTGAAGCCTTGATAGCAGTTAACCTACCATTTAAATCAATTAACAACAACATTTTTAGAACTTTTTTACACAAATACACAAATTAAAACATACCAGACGAAAGTACCATACGCAAAAACTATCTAGACAGAAGCTATCAAAAAGCCCTCCAAAAAATTAAAAATGAAATAGGGAATAACGCAATTTGGATATCAGTAGACGAGACAACCGACAGGAATGGACGTTATATAGGAAATTTAATAACTGGATCACTGGATGAGAAGAAGTCAACGCGTCCATATTTGATTGCTTGTCGTCAAATAGAAAAAGTCAACAACAGTACAATTTCTAGATTTGTAAACAATGGATTGAGAACTCTATGGCCAGACCTAAATGAAGAAAATGTACTGCTTATGGTTACACACGCAGCTGCTTATATGATAAAGGCTGGTCAAAACTTGAAGGTATTTTATCCCAACATGATACATGTGACTTGCTTGGCCCACGGATTGCATCGGGTCGCAGAAACTATTCGAGGACATTTCCCAAAAGTCAACAAATACATATCGGAAGTTAAAAAAATATTTCTGAAATCTCCCCACCGTTGCGCCCGATACAAATTGATGCTAGATATTGAATTACCGCCGGAGCCAATAATAACGAGATGGGGAACTTGGATTGAGGCTGCATGCTTTCATGCTACAAACTTTAATGGAATCAGTCGTGTAGGTTATTCTTATTTATTGACAGTAACTATTTACTAAATATATTTGTAGGTTGTAAATTCTCTAGGAAGCGACGATGCTCAAGCTATTCAAAATGTTCAGGAGCAACTAAAGGACTTAACTGTAAAAAGGGAACTCCTAACTATTCAGAATTACTTTTGCACCATGCCGTCAATAATTGAAAATTTAGAAAAAGGGTCCAATTCTCTGAAGCAAAATATGGTTCTGCTGGAAAGAGCTCAAGAAATGATAAATGACGTTCCAGAAAGCTTGGGAGATATATTAAAGAAAAAATTAAAAGATGTACTATTGAAAAGCCCGGACTTTAAAACGATTGAAAAACTGAATGACTCAATTAACAGCATAGATGGAATGAATTCGATTGACGATTTAAACATGGAAAATATCTATAAATACACTCAGAAAATTATTTTTCTTAAATATAGAAAAACAAAATTTTTCTGTGCTTTAGATTGAGGCTGCATGCTTTCATGCTACAAACTTTAATGGAATCAGTCGTGTAGGTTATTCTTATTTATTGACAGTAACTATTTACTAAATATATTTGTAGGTTGTAAATTCTCTAGGAAGCGACGATGCTCAAGCTATTCAAAATGTTCAGGAGCAACTAAAGGACTTAACTGTAAAAAGGGAACTCCTAACTATTCAGAATTACTTTTGCACCATGCCGTCAATAATTGAAAATTTAGAAAAAGGGTCCAATTCTCTGAAGCAAAATATGGTTCTGCTGAGAAGAGCTCAAGAAATGAAAAATGACGTTCCAGAAAGCTTGGGAGATATATTAAAGAAAAAATTAAAGGATGTACTATTGAAAAGCCCGGACTTTAAAACGATTGAAAAACTTAATGACTCAATTAACAGCATAGATGGAATGAATTCGATTGACGATTTAAACATGGAAAATATCTATAAATACACTCAGAAAATTATTTTTCTTAAATATAGAAAAACAAAATTTTTCTGTGCTTTAGATTGAGGCTGCATGCTTTCATGCTACAAACTTTAATGGAATCAGTCGTGTAGGTTATTCTTATTTATTGACAGTAACTATTTACTAAATATATTTGTAGGTTGTAAATTCTCTAGGAAGCGACGATGCTCAAGCTATTCAAAATGTTCAGGAGCAACTAAAGGACTTAACTGTAAAAAGGGAACTCCTAACTATTCAGAATTACTTTTGCACCATGCCGTCAATAATTGAAAATTTAAAAAAAGGGTCCAATTCTCTGAAGCAAAATATGGTTCTGCTGAGAAGAGCTCAAGAAATGATAAATGACGTTCCAGAAAGCTTGGGAGATATATTAAAGAAAAAATTAAAGGATGTACTATTGAAAAGCCCGGACTTTAAAACGATTGAAAAACTGAATGACTCAATTAACAGCATAGATGGAATGAATTCGATTGACGATTTAAACATGGAAAATATCTATAAATACACTCAGAAAAATATTTTTCTTAAATATAGAAAAACAAAATTTTTCTGTGCTTTAGATTGAGGCTGCATGCTTTCATGTTACAAACTTTAATGGAATCAGTCGTGTAGGTTATTCTTATTTATTGACAGTAACTATTTACTAAATATATTTGTAGGTTGTAAATTCTCTAGGAAGCGACGATGCTCAAGCTATTCAAAATGTTCAGGAGCAACTAAAGGACTTAACTGTAAAAAGGGAACTCCTAACTATTCAGAATTACTTTTGCACCATGCCGTCAATAATTGAAAATTTAGAAAAAGGGTCCAATTCTCTGAAGCAAAATATGGTTCTGCTGAGAAGAGCTCAAGAAATGATAAATGACGTTCCAGAAAGCTTGGGAGATATATTAAAGAAAAAATTAAAGGATGTACTATTGAAAAGCCCGGACTTTAAAACGATTGAAAAACTGAATGACTCAATTAACAGCATAGATGGAATGAATTCGATTGACGATTTAAACATGGAAAATATCTATAAATACACTCAGAAAATTATTTTTCTTAAATATAGAAAAACAAAATTTTTCTGTGCTTTAGATTGAGGCTGCATGCTTTCATGCTACAAACTTTAATGGAATCAGTCGTGTAGGTTATTCTTATTTATTGACAGTAACTATTTACTAAATATATTTGTAGGTTGTAAATTCTCTAGGAAGCGACGATGCTCAAGCTATTCAAAATGTTCAGGAGCAACTAAAGGACTTAACTGTAAAAAGGGAACTCCTAACTATTCAGAATTACTTTTGCACCATGCCGTCAATAATTGAAAATTTAAAAAAAGGGTCCAATTCTCTGAAGCAAAATATGGTTCTGCTGAGAAGAGCTCAAGAAATGATAAATGACGTTCCAGAAAGCTTGGGAGATATATTAAAGAAAAAATTAAAGGATGTACTATTGAAAAGCCCGGACTTTAAAACGATTGAAAAACTGAATGACTCAATTAACAGCATAGATGGAATGAATTCGATTGACGATTTAAACATGGAAAATATCTATAAATACACTCAGAAAATTATTTTTCTTAAATATAGAAAAACAAAATTTTTCTGTGCTTTAGATTGAGGCTGCATGCTTTCATGCTACAAACTTTAATGGAATCAGTCGTGTAGGTTATTCTTATTTATTGACAGTAACTATTTACTAAATATATTTGTAGGTTGTAAATTCTCTAGGAAGCGACGATGCTCAAGCTATTCAAAATGTTCAGGAGCAACTAAAGGACTTAACTGTAAAAAGGGAACTCCTAACTATTCAGAATTACTTTTGCACCATGCCGTCAATAATTGAAAATTTAGAAAAAGGGTCCAATTCTCTGAAGCAAAATATGGTTCTGCTGAGAAGAGCTCAAGAAATGATAAATGACGTTCCAGAAAGCTTGGGAGATATATTAAAGAAAAAATTAAAGGATGTACTATTGAAAAGCCCGGACTTTAAAACGATTGAAAAACTGAATGACTCAACTAACAGCATAGATGGAATGAATTCGATTGACGATTTAAACATGGAAAATATCTATAAATACACTCAGAAAATTATTTTTCTTAAATATAGAAAAACAAAATTTTTCTGTGCTTTAGATTGAGGCTGCATGCTTTCATGCTACAAACTTTAATGGAATCAGTCGTGTAGGTTATTCTTATTTATTGACAGTAACTATTTACTAAATATATTTGTAGGTTGTAAATTCTCTAGGAAGCGACGATGCTCAAGCTATTCAAAATGTTCAGGAGCAACTAAAGGACTTAACTGTAAAAAGGGAACTCCTAACTATTCAGAATTACTTTTGCACCATGCCGTCAATAATTGAAAATTTAAAAAAAGGGTCCAATTCTCTGAAGCAAAATATGGTTCTGCTGAGAAGAGCTCAAGAAATGATAAATGACGTTCCAGAAAGCTTGGGAGATATATTAAAGAAAAAATTAAAGGATGTACTATTGAAAAGCCCGGACTTTAAAACGATTGAAAAACTGAATGACTCAATTAACAGCATAGATGGAATGAATTCGATTGACGATTTAAACATGGAAAATATCTATAAATACACTCAGAAAATTATTTTTCTTAAATATAGAAAAACAAAATTTTTCTGTGCTTTAGAAAAAAATTTCTATAAAGAGAAAATAATTTCTAAACTTTAGAAAAATTCTCCATTAAACGATTTTTTGTAGAATTTTTTTTCTAAAATGTAGAAAAATACATTTTTTTCTAAAATATAAGGTTTTTTTTCTAATCTTCCTTTCTATATTTGAGGGTTAAAATCGCCATTGATTTTAGAAAAAAAAGACAGCATTTTTCTAAAAATAAAAAAAAATCGCCTTTAACATTAGAAAAATTCTTACATAGTAGAAATATTTTTTTCTAAAAAACAGAAAAAAATGTTTGAAAATTTTTCTAACGTTTAGAATTTTTTTTTCTAAAATTGAAGAAAATTTCCTTTAATGGTAGCCTAGGGGTCTAACGCGTGCGTGCATGAATATGTTATACAAGCTTAGAACTTCAAGTGTGAGTTCAATCCCACATCGAGGCAAAAATGTATAGGTGCCTTTTTTTTTTTTTTAATGCGTAATATTTACATATTAATAAAAATTGAATTTTTTTTTTTTACTTTGTATAATTATATTTTGATAAAAATTATGTTTAAGTTATTCAAATTTGAAACAATTATTTACGGCTACTATCATGCGCGGATCCACGGGGGGTGTAACGGGTGATATATTGAAAGGAAATTGGTATTCAAAAAGTATGCAACAAAAAATTTGTTCTAATATCACCCCCCACAACAAAATCCTAGATCCGCCTCTGGCTACTATTGTACCATAATAAAATATATATTTGTTTATAAATATTAATGTTAATCAATAATTATTAACAAACACAATAAAATAAACATCTAGTGGGGAATAACGAGAAGAGAGTCAGATCAATTTGACTAAAAGTAAGAGAACAAAATGTGAATAGACTTTGTACAGCGCCTCACGTGATGCTTCCGTGGCGCAGCTGGTAGAGCGCTTGACTGCAAACTGTGCGGCAAGCGGTTCGATTCCCGCGTGAGGCGACCAAGATGTTTTCCTCAAAATAGTAAGTTATTGGGTTTTTAAATGTATAATTTGTAATTTGTGTACTCATTTCAGTTATAATTACAGGCCCAATTTGAAACTTAAAGTGCATGTACATAATAAACATATACATCACCCACACATGTGCTCAATTAAAGAAAATTTAAATAAGATGACAAACAAGAACGAAAAACAACAACAACACAAGGGGGACGTGAAGTCACAGAAACAACCGGCATAGTTCGTTCCGATTGCCAAAGCAAGATTTTTGTATTTTCTAGAAAAATATTTTTCTTTATCTGAAAAAACAGTATTTCTATTTCTTAGAAAACCTTTATTTCTAAATTGGAAGACATAACTTTTTTACTTTCTAGTAAAAAATTTCTAAATTGCTGATTTTTTTTTCTTATTTTTTAGAAAAAAACGCCATTGTTATTAAAAACCTATTTTCTTTAATATAGACAAAATCGCCAGTAAAGCAAATTCATAGGCGATTTTCTAAAACCAAGGGCGATTTAAGTCGTTTTTTTTTTTGAGTGTATAAATATGCTCCTTTGATGTTGAAAGAAGCTTTTCCGCATTTAAGCTTTTACTCACAGACAAAAGAACAAAATTAACTGTTGAAAATATAGAAAAAATTTTGGTCACATATTGTAAACAAAATTACAACTAAAATGTACTTTAACATCCTAACTATTGCTTAGCGTGATCCCCAAAGCACTAAATACACTCATATTAAATACGTATTTTTTCTGATTTTTTTGGTGTAATGGCGAATATATAAATTTGTTGCGTGTGGTTTTCAACAATTTTTTTTTTGTTTAAAACAAATTCCAGCCGAATTGGGGCTTTGCACTTTCAATTTCCCTGTGGATCGGCTAATGTGGCGGGTACAGTTTTCAAAAATTATATTGATTGGTCCAACTTTTTAAATTATAGAAATAAGCAGTAGTTTGATGAAAATGTTCACAAACTAACACGATTTTTGAAACCGATTTTCTTAAGATACGGTGGTGCGATTGTAGCTATTTTTATGTATACCCCTTCTGTCAGCTACAGAAATACATTTTAAACATTTTTACCATTAAGCTCGAAATATATGTGCCTGTAAGAGACAGAAACATATTCGACATATTTTGCATATTCTCGACATATTTTACATATTCTCGACATATTTTGCATATTCCATTGCATAAAAAAATGCATATTTGCGATATGTCGTCGTCATTCGAATACCAATTTAATATAGTGCCTAAATCCAAAATTTGGCGGTATTTGAAGCAAAAATGAAGAAAAACATATAATCCGATGTCTAATAATTACCAAAATAATAATTATAATCAAAATAAATGGAACCAAAATAAAAACCTGACACACAACAAGATCAGGTTCAAAATAAAAAAGTACCGACTGGAACTGTTAACCAGCCGGCCAACAAGACTTAATAATATTGAGGAAGACCATTTTTTAGACCAAATCCAGGAGTAGGATTACCCTACTTAATTAGAAATGATAAAAAATTAAATAAAAAACTAAAAGTATTAATTGACACTGGGGCAACCTCTTGTTATATAAAAACAGGAATTTATAAAAGTAAAAATGAGCTCCCAATATATAAAAGAGTATCCACAGTAAATGGATATTCAATAATAAAATATTATCATATGATAACTATATTTGATACGCGATATACATTTTACGAAATAGAAGGCTTAGATTCAGATTTGCTAGTAGGGTATAACCTATTAAAAAAAATCGGAGCTGTGATTGATACAGCTAAAGGAACGATAAAATATAATGGAAAGGAAGAAAAATTAAATTACGACAACGGAAATAATTTAATTCAACATTCCTTTTCCGAAGAAACCACCATTCTTCCGTTAAAGGAATGTATTTTAAAAAAATACTTTGATGAAAAGACTCGAGTCAGATCCGAATCTGAAATGGGAAATCAAAGCGAATTTAGTTTGGGATTAAAAAATCCTGAACACGCCGTCGTTGAATTATCCGACAAAAATAAAAGTTTGGGAATTAAAAATCCTGAACACGCCGTCGTTGAATTATCCGACAAAAATAAAAGTTTGGGAATTAAAAATCCTGAACACGCCGTCGTTGAAGTATCCGACAATCAAAAAATTAACAATATGAAAATATAATCTGCAAATCAATTGAAAGATTTGGAGGATAAATTACTAAGCTTTATCAATAAAGAGCATTCGAAAATAAATATGCAAATTCCATTTAGGATAGATATTCGCGGTGAAATAAACACTGAAAACGAAAGACCCATATATAGCAAAAAATATCCGTAAGCTTTATCAGCTTCAGATTTTGTGAACTTGGAAATAGATCGAATGTTAAAAGAGAAATTATAAGGCCAAGCAGGAGCCCTTATAATTCCCCAGTACTAGTAGTACCAAAAAAGGGTTTCAACGAAGACGGAACTCCAAAACTCAGACTTGTAATAGATTATAAAAAACTAAATGATAATACAATTCCGGATAGATACCCAATGCAGGATCCTTCGGTAATTTTGTCAAATCTTGGGAAAGCTAAATACTTTTCCACAATCGATTTAGAATCTGGATTCCATCAGATTCTCATGAGCTTCAGATTCATCGACTAGGCTATCTATGTACGCCTCCAAGTTATTCCCACCCAGATCAATTTCACACATCCCGCATCAAAGGGATTCTGTAAACACCCAAGCCGATATTGTAAACATCGGAGCCCCAAAGCGGTCCCCGAAGTCCGCTAATATCAACACCAATTTCCGGCAGAAATTCAGTTTCAAATTTAATTGCCAAATTTCATCATCCTATTTTTCCGACTCTCTTGAGTCATTCTCTTAATCAGTTTTTCTGAGATAAATCTCTTAAGCCGAGATTTCATTATTGATCATTGAACTTGAGTCCAGGCAGTCCGTTTTTGAGAATCGAATCGAGAAGTTTAAGAAGTAATAATCAGTGAGCAGTGAATTAAGTTCGACCTATGAAACAATTGTAATAGTGAATAAGTGAAGTTAAAAAAATAAAATAAATTTTTTTAATCAACTCATTAAGGAGAAAGTTAATTGGCGCCCAACTTGGGGCCGCGCGTTTAAAAATTCCAAAGCAAGGCTTTAAAACGAAATCCTAATAAAATTTTAAAGTGAAAAAAGAATTTGTGCGGCCAACAAACCCAGTTACAACCAACGAAATAAAAAAGTTTGTGTTTATTAAATAAGGAGGAAACAAATAAATGAAATAATCCCCTTAAATATAACCAACGAAATAAAAAAGTTAGTGTTGAACTAAAATTAAAAAGGTGGAAATTAATAAATGAAATAATCCGCTTTAATAAAAAAAATTACTCCCAATTAAAAATAGGGATCGTAACATAATTCACTGCTACGGACAATAAAAAAAAAAAAAAAAAAAAAAACATCAAAATTAAATATTTAATAAAACAAAAACAAATCATCATCAACTAAAAAGGAGAATTTATTGGCTGAAGGGCAATCCCTTGCCACAAGAAGACCAAAAATTGAAAAATAACATTTAAAAGGAAGGCACAGAGTGAAAAGAAGACCCCAACCAGGATCATCAACTGAAAAGAAGACCCCATCAGGATCATCATACATGAGGAAGAATTTAATAAGGACGATTCGTGAGCAATAATATGCAGAATGCAAATGCAACCAAAAATGCGCGTTAGTTTTCGGAAAATCAACAACTAAAGTAATTAGTTGTTGTTATTCACGTCTGTAAAAATCGGAAGCAGATCGCTTTCAGCAGACAACCATTATAGCTTTCACACACATTAGAAGTTTTAGCGACAAAGCTTTGAAGTATGTCACAGCCTAGAAGTATGTAATTCTTAATTACAGATTCCTATATGTGGTATAAATAGAAGTTTCGACGCTCAGCTCACATCCTCTTCTCTGGCTGATGAGGTAGCGGTGACGCCCTACCGAAATTTGCAAGTCCCAGAAAGTCCGAGGTTCACTCCTCAACGAGTGCAAGTGTGTTGAAATGCTAAATTGTTGAGTTATTTATAACCCAACTTTGACCTTGAGTTCGCTTAAAATCCTCACATTTATGTTAAAAAACAGGTCAAGTCAAATCACTAATTTAAAACTATATAAGGGTGGACACGCCCTAAGAAACACCCGCAGAATGCAACCAAAAATGCGCGTTAGTTTTCGGAAAATCAACAATTAAAGTAATTAGTTGTTGTTATTCACGTCTGTAAGAATCGGAAGCAGATCGCTTTCAGCAGACAACCATTATAGCTTTCACACACATTAGAAGTTTAAGCGACAAAGCTTTATATTTAAGAAAATTGAAAAAAAAGAAAAATAAAACAAAGTGGAAGAATTAATTTTAAAATTCGATAAAATCCTCAAAATGAATCCTCCTCAAGAGCAGGCTGGACCTAGTAATAAAAGACCACACACAGCGAATCCTCCTCAAGAAGTTGCAAACAATCAGGCAGTAACAAACGCCACAATGTTAAATGTTGGAGAATTAATAAAACAGATTGTAAATTATGAATTGAATCCATTAAAAGACAAGATTGGAAATCTAAAACAGCAATTATCAAATAAAATAAAGAAGGTTGAAGATTATCAGATAGAAGTTATAGATCCAAATATTAAATGCGAAACATCATATGAGATCATCAAATCTGTAAGGGAATATAAAGGTGAGGAAGATAAGTATGTCAGCTGGAGAGAGTCAGCTGAAATAGCTATGGGGCAATATGCCAGAGGCAGCGATAGGTTTTATTCTGCATTGTCAATCTTAAGGAATAAAATAACAGGAATGGAATATGATGCCTTAACCCATAACGGTACAGTTTTAAATTTAGATGTCATAATGGCCAGGCTTGACTTTGTCTTTAGTGACAAACGTCCAATCCATATTATTGAACAAGAATTGAGTGTACTAAGCCAGGGTAAATTATCCATAATGGATTACTACGGAACTGTTAATAGAAAGTTAACTCTATTAATTAATAAAACTATTATGACTTACGGAAGAAATAAACCAATAACATTAGAAATGAACGAGAAACATAGAAAGACCGCCCTCAGAGGTTTTATAACCGGCCTTAACGGTCATATTTCTGACACAGAATTTTCAATGAATTCTCAAGACTTACCAAATGCAATGGTTATAGTTCAGGAATTGGAAAGTAACAATATGAGGGGTCATTTTGCTAATACTTTCTCAACCACACAGAAAAAAAATAATGAACAAAATTCAAGTGGAAACGGGCAAATATATTTAAATAATAAGCCCAGACAGCAAAACGATAATTATAATAACCAGAGGAATAATAATAAAAATTTAAGATTTAACCAAGAAAGTAATAATTACAATAATAACAATCAAAATAAAAATGGTTATAATAATTATAACCAGAACAGGAATAATAATTGGAATCAGGGCAGATATAATAACAACCAGCAAAATCAGTGGAATTTGAATAAACCACAACAAAATAAGCCAGAGCCAATGGATGTAGATGAGTCAATTCAGATTCAAAATAGGAACAATAACGGTTATAATCAAGGTTATAATAATTACTAGACATCGGATTATATGCAAAATCATATTTTTAACGGCTTGTCGATATCAAATTTCGATTGGACTGAAATTCGTTTCACGTTAAAATAATAAGATTAAGGCCATGTTGTTTTTGCATATTCGACATATCTTGCATATCAAGAACATATCCAACATATTTTACGACATATTATCAAAGCAGGCTTTTGTCAGAATGTTTAAGTATTCAAAAAATCATTTCAAAGAGAGTTTGTTGTGAAGAGTTGATAATAAAAAAATGCCGAAAACACAAAAGAAAGGTGATCGGCTTAAGGAATGGTTGAAAGACATTAACGAGTCTGCCATTACAGTAATTGACGACAATATATACTGCAAGTCCTGCCAAAAACATGTAAGAAATGTAAATATATTAAATTATATTCTATCTTATAATTTTATGTCCTAGATTGGTAGTGATCGTAAGTCGCAACTTATACAACACATAAGAACAGAATTACATAAGCAAAAGCCAAATAGTATAACATCTACACACAAAAAAATTTGCTTGGTAAAATTAACCAATGAAGATAGTTAAGTAACTATAAAAAATAGTACTTTACCAATAAAAATAGTCGTCTGTGTATTTGTTATACCCTTGCAGAGGGTATTATGATTTCAGTCAGAAGTTTGCAACGCAGTGAAGGAGACGTTTCCGACCCCATAAAGTATATATATTCTTGATCAGGATGACTAGACGAGTCGATCTAGCCATGTCCGTCTGTCCGTCCGTCTGTCCGTCTGTCCGTCCGTCTGTCCGTCCGTCTGTCCGTCCGTCTGTCCGTCTGTTTCTACGCAAACTAGTCTCTCAGTTTTTGAGCTATCGGAATGAAACTTTCCCAAAAGTCTTCTTTTTATTGCAGGTAGTATATAAGTCGGAACCGGCCGGATCGGATAGCTATATCTTATAGCTCCCATAGGAAGGATCGAAAAAAAAATCGTGCAAAAAATTCTAGATTTGATGTTTTTTGAAATATTACTTTCTACTCTTGGGAATATTATTTATTAAATATTTTGGAATTTCGGATTAAATTTTTATAAAATCGGATCACTATATCATATAGCTGCCATAGGAACGGTCGGAAAATTAAATGGAAATTAATAGGAAAAAAATTATATCTTTGTTGATTTTTATTACATTGTCTTCTCCTCTGGGATATGACTTTTCTTTGACATTTCAAAATTTCGAATAAAATTTAACAAAATTCGGACGGCCGAAGCTAGCTTCCTTTCTTGTTTTTACTTTGCGTACTATTA
Organism: Drosophila pseudotakahashii; assembly: GCA_035046095.1. Classification (NCBI taxonomy): domain Eukaryota; kingdom Metazoa; phylum Arthropoda; class Insecta; order Diptera; family Drosophilidae; genus Drosophila; species Drosophila pseudotakahashii. Next base: position 879,621 of record JAWNOE010000055.1, on the reverse strand, counting down.
AATAGTTAAACTACTATTAAAATGGTTACGATTACGGGACGTGTGTATTTTGTTCTTGTATCTTGAAACTATTTTAAATAGTTATTTTACTATTATGAAATAGTTACCCTAACGTAATACTTTTAGTGTTGCGAGCCCCTGGTGGCAAAAAATTGTAACGAAAGCTGGTCCCACTGCAAGAGTTTTCAGTATAGTTGAGTGGTACCACTATATCGGAATGGAGGAATTCTATGAAGTATGAAATTCGTGGGGATTCGATCACATGGTCCTTGTGTTTTCTGGTGAGAATAAATATGTACATTAGTATATGTATATGTATATATATGTTATAAATCCGTTAAAACTTTTTTATGTGAAATTCCAAAAACAAAATATATGTGTGCATATGTATGTATGTAAGTACAACTCTTCGAAACGCTGGCTTATGCTTGCATTGTGTTGTGTTAGTGTGTGTGAAACTCTGCAGTTCTAGAAATTTCCATGACGTCACGACCTAACCCAATTCTGCATGGCCAAGTAGTGCCGTTAATTTTTTAACTCGCTGGGATACAAATATTTATTTCAGCTGAATCCATGACAATAAAGGAACTTGAATCTTTAAATGATACGGACTTAACCTTTTTATTTAGAAATAGAAAGCTGTCCGAAAAAATTAAATCTAAAATTAATTTTAATAAGTTAGAAGCGGTGTAAGGTAAGTTATTCTAAGAAATGTTTTGTATCACAATCAACATGATTTCCTCTCTTAGGGTTTTGACACTAGCCTTACACAAGCTGAAGCAAGTACCTCATCAAAAGTCACCAAGAGTTGGAGGAAGCGCGGATCCGCAGATTTTATTGTAAATATTCAAGTATCAACCAGCCTTTTTTAATTTTAAATTTTTGTACAGAACATTGAGAAAATATAAATGCGTTTGAAAATCACTTCCGATCCTCTACTGTTTCTACTGAAGAAGACATACATTTTGTCGAGCCAAATGAGATATACATAAGTCCACTACATTTAAGCCTATCTCCCAATAATTGTTTTTTATTTAAGGCCTAAGTACTATTAAATAAAAACATTTATTGTTCGAGGTTTATAAATAATATGTAAATAATATTACAAGAACAAATATTCTGTAAAAATAAATAAGGTTTATAAATAATATGTAAATAATATTATAAAAACAAATATTCTGTAAAAATAAATGAAAATTTGGAAACGAAAATCAAATCTTTTTAATTGGCATACTATTTTTAGAGTGCTGTTCCATTTTTAATAGTGATCGTACTATTTTTCTGGGAAAGTACAATTTTAATGGTAAAATACCATTTTAATAGTAAAATGACTATTTTCTAGTAACGTAACAATAAAAATAGTAGGTTAACCACAATTTATGGTTCGGGCACATTCAACCATTTTTTACAGTTGCGTAACTATTTTTTATAGTAACCCTTACGTTTACGTATTACGTAAGAGTAACTATTTACTTAGTAGAATTGACAATTTTTGTGGTTGGGGACTGTTTGACAATTATTACAGTTGATTTTACAAAGTTTTTTTTTTGTGTGTAGAAACGAACAAGAAACTCCGTTTTTTTCCGATCTGTGTGAAGCCTTGATAGCAGTTAACCTACCATTTAAATCAATTAACAACAACATTTTTAGAACTTTTTTACACAAATACACAAATTAAAACATACCAGACGAAAGTACCATACGCAAAAACTATCTAGACAGAAGCTATCAAAAAGCCCTCCAAAAAATTAAAAATGAAATAGGGAATAACGCAATTTGGATATCAGTAGACGAGACAACCGACAGGAATGGACGTTATATAGGAAATTTAATAACTGGATCACTGGATGAGAAGAAGTCAACGCGTCCATATTTGATTGCTTGTCGTCAAATAGAAAAAGTCAACAACAGTACAATTTCTAGATTTGTAAACAATGGATTGAGAACTCTATGGCCAGACCTAAATGAAGAAAATGTACTGCTTATGGTTACAGACGCAGCTGCTTATATGATAAAGGCTGGTCAAAACTTGAAGGTATTTTATCCCAACAAACTTTAATGGAATCAGTCGTGTAGGTTATTCTTATTTATTGACAGTAACTATTTACTAAATATATTTGTAGGTTGTAAATTCTCTAGGAAGCGACGATGCTCAAGCTATTCAAAATGTTCAGGAGCAACTAAAGGACTTAACTGTAAAAAGGGAACTCCTAACTATTCAGAATTACTTTTGCACCATGCCGTCAATAATTGAAAATTTAGAAAAAGGGTCCAATTCTCTGAAGCAAAATATGGTTCTGCTGGAAAGAGCTCAAGAAATGATAAATGACGTTCCAGAAAGCTTGGGAGATATATTAAAGAAAAAAAAATTAAAGGATGTACTATTGAAAAGCCCGGACTTTAAAACGATTGAAAAACTGAATGACTCAATTAACAGCATAGATGGAATGAATTCGATTGACGATTTAAACATGGAAAATATCTATAAATACACTCAGAAAATTATTTTTCTTAAATATAGAAAAACAAAATTTTTCTGTGCTTTAGATTGAGGCTGCATGCTTTCATGCTACAAACTTTAATGGAATCAGTCGTGTAGGTTATTCTTATTTATTGACAGTAACTATTTACTAAATATATTTGTAGGTTGTAAATTCTCTAGGAAGCGACGATGCTCAAGCTATTCAAAATGTTCAGGAGCAACTAAAGGACTTAACTGTAAAAAGGGAACTCCTAACTATTCAGAATTACTTTTGCACCATGCCGTCAATAATTGAAAATTTAGAAAAAGGGTCCAATTCTCTGAAGCAAAATATGGTTCTGCTGAGAAGAGCTCAAGAAATGATAAATGACGTTCCAGAAAGCTTGGGAGATATATTAAAGAAAAAATTAAAGGATGTACTATTGAAAAGCCCGGACTTTAAAACGATTGAAAAACTGAATGACTCAATTAACAGCATAGATGGAATGAATTCGATTGACGATTTAAACATGGAAAATATCTATAAATACACTCAGAAAATTATTTTTCTTAAATATAGAAAAACAAAATTTTTCTGTGCTTTAGATTGAGGCTGCATGCTTTCATGCTACAAACTTTAATGGAATCAGTCGTGTAGGTTATTCTTATTTATTGACAGTAACTATTTACTAAATATATTTGTAGGTTGTAAATTCTCTAGGAAGCGACGATTCTCAAGCTATTCAAAATGTTCAGGAGCAACTAAAGGACTTAACTGTAAAAAGGGAACTCCTAACTATTCAGAATTACTTTTGCACCATGCCGTCAATAATTGAAAATTTAAAAAAAGGGTCCAATTCTCTGAAGCGAAATATGGTTCTGCTGAGAAGAGCTCAAGAAATGATAAATGACGTTCCAGAAAGCTTGGGAGATATATTAAAGAAAAAATTAAAGGATGTACTATTGAAAAGCCCGGACTTTAAAACGATTGAAAAACTGAATGACTCAATTAACAGCATAGATGGAATGAATTCGATTGACGATTTAAACATGGAAAATATCTATAAATACACTCAGAAAATTATTTTTCTTAAATATAGAAAAACAAAATTTTTCTGTGCTTTAGATTGAGGCTGCATGCTTTCATGCTACAAACTTTAATGGAATCAGTCGTGTAGGTTATTCTTATTTATTGACAGTAACTATTTACTAAATATATTTGTAGGTTGTAAATTCTCTAGGAAGCGACGATGCTCAAGCTATTCAAAATGTTCAGGAGCAACTAAAGGACTTAACTGTAAAAAGGGAACTCCTAACAATTCAGAATTACTTTTGCACCATGCCGTCAATAATTGAAAATTTAGAAAAAGGGTCCAATTCTCTGAAGCAAAATATGGTTCTGCTGAGAAGAGCTCAAGAAATGATAAATGACGTTCCAGAAAGCTTGGGAGATATATTAAAGAAAAAATTAAAGGATGTACTATTGAAAAGCCCGGACTTTAAAACGATTGAAAAACTGAATGACTCAATTAACAGCATAGATGGAATGAATTCGATTGACGATTTAAACATGGAAAATATCTATAAATACACTCAGAAAATTATTTTTCTTAAATATAGAAAAACAAAATTTTTCTGTGCTTTAGATTGAGGCTGCATGCTTTCATGCTACAAACTTTAATGGAATCAGTCGTGTAGGTTATTCTTATTTATTGACAGTAACTATTTACTAAATATATTTGTAGGTTGTAAATTCAAAATGTTCAGGAGCAACTAAAGGACTTAACTGTAAAAAGGGAACTCCTAACTATTCAGAATTACTTTTGCACCATGCCGTCAATAATTGAAAATTTAAAAAAAGGGTCCAATTATCTGAAGCAAAATATGGTTCTGCTGAGAAGAGCTCAAGAAATGATAAATGACGTTCCAGAAAGCTTGGGAGATATATTAAAGAAAAAATTAAAGGATGTACTATTGAAAAGCCCGGACTTTAAAACGATTGAAAAACTGAATGACTCAATTAACAGCATAGATGGAATGAATTCGATTGACGATTTAAACATGGAAAATATCTATAAATACACTCAGAAAATTATTTTTCTTAAATATAGAAAAACAAAATTTTTCTGTGCTTTAGAAAAAAATTTTTATAAAGAGAAAATAATTTCTAAACTTTAGAAAAATTCTCCATTAAACGATTTTTTGTAGAATTTTTTTTCTAAAATGTAGAAAAATACATTTTTTTCTAAAATATAAGGTTTTTTTTTCTAATCTTCCTTTCTATATTTGAGGGTTAAAATCGCCATTGATTTTAGAAAAAAAAGACAGCATTTTTCTAAAAATAAAAAAAAATCGCCTTTAACATTAGAAAAATTCTTACATAGTAGAAATATTTTTTTCTAAAAAACAGAAAAAAATGTTTGAAAATTTTTCTAACGTTTAGAATTTTTTTTTCTAAAATTGAAGAAAATTTCCTTTAATGGTAGCCTAGGGGTCTAACGCGTGCGTGCATGAATATGTTATACAAGCTTAGAACTTCAAGTGTGAGTTCAATCCCACATCGAGGCAAAAATGTATAGGTGCCTTTTTTTTTTTTTTAATGCGTAATATTTACATATTAATAAAAATTGAATTTTTTTTTTTTTACTTTGTATAATTATATTTTGATAAAAATTATGTTTAAGTTATTCAAATTTGAAACAATTATTTACGGCTACTATCATGCGCGGATCCACGGGGGGTGTAACGGGTGATATATTGAAAGGAAATTGGTATTCAAAAAGTATGCAACAAAAAATTTGTTCTAATATCACCCCCCACAACAAAATCCTAGATCCGCCTCTGGCTACTATTGTACCATAATAAAATATATATTTGTTTATAAATATTAATGTTAATCAATAATTATTAACAAACACAATAAAATAAACATCTAGTGGGGAATAACGAGAAGAGAGTCAGATCAATTTGACTAAAAGTAAGAGAACAAAATGTGAATAGACTTTGTACAGCGCCTCACGTGATGCTTCCGTGGCGCAGCTGGTAGAGCGCTTGACTGCAAACTGTGCGGCAAGCGGTTCGATTCCCGCGTGAGGCGACCAAGATGTTTTCCTCAAAATAGTAAGTTATTGGGTTTTTAAATGTATAATTTGTAATTTGTGTACTCATTTCAGTTATAATTACAGGCCCAATTTGAAACTTAAAGTGCATGTACATAATAAACATATACATCACCCACACATGTGCTCAATTAAAGAAAATTTAAATAAGATGACAAACAAGAACGAAAAACAACAACAACACAAGGGGGACGTGAGGTCACAGAAACAACCGGCATAGTTCGTTCCGATTGCCAAAGCAAGATTTTTGTATTTTCTAGAAAAATATTTTTCTTTATCTGAAAAAACAGTATTTCTATTTCTTAGAAAACCTTTATTTCTAAATTGGAAGACATAACTTTTTTACTTTCTGGTAAAAAATTTCTAAATTGCTGATTTTTTTTTCTTATTTTTTAGAAAAAAACGCCATTGTTATTAAGAACCTATTTTCTTTAATATAGACAAAATCGCCAGTAAAGCAAATTCATAGGCGATTTTCTAAAACCAAGGGCGATTTAAGTCGTTTTTTTTTTTGAGTGTATAAATATGCTCCTTTGATGTTGAAAGAAGCTTTTCCGCATTTAAGCTTTTACTCACAGACAAAAGAACAAAATTAACTGTTGAAAATATAGAAAAAATTTTGGTCACATATTGTAAACAAAATTACAACTAAAATGTACTTTAACATCCTAACTATTGCTTAGCGTGATCCCCAAAGCACTAAATACACTCATATTAAATACGTATTTTTTCTGATTTTTTTGGTGTAATGGCGAATATATAAATTTGTTGCGTGTGGTTTTCAACAATTTTTTTTTTGTTTAAAACAAATTCCAGCCGAATTGGGGCTTTGCACTTTCAATTTCCCTGTGGATCGGCTAATGTGGCGGGTACAGTTTTCAAAAATTATATTGATTGGTCCAACTTTTTAAATTATAGAAATAAGCAGTAGTTTGATGAAAATGTTCACAAACTAACACGATTTTTGAAACCGATTTTCTTAAGATACGGTGGTGCGATTGTAGCTATTTTTATGTATACCCCTTCTGTCAGCTACAGAAATACATTTTAAACATTTTTACCATTAAGCTCGAAATATATGTGCCTGTAAGAGACAGAAACATATTCGACATATTTTGCATATTCTCGACATATTTTACATATTCTCGACATATTTTGCATATGGGCATTTCCAGGAAAAAGTCAACCAAACCCCAAATATTAAATGTTGGCGGAAAATTTTCTTTTTTGGTTTAAAAATAGCATTGGTATCTATATTTTGTAAATCAATAACATTTCCTTCCAAATTAATTTTTTACACGAAGATATGCGGCTTTCAAACACGAGCAACACATACTGTATATCTCAGCAACATTTTGTTGCGTTTTTGTAATATTGCTACGCCTTCTGTGGAAGTCTAAAGATCAAGCAACCAATACTATAAATTAGTTTAAGGCAAATGCTATCAGGAAAAAATTAAGACTTCTTTAATATTAATGGATTATATGTCTTAATTGAAGTTTGTTTTTTAACATTTTTAATGTCGCGTCCGTAATCAAAAAACCAAATTTTTTCTTTTCACTCGATCAATTTGCGACACCTATAAACCAGCTCTTATGCCTAAAGCAAGGATAGTTGGAACAAATTAATTATAATTTTTTGAAAAAAAAATTAGCGCGTTGATATTTTTAAAGAAATTTTAAAGTCTGTCGCGTCCGTAATTTATATTTTGTATTTCCAAAAAACAATTGATCATAATTTTTGTGTAGCTAATTGTTTTATTTGCTGCTATGAAAAACGTCGATGGCCTTGCTTTTCCTTGTCATTTACTTTATATAATAATATTTGTATTATTCACAACAAATTTTGCTATCGAAGAGAAAGCACTTCTTTTAGATACTTTTAAGATTTTTAAGATGGAAAAAAAAGAAAAAAATAGAGCTAGCGCGAGAAAGTACAGGGAGAAATTGTCTTTAAATCCCGATCGTTTGGAAAAATTCAAAGAAAAAGATAAATCCCGGAAGAGAGAATACCGACTGAAACTAAAGAAAATGATGGAGACGGACCCTGAGTTGCACTTAAAAAAAAAGGAAAAGGATAAACTCCGCCAAAGAAAACTTCGTGAGAAGAAAAAAAATATGGCAATCGACTTTCATACAGCGTATAGGAGTAAGCAGTCCTTGGGAAAGGCAGTAAAGAAAATGGAAAAATCGTTGCCAAACGACATGGAAAAGAAGAAGGCTGTTTTAGAAGCGGTAGGGAAAAAGTATTTAAGTTGCAACAGGATTGAAGATCGAGCTCAGACGTCTGCTGATTTTCAGAAATTTTCAATGCTTAGAGACTTTTACCTGAAAGACGACATTAGTGTTCAAGCTGCGGGCAGAAAGCATACCTTAAACCTTAATGGGAAATTTGTCGCAAAACGTTTCATGATTTTGACCGTGTCGGAAGCATACGAAATTTATAAAAAAGAATCGAAGTCCCCAGATTTAGTGAGTAAATCAACATTTTTCCAGCACAGACCACCGGAAGTTCAACTAATATCAAAGCTGCCTCATAATATGTGCGTGTGTATGTATCATGCTAACATTGGATTTTTGTTGGAGGGATGTACTAAAGTTATACCTTCCTTCCCTCGTGTCTTTGAATCGTTACTGGAATCTATTTGCTGTAACATAAAGAATGAAGAATGCATGCTCAACAAATGCCTGAGATGTGTAAAAGATATTGTCGAGGAACTTATTCCGATTAGCTATCTCAAAAAAATAGATGAAGATATAGTGTGGAAAAAGTGGCGTAAAGTAGACGACAGGTTAGCATTAACAATGACAACTGCTCCTTTTTCGGTTCTGTTGGATGAGTTTCAAGCGCTTCTACCTCAGTTTAAAACCCACTTTTATATAAAACGATCTCAGCAAAGCTATTTTGAGGCTAAGAAAGCGAATATAGATTCAAGGGAAGTAGTCATCCAAATTGATTTTGCCGAAAATTACAGGCTGATCTCTCAAAACGAAGTCCAAAGCGCACATTTTAACTATAAACAGGTTACGATATTTACTTGCGTAGCTTGGCTTTGCGACAAAACTTTATCATTTGGAATAATTAGTGAAAATTTAAGCCACAAAAAATTTGACGTTGTCTGCTTCTTAAGCAAACTTTTAAAAGTGATCAAGGAGAAAGCCGGCACATTCGAAAATATATTTATATTTTCTGATGGTAGCAGCTCGCAATTTAAAAATAAATTTATAGTCCGTAGTTTGGTAGATTTTGTTTACTATTTTGGATGCGTCAAAATTGAATGGAACTATTTTGCCACGTCCCATGGAAAAGGAGCAGTGGATGGCGTAGGAGCAGTCATTAAAAGAAAAGTTTGGCAAGTAACTAAGTCCCAAAATAAAATATTATCAAGTCCCTTTGAATTTTTTCAATGCGCTCAGGAAAATTTACACGGAATAAACCTTATCTACATTGGCGCCAAGGAAGTGGAGGAATTTTCACTACCACTACAAGAAAAATGGAAAAATGTTGCACAGATTCCAGGAATAAGAAAAATACACTATGCATCCAGTAACAGAGAATTAGACATTTTTGTGGGTGTCACAGCCTTTTCAACAAAAAACAAAATTTAATATAATATACTAAACGTGCAACATAATTCGTAAATAAACTTATTATTTAAAGATAGGTATATATTCTTTAGCAGGTGTATTTTGATTAAATTTCTGCGTTTACTAGAAAAATTTAATTTAATTCTAACCACTTAGTCACATAGCTTTCATAGAACGAGCTATATAAAAACTATGTTTCAATTAAAAAGAGGTGGATAACGCTAAAATATTTTAACCAAACTTTAAAGTAGGGACTTTAGTAACACGTAAAATAGCTCTGCAACATTTTGACAAAATAAAAAGTTGCAATATTTTGTTAAGTAGCAACATGTCGCGTCCGTAATTGTCGCGTCCGTATTCTTGCACTAGTTTTAGAAAAAAAACCGCTGAATGTTTTGCCACCGAACTTGCTTTGATGTGCGTGGTTACTCAGCAGGTATACTGGAAAAAAAATTCAAAAAAATTCGCCCTCTAGTTTCGCAGAATTTATGGTTTTTCGAAAGTTTTCAAAATTGCAGTTCTATTTTTGTCGCGTCCGTATTTCACTTATTTAATTTTATTTCTAAGAACTGGCTGGACAGATAATCTTAATTTTTTTAGCATAAATACAAGAGCGTCTAAGCTATCCAACAAAAAATTAAAAAGTAATAAATGTACACTGCGTCACTCTTATTTTTAGAGTTTAAGTTGAAAAAATGTCGCGTCCGTCACCCTGGAAATGCCCATATTCCATTGCATAAAAAAATGCATATTTGCGATATGTCGTCGTCATTCGAATACCAATTTAATATAGTGCCTAAATCCAAAATTTGGCGGTATTTGAAGCAAAAATGAAGAAAAACATATAATCCGATGTCTAATAATTACCAAAATAATAATTATAATCAAAATAAATGGAACCAAAATAAAAAACCTGACACACAACAAGATCAGGTTCAAAATAAAAGAGTACCGACTGGAACTGTTAACCAGCCGGCCAACAAGACTTAATAATATTGAGGAAGACCATTTTTTAGACCAAATCCAGGAGTAGGATTACCCTACTTAATTAGAAATGATAAAAAATTAAATAAAAAACTAAAAATATTAATTGACACTGGGGCAACCTCTTGTTATATAAAAACAGGAATTTATAAAAGTAAAAATGAGCTCCCAATATATAAAAGAGTATCCACAGTAAATGGATATTCAATAATAAAATATTATCATATGATAACTATATTTGATACGCGATATACATTTTACGAAATAGAAGGCTTAGATTCAGATTTGCTAGTAGGGTATAACCTATTAAAAAAAATCGGAGCTGTGATTGATACAGCTAAAGGAACGATAAAATATAATGGAAAGGAAGAAAAATTAAATTACGACAACGGAAATAATTTAATTCAACATTCCTTTTTGGAAGAAACCACCATTCTTCCGTTAAAGGAATGTATTTTAAAAAAATACTTTGATGAAAAGACTCGAGTCAGATCCGAATCTGAAATGGGAAATCAAAGCGAATTTAGTTTGGGATTAAAAAATCCTGAACACGCCGTCGTTGAATTATCCGACAAAAATAAAAGTTTGGGAATTAAAAATCCTGAACACGCCGTCGTTGAATTATCCGACAAAAATAAAAGTTTGGGAATTAAAAATCCTGAACACGCCGTCGTTGAAGTATCCGACAATCAAAAAATTAACAATATGAAAATATAATCTGCAAATCAATTGAAAGATTTGGAGGATAAATTACTAAGCTTTATCAATAAAGAGCATTCGAAAATAAATATGCAAATTCCATTTAGGATAGATATTCGCGGTGAAATAAACACTGAAAACGAAAGACCCATATATAGCAAAAAATATCCGTAAGCTTTATCAGCTTCAGATTTTGTGAACTTGGAAATAGATCGAATGTTAAAAGAGAAATTATAAGGCCAAGCAGGAGCCCTTATAATTCCCCAGTACTAGTAGTACCAAAAAAGGGTTTCAACGAAGACGGAACTCCAAAACTCAGACTTGTAATAGATTATAAAAAACTAAATGATAATACAATTCCGGATAGATACCCAATGCAGGATCCTTCGGTAATTTTGTCAAATCTTGGGAAAGCTAAATACTTTTCCACAATCGATTTAGAATCTGGATTCCATCAGATTCTCATGAGTGAAACAGACGTAAAAAAACATCGTTCTCAATAAACAATGGAAAATACGAATTCCTGAGAATGCCATTTGGGTAGACTAACGCTCCCAGAATTTTCCAAAGAGCAATGGATGATATATTAAGAGAAGAAGTCGGTAAAACATGCCATGTTTATATGGATGACATTATAATATTTTCAAAAACTATTGAACAACATTACAAAGATCTAATTGTCATAATTAAAATTTTGCTGAACGCAAACATGAAAATTTCTATTGAAAATCAAAGTTTTTTAAATTAGAAACCAATTTTTTAGGTTACGTTGTTTCCCATAATGTGATCAAAACCGATCCCGAGAAAATTTCTACAATCCTAAAATACCCAATTCCTAAAATTATCCGAGAGCTTAGAAGCTTCCTAGGTCTTACAGGATATTATAGAAAATTTGTCCAAAATTACGCAAAAATTGCAAAACCATTAACAAAATATTTAGAAGGTCAAAAAGTATCTAAAACAGCTTCACGTAGAGCTTCAATACAGTTGGACGATTCGGCTGTAAGAGCTTTTAACGAGCTCAAAGATAATTTAATCGCACAAATAGAACTGGTACAACCCGATTATAATAAAAAATTTACTTTAACCACTGATGCGTCTGATTTAGCTATTGGTGCCGTTCTTTCCCAAGAAGGAAAACCAATTACTTTCATTTCCAAAACCTTATCCAAAACAGAACAATTGTACGTAACAAATAAGAAAGAACTTTTAGCCATAGTTTGGGCATTTAAATATTTAAGAAATTATTTATATGGAGTAAATAACATCGAGATCTATACAGATCATCAACCCCTGTCCTTTTCCATATATCAGAAAAATCCGAATATTGAAATGAAGAGATGGTATTCATTTATAGAAAGTTATTCACCCAAAATTATTTATAAGCCAGGAGCAACAAATGTAGTCGCGGATGCTTTATCAAGGATCCAATAACTTAACGGAAAGTATCGAATCGGTCTCAGATCAAAATACTCAGCATTCAGCTGAAAGTAGTTTTGAGAATGTCATACAAGAAACCCGAAAACCCTTAAACCAGTTTTAGCAACAATTGCTAATAGCAACGGGGAGGTATACAATACATGAGTCGATTACCGTTTTCGGAAATACTAGGCATATAATAGAGTATGATACTCCAGAAAATCTAATATCAATCTTAAGAGAATATATTCCACCTAATATAACCATAGGAGTTCATTGTACTTTAGAAGATTTTTATATAATCCAAAAACCACTTAAAGAAAATTTTATAAATAAATTTATACAAAACGCTTAAGGAATTTATAAAAAATTGCACCATTTGTAATAAAAAAACAAGAGAGAACGCTATAGTCGAGTACTTCGACTATTAGATACCCGTTACTCAGCTAAAGGGAGTGGGAGAGAGATTAATATATGCACGCGTCAAAGCTACTAGCGCCATCTAGAGGCTGTTTCATTTTTTGCTCATAACTTTTTAATGGATTGTCCGATTTGAAAAATTTCTTCTACAATTCGATAGGTATTGATAAACAGAATAAAACTGCATTTTTACTTTTCCGAAATCTTTAAAGTTGTGGGCGCCAGACACCTTTAAAAAAATGGTGTAGGGCGATTGTGGGCGTTAGAGGGGGCGTGGCACCTGTTTGAAACAAACTTGCGCTGCGTAGGAACTCCAAGAATCTGCATGCAAAATGTCAATCCTCTAGCTTTTGTAGTTTCCGAGATCTCAGCGTTCATACAGACGGACAGACAGACGGACAGACGGACAGACGGACATGGCTAGTTCGACTCGGCTAGTGATCCTGATCAAGAATATATATACTTTATAGGGTCGGAAAAGCTTCCTTCTCCCTGTTACATACTTTTGCACGAATATAATATACCCTTTTACTCTACGAGTAACGGGTATAAAAATATAATAGACACCCAGTGCAAATTCCGATCGGAGAGGCACCTATTCCTGAAAGAGAAGGTGAAAATTTGCATATCGATATCTATTATGCCCAAAATCTAATATTCATTACTTGCATAGATTCATATTCGAAATTCTTGGTAGTAAAAGAAATTCCAAATAAACTAAATATAGAAAATAAAGTTTCAGAAATTCTGAAACAATTTCCCTTGGCCAACACCTTGATGATAGACAACGAACCAAGTTTCACTTCATCCCAATTTAAATCTTTTGTTCAAAGAAACGGGATTTCTTTATTCTTTGCGGATCCTCGACATAGTACGTCTAACGGTCAAATAGAAAGGGCACACTCAACGTTAACAGAAATTGCTCGCTGCATCAAAGAAGAGGTCAATTTAATTGATTATTCTGAAATTATTATTAGAGCGGCTCAAAAATATAATTTAACAATTCACTCAATAACTAACCAACGACCATATGATATATTATTTAATAAAATACAACATGATACAAATCCCCTATTATTAAAACAAGCTCAGGAGAGAATGTTAGAATTTCATAATAAAGGTACACAAGAAAATCATTATCACGTAGGTGAAGTAATTTAAAGAAAGAAATAAGCTTAATTCTAGATACAAAAAACAAGTAGTTAAGGAAAATCTTCCAAATAAAGTTATAATAAACAGCAGAAATCGTACGATTCATAAAGATAATATTAAATCTTAAATAAAAAGGTTTTATCTTAAATTCCAGATAATGATTTCATTAACGTACGTATTATTGATGGTAGCTACAACCAAATCCGAAATTATGGATTATACCAACCATGATTTCTTTCTTTACAAGGATACTAAAGATGTTCTTATTTATGAATCATACGCAGATTTATTTCATATTACTAATTTAAGTTTTTATAAAGAAATAATTAATCTTGAATCAGAATTTATAAATAATAACCCGAATTTACATTGGGAAATGTCCCACGAATTGAGAATTATCAAAATGCTTATCTCACAAATTATACCCAATAGATCAAAACGCGGTATTAATGAATTAGGCACTATTTGGAAATGGATAGCAGGAACACCAGATCATGATGATTTTATAACAGTGCAAAATAAGATAAATGATTTAATACAAAATAGTAATGATCAATTCTTCATTAATTCTAAAATATTTAAAGAAATAAAAACTCTATCTGAAGAATTTAAAAGAGCCTTTAAAAATCAAGAAATTCCACTAAGAAAATATCGTCTCCGCTTGGTTACGTACGATCTTATGAATTTAATGGATACAATTACACTTGCAAAAATTGATGTATTTAATACTTAAATTCTAAACAATGAGGACTTACAAGAAATTTATAAACATGAACAAAAGCCTGTAATTATAACTGACCTATTGGATATATCAGAATTTAAAATCGCATTACACCAGGATATTCTAATTATATACATAAAATACCCCATTATTATCGATCGTTGTGAAGTCTACAATTCAAGATCCATTTCACATAATGATGGAAAATTATTAATTGATAATCACGTCGCAAAATGCAGAAATAAGTACTATGTAATGTCTAACTTTAAGAAATAATTATTTAATAATTATTGCACAATAAACCCAGAAGGTTCTTGCTTTACCAAATTACTAAATGGAGAAAAAACTTTATGTAAAAAAATCAGAGAAAAAAATAAAAGTATAGATGTCATCCAAGAAGGAGCAATTTTTGTAAATGGACATAATATAATTAATGACACTTATTTAGATGGGTCATATTTAATAACTTTTAACAGCACCACTAAAATTAATAATGTATCTTTTAATAATGTAGATAATAAGATATTGGAATACATCACTGCTCGAAAATATACAGAATTTGTAGTATCCGAATTTATTATGTCAAATGTCAAAACTCAAATACCAATTTCGTTAATATTAATCGTATTGACATTTATATATTTAATTTTCATGCTTATAATCAAATACAGAAAGTTTTTAATATTCAAGCCACGGCAACCCAATATAGAAATACAAGAAGAAAATAATATACCCGAAAATGAGAATACCCTAGAAGAAAATATCATTGTCGAATTGACTAATCAAATACATTCAATATACCCATCAGATCCAATGAATCGGGACGATTCAATTTAGAATGGGGGGAGTTATGTGACACATTACTTAGGGGCACTTACCCAATTTATAAACAACTTTGAGTTCAGAACAAATTTCCAAATAATTCAGACTGACTCCGAGATAAACCCGTGGTCAGCTAATTCTTCTAACTACGCCTCCAAGTTATTCCCACCCAGATCAATTTCACACATCCCGATATTGTAAACATCAGAGCCCCAAAGCGGTCCCCGAAGTCCGCTAGCATAAACACCAATTTCCGGCAGAAATTCAGTTTCAAATTTAATTGCCAAATTTCATCATCCTATTTTTCCGACTCTCTTGAGTCATTCTCTTAATCAGTTTTTCTGAGATAAATCTCTTAAGCCGAGATTTCATTATTGATCATTGAACTTGAGTCCAGGCAGTCCGTTTTTGAGAATCGAATCGAGAAGTTTAAGAAGTAATAATCAGTGAGCAGTGAATTAAGTTCGACCTATGAAACAATTGTAATAGTGAATAAGTGAAGTTAAAAAAATAAAATAAATTTTTTTAATCAACTCATTAAGGAGAAAGTTAATTTGCACGCGGGCTTTGCAACTTGTATTCTTCCGCGTTCTTGTCGCGAACGTAATGAGCAATGCATGGCGCACAGGATATTCCGAATGTCATAGCTCTCATTACAAAGCTTCTGATAGCTTCTGCGTTTCCTTGTTGTACCACACAAAACGTTGAGCGTGCGCATCCACTTCCAGGATTCGAATTTGGTGGAACATTTCAGCAATGTCGCCACAAACAGCTATTTTACCAACTCGAAACGCCATTAGTATTTCGGTGAGTGGGTGTAGTAAATCGGGCCGGGTATACATAAAATCGTTGAGTGAACTTCCATGAGATTTTGCGGCCGCATCCCAGACGAGTCGGACTTTTTGGGGTTTATTTGAATTGTGGGTTATAAATATTGGAAGGTACCACACGCGTTCAGGTTGTTTAACAAGTTCGGCACTGGACAGTTCGGATGCATACCCTTTTCGAGTAGATTATTTATCTGTACCTCGATTTTGTCAAAGAGTTCAGGCTCTCGGTTTATCTTAGCCTTTAGACAGTTCAGCCGTTTAATTGCGTTGTTGTAGCTCTCCGGAAGAATTGGATTATTAATGCGCCAAAGAAGTCCTACTTGATAATGGCCTTCATTTTTTGAACAAGTTTTGTCCAATATTTCCAGGGCCTTCTCGTCATCCACGGAACGAAACGTCTTTGATGTAACGGTTTCAACGCAAAAACTCTCTTTAACGGCCTTTTCAATCTCGTCCCAGTTGCACTGGCAGTGGTGCATTGAAAATGCTGTTTTGGGGCTTGTGGAACCTTGCAGTCCCCAACCGAGCATACACTTAGACGCAATGGGGTCATTCCATTTTCCTTCTTTGACCTTTCGTGGCACAGCGAGCTTCCAGTTGTTGCTTCCAATGGGAATCATTGGTTCGGCATTCCAATAAGATTGTAGGGGTATTCCATCTAGATGTGGAAATTTGATGCGCAATTCTTGTACGTTGACCGTCTGTTTTGGCAAGCCTTGGTTTTTCACCGTGTGAACATTGTTTAGCCAATATGTTTTGGTGGTGCCTGCTCCGGCGACTCGAATATTGAAGCGTACGGAATTGCTCTCCTTTCTGGTGGTTTGATTGGTCCACTGCATACAGATCGGGTCGAGGGTGCCACGTATGTTTAAACGCTTAAAGAAGGATTCGTCTATGAGTGTGACCGAAGAGCTTTCGTCCAGGAAAGCGTAGGTGTCAACTTTAATATTGTCACTTTGGATCTGTATTGGCACTATACGAAAATATTGGTCAACTTCAGCTGACTTGACTTGGTGAGACGTGACTACGTTGATATTTTGGCTGCCTTTATGAAGTAAGGGATGATGTCTTGATTCACATCCTGCATGCGTTAGTAGAGAAGCATCTACGGCCATGAACTTTTAGGCACTTAAAACAGAGCCTGTCGTCGCGAACAACTTGTTGCTTTTCTTCGTACGTGAGATTTTTGAATTGTTCACATTGAGCGACTTGATGCTGTGTGCTTTGGCATACGAAGCAAGATGTGTTCTCGGATCGTTGCGCTACGTGTGGGTGCTCCTCTGATTCAGCATTTTGCGACTGTACGTCATTGTAGCTGGTATGAGTGTGTACGTTATTCGTCCTTGAGTATGAGGTTGAAACGACTGTGGAGGCGGCTTCGGCGATATTAAAGAACCAATCGCTTAGTGCTTTTACGTTTGCTATGGATCCATATTTTGGGTGCATTGCCCAGTTCAGCTTGTATTAATTTGGGAGTTTGTCTACCAACTCACGAACAAGCATAGGGTTGTTTAGATGCGCATCTAGTTGGCAGGCCTCCATAGTAGCACAGATGTTGCGAACATCAAGGGCGTAGTCAATGAGTGAATCCAACCTGTCCTTGTTTACTGATATTCTTCTAGCTTTCTCGATTTTTATTTTAATTTTTTTTTGTTTTTCGATATGCATAACAATATGTTTATTGGAGAGTGTTATGTGAAACTTAATTCACTTTCACCCATGGTAAAAAATTAACAAGACGTAGTGATTAAAAAAAGACTAATTACAAAAATTGAGCAGTGTGGCAGTCTATGAGTCTAAGTCTGGAATCAGTTTCCCACTATCGTGCCGTCCAAGTATCCAATTGTCTGATGGGTGCAATCTTTTTAGTCTTCTTCTGTTCATAGGTCTGGAAAGTGTGAGGGCAAGTCTGTTTGTGTGGGAGATGAGTCTTGATCTGTAGCGAATGGCAGAATTGGTGATAGATTTACAAACAGGATTAATTTTGAGATCTCGAAAAATAGTAGTGTTTCTTGTATAGTATGGGGCGTTTATCATATGTCTTAAAATTTTGGATTGGCAGGATTCAACTCTTTTTATAGAAGTGTTACAGGCAGTACCCCAGAAGTGTATACCCCAATGAAGACTAGGCATCAAGGTTGCTTTGAAGAGCCGGGTTTTCGCCGTGATCGACAGTCCACTGCCCGGACGAAGAAGCCATCTCATTTTCCCCGCTTTTTGCCTTACTGAAGCACAGGTTGCCACAATGTGCTGCTTCCAGGTAAGCCGCCTGTCCAGAGTAAGCCCAAGGTACTTAACCGTGTCCGAGTGCTTTATTGGAGTCCCGTCTAAGGTTAGGCGATAGGTGTTCAGCCTGTTTAATAAAAAGGTTGCATGCTGAGATTTGGCAGGATTCACTGCGATGTTCCACCTCGACGCCTAGGCCTCAAACTAGAGCTGGGATACTATCGATGGTCGCGCCATTCGATAGTTTCGATGTTTTCAAAACAAAAATTCGATAGTATCGATAGTATGGTCATATTTATAGTTCATTTTTTCCATATAAAGGTTTTATGTTTTTTATACATAATAACAAAGAGAAAAAAAAATCAAAATTATTGTACTTTATTATTAACAGAGATCATACAAAATTGAAGTCATTTTTGATATAAAAAAAACAAAAAAATTATTCTATCCAGGAATTTTTCTGCAGAAATAACAAAAGGTCCACATTATTCGCCTTAAGCGAATTGTCAGCCTGGTGACAATGCTTTCCATCAAAAATGTACAGGCTGCTAATCCCTCACTAGACTTAAGGCTCGGCTTTAAAGTGTCCAAAGTATGTAAAAGACCACATGTTATGGGAATACATAACGAAACCGTCACTGTAGAATTGGAAGATACTTGCTTTGTTGCAGTATCTAATGGAGCAAGCAACTGTACCAGGTCCGTTAGGATGTCCAACTCGTCTACAGTGAACGGTTGTGGAGCTTTTGATGTACTCAACAAAACTTTGCCGATTGCCTCATGAGTTTTTAAAATCCGCTCTATCATAAGGTAAGCACTGTTCCATCGAGTAGGAACTTCCTGCTTCAGACTATATTTCGTGTTCCCATCCTGGTAGTCTTTCAGCTTTTTATGCGCTATGGAACTGGATTTAAAATAAGTTACTGTAGTTTTGCATTTACTTAGGATAGGGACTAAACAGTCTAGCTTGAGACAGCCTTGCACTACTAAATTTAAAGTATGAGCAAAACATGGTAAATTTCTTTTTTGGAGCAATTCACAGGCCTTGATCATGGAGCTCGCATTGTCTGTAACTATTGCCACAATTTTCGATGATATGTCCCACTTGTCAAAAACGGCTTGCAAACTATCCTTAATATTTTCTGCTGTGTGGTTTGTTTCCGAAAGCAATTTGTTCGTTGACAAAACGGCAGTTTGCAGCTTAAAATCGTTTGAGACGAATGTGCATGTCACTGTAATATACGCTTCATTAGCTTGTGATGTCCATAGATCCGTGGTAATAGCGCAAAATTCTATTTCTTTTAATATGTCCATTAGTTTCCTTTGTTTATCCTCGAATTGCTCTGCCATCAATACATTTTGCAAGGTCTTTCGAGAGGGTAACTTGTACCGGGGATCAAAAACATTCAGCATCTCGCGAAAGCCAGTGTCTTCCACAACTGAGAACGGGCGCATGTCTGTGGCTACGTATTTCATGACAGCCCTATCAAGTTTAGCTTTTCTGTGGGAATTTGAATCATAGGATGTAGTCACAAAAGAATCTATTTTTTTTGAAGTCGACGGCAAATCATCAGCGCCTAGTGTTCGATGTATGCGCTTCATGTGGTCGAAAAGATTCGAAGTGTTCCCGCTTGTCTTGTACACCTTCTGACAAAATACGCACTTTGCCGACTTACCATCATTTGACCTTGTAAAAAACTTCCACACTGTTGATTTCCCAACTCTGGATTTTTTCGATCTGTTGTTCTCTTCGTCAGAGCTGTTTTCGGCTGATTTGTTGATATCTACGCCTGCATACATAGATGAATAACAATTACGTCGTATATATAACCAATAATTATTTTAATTACCTTTTCTCTTGAGATTCACAAACTTGTCCATGCTTAGAGCCACCACCACCTTTCTATTTAAGTTACATAAGCTTAAATGCGCTTTTTTGTTTTGTGTTTTGTTGTAATGTCAGTGATGTGAAAAATGCCCAGCACTATCGATAGCGTCAAAAAAACTATCGATGGTGACTCAGAAAGGCAAAAATTCGATATATCGATAGTGCCATCGATAGTATCCCAGCTCAAAGTGTTGCAAAGGGGAAAGCTGTTGCAAATTCGTCAGCATTTCGAACACTTTCACCCATGGTTTGCAAGAACGGCCTGCTTCGTGTAGGTGGGCGCCTCTCAAACTCGCTACTACCGGAGGAAGTCAAGCATCCAATTATTCTGCCAAAATATCAACGCATTTCTCTGCTTTTTTTGGAGCACGAGCATAGGATACATCTTTATCCAGGTGTGACAGCACTTTTCGTCATCGTTCGGCAACAATATTGAATAGTTGGCGCACGCAACATGATTCGCAAGCTTACACATTCTTGTCAAAAATGTTTTCGCTAACGCCACAAAATAGCTGATCAATACATAGCGTACTTGCCAACTGTTCGGGTACGTCAAGCATATCCATTTGAAAATACTGGGTGCGACTATGCCGGACCGCTTCTGCTCAAGGTGCACAAGGGAAGGAATCCACGAAAGGAAAAGGGATACATCTGCCTATTTGTCTGCCTAGTGACTTCCGCAATTCATTTGGAGTTGGCAACAGATCTCAGCACGGAGACATTTCTCGCTGCACTTCGTCGTTTTATCTCCCGTCGAGGCAAGTGTACCCACATCTTCAGAGACAACGGTCGCAACTTTGTGGGAGCTAAGAAGGTGTTAGACGACATGTATAAGCTCATCCTGTCACAGCAGCATAACATTCTAGTAACTCAATCGTTGGCCAGCGAGGGCATCAAATGGAGTTTTATACCACCGCACGCACCCCACTGGGGCGGAAAATGGGAATCAGCTGTTCGCTCCGTAAAGCTTCATCTGCGTCGTGTCATCGGGAATTCCATCCTCACATTTGAGCAGATGCACACCCTTCTGGCTCAAATTGAGTCCGCCGTCAATTCACGCCCTCTCTTCGCTACGTCAGACACCGAGGTTTCTTACTTGTCACCCGCACACCTGCTGTTTGGAGCCCTTATACATCAGTTCCAAAGGGCGATCTTGGCCACATAGCAGTTAACCGACTGGATTACTGGCAAAATGTACAGGCAATGCTACTAGGCTTTTGGAAGAGATGGCATCAGGAGTACCTCACTACACTTCAACAGCGCCCTAAGTGAAATACGGAGAGGAAGAACGTTGCTACTTTGGATATGGCGATCATCAAGGATTCAAATACACCCCCCGCCGCTTGGGCTTTGGCGCGCGTAATTGAAGTGTATCCAGGAAAGGACGGCCTGGTACGCGCCGTAAAGCTGCGAACTTCGTCAGGAGAACCTGTTAGACCCATTTCTAAAATTGCCATTCTGCCTTATTCAAAAACTTAGTTTCAGGGTGGGCCGGGATGTTGAGGAACCCTATAACTAATTATAATAATTTGGTATATTTAATAGCATGTAAGATATTCTCTCTTGAGATGGTCTGGTCTCGCTATTTTTCTCTCTCTCTCTCTTTTGTTTTTGACAACAAACTGTCGACATGAAATAAAGCGTTCATTCTTATTGTGAAATAATTGTGTATTATTCGATCAACCCAATTCGAAAGTGGTCTTACAAACCATTTAGCGTAATCTTGTAAGGATGTTTTCTCGGCCGGGGTACAGATCTCAGTCGGATCCAAGAGTCCTTTACAAGAAATTTGTAAATCACCGAAACACCGGACTAGGGGGGTCCCGTTCCACAAGCGAACGGGTATTATTGAAGGGGGTCTCCGCCGAAAGTTCTTCTTAGTGTCGAGGAAAACGCAGACGAGCCCTATTCCCTGGTCAAGTCCTGACGGTCCGTATCTTCGGGCGATGCCAAGTGGGGAAGTTCACTCCGCGGGCGTCGGTGATGGAAAATCCACCGGGCTGGCCCTTCGGGCGAGGCCTAGCCGGGAAGGATACTTTGCGCGCGTCAGAGTCCCGCGTTTCGCGTCGGAGGCGAGAATTCACCGGGCTGGACCTTCGGGCGAGGCCGAGCCGGGAAGGATACTTTGCGGGCGTTGGGTAGTAAGGGGACGGGAAGATTGGACTCATTCGACTGGCCGGGACGGGTGTCCGCGCGCCAGCCTAGAAACTACGGAAGAGGTGAAAATACTAGGACGCTAGATCGGACGGGTTGGGTGTCCGCGTACGAGCTTAGCTAATAACTAGGATTATGGACAAAGCGGGACGGGCGTCCGCGCTCGAGTCCCAAAACTACGGGAGGGGCGGGAAAACTAGGGTTACGGATCAGGTGGGACGGGTGTCCACACCCCGATCTCAAAGCTACGACAATGCAGGAGGACTAGGGTAATGGATAAGGCGGGACGGGTGTCCACGCGCGAATCAATAAAGCTACGGCAAAGGCGGGAGAACTACAGTACCGGATAAGGCGGGACGGGTGTCCACGCGCAAATCCCCAAAGCTACGAAAAAAGGCGGGAGATCTAGGGTATCGGATAAGGCGGGACGGGTGTCCACGCGCAAATCCCCAAAGCTACGGAAAAAGGCGGGAGAACTAGGGTATCGGATAAGGCGGGACGGGTGTCCACACGCGAATCTCAGAACTACGGAGGAGCTGAGGAGACTACGGTACCGAATGGGAAGGGGTCCACATTCGGGTCCGGTGACACTACGGTAATATTTATCTACGGACGGAAAAACAACTACTGTAGCAAACGGGAAGGATGCAACGGTAATAATGAGGTTAGGCGAGGTTAGATTTTGTCCTAGTCTAGAACAGGACCAAGAAAGCAAAAACACGGGGTCGAGATATTCGGTTATATATATTCTCACTCGAGTCCGCTACACCGTTTTGAACACATGTGAACCTAGTCGTACTAACCTCGACTGGTCCGTCTCCTCTATCTTCAATCTTTCTTACGATCAACCGCGAAACAAGGTGTAGAATCTCGCTACCTTGAACTGTCGGAACACACGCGGTTAGAAACACGAGAACAATCGCGTCAGGCGTCTAAGCTGGCCTGTCCCACGATCTTCTGCCCCTGCGAAAAGAAGGCTCCGGAGCCGTCTTGCCCGTTCCGCGATCCCGAGAGAAGAGAGTCTAGTTGTGTGGCCCCTTCCCTTTTCCCCTTTTCTTGCTTTTCGGGATTTCTAGTATTCTCCTACTACTAGTATCTTAGTTCGGGATTTCTAGTATTTAAGGTGTCTTGGCTAATATCGGTTGGCGCTGCCACCCCGGAACTTAGATTTAACTTATAAACATTCATTTCCATTTATGGTGTCTCTCTTAACACTAATAACTTAACAGAATTCAAGGTATTTCTCTTAAAACTAGGACAGGCATAATTGTGACGGACACCCTCTAGGTGGGTTCGTCACAATCTATTCACCATCACTAATGGAAGGATACATTTATCCAGGCGGTAAATCGGTTTTCGTTTTCTCATCCGTCATTTAAAACTCCAAATAAAAGGCGCACTAATTTAAGACTAGGTGGCAACCCCACAACAGAAGAGTTAACTAATTGTCAAAAATTAGTCGAAAATCTATCGAAAAATACCATAAAAGAGTCATACTAACAGCTGATGATATAAACAACATTATAAAATAAAAAATATAAATAAAACTAACAAAAAAACAATGTCGGCAGAAAAAAAGTTTAGCGGTAAAAATTATACCGATAAACAGGAGACAATTTGTTGCAGTTGGAGTCGATGATCAGATAGATTCTATCGATAGGTCAGGACGATAGGCCGATGGTTTCGGTGGCGCCCCCCTGTGGGGAATCTGGAGGACGATCTGGCCATTAGAAGTAATCCCGTTTCGCTCAGGGATTACTCTCCCGTGGCCTTGAATCTGTCCGATTACCCAGTTTTGGGAGAGGCAAGGGAGTATGGCAATATCGCCATGATGATAGGCAGTTTAGGATAGTCGCAGCCATATTGTCCCAGAAGCTGGACGCAGCGATTGGTTCTAAAATAAGTGTTTGTGCCAAAAATTATTAAGAAGTGAGTGTTAGCGTGTTAGATTTGACAGTTTAATTTATTAATAAATAATTGTCTGTAGGGCAACCGGGGTCCCAACACCAAGGGCCCCGGAAGATTTATTTTGGAAGTTGAAATTCTCCTACAACCCATACCCACCTTAACCCGGATCCGAGAGCCTGATGTGGTGATGTCCCTGAAGCCGTTTGACTCAGCTAGACGTACTCGAACCAGCCTACCCTGCCTTTCTCGTACGCCGCCAACGCCAGGCAAACAATCCCCGGTGAGTCCGTTCCGGGGTATCAGTCCCACTCGCCTTCAGGATCATCCGGCGTCAATTTGAGCGGCGGGTGAGTTGTCGCTGCGGGGAAGATGGAACTGATGTACGCGCGAGGAGTGACTCCGACGGTCTTAGTATGGGTGATGCCTCTGCGGAATCCTCCGGGGCATCCTTGGTTGGGTGGGTGTGCTTGGCTAAGACATCGATAGCCACCAAAACATTGAATATTTCCCGTCATTTGAGTTAATTGCCATTATTTACGTTTTGTATGTAGGGATGACCGATAGTTTAGTGATGTGAGACTGCGGGGTTGTCGATATTTCTGTTGCGAGCTGTGGCATTAGGGGGACTCCGCCCTGAGAGAAAACTGAGCTAGCGGCACTGCCAAAGGGAAAACTAGCAGTTTGTAACAAAATCTTGCAACTGGTGTCTTCGGAATCGCCCCCGGGAGATTGAAGTCTTACATGCGTTCAATCTATGGCTCCTATGACTTTCGAAAACTTGGCTATTTTATAAAAATCAACAACGTTTTCTTGGAGATCTTCAATAAGCGGGAACTTCATAAATTGTTTTGATAAAGACGCGATAGCAAAAGAAACTTCCTTAACAACTTGACTGGCTGTGGCTCGCTAACACCACAAAAATCGTTTACAGTTATAAGAAAACTGCCGCTGGCATAGAGTCTAAGTGCTATTAAAAGCTTAACCCACGGTATTGTCGTTTCCCTGTACTAATGGTTTTCGATATATGGAATTAGTTAAACCAAATGAATGCAGTTACTTTTTTTTCAAGTCGCAAAACTATTTTTTGTAAAACAAATAGCGCCGTGGTTTTACACAAGCGAACCCTTTTAACAAATTCTTTATCACTGTAATGTTCGAAGTAATTTCATTGGCCTTGATGTCTGCGCTGATAGGTTCACATTTCAATTCGACGATATCCCACAGGGTTTGAAGATCAATCTCTCTGGAATTCATTTTTAGATAAATTAGATGACTTTTACTTAAAAAATTTTGATTTATATTTAACTGTAAATTGAATCAGCTGTTTTCGAATAAAGAGTGGAACCAGATCGACAACGCTCGAATGTCTGGCAACGCTTGCAAACGTCCGCACAAATCCACCCGCACAAATTTGAAAGGGTGAATGAAGTACCCCGACAAAATTTGTCGTTTAAGGCGATTGTGGGCTTCAGATTGGGCGTGGTTTCCAGCTAAAACAAACTTGCGCTGCGTAGAAAGCCCAAGAATATGTGTGGGTAATCCCAACTTTCTAGATTTTGTAGTTTCCGAGATCTCAGCGTTCATACAGACGGACATAACCGGATGTCCTTTGCTCTCGCAATATGGGAGAAAGTAGCTTTCGGATCGGGAAAGGAAAAGTAATTAGAATTGGGTAAAGATTTGGGATATTTTAAATATGAATCAACAAAAAAAACTTTCAAAATTGGCCTTTTCTTAATTTCTATGCGATTGGATGCAAGCCAAAGACACAAGGGCAAATAGAGTTTTATTTATGAGTTCTATGAACAAAAATCCCAAATAACGATTATTTCAGATTTGAAAAATAAAAATTCCATAAAATCCTATATTTGAAAAAAACAAGAGAAAACGCTATAGTCGGGTGCCCCGTACTCAGGTTAAGGGAGTGCAAAGAAGATGGATATATAAAACGAATGGTCCGATTTGAAAAGTTTTCGATAGGTATTGATAAACAATAAAACTTCATTTTTACTTTTCCAAAATCTTTAATGGTGTGGGCACATTTTAAAATCGTTTGTGGGCTAATGTGAACGTTAGACGGGGCGTGGTGCCCGGCTGAAACAAAGAATATTTGTAGGTAATGCCAACTTTCTACCTTTTTAAGTTTCCGAGATCTCAGCGATCATACGGACAGACAGACGGACAGACAGACAGACGGACAGACAGACGGACAGACAGACGGACATGGCTAGATCGACTCATCAAACACTCATCAAAATTTTGTGAATTGTTTTGGAATTTTTAAAATTGTTTTTCTTACTTACTTCACAGTGACGATTCACAAACTGTGCCCAAACCTGTCACTATTTCACGTAACTCATAACTATTTTTGAGCACAAGTTACCTTTGCTTTAAACATATTTATACATGGGCGTAAGTTATAAGCTGCACACAAAAAAAAAACTTTGTAAAATCAACTGTAATAATTGTCAAACAGTCCCCAACCACAAAAATTGTCAATTCTACTAAGTAAATAGTTACTCTTACGTAATACGTAAACGTAAGGGTTACTATAAAAAATAGTTACGCAACTGTAAAAAATGGTTGAATGTGCCCGAACCATAAATTGTGGTTAACCTACTATTTTTATTGTTACGTTACTAGAAAATAGTCATTTTACTATTAAAATGGTATTTTACCATTAAAATTGTACTTTCCCAGAAAAATAGTACGATCACTATTAAAAATGGAACAGCACTCTAAAAATAGTATGCCAATTAAAAAGATTTGATTTTCGTTTCCAAATTTTCATTTATTTTTACAGAATATTTGTTCTTATAATATTATTTACATATTATTTATAAACCTTTTTTATTTTTACAGAATATTTGTTCTTGTAATATTATTTACATATTATTTATAAACCTCGAACAATAAATGTTTTAATTTAATAGTACTTAGGCCTTAAATAAAAAACAATTATTGGGAGATAGGCTTAAATGTAGTGGACTTATGTATATCTCATTTGGTTCGACAAAATGTATGTCTTCTTCAGTAGAAACAGTAGAGGATCGGAAGTGATTTTCAAACGCATTTATATTTTCTCAATGTTCTGTACAAAAATTTAAAATTAAAAAAGGCTGGTTGATACTTGAATATTTACAATAAAATCTGCGGATCCGCGCTTCCTCCAACTCTTGGTGACTTTTGATGAGGTACTTGCTTCAGCTTGTGTAAGGCTAGTGTCAAAACCCTAAGAGAGGAAATCATGTTGATTGTGATACAAAACATTTCTTAGAATAACTTACCTTACACCGCTTCTAACTTATTAAAATTAATTTTAGTTTTAATTTTTTCGGACAGCTTTCTATTTCTAAATAAAAAGGTTAGGTCCGTATCATTTAAAGATTCAAGTTCCTTTATTGTCATGGATTCAGCTGAAATAAATATTTGTATCCCAGCGAGTTAAAAAATTAACGGCACTACTTGGCCATGCAGAATTGGGTTAGGTCGTGACGTCATGGAAATTTCTAGAACTGCAGAGTTTCACACACACTAACACAACACAATGCAAGCATAAGCCAGCGTTTCGAAGAGTTGTACTTACATACATACATATGCACACATATATTTTGTTTTTGGAATTTCACATAAAAAAGTTTTAACGGATTTATAACATATATATACATATACATATACTAATGTACATATTTATTCTCACCAGAAAACACAAGGACCATGTGATCGAATCCCCACGAATTTCATACTTCATAGAACTCCTCCATTCCGATATAGTGGTACCACTCAACTATACTGAAAACTCTTGCAGTGGGACCAGCTTTCGTTACAATTTTTTGCCACCAGGGGCTCGCAACACTAAAAATATTACGTTAGGGTAACTATTTCATAATAGTAAAATAACTATTTAAAATAGTTTCAAGATACAAGAACAAAATTCACACGTCCCAATCGTAACCATTTTAATAGTAGTTTAACTATTTAATAGTACGCAAAGTAAAAACAAATACACAGACGACTATTTTTATTGGTAAAGTACTATTTTTTATAGTTACTTAACTATCTTCATTGGTTAATTTTACCAAGCAAATTTTTTTGTGTGTGTAGGAAAATTACAATTCAGGCATTCCACCCCTCACAGATTCGTAGGCTACGCCCATGTGCTTATATTCATAGCAAAACTACTTAGACCGTATAGATTTTTGTTATTTAAAATAGTGACAGGTTTGGGCACAGTTTGTGAATCGTCACTGTAAAGGAAGTAAAAAAAACAATTTTAAAAATTCCAAAACAATTCACAAAATTTTGATGAGTGTCCTAAAAATTTTGGACATAAGGTGTCTTTGGATCAAAAATGCATTGTAGAAGAAAATATTTTTATTTAATTTTTAAACGCTGTTCACAAATGAAGATTTTTAAACTTTGCTGTGACTTTAAAATTTTGAATGCGCCCACCTTCTCTTGTGGTTCAGTTAGATTTAATTTTCCAAAACGACCGTATAAAAGAGACATGTAACTATTTAATTCCGAAAATATTACCAAAATTGGTTGACCACTCTTGAAGATATATCCCAAAAGACGATGAAAATTTGTGATTTTTTTAAATTAAAGATACCGCAAATACCAGAGCTGATGGACTATAGGCGTAGTGGCAACTTATGCTTAGGAAAGCCTCATTTATCGAAATAAAATGGTGACAGGCCTGGACATCGACCCATGTCACATTTTGTCGGCCTGTGTAATCGTTGAATTCCAAGTTACACTAAAAAAATAAACATTCGCGTCCGTTGATGATGATGGATACAGATTTCTTCTGTTCTATCAATGGTACCACCTGGTTGATCGATGTATGCGGTTGTACTTTTCCTTCGAAAAAAAAACTTGAGTTCGCCACTGGAGATTCTGATTCAGCTGATCGGCGACACGCTGTCTCCGCAAGGAAAGCTCGCTGCAGTCCCTCGTCTTTCATGCCGCATACGAATCGGTCCTTTAGCATGCGATCCAATGCCGCTCCGAATTGACCGACTACGGCCAACGCGCATAGCGCTGCAATGTAACTGTTGACTTTTTCGCCTGTTTGCTGATATCTCTAGTGAAATTTATAAAATGCGGCGATATCGGAGGGTCTGGGCGACAAATGGCTGTTTAATGTATCGTAGATGTCTTTCAGCTTAAGTTCACTTATCTGTTTTGGTGAGGCCCAGAAAGTCAACAGATCGAAAGGGCTAACGCCAGCCAATGTGAGGAAAGCCGCCTTCTGTGACTCCGTTAGCCAAAACGCATAGCTTGAAACGTTTCATGTAAGTTGTCCATTTTGTGGTTGCTCCACGTCGAACGGTTTCAAATGGTTAATCCCATCCTCGTCGCCAGTTTAATATATTAGAGAGCGTGCATCGATAAACTTAATATTACATAGTTTATTGACCACGAGTAAAACAAGCGTGTAAAATAAAGGGTGTGTTTTACAAGTGTATGTCGGGAACTGCTGGAAAGCTTAAGGCTTAACGCCAGCTGCCAGCTTTGGTCGCGGCAAATACATAACAATTAGTATTGAAATATTATGCGTTTTTCTGCATTATCTTTTCTGCACGTTTTTTCGGCAGTCATATAGTTGAATTCTACCCGCAACCGCTCTCTCATCACAACCCGTTTAAAACATATTGTAAAACCGCTTATTATTCATAAAAACCTTAAAACCTATATAAACAAATAATAAAGTCCACTTTATTTATAAAAAGCTGCGTTCGAGTGCTTTGCTCGCTCCCACGAAGTTGGTGGCGTTGTCGCTGTACATCTTCTCCCAGATACAAAGCAGTCAGTAGATAGATCGACAACGAGTTCAAGATGAACCGCCTTTGACGAAAAACAAACGAATACGGCCATAGTCTTGATAGGGGGTTTTTCACGATTCTTCAGCGACTTTTTGTTGGGTTGAGTACTAGCCCTTAGAGTGTGGAGCTATGACGTACAATCAGTAAGGGTTTTCTTTTTTTTTTTGACCCACGGTTGATTTTTTATGATTTTTTTGTTAGATTTTAAGGTTGGAGGCCTATTTGACAGGACGTTGTTTGTGTTTTTTGTTTGTTTCGGGAGTTCGGACCGCTTACAAACAATTTCCGAACACATCTCTCACAAAAACAACGTCAGCAGATGCAGAGCGAGAGAGTAAAGAGCAGAGAGAGCCATTTGAAGCGGAAGAGAGGCGGACAAATTTTTTTCCTGGTTTAGGAACACTTGATCTAAATTTCACAATTTGGTTACCAAAACGGATTATTTAATGGATGCACTTCAAAGTCAAAATGTGCAGCTAATCCGTTAAATACATAAGGAATTTATGTTTTGACTTTAAATAATTATTAGAATGGATTTCAAGAGGAGAGCAGTGGAAAACTTTCAGTAGTCAAAATTAAACGTAAAAACAAAACGGCATACACACACACCGAAAAGTCGGCATGTACATTTATGTATTTAAAATACACGGATCATCTAATGGATGCAATTCTAAAGCAAAAGGTGTAGGTGGCCTGTAAAATATTCAGGACTTAGAGTTTCTGAGCTCTACTCCAAAACTGTAAAAAAATTACAAAAACTATTGGGCTGTACATATACATACATACGTTTATATGCATTTACTCTAAAAAAACAATGTAATATCTGAGTGCGCAAATAAAAAATTCCAATTTAGGAAAAAGCCTAACTACACAAATTTTAAAAGAATTGGTCATATATTGTGTTATAGAGGATCAGCGCAAGAAGGAAGTTGTTTGAAAAAGTAAAATTTAGCTAATAGAAGGATAAATTTATCTAGGTGGTAAATCCGTTTTGGTTTTTTCGAAATGAGTATACAAATTACAAATTATACATATAAAAACCCAATAACTTACTATTTTGAGAAAATCATCTTGGTCGCCTCACGCGGGAAGCGCAGTCAAGCGCTCTACCAGCTGCGCCACGGAAGCATCACGTGAGGCGCTGAAGAAAGTCTATTCACATTTTGTTCTCTTACTTTTAGTCGAATTGATCTGACTCTCTTCTAGTTATTCCCCTCTAGTTGTTCATTTAATTGTGTTTGTTAATAATTATTGATTAACAATAATATTTAAAAACAAATATATATTTTATTATGGTACAATAGTAGCCAGTGGCAGATCTAGGATTTTGTTGTGGGGGGTGATATTAGAACAAATTTTTTGTTGCATACTTTTTGAATACCAATTTCCTTTCAATTTTCACCCGAGTGGGGGGTGATATATCACCCGTATCACCCCCCGTGGATCCGCGTATGATAGTAGCCGTAAATGATTGTTTCAAATTTGAATAACTTAAACATCATTTTTATCAAAATATAATTATACAAAGTAAAAAAAAAAATTGCATTTTTTTATTAATATGTAAATATTACGCATAAAAAAAAAAAGGCAGCTATACATTTTCGCCTCGATGTGGGATTGAACTCACACTTGAGGTTCTAAGCTTGTATAACATATTCATGCACGCACGCGTTAGACCCCTAGGCTACCACTAAAGGAAATTTTCTTCGAATTTAGAAAAAAAATTTCTAAACGTTAGAAAAATGTTCAAACATTTTTTTCTGTTTTTTAAAAAAAAATATTTCTACTATGTAAGAATTTTTCTAATGTTCATGGCGATTTTTTTTTATTTTTAGAAAAATGTAGTCTTTTTTTTTCTAAAATCAATGGCGATTTTAACCCTCATATATAGAAAGGAAGATTAGAAAAAAAACCTTATATTTTAGAAAAAAATGTATTTTTCTACATTTTAGAAAAAAAATTCTACAAAAAATCATTTAATGGAGGATGTTTCTAAAGTTTAGAAAATATTTTCTCTTTATAGAAATTTTTTTCTAAAGCACAGAAAAATTTTGTTTTTCTATATTTAAGAAAAATAATTTTCTGAGTGTATAATGATTTCAGTCAGAAGTTTGCAACGCAGTGAAGGAGACGTTTCCGACACCATAAAGTATATTTATTCTTGATCACCATGACTAGACGAGTCCATTTAACCGTGTCCGTCTGTCCGTTTCTACGCAAACTAGTCTCTCAGTTTTAAAGCTATCGCGCTCAAACTTTCCCAAAAGTCTTCTTTCTATTGCAGGTAGTATATATGTCGGAACCGACCGGATCGGACAACTATATCTTATAGCTCCCATAGGAAAAAAAACCGTCAAAAAATTCTAGATTTGATGCTTTCTGAAATATTACCTTCTACTTTTGGGAATACTATTTTTTAAATATTTCTGAATTTCGAATACAATTTTTAAAAAATCAAATGACTATTTCATATAGCTAGCTTCCTTTCTTGTTTTAAAAAAATTTGAATGACTTTAAAAATTTTGATTTATATTTAACTGTAAATTGAATCAGCTTTTATCGATTGAAGAGTGGAACCAGATTGACAACGCTCAAATGTCTGGCAACACTTGCACAAATCCTCCCGCACAAATTTGAAACGGTGGATGAAGTACCTTGACAAAATTTGTCGCTACCTGCGCTAACATAAGGACGAGTAAACCATTTTTTGTTCATCGCTCCGTTGTCCCGGCAGGCAAATTAAAGTACGGATGAGAAAACGGCCCTTAGGATACCAAAACGATTGGGTTAAGGTGGGAATAAAGTGAGGTTAATGCGGGGTCAAGTTGTGGCTAAGGGGGTATTTGCTAGATTAGGGTGATGGTAAAAGTAATGTAAAGAAAGGGTGAAGGTGAGAAAAGTAAGGTTATTTTGGACTTTTGCGAGAATAAGGTGGGTTAAGATGACAAACAAAAAAAAAAGAGATGTTTAAGTGGACTTACAGTGGGTTTTAAGCAAGGACACTTTTTTTTTCTGGTAAGACTAGAGTGGAAAAATTATTGGCTCAAGAAAGAAAAAATGGTGTTATGGTGAAGAAAGGTGGTTAAAATTATGGTTTTTCGGCGTAAAGGCTATATATGGATGGGTTACAATAGGGTTAAGGCGAGGAAATAGTGTCAACAGCATTAGGGTGCTAAAAAAGTTTTCCCTGGGGTGAGAGATAGGTGGGGCTAAGGCGGTGTAAGGGAAATGTAAGTTATGGTTAAAATATTAGGTGGGTTTACTGTGGTGCTTAGCTAAGGTTAGGCGGGATTTTACTCGTTAATTAAAATTCTGAAATATGATAAAATCAGGTTACTATCTAGAGCAAGAATGCTTTGCTAATAGTAGCGGACAATGTCGCTTCGGGTATTGCTAGTATTATATAACGAGGCAAGAACGACAATGTCAGCCAAGTGATGATAATCTGTTGAATTTTGACAAAAATTCATCACCTATTCCTCACAATTTTTATGCGCTTATTCGCTGCTTTTTCATCACCTTAATTTCGTAAAGAGAGTGATTGAGAGAGAGCGGAATGGTGAGAGAGTCGATTCTGCCGACGCTCTGCCGGCGTCGCAGTCGAGTCAGTGCTATATTAACGCTCAGGCTGAATTCGGGAACTCCAGGGGATAAAAACAACATCAATCCCAATCTCCCTTGTTGTTCTCTTCCCTTTGTCACGATCGTGCTTGCCTTATTTGTCTCTACCCTTGCGCAGGCAGAGCGAGACAGGCGAAGTTCGACATTTTGTTTCGTTTTCTATGATTTTAAGAGAGAGGGAATTGGTGAGAGAGTCTATTCTGCCGAGGCGCTGCCGGCGTCGCAGTCGACTCAGAACTAAATTAGGGAACTGCAGGGCAATAACTCATTTTTGTTCCAGCTTTATAGATTACACACCAGTCTACCAAATAACAAATACAAAATGGAGTGCAGAGGGCGGGATAAAATGCCAATTAATTTCGTGACTCGAAAAGAAGCTCGAAATCTCTTCGCTATGAGATTGGGCAAATGCGATCCGTTGCCTTTCAGCTAAGTCTCGTTTGGGTCCATGAAAAGTTGTGCCGTTGTTCTAATATAAGTCCGATATGGGCCCTGGTCGAGACCAAAAGCGTTTGACAGCAGCTATCAAAGCGGATGTTGGCAAATAGCTGACCAGTTTAATGTGTATCGCTTTTGTTGGGAGACAAACGAATATGGCAAACCAAGCTTTGCTAAATTTCGGTGTCCGACCCTTAGAGGCTTCGATCGTCACATTTCCAGCATAATCCAATCCAGTGTGAAGAAAACAGCGGGCTGGTTAAACTCGAAAGTCGGGTAGATCAGTCATAAGTTGAGAACTGCAATTAAACACTCTCTGTTCGTCTAAAAAAGGGGTGTAGCGGATCAACTTTGAGTTCTTTTTTAATGGCTGCTTGTATTCCACTTCAAAGAACTCCTTTTGAACGTGGATGAATATCCTAGATCGTGCATATTGTAGATTCCAAGCCGACGTAAATGTTGATTCCTCCCACGTAGACCATGAACGAAACAAAAGCAGTAGCTGAGTATCCTTAAAAAACGAGACCATGAAGAGGTTTTGTTGATCAAAGAGGTTAGTGAATTTTCGTCGTGCTAACCCTTTATCGTCACTTCGAATATATTGCCAGTAGATTTCTGCAGTACGGATGCAAACATAAGTGTTCCAGGTCCGGGAAGGAGATTATAAATTCATATTCATTGTTAACTTCGACGCGACTATAGATGATGGCAGCATATGCAATTAACTCGACAAGTTTCCAATAAATACATTTGAGATTCGAGCTGTTGCCACCGTGTACATCATTCCATTCGACAGAACTTAGCCAGCTATCTTGAAATAGAATCTTAAGAATAACAGTTGTGGGTGCAAGCAAACCCAGCGGATCGTGGCTAGTTCCGAAAGCAGAATGCGTTTGGTAAGAGCGGGTGATTTCTAGCTTAAAGAAAATACAGTCATTTTTTGGAGGACATCCATGGCTTTGATCTACATGATTTGATCTACTTGCTGGTCATGGGGGTTGCGTTACGTGTATATCCTGACAAGACTCCAAATTACCACAATGAGCGAAAAGAAAATCGAATAGATAATTTATGGTGACGTCTTCCTTGGACGACACACTAAAGTTACCCCAAGCTTGTTTGATTTCGGGGCCTAACTTTGATAGCAAAATATGAATTAACCACACATCTTGGCTGTGACAGTTTATCGCGTGAGGGCCTGGGATACATTAGACTGATGTGATGTGTCAACCTTTAAAATAGTTGATCAGCACCCGGAAGATTTCATAACAGAGTTTAGATTTTTAAGGGTAATCTCCGATATTTCGGTTAGATCATTTATGAAGGGGTTTCCTAAGTATTTCAGTCTGAGTCTGCACAGGGCTGGGCAAAAGCAGAGAAGGAGTTAGACCGTTTCCTTTTCTTCTTCATCCCTGCAGCTTTTACAGAAGTAACTTTTTGCGGTTTTTAGCCTGCCGGCCAACGAGCCAGTAGCCTGTGAGAACTCGAATTGGCATGCCACACTCTGCGTGGCTGAATTTGAGTAGTTCCGATGTTTTCTAATTGTTTATTTCAGGTTTATTTCGACCACTAATAGTTCCACGCCACCCTAGACACCGGGACCTCAAACCAAAAGGACATACGAACACGAATTTTAATGGCAGATCAGTCCACCACGGATGCCACCCGAGACGTGAAGACGTCTGTAACCTTGGGACACAACTACCACCACTGTCGACCACTAATAGTTCCACGCCACCCTAGACACCGGGACCTCTCAGAGTTTTATCAGCGAGAAGATAGCACGAGATATAGGAATCCCCACAAACCAAAAGGACATACGAACACGAATTTTAATGGCAGATCAGTCCACCACGGATGCCACCCGAGCCGTGAAGACGTCTGTAACCTTGGGACACAACTACCACCACCCTCCTAGTGCTCCCCACTATCTTGGCCACTGCAGAATCATGTTTTTGTGTTTTGTCTTATTCTTCCCTCTCTTTTTAGCTGCTTACCTTTGAGTGCTCTATGAACCCCATTTGAAGAAGCTCATCCACCTTCGCATTGATCTCCCCTTAAACTTCTGGATTCTTGGGGATCGGTTTGTCATCCTTCATTGTGACCTGGTGCTCAGCCGTGTTTGATGTTCCCGTCATGGGTTAAAGTCTGCTCATCTTCGCTTGTCTGTTAAACGACTGACACCGAAAACTTTTCCTCGAGACACCCATTGTGTCGATCCCTGGCCGGCATTATGATTTCGTGTCTAGCGCATTTTATCTCGGTTCCGACTTGTGTTAGAAAGTTCCAACCCAACACCAATGAATCCACTACTCCTGGTAGGATCAACAGGCTCATGGCCAGTCTTTTTTTTCCCGAATTCGACTTCCACCTCGAGCTGTGCGTTCATTCCGCCGCATCTCCCGTCTGCCAACCTAACTTTTTTTTTTTTGTTAGTGGTGGTTTAAAGCATGGAAAGCCAACTCGGTGCTGAGCTAGCTTGCCGAAGTCTGGGACTTTAACCCAGTAAAAACTCCACCCCGCTTCCCCGGCGGTACTGCCGTTAGGTATTACTTCGCCGGGGGGAGAATGCCCTTAGGGCTCCCTAGGATTCTATCCTATTGGAATTACGCAGTCTATCTGCCATGTTGCATACAGCAGACCAATTTTCTTCTGAGTCGAGCATAATGTCCACCAGGTTACAAGCGGCTGGCGTCCTCTCAACCCTCATGCTCAGATCTCTTCGTTCAATTTTGAACCTCGGACAGACAAAAAACACGTGTTCTGCGTCTTCGTTATCTGTATCGCAGAGTGGACAGTGCGGATAACGTTCATGCTTAAACCTATTTAGATAGTATTTAAAGCATCCATGTCCTGTCAACAGTTGCGTTAAGTAGATGATCACATGTGCATGCTTTTGTCCCAGCCATCTCTGCAGTTCTGGGATAAGCTTATACGTCCATCGTCCTTTGCTGCTTTGTGCCCACCTCTCTTGCCACTTTGCAATGGTGAGTTCTCTGCACCTTTTCCGTAGGGCTTCGGCAGTTGCGATTCCTGTGCTACCTGCTCGGATCTCAACTGATTCCAATGCCAGCAGGTCGATCGGTATTACTTCCGATATTACCAACGCCGCGTCATGGGATACCGTGCGGAACGCACAGCATACCCGCAGGGCACACAATCTCTGCACGGAGTCGGCATCTTGCAGATAACTTTCATTTTTAGTGGCTCGGGCCCATATGGGGGCAGCGTACATCAGCGTCGATGTGACAACACTAACCAGTAATCTCCGACCTGGTTGCCTCGGTCCCCAAGTGTTTGCCATAATCCTCGAGATTGCGGCCGCGGTCCTACCTGCCCTGCTACTAGCGTAGGTTAGTCGGTGGTCAATCATGACACCCAAGTATTTTAGGCTTGGGCGAGATGCATGCAGAGTGGCCTATATGAAGAAGGCTCCTCCGCCAACTTGTCCCCCTTTGGTATGAGTACCAGCCGCTGTATTTTCCAGCGACTAGGGAACACACCTTCTGTTAGGCATGCGTTATACATGTCAACATACTCCTTTGTGTTTGCCTTAATGGCAATTTTAAGGACTTTATTCGGGATGCCATCTGGTCCCGGTGCCTTGTCGTCCAGTATTGTCTTCAATGCCCGGAGGACTTCTTCGGCACTTGTGAGCTTTATGCTCGCAGTGTTCACGATCTGTGAGGTTCGCGCCATACTCTCTTGCTCTGGGAATAATGTTTCCAGTATCCTTTTTAGGCCGGCTGGGCATGTCGGCGATGGGTTGGAGTTTATTTCTTCGCATATATTTTTAAAGCACCTGCGTTTGCTCTCTTTTATAGTTTTTTCCAGGGCTCGTCTTCTTTCCCTGAAAAATATTTGAAGTGATTCAAATTCGGGCCATCCTCTTGAGCGTTGGTATGCGCGTCTTGCCCTGTGGCAGTCTTTCCTGGCTTCCGCAATGGATTGGTTCCACCAGTATGCATGTCTTCTTCCTGATGGGTTTCCCCTTTATCTGCATAGATGCATAACAGGCTAACTTAGTGTAGTCGGCGATGTGGTTTGCCCAGAGCTCGTAAAAAAAGGTCTCACTAGTGCTTGTTGTCTGGAAAAACCCCTCACTTGCTGACCCCATACAAACCTGTCAGAGAGAGACCCCAAAATTTCGTTTGCCCCTGGGTTGCTCCCTGCTCAACCGATTAGCGATTTGGTTTGCTCGATCGGGTCTGTGTTCACCCGAGACCCTTTTCGTCGAAAATACTCGGCAAAAGGTCTTTTGAGCACGTATGTGTGCTTCTCGTATAGCTCGTTAAAAATTTGTACACAGCTTGCTTTGTTGCTCTCGTATAGCTGAATAGAAATTGGGATGCTCTTTCTCCACCGAGCAGCCTTAATGATTATCAGGGGTCATCTCTTTTTTTCACCATTCTGGATGGTAAAACCTATACACGGAACCTATATAACCTATATAACAAATATCAGTGGAGAGGTCATTTTCAACGCTTAATTTCATCCTCAACCAAAGACATAATTTTAAATATATTTATTTAATTTATAAATAAATATATTTATAATTTATTTCATTACATAACAAGAGAGAATGCTATAATCAGATACCCGTTACTCAGCTAAAGGAAGCGCGAGGGAGATGAATTTATAAAACTTGGATCGGGCATAACTTTTTAACGATTGGTCCGATTTGAAAAATGTCTTCTACATTTCGATAGGTATTGACAAACACTATAAAACTGCATTTTAACTTTAAAGGTGTGCGCGCCAGACACAGAAACACACACACATAAAATCGTTTAAGGCGATTGTGGGCGTTAGAGGGTGCGTGGCGCTCGTCTAAAATAAACTAACGCTGCGTAGGAAGCCCAAGAATTTGTGTTCTTAATCCCAAATTTCTAGCTTTTATAGTTTCCGAGATCTCAGCGTTCATACGGACGGACAGACAGACAGACAGACAGACGGACATGGCTATATCGACTCGGCTTGTGATCCTGATCAAGAATATATATACTTTATAGAGTCGGAAACGCTTCCTTCTCCCTGTTACATACTTTTGCACGAATTCAATATACCCTTTACTCTACGAGTAACGGGTATAAAAATGTATCTACATCTTAAAATATTTGAATATAACGTTTTTTGGCCTCTATATATTTTTCTTTTATTTTCCCTATAATTTTTTTTCTGTCTCTCTCGCTTTTGCTCTCTCTCTCAAATGCTTCTCCTGTCACAAATCTGAAGCAACATTACAAGCAAACCCAGCTCACCTACTGACTGTCAATATATGAGCGCCAGACCGTGAGCTAGATATTCTCAATTTTGGGGTCTTTCAACTGAGCAGCCCGACTAGAAAAATTCGGTTGACCGTATTTTACGAGCTCTGGGTTTGCCCGTTCTTCAGCTGAACCGCTAGTGGAGAGGTCCTCGAACAACATCTGTACCATCTCCACGTCTAGCGTTTCTATTTTGTACCCTGACACGGTCTTGGGAACCTTTGATGGGTCGTTTCTCGAATTTATTGTGTAGATTATTGCTGAGTGGTCGCTACCCATGTAGGTATCACTAACCTCTCAGCTGGAGCCCGAGGCCAATCCAGTGCTCACGAATGTGAGGTCAATGATGGAACTGGTGTAGGCTCTACAAAAAGTCGGTTTCGTTCCTGAGTTTAGCATTAAAGTCCCCGGTTATTACGGCTGGGCGATTTTCCCGGGCATCTGCTGCAATCTCTTCGAGCACAGAAATTGCCTGGGGAAGGCTATGGCTTGGCGGCAGGTAACAGCTATAGAAAGCTATACCATTCACGTGGGCCCTAGCGAAGCAATTTCCGTTTTTTTTCCTGCTAATCTGAAGCTTCGGATTTCCGAAGCTCCATATTGCAGATTTTGTGCTATTATTTGCTAGCCATTCTCCGGAATTTTAAGTCCTGTATGTCTACGTTTTTCTCGATGACATTTTGCTCCACCAACAATTGGGCAACCTCACAATGGTTTAGGTTTATCTGAAGGAACTTAATTTACCCCTAAGCCCTTGCAAAGCCCTCCTGAAGTACGGGCATTTCCCACTCATTGTTGGGTGGTCGCAATCTTTCTCCTTCTTGCGTTTGCAGAGCATGCAGCAGGCCTTTGCCTTGCAGCCTCTGGCTTCGTGCTCCTTGGCGCCGCAGTTGTAGCAGCGTTTTGAGCAGTCCTCATGGGTCCTGCAATTCCCTGCTATATGGCCAAACTCCATACACTTAAAACACATTTTAGGTGTTATCTTTGGGAGGACTACCCTTCTCAAACTGTGATTTTACCGCACATAGAATGTCCGCTTTCTATATGATCTTGTCTATGTCCTTTACCTTGACCAGCATTGTCTCAGTCAGCGCTTTGACGTCAACATTGCTGCCCAAGACCGCCTTCATTGTGGTCTGAAGCTCCGCGGTTTTAGGGTCAGATACATTTTTTAGAAGGATTAGGAGTTCCCTCTTAGCTGTACGCCTTGTCCTAGCTCCTTAAGCTGCGGTTCAGCCTTAACCTTTTTAAGGATATCAGCATAGGACCCTCCAGTGGAGGTTGCGATCACTCATCATTGCGAGGCGGTCGCATCCTGGGCTTCCTTGCCTTCTTTTTCACCTGTTGCCATTCCTTTGGCTTCTTCACAGGTTTTTGGGGCTTGCTGGTGCTCTCTGTCCCAGCATGTTTCCCCTTTTTGCCACTTAGGCTGGCATCGCTTGCCGGTGCCTTATGCATCGCCTCTTATGCTGGTACAGCTAGCATTTCCCAGTTTCTTGGCCCCTGGGTCGCTTACTGTTTCCGCTGGCGAGCACCTCTGCGCAGGTTTTCCTGGTTGTCTCCTTAGCCTTTTCCTGTTCATCGATTATGCACTGCACAGCCGACAGGACTTCCCTCTGAAGATAGTCGATTTCGTCGACAATATCTCTCATGGGGTTTGTGATGGTGCGCTTTCCATCCATGAGCTTCTTCAGCTTCCTGGCCTTCGATCCCAGGCCAGTCAGCTGTTTTAGCCCATCCCCGTGCTCTTCGTCAGCTGATTTTGGGCTGCTTTTTTCTCCTGCTGGGG
The DNA here is from genome assembly GCA_035046095.1 of Drosophila pseudotakahashii. Taxonomy (NCBI): domain Eukaryota; kingdom Metazoa; phylum Arthropoda; class Insecta; order Diptera; family Drosophilidae; genus Drosophila; species Drosophila pseudotakahashii. The sequence goes on along the minus strand of JAWNOE010000055.1, from coordinate 838,288 downwards.
GGGTGCCAGGCTGCTTGCCACCGCACTCGACCCTTTTTTCTGGCGATCTCAGCATCGCATTGCTTTTTTTAAAAGGGTCTGCTCCCATGTTGGCCCAGTCCGGTAGACTGGACAACGGCGTATAAAAGCCGTCGGCATTGGTCGGCGGCGGCAGGCCCTTATTTGCCGGCGTGCCTCCACTATCGTTTGGCACAACTCCTAGGCTGGCGCCAGGATGTTGTGCCCCCGGTCCCCTGGCCGACATTTTCCCGCCTGGGGGATTCAGTGCGTGTGCACTGGTATTTCGGGCAGGTTGGACCTTTTCCCGCAGTATCCTGCTGGTCTTCGATCGCACTTTGCTGTTTTAAGACAATATGAAAAATTAAACTTAATTTACAAAATAAATCTTAATAATAAAATTTAAATATTCTAATTTTTTTTTTAAAGAACCGCCCAGAATTTACCTACGTGCTGCGGCACTCACTTATGTGCTTGGCCTGCACCCTGTCCGAAACTCGCTGCTATGGCGATCAGCTGATCGCGCAAGCGCTTTCCACCACTGAACGTATGATTTGCGCAAATAAAAAAGAGCGAGTGAAAATTAGCAACAACTAAACAAACAACGAGTGGAAATTGTAAGAGGCAGAGACACCTTCCCTCCCTCACCTATGACCGGCCCCTGCCTGGTCGCCAAACCTTTTGGGGAATTAATTCCCTGATGTCGCCCACGGCCTCCTGGCCACCAGAAGATGTCCACACACAAAAAAAAAAACAAGAGAGAACGCTATAGTCGGGTGTCCCGACTATCAGATACCCGTTACTCAGCTAAGGGAGTGCGAGGGAGATAGATATATAAAATCTTTGATCAGGCATAACTTTTTAACGAATGGTCCGATTTGAAAAATTTCTTCTACATTTCGATAGGTATTGATAGTCACAATAAAACTGCATTTTTAGTTTTCCAAAATCTTTAATGGTGTGGGCGCCAGACACCTTTCAAAAAATGGTGTAGGGCGATTGAGGGCGTTAGAAGGGGCGTGGCACCATTTTGAAATAAACTTGCGCTGCGTAGGAACTCCAAGAATATGCATGCAAAATGCCAATCCTCTAGCTTTTATAGTTTCCGAGATCTCAGCGTTCATACGGACGGACAGACGGACAGACGGACAGACGGACAGACGGACATGGCTAGTTCGACTCGGCTAGTGATCCTGATCAAGAATATATATACTTTATAGGGTCGGAAAAGCTTCCTTCTCCCTGTTACATACTTTTGCACGAATACAATATACCCTTTTACTCTACGAGTAACGGGTATAAAAATTGTCAAAAAGACCCCAACCACAAAAAAGTGTCAATTTTGTCATGGATATAGGTGTGTGTCTTTGCTAATTGTGTGTATTTGTTGTTGTAAAAGTAACTATTTACTTAGTAGAATTGACTATTTTTTGTGGTTGGGGCCTGATTGACAATTATTACAGTTGATTTTACCAAGTTTTTTGTTGTGCGCAGGTGCGTGTGCTGTTTCTCCAAGCCGGTTGGCCGGCTGCGCTTTTTGATTTGTGCTGAAAACTAGAGGGATTAGACGGAGCGATTTTAGAACGCGACCGCACTCTCTGCTTTCACAAAAGGGCCGAGGGCCGCCTGGTTGTCTGCCGCCTCTCTGCAGCTGAGATCGCTGGCCATTTCCCGTTGGAAACACTCTACGCTCCTGACACCCACTTTGCCGCACACCTAGCAACAAGCTCTGGTTTTGACAGCGCTGTTCCCAGTGTCCTGAAGGTCTGTGATGTGGGTACTCTCCCGTGGCATCTGAGTGGTGTTGGACCTGTTGTGGTGGTGTCCGCTGATGGTTTCCTCGACACATGGCTTGCGCGGGGGCTGCTGGTTTTGGCCATGAGAATTGTTTTTCTTGAGCAAATGCTTCCAGCTCCTTCTCCAGTTCCTCGTATTCATCGGCTAGGATCATCAGCGTGTCCAAGTCCAATATCTTGTAGGCTCTGAGGGAGATTTTAAGGTTCAGCGTGTAGTTTTCCTTGATGATGCAAAGCGTATCCCTCGGGGATAAATTGAGTGGCCTCATCATCGTCTGCATATCAAACATGTAATCCTTAAAATACTAGCTGTAACCTTGCTTCCGCTGCTTGACTTGATCCGTCAGCTTTGTTAAAAAGTCTCTGTGCAAAAAATAAGTGTGGAAACTTTATATGAATTCCGGCCACGTTCTTCACTGTTTATTGTTGGAAATAAACCACTTCAACGCTTTTCCGGTGAGTAATTCCGGCATCGCTCGGGGAATCATGTCTAGGTCCAGGCCGTACGTTGGCGGACCATGACCACTATCGGACTTGCTTAGCGACCTTGGCATAATCTGGCTTGCTGGGGTTAGTGATCGGTATCGGTGAAGTCGTTTGCCTTTCCTGGCTTGTAGAATATAACGTTTGATTTGGGAAAAAGAGCTGGCGGACAGAAATAACGCTTTTAGCGGAGTACGCGATGTCCTCGGCTTCCATTTTTGTCTGACGGGTTGGGGTGGGTTTCTGAAGAAAGGGTACCGCCACGTTACCATTGCTCGAATGCTATTAAAGATAAATTAATTTTCGCGTACTTAGTTTTGGAGAACAGAAGGAGAAAGTAAGAGAAAAAAATGGTCGAAAGAAAAAAAAACACCACAATACAAGACATACACCTGCCTATTACTATGTTTATACGATGGGAATCACGATTCCTTGAAAGCGCGAAATAGAAATAACCCCTGTTTATACGACAGCCGAGAATTCATGCTTTTGTTCACTCTCAGATGATAGGGATGCCGGACCGGTAAAAATAGGTGATCATTTTTAACCTTTAATAGCTCTGAGTGGAGAAATAGCCTACGAAGGGCTTTAAATTTCTAGCGATCTGGCAACGTTGATAATTTATATCAGAGTTACCAGAGCTGCTTATCACCAAATCACGCTTTGAGGCTAAAATCATAGTCAACTTTCGTGTGTTGCCGAATTCACGAAATGGCGTTTATAGACACACTAATCTGCTGAAAGCGTGAAATGATTGCATGAATTCGGCATCGTATAAACACAGTATATGTCACTCCCCTTTCCTTGCAGGATAATGGCTAAGACCCATCCTACCATGATCCTGTATGTCCTTGGCTTTGTCCACAGAATCCTTGGGAGTGACTACACTTTTTTACCCTGGCACTCTGACCTCCATAATCCCCAGATGAGAAGACTTTTAGTTATACTTCATCATAAATTCGTTTTATTACTCACATATAATTACAAATATCTAAAACCTTGTGCATAAATGATAATAATAATAATCTAGCTGTTAATTTAATTTGTAGCTCCTGTTTGCTATTTACTTGTTTCATTCCTAGATTTAGAAGAATATTCAATTCAGTTTTATTCACTTAAAAATTATATGCGTAGGCTTGTGAGGAATAAAATATTTCTGAAATAAAATTGGATTAGGTAAAATAAGTAATTATACCCGTTACTCGTAGAGTAAAAGGGTATATTGTATTCGTGAAAAGTATGTAACAGGGAGAAGGAAGCTTTTCCGACCCTATAAAGTATATATATTCTTGATCAGGATCACTAGCCGAGTCGAACTAGCCATGTCCGTCTGTCCGTCTGTCCGTCCGTATGAACGCTGAGATCTCGGTAACTATAAAAGCTAGAGGATTTGCATTTTGCATGCATATTTTTGGAGTTCCTACGCAGCGCAAGTTTATTTCAAAATGCTGCCACGCCCATTTTAACGCCCTCTATCGCCCTAACCTATTTTTTGAAAGGTGTCTGGCGCCCACACCATTAAAGATTTTGGAAAAGTAAAAATGCAGTTTTATTGTGAATATCAATACCTATCGAAATGTAGAAGAAATTTTTCAAATCGGACCATTCGATCAAAGATTTTATATATCTATCTCCCTCGCACTCCCTTAGCTGAGTAACGGGTATCTGATAGTCGGTGCACCCGACTATAGCGTTCTCTCTTGTTTTGGTTTGTTTTGTTGAAATATTTTGTTTGAAATATAGATATATATATGTACTAGCTATACCCGAAATTAGTTTGAAGTACGGTTGTCAGGACTTTCTTATTTTCAGAAAAATTAACGCGTTTTTTTTTAATTTGATTACTTTTAAAATTCTGTGTAAACAACGTTTTTAGTAGATCCTTAAGGATCGAGAATAAGGCTACTGGCAGAGCTAATGAGAAAAGCAATCTTCTCTAAGATCTAGTCCAGTCCGCTTCTGCGATTAATTTATAGTTATTGCAAAGCAAACTTTTGAGGGACCTACATTTTGCAATAACATTTCGGGTGCTCCAAAGAATTTAAAAATTCAACAGGGTAATGAACCGCATTGTCAACATCAGGGGCGGAGTCGACCGATTTATAGTAGACTTCTAAACCATCAAATGAGTTTAGCAATAATTAATTGGTACCGGTTGCTCATTTAATTTTCGTTGTCAAAATGGAGCGCTCAGATAGCCAATCTTAACATTTCATGATGTGTTAGAAAAACAAAGAACCCTTTTTTGGCTTGTGCCTAGCACATAGCACATAGGCGTACATAAAATTTCTGGAGGGGGTCATATAATTTGAATTTTTGCCCAAATAGGTCGTAAAATGGGGGATATACGATTAAAGAAAAACTTTAAAGTTCCTGGTTTTAAAATGAACTCAAAAAAATGATCAAAATGTGTACTAAAGAGAGTTTTTTTAACCAAAATTGAAATCATAATTGTGAATTAAAACCGTACCCCCTTGCCACACCACGTTCAATCTTGTGCTTGTTTCTCTGTCTTTAGGCAAGAGGCAGAGAGTTCATTGTGCGCTTGATCGTCACCATTTTGTGCACTTGCTACTGTCCTAACGCTGATTATCATTATATCCTTCTCACTCCCAAAAAACGAATTGTGGCAAAGAAGAGCAAGTGTATTTTTTAGTATAGCCCTCTTCTAACTTGCGATCTCATCCTTGTCGAATCAATAAAAATTAAAAACATATAATAAATTAATGTGATCCATGTGAAAGTCGCGAATCTTTGTACTCGCTTTAAGTTACAATGTTATCAATGCAATTTTATTTGTACGCTCAATAATATATTTATATAATAAACAAATGTTTGTAAATTGGAATTTGATTTTTTAATTTTCTAGTTTTGAATGAAATGAAAACTTTTGTACAAACAAGTAACGTGAAGAAGTAACGTATTTGATTGCTTACAGATCAAACTTCCGTACTTGTTCAGAAATTCGAATATTAAGATTTTGCTATGTAGTAAGTTTGCCTATTTTCTTCCATGGCCGATTTTAAATAGGGCTCTTACTTCTGCTACAAAATGAACAATACTTTTTGAAAAAAAAAACTAAGCATTTAATCCACAGAACTGACTATTGATCGGAGCAGCAGTATAAGATTTTGAAATCCAAAACAGATTTTAACTTAAATTGCCCCTTTCCTTTCCCCTTTACACACAGCACTTCCCCCTCCCCCTCATCAGTTTCTTGGTTGTTGCTCTCTCGGCCGTCACTCTCTTGGCATCCGCTCTATGCGTTTCGTTCTCTCGGCAGGCTCCCGCAAAATGCGACACACTAACTTAAAAAACCTAAACAAATTCTTTAAAAATACTAAAAAAAAATGTTAAAAACTTGAAAAATTAAACTTAAGCATTTGGGCCATAGAATAACTAATGATCCAAAAATCATCTTGATCGGAGCAGCAGTATTAGATTTTAAAATCCAAAACCAATTTTAACTTAAATTTCCCCTTCATCAGTTTTCTTGGCGGTTGCTCTCTCGGCCGTCGCTCTCTTGGCATCCGCTCTCTGGGTTTCGCTCTCTCGGCAGGCTACCGCAAAATGAGACGCAATAACTTAGAAAAACTAAATAAATTCTTTAAAAATACTAAAAAAATGTTAAAAACTTGAAAAATTAAACTTAAGCATTTGGGCCATAGATCCAAAAATCATCTTGATCGGAGCAGCGGGTTAGATTTTTTTAATCGAAAAATTAACTTTCAATGTAGCCCCCAAATTATGGGGGATATCGAAATTTCATTTAGAAATCTTAATCTAATTATGCTTTTTCAAACCTAAAATTCGGCAAAATCCAAATTTCAAAATTCCAACCACTTTAAAAGTTAAGCAATCAAATAGACCAAATTTTGTTATTTTAAATATTAATGTTGGAGCTGATTGGGGCCACTGGGGGGACATGTCGGATCTTAGTGGGCGGTTAGATCCCCAATGGAATACTGTGCAAAAACTTGGCTGTTCTAGCTCTTACGGTTTGGGCTGTAGTCGTATCCCCTTAAAAATCGGTCTTTCATTTTATAATCTTTAGAGATAAGTTAACGTAAGTCAACCGGACAGAGTCAGTGACCGGCTGTCCGAAGACCATGCACCGGCCACATCGCTGACACAGCATTTGACCGGATGCCTGTGCATAGCCGGCAAACGCAGCACTTTTGCGTGGCCGCTATGAGTTCTGTTAGCTTTAAGTCGAGACTTTAAATTCAGTTCTGTTTTATACTTTGAATAAAGAGCACAGTGCTCATAAGCATTACTCCGGCCATCGTCGTCAAACTTTTTAACATTCGTCCAATGAACTTAAGGCCAGGGGCATAGGGGGACAGTTATCCCCTCACCGTAGTCTTCAGTTGACTCATCAGCGGCCATAGTTGCCCAGCAGCCAACCCCCAACCACGTGGAAGAGAGCCACGCAGCGGCTACCCTACATGCAGCAAACTAGCGGCTATAGTTGCCAGCAGCCAACTCCCAACCACTTGAACGACAGCTATCAGACGTCAGCAGCCATAGTTGCCCAGCAACCAACTCCTAATCACTTGGACTACAACTATACGGCGACGGCCTTACATCTAGCGAGCACCCTGTCGGTGCCCCTTCGCCCTACATCCAGCCAGCACCCTACCGGTGCCGTATATCTAGCAAGCACCTTACCGGTGCCCCTTCATCCCTGGCCCGTGCAGGAACAACACCGCCACTGGGCCATCATCTTAAAATAATAATTGGCGCTCAACGATAAAAAACCCCATCAAATTCGCAGGAGAGTTTATAGATTAATTTTGGACAACAAATTTAAAGGATAAATTTCTCAGCAAGGGCTATGTAGCGCATCGCTCTTCTTCACGAAATATCTTACATAATTCATAATAATTTATTATTTTTTGTATTATTACTATCATCACACTACCCTTTGTGTACAGTGTACACTCAAAAAATTATTTTTCTTAAATATAGAAAAACAAGAGAGAACGGGTGCTAAAGGGAGTGCGAGGGAGATGGAGATATAAAACTTTGATCGGGCATAACTTTTTAACGAATGGTCCGATTTGAAAAATTTCTTCTACATTTCAATAGGTATAAATAAACGCAACAAAATTTTACTTCCCAGAAATCATTAAAAATGTGGGCCACACACAGTTAAAAATGGTTTGTGGGCGGATGTGGGCGTTTGAGGGGGCGTGGCGCTCTGCTGAAATAAACTTGTGCTGCGTAGGAAGCCCAAGAATATGTGTGGTTAATCCCAACTTTCTAGCTTTTGTAGTTTCCGAGATCTCAGCGTTCATACAGTATACCCTTTTACTCTACGAGTAACGGGTATAAAAATTTTCCTGTGCTTTAGAAAAAAATTTCTATAACAAAAATTTCTAAACTTTATAAAAATTCTCTTTGTAACGATTTTTTAAAGAATTTTTTTTCTGAAAAGTAGAAAAATACATTTTTTTCTAAAATATAAGGTTTTGTTTTCTAATCTTCCTTTCTTTATTTAAGGGTTAAAATCGCCATTGATTTTAGAAAAAAAGACTACATTGTTCTGAAAATAAAGAAAAATCGCCATTAACATTAGAAAAATTTTTACGTAATAGAAATATTGTTTTTTTAAAAAACAGAAAAAAAGGTTGAAAATTTTTCTAATATTTAGAAATTTGTTTTCTAAAAATAAGAAAATGTCACCTCATTCGATACGTTTTGTTTTTATTCACTTTTTAGAAAATTTTCTTTAAAACTAAGAAAAAATCGCCTTTAATCGAAGAAAATTTCCATTAGTGGTAGCTTAGGGGTCTAACGCGTGCGTGCATGAATATGTTATACAAGCTTAGAACCGCAAGTTTGAGTTTAATCCCACGTCGAGACGAAAATGTAATGGTGTCTTTTTTTTTTTTTAATGCGTAATATTTACATATTAAAAAAAAATGTAATGCGTTTTTTTTAACTTTTCAATAATTATATTTTGATAAAAATTATGTTTAATTTATTCAAATTTGAAACAATCATTTACGGCTACTATTGTACCATAATAAAATATATATTTGTTTATAAATATTATTGTTAATCAATAATTATTAACAAACACAATTAAATGAACAACTAGAGGGGAATAACTAGAAGAGAGTCAGATCAATTCGACTAAAAGTAAGAGAACAAAATGTGAATAGACTTTCTTCAGCGCCTCACGTTATGCTTCCGTGGCGCAGCTGGCAGAGTGCTTGTCTGCAAACTGTGAGGCAAGCGGTTCGATTCCCACGTGCGACGACCAATATGTTTTTCTCAAAATAGTAAGCTTTTGGGTTTTTATATCTATAATTTGTAATTATACCCGTTACTCGTAGAGTAAAAGGGTATATTGTATTCGTGCAAAAGTATGTAACAGGTAGAAGGAAGCGTTTCCGACCCCATATTCTTGATCAGGATCACCAGCCGAGTCGATCTAGCCATGTCCGTCTGTCCGTCTGTCTGTCCGTCTGTCTGTCTGTCTGTCTGTCTGTCCGTATGAACGCTGAGATCTCGGAAACTACAAAAGCTAGAAGGTTGAGATTTTCCACGCATATTCTTGGGCTTCCTACGCAGCGCAAGTTTATTTCAGCCGAGTGCCACGCCCCCTCTAAAGCCCACAATCGCCCACTAACGATTTTAAAATGTGTCTGGCGCCCACACCTTTAAAGATTTCCGAGAAGTATAAATGCAATTTTGTTGTGCATATTTATACCTATCGAAATGTAGAAGATATTTTTCAAATCGGACCATTCATTAAAAAGTTATACGCAATCAAAATATCTATATCTATCTCCCTCGCACTCCCTTCAGCTGAGTTACGATTATTAGTCGGGACACCAAGCCGAGTACAGCGTTTGCACTCCCTTTAGCTGAGTGACGGGTATTAGATAGTCGGGACACGAACCCGACTATAGCGTTCTCTCTTGTTTTTATAATAATTTCAGTTATAATTACAGGGCCCATTTGACACTTAAAGTGCATGTACATAATAAACATATACATCACCCACTCATGTGCCTAATTAAAGAAAATTAAAATAAGATGAAACAACCGGCATAGTTCCGATTGCCAGAGCAGAATTTTTGTATTTTCTAGAAAAATATTTGTCTATATTTTGAAAAAACAGTATATCTATTTCTTAGAAAACCTTCATTTCTAAATTGTAAGACATCACTTTTTTACTTTCTAGAAAAAAATTTCATAGACGATTTTCTAAAACCAAAGGCAATTTGAGTGGTTTTATTTTTTGAGTGTAGCAGCACTATATTCGCTAGCTTTTCATGTAGCTGAACGTAATCACCCGCGCGCCGTCTTGAAGAAATAGGACACCGCATTCCTCTTTGTCTTTTTGTCTATATTGTTGTTTGGTTTAATGCTTGCGTTCGCATATATCTAAGCCTATGAGCTCACCAATCCGTCAGTATAGAATCGCTGAACGGTACCCTAGCGATTCAGATTCCGATAGTGAAGAGCTCCTTCGAGCTTCAACTCCAATAAACGCGGGAGCAGGTGGAGGTATGGATCCAGAACAGCTTAGGCAGGTAGTGCACGCGGCCATAGATAATGCATTAGCAGAACAGGCCGCTTTAAATCGGCAAAGGAATGAACAGCTAGGACAGACTATTAATTCACTGGCCGGCGAGGTGGCAGAGTTACGCGTGGCACCCGCCGCAGCCCGAGCCCCGGCACCGGCCCCAGAAATTAAAATGTACACGGCCATACATACACGATATGATGGTAGTTCACGCCACGATCAGGCTATCAGAAGCAAAATTAGGGGACCTGCCGACGCAGTACTCTCCTCATTTGGCACTGTGATGAATTTCGACGCGATCGTAAGTCGTCTTGATTTTACGTACAGTGACAAAAGACGCGACAGCGACGCGCTAAGGGTATTTATATCAGACCTAAAACGCAGTCTCACTGACGTGCTTTTCTCGGCAAAGCCGAAAGATATGCCATCGGCCCTAGCCCTGGCACAGGAGGTGGAATCAAACCACGAACGGTATCAATTCGCGACCACGTTCGCGAGAAACCAAGAAGAAAGGGACTGAAAGTCAAGTCCGAAGACACAAAATCGTCAGCAAGACAAGACTCCCACGCAGACGGAACCACAGACTAGTGCCGGTAAAAATCCGCACTATAGTAAAACGTTCAAAGCGCAGGTTCATAGTGAGCCGCGCAACAGCAAGTTTCAGAGCTCCCAGGAGCCAATGGATGTGGATCCATCCAAGCCCCTGCTTACCAGAACAGGAGACCTGCGACTTCCGAGCGCACAGGTAACCAAGGAAGCAGCTGAGGGTCAACGTCGCTCAAAGCGATGAAAACGTTGACAAAACATATGCCAATGCTGCCTCCGTCGCAGCCGCAGAAACTAATGATGACTCTATTTACGAGTATGACTCGGACACAGTCAATTTTTTAGAGGAAAATCCCTGCTACCCGTCATCAGACGCAGAGTAGCGGGGGTAAACATGAGATTCCTCATCGACACGGGCGCGTTTAAAAACTTCATTCGACCACATAAAGGGTTGAAAGGCGTTCGCCCTGTAGAATCCCAGTTCTCAGTTCATTCCATTCACGGCGAGACCATAATCACAGAAAAATGCTTCGTGTTAATGTTTAGCACAAATGCCACATTCTTTATTTTACCGGATTTAGAAACATTTGACGGAATAATAGGCCTCGACCTGTTAAAACAGGCAGGGGCATCGCTATGCTTAGCTTCAGGTCAGCTTAGATGGGGCACGGAAATAGAACAAATTTCATTCCACTCCTGCCCAGATGTCAATTTCACTAAAGTGGAATGCTCGGATGCATCTCCCTTAGTAAAGAAGGCGTTCCTGAAGATGGAAAAGGACAGGCAAAAATCCTTTGCTGATCCCAAGAAGCCCTCCCCTATAATACGTCGGTCAGTGCTGCCATCACTCAGCATAAAAAAGGACAGATCAGCCAAAAAAAAACCGGGAAAAAAAGGACAAAAAAACGGACAAAAGTTAATCATTACAAAATATAATGTTTCATTATGTTAAAGTATTGAAATGATTAATTTATAGCACAGAAGTTAGATTAGTTTAATGGCAGAATCAATAATTTCGACATCCTCGGTTGCCTCTTCGGAGTATGCAGCTTTGGTACCAATCATTTTAAGGTACTTATCAGGTATATTGTAATTGTGGCAGCATGATCCGTGTCGTCGTAGGCCAAATCTTTTAACATAAAATAATTACAATTATAATAAATGTGGTTAAAGATAATTATAAACATACCTTATTAACAGAATTGCGTTAAGAGTTTCCGTTTGCATTGAATTTCGCAACTTGGTCTTTACCAGAGATACCTGACTGAAAACTCTCTCCACCTCAGCATTAGACCACGGCAGTGTTAACAAATTAATTGCAATGTTCGCCAACTCAAAAAATTGGTCGTTTCCTGCTGCGTCCTTGTAATTCAATACCTCAGCCCAGAATTGAACGGTATTCCGAATATGCTCCCACTTTAGGAGGTTGAAATTATTATATTGTAATATAATTTTATCAATTTCACTGCTTTCAACTTGGAATACTTCAAGAATACTGGAAATGCAAGACTTGTGCGCTTTTAATACGTTTTCCACAGAAAACAAATCTATATTTTGCAAAATTTTCCGGCAATCTAATGTGAAAAGCAAAATTAGTGAAACTAATTATGTAAAAATACAATTTTACCTTTGAATGAGTTGATGTATAAGGCTTATAACAAAATCGATGCATTTGGTACGAATGCGATATTTCGAATCTTTAAGTTCTTGAACTTTTGATTCAAACTCGTAGCCTAAGTATAGGTTCCGGTTTACAAAGCGGGGGAAATCATCTTTGAAAATATCGACATCGACATCTGGAGGTATAACTTTTTGTTTAAGGTATTGATTCCAAAAATGAGATCCCTCAGAAGTTTTGTCGGGTTAGAGTCGCGGCTTTGAAAACCTTTATTTATCCTCTGCATATCTTCCAAAACAGGCCTAACAGGCCAGATATGCTAAATTTTCTTCGTCGTTGTATAAATCTCGTAAAATTTCGGATTTATGACATTTTTCATTCAAAGCATCATGGTTAAAATGTGTTTTTAACTCATCCCATTGTTGTAGAATTCTCTTAACTGCACACTCAATTGATAGCCACCTAGTGTCACAGACTCTATGGATTTTTAGTGGAGCCTTTATAAATTACAATATTTTCTTATTAATTATAAGTAAACAATATATTCAATTGACTACTGGGAGAAACACACACTTCATATCCAAAGTTATTAATAGGTAATTAGTACTAAATCGAGAACTTATTAGTTATCTAAAAAAGATACCATTGGAGTGTTAAAACATATATAAATTTTACTACCCATATCATTTAAGGTTTTACCTTATTGTTATTAAGACTTTCGTATAGATTCTTATAAGCAATTTGCCTGCTTGAGCTCTTGCAAAACCACGCGTAAGTCTCGCTCACGAGAAACTCAAGAGTTTAAGGCAATGTTTGCTTGCAAGCACCGTTTACAGCTAATTGCACAGAGTGACATACACACTATATCAACATTAAATTTGCGTTGTCTGTTCCGATGCCTATAAGGTTTTTTAATGGTAGTTTCAGGTCCATCCATTCCGCACGCAGACATTCGATGATGCATGAAGCAGTTCCATTTTCAATTAAAATTAAAGTCAAAAATGTTGAAACAATTTTTTTGTGTTCAACACTGTAATAAATTACAGCAACACCTAAAAAGCTATACATATTAAAAAAAAGTTCTTAGAAGCAATGGCTTTTGTCTTACCGAGAAGTTTTGTTATGCTTATATCTGTAGATTCATCAATCAACAAACTATATTTTGAATTTCCAATGTCGTTTCGCAAATCCTCTTGGAAATGAGGTGCTAGAACGTGTTTTATTATATTGGTGCATTTTGTGCGGCGCAATTGAATAAGAGCGGCACCAAAATGATGTTGGCATCAGAGAGCTGCAACGAGTCAATCATTTTCGGGTACACCCGATCATTTACTCGTATCCGTTTTGATTAATCGCTTCGGGTGAGCGAAATGAAATGAGCGGTGAGCGAATGCGATCGTCCCATGAATGATCGTTTGTGATCGTTCAAGTGTGTGATCTGATCGTGTGTGAACGTTCGGCTTGAAGATTTTACCCGTTTGTGATCGAATATTTTGTGCAATCGATTGGTGTGATCGTGCTTCGCGCCTATCGGTGCAGTTCGTGTTATTGCTTTATATTTTGCAAAACATCTTTTTATATTTGCACAAAAGGACAACAAGCAATGGATATTGAAAGCGTTTCACAACTAATATCAAATATCAAAACCATGAATTAATTTTATGTACTTAATATGCTTATTTTATAAAAAAAAACTGTGCCTTAGTTTGTAAGCATACATGAAGTCAATATCGTTTAATTTAATCTTACATAACTATTTCTTATAAAACATGCCATAGTTTGTAAGCATACATGAAGTCAATATCGTTTAATTTAATCTTACATAAATATTTCTCATTAAACATATAACACATTGAAACGCACTCTCCCCTAATTTTATTTCGTCGTCACAAGAAATCATAATAATCCGTTCGCAATCTATTCACTCGAGGTCGCAATCATCGGGAACGATTGAGCGCTTCGGAACGATCATTTTGTTCACCTACACCCCGAAGCTGAAAATCACATCATTGATCGTTACGAAGCGACTCGGGTAGTTGATCGGATCGTACTTCGGCTTTCGGGTTTGTTCGTGATTATTCTTTGCCGAGTGAGTTTACCGGATTAAACGAAAATGATCGCGCGATGATCGATCGTACTCGATCATACTCGATGCAGCTCTCTGGTTGGCATATATCAGATAAATGCCCAACTGGTTCAATTGAACTATGTTGAGCTATATACATTGATAACGCCGCCTCCTGCACACAAACATCGTCTTTCAACTTTGGTTGAAAATTAATCTTATTAGATTGAGAAAAAGGTAAAGCGTTTTGCACATGTTTTTTTGTAATCATGTGCGCACGAATTTGATCAACTTTGGAATTTAGGCTGCATTTGCAATATTTGCAGTATGCCTTTGTGGAGTCTTTAGGATCTCGACACATCCAATTCTTAAAATCTGCTTGATTTAGCCACGATTCCCCAAACTTTTGTTTGTAGATTTCCTTAGGCATCTTGAAAGTCGACGAAAACAAGGACGCTACAATAGTTGTGTGACCATACTATAGCACCAAACAATCCACCGATAGCTTTACAGAACTATCGAACGATACTCAAAGGTCTATTTAATGTGGCCAAGAATAAAATAGTATGGATTTTGAAAAAAAATATATTCAGTTTGTTAAGAAAAAAAAGCACCGATTTCAGGATAGGGGATGTTTTGATTTTTTTCCGGCTAAGGCAGTTTAAAAAAGGACAGATCTGTCCGGAAAAAGGCAGCACTGACGTCGGTGGTAGCCACCATCAGGACTCTCGATGAAGAGCCTATTTACACAAAATTATATCCTTACCCCATGGGAGCAGTAGATTTTGTCAACAAAGAGATTGACGATCTGCTTAAGAACGGTATAATCCAGAATTCCAATACCTGATCGCTACCCTATGCCCAACATTTCAATGATACTAGGAAACTTGGGCAAAGCCAAATATTTCTCAACGCTGGACTTAAAGTCCGGCTATCATCAAATTACTCTCGCGGAAAAAACCGTGAGAAAACGTCTTTCTCAGTAAACGGGGGAAAATATGAATTTTGTAGACTTCCTTGTGGACTAAAAAATGCAGCCAGCATTTTCCAAAGAACTATTGACGATATCTTGCGAGAGCAAATCGGAAAGTTCTGTTATGTCTACGTAGATGACGTCATAATATTCTCGGAAGACGAAAATTCTCACATCAGGCATGTAAATTGGGTTCTAAAGAGCCTTTACGATGCAAACATGAGAGTCTCGGCACAGAAATCCCGTTTTTTTTTTAAAAGGCGTACAATTTCCCGGTTTTATTGTAACCAGTAACGGGGTTACAACAGACCCAGAAAAAAAGGCAATAAAAGAATTTCCTGAGCCAAAAAATGTGTTTGAGGTAAGGTAATTTTTAGGTCTAGCAAGCTATTATAGATGCTTCATAAAAGGCTTTGCGGCGATAGCCAGACCCATCTCCGAAATCTTGAAAGGAGAAAATGGAAGTGTGTCTAGGCATAGATCCAGAAACATCCCAGTGCAATTTTCTGAAGCACAGCAAAAAGCTTTTTATAAATTGCGCTACCAACGAAAGGGAGCCATTAGCCATAGTTTGGGCACTGGCCAATTGCGTCACTTTTTATATGCAGGACATAAATATTTTTACTGATCACCAACCATTGACCTTCGCAGTGTCGGAATCCAATCCAAATACGAAAATCAAACGGTGGAAAGTCCGGCGCTAAAATTTTGTATAAGCCCGGCAAGGAGAACCTCGTCGCAGATGCCCTCTCCAGACAGCAACTTAACGTGGTGGAGGAGGAAGAAGCTTATTCGTGTGCGGCCACTATTCACAGTGAAATGTCGCTCACGCACACAATTGAAACTACGAATAAGCCATTAAATTGCTTTCAAAACCAGATAACTCTGTAGGAGGCACGCTTTTCATCTAAACGCAGCTTCGTGCTCTTCGGAAACAAGAGACGGCACATGCAAGGAGTCGTTGCTTGAGGAGCTCGCGGACGTAATTGTCCCAAAAGGCGTAAATGCCATTCACTGCGATCTTCACACACTAGCGATGATCCAGGATGAATTGGTCCGGCAATTTCCAGCCACCAAATTCTGGCATTGCAAGAACCGTGTTACAGATATTTTTGTAGTCGATGAGAGACGAGAAGTTCTCACAGCCCAGCATAATAGAGCTCACAGGTCAGCGCAGGAGCCGAGCACGAGCTCGGCGAGCATTGACAAATTTTCAAAGTTGGCCATGGTCCAGCCAATTCCCTCTAGAACTATAGAGGATCTTAAACCGGCTCTGTTTCAACTACTCAACGATTCCCCAAGGCTAGGGTCATGTATTGCGCCATTGAGCCGTCATTAAACTCACACACTATTTTGGCCATGCTTGAAAATCATTTTGGCGTTAGCATTTCAAATGCGCCGCCCCTTCACAGCGTCTCAAACGGACAAGTGGAATGCTTTCGCAGCACTCTGGTAGAGCTTGCCAGATGCCTTAAAATCGACAAAGTCATCAGCGACACCTTGGAGCTAATCTTGCTGGCCAATGCCAAGTACAACAAGATTATTCATTCGGTCATCGACAAGGGGCCAGCTGACGTGGTGGTAACACAATCAAGTGATCCACAATACGAAATTCAGGATATGATAAGGCAGGCCCAAGATAAGCTAAGAACTAGGGAAAATTCTTCCAGGCAAAAAAGGGTGTTCAAAGTCGGCGATAAAGTCCTAGTAAAATCCAACAGAGACTAGGCAACAAGCTTTCACATTTATGCGAGGAGAAAACTGTGGAAGCGGTCATGGGGACCACAGTCCTCATTAAGGGGAGGGTGGTCCACAAAGACAGCCTGAAGTAATTCAACCAGCCAGGAAAAACAATGTCTTGGATTTCAATTTAGCCACTTGGCGCAAAATCTAAATTTTATATTTTAGCCACATGGCACAAATTTTTAATTTTTTTTCATAGCCACCTTTGCACAACTTTTAATAATTATAGGCATAGCTCATAAAATACCTTTTAAGTGTAAACTAATTTCCGTTGGTGGTGGGCAACCTTGTCATGAACCAAAATATAGCTTTGAATTCACTTCACAGGTTCAGAATCGTTGACCCACATAACCGACTACTCCCAGGCGAAATATATTCCCATCATTGATGGTCGAATCCTGGTGTTTCCGAGTACAGGCGCGCAGACGAGGAAACGGACAAAATGAGTGAAACGTTTCCCTATCACATATGAAAAAGCTATTGAGTGTGGATACCGCACACCTCCGAGACCTTCTCGATTCATTAGGCGTGCACCATAGAGTAGCAAGAAGTTTGAATTTTTTAGGAGCTGCGTTAATAATCGTTTAAATCGATTAATTTTCTTGAGTTGAAACTTGTAAACTCTCATAATAGACAGATGGTAATCAACAATAGAGTTTAAGTCCAGATTAATAAACTCACAGTAACAGTCAACCAAAAATTGACACTGGTCACCTATACGAGACATTGCTTGCTCGAAATAGGATGATCATGATGGAATTGCAGAATTTAATTCTTGCAATAGCACTTGCAAAAGTCAATATAGTTAGCCCAAATGTCCTAGACATTGAGGAGCCCACCGACACTCCCAAAAGGGACGTCTTGTCCGTCGCGTCCGTTAAAATCTTACAGTCCTTTAACATTTTACATTTTATAATTAAATTTCCTAAAATTAAATTTATAATTATATTTCCTAAAATAAAATCACCGTTTTTCCCGTGTCACATCATGACACAATACTCAGGCTGGAGGACAGGATCGTTGCGGATTGTAATGGAGAAATCCACACGGTCAAGAGTTGCTCCGTAACACCGGGAGCCACATTTTGCCAACTGGCGCTAAGAAGGTCATGCGCTCAGGAGCTCCACGCTGGAGGCACAGCACATTGCGACAACCAACATAGCGATCTGCTTCCCGTTACCTGCGTAGATAAAGGCATCATAATTGTAAACGATCGCCCGGCTCGCGTGAAGGTGGACAATGGCACCTAGGTCCACATACGAGGCACACACCTTATCACCTTCGTTGAAAGTGCCACCATTAATGAAACCCGATATGCCAACCATGACACGGCCCTGAAAAGGGCCCCAGGAGTAGCCAGCTCGCCCTCCCTGAATATCACCATGGAACATCAAGTACTTAGTCTCCCGTACCTTCACCAATTGAATGAACAGATAATGCTAGCTGCGTTAATTTGCGTCGGCTTAACTTATCGGCGACTCACCATGGCCAGAAGGTCAGCGATCCAGCTAAGCGAGGTGGTTGCCGAAATAGGGTCGGCCGAGGGCATACTTACGAGGGATTACTTAACTAAAGTCAACCGGACAGAGTCAGTAACCGGCTGTCCGAAGACCATGCACCGGCCACATCGCTGACACAGCATTTGACCGGATGCCTGTGCATAGCCGGCAAACGCAGCACTTTTGCGTGGCCGCTATGAGTTCTGTTAGCTTTAAGTCGAGACTTTAAATTCAGTTCTGTTTTATACTTTGAATAAAGAGCACAATGCTCATAAGCATTACTCCGGCCATCGTCGTCAAACTTTTTAACATTCGTCCAATGAACTTAAGGCCAGGGGCATAGGGGGACAGTTATCCCCTCACCGTAGTCTTCAGTTGACTCATCAGCGGCCATAGTTGCCCAGCAGCCAACCCCCAACCACGTGGAAGAGAGCCACGCAGCGGCTACCCTACATGCAGCAAACTAGCGGCTATAGTTGCCAGCAGCCAACTCCCAACCACTTGAACGACAGCTATCAGACGTCAGCAGCCATAGTTGCCCAGCAACCAACTCCTAATCACTTGGACTACAACTATACGGCGACGGCCTTACATCTAGCGAGCACCCTGTCGGTGCCCCTTCGCCCTACATCCAGGCAGCACCCTACCGGTGCCGTATATCTAGCAAGCACCTTACCGGTTCCCCTTAGTCCCTGGCCCGTGCAGGAACAACACCGCCACTGGGCCATCATCTTAAAATAATAATTTATATATTTAATAGTAATAAAAAGGGAAGAAAATGGAAAAGGTTTATCCATTAGGGGTCGGTGTGGTTGTGGACGTAATTTTAATTTAAAATTATTTTTAATTTGGGTTCTTTTTTCTTAAATTCTTTTGGTGTTCATCGTTTTTTTTTTGTTTTATAAAATGCAATGGGAGTTAGCGAAGTATGTGTGCTGTAACGAACTGATTTTATAGGTCTGCTCGCTACGAGATTCGTGCGGCTAGCTCAGTAAGATTGTGTGTTCGTCCCACCAAATTTATATAAACGTGACCGCCCAGTAGATCAGTGAGAAAGCACAGAATTCACGGGTTCTTAGTGGGTTTATTGCGGGGTGGCAGTATGGCCACTGGTGGCCGTCGATGACTCCTAGTCGCCTTGATGACTCGGTGCTCTCCTCATCGATTTGGCGCTCTGGTTCTGTAGCTCCCTCGACGATCCTTGAACCTCCCCGAAGATCCTTGAAGCTCCCTGAAGATCCTTGGAGCCCCCTGAAGATGCTCGGCGCTGCTTGTCTCTGCTGCGTGGAATCGATCACTACTCGTAGCGCCTTGGACTCGCCAGGAGATTAGCTGCGCGGGTTTAGGGAAGCGTCACCGTTCTCAGACTAGGGTGTACAGAGGCCGCGCTCTCCAGGAATGTCTCCTTTTGATACACCACCGACTGTCTCTTGCTCTGTCCCGGATAGTCCCACTAGTGTTCCACTCAGATCGCGCTGACAGTCCAAGTTACGCAGGGATACTGCCGAGCGCTTCACTTCGCTTCTACGCCTAGTGCAAACGAACGTTCCGCCCTAGCCTCACCTTTTGGCCTATCGTCCGCGACGTTTCCTCGTAGCTCGATCTGTCGTGGTGGGTAGCTTGACGTGGCGTGGCTTGACGTAGCGTGGCTTCTGGTACTCGGGGTCTTGGTCGTTCTGGCTCGTTTCACTCGGGATTCAGACACACGCCGCTCCGGGACTACACGACTCAAACCGTAAGGCTCTCCTGGAGTTCTCCGCTCGAGACCACAAACGATTGTCCGATCTCCCTTCTGGCTGATCGCGCCAGGACCTGCTTAGGCAGGCACACTGGGTCTAGATAGGTTTCTCCCCGAGTGCACGATTTCTTGTCGCAGGCTTACACCGCTCAAATCTGATCGACTCTCCTGGCGAGATGCGAGGATTTAGTTGAAACAGGAATGGAAACGGATCGCCTTGACCTAGCCGTGTGACGCCCTCTGGACCTCAGCTACCTGTGTCTCAATTCGGAGATTCCTGGTGATCCAATCCCGAACGTCTCGACGTAGCGATCTTGCTGCTTGTAGGCTCCCACGGCATTGCTTCCGGCGACTCGATTTGTTGTTGTTCACTTATAGTTCACTGTACTGGCTGACTTGCTCACTTTGATATCTTGACTGATCTTGATCCGCACTCTTGACCGACTGATCTTGATCGACTGATCCAGCTGCCAGCGCCCGGCGGCTTTATATAGGGCCTCCGGGAACCGTTATTTCCCTCTTGCGCTCTGATCGCGGCATCTCTCCACTCCAGGTCCAAAGTCCGTGGTTCCTGTTTGACCCACTTTTCCTTCACGCACGGACTCCAATTGTAGTTCTGCGTGTTGCTGCCATCCCGCCGGTTCTCGTGGTGCATGTGGCACGCCTGTGTGCCGCTCCGCTGCCCAGATGTGGCACTTGTCCTCGCGGTCCAAAGTTCCCGGCAGAGTCCAAAGTCCGGTGCAGTTCCGTTATTTCCCTTTTGCACACGGCACTCTGGCTCTGCCCGCCAAGTCTCCACTCTCTCACTCTACGCAACCTACTCTCCAAACTCTCTCTGTCAGAGTTCCCTCTCTCAACCTAGAAGTCTCCACTCTCTCTCTCTCTCCACTTCTCGGTCTCCAAACTCTCTCTCTCCGCTTCTCGGTCTCCAAACTCTCTATTTGCGAGTTTCTCTCCACTTGCTCTTCGCCGCGCCGCTACTACGCTACTCTTGCCGCGTAAATGGTAATCGGCCGGCCATCCACGGTTGCAGGAATTTGTGGGGAGTTATTCAACTCTTCACAGTGCATTCCAGTTTTGGCATTGGAAAGCGTGTGGCGGAGGTCAGTTGCGCATGGCGTATAGCACAAAAGAGAACAGGGAAATAAAGGTACAGTGAAAACAACTTACCAACGATTCGGCGGCGAAAGATCTTTAGCAGCGGTCGATGGAAAAAGAGAGAACCTTCATTCTTTCTTCTTACGTCATGTTCTTTCCTTCTGGACACATTTTTATACCCGCTACTCGTAGAGTAAAAGGGTATATTGCATTCGTGCAAAAGTATGTAACAGGGAGAAGGAAGCTTTTCCGACCCTATAAAGTATATATATTCTTGATCAGGATCACTAGCCGAGTCGAACTAGCCATGTCTGTCCGTCTGTCCGTCTGTCCGTCCGTATGAACGCTGAGATCTCGGAAACTATAAAAGCTAGAGGATTGAAATTTTGCATGCATATTCTTGGAGTTCCTACGCAGCGCAAGTTTATTTCAAAATGGTGCCACGCCCCCTCTAACGCCCTCAATTGCCCTACACCATTTTTTGAAAGGTGTCTGGCACCCACACCATTAAAGATATTGGAAAACTAAAAATGCAGTTTTATTGTGACTATCAATACCTATCGAAATGTAGAAGAAATTTTTTAAATCTGACCATTCTTTAAAAAGTTATGCCTGATCAAAGATTTTATATATCTATCTCCCTCGCACTCCCTTAGCTGAGTAACGGGTATCTGATAGTCGGGGCACCCGACTATAGCGTTCTCTCTTGTTCAAAATAAAACATAACATATTTCCGTAAACTTCTTCCTGATGTTCTAATTTAACATGTTCTGGTACAAATGAACTTGCAATAAATGATACTGGGCTTCCAGAACCTATTAAACATTCTGTAATTATTGGCTGGTCAGGTTTTTCAAAGCAAAAAACTTTGAGCAATTTCATATAATTATTAACAACTTGCTTTTTGTTTTTGGGACATCCCCTGATTATGTGATCTACCGCTCCACATCCATAGCACGTCCGTGGTGTCCGCTTCGACTCGGTGAATTTTCGCTCCCCGTGCTTTTTTTCGTTGTGCTTATAGCATCGCGTCTCCTTGCCCACCAGATCATTCTGCATCTGCATCTTGCTACTTCTCGGAACCCTTGCTGGCAGCATTATGTCAGCAAAAGCTTTGAACTTTTTCCGGGTTTTTCGAAACTCTGCAGCTTGGCCTGAACACGCAAATTTCTTATTGGAATGCCCATAATAAGTCCATCCAAAAGCTCGTCATCTTCCATTTTAACATCTCGGACCAGCCTGCTCTTCTCTTCGAAGTACACAGCAAACCTTTCGTTCAATGGCCACACACGTGCATTGAATTTGCGCCTTAACATTGACTTCGAGCTGTAATTGCTGTAACAGTTCACTCGTTGGTGTAATAAATCGAGATGCATCGGCATGCATCCACTCCAAAGCCTCGCCTCTCAATTTGCTGATTAACAACACTCTTCGCTTTTCCCATTGGGAGATCCAGGAACGAACAGGAATCTTATCGGAGAAGTTCATGAGAATTTCCTTAGACAGATTAAATCCAGCTGAGACAAAATTGCCATCGGCCCTTCTAACTGGGCGTTGTAGCACGATTTCGTCAGAATTTTCTTGTCCAGAATTGTCACTGATGCCGCCGTGTTCAGCGCTGCCAAGTCGTTGAAAGTTTTCTAAATTTCTCTGCACCACATTCGTAGAACCGCTACTTTTCTCTCCATCTCACTCTCTCCTGTTTTCAGCTGCTCTATTCTTGTCACTGCTTGCTTGCAAAAAATTCGTCGAATTGCTGCTCCTATTGCCGTCTCGTTTTCGATGCTTGCAATTCTCAGAACCGTTACCTTTGGCGACACTGTTCCCAGCGTGGCCGCCAGATCTGATCTGCTGATGAACATTTTCCAGAAATTTCTGAGCTTTTCGAATTTCCATGTGCAGCTTTTCCATGATTTTCACACCAAGGTCCAGCGCCGTCGAACCATCGCAATCAGGATTTTGCTCTCCCGAATCTATCGATTCCATAATATCCTGATTTACGCTGATTTGGGGAACACAGTCCCAGTTTTCCGGCAGAATACTAACAGCTCGCGAAAAAAGTACGGCCTTTGATCCCGTTGTTGGCAACTTGAGAAGTTTTAGCCACCTTTTCAGTTGCACCACCGTCACATCACTCATTTGTAAATCCATTTTCGTTTTAATTCAAGTTTTAAATTTATTTTAGCTTGTTGGTTTTTTTTTCGGTATCCCACTTCTGAGA
Source organism: Drosophila pseudotakahashii (assembly GCA_035046095.1). NCBI lineage: Eukaryota > Metazoa > Arthropoda > Insecta > Diptera > Drosophilidae > Drosophila > Drosophila pseudotakahashii. The sequence continues at coordinate 814,968 of JAWNOE010000055.1, read as the reverse complement.
TTGTATCAGGATCACCAAAATGATTTCACAAGTCTTTTATTCAATTTCTTCGTTCACAAAACTTTTTTCTCTGATCTCTCAATTCGAATTGCCACGTCGCTCGCAGGCAACTTTTTTTTTTTTTTTTTTTGAGTATTAAGTTACTTAAGCAGGCAACTTTATTTCAACCCCCGTTTCAGGCTCTCTCGAGAGAGGAGATCCGCTCTCACGATATCGATTAGTGTGAACAGAGTATATTAATGCCATCTGCCCTGTTCATATAAACTTACTAGCAGGGTCGGTAGCCCGCAGCTTCGCCTGCGGAAACTAAAATTGAAAATGAAGCTACTTATTTTAAATTTATACAAACTACTTAAGGAAAATACAAAAACTTGAAAAACCCCCATTATGTGTTTTTTTTTAAATCTTTCTTAAGGAATAAATAAACTTAATTTCTTTAAAAAAATGAAAACAAATTGCTTAAAGATATACATAGCTTTCCAACAACAAATATGATAATTTTGGTTAAGATTTACGATTTAAGATTTTCGCAGTTGAAAAAATTATTGTCTCCAATTCTAATTTTAATAAATTGAAGCAATACTATTGCCCTTAAGTGGACGGACACTCATATTATAAGTCTAAGAACATTTTTGAAAGGAATGAAAATTTTATGCTGGATTTTATTTTATCGGTCCTTCAAAACAAATCTGGTTGATCTTGGCCTTGCTACCTCCTTCTATCTTTTCGCCTTTGTTAATTGTCCCTGTATTTTTGTTTATCAAAGATTAAATTTTAAAACTATTTAAACCGAGTTCCGTTTACTTCTTTTAAAGATGTTACTTCTTGATAATTAATTAATTACCTAAGAATGAAGCCAAGGTAATTTATGCACATATGTAACGAAAATGTAAATAATAACCAAATACTCTTGGCGATTTTGATACCACAGTAGACAACTCTTATAAAGGAAATAAATATGTATGCGAAGCAATGTAAAAAAATCAATTGGATATTAGCCGCATTTTAGAATTATTATTTCTGTTATCATTCATTTTTCACCTTAATTATAATTATATTAATAACGACAGATAGACAGGTTGAAGGGGGTGCCGTGAATCAAATTGTTTAAACATTTCCATTTGTTTAAACAATTTGAGGCACGTGTAATAAAGAGCAAGAGAATCAATTGATTTGAATATTTAGTGTTCTATTAATATTTTCAATGCGATTTGAATTTTAAAACACAAAAATCTGTAAGAAAATGTTTTAAATCTGTTGGGGAATGTAAATGAAATATTCTTTTAGCAAAAGGATATCAGTGTTATCATGAATTTGAGTCTAAACGAATCTCAATTCCTAATGCGGTTATTCCACGACATTTTTCGGCTCATTCATTAGATCATTCATTAGATGCTTAAAAAGGGACAAATATATATGCATTTACTGGGATTTGTTTGGATAAGATGGCATGGTCACTCTGAATTTAAACGTTAAATTTAAACTTTAATTTAAATAACTTTAACTCGTTAAATCATTAAGGTTCAAAGCTGTCAAATTAATAGTGTGTATTGTCATGAAAGAAGACATTTTTAACACGCTTTTAAAATGTTTTGGGCTAATTGTATCAATTTTATAAAACTTTATAGACGCATGACGTTATTTTTAGTTAGAAACGGAGTAATTAGGCCGCTGAAATATTTTTTGTATTGTTCTTATTTGTTTATATATTTATTATTGATCCCATTTCACATTTGCTCTAATGAATAAGCAAAATTGTACTTTTTAGATTCAATTTTGCTCATTTCTCATCGCTCCAGGTAATACCGTATGGATGTATTTAAAAATACCTCAAAAAAATACCGAAAATGCTCATCGGTTTTTAAAATTTTGCTGATTGATTGCTCATTGCAGCCGACATATATCTGTCTTGCTCGCACCTACGTAAAATCGTATAGGCTGAGAAAAATTTGGTCTAATGAATGAGCCGAATAATGTAGTGGAATACCCGCATTAGTCAGCTGCAATGGGGACACACACGTACACACGCTTATATCTACCCTGCAGTTCCATTCATCACCTTTTTAGCAGTGAATCACTGCCAAAAATTGAGCACTAAGCGCTCAATCACTAGTAAATTTGTATGAAAAATAGCGATGATTATACCCGTTACTCGTAGAGTAAAAGGGTATATTGTATTCGTGCAAAAGTATGTAACAGGGAGAAGGAAGCTTTTCCGACCCTATAAAGTATATATATTCTTGATCAGGATCACTAGCCGAGTCGAACTAGCCATGTCCGTCTGTCCGTCTGTCCGTCTGTCCGTCTGTCCGTCTGTCCGTCTGTCCGTCCGTATGAACGCTGAGATCTCGGAAACTATAAAAGCTAGAGGATTGGCATTTTGCATGCATATTCTTGGAGTTCCTACGCAGCGCAAGTTTATTTCAAAATGGCGCCACGCCCCCTCTAACGCCCTCAATCGCCCTACACCATTTTTTGAAAGGTGTCTGGCGCCTACACCATTAAAGATTTTGGAAAACTAAAAATGCAGTTTTATTGTGACTATCAATACCTATCGAAATGTAGAAGAAATTTTTCAAATCGGACCATTCGTTAAAAAGTTATGCACGATCAAAGATTTTATATATCTATCTCCCTCGCACTCCCTTAGCTGAGTAACAGGTATCTGATAGTCGGGGCACCCGACTATAGCGTTCTCTCTTGTTTTAACATGGGCATGTCCTAGGGGCTCATCACTGCCAGAAACTGGCGCTGATTTAGCACCTGTTCATCACCATTTTTCATCGCCTAATTCATCACCAAATTCATCACCTTTCAGCGCTTTTTCAGCGCCTAATTATCACTTAAATTCATCTACCATTTTTATTGAAAATATGTTGAATTTCATTGCTTTTATCAATGGGTTTTTTATTAAATTAAATTAATACATTTTTACAAACTATGGTGACTTGTAGGGGTCTTCGGCAGGTTCTCAGCTTCCGGAGTCTTGGTGAGCTGGAGATTATTCACGCATTTTCGCACTCTCTTCGGACTCTCTGTAGGCTCCACCTGATCAATTGGATCTGAATTTGGAAAATATTTGTTTTTATATTATATAACGAGGCAAGAATGATAAAAACTTACTTAGCAGTACAAGAATAACATTCTTCTGGGCTGAAGGACAAAATAATTTCATCTGAAAAGATATTTTATAAGAACTGTGTACCATCAGCTTGACCTAAAAATATTAAAAATAAAGGATAATATAAAAATTAAAAGCTACTGTAATTAAGATAAGACAATACACTTGACAATTACTTACCTAAATATGTATTCTTAATTAAAGAACTTTTGTTTAAACTCTAAAATAACTAATCACAGCAATGCTACTCTTTTAAAAGTTAAAACGCAGTTGAAAACCGCGGAAAAACGGCGCCTGCCCTCGAGGAAATGAGCGAGAAACTGATCGAGAAAAACAACATCAATCGCAATCTCTCTTGTTGTTGTCTTCCCTTTGCCACGATCGCGCTTGCCCAGCTTGCAGACGCTCTGCCGGCGTCGCAGTCGACTCAGTGCATTTCAGCGCTTGGGCTAAATTCGGGAACTGCAGGGTAGTGGTTGTGTGGAAGCAGCATGATTTTGCAGACAGGAAAATCTTTTTTAAAATGTAACGTTTGGCTAAAAAAAAATTGTGCAAAAGAATCGATTTTCGATATAATCGATATTTTAACCGCGCATTTTAAATCTGCTGTGACTGTGGAATTTTCATCTTTTTTCCCTTGCGCGGTCACACTTAAATTCCCCTTGCGCGGTCACACTTAAAGTGCGACAGCATGACATACACACATACATGTACAACTTTATGCAAAGTGCGCCAGCAGAACATACATACATACATATGTGGAGGCCGTGACGTCAGAAGGCAAAACAAAATTTGATAATATTGGGGACTTGGTAAAGGAGGCTGAATTTCCAAAAAATTTAAATGCAGTTATTTGCGGGTATGCCATAAGATTATGAACATCACATTTTTAAATCATTTTAACAACATTTATAACAGAAAAATGGCAAAAGAAAGAATTAAAAAAAAAACAAATCGAATTTTGGGCCATTGGGGGTCGTTTTTGGTTCTAATGTATACCTCACACGCGGCTCCTAATTATTCTCCGAACTAATGTAATTTTTTTAGATTTTTATGTCAATCCGTTCTGGGTGGAATTTGCTACTGGACATTTTTTATTATTCCTCCTTTATTAATATAGAGAAGATGACAGATAGACAGGTGGAAGGGGGTGCCGTGAATCAAATTGTTTAAACAATTCCATTTGAGCATTTCCAAGAGCAAGAGAATCAATTGATTTGAATATTTAGTGTTCTTTTAATATTTTCAATGCGATTTGAATTTTAAAACACAAAAATCTGTAAGAAAATGTTTTAAATCTGTTGGGGAATGTAAATGAAATATTCTTTTAGGAAAAGGATATCAGTGTTATCATGAATTTGAGTCTAAACGAATCTCAATTCCTTAGTCAGCTGCAATGGGCACACACACGTACACACGCTTGCGCGGTCACACTTTAATTCCCCTAGCGCGGTCACACTTAAAGTGCGACAGCATGACATACACACATACATGTACGACTTTATGCAAAGTGCGCCAGCAGAACATACATACATACATATGTGGAGGCCGTGACGTCAGAAGGCAAAACAAAATTTGAAAATATTGTGGACTTGGTAAAGGAGGCTGAATTTCCAAAAAATTTAAATGCAGTTATTTGCGGGTATGCCATAAGATTATGAACATCACATTTTTAAATCATTTTAACAACATTTATAATAAACATTGAAAGAATTAAAAAAAACAAATCGAATTTTGGGGCCTTTAAGGGTCGTTTTTGGTTCTAATGTATACCTCACACGCGGCTCCTAATTATTCTCCGAATTAATGTAATTTTTTTAGATTTTTATGTCAATCCGTTATGGGTGGAATTTGCTACTGGACATTTTTTATTATTCCTCCTTTATTAATATAGACATGTATAACAATATTGTTAAGACTCATCGACCTACATAATATAATTATTATCGCAATTACGAATGTCGAACAAAGAATCATATATCATGACACTTGCTGCCGATACTGCAATTATACACCTAGACAGTCAGTATGCTTGACAGTGGCCAATCTGCCGACGCAGCGAAAATAGCTGACGCCACAATTCGGAAATAGAGCAATAACGTAGCACGGCATATAGCACTTTGACCCACTGCGAGTTATGCAGAATAGCTGTAGTTTCATTTTTCCTTTCTACATATTGTGTTAACGTAAACACTTTTGTACCTATAAATACCGTTAAGTTTGTTTAATAAAATTAGTCTCAAGCTCAGAATACCACTGATTGTTACTCATCTACCATCGCAATCAACAGAGGCTGTCGCTGTGTCTTCAGATCCTCATCTTGCGCACCATTCTCCGCCGTCCACCTAGTTCCAAGTGCTGGGTGCGACACCTAATCAGTAGACAGTTTATGTGCTGTATGCTACCCAACCCCCCGATACACAAATCCTGTGACCAGGCGAAGTAACGCCACTCACGCTAAGGATAACGTATTAACATTTGGTGACCCCGACGTGATCTCACCAATAGATCACACCCTTTTGCCCAAGTCGTCAACAAGGCGACAGATTAAGGACGCCTGAGAAAAGTCGACTCAGGAAGTTGGAAGACTGGTCAACAAGGCGATCAGCTCCGTCAACGATTTGGTAAATCGTTGGTGATCCCAGCAGGAAAGGATTCGTGAATCCAATCCCGGACACATTCTCAAAGTTGTCAACAGGCGACACTTTGATAACCAACACCATCCTCACAGCAAGTGCCACCGTGGCCACAGAGGGACACCTAAGATCGAACTCAGGATCAATAAAGGACCGGTCAATAAGGCGACCACCTTTATCACCATTACTGTTCAGTTTCTGACCAAATCTGGTTGCGAATCGGAGCGTATCCAGCGAATGCGAATAAAACACTCGCACCGGGTCAGAAACATAGAACAAGATCAAAATGGTTAACAGCATGGGTGAAGAGAATCCTTCAATCATCCTTCATCAATAATTTTAAGAAAGATGGACCGGCACGAAAACAAAAGCCTGAATATTTGACAACCCGATAGAAAAGGGCTACAACAAGAAAGCCTACGGGATGTTACAAGTGGAAGTGCAAAAGGCGCTCATGGCGGGGCCAAGTGCATCCGCCACAAACAGCACTGATGTGCACTTGCCAAGAATAAGCATCCCGAAATTCGATGGAGAACTGTTAAAATGGAGACAATTCTTCGATTTATTCTCATGGTTCATGAAACCAACATGCCCACCATAAAAAAAATGTGGTACCTAAAAACCGCACTTACCGGTGATGCAGAAAGGTTGATTCGGCATATAGAACTCAAGGAAGACAATTATGAACAAGCATGGGAAATACTTGTTGATTCGTATAACAAGCCAAGACAGCTTGCAAATACAGTAATTCGCAAATTGTTGCATCAACAGGCATCTTGTGATAACGCAAAGTCATTGCAGGAATTATATATAACAACGATTGAGTCTCTCGCCTCCCTAAAGGGCCTAGGCATCGACATATCCACATGGGATCCAATTGTAGTCGTGCATCGACAGACAAGCTCGACATGAATAACCGAGCGTTGTATGAGCAATCACTTGGAAGCTCGACTGAGATCCAACCATTACATACAATGATAGATTTTTTGGATCAAAGAGTACGAGTCCTAAACACAGGAAAATCGGAAAAATCGTCGAAAAGAGAGCCAAAGAACTCAACGTGTGCGTCGTCTACAACTGGAAAGTTCTCTGCATGTGAATTCTGGAAAAAGGAAGCCCATGCCCTATATAGATGTCAAGACTTCCGATCTATGCCCACATCTGAAAGATTGAATTGGGTACTGAAACAAAAAATGTGCGTCAAATGCTTCGGCACTGATCACAAGACAAAGGACTGCCGCAGTCGAAAGTGTTTTAAGTGCAAACACTTTACACTACTCTGCTTCATCTCGACACTACAGTAGAGCCTCGTACACCAATTGTAGGGGCGGCGAGTAATAAGAATTATAATCTACTCGCCACGGCTAAGGTTGCAGTGCAGGCCAACAATGGGCAGTGTGCAAACTTTAGAGCACTACTGGACTCTGGATCACAGATAAATCTGATTACAGAGCGAATGGCTTCAATGTTATCACTAAAGCTCCAAAATGCTAAGTTACGAATTGAAGGCATTGGAGGACTCCCGAAAACTAGTAAAGCACGAGTCAACATACTAGTTAAATCACTTCATAGTGGTTTCACACAACGGATTGAAGGTTTTAATTTTAATTTTAATTTTTATTGATATAATATCCTAGCGCTGCAAGCGAAAGCTTATTATTATTGCGCTAGTCACTTTGACAAAATTGCTCATAACATTTTTATATAATACTTAAAAGCTAACAATTTTCAAAATCATTAAATTAGCGAACTATTAACATTTAACTCTTATATACTACATACTTTTTTTTTTTTTTTACGTTTTTATGATTTTTTTTACCTAATATTACTTTTTCTACTTTTATTGTGATTTTATAAATTCTTTAATTTTAATTGAGAATTGAGTTGCGCTCCTAATAGTTTTGAATTGATGGGGAATATTGTTCCATAATCGGATGCTGTTAATAAAAAACTGCCTCTTCGAACAAAGCGTTAAAGTACGAGGGCATAGGTAATTATTTGTTCTTTGGGATGTAGCAGGAAATAGCTTCCGATATAGGTATATCGGTTCTCGAGTCGTCACAATCTTGTGAAAGTATACCAAAGTTCTAAAATCTATCCAATCGGTCAAGTTAAGGTCCAGAATTTTATAAGTTAAATGTGATACATGGTCATATCGTCTTAAATTAAACACATAACGGACAATTGCGTTGAAGGCAACTACTAGTGTGCGCGTATCAAGCACATCACAGTGACCAAAAATTTCTATGCCATAGAAGAGAGTGGGAACAAGAATGGCTTTTGAGATTAATAATCTTATTTGTTCTGGTACAAATGATTTTGATGCTGAAAGCTGACGCAACAAACTGTATGTGCGACCAGTTGCTTTAGCTATATGCTTGCTCCATGTTAAGGTTTTGCTAAAGGTTATGCCAAGATTTACAACATGATCTTTATAGCTAATAGCTGTATTATTTATATATAATTTTGGGAGAACACTTGTGTCGATCGCCCTTTTACTGATTACGATACACTTTGATTTTTTTGGATTTTTTCCCAAGCCGTTATTGTTAGCCCACTTCTCAATTATGGATAACATTTTGTTACTTACACTGGCACACACATTTATATCCTTGACAGGGTTACTAACATAAATTTGGACATCATCAGCGTATAGGTGTACTTCACATTCAGACAAGACACTCGGTAAATCATTCACATAAATAGAAAACAACAATGGCCCTAACACAGATCCTTGAGGTACTCCCCTTGTAAGTTGCCTAAAGGTGGAGATATTGATCCCAGAGACTACAGCTTGTACTCAATCTGTTAGGTAGGATTGAACAAGCTTGACCGCTGTGCTCGAAAAGTTAAAAATATTTTGGAGTTTTGCACACAGTATGTTGTGATTCACCGAATCAAAGGCTTTGCTGTGATCAAGAAGAGTCAGAAATGTAACACAATTTTTGTCAAGCTGCTGCCTGACATCTTCCACAATATCAGTAATGGCACTAATACAACTTCTTTTCCTTCGGAAACCAGACTGTTTGTCGTGTAACAGTGAATTGTCGTGCAAAAAAGTTTGTATTTGGGAGGACATAAGGTTTTCAAGAACTTTTGACAGGAAGGGAAGTATTGATATGGGTCTGAAGTCGTTATTTGGTTTCGGAATTGGAAGAATCTTTGCTTTTTTCCATACTGTAGGGAACGAACACGTAGTTATTGCAGTATTAAAAATATGGGTGACGTGGGACAACAGCATGGGTAGTAACAATTTAATAAATTTAGTAAAAAAGTAAAGTAAAATTTTAGTACGGTCATTAACAAGAAATAAGTCAAGAAGTGTATCACAGGTATTTGAGAAATGTGTAGGCAATGTTTCATTAGCGCTATACAGCCCAAGGGATTCAAAACCATTCAAAAGATGGCTCTCTTTCAGCAGATTGCTATTAAAATCGCCTGCCAGTATGACGTCCGAGTACAACAGCGAAATATCTGCGATAACGCTGAGTATTGGCTCATAGTCGATGGTACGGTTGGGTCTGTATATGCAGCCGAGAAGAAGTTTCCCATATACTCTATTTGTAATTTCTAAAAAAAATTTATTCAATCGGACATTCACTTGGTTGTTTACATTTAACACTACATTTTAATTTCGAATTGACATATATCAGAACGATAAACAACATAACCATCACAAACAATTGACAAATCACATAAATCAGGCAAAAACCACGTCTCGGACACACATATCACATCTACATTTGATTGGGAAAAAATGAATCTAAACTCATCTATTTTATTAAGTAAGCTTTGTGCATTAAGGTGAACGACTTTAAGACCCTTTCGGTAATTACTAATAGTTTTTATCAGGGCACCAGTTATGGAACTACCTGTCTCATCCTGCATTGAAAAAATAAAATGTTATTGGAGGCGCAAACTCAATATTTAAAGGAATGACATTAAAATAAAAGTAGATTTTCAGATAAGAAACTAATACTAAACCTATCTTAATTAAGAGTGCTGTGTTTGCTAATTTAAGAGCGAAAACTATTTGAAACACCTGCAGCGCCATCAGGTCCAGCTGAAGAGGCAGTGGGAGAGGCGGTTGAAGAGAGGGGGAGATCTGAAGACTTTTTTTGGGGTGTAAGAGACAAAAGCTCCTCGATGCGCTCGATGCAGTGAACGCCCTCTCTTTCATTGCAGCAGACGTGTACAAGGCGCCGAGTAAACACTGCTGAGAGAACTTTTTGTTTTTTCATCCGCATGGCTTCTTTGAAAATTCGGTAGTTCTCTTTTAAAAGTTGCTCATTAACATAAATTACAGCATCAGAGTTGAAACCCAATAAATGCAAGCTTAGTTGTTTTTTATGCTCGCGACGGTATAACCCAATTTTGCGTAGAAGGGTGATTTTTTCATGAACGTTTTCAAATTTCATAATGATCACGGGATCGACATGCGTTTGTTGTGATTTTCGGGCTCGAAAAATTTCTCGTACCCTTGGTGGAGGAGCCAGTTGCAGGTTATAGCATAACTGGTTGTAGAGAGCTCGTACAATTTCTCCCTCCTCAAAGGGAACACCGTGGATTCGCAGTTCACACGCACTGTTTGCCATGTTTTGGGCTGCCTGTTTTGCCTCTAGACCTCCCACTCGCGCACCCAGTTCTCGCCAGCCCGCTACCTCCCGGTCCAATCGCTCAACCCGCTCACTCAGCCGATCTCCCTGAGTTCGAAGATCGACCACGTCGCGTTCCAAATTAGTGACTCGAGCAAACATCTGCTTAACCTCACCAGAGATCAGCTCCGGTCTGCTCTTGGAAGCGGACCTTAAGCAGCTCAAACAGTTGTGGTGAGTGGACGTCAGAAACTCGGTCGCTAGCTGTTCCAGCGTTGTTCCTGGTGCGCTTCGTCGGCGGTGCAGTGGAAGTCAACGACATTTTGTAGCAGTGTATTTCTTCTGGTTTTTTTGCGTGTGGTGGATGAGCCAAATTGTGCTTTCTGCTTTGTGTTCTGCCTTACAGCTGTTTGAGTGTTTCTTGTTATTCTTTTGTTTTTGAGTTTTTCTTTAGCAGGCTTCTATTTTCGTTTAGTTGTGTGTGATTGCTACTAAATTTTAACTTTTGCTTTTAGTGTTTTAATGTGTTTTACCAAAACGTAAAATGCCAATTTTAGCTTGTAATTGCTTTATATTTGTTTTGATTAGTATTTTGTTCGACGATATTGCGGATATATCTAAGAAATTTGCGATTTTTGCGGAGCGGTAGAAAAACCCGACTTGTCCACCTATGTTTTCTTGAGTTAATGAGTTTTGTATTACCCCAAATAATACCTGATCAGCCTGCCCAGCCACTGTCGCTAGCGGCTACAAAGTTATCCAAGGGAATGGCCTTGGCGGACCCCAATTTTGACAAACCAGGGAAAATAGACCTGCTCATTGGTGCAGAGCACTATTATTCTTTGCTGCTCCCAAATCAAAAGAACTTTACAAACAAAGGTCCAATTCTGCAGAACACAAAGTTTGGCTGGATCGTAGCTGGTAAGGTGAATGCTACTGACAGTTCGTCCGCCGTCTGCGCGATTAATTCCATACAAGAAACCAACGATTTAATAGAAAAATTTTGGACATTGGAGAACCTGAACACAACCGAAAAACATCGGTCTCCCACAGAAGCATACTGCGAAAAGCATTTCATGGGAAATTTAAAGACAGCAGCAGATGGAAAATTCATTGTAAAACTCCCGTTCTCTGAACAATCTTCAGCCCTGGGGGAGTCAAGAGAAATAGCTACGAAAAGGTTTCTCGCATTGGAGCGAAGAACATCAGCAGAAGTTTGGAAAGGGTATTCCGACTTCATGGATGAGTATGAAAAATTGGGACACATGAAAAGTGTAGGTCCAGCACAAATTCCCAAAAGTCATTACTTCATACCTCATCACTGTGTCCTCAATCCGGACAGCACTACCACAAAATTACGGGTAGTATTTGACGCATCATGCAAAACATCGAGCGGAAAATCTCTCAATGATATCTTGCATGCCGGCCCAACCGTACAAAGTGAGTTATTCGCGATACTTCTACGCTTCAGAACTCACAAGTATGTGTTCACAGCGGACATAGAGAAAATGTACTGTCAAGTCTGGATAAGCCCGGATGATCAGTTTTATCAGCTCATCGTCCGGAGAAGCAATCCATCAGAGGATCTCAAGTACTATCGCTTGAAGACTGTAACATACGGAACCACATCCGCTCCGTTTCTGGCAACAAAATGCTTAAGCCATTTAGCACTCATATCAAAGGCCACTTACCCCTTGGGATCAGGTAAACTCCGAGATGACTTCTACGTGGACGACTGCCTCACTGGCTCCAATTCAATTGCCGAAAGCAAACAAATTCGCGATGAGCTAAATAAAATCCTAGTCCCGAATGGATTTAAACTCCGAAAATGGTGCTCAAACAACGAACAATTGTTACAAGGAATTCCCAAGGAAGACATTGTAAGTGATGTCAAACTAGATGAATCGTTTGAACATTACAGCGTAAAAACGCTGGGTCTCATTTGGATGCCTAAGAAAGATCATCTATGCGGAAGGACTCAAAAGAGCCACTCGACCAAGATTACGAAAAGAGTTGTCTGCTCGGAGTTGGCACAAATTTTTGACCCCTTAGGGTTATTTGCACCAGTTGTAGTAAAGCAAAAACCTTTTTGCAGCAACTTTGGGAAACCAAACTTGAGTGGGATGATGAGTTACCGGAGGATCTTCAAACAGAATGGAAAAATAACCGGGATGATCTTTTAACCCTGGATACGATAACGATTCCTCGTCACATATATGATGGAAAAATTCCAGTCACCCAAGAGCTACACACCTTTGTTGATGCATCGGAACGTGCGTACGGAGCAGCAATCTACGTTCGGGCAACATACAAAAATAACCAGGTCTCAGTAAGGTTACTCTGTTCGAAATCACGAGTAGCTCCAAAGGCTCAGCAGACACTACCCCGATTGGAACTATGTGCTGCGACAAGGTCAGAAAGGACCTATCGTTCGATAGCAGCGTGACAGGATTCTACTGGAGTGATTCCATGGTGGTATTATCATGGATTAATGCTGCAGCATCTACCTATCACACATTTGTGGCCAATAGAATAGCCAAAATTAAGGCAATAACAAGCCAAGCGCAATGGCGTCACGTTTCATCTGCAAACAATGCAGCTGACGTTCTGTCAAGAGGCATCCTCGCCAGCAAGTTAGGCGACCATAATCTGTGGTTCTATGGGCCACTATTTCTACATGGATCGTCAAGCCAGTGGACCAGCACGCTGGACCTCAAGCCGAGCGATCTGGAAAGGAGGACAAAATATATAAGTTTGCCGATCTCCCCAACCACACTCGGAGAAGAGATCTACAGCTGTAAGCACAATAATTCGTTCTACAAATTGCAGCGAATAGTGCTACAAATCGAACAGATCGCCAACATCAACGATACTCACCGCGGAATTGCATCAAGCCCGAATTGTGATTCTACGTACCATCCAACAAGTGGAGTTCGCTGCAGAATTAAGCCAGCTGCAGCGCTATAGGACGGTGGACAAGAAAAATCGACTAGTTTCACTATCTCCCATACTTGGCATTGATGGCCTTATAAGAGTTGGAGGAAGGCTAGAAAACTCTGCACTTCCCTACGAATCTAAGCATCAGATTCTATTGCCGTACAATGATCCTATTGTAAAAATGTTGCTACGAGAGACGCATGAGAACAACATGCATTGCGGGGCTCAAGCACTACGAGCAACCGTGCGACAACAGTACTGGATTCTCAACGAAAAGATCATGTCCAGAAGCATTATTCACAACTGTGTGAGGTGCACTAGAGCAAGGCCCAAGCTGATGCAACAGATCATGGGAGACCTCCCAGCTGAACGAGTCACACAAGCACGCCCATTTTTAAAGTCCGGCGTAGACTATTGTGGTCCCTTTTGGATTCATCACAAAATCCGAGGAAAAAGACCCGACAAAGCATACATCGCCGTTTTTTGCTGTTTCTCCATAAAGGCAGTACATCTTGAATTAGTAAGCGATTTGACCACAAACGCATTCTTAGAGGCCTTAAGGAGATTTCTGAGCCGCCGCGGCAGATGTCAGACAATCCATTGCGATAACGCAACCAATTTTGTTGGTGCTAACAACCAGCTTAAGGAATTGGAAACGACAATCTTCATGGAAAGGGCTATGGATCAGATTATAAGTCAATGTAGCAGAAGACAAGTTGACTTTAAATTCATACCGCCACGAGCACCATCATTCGGAGGCCTCTGGGAGGCAGCCGTAAAATCCGCCAAAAAACTATTATTGACAACCAGCTCTACGGCATCATTGACGTTTGAAGAGTTAAACACAGTAATAGTCGAAGTTGAAGCAATCTTAAACTCACGACTAATTACACCTATATCAAACGATCCCACAGACAGGCGGCCCTCACGCCAGGACACTTCCTAATTGGCGAACCACTAACGGCTCCACCTGACATTAGTGCCGATCGCAAGCCAAAATCACTTGTAAAGCGCTGGGAATTGGTTTCCAGGCTGAAGCATTTATTCTGGAACCAATGGTCAGCCGAGTCCTTACAAGAGCTTCAGGCTCGGCACAAGTGGAAGACAGAAGCACAAAACGTCAGGGAAGGACTAATGGTGGTGGTAAAAGAAGATAATTTACCAGTAATGAATTGGCCACTGGGACGAGTAATTAAAACTTATCATGGTGCGGATAATCGCGTTCGGGTTGTTGATGTAAAAACAGCATCTGGCATATTTAAGAGGCCCATCACTCGGTTGGCGCCATTATTCCCAGAAGAGAGCGGTGGCAAGCGCCAAAGGTCCGAAGCTGAATCCCGTCTGGAACCTGATGAGCCACCTGTACGTCGGAAAAAAGTAGTGATGGGCAGCACAGTCTCAGTCCTACTGGCGCTGCTGTTGATCCTGCCGGTAGCAATGGCACAGACTGTCAATATTACGCGTTTCACAAGCCACCCCGGAATATTCTATGATCGACTCGGCACGTCAAGAACGGCAATTTCGGAATGGACCATCATTGCGTATTATGACTTGAAACCATATTGGAGCGATATGAATATAGTGTCCACTGGAATTAAGGAGCTCAGGCACAAGTGTTCTGAGCTGGATAACGAAAACGCATGCAACTCTATATTTGAGCATTTTCAACATGTATATGGCGAGCTACAAGAAGGAAGCCATCTGATTAACCATTCCCGACAGCGAAGATCACCACTTGATATAGTAGGTAACGTGGCTAACTCACTATTTGGCGTACTGGACGCCAGGTACGCAGACGACATGGCCAAGGTCATAAATGAAGTGAAATCTAGAGAAGACGTGTTGATGATGCTACTCAAAAACCAAACGTCGATCTTGGATTCTACAATAAACGTAGTCAGGAAAAGCAAGTCATCCACTGATAACCGCATCAGAAATTTGGAGCATCAACTAGCAACCCTCAACAAGGAAGAGAACGACGAGCAGCCATCACCTGAACCTACCCCACGCAGTTTTGCGTTCAACATTAGCGATGGTTGAACAACTGTTCAACGGCCGGGAGAATGTTAAGACTCATCGACCTACATAATATAATTATTATCGCAATTACGAATGTCGAACAAAGAATCATATATCATGACACTTGCTGCCGATACTGCAATTATACACCTAGACAGTCAGTATGCTTGACAGTGGTCAATCTGCCGACGCAGCGAAAATAGCTGACGCCACAATTCGGAAATAGAGCAATAACGTAGCACGGCATATAGCACTTTGACCCAGTGCGAGTTATGCAGAATAGCTGTAATTTCATTTTTCCGTTCTACATATTGTGTTAACGTAAACACTTTTGTACCTATAAATACCGTTAAGTTTGTTTAATAAAATTAGTCTCAAGCTCAGAATACCACTGATTGTTACTCATCTACCATCGCAATCAACAGAGGCTGTCGCTGTGTCTTCAGATTCTCATCTTGCGCACCATTCTCCGCCGTCTACCTAGTTCCAAGTGCTGGGTGCGACACCTAATCAGTAGACAGTTTATGTGCTGTATGCTACCCAACCCCCCGATACACAAATCCTGTGACCAGGCGAAGTAACGCCACTCACGCTAAGGATAACGTATTAACAAATATTAATATTACAAATAGATCCAGCATTTACACAATGTACAATACTACACCTAGCCTGTTACATGATGTTCTTCTTTTTTGTTGCCGACATTTCGGGATTCCTAATAAAAGCTTGAACAAGCTTTTTTCTACAGGCTTTGATATCTCCTTTGTGCCTCCTTTTGCATGTTGTCGGGGCTCAAACGTGCCACTAGGTCATCCATCTCGGCGTTTGTTACCTTTGCACTGGTAGTTGGTGTAACGAACCGTTTTCGACTGTTTGATCGCTACCTAAACGCCGCGACTAGCTCAGAGATATTGTGTGTTCGTCCCACCAACTTTGTATTGCGTGACTGCCCGTGACCCAAGAAAATCAAAGATATCCGATTGGGAAAATTCGGAAAACTTTATTAAGTTTTGCTTTTCGCTGCAATTGGTTTCTTCGTCAGCTGGGTGTTGTGGCTCGCCTGGTCGCACGTGCCTTCCTCGGCTTAAGATCACTGCGTGCGATTTTCGGCGGCGCTCCTTGGCGGCGTCGCTGCTCCTGGATCCCATCTTGCTCCTCGTATCCTGCGGCGTCGTTCCTCAACAGCGTCTCTCCAGATGCACCCGGCTTGTAGGACTCAAAAGTCTGCACAACCTGTCTTTTGTGGTCTGGCCAGGATAATCTCGAGATCACCTGTGTCGCGGGACTCCCGAAGGTAGGTCTGGCTGTAGCCTGAGAAACAAATGTCTCGGCGGGTCAAATCCAAGGATTCAGCCTTATCGCAAGTCCACCGGATCCCCGACGCCTGGCACATGCGATAACGCGTCCTTCTCTCATCCCTGCTCCTGTCCTTCTCTCATCTCTGATCTAATCTCTGCGTTCTACAGATCTCACCGTTGCGGTCTTAGCCTTGTACTAGCGTCTTGACTTTGATATCTTGATCTGGGTGTAAAGCACTCGGTTGTAACGGTACGCACTCGTATATTTGATCTCTTGGGAAACTGTCGCACTTATACTCTCGGTTGCGTATCTTGGTTGACTGTCTCGAGCTGCGCCTGCGCCGTCCTTTTTATAGGCTGCAGCGGTCCCGTTATTTCCCTTTTTGCACACGGCTCGCATAGGGTCCAATGTCCAAGTGTGTCTCGTTAGTTCCCTTTGCACACGGCATGCATCGGGTCCAAGGTCCACAGATGTCCCGTTAGTTCACGGTGCATCCACTTTGTAATGCCCTCTGCCCTTTGGCGGCGTGGGACCGTTATTTCACGGTCTCTCCGCTTTGGTCGGGTCCAAGGTTCGCTGCCTTCGCTGTTACTGGGGTTCTCCTGCCTCGAGAGTTTTAGGACTCCTCACATCTTCCCCTTCTTTCTGAAATTTGTTGAAAACGGTGCTTTCTTCTACCGGGCGCACTCCGTCGACGCATCTCAGCCTCTTCGTTCTTGTCCTCGTCCTCTGCTCCTTGCTCCTTGTTACTCGTTCCCGTTTCCCTGATCCTGCTGTAGGCCATCAGTCCGGACGCAGCGGTGCAGTCTCATCATCTCGACGACCGCGAATAAATCCTCCCGTCGCCGTCATTGTTTCTGTTTCTGTTCCTCCTTGCTCCTCCTCGACGATTCCTTCTCCTTGGTTGCTGATCTTCGCCTCCGGACGGAATTTTGAATTTCAGCGTCACTTCCCCGTAGAAATCCACCACTTCTACTTCCGCCGTCTGGCAACTATGCTCCTACTCACAATCGCGTTTATCGATCGTGGCGAGCGGCGTTGCCATTTCCATGTCTTTAATTCCTGTTATCGGTGTCCAGCGTTGCCATTTTCGTTCCAGTCGCAGTGTGGCCACTGTGAAAAATCTAGTATTTCCAATTGTCGATTCCCTATCGATCGCACTATCGTATTGGTAGTGGTAACTTTTGCGTGATTGTGAAGATTTTCAACCGGTTTTTGCCATTTCTTGTACTTTTCATTGATTAATCTCATTGATTCTGAATGCGCTTTACACCATAACAAACAGTAATTCTCATATCGGTATTCTCATTAACTTAAAATTGTTGCAGTTGGAGTCGATGATCAGATAGATTCTATCGATAGGTCAGGACGATAGGCCGATGGTTTCGGTGGCGCCCCCCTGTGGGGAATCTGGAGGACGATCTGGCCATTAGAAGTAATCCCGTTTCGCTCAGGGATTACTCTCCCGTGGCCTTGAATCTGTCCGATGACCCAGTTTTGGGAGAGGCAAGGGAGTATGGCAATATCGCCATGATGATATGCAGTTTAGGATAGTCGCAGCCATATTGTCCCAGAAGCTGGACGCAGCGATTGGTTCTAAAATAAGTGTTTGTGCCAAAAATTATTAAGAAGTGAGTGTTAGCGTGTTAGATTTGACAGTTTAATTTATTAATAAATAATTGTCTGTAGGGCAACCGGGGTCCCAACACCAAGGGCCCCGGAAGATTTATTTTGGAAGTTGATTTTGGAAATTCTCCTACAACCCATACCCACCTTAACCCGGATTCGAGAGCCTGATGTGGTGATGTCCCTGAAGCAGTTTGACTCAGCTAGACGTACTCGAACCAGCCTACCCTGCCTTTCTCGTACGCCGCCAACGCCAGGCAAACAATCCCCGGTGAGTCCGTTCCGGGGTATCAGTCCCACTCGCCTTCAGGATCATCCGGCGTCAATTTGAGCGGCGGGTGAGTTGTCGCTGTGGGGGAGATGGAACTGATGTACGCGCGAGGATAGACTCCGACGGTCTTAGTATGGGTGATGCCTCTGCGGAATCCTCCGGGGCATCCTTGGTTGGGTGGGTGTGCTTGGCTAAGACATCGATAGCCACCAAAACATTGAATATTTCCCGTCATTTGTAGTTAATAGCCATTGCTTACGTTTTGTATGTAGGGATGACCGATAGTTTAGTGATGTGAGACTGCGTGGTTGTCGATATTTATGTTGCGAGCTGTGGCATTAGGTGGACTCCGCCCTGAGAAAAAACTGAGCTAGCGGCACTGCCAAAGGGAAAAATAGCAGTTCGTAACATAGTGGCGCCCAATTTAAACAATAAAATTGTCGAGGCGGCGACGTCTCGCCCATTGATGGCCCTGACTCCCCTCGTCATCCCTAACGGTGGCTTGCAAAATTGTTTGCAATTGCATCGGAAGTGATGACGGGGAAGTCAAACGGCGTCCGAAAATTCACAGAATGGGAGGCTTGGTCAGCAAGCATTGCCGACAAATTGCTCCTGGTCACAGGTTTTCCAGTAAACCAGTGATGGCATCCCGGCAGAAGCCAGGTTTTGCATCACGGGGTACATCGCATGATAGCGAGTACACTGAAATAAATCTGTGATAAATTCTGTTATATAATAGGTTAAAAAGCTTGTTTTTTGTTATTTATTTATTTAAAATTTTGTTTGTTTAGAATGTATTAAATTCCTGGGTTTTTCTCCCCGTCCCGAATTTCTAATTTTATGTCGGTTTTAAACTTAAATGGTAATCGTGACCCATAGCAGCCCTACGCGCTGCACGGTTACCGCGATTTAAAATAGAAAATGCCGATGGGAAGGAAAAGCAAACAGGAGTAAAGCCAGCCAAAGTCCTTAACTGGCGGCTATCACCACGAGTGATAGCCAGTCCAGTTGACGAACGGCTAGGAGGTGACGGGAAAGTTCAGTTTTGGAGAAAGCGCATGACGAGTTAGGTCGGAAGTCCACCGGCGAGGGTCAGTTCCATCTCCCCATGTCCAAATTTGAAAAGGGAAAAGAATAGGATAATTTGAATTGGTAGTTTGTAAAGTGATTAGGAAAGTTTGATATATTTTCACTGTTATGTATTTTATTTATTATCATATTTGTTCATCCTTATTTATTTATTTATTCATTATATTATTTATTCATTATATTATTTATTCATTATATTATTTATTCATTTTATTATTTATTCATTATATTATTTATTTATTGGATTATTTATTATTATTTATTGGTTTCGGGTTATTGAGTAGTTAGGGAAAGAATGGATAAAGATACGGACAATAGGCATGGCCATCAGCTAAGGCCAATGGGTCCTCCCGAGCTCCAGAGCTGCCACATAGGCAGCGACCTCGGCCACTGGTGGACGAGTCTCCGGTAATCGACAGCAGCCTGAGCCAGGAACCGGAGTACCATCCACAAGGCCGGAATGATCGCCACGCTCGGCAGTGGCGTGTCGAGGATCGAAGGGCTGTTGATTTCAGGGACGAGTCGCGGCTTTACGCCAACTCGGGAGCTGGCAACGGGAACAAATGGATCCGAGTGGACCGCTGGAATGTCTCCTTTGACGGCGAGGACGACCGCAATTCCGTCGACGATTTCGTGTTCCGTCTGGAATTCCTGCAGCGGCAACATCAGTGTCCGTGGAATGAAGTTCTGCGAAACTTCCACGCCCTCCTATCGGACAGAGCAAGGGAGTGGTATTGGGTTCATGTACACCAATCTAGGGTGGACACTTGGAACCAGCTGCGCAGGGATCTGATGGATCGGTTCCGTGGTCATCAGACAGAACACGAAAGGATGCACGAGCTACTACAGCGTGAGCAGCAGCCAGGAGAGGGCGTGGACGATTACATCCACGCAATTCAGCAACTCGCCTCCCGCCTGAAAAAACCAATGCCAGAGCGGCAATTGGTAAAGGTGGTGAAAAGGGGCTTGAGTGAGGGGATAGCCAGGTTTGTCTAAGCGATGGATGTAATTAAGGTGGACGAACTTCGGAAGGTGTGCGTCGAAGTGGAGAAGACATTCGGTCGTCGACGACGCGCTGCGTACGGGCAGCTGAACAAGTTGCGCGTCAGCGAAGCGCGCATACCGGACGAAGTCGAAGAGCAGGAGATCGTCGAGGTGGACGAGATCCGTGGACGGCCTAGAAACCCTTTCAAGCCAGGCTGCTGGAACTGCGGAGCCGCGGAGCACGGCTTACGAGACTGCCCGTCCACGGAATGGAAGACGTTCTGCTTTGCGGCAGACCGGACACTATTACACCAAAATGCCCAGAGTGTGCGGAAAACGGTCGACTGGGCAGTCAAAAAGTGGGAGGGACTCGCCCAGATTGGAATCCCACGAAGTAGTTCCTAAAATAAACACAGAGAATAACATAAATAGCCAAGCGAATAGAAATAAGTACTTGTTAAGATACCTACCGGCTGAAGAACGGCTACGACGATATATGGAAGCGCGAAACAGGATCTTTGCGGAACATCAACTGAGCGGCATGCGTATGGTCTCATGGAGAGTCCAAAAGGCAAGGGAACGTTTCAGGATAAGGAGATCCAGACGACGAGAGGTGGTGGCTTCCGTGAAACGAATCGATTCCGGCGATCCGAGACCCTTTGCCGACGTGGATGTCATGGGCAAGCAGCTCACAGGCTTGTTGGACACGGGGCCAGTGTAAGCGTGCTGAGCAAACATTGCAGAGAGCTCGTGGAAACGCGGGGGGTGACGGCTCAGCCGTATTTCTCGGTGGTCCGGACGGCCTCTGGTGAGGATCGTTCAATTATCGGACGCGTGGAGCTACCTGTGAAGTACAAAGGCGTGAGCAAGCTGATCATTGTCTACCTTTGTCCATACCTGGAACAAGCAGCGTACTTCGGAGTCGACTTCTGGCGCGCGTTCGGACTAGCTCCAGCCATCGTAAGAAACCCGGTGCCGAGAGTCGTCAAGGCAGCTGGAGAAATCCATGCCAGCCAGATGGAACACTACGCCGATCAAGAGGATGAGGACGAGATGAAGGAGGAACCGGAATCCTGGAGCCTTTCTGCAAAGGAAAGGAAGGCATTAGAGAAGGTCAAGGAGGAGTTTATTACCTTCGAACGGGATGGCCTCGAAACCACCAACATGGAAAAGCATTCCATCGAGCTGATCGAGGGAGCCCGGGTGTTCAAGGATCGTCCGTATCCGATGTCTCCGGCGAAGCAAAAGGTGGTCGAGGATGAAATCGATAAGATGCTGGAACTGGGAGTCATCGAGGAGAGCAAAAGCCCGTGGAGCAATCGCACAACGGTGGTGTCAAAGCCCGGGAAAGACCGGTTCTGTCTGGATGCCCGGAAGTTGAACGCTCTGACAGTCAAGGGTGCGTATCCTTTGCCCAGTATCGATGGAATCCTCTCCAGAATAGATCAGACGCATTACATCTCCAGCGTAGATCTCAAGGTTGCATTCTGGCAGATCGAACTGGAGGACAAAAGCAAGGAGTACACGGCGTTCACGGTTCCAGGCAGACCGTTGTACCAGTTCCGGATGATGCCATTTGGACTGTGCAACGCGGCGCAACGCTTGGTGCGACTTATGGATCGGGTGATACCAGCGGAACTCAGATCCAACGTTTTCGTCTACTTGCTTCGCGTGGCCCAAAGTCTGAAAGCAGCAGGATTGACGATAGGGTTAAAGAAGTCGAAGTTTTGCTTTAATGTCTTTAACGTACTTGGGGTTTATAGTCGGAGGTGGACTCCTGCGGATGGATCCCGGACGAGTGTCGGCAATTCAGAAGATGCCTTACCCGAAACCCATGAAGGAAGTAAGAGCCTTTCTTGGCACTGCTGGGTGGTATCGACGATTTGTGAGGAACTTCGCCACGCTGTCTGCACCGCTCTCCGAAGCCTTAAAGAAGACGGGAAACACCAGGTTTTCATTGAATCCCAGCGCCACACAAGCAGTAGATGACCTAAAGCTGGCCTTGACAAGGGCGCCGGTCATGCGGACTTCAAGAAACATTTCTTCCTCCAGTGCGACGCATCTCACGTTGGCGTCGGTGCAGTATTGTTTCAGCGGAACCAGGACGGAGATCGCGTTCTTCTCAGCCAAGATGAACAAGCACCAGGTGAACTACTCCGTCACGGAGAAGGAGTGTCTGGCAGGCATCCTAGCCATTCGAAAGTTCAGACCGTATGTGGAAGGGATGCCGTTCACATGCATAACCGATCACGCTAGCCTGATGTGGTTGATGACGATGAAGGATCTGTCAGGACGACTTTGCGAGATGGTCTCTCCAGCTGCAGGGTTACGATTTCGGCATTGAGCATCGAAAAGGCAGCGAGAACGTAGTTGCCGATACTCTATCCCGCTGCATCGAAGAAGTCCTCATAGATCCGACGGAGTTATTGGGATTCGAGACGACCGAGTTTGCTGCAGAGGATAATTTGGAATTAGTGCAAGATGTAGAGGTCCAACAGGGAGAACATACCGGACCTCAAAGTGGACGACGGACTTATCTTCAAGCGCTTGGGTAATCCGAATCTGAATGATGAACTGGAAGGATCCGAGTGGAAGCTGTGGATTCCGCAGAGCCTAACGCACACCTTGATAGAGCGTGCCCATTCGGGCCCCAAGGCTGGCCATGGTGGAATGGCGAAGACGTCGGAGACCATACGACGCCAGTTCTATTGGCCAGGGATGACTATCCAGGTGCGTAAACACGTCCGGGCTTGCAAGGTGTGCAAGGAGTCCAAAGCGCCTAACTTCAGGATGCAGGTGGGAAATGGAAAAAGGGTAGAGACGGAAAGGCCATTCCAGAAGCTATACATCGATTTCCTGGGCAAGTATCCGAGGTCCAAGAGTGGTCACGCGTGGATTTTCATCGTGGTGGACCATTTCTCCAAGTAGTAAGGTGACTAAAAGCGATGAAGGATGCGACGGCGTCAAACGTGGTGACCTTCCTGGTGAATGACGTGTTTAACAAGTGAAATTATTGCCTGAAATTATACATTCGGATAATGGGAAGCAGTTCACATCCAAGGCGTTTGAGGAGTTGATAGATGGCTTCGGTATCCAGCACATCAAGACTCCGATATACTCACCCCAGAGCAATGCAGCGGAACGGGTTAACCGTAGTGTCCTGGCAGCGATTCGCAGCTTCTTGGACGAAGACCACCGGGAATGGGATGCACATCTGCCGGAGATTGAAGTGGCCATCCGCAACGCTGTCCACTCAGCTTCAGGAAAAGCGCCGTTCTTCACCGTATTAGGCCATTATATGTTCCTCAACGGTTCCAGCTACAAGCTGATATTGCGGGCGTTATGACTCTGTTAAAAGTGTCATAACGCCCGCGGGCACTGTGACACTTTTTAAAAGGGCGTTATGACACTCGTAAAAGTATCATAAGGCCCACGGGCCTGCTAATCGCAGCGGGGAGGTATACAATACATGGGTTAATAAACGTATTTGGAAATAACAGACATATAATTGAGTATGATACTCCAGAAAATTTAATATCAATCTTAAGATAATATATACCACCTAATATACCAATAGGAGTTTCGTACCTTAAAATATTTTTATGGAATTGGAAAACGAGCAGGATAAAAATTTTTTGCTCGCTCCATCAAAGACGAGCTTAATTTAATTAATTATTCCGAATTTATAATTTGAGCAGGTCAAATAATTAGAGCATCAACAATTCACTCTATAAGTAACCAACGAACGAACGATATATTATTTAATGAAATAAAACATGATACAAATCCCCAGTTTTTGAAACAAGCACAGGAGAAAATGTTAGATTTTCACACAGAAAAAAATATGAATATGAAAAATATCAAATTGATGAGTGCTGGTCAATTTTTGAGGATTAAGTTTTGTCATATCATTCTACCATGAATAAATATTATTTTAATTATTTATTTCATATGATTTGTTGAAAAAAAAATCCTGAATTCCTTATTTTATGACACTGATATTATAAAATATCTAACATTTTTAGGAATTGCCCTAATCGGTAGCCTAGGGTACTAAAGCGTGCGGATTATATGTTATGTAAGCGTATAGTCGGAAGTGTATGTCCCACGTCGAGGCGGAAGTTCTTTGCGTCTCTTTATTTTTTTTTATCAATAATATTCATATTTAATACAAATTAGGATTAAGTTTATTTAACACACGCACATAAGTAGCTAAATAAGATTAAAAACTTAGAACCCAAGATAACAAAATATGAATGTACTTTGTAAAGCGTCTCATGTGATGCTTCCCTGGCGCAGGTAGTAGAGTGTTTGTCTTCAAACTGTGATGCAAGGGGTTCGATTCCCATGAGCGACCAAGATGTTTTTCTCAAGTTAGTAAGTTTTTTAAATTTTATATTTATCATTTCTTAATTATACAATAATTTCAGTTTTGTATTTCAGATAAAATGTGTAACTAAAAGTGTGTTTATGTACAGTGTACATTGTACACACATATTGAAGTCATCAATGTGTTTAATTAAAGGAGAGAAAAATAAGTTGAGAAACAGGAACCAACAACAACACCGACTGACAGGAGGGAGTGCCACAATTTTTTTTTCTTTATTTTCAATTATATATATTTAATTTGTATCTTGTAATCGACATGAATTCAATGTTGAAACCAAGAAGACATAATCTCGATATCCAGAGCACAAATATCATTTTGATGAACAAAAAGTTCAAAGTTATGTTAAAAATTAATCTATCATAAGATTGAATTGATAAAAAAAACAAGAGAGAACGCTATACTCAGCTTAAGGGAGTGCGAGGGAGACGGAGATATAAAACTTTGATCGGGTATAACTTTTTAACGAACGGTCCGATATGAAAAATGTCTTCTACATTTAGATAGGTGTAACTAAACACAACAAAATTGCATTTATGCTTTTCCGAAATCTTTAAAAATATGGGCGCCAGACATATTTTAAAACCGGCTGAAATAAACTTGCGATGCGTAGGATGCCGAAGAACTTTCAGCTTTTGTAGTTGCTAAGATCTCAGCGTTCATACAGACAGACAGACGGTGAGACGGACAGACAGACATAGCTACATCGACTCGGCTAGTGACCCTGATCAAGAATATATATACTTTATAGGGTTGGAAACGCTTCCTTCTCCCTGTTTCATACTTTTGCACGAATACAATATAACCCTTTACTCTACGAGTAACGGGTATAAATATCAACTTGATATTTTCGAAAATATGAACTTGATATGTTCGAAATATCAATGTTGCATTAATTAATATCGGTTTTTTTTTATACGAAATAGTGTTGTATTGAGTGCAATTTATGTAATCAATGTTAAAATTTGATGAAAACTAAAATTAAACTAAATTAATTTGAGTTTAAGCGGATCTCGCTTCCTTAGTCAGCTGCAATGGACACGCAGCGTACACACCCTTATATCAAGTTGTTGTGTGTGTAAAATACGCGGCGGAGCGAATTAATGTTTTTTTTTTGTTTTTTACAAATCTTAAGTTTTCCAGTCTGAAGTTTTGAAGTGGTTGGCGTTCGGAATGCATCCGGATCGCATCTTTGTCTACAGTAAAAATGCGATACAATTTTGGACAGTATCCAGAATGCATGCTAAATGCAACACAAGTCATCACTCCCCTATAGCTTATTTTAGAAGGCAAAAAGGGAGCGGTCCGTGCAATCGTAGCTTCTTTTACGTCGCAGCCGAATCCTTGCCGACACCCGAACGCTTGCCGATCGTTCTTTTTTTTTTCAATCGGTGCAATTATAGCTTCCATCGGAATGCATCCGAAATGCATCCACTGGCATGGAAAATATGAAATGATAATCTTTTGAACGGTGGTTTTGATAATCAAATGAAAAGAATAAAAGAGATATTGCAAGAACGTGCATTTCTTGTCACTTGCTTTTTGGAATTTGACCAGTTAAGTGTATTTTTTTTCGGTTAAACCATTTTTAATCGTTTTATTTGTTTATAGTTTTTTAAAAACAAACCTTTTGTGCTTTTCTGTGTTAAGTAAGTATGGTGCGGTGATAAGTGGAAATAAAAAATAATAATAAATAATAAATAATAAATAATAAAAATAATAACAACGAGGTAAAATAACCATAACTAAATAAAAGTGTATTTATTTTTTTAACCAACCATAAATAAATGTGTGTGTGTGTAATAAACAAAGTGCCCTTCAGTTCCAGAAATCATTTTTCACTCGTGAATCACCAGGTGAATCACCGGGGACAGGTCATTTATCCCTCGTGACGCACTCATAACATCCCATACAGAAATTTGTATGGGAGTTCCGCCTTTTTACTCCGGACAGCTCAAATGAAATTTTTTCGTATTTACCGGTGATTTCACCAGTGCCTTATACGAATTTGTTATATGAGATGTCACTAATCGGTGACATGTCAGAATGGACATTCAGAATTTGTCCGATGGGATGTCATTCCATCATCGTGTCACCTTGTGTCATAGGTGATTTCATGGATGACTTTTTAAAAATGTCATCAGCAATTTCATTTACTAAAAAAAATTATTTTTCAATAGATTATAAAATAAAACAAAGATTTTTAAGGGGATACGCCCACAGCCCAAACCGTAAGAGCTACACTCAAAAAAAAAACGACTAAAATCGCCCTTGGTTTTAGAAAATCGCCTATGAATTTGCTTTACTGGCGATTTTGTCTATATTAAAGAAAATAACAATTACGTTTTTTTCTAAAAAATAAGAAAAAAAATCTGCAATTTAGAAATTTTTACTAGAAAGTAAAAAAGTTTTTAGAAATAAAGATTTTCTAAGAAATAGAAATACTGTTTTTTTTTAAATATAGAAAAATATTTTTCTAGAAAATACAAAAATCTTGCTTTGGCAATCGGAACGAACTATGCCGGTTGTTTCTGTGACTTCACGTCCCCATTGTGTTGTTGTTGTTTTCGTTCTTGTTTGTCATCTTATTTTAATTTCCTTTAATTGCGCACATGGGTGGGTGTGATGTATATGTTTATTATGTACATGCACTTTAAGTTTCAAATTGGACCTGTAATTATAACTGAAATGAGTATACAAATTACAAATTATACATATAAAAACCCAATTACTTACTATTTTGAGAAAAGCATCTTTATATGTAAATATTACGCATTACAAAAAAAAAAAAAAGCACCAATACATTTTTGCCTCGATGTGGGATTGAACTCACACTTGCGATTCTAAGCTTGTATAACATATTCATGCACGCACGCGTTAGACCCCTAGGCTACCACTAAAGAAAATTTTCTTCGATTAAAGGCAATTTTTTCTTATTTTTAAAGAAAATTTTCTAAAAAGTGAATAAGAAGGGAAACGGTACTAATGAGTTGACATTTTCTTATTTTTAGAAAAAAAAATTTCTAAACGTTAGAAAAATTTTCAAACATTTTTTTCTGTTTTTTAGAAAAAAATATTTCTACTATGTAAGAATTTTTCTAATGTTAATGGCGATTTTTCTTTATTTTCAGAAAAATGTAGTCTTTTTTTCTAAAATCAATGGCGATTTTAACCCTCAAATATAGAAAGGAAGATTAGAAAAAAAAACCTTATATTTAAGAAAAAATGTATTTTTCTACATTTAAGAAAAGAAAAATTCTAAAAAAAATCGTTTAATGGAGAATTTTTCTAAAGTTTAGAAATTATTTTCTCTGTATAGAAATTTTTTTCTAAAGCACAGAAAAATTTTGTTTTTCTATATTTAAGAAAAAAAATTTCTGAGTGGAGCAAGCAAGAGTGAGAGCAGCAAAATTTTTGTAGAATATTCCAATGGGGACCTAACCGCCCACTAAGAACCGACATGTCCCCCCAGTGGCCCCAAACAGCTCCAACAAAAATTAGATGTATAATGCTTAACTTCTAAATTGGTTGGAATTTCAAAATTTGGATTTTGTCGAATTTTAGATTTTGAAAAGGCCTAATTTGGGGCTACATTTAAAATTAACTTTTCGATTTAAAAATTTAACCCGCTGCTCCGATCAAGATGATTTTTGGATCATTAGTTATTCTATGGCCCAAATACTTAAGTTTAAGTTTTTAACATTTTTTTTTAGTATTTTTAAAGAATTTATTTAGATTTTCTAAGTTATTGCGTCTCATTTTGCGGGAGCCTGCCGAGAGAGCGAAACCCAGAGAGCGGATGCCAAGAGAACGACGGCCGAGAGAGCAACAGCCAAGAAAACTGATGATGGGGAGGGGGAAGTGCTGTGTGGGAAGGGTAGGGGAAAGGGGATATTTAAGTTAAAATTTATTTTGGATTTTAAAATTCTATACTGCTGCTCCGATCAATGTGATTTTCGATCAAAAGTCAGTTCTGTGGATCAAGCGCTTAGGTTTCATTTTTCAAAAAGTATTTTTCATTTTGCAGTAGAAGTAAGAGCCCTATTTAATTTCCGCCATGGAAGAAAATAGACAAAACAAGAGAGAACGCTCGACTATCAGATACCCGTTACTCAGCCAAAGTTAGTGCGAGAGAGATGGAGATATACAATTTTTAATCTGGCATAACTTTTTAACGAATGGTCCGATTTGAAAAATTTCTTCTACATTTCGATAGGTATTTATAAATACAATAAAACTGCATTTTTACTTTTCTTTAAAGGTGTGGGCGGCAGACACTTTTTAAACTCGTTTATTGTGGGCGTTAGGCGATTGTGGGCGTTATAGGGGGCGTGGCCCCCGGCTGAAACAAACTTGCGCTGCGTAGGAAGCCAAAGAATATGTGTGGGTAATCCCAATTCTCTAGCTTTTGTAGTTTCTGAGATCTCAGCGTTCATCCGGACGGAAAGACGGACAGACGGACATGGGTAGATACTTTGTAGGGTCGGAAACGCTTCCTTCTACCTGTTACATACTTTTGCACGAATACAATATACCCTTTTACTCTACGAGTAACGGGTATAATTACTACAAATTCTGTAAGCAAAGGCAAAATCTTAAGATTCGAATTTCTGACCAGTACGGAAGTTTAAACTGTACGCAGTCAAGTACTTTACTTCGTCAGATATGTATGTATGTAGGTATGTATATTTGAATATGTTTTGATTTGTATTGTGTGTGTGTGTGTGTTTCTATTTAAAAGGAGATGATGTAGAGCTGATAAAAAATCGACTGTCGACTACTATCAACTTTTTTCAATAAAGTAACATTTTGGGAAGTATCGACAAATTTATGGTACATTTAAATATTTCTTTGCTAATATTTATCCAAAAAAAAAAGGGAATTTTTCTTACCTACCAAACTACGGTGACTTGTAGGGGTCTTCGGCAGGTTCTCAGCTTCCGGAGTCTTAGTGAGCTGGAGATTATTCACGCATTTTCGTACTCTCTTCGGACTCTCTGTAGGCTCCACCTGACCAATGGGATCTGAATTTGGAAAATATTTGTTTTAATAATATTATATAACGAGGCAAGAATGATAAAAACTTACTTAGCAGTACAAGAATAACATTTTTCTGGGCTGTAGGACAAAATGATTTCATCTGAAAAGATATTTTATAAGAACTGTGTACCATCAGCTTGACCTAAAAATATTAAAAATAAAGGATAATATAAAAATTAAAAGCTACTGTAATTAAGATAAGACAATACACTTGACAATTACTTACCTAAAAATGTATTCTTAATTAAAGCACTTTTGTTTAAACTCTAAAATAACTAATCACAGCAATGCTACTCTTTTAAAAGTTAAAACGCAGTTGAAAACCGCGGAAAAACGGCGCCTGCCCTCGAGAAATTGAGCGAGAAACTGAGCGAGAAAAACAACATCAATCGCAATCTCTTTGCCACGATCGCGCTTGCCCAGCTTGCAGAGCGAGACAGGCGAAGTTCGACATTTTGTCTCGTTTTCTAAGAGAGAGAAATTTGGGAGAGCGTGATTGAGAGAGAGGGGGTTGGTGAGAGAGTCGATTCTGCAGACGCTCTGCCGGCGTCGCAGTCGACTCAGTGCATTTCAGCGCTTGGGCTTAATTCGGGAACTGCAGGGAATGTTACTACATATATTCTTGATTAGGATCACTAGCCGAGTCGATCTAGCCATGTCCGTCTGTCTGTCCGTCCGTTTGAACGCTGAGAAAGTTGGGCCAGAAAGTTGGGATTACCCACACATATTCTTGGGCTTCCTACGCAGCGAAAGTTTATTTCAGCCGAGCGCCACGCCCCCTCTAATCGCAACAAACGATTTTAAAATGTGTCTAGCGCCCACATTTTCAGAGATTTCAGTGAAGTATAAATGCAATTTTTTTGCGTTTATCGAAATGTAGAAGAAATTTTTCAAATCGTACCATTCCACTATGGGCAAAAATTCAGTTTTTGAGGCATAAAGTCCAGGTTTAAAGTTAGAAATTTAAAAATTGTTGTATGTACTTATAAGATTAAGATGTATTTTCCGTTTTTGTTGCTTTTTAAATCTGACCATATCTTCATCCTCCGCCCACGGTCCATATATAAATTTAAAGGCAAGGATTTAAACAAAATGTTATTTGTGTTGATGAGACTGTAATACAATATCGGTTTTTGTTAAATATTGAATTGGACCATGTCTGTATCCACCGCCCACGCCGCATATGTATGTACATTGAAGGCAAGGATTTAAAACAAATGTATTTGTTAATAAAAACTTAATATTCAATGCCTTTCGCAAAAAAAACTGACGTATCTTCTTCTTTGTTATTTTTTGCCAGAGTAGAAGCAGCATGCAAAAGCAATGGTATAGAAAACAAAAATTGCCAATTTTTTCAATAAATTAAATATGATCTATGAGTGGTGGCCAATTGCAGCTTTAATGGGGATTCTGCTTCTTTATGTTTGAGCCTTTTGCAACCAGGTTTATCACTAAACATGGCCATTTATAATGTTTTTTTAATTTCTTAATTTTTTTTTATAAGGTTATAAGTGGCTGGACAAAAGTCATTTTTTAGAAGAAACGTGCAAAAAGTTGCAAAAATGATTAGTTTTGCGATTTTAAGGATACATTTGGTAATAACTTTGCGTTTTTACCTTTTTGCAACTTTGTGCCATTACTAAGTTATATTCCA
Source organism: Drosophila pseudotakahashii (assembly GCA_035046095.1). NCBI lineage: Eukaryota > Metazoa > Arthropoda > Insecta > Diptera > Drosophilidae > Drosophila > Drosophila pseudotakahashii. The sequence continues at coordinate 783,310 of JAWNOE010000055.1, read as the reverse complement.
AGGAACACAAACAAACTTGTTAGTTATACCCGTTACTCGTAGAGTAAAAGGGTATATTGTATTCGTGCAAAAGTATGTAACAGGTAGAAGTGAGCGTTTCCGACCCTATAAAGTATATATATTCTTGATCGGGGTCACTAGCCGAGTCGATCTAGCCATGTCCGTCTGTCCGTCCGGATGAACGCTGAGATCTCAGAAACTACAAAAGCTAGAGAATTGGAATTACCCACACATATTCTTTGGCTTCCTACGGAGCGCAAGTTTGTTTCAGCCCTAACAATCGCCTAACGCCCACAATAAACAAGTTTAAAAGTGTCTGGCGCCCACACCTTTAAAGATTTTGGAATGCATGTTTTATTGTATTTATCAATACCTATCGAAATGTATAAAAAAATTTTCAAATTGACCATTCGTTAAAAAGTTATGCCAAATTAAAAATGTTCTATCTCCATCTCCCTCGCACTCACTTTGGCTGAGTAACGGGTATCTGATGGTCGGGGCACCCGACTATATCGTTCTCTCTTGTTATACCCGTTACTCGTAGAGTAAAAGGGTATATTGTATTCGTGCAAAAGTATGTAACAGGGAGAAGGAAGCTTTTCCGACCCTATAAAGTATATATATTCTTGATCAGGATCACTAGCCGAGTCGAACTAGCCATGTCCGTCTGTCCGTCTATCTGGATGAACGCTAAAATTTCGGAAACTACAAAAGCTAGAAATTTGGGATTAACAACACAAATTCTTGGGCTTCCTACGCAACGCAAGTTTATTTCAGCCGAGCGCCACGCCCCCTCTAACGCCCAAAATCGCCTTAAACGTTTTTATGTGTGTGTGTGTGTCCCATTAAAAACTTAAAATGATGGCCTCTTCTGAAGAATTTGCGGTTTTTCTATATCCACTTTAAAAGTGCCCCATAAAACAATAAAATTAAACAATAAACGAAATTAAGAAGTCACAAATCTAAGTTCATTTAAGAAGGGCTGATATTTTCTATTTATTTAGAAAATGTTTTTATTGTTATTATTTTAACTGAAAAATAAGCATTAGAATTTAATTTTTCAAATGTAATGAAATATTCTTCTATTAGCATTACTTTTGGTAGAAGTAATGAATTGTTTTTTCATTGGCATTATTTTTTTGAAAAGTAATGCAATGCTTTTCAATTGGCATTACTTTTTCAAAAGTAATTCATTATTAAGCATTACTTTTCTGAATTATAATGAAACCCGATTTAATAACATTACTTTTTTTAATGCTAATGAAATTACCAATTCATTACAAAAGTATTTCACTGGGCACAACTCTGTCTGGCGCGCACACCTTTAAAGATTTTGGAAAAGTAAAAATGCATGTTTTATTGTATTTATCAATACCTATCGAAATGTAGAAAAAAATTTCAAATCGGACCATTCGTTAAAAAGTTATGCCCGATCCAAGTTTAATATATCCATCTCCCTCGCACTCCCTTTAGCTGAGTAACGGGTATCTGATAGTCGGGGCACCCGACTATAGCATTCTCTCTTGTTATACCCGTTACTCGTAGAGTAAAAGGGTATATTGTATTCGTGCAAAAGTATGTAACAGGGAGAAGGAAGCTTTTCCGACCCTATAAAGTATATATATTCTTGATCAGGATCACTAGCCGAGTCGAACTAGCCATGTCCGTCTGTCCGTCCGTATGAACGCTGAGATCTCGGAAACTATAAAAGCTAGAGGATTGACATTTTGCATGCATATTCTTGGAGTTCCTACGCAGCGCAAGTTTATTTCAAAATGGTGCCACACCCCCTCTAACGCCCTCAATCGCCCTACACCATTTTTTGAAAGGTGTCTGGCGCCCACACCATTAAAGATATTGGAAAACTAAAAATGCAGTTTTATTGTGACTATCAATACCTATCGAAATGTAGAAGAAATTTTTCAAATCGGACCATTCGTTAAAAAGTTATGCCTGATCAAAGATTTTATATATCTATCTCCCTCGCACTCCCTTAGCTGAGTAACGGGTATCTGATAGTCGGGGCACCCGACTATAGCATTCTCTCTTGTTTTAATTAAAATCAACTGCACAGATGTAAATGAATTAAAATGCAACTTATCTGACTTTCAATACACTCGGTAATGAATTGTCACCGAAATGTGATGCCAGAACTGAAGGGTGCTTTTTAAATAATTCTTATTTGGCCACTGCATCGCGTTGTTTAATGTTTTACCAAAGATAATATAAACACTAAGAGGTGTAACGCCCATACAACTGAATGTACGGCAAAATTTTCTGTTTTGATTTAGAAAGTGGATTTACAATCTTCCTAGTGTGCGTTGTCCATGTTAGATTCTTTGATTGTGTTAGTGTATAGTTTCGTTTGCTCTGCTGCGAAATAGGCTCAATGTCGCATCTGACGGACGCTTCGTTACAAGGCCCTGACGGACTGAGTTCATTTTCGACTGAAAACAACTTTTTATTTTTTTTTAATTTATTTTTTTTTTAACATTGTTTATTTGATATAATCTTTTAAAATTAAAAGAAAGGTACAGACCATTAATGGTTTGAATGATTTCGGTGTAAATCATTTCTTTCCAGAAATTGGGTGGTTGCTTTTTTGTTAAAAAAAAAAAAAATGCTTATTTTTGGTCCCTGAATTGATTTTAAATTTTATACTGCCATAAAAATTTTTTTTAAATAAACTAATAAAATTAAACACGTAATGCGTATTTTAGAAACTGGTTAATCAAAAGTAATGAATTTTAAAGATTTTCTTAAGATGCTTCTTCTTTGTATACCCTTGCAGAGGGTATTATGATTTTAGTCAGAAGTTAGCACCGCAGTGAAGGAGACGTTTCCGACTTGATCAGCATCACTAGACGAGTCGATCTAGCCACGTCCGTCTGTTTCTACGCAAACTAGTCTCTCAGTTTTTGAGCCATGGGGATGAAACTTTCCCAAAAGACTTCTTTCTAGGAAGGATCGAAAAAAAGACGTAAAAAATTCTAGCTTAGTTTTTTTTTTAAATAATAATATTAAATTGTTCCAAAATCGGATGACTATATCATATAGATGCCGTAAGAACGGTCGGAACATTAAATCTTTGTTGATTTTTATTACATTGTCTTCTTTTCTGGGATATTGCTTTTCTTTGACATTTTAAAATTTCGAATTAAAATGGAACAAAATATTGACGCCTATGTTATAAAGCTAACAGCTATAACTTAGATTGCAAATAAATCTAAATGTAATGTGTTTGCAAGTTAATAGGAATGATCTGCAAGGGTATATAAGCTTCGGCTGGCCGAAGCTAGCTTCCTTTATTGTTAGTACTTGACAACTCAAAAAAGCTTACACAAATTAAAAAAAAAAAACAAAGTAAAATAAATATTAAAAGAAAAAATAAATATAAATACAGCTAAAAAAAGAACATTTTCCCCGCAACAGAGTGGAGTTGAACCTTGATCGCATTATTCGCGGACCACCAACTTACGCAAGGCGCAACATCGCGTTTTGAAATGTTGTGCGCAATGTGTGTAAGTTCGATTCCACAAAAATTGAATTTTTAATTTTTGGCAGGGCAGAGTGTTGAGAGCAAGTGAGCGAGAGAGATAGAGAAGTAGAATGAATACGTGTGAGTCGCGCTTGACAAAAATTACGCTTAATGATTTTCTTGGTTCTCGTTACACTTCTTAGTGTTTATATTCTCTCTGGTTAGAGTGTGCCTCATATTCTTTGAGTCGTGAGTTCAAATCCCGCTTTTGCAGATAATATTGTTTTTTTTTTGTGTATGTTGATTTTAAGTCTATAAGTAAGTTTACATATCTGTGAAATATAAGTGCCTATAAACAATTTCCATATAAATTAATAAAACAAAATCAAATATAAATAATAATAGTTTAAAAAAAAATTACAAAAAACGGCAATTTTTTTCGGGTAAAATACTATTTTGTAGGTCATCTAATATTTTATAGGTAATCTACTTGTTGGGCATTTTCTATTTTTTATGAGTTGGGGCAGTTTTCACTATTAAATAGTTCATTTTACATAGTTTTTTTTGTGTTGATTGTGAAGACAGGTGGGAGGTGAAGCCGTGAATGAAATTGTTTAAAAATTTCCATTTGTTTAAACAATGTGAGGCACGTGAAAAGAAGATCAAAAAAATCAATTGGTTTAAATATTTTCATTTTTATACCCTTGCAGAGGGTATTTTAATTTAAGTCAAAAGTTTGCAACGCAGCACACTGGGGCGCCTAGAACAAAAGCGAACTAGTCTCTCAGTTTTAAAGCTATCGCGATAAAACTTGCGGAAAAGTCTTCATTCTATTGCAGGTAGTTCATATGTTGGATCGAGCCGGATCAAACCACTATACCTTATGGCTCCCATAGGAATAATCAAAAACGAAAAACATTGTTCCTTTGTAGGACATTTTAAAAACAACTTTTTAAATAGAATTTGAATTTAAGCGAATCTCACTTTCTTAAATAGCTGCAAAGCAAGCACACACACGCACACACGCTTATATCGGATCGCTGGTGCAATCACAGTCAAAAGCTGCCTGCTAAAGGTTGCTCATGCGTCCAGAGAAAGATAATGCAGCATACATTTCCAGGCTGCTGCTCCAAATCCTTGGCTGATTCTGGATTCTGGAGGCCCTAAATCCCATTTCTAACAAACCTGGCAAGGCGGTGGCGAACTTGGCCGCCTCGACAGTGAATGCACCAAGTTTAAGCAAGAAGCACGAAATCAAGGGCACGGAAGCAGCCGGAGCGTTCAAGAGCAGCTCGAAGCTTCTCAGGTCACCCGTCCTGAAAAAACCCACCAGAAGATGATGAGGTGCAGGACGCGGCCAAGCGCCAAAGGGACCCAGGCAGACCAACCAGTGGGCAGAGAACGACCTCTGCAAAGAGAGCCAAAGCGGACCAGGAGCTCACGGGACCGGAACAGCTCGCGGAGATTGGAGTGCTCCCTGAAGAAGTCATCCATCTCACGAGTGTCATGCAGGTGCGTCATATCAATGTGACCATGACAGCAATGTTCACGAGGATGAGGTCCCTCCAAGAAGGTGCATTGATCTCTTTCAGCCAAGCTGGGAACTCCCACATGCAAAAAGAGCACATGGACTGCATGAAGTGCAAAGGCCCACTAAGAGCGGCCCCGGGTTCGCAGCAGGTGAATAGGAAAAATCCACAAGACCATGCCAAAACCAGAGGACCCCCGGGACAAAAACAGGCTGCTCCAAAAAGCTGCCCCGAAAGCCTAACCGCCCAGACGCCTTTAAAGTGAAAGCCAACGGCAAGACCTACATCGAAGTTTTAGCTATGGTCACCCGTAGGGACGACGGCAAGCTGCAAAACCTCAGATCCCGAGTTAAGAAGGTCTGGCGTACAGCGAACGGGAACCTTCTTCTGGAGCTCAACAGAAGCGAGGACAACAGCACGGAGGAAATCAAAGAGAGCCTTGAGCCTTGGAGAAGCGACTGCGGTGCGAGCGCTATCCGAAAGCACGAGGAAGAAGACGGTGGTAATAAGCGACGTGGATCCACTAGTGGTGGCCGAAGATGTCACCAAAGCTTTGGTGGACCAATTTGCCGTGAACGCCGCATCTGTAAAACTGAGAAGTCGCCGTCCATCCTACAGGGACACTCAGACGGCAGTGGTTGGACCGCCCAGCAAAGATGCAGAAGCAGTTCTTGGTAAGGGCAAGATCAAGATAGGATGGTAAACCTGCAAAGTGAAGGAGAGGGACTCGCAGCCAAAGTGCCATAGCAAAGTGGACAGAAGCGAATGCTGCATCAAGTGTGGCAAAACGGGGCACAAAATGGCTCAATGCCATAACGAGAGCGTATGCTTTTTATGCACTGAAGGAGGTCCGAAGTCGAGGAAGCTCGAAAGGGCTGCTATCTAGCACCTAGTCTCTCCAAGGTGGACTTTAGCCGTGCACTGGACATGAGCGCCTTCGATGCAAGGGGCCGTCACCCTACCATCATCGCAGGCGACTTTAACTCGTGGGCCGAAGAATGGGGGTGCCCCAGCACCAACAGCAGGGGGCGCACCTTGCTATGGTATGCTGCAGCGCAAGTCGTTTAAGAGAGGCCATGAGCCTGTATCTTGATGCAACTCTGGAATAGCGACCCTTAGAGAGACATGCCTCAGAGCCAGAAGAGCTCTTCAACGCTCAAGAAGACGGACAGGGCCAAGGCTGCACACCCCGCCTTCATGCAAGCCAGGAGGTCCCTGAAGCACGCCATTCAGGTCAGTAAACGGGAATGTTTCATGAAGCTATACGACGTGGGGTGGGGCCTACAGACTCGTAATCAAGCGAGTAAATGCAGGCAGCCGCTCTCCAACGGACCCTGAAACCCTGAGTGAGATCCCTGAAGCACGCCATTCAGGTCAGTAAACGGGAATGTTTCATGAAGTTATACGACGCAGCCGAACCGGATCCGTGGGGTGGGGCTTACAGACTCGTGGTCAAGCGAGTAAATGCAGGCAGCCGCTCTCCAACGGACCCTGAATACCTGAGTGAGAGCACATTGTTCCCTTCGGGTAGCGCCAAGGAGACCACACTGCACGAAATGGGGCCTTTGTGGGATATCGAGGCAATAACGGAGACCGAGGTTGCTGAAGCAGGACGCAGCCTGCAGAACACTAATGCCCCAGGACCCGACGCTGTGCCCAACAAATCAATGAAGCTGGCGCTTGCGCTTCTGCCGTCACTTTCGCGGCGCTCTCAACGCCTGCCTGCGCGAGGAAACATTTTTCCGGAGATAGAAAGTCGAGAATCTGCTGCTCCTGAACAAACCTGGGAAGCCACACGGTGATGCTTCCTCCTACAGGCCAATTTGTCTGCTCGACACAGTTGGCAAAGTTTTCAAGAAGCTTATCTCGAATCGGCTAAATCTGGCCATAGATGCGGCTGGTGGCCTCTTCCCCACCCAGTTTGGATTCCGGGAAAGGAAAGTCCACATTAGACGCGATCTGAACGGTCATCGGGATATCAGCGAATGCCATTCGCGGGAAGCGTTGGAAAGGCGGTACGAAGAAATACTGTCTACTGGTCACGCTCGACATCAAGAATGCCTTTAACACTGCCAACTGGACAGGGATTATGCAGGCCCTAGGGCGGCAACGGATCCCGGAGTACCTCATCAAGATAGTCGACAGCTACCTTGACGAAAGGGTGCTGCTGTTCGATACGAGCGGCGGCCCAAAAGAATACAGTGTTACTGTTGGGGTGCCATAAGGATCGGTCCTGGGAATTTCCAGGGTGGTGCAGTTGCTAGAGCCGACAAAGGCATTTTGTACATACTTCAAATCCTCGTCGCGACAAGTCCTCTACTTACATTTTTGAAATAGTTTTATTTTTGTTTTTTTTTTTGTAAATATCTATAAATTGCTTTTTTTTACTTTATAAAACCCTTTATAAATGGTTTAAATTTTAATAAATATAACTTTAACGTTAGCCCTTTCGTCAGAGTATTTGTGCCTTTTTAAGTCAACGCATTTTAAGAAGCGTGCGTGGTCGAGTCGACTAAAGCGTCTGTCTTCAGTGCGAGTGGTCGTGGATTAAAAACAAAGGTCGGGGTAAGAGTTTTCCTAAATATCGCTTAAATTATTACTAAAAGTTTTTTCAGTTAAGTTAAATAAATAATGAATGAATAATGAAAATTTAAGTAAAATTCATTCTTGAATTAAGAATTTTTGTACTTCAAACCATCTTATGTCGTACTTATTTCAAGAACGCTCGTTCTCAAATCTATAAATTCGGGCTTCAATTATTCGTACTTGATTTTAAATTTTCGTTCTTGGATCTAGAAATTTCGTGCTTACCTAACTTTCGATATCGTTCGTACTTGATTTGATCTACGGGTGTGCAGTAATCTGTTAATTGCAAGTTTGCGCCTTCTAATAGGATGGATGAGTGCCCGTTTTGATGGACTGTCCAGCAGTTTGCGTCTCTCAGACGTCTTGCTGTGATGGTGGCGGTTTCTTTTGCCACCAGTAGAATTGGGGATATGCTAGAATTGTCATGCATAATTGTGCTACTCTCTGCATCTTGTTGAGCGCCTTGAGTTTAGAATTATACAACAGAGCTGGCCACCAAATGGATACCCCATACAGGAGGATGGGCCTTACTATGGCGCTGTATAGCCAGCTAACTAGAGACGGGGACATACCCCATTTGAGGCCTACTGCCTTTTTGCAAGTAAAGAGTGCAATGTTAGCTTTTCGCACTCTTGTCGATAAAGTAAGATTCCAGTTCAGTTTCTTGTCTAGTACAAGCCCCAAGTATTTTGCACTGTCGCTAAACTCTAGAACGGAATCATTTAATTTTGGGCCGGATAACTTTGGGATCTTGTACTTCCTGGAGAAGAGAATAAGGTCGGTTTTACTTGGGTTTACGTTTAGCCCACTTTCAGATGCCCATCTTGACAGTTTTCTTAGTTTAACTGTAATAATGTCACATAGGCTTTGCGGAAGTTGTCCTCGCAGCATAACAACCACATCTTCTGCATAAGCAACAATCTTGCACCCACCATCTTCTATGTCGCGTAGCAGCGTGTTTACTGCTAGGTTCCATAGAAAGGGAGAGGAGTACCTCTGCTGACGTGCCTGCACAGAGTGGATGCTCCCAGTGAAGAGGTCACTTTTCTGCTCAGGAGCAGCTGTGTGACTTATCTCATAAACTGATCATCTACTCCGAGGCCCAGCATTGCATTGGTTATTACCGTTGAGTCTATTTTATTGAAAGCACCATCTATGTCCAAGAGGGCGGCTAGGGTATACTCCGTGTTTAGCAGGAATTTTTCTATACTGGATATGACAGAGTGAAGTGCTGTTTCTGTCGATTGCCTTTACGGTATGCGTGCTGAGATTCAGATAGCAGAGAGGGATTGATTGATGTTCTGAGGTGTAGCCCTATCAATCTTTCCAAGGTTTTTAGAAGGAAGGAGGACAGGCTTATTGCAGTCTTGCAGTCTTGCAGCTTCCGAAGAGGACCGAACAGAATTTTCTCCAATCCTCTCTTTTTGCCTGCCTAATGAGCTTTTTCAATCGAGCTAGACTGTGTTTATATTCAGACCAGTTTTGTTCACAACTTAGTCTTTTTGCTCTGTTAAAAAGTTTCCTACATTCCTTCCTCAGCTTGTCTATTTCTTGATTCCACTGAGTGGTTTCTATTTGCCTCTCGGCTTGCTGATTGGACAGGAAGCTTTGTATGCACTGTTACAGGCATCAGTGAAGGCTGTCGTGAGATAAGTGAGATGTTCATCTGATTGAGGAATCTGCTCTGGAGGGCTTTAGGTAGTCTATTTTTAAAGTCTGGCCCGTTGGGGGTTTGAGAACGTTACTGGGTTAGGGTTGGGCGCACATACTTTTGTGTCAATATATTTGTGATCTGAGAAGGAGTTTTCTTTAGAAACGCTCCACCCTATTAGCTGGTCATACATGAAGTTTGAAATATGGGTTAGGTCTATGAACTCCTCCTTACAAAAGTGGGGTCGTTTCCCTTATTGCCGATAAGTAGGTTAGTGGAGAGAAGGTATTCAAAAAGTAACTCATTTGCGTCGTTTCCTCTGCAGGATGGTAAGGATCTTCTCCGGCTCCTTAAAGGAGGACAGGATCCATATGACGGTTCTTGGCCTACTCGGAATGTCCTTCTAGTCAACAGCGTCCAGCTTGGCACTCGGGTAGACCTCACCCAGTCTAGATACGGCTGCTTTCAGTAGCACTGCCGACCTAGCCCCTTCGCACGCCATCACCTTGAAGTTGCCCTGGTACCACCCTGCATCTTTGCAGATTGGTGGGGGTCCAGGGTCCGTTTCCAACACCTCAAAGCAATGTACAGCCAGTACTGCCTCAAACCACTCCCACTGGTTCCTCGGTATTCTTCCTTCCGTGTCGCCTTGGCCATTTATGCGAAGCTTTTGTTGGCCGCGTCTGGCACGTGCGTGCGAATCTTCTTAGGGGCATTTTGAGCCGCACTTTCCTGGGATCGTTGCCGTTTAGGATTTTTAGGGTCCTCCTTCGGTCTCTCCAGTACGAAATTGGGCAACACCGACTTAGCCCAATCTGATTTCTTAAGCCACTCTGCTGAGGGGGAGGTGATGTTGCTTCTCGCCTTTCTTTTAAGGATGGCCGCGGCGGATTTCCTCTCCTCGTACCTGTCCATCTTGGCCATGCTTGCGGAAGACCTTCCCTTAACTCCTGCACCCTACTTGTAGTAGCACCTTGCTGGTCCCTCGAGGTGACAGGATTGTTGGATTCGGTCACCACCTTGCATCTGACCAGGGGGCGATTTAGCCCAGTTTGCTGCTGTTTCGCCGGGATGGAGTTGACCTTAGCTCCAGTGAGCTCTGTCATTCCTCCAGCAGCAGTGACTACCGTTGGGTTGACTTTAGGTTCAGTACCCTCTGTCTTGCTCGTTGAGTTGGGACGCTTGGTCCTCACTGGATTTATCAGAGTACCGGCCTCCTTTTTGTGATTATTTTTATTTTCTTGGTTCAAATTTTTTCCCACGAGTGGCGAAGAAAGGGTGGTCCACCTCTCGCAGAGATCCTCAATGCGGGATGTAATGCTGGCTAATCCGGAGGGCACCAGGTATCCGGATGCTCCATTTGCGACTGGGCTATCAGATACCCGTTACTCAAAGGAGTGCGAGGGAGATGCAGATATACAACTTTGATCGGGCATAACTTTTTGATAACAGAATAAAACTGCATTTTTACTTTTCTGATTTTGAAAGGTGTGGGCGTCAGACACCTTTTAAAATCGCTTAAGGCGATTGTGGGCGTTAGAGGGGGCGTGGCTCTCGGCCGAAATAAACTTGCGCTGCGTTGGAAGCCAAAGAATATGTGTGGTTAATGCCATCTTTCTAGCTTTCATAGTTTCCGACATCTCAGCGTTCATACGGACGGACAAACGGACAGACGGACACGGCTATATCGACTCGGCTTGTGATCCTGATCAAGAATATATATACTCTTTAGAGTCGGAAACGCTTCCTTCTCCCAGTTACATATTTTTGCACAAATACAATATACCCTTTTACTCTACGAGTAACGGGTATAATTACTCTACGAATAACGGGTATAAAAAGCTTTTATTTAGTGGTTGTGTGTGTAAAACACGCATTTTTTGCTTATATATATTCGGTGCGTGTGTGTGTACGCATCGGAGCGAAACCTTTTTTGTTTTTTGCAAATCTACAGTTTGTCAATAACTCAACTTTGAAAACTTATAAATAGTTCGGAAACATTTCGTCTTAGCTTATCGGGTTTTAAATTTTAAAAATTAAAACCATTTCAAGAAAAACTTCTTGTGTAAAACCGTTACCAAAATCTAAAGCTAATTGGAGCAGTATTAAATTGATATAATAAATAGGATAAATATCCTGTTTGATTTAAAATCCTTGAAATCAGCCTTAAGGGACTTCTATAGCTCCACCGATAATATAAAATTTAACGTTTAGCACATAAAGTGCCGCAAACGAAGAGATTCGCGATTTTATCTATTTTTTAACCGCTCTTTTTAAATGTGTTGTACTTGTGGTATTTTCCCTTTCCCCAGACACTCTAAAGGTTACGACTTAATGCAGAGTGCGACAGCAATACACACATACAAGATATCCAACCCAAGATCCCAGGCTCCTTACCCAATTTGTAAACAACTTCTAGCTGGGAACTTCTTACTTTTTCTTACGCTTTCCCACTAAATCCAGAGTTCTTATTTATCTTCCCCACTCCAATAATTGCGCCGCGGTCCTTCGTCTGTAAACAATTGTGCTTGCGCCGCGGTCCTCCTACTGTAAACATCTGCGCCGCGGGCCCTCTACTAAACCGGGTCTCCCAAATGTAAACATTAGCATCCGGTCAGCATCCAACGGTCATGTTTAATTGATTTCCACAATCCGTCCGCCTGTCCGTCCGTCCGTCTGTCTGTTTGTACGCAAACTAGTCTCTCAGTTTAAAAGCTATCGGGCTCAAACTTTCCCAAAAGTCTTCTTCCTATTGCAGGTATTGCAGGAACCGACCGGATCGGACAACTATATCTTATAGCTCCCATAGGAAGGATCGAAAAACAAAACGTAAAAAAATTCTACCTTTGATGTTTTTTGAAATATTACCTTCTACTTTTGGGAATACTATTTTTTTAATATTTCTGAATTTCGAATAAAATTTTTAAAAAATCGGATTACTATATCATATAGCTGCCGTAGGAACGGTCGGAAAATTTAATGGCAATTAATAGGAAAAACAAGAGAGAACGCTATAGTCGGGTTCGTGTCCCGACTATCTAATACCCGTCACTCAGCTAAAGGGAGTGCAAACGCTGTACTCGGGTTGGTGTCCCGACTAATAATCGTAACTCAGCTAAAGGGAGTGCGAGGGAGATAGATATAGAAATTTTGATTGCGTATAACTTTATAATGAATGGTCCGATTTGAAAAATATCTTCTACATTTCGATAGGTATAAATATGCACAACAAAATTGCATTTATACTTCTCGAAAATCTTTAAAGGTGTGGACGCCAGACACATTTTAAAATCGTTAGTGGGCGATTGTGGGCGTTAGAGGGGGCGTGGCACTCGGCTGAAATAAACTTGCGCTGCCCAAGAATATGCGTGGAAAATCTCAACCTTCTAGCTTTTGTAGTTTCCGAGATCTCAGCGTTCATACGGACAGACGGACAGACAGACGGACAGACGGACATGGCTAGATCGCCATGGCTGGTCGCGCCAGGACCTGTTCGATTTCCACTTGACGGGCTAGGCTGACGCCGGGATCTGCCAAAGTAGTGTTTAAAAAAAGGCACCCTGGGCTTAGATGGCTCTCGCCCTGAGTTCACGATCACTTGTCGCGGGACTTCACTGCTCGACACTGAGAGACACGCCAGGCGTAATGCGAGGATTTAGTCGTAACAGGAGTCGAAACAGTTTGTCTTAACTTAGCCGTGTGATGCCCTCTGGACCTCAGCTACATGTGTCTCAATTCGGAGATTCCTGATGATCCAATCCCGAACGTCTCGACGTAGCGATCTTGCTCATTGTAGGCTCCCACGGCGCTGCTTCCGACGACTTGACTTGTGTTTTACTTGTAGATTACTTGGCACTGGTTGACTGACTTGTTTACTTTGATATCTTGACTGATCTTGACGGATTGACTCCTCGTGATCGACTGATCCAGTTGCCAGCGCCCGGCGGCCTTATATAGGGCCTCCGGGAACCGTTATTTCCATTTTGAATCTCTCCACTCCAGGTCCAAAGTCCATGGCTCCTGTTTAAGCCCGTTGTCCTTCTTGCCCGCTTTCAAACTGCAGTTCCATGTGTTGCTGCCGTCCCGCTGATTCCCCTGGTGCATGATGCACGCCTGTGCGCCGCTCCGCTGCTGAGATGTGGCACTTGTCCTCCTGGTCCAAAGTTCACGGCAGAGTTTAAGTCCGGTGCGGTTCCGTTATTTCCTTCTTGCACACGGCACTCTGGCTTTGGAGTTAGTCTCTCCACTCTCTCATTCTTCATTCTTTTAGTCTCCAAACTCTCACTCTCCAAACTCTCTTTATCAGAGTTCTCTCTAATCCTAGTTCTCCGAACTCTCTTCGCCAAGCCGCTACTACGCTAATTCGCAGACTAACTGGTAAGCGGCCAGCCATCTGTTATTCCTGCTTCTGATATTTGTGGGGAGTTATTCAACTCCTCACATTCCCCCCTTACTTCGGGAAGAATTTAAAAGCTGGCGCGTACTCTCCGGCGTTTCCTTGCATTTTCCAGCCTTTGAGTCCTCGTGATGTTCTTCTTGTTCCCTCGGCGCTCCCTCGGCGCTTCCTCGTTGCTTCCCTCAACGCTTTAAACTCCGTGAGTTTCTATGGCGCCGGTCGTCCTCTTGCATCGATTTTCAAAATTCCAGCGCCGATCCTCGATCTGGCCCCACTGAGCATCGATAACCATCGGCTATCGATAGGCCAGCGGGTCCTCAGTTTGAAATTCCCGCGACGATCTCTCCTCTGGTCCCACTGGGCACCGATATTTATCCGCTATCGATAACCCAGCAGCACTACCCCACGGTATCGGTAGCGTAGCAATCGATATCGATGGAGCGGCGTTGCCACCTGATGGCAGCAATATTTCTCATGAACGATATTTCCATTTTTCTTTGTGCCCATCGATCGCACTATCGTTATGTGCTAATCGACCGCCTAATCGAGGCGCCCCCGTCCCTAGTTCATGGTAAGTTTGCACAATTGTTTCCGTAAGTGCCAATATCACTGGTTTATAATTTTTTTTGTTTTTTTTTTCTTAATCTTCCCTCTCTTTTCAGCTGCTGACCACCATGCCCTTCCTTGCCTTTGGGTTTTTAGGTCAATTGTCGCGTTCTGTCCGCAGAGGGGTTTGTTTACCCGTGGTGAGTTGCCTTTCAGGGTTTTCTGTGATTTGGTTGTGCTTGTTTTCTGTTCGGAATGTTCAGCTGGCTACGGTAGAGCCCTAAAGCTGTACCGTCACCCCCCTTTCTTCGGGATAAGTAGATAAGGTCTTCGGCGCATACTTTTTCCTCCATGGCGTAATCTGGGATGACTCAGGCGTGATGCCTGACGCAGAACCCTGTGGCCTTGCGGTCGAAGTCCCTGTGCCGTTTATCTTAGAAGTTTCCTTGGCGGCTCACTGTAGTTTCCTCGGCGGTTCCCTGGAGTTTCCTCGGCTGTTCCCTGGAGTTTCCTCGGCGGTTCCCTGGAGTTTCCTCGGCTGTTCCCTGGAGTTTCCTCGGCGGTTCCCTGGAGTTTCCTCGGCGGTTTCCTGGAGTTTCCTCGGCTGTCCCCTGAAGTTTCTTGGCTGTTCCCTGGAGTTTCCATGGTTTTGTTTCTCAGTTGTGTCTGCCTGATGCTGTCGCTCGCTTGTGTCTTGCAGATCACCGGTGAGACGAAATCTACGACCTGGTAGGGCCCGTTGTACCTAGGTGCCAATTTTGCGGCAAAACCTTCTGCAGCTTTTGATAGGTGGTGTTCCTTAGCCCAGACTACTTCGCCCACCGCCGGCGTCCATTGCCTCCTCCTTAGGTTGTAATACCTAGCCTGGTCCTTGGAGGCCTTCTCCAGATTCCGCCGTACGATCTCAAAGATTTCCTTTAGTTTCTGCGCGTTTTCATACGGGGTTTCCGTGGCTCGTCGGTAGTCGTGGCTCCCTGCCTAGCGTAAGAAACGATGGGGTGTATCCAGTGGATTCCGATATGCTTGAGTTGACGGCCAGTATGATCTCCGGCCACTTTTCGTCCCATGTCCTTTGATCTCGCCCTGCGAACTGTGCAATCATCGTTTTGACCGTCCTATTTGCTCCCTCCGTCGGGTTTTCTTGCGGCGTATAGGGAGCGGTGAATTGCTGTCTGATACCCATCTGCGCCAGAAAATTTTTGAAAATGCTACTCGCAAACTGCACTCCGTTGTACGTTATGACCACCTTTGGGGCGCCATACCTTGCAATTATACACTCTCTATACACGCCTTTCTAAGCGATTCGGCTGTCGCACTGCGTAGCGGAAGTAATACCGTCTATTTAGAGAACCTGTCTATGAGCACCAGTAGCATTAAATTGCCGTGCCTCGATCGCGGTAGGGGTCCAACGAAGTCCGCGCATACTGTGGCCCACGGTTCCTCTGGCACTTGGGTTAGCATTTTGCCCGCCGCCTGCATTTGATTCGGCTTGAATCCCATGCAGGTTTCACATTTCCTTACGTGGGCTCCGGCGTCTCTATGCATACCTGGCCAGTAGTATCGGGCTGCCAGACGTGCTATTGTCCTTCGGCTTCCTACGTGCCCTGGGGAATCGTGGTTTTCCTTCAGCACCGTTTCCCGTAGAGCTTTCGGGACGCACATCTTCCACGTAACAACATCTTCACTGCCCGCTCTATGTGGTATGCTTCTGTACAGATTCTTCCTTCCATAATGTAGTCCGGGTACTTTTGCGGTTGTGTCCTTATCTTGTCGCACATCTCTTGAAACCAGCTGCTCGCTGCTGAAGCTTCCGCCGCCGATGTCTCCTTTATGCCTCGGATCGTTTCCGGCAATGGCTGCCATGACAGAGCGTCCGCCACCACGTTTAGTTGTCCCTTCCTGTCCGCGATCTCAAAGTCGTACTGCTGCAATTCCAGGGCCCATCTGGCGATCCTTCCTGAAGGGCTTTCTATGCTGTTAAGCCACTTCAGGGCCATGTGGTCGGTTACTACTTTAAAGTGGTAACCTTCCAGATACGGCTTGAGTTTTCGGATCGCCCAGACAATTGCCAAGCACTCCTTTTCCGTCATTGAGTAGTTATTCTCAGCGCCGTTGAGCGTTCGGCTTGAGTAGGATATGACCTTCTCCCCTCTTTCCGTGTCCTGGGTTAATATCGCTCCGATGCCGTAGTCGCTGGCATCCGTTTGTATGGTGAACGTTTTGTTGAAATCCGAGCATGCTAATACGGGATCTGCCACAAGTCTAGCCTTAACTTCCTCAAATGCCATTTGGTGCTCCTGTGTCCATTCCCATTTAATCACTTTGCGTAGTAAGTCATTCAACGGTTTAACTGTTTTGGCAAAATCTGGCATAAATCAGCGGTACCACGACGCTACTCCCAGGTACTGTCAAAGTTCTTTGACGGTTGAGGGTGGTTCCAATTCGGCGATGACCGCTATTTTTTCCGGATCTGTATCTATTCCTTCGCTAGTCACTCGGTGTCCTAGGTACAGCGGCTCTTTCTATAAAAATTTACACTTTTCCGGGTTGATCCTGAGGTTTGTTTCCTTTAGGCGTTGGACCACTTCCTTTAGGTTTTCTCTGTGTTCCTCTAGCGTGCGTCCAAAGTCCCGTTGCGCAGAGGAATGTTCTCGAAAACGCAACCGGCATGGCTTAGGCCACGGTTTTTAGCACACGCGGATCAGGGCTTTGAGGGTCAGGGGCGAAATAAACCCAACTCGGTATATGTTTGCTCTTCTTATTGTCCGTCGTTTTTATTGTTTTCTTGGTTCTCTTTTTGTATATATATATCTTTTCCCAAGCCGCACTATTTTCTTTCCCCGTCCCTATCTCTCTCGCACTCTACTCACTAGGTCCTCCGTCTTGATCCTTGATGTCCTGCGTGTCCTTAAAGTCCTTGCGTGGTACTGCTATACTGCGATGCTTTGGCTTTCACTGGTGGCGAACGAACGAGAGTTGGGACTGGCGGCCGCCGGGCTTATATAGCCAGCCGGGCCCTCGCTTCCCAACACTGGAACCGTGCGTAGGTCGCCTAATCTGTTCGTGTGCAGACCGCCTAACCCGAGTAGAGCGCCTGATCAGCTGAGATCCCAATTAGCACACTCGATAGTGCCTGTTTGAACTACTGGCTAACGGTCGATTAATATACTAAATAACGCCTGTTTGAACTACTGGCTAACGGCCGAAGTTTTGAACTTAACGGCTCTTTTGGCTTCTTGCCTGCCTCCGTGGCCTATCCTAACTTAGTACTAGTTGTCTTATTATCTACCAAATATGTCTATGTATACTTATGTATATCTTAAATTTACTCGCTGGATGTGGGGCAGCTTTTACGGTGCCTCACAGATGTAACGCGCCTCCTTTAGCTGATCTAGAATGTAGTTTATGCGGGGCATGGGGTAGGCGTCCTTTACAGACTTCTCGTTGATCTGCCTGTGTGGGCTCTTTGAATGCTTTATGAAGCCCATTTGAAGGAGCTCGTCTACCTTCGCATTGATTTACCCTTGAATTTTTGGATTCTTGGGGTAGTATCGCTGCTTGATACTGCGTGGGTTTGATGCCTCTGTTGGTCCTGGTGTGGTGTCCACTGGCGTTCATAGGGTGTACCGGGGCCCTGTTGCTGATGGGCCAGTTGTGGTGCTGTCCGCTGATGGTTTTCTCGAGGATCCTGGCCGATGTCCTCGCACCTTCTGCACGTAGCTTGCGCAGAGGCAGCTGGTATTGCCCTTGAGAATTTGTTCTCTTGAGCGAACGTTTCCCGCTCCTTCTTCAGTTCCTCATATTCATCGGCTAGAATCATCAGCGTGTCCAAGTCCGACACCGTGTAGACTCTTAGGGAGATTCTAAGGTTCGGCGTGCAGTTTTCCTTGATGATCCTAAGCGTCTCTCTCGGTGAATAATTTAGTAGAGATGTCAAAAATATATCAAAATATATCGATATTTTTTGCCAAAAAAAATATATTTATATCGTGATATTTTTTTAGCCAAATATCCCAATATCGATATTTTATTTTTCGATATTATTTGATATTTGCATATTTTTCTCTCATCCCAATCTCTTATTTCTGTCTCTCATCTGTGCACAAAAAAATGACGCGTGTTAAGAGTTATTTCGGTGAATTCACTAAAAACAAACAAACAGAGTGCAAACTTTGTTCAAAAACAATTAAAACAAGTGGGAATACATCAATTATGTTATTCCACTTGAAAAACAAACACTTTGATGTGTACTTGAAATGTATGGGCAAGGTGAGTAACATTTTAGCAAATTTAGCAAGAAACGCGGTCTTTTCAACTGCGTATGTTTGCATATACATACAGTGGCTCCATCGCTAAATCGGACACCTACTTTCATAAAATAAACATGAAAAAAAAAAATGAATATAATGGGTTAAATTCGTCGTTTTTTTTGCTTTTACTTATACATAATGCTAATATCTTCCAAAAACATAAACAAAAATCACACATATTTTCAACAAAAACAACAAAAAAATCCGATTTTTAAGGTTCAACGAATAATCGGACATTATTTTTTATGGAGCTTGCTGCAAACTTGGGGTTTTTGACATTCAGATAACTTTGTAATAGAGATTAGGAGAAGAAACCATCACTACACTGCAAAAAAAAAGTTGACATGGCTCCAAGGAAAGTCATTTTCTGTGAAACTTTGTCAGATGATTGGAAAACTCAATTTCCAACTGAAAACTGTACGGAAATTCACTTGATTGGTCGGAGAAGTCAAGTCTATTGTCCAGGACATTATTATGAGGTTCCGGGATATGACAATAGTGGCGGGAAAGGCCAAAACAAGATGTTAATGATGGCAGTGTTTGATGAAGTGTTTTCGTTGGAAATATGTGATTTTTGTTTATGTTATTGGAAGATATTCGTATTATGTATAAGTAAAAGCAAAAAAAACGACGAATTTAACCCCTTTCTTTTTTATTTTTTTTTTTGCATGTTTATTTTATGAAAGTAGGTGTCCGATTTAGCGATGGAGCCAATGGACATACATAAATATTTGCACATGTTCTTTAAAGAATAAAGCAAAAGACGATGATGACTACCGCGAGACCAAGCAATCTACAGACCAGCCGACAATAAAGGACATTTTCTCAATTTCAGAGTCTTACAATGGTAAATATTAATATTATTATTTTGTATGCAGCTTGTTATAATAATGAACATTCTTGTTATCATTTTTAGACAAGGGACATAACTCCAACTTTGGTGTTTATGATTGCCAAGGACAGCATGCCTGTTCGATGCGTCGAAAAGCAAGGAATGATAAATTTTCTAGGGACATGTGTCCCCAAATAAAACATTCCCAGCCGCTCAAAAGCAAGTATTTTTTATATTTCTTTCATTTTCAAAAGAAAAGGCACTAATTAAATGTATGTATTTTTGATTTTAGGTAACATATTTATTAGAAAAAAATACATTGAGTGCGCAGCAAATCTAAAGGAAAAGTTTAAGAACATTTAAGACTTCGCTTTTACCTGCGACGGGGTTACAATCACGAACTCCACTCGTGCTTATTTAACAGTAACAGCACATTTCATTTGCGACAAACGTCGGCAAGCAGTCTGTTTGCAAGCAATCAGAATGAACCAGGTTAGTTTATTAACATCTGTAAAATGGTTTTTATTTTTGTTTTGTGTGCGTTTTGTTCATGTGCTGTAAAATTGTCTTGATTTAGTTGATTTAGTCTCACACAAGCGAATATATTTGCGCTCTTTTAAAAAATGCTTGTAAGGAGTTTGGCATAGGGTGTACAAAGTGGAGAACGCTCCCAACTGATAATGCCAATAATATGAAGGCAGCAGCGAGATTGTTTGTTGGTAACGGAAAGCACGTACCATGCCTTGCGCATACTATTCATCTAGTAGTAGATAAAGCAATAAAAGAGATCCCGTCTGTTTTGCGAGTGTTGGACGATGTTAAACGCATTGTTACTTATTTTAAGCATAGTCCTGCAGCCGTGAACGCATTAAAAACAAGGGAGAACGCTATAGTCGGGTGCCCCGACTATCAGATACCCGTTACTCAGCTAAGGGAGTGCGAGGGAGATAGATATATAAAATCTTTGATCGGGCATAACTTTTTAACGAATGGTCCGATTTGAAAAATTTCTTCTACATTTCGATAGGTATTGATAGTCACAATAAAACTGCATTTTTAGTTTTCCAAAATCTTTAATGGTGTGGGCGCCAGACACCTTTCAAAAAATGGTGTAGGGCGATTGAGGGCGTTAGAGGGGGCGTGGCACCATTTTGAATATGCATGCAAAATTCCAATCCTCTAGCTTTTATAGTTTCCGAGATCTCAGCGTTCATACGGACGGACAGACGGACAGACGGACAGACGGACATGGCTAGTTCGACTCGGCTAGTGATCCTGATCAAGAATATATATACTTTATAGGGTCGGAAAAGCTTCCTTCTCCCTGTTACATACTTTTGCACGAATACAATATACCCTTTTACTCTACGAGTAACGGGTATAAAAACTCCAAACTGCTGAAGGAGTACCGGAAGGCCAGATAAGGACCTTAGTGCAAAATGTTAATATTGCTGGAATTCGTGTTTAGATATGCTTAACTCATTTTTAGGTCTAGCACAAAAAGTGGCATTTGTACTAATAGACCGATCAACTATAGTTAAGAATCTTCCTGAAATGCTCTCAACTCATGACATTAATATTTGTCGAGATTTCTGCCAGTTACTCAAACCGTTTAAAGAAGTAACAGAGAAGATAAGCGGGGAAAATAACGTGACCGTCAGTTTAGTAATACCACTAATTTCAATTCTGTCAAACAAATTACAAACTTTAAAAGTTGACTCGGTCGAAGGACTAAACACAAAGAATATGTTAATAAAAATTTCAGAGTCACGTTTAAGCGCACTATACAAGAACAAAACTCTAGTCAACATTATTGGATCATCGGTTGAAGAAAATATACCTAAATTCGCCAATATGTGTAATGGAGGCGACTCAAAGTATTAATTTTGAAATTCGTCAAAAAAGTAACGAAAAGCCAGTATGTAATTAAAGTCTTACTCTTATCCCCGTTTCCAATAAAAATTAAAACATAAAAGTTATAGACTCTTAAAATTTGTAAAAGCGCACTTTTGACCGCTGTAAAAATTACATTTTAAAGTTTATATGCACTTATGCACGTTTTCCTGTGTGTGTATGTGAGAGTACATATGAAAACTGCAATGCAGAACTGGAAATGGGTATACTGCTGTGAATCCAACATCTATAGTCTTGATACATCTCTTCTTTATCTGACTGTAATACACATTTAATAACAGTAATTTCCTGTTACACGTCGATTTATGCACGCCCAAGTTTTCTTAATCTAACAATTAACTATTAACTATTAATCTAGTACAATTTAAATAATATTTAACCTTAAATAAAATAGTATTATTAACAAAGATATTGTTATATATTATAACTTATAATATGAATCTAACAGGTTTCCTTCGATTTGGAATCGGAATGCAGCGAAATGAAAGTTGATCAAAATGAAACTCACACAGCCCTCCGAAAAATCAGACCAAGAAGAACTCAAGATGTACATGGGCATGCCTCACACCGACTGGGACAGCGATCCGGTGGAATTCTGGTACTCCCAGAAAGACAATTTACCAAATCTTTCGAGTGTGGCTCTAAGCTACCTAATTACTCCGGGTAGCTCAGTGTCGTCAGAGCGGTTAGCGTCGGCTATTAAGTGCGTTGTCTGCGACACACGCAGCCGCATGACCGACCGCCACATAACCGAAAGAGAATTCCTAAAATCCATATGCAAAGACTTATGGAACCAATAAAATACAAAATGTAACAAAATGTATTATATACGGGGGTGTCACAGAAAACCATTCCAACCGAATTTCCCCCGAATAGCAAATCTCGGTGTCACAGACGTCATTTTTGACAGTTTCTAAATCCCCCGTATTTTGCCAGACGTTTTGATAAAATTAACCAACTTACAAATGTTTCCCAAAAATATAACTTTATTTAAGACAACTCTAATAAATTTTATGAACTACCTGCTTACTACGATTTTTATACCTACTTCGGGTTAAATATGCTTTTTATAAAAACTCTCGAAAATATTAGCTAAAAACAAGAGAGAACGCTATAGTCGGGTGCCCCGACTATCAGATACCCGTTACTCAGCTAAGGGAGTGCGAGGGAGATAGATATATAAAATCTTTGATCAGGCATAACTTTTTAACGAATGGTCCGATTTGAAAAATTTCTTCTACATTTCGATAGGTATTGATAGTCACAATAAAACTGCATTTTTAGTTTTCCAAAATCTTTAATGGTGTGGGCGCCAGACACCTTTCAAAAAATGGTGTAGGGCGATTGAGGGCGTTAGAGGGGGCGTGGCACCATTTTGAAATAAACTTGCGCTGCGTAGGAACTCCAAGAATATGCATGCAAAATGCCAATCCTCTAGCTTTTATAGTTTCCGAGATCTCAGCGTTCATACGGACGGACAGACGGACAGACGGACAGACGGACATGGCTAGTTCGACTCGGCTAGTGATCCTGATCAAGAATATATATACTTTATAGGGTCGGAAAAGCTTCCTTCTCCCTGTTACATACTTTTGCACGAATACAATATACCCTTTTACTCTACGAGTAACGGGTATAAAAATCCGTCGGCAAACCGTCTACCTGTCAGTGTTACCAATTAGCTAGCACTTTAAAAAACCAAATTTGTCCAAATTTCGGAGTTAGTTATCGAAATGTTTTGTTAACGAATTATTTATTCAAAGGTACTTAGTATTGTAGTTAAAAATGAAACTTATTTCTGGTAAAAATGTTATGGTAAAAGAAGTTGTAGTTATTGAGAAATTAATAAAAACAGGTCGCCTTTGCAAAAAGTTGGCATCACTGTCGTGAAAAAATGTCCTATTTTTGCCGGGTAAAACGCCGGCTGTGAAAAAGAAGAAGATATGTAAGTAAACAAGTACAAAATTTTTGTTTATTATTAATTTAAACTAATAAACGTTGCTAATTTTCAGGGGTAAACATAGGTCACCAGCGCAAGACGCTATATTCTTGCGATTCATTCGCGATAATATCGACATTGCCAAAGGCAACATTACGTTTCATCTGTTTGCGAAAGAAAATCGGACGAGCTTCTAAGTATTTTCCTCTGTAGCCTAGGCTTTTGAAGTTTTTGTCTTCGCAAGTACTCCAGAGCAAGAATTCGCGCAGATGGCATTTTGCTTTAATATTCTTGCCAACTTATAAACGTAAGTAAACAAACGCAGCCGCTGTAAACAGCTGTTCAGGGCTGCAATATGTACATTAGGGCGGTCCAAAAAATGAAATTCCATTCTCACCCATTCACATGGTAGATAGAAGTAAACAAAAAATTTATGTGAAAACTAAAATTTTTTTATGGAATATAGACCTTGCGAAAAGTCCTCAAAGTTTTCTTAAAAATTACACATACGACACGTATAACAGTTCGAATTTGGACGAAAGAAATCGTTTTCTCATTTCTAGTCTTGTCAAATTATGAATTTCGTTGGAATAATTGGTTAAAAAAAGGGAGAGAAAAACATCAAATGAATTGTTGAAATCTATGCCATCTAGATTAAAAAAACTTTTTGATCGAAGGCAACAGTGCGTATGGGTGACAAACTTTAAAGCCAATTCGCAGACCCTAAAACGCGATTTTTTCAAAAAATGTCTTTTTGTATACCTTCAATAGCTCAAAGCGCACCGAATAGGCGGGTGAGAGTAGGACCTTAAAAATTTCCATACAAATGTGGACCGCCCTAATGTACATAGCCTGGCGGGTAATTCAAATTTTTAATTTATTTCTGTTATTGTGTACAATATGCGCTTTAAACATATATTATTTTTGTAATTTTGCAATAAAAACATAAATTAAGTTTAAAACTTATTGGAAAATAGTCAAAATAAGTCAAATAAAATTCGATAATTATTGAATATTCGATATTTAGTGTATGCATGCAGCCCTCGTCGTTTTTCGGTAAATTTTCCGAAAAAAGGAAATCTCTCGAATTTCTGTGACACCTACGGTTTTGATCGGTTGGTTTCTAAACCAACCGTCCCCAAAGCCGTCGACGGTTTCTGTGACACCCCTGATTGTTTATACTTTTCTAGTGTTTTTACTTTAATTTTAGGGCAAAAGTCTTGTTTCCTTGTTGTTAGCGGCTTAAAATTTAAAATTTAACTGAAAAAAAAATATCGAAAATATCGGATATATCGATGTTTTTTAACGATATATTTAATATCATATTGATATTTTTCTTAAGGAAAATATATCAGCTATACGATATTTTAAAAATATTTGACATCCCTAGATAAGAGCCATTATCAGAAACTAAGTTAATTAAAGAGAACAGAATAGAAAATATGAAAAATACATCAAGTAAATTTGACACTGGGATCAAATTCAAAAACCGCAAAAACACAAAACACCAAAAGTATAAGAGCGCGATATCGCGACTTAAATCGAAACCAGGAGAGCGCGACAGAAAAGTCTTTTATCGACTGAAAATGGGAAAAAAAATTTCTTGTAATTAGAAAATTTGCCTTTAAATTTAAAAAACCTTTCTTGATGGAAAAAATTCAAGAAAGAATTTTTCTTGAAAATAGAAAAATGAAAATCCCATATGTTTGTTTTGCCGTCGCAACCAAAACATTTTCTACATATTTAATGGCGAATTCGCCTTTGAATATGTGAAAGAATTGTCCCTTGAATATAAGAAAGTAGCCATTGACTTCCTTCGGCTACCGAATGTTGACGACAGAAAAAAACGAAGTAGGACGAAGGGCCTACTCGGCCCGACTACTACCCGGCTACCGACTTCTCTGATCATCCGAGCGTCAGTTGTGAAAAAAGATTCGTAAGTGATGAACGTGATTTTTAAGCGGATAAAGAGTGAAGCCTTTTCCAATTATTCAAAGGTATTTACATATATAATTTTTTTATAGCGCGCATACAAATGTATGTATCTAATTAAAGGAAAAATTCGAAATCTCTTAACCAAGTTTTACGCAAGCTTAGTTGAATTGTTTTTTTAGCTAAAAGCTACGTACATACATTCATTTGTACATCTATTTGTAGGTGTAGAGTTCTAGAGTAGAGTTATTACTTGCATTATATTTATTTTTCAGAGTGAAACATGTCGGAGAAATCTCTAAAATACCTGCAGTGAGAGCAGTTGCATCTGCCAAATAATTGGTTTGGCGAAGCCAATTTTATTTTAAAACCTTCTAAGGTAAATAGATCAAAAAGAAAAATATGTTGTATTTGTTTGACATACTTAGGCATGTAAATATGTATGCAGGTACGGGGTTCACCCGATCTGAAAGCCGATTTTCAACCCTTCTATCTTTTGCTCCTCTCTCTCGCTCTCTTGACCGACGTTTCTCTCTTCTACTTCTTCAAACTGCCATGATCTGCCCTGCTTACATTCGGTCTTCCTTCGCTCAAAGGACTGTATGTAAATATATATGTATGTACGTGTCTCTCCCGTGTCTCTCTCTCTCTCTGAACTTCGATTTTCAACCCCCATCTTCGTGTTCTATCTGCCTTGCCTCTCTCTCTCGGTCTTTTAACCAACGTGTTTGTATTTTGGCTATTATTAACATTTCATTATTTTAAAAAATGTTGTGTATCTAAAAATACATATTTTATATCCCAATAACTCTTTTTTTTCCAAATGATGGAATGCGAAGAAAATGGTTTTTATGCCTGTAACTAGATACTAAGTTTTGTGATCACCTTATGTCATATGAAGTTCAAAAGGCCATGGGGTATACAATAGTTAATACTTAATAGTTAAATTATGTGAATTAAATACTCCACCAATAATCACTCATATGCTAATATGCAAAAATTTGATAATTAAAAATGTTTAAATGTTAAGTGTTAAATGTTTCAAATGTAATTAAATAAAATATGCAATATCAAAAAAAAACGAAGTTACATTTTATTTTATATTTTAGAGTTAATGTACAACTTCCTTTCAAGAAATATTATTTCTTTAATCAAGAAATAAAATTTCTTAAAAGGAAATATTACATTTTTTAACAAGAAAGAATCCACCTTTAAAACAAGAACTTATTTTCTTGTTTTATTTCATTACTATGAAAACTGCTAGCTAGCCCTAGGAGAAAGCGAGAGGCAAATAGGTAGCTAAAGCCTTTAGCTGGGGACTTTCACTGCGGTACTCAGATGAGCTAAAGAAATGGTAAGGAAATACCAAAAAAATACCTGATTTAGCGGATTAATTCCGATGAACCCCTTTAGCCGCGGCCCAAAGAATAGAAAATTTGATATTTGGCTGTGTTTGAGCAGTAGCGGTGTGCCAATAACAAATTACAAATGGAAGGAAAGCCACAAAAAGCCACACTGCCTGTAGGAGTTGCGGGAATACATATCGTCATGCCAACACCCAATTTAAAGCTTGCGACCCAGGTCGGCTCAACATTTTGTAATATTTTGAAATTGGCGCCAGTTAATTTGCTTGCTGTTTGTGAACCCAGCTGATTTACAATAAGATTATGTTACATGCAAAGCGGGTGAACTCTGAAAACTTCGGTCACACTACAAAAGAATAATACTTTTCGATTAGTGAAACTCTTAAACATACTTAGTACTAGGCTTAACGCACGAACAGTTACAATGTTAAGCAAGCAAGAGAGAGAGACTATGAGAATAGCACCTAAAAGTCTACAAGAAATTCGACAGGTTCAGAGAGATTGAAATTTTAGTTATAATAGAGCGAAAGAGAGAAAAAGAGACCGAATGGGAGAAATACAAGAGCAAATTTAGAGAGTGCAAATTACACTAACAAATCCAATATTTTAAACAAATCTAATGGAAATGTTAAAATAACTATAACCACGTACCTGTTATCTAGGAGATCTATTAAAAACACTAACACGATTGGTAGGCTAAACTTTTCTTATAATCAAACACAAGACACTTGCGAATAAATCACAAAATAAAACAAAAACTTAGAGCACAATGGTAAACAGAACCGTTCAAAAGCGACGCTAAATCGAAAAAATGCTTTACCCAGATATGCTAGGATAGCATAGCTTATCCAGCTTCACAGGACACACAGCTTTATACAGCTTCACAGGATTGACCACCCAATTTGGGAACTGCAGGTTATCCAGCTTGAGAGGACAGCATAGCTTATCCAGCTTCACTGGATACCCAGCTCGTCCAGCTCCACAGGATACACAGCTTTATCCAGCTTCACAGGGTCGACCAACCAATTTGGGTGTTTAACGATCTCTGGCAGCACTTTTGTGATCTTGATGAAGAGGTCGAGATAGCGGCCTAACCTACCGGCGATAAGTATAAAGGAGCTAGCAAAAAAAAATTTAGAGACAACATCCCATCGGGAAGCTTGCCTCAGAAAGTCCCACGGCGAACACAGAACAACACAAAGGTAGTCAAACACATAAAAATAGACTCATCGACAACGACAGAGACAATGCATCGAATTGGAATCATCTATAATTCTGGTATCAACGGAGCAAACAATCCCCCCAGCGCTACAACGACATTTGGACCTCCAATGGAAACTATTGTGAAATGACCTTACTTCGAGAAAACGACGCGTAAATGAGCCTCAATCTATCGCTCCCACCAATAAAGATTCCAAATTTGCTAGGGAATATCTAGAATAGCCCCGATTCCACGACTTATTTGTAGAACTAGTCCATAATAATTCATACAGAAGCTACACATTCTTCAGAGCTCTCTTTACGGTGAAGCAAGGAACATTTTGACGGATACAGCCTTCTCACAAGCTGGAATAAGGACACCTGGCAACGAATAAAACTGAGGTACCAAAGCGGCAAGATATTAGTGTTTGCTGCAATAGGGAAACTAGTCGATCAACTGCCCATCAACGGAACTGCACAACAGCTTCGAGCAATACACGACACAGTGCACAAGACTTTAGGCACACTCAAAAATCTCGATATCAGCTCGAAATCAAAGGATACAATCCTGGGTCTTCTTATCAGGAAAAAACTAGACCATGAGACCCTAGCTGCACTGGAAAATTCAGCTGATGCTCCAACTGAAATTCCAACCTTAAAGAGTATACTGAATTTCATTAAGCGCCGCGCTTTCATGTTTGAGACGATAAACGCACAACCTACAAAAATCTACGCAATCCATCAGTCAACAACGAAGAGAGCTGTAAGATTTGTAACCTAGGGCCACATTACATGATTGGGTGTAGCCGTTTTCAAGAAATGGATCCAAAAACGCGTCGCCAAACGGGAGCATCCAGCAGCAGCAAGAAGAGTTGGAGGACGTTATTCAGAAGCTTGAACCCCAACACCTGACGGAGACATCTCCCGCATTCATTGATTTGTTACCCCTATGGGGGAAGAATGTTCATACACAAGCATACACATATTTGTCTCGTTGTGAATGGCATTTAGGAGGAGAGAGAGGAGAATTGGAAGCGTTGGAAGCGGGCGCATTATCAGTATCCAGTTAAAGTCGTCTAAATTTGTTTTAGTTCTTAGTTGTAAACAGTTTTCCGCATATTGTAAAATTAAATTATATAATTCCACATTATCGTTTTTATTATATTACCAACTCTACTTATATACTTCGTAATCGTGCTTCTTTATTAAAAAGTAGGTTAAAAACTAAATTTAGACGCATTTTAAACAATATTTTAAAAATTTTAACATATTTTCGATTTACGACATAGGAAAAGTATTAAATAACAGTATATGTATAGGTAGATGCTGCATGAGTGCTGTGGTTGTGCAGTTGACAGGTGTAAAGTATAGTACCTATGCCTGGAAAATTCACTTTTTTCAACTTACGTATATAATTACTACATAAATGTGGTTGGCTTACGTTGAGTCGATGGATTCAAAACTAATTGTAGAATTAATTGCTTATAATTAAGTATTTTACATCTCGCTTTACCTCTTAATGACATCATTTAAATTCTACCTACGTTTGTATGTATGTATATCGATAGAACGCAAAAGAAAGCAACCAGGGTATGTTTTTTATTTACTCTGCTGAAATGCCCCTTCTTCGTTGTGCATTTCTTCCTGGGTTTGATCCGAGCCAGAGTTCAGCTTAAAATCGCTTGAGAAGTAGTGGCTTGTTCCTGTCAGCAAACGCCGTGTTGATCCACTTAATGTCCGGTTTGGCAAAGCGAACTGCCTGCCCGTCGCCGCAAGAATTCTCGCCCGCGAAGATTCCCTTAAGGCGTACGTTTGATCCACTTCCGCAGGCAAGTGCGCTACCCACGTCGAACTGGCAAGCGTCAAACTTGGTAGCACTACACACGCTACTAGAATCGGCACCGCACTCGCTGCGGACCAGCACCGAGGTGTCGGTCACATGCATCAGAGCGCCTTCTTCGTGGACTGTTGGATAAAAATATCGTTAGAGATATAGTGGCTCGGTGGATGATAATAAATAATAATAAGATAATAAATGGATAATAAATAGCGTTTTGAAGTTAATTATTAAATTTAACATTTAAACAGTAAAATAGGTAAATTCACGCTAACCCAACATTTTTTCTTACAGAAACAAAATATATGTTGTTGTTCGCCAACCTTTTTGATAATAATCAAACAAATCGTTTGGCTTATACGATAACTACAACCGATACAATAAAAACTACTTTCCGATCTTGTTCTATATGTATAAATCAGGGACCGAAAATAACTGTTATTGTCAATTTTTCTTACAAAAAAACGATGCACATAGAAGAGTCCTAAAAATACACAAAATTTTTTTAGCCATTGTAGCTTACATATTTGCAATGATTTTTTTTTTTTTATTTTTATAATAAAATTCATAAAATAACTGTTATTTGTTGATTTGCATTCTTCGCTCATAACTTTTTAATGGGTGGTCTGATTAATATACATTGTTCTAAAAGAAAATTGCAATTACACTTTTACAAAATCTGTAAAGATGTGATCGCTAGAAACATTTTTAATGGAAACAAACTTGCGCTGCGCAGGAATCCCAATGGTTTAATCCGTGGTCCGAGATCTCAGCGCTTATACGGACTACGATTTACTCTACGAGTAACGAGTATAACAAGAGAGAACGTTATAGTCGGGTGCCTCGAGTATCAGATACGCAATACTCAGGTAAAGGGAGTGCGAGGGACATAGGGCTATGAAACTTTAATTCCTCATAACTTTTTAATGTATGATCAGATTTAAAAAATGTATGGAATATTTATAATCAAAACAAAATCTCATTTTAACTTTTTTAAAGACTTTAAAAATGTATGTGATTGTGGGCGTTAGATAAGTATGAAGATAAATGTCCCCGCGATTTTATGATAATATTAGTTATAATTATAGGAATTTAATCATTTCCTGGGAGCACTCACTCGATAACGCTTGCTTTCCCCAGCCGGAGGTGATGCACTGCTCAGAAGCCTTTGGGTCCTCATCACTAATGCAGATGGGCTGAATGTGGGTGGCAAACTCCAAGCGCCTCTCGAGTCGGATAATTGCAATATCGTGAGCGTTGGTCGACGAATCGTATGCAGGGTGCACGTCAATGCTTTTAACGCCAGTCAGCTGGAATGGCAGTGGCTCGTTTGTGCTGCCCAATTCCCACTCACCGGTCTTAACGCGAATGTCGGTCACCGGCAGTCTACGAAAGTTTGATTTATTCCGCGTTAAAGTTAAGCGATGGCTGATAACTCACCCATTTACGCAGCTGGCGGACGTTAAAACAAACTCGTCTCCAATAATGGCTCCCCCGCAAATAAGAGTCTTGCTTGACTCGCGTAGTATCATGGCCTGCCAGGAGATCTCAGCAAAGTTCGCGTCCAGATCCTTGACTCCCGTCGGCTTCGTCCTGGAAAAGAAAAGGATTTTTTTGATCGTTGCTCAGGGAATATAACATGCCTCCCTACCTCTTGTTCCTTGTCGCACAAACTCCTGCCAAGTTTACGGGCCAAGGGTCAACATAGTTTGGGTCACGGCAGCACTTGCCGGGGGCTCCGTTTTCGTCCTGAAGGCAGTCGGTAAGAGGTACTCTGAATGCTGCCTCCAAGGGTGTCAACTCCACAACGGACTCGGAGAGCACTCCAATGGCATTGCAGAAGTTCTCCGAGGTGCAAACGAGGGCGGATGCGCACTTGGCGAAGTGTTTCGGCACATCTGGCCGGGATGAGGGGAAGATCTGGGGAGACAGCTGATCCTCGCCACGGTATATCGGCTTCTCGTTCGAGGGCTGCGGAACACGGTCAGGCTCGAACCGCGGGATCTCGTTGGAGGAAATAGGTGGTAGGTACTCGTTGGTGGGACTGCGATTCGCTTGGGGTCGTGGCTGCGGCTTTTGGGTGGTGGGAGGTTGTTGGTATACGGGTCGCCGAGTCGTCTGTTCATAACGGCGGGTTGTCGAAGGTGGCAGATACTCATTAGTAGGCCGGGGAGCTGGCACCATTGTCGTGGGCTGCGTTCGGTACGCCGGTGGTGTGGTGCGTATTGCGGGAATTGTAGGGTTCGTCGGCAGCGGGAAGGTCTTGTTTGGCAGGTTAAAAATATATCCATCTTCGGTCAGCGTGGTCGAAGGCATACGGCAGCAGATATCTGGCGCAGAGCAGCGAGTGTACTGTAAAAAGAAGCGAGTGCAGGCCAAACGGTTTTCTATAAGACACGTTACACAACTTTTCGACAAGTGACCAGCTACTGCTACGTGACTGGTCATAAGTTGTGCGGTCAAGTGCTCTAAGGGATGGGGCAACTCGACTGGCAATGCGCTACTTGTTCATTAAATCGCCCAGCGCGTGTAACCGAGAAATGTTGCAGTTTCATGGTCTAATACAACACACCTTTTGCGGACTGTAAAACCCGTCTCTCTGCTAATCCTCTCAAATATAATAATATAAATTATATGCTGTCAAGTTTGACGGTCAAGAGATTGTTAATTGAAAGCGATTATTCTCGACGAAAGTGTCCCGGGACTGTTCACGGGACTATTAGCAAGTTAGCAGTACACATACATACATATTGTATATGAGCTAAAATCTCCATGTTCCAAAGGTAAAATTTGTGTCGACCTTTTCCTTTCTACAACGACAAAATAAGAGTTGCTATAAAAATACTTATAGCCTTTTTATGCGCTGTCAAAAAATAGGACTTTTAAAAAATGCGATGGCTAGCCCGCGTGCTAAATATCCTCGGTGGACAGCGAAGTAAGAATTTATGTAACCATGGAGGACCAATATATAACATTAAAAGGCAAATCTGAATAAATCGTCCAACGAGGATCATTACCATTCACCTATTTTATGGTCTTGGTTGTGACGCCAATTACGAACATTTCTACTCAATCCAGACAATACCATTGCATACACATCTCAACGATAGGCGACATTTATGATTCGCTCGATTTTTATACCCGTTACTCGTAGAGTAAAAGGGTATATTGTATTCGTGCAAAAGTATGTAACAGGGAGAAGGAAGCTTTTCCGACCCTATAAAGTATATATATTCTTGATCAGGATCACTAGCCGAGTCGAACTAGCCATGTCCGTCTGTCCGTCTGTCCGTCCGTATGAACGCTGAGATCTCGGAAACTATAAAAGCTAGAGGATTGGCATTTTGCATGCATATTCTTGGAGTTCCTACGCAGCGCAAGTTTATTTCAAAATGGTGCCACGCCCCCTCTAACGCCCTCAATCGCCCTACACCATTTTTTGAAAGGTGTCTGGCGCCCACACCATTAAAGATTTTGGAAAACTAAAAATGCAGTTTTATTGTGACTATCAATACCTATCGAAATGTAGAAGAAATTTTTCAAATCGGACCATTCGTTAAAAAGTTATGCCTGATCAAAGATTTTATATATCTATCTCCCTCGCACTCCCTTAGCTGAGTAACGGGTATCTGATAGTCGGGGCACCCGACTATAGCGTTCTCTCTTGTTTTTACATTTTTCTTGCCAGCGGCTCATTTTTTTAATTCATATTTTCTTTGGTTTTATATTTACAAAATACCAAAATACAAAATCCTCGTTGTGCCGCGATTTCTTTAGATTCACATGATAAAACCATTTGTTGTTCATCCATGAGCAGACACATTCTTAAGGAAGAACACCATGGCAGACCGCGCTTTTATTTTTCATGTAAATTTTTAAAAATTCAGGGTCCGTCGAGGATAATTTTTCCGCGAAAGTCTGGGGTGACGATTTTTAATATGGCTTCAAAACTGTGCGCGCCACAGCTTTTTGCGCTTTTTCGGAGTTTCAGCGGGCATGGCATATTGTCATGATCAACTTGCGCTGAACGGGAAGTTAAGGAATCTAAATACAAAACCGCAACTCTCTAGCTCTTAGAGTTTCTGAGATCTCAGCGTTCACACGGACAGACAGACAGACATGGCTAGATCGACTCGGCTAGTGATCCTGATCAAGACTAAATATACTTCATAGGGTCGGAAGCGTTTCCATAAAAATTATGCAGAATGTCTGCCATTCCTTGGATTTTTTAAGGTAAATTAAAAAACGATTCAAATTTTTTAAAAAAAATTGGATCAAGAGGTATCAAGTCTGACAACACCATTTAAAAAGGATTTTTAAAAATGTTAAAAATGTCCCCACAGTCATGAATTTAATATCCTAGATGGACAGCGATTCCCTAGAAATTGCTTTGACCATGGTTGGCCACAAATAAATTAATTATGTGATTCCAAGGAAATCGCGGTCCAACGAGGACTATTTATTTTGGAATTCAACGGTACTAAACATTCTTATTAAACTGAGGCATAACATTATAAAAGAACAATCAAAACAACTCACTATCACAAAAACAAAGCTTAGCAACGCGCTGAAGAGCGAAGAAGCAGAAGAGTTTTTTTGAGAGCGAACAGCTGCTAACACAAACAAAAACAAAAATCTGGAGAGAGACTCAACAAAAGAAACACGAAAATCTGAGACAGGAACGAAAGTCTAAGGTTTATGGCAACAACAACGGAACGAAATGGTTCGTAAACAGAACAAACACTGAGTTCCCGCCAGACGTGGAAGCACTCTTAGGAAAAGGTCCAAAGTTCGCACTCCCTATAACAGCAAAGAAATTCCCGCTCTTAAAATGCATAGCTGACGGAGAGGAACTTGTGCAAAGCAACAACGAAAAAGAGACACAAGAGGCAGCCAGAACAAAATATTCTCTTCTCTTAAGTGACGCTTTGACGAGACACAGGTTGACAGCAAGGGACCATGTCATATTAGACACAGTGGGACAAACCCAAGATTTCTTACGAAAAAATAGGGACATAATAATTTTGAACGCAGACAAAGGAAACGTGACTGTCGCCATGAAAAAAGAGGACTATAAACACAGAATGACATCCTTGTTGGAGGATATAGGTATTTACCGAAAACTACGACAGGATCCCACACTAAAATTACAAAGTAAAAACAATCAATTGGTAGAACAATTAAGTAAATTAGAAATTATAACTAATAGGGAAAAATATAAGCTCACAACACACACAGCCTTACCCCCTAGAATCTATGGAGTACCAAAAATCCACAAACCTGACATGCCTCTGAGACCAATTTGCTCGATGATAAATTCGCCTAGCTATAATCTCTGTAAATTCATGTCCAACATTTTAAAAAACTTGACAACAAAATCTTCGTTCAACGTTAAAAGTGCAATAGAGTTTAAAGTCAAAGTCAATGATACGTATATATGTGACGATGAATGTCTTGTATCGTTTGATGTTGTATCGTTGTTTCCTAGTATACCCACCGACTTAGCCATACAGGTAATACAATCAAAATGGAAAATGATTGAAGAATTCACTAGCATACCAAAGAAATTGTTTGTAGAAATATTACGGTTCTGCATAACGGAAAACAGGTACTTCAGATATGAAGACAACATTTACACACAACTTAAAGGACTACCGATGGGATCCCCGGTATCACCAATTATAGCGGACATCATAATGGAAGAAGTACTTGCCAGAGTTTAAAACACGAGGCTACTTAGCAAATATGTGGACGATTTATTTGCTATAGTGAAGAAAGAGGACGTCCAAAAAACATTGGACACATTAAACTCATATCACAAGGACATAAAATTCACAATGGAAATGGAAGTAGAGGATAAATTACCGTTTTTAGACTCATTGGTATGCAAAGTGAATAATACGATAAAATTAGATTGGTACCAAAAACCAACATCATCAGGCAGAATAATTAATTACCACTCCAAGCACCCCCGTAACATGATTATAAACACAGCAAAAAATCAAATTAGAAGAATTTTAGACACCAGCGACGAAGTATTCCACGAGAAAAACAGGATGCGAATTTGGACAATCCTTAAAAACAATGACTTCCCAAACGCAATAATACATAAAATGACACAAGCATATTACGAGGAAGAGAATAACAAAATAGATATAGACAAACCTAGAACTTACAAATCTGTGATATATGTACCTGGATTCTCCGACAGACTAAAATCGTCGAACAAATATGACAAAGAAAACATCAGAATAGCACACAAACCAGCCCAAACAACGAATATTTTCTTCTCTAACATGAAAAACAAAATAGACAAATTAGACAAAAATAATTTGATTTACAAGATTCCTTGTGCAGGAGACAAAAATACAAACTGTGATAAAGTATATGTTGGCACGACGAAATGTAAATTAAAAACGAGAATCTCTGGACATCGATCGGACATGAACAAAATACACGAAATAAATAGCCAAAAAACAGCACTCGCGACACACTGTAAAAGTACCGGTCACAGGCCAGACTTCAATGCAGTGAGTATATTACAACAAGAAGAGCATTACAACAAACGACTCACAATAGAAATGCTTCACATTATAAACACACCTACAAACATTAGGCTCAACTTTAAAACAGACACAGACAATTGCGGACATATATACAGACACTTGTTAGAAAAGAACAAAATCAGTTTAAAACTCCACGGCGGACAGAACGGACGTCGTGCGCTTTGATTTAAAAGCATTGTAGGTATAAACAAGGTTTAAAATGTTTTTCATGTCATTAAACGTAATTATTGTTAATATATGTAGCCCCTGAAGACGATCTCCGGAGGAGATCGAAATATATTGGGAAAAAACGCAAAAATAAAAGCACCCAGACCTCGAGCCAGCCAAACCAATTGTTTGGTATTGTTACACTTAAATGCACATCAAAATATATGTCTTCTTTAGTTTAAAGTTCCGTTACAAAAAATAAATTAATTTAAGTGTGGGGTTATAAAAATAATGAGTTGCACTTGTCAAATGTTTGGACTGCCTAATAAACCACAATTTTTGCTGTAACACATTCGGGGTATTCCCCAAATTGTGGAATTGCTGAATTGTTAAATTTTTTCCAGCGTTATTCAGCTGTCCCATACAAAGTCAACTTTCAGTAATTCAACAAACTCAAGGCGGTCGAAAATTTTGTTGAATCGTTGAAAACCAGAGTTGTCACCTTTTTTTTTGTTTTGGCAATTCTGTAATATTTTAGTATTACCTGTACGCATTATTTACTTTAAAATCAAATTAGAAAGCATATTACCTTGGTAACAATTTAAGACAGTAACTAACGAAAAGAAATCCAATTTTACATGTTTTAAGTTTCGTAAACTTGTCAACCAATAACAGCTGTTTGAAAATTCAAAAGAAACCATTTAGGGTCGTTCCCTAACTTGATGAAATTTTTTGCTAAAGTTTCAACAATTCAGCAATTCAACAGTTTAGGGAATACCATGAGTAAAATCATTACCTACAATTCCTGGTGCCAACCCTTTTTTTTTGTTTTTCTCAAAAAATGTGGTCTTTAAATTATGTTTTAGGTGGCCGGTGTTCCAGAGAATACCCCATATAGATACATACATACATATATCTTTAAGGGTCTAGTTAATAAATACAAAA
The DNA here is from genome assembly GCA_035046095.1 of Drosophila pseudotakahashii. Taxonomy (NCBI): domain Eukaryota; kingdom Metazoa; phylum Arthropoda; class Insecta; order Diptera; family Drosophilidae; genus Drosophila; species Drosophila pseudotakahashii. The sequence goes on along the minus strand of JAWNOE010000055.1, from coordinate 746,138 downwards.
GGCAAATAAAATGTTTTCAGCTGCTGAAGTTTAACGCCTCAGACTAGTTTACAACGCTTTTTGTAGATATCAAAGAATAACTTACGCAGGCAGAGCTATAATCATTAGCACTAGCGGCCAGAAAATAACAGAGGCCACTGAAACCCGGACCAACTCGTGATTGACAACTTTTTAATATGAAAATATTCGTGATTACGTTTGAAAAGTGGACCCAAATTGGGACTCCCAATTCCTTATTGTCATTCATGGAAATTAATATTATTCCTCGTCCGCAGCGTTTGTCCTTGTGATCGAGTGGCGACAGCCACATTAAATTTCTTAACATTGCCATTAGGCAGAATTGGAGACCATCGGGCACAATTTGTATAAATTAAAATGTTATCTTAGAGCCAACGCACGAATAAAATTATGTAATAAATGTTATTATTAAGGGTGGGCTACAAGAAAGCCGAACGAAGAACGGCATACAATGTATTATTTTGATGAAAGGCATGATTCTCTGAGCTGGCGAAATCCCTGAAAAAACACCAGTACTCGCCCCTGAACGGTGATTACTTGGAGTAGCCAATGGCCATTGCTTATGATCAATCATCTTACGTCAAGATAACAACTTCGACAACAAAAACCTCAAGCTACTTGTGTACCAGCGACAGCTAAAATATGTAATCACCAGCCACAAGCGCGCGGGGAGACCCCAAAATGCTTTTAATAAATGTTGCTGGTGGCCATTCGAGACAAGTTGTCAATTTTTGTTGTTGTTAATCTCCCATAGATTGTCTGGCGCAATTTGTTAATAATGTTGCAATATATATTATATATATATTATACAAATGTATATTGTAGAGCCATTACCAAGTTCAGTGAAGTCAGCTGAAAAGCAGAAGCGAAGACTTCAGTGATAGGCCATCACATCCACTTAAATGACACGCACATGCATACATATGTACATAAACCCATGGGCACGGGCTGCCCAAGTTGTTTTCATGGCTTGGGGAAAGGTCAAGCCGTGACGACATCTGCCGCTGCGAAATTTATGACACTAATGCTTTAATGCAAACACAGAACTATTTTTATGGCTGCATTAATGCGCCACACTAAAATCTCTAGTCTTACTCCTACCCTCTTTTTGCATACATTTTATAAAGTTTTTGATTTCGCCGTTTTACGAGTGGTTATCTTAAGTCCGGGTTAAGTTTATTCGAGCCGGGCCGCAGGGGAGTAGAAACTTCTAAAAGCTGTGTTTGGCCCTGAAGTTCAGGTCGTCAGCCAGTTGTGACACAAGTTTGGCGTTTTAGCCTTTGTTTATGCTACTTGCAATAATTTTATGCATAGACTTCAGAAGCATTGTATTAAACCAAATTTATACCATCGAATTAGATGACAAAATGCAACCAATATAGACGGAGCTTTACACAAAAACTAATTAATTAAAAGCTAATTCAAGTCGGCAAAGTGTCATCGTAAGCAGCGCAAAACTCAAATTCGGCGACAATGACAATGTATCGACTTGTGACGATCGCTATGGCTTGACGGCAGACGAATTCAATAAAACCATAACAATAATAATGATCATAAAATACGAATTAAGCGTCAAAGATCCACCAACAAAGCGCATAAGCAATGTGCTGCCAACGACTTTCCACTAACCATAGGAGCACGCGGGCAAACTGAAGGAGATTCCAAGCACGACCTAGACCTTGAGTTCACCGCTTGAGTTTCCCCGCCTGCAGTATGCTAAGCGTTCGATATGCTCTGTTTGCTTCTTAGACTTTGTTGGCCTACGTGTTTTACAGTTTCGCCCTGTTGTAGCTCTCGCACTGTCAAAACGGAATAAAGCCCACTAAAACTTCGAACTTAATTAAAATCGAATTAGTTGTATTCCGGTTGTTTCCACACCAAATTCTTCTACGCTTTCCATAAATGACCATACGCTTGACCAAAAAATATAATACTCTCGGCAAGGGTATAACAAATCAGAAATGGGTACATACTTCAAAACACACAAAAAACAACAATTGTAATATTTTTTGTATATAAGCCAAAAATCCATAAAATACGTATGGAAATCCTTTTCCCCGATTCCAAAAAAATCAGATGTCTCTCTGTATAAAACAACTACACATATAGGCATTTTCAGGATGTTTTTTGCGTTTAACTTTAAAAATAAGAAAGACGGAGTATATATTTTGTACTTTTTATACCCGTTACTCGTAGAGTGAAAGGGTATATTGTATTCGTGCAAAAGTATGTAACAGCTAGAAGGAAGCATTTCCGACCCTATAATGTATATATATTCTTGATTGATCAGGATCACTAGCCGAGTCGATCTAGCCATGTCCGTCTGTCCGTCTGTCTGTCTTTATGAACGCTGAGATGTCGAAAACTACAAAAGTTAGAAAGTTGGGATTATCCACACATATTGTTGGGCTTCCTACGCAGCGCAAGTTTATTTCAGCCGGGCGCCACGCCCCCTCAAACGCCCACAATCGCCCGCAAACGATTTTAAAATGTGTCTGGCGGCCACATTTTAAAAGATTTCGCAGAAGTATAAATGCAATTTTTTTGTGTTTAGTTATACCTATCGAAATGTAGAAGAAATTTTCAAATCGGAACTTTCGTTAAAAAGTTGTCCTCGATCAAAGTTTTATATATACATCTCCCTCGCACTCCCTTTAGCTGAGTAACGGCACCCGACTATAGCGTTCTCTCTTGTTATTTCTTAGAATTGGCTGGACAGATACCCTTCATTTTTTCACCATAACTACAAGGGCGTCTGATCTAAAAACCAAAGAAATAACCAGAGAGAACGCTATAGTCGAGTTCTCAGAATTACCGCAAGCCATAAATGTGGGCGTGGCAAATTTTTTGTAAGAACACTCGATAGTTAATGAAGAACAAATACAGTTAAAGTCTAATATAGAAATCAACGAAACTAATATTTCGTTCCTAGCTCTTAACACGTGAAAGGCAATTGGGGACAAATCTTAGAAAAAAAAATCTTTTAAAGACTAAAAAGGTAAAACATTAGAAGCCAGGTTCAGGCCAGATGTGTGTGTCCCTCGTGTACCATTTTTCACCAAAAAAGTTTATTTTAAATTTTTTTTAAATTCTATAAAAAATAAGTAACGTGCTTAAAGAAACATGGTAAGAGGTTTACAACATTAGTAATTAAATTATTAACAAATTAAAAAAAGAATCAGCTTAATTTGACAGTCAGAAAAAAATTATTAATTTTTTCCCGAAACAACACATTTTGTGTAAGTTGGGACACTTTGAGCGTGTTTGAGCTTAGGCAGTAAATATCTTTGAAATTAGGGAAAATGTGATCGTTTAAAGTGCCTTTTGGTTTTAATTGTTATTTGGTCTAAATTCTTTAAAAGTGGACGGGAAATTAAATTGATTAAAATAACATAAGTAAATAGTTTCTAATAATATTATTGACTTTTAAAAGTGTCCCAACTTACAGACCTCTTTTTCAACATGTAGTTTTTTGGTGCTGATCAAGAATATATATACTTTATGTGGTCGGAAACGTCTCCTTCGCTGCGTTGCAAACATCTGACTGAAATTATAATACCTCTGCAAGGGTTCGGCTATATTATACAGCTGCCATAGGAAGAATCAAAAAACGAATGCTAAAATAATACAAAAGCAGCTAAAATTTTAATTGTTCTAACATATACGCAAGTTAATCTAAGCTTAGCTTTCGTTCTTGTTTTTGTTGTTTTTGCCTAAGAAAAAACTCTCAAACTTAAAGATTTCTAGATTAAGTAGGTTCAGACAGTGGGCAATTTCATTACAAACATTTCTGTAAAAGCAGCATGATGATCGAATCATTACTTTTTGAGATACACGAGCCGCAGCTGAGGAAAGCATGGTTTCGAGAAAAACGCATTTTAAAAAATAAAGTCTATCTACTGCACAAGAAAAGTAGGTTCCGTCATCCTGGTATAAGTGCCAAAATAGTTTTGATTTTTGACAATTTAAAATGAACATTTTAGGTAAAAATCATTATAATTTTAAACGAGGATGGAAGCTAACTTCGGATAGCCGAAGTTAAAATACCCAAGCAGATTACACTAAAGGAAAAATTTGACTAGAATAGCAACATGAATTAATAAACAACAGAATATTTTATAATTAAAAAAAAATGAAATGTTTAAGTTTTTCACCCTATTGTTCCTATGGGAGCTATAAGATATAGACGTCCGATCGGCAAGCGCTTTTACCCTGATCAATAGCTTTTACACTGCGCGAAATATCTTCATTTTTTGAAAGCTGTATCCGTTTTGATTTTTGACAATTTAAAATGAACATTTTAAGTAAAAATAATTTTAATTTTAAACGGTGACGGAAGCTAACTTCGGATAGCCGAAAATAGAAAACCCAAGCAGATTACACTAAAGGAAAAATTTGACTAGAATAGCAACATGAATTAATAAACAACAGAATATTTTATAATTGAAAAAAATAAAATGTTGAAGTTTTTCCCCCTATTGTTCCTATGGGAGCTATAAGATAAAGACGTCCCGCCGATGTCAATCGCGTACACATGTTTTAGGACGACTTTGAAAGTTTCAGATCACAAGCTTTTAAACTTAGCTCGCACACGGTATTGAAACAGACATACAGACGGACAGACGAACATGGCTATATCTACTCCCTTATTGATCCCGGCCATGAATATATACACTACTGTGGGCAAAAAGAAAGGTGAATTTGTTAGTAAAATTCGCGGGCTTAACATTGCGGACTAGTTCTTTTTTTCTTGAGTTGGTAGGACTGTTAAATACATCTGGGGGTAATTTCATGTCAAAGTCAGTATCAGTACTATATTTACGCTTGTGTTTACCAATCGAGCAAGGGGGCATTTTTTGATTTTTAAATGACTGATGGCAGAGAAGTGCCATCAAATTTAGTTTGCCAAATGAAATTTCGGCTGCTGAGGATGTTGCGGAAGGTCTTTGGTAATTCTACTAAGTGCAAGAAAAATTTTTATAAGTGGTACAAAGACTTCAAAGAGGATCTGGAACGTGTTGATAACTTGGAGCGCTCCGGACGACCATCGACTTCAATAGATGACCAACACGTCAATTAATTAAAGGAATTAGTGCTCAAAAATCGTCGGTATACCAGTAAGGTATTATTTGGCATGTTTCGAGGATTTGAAAAATAAAGTTGGCATAAGTGTATTTTATGTGAAGGGATTACTTTTAAGGGGATCAAATTATTTAAGGGAATAAATAAAGATTTTTAATTTTACAAACAAATTCCCATTACTTTTTAGCCACAGTAGTACTTCATGGGGTCGAAAACGTCTCCTTCACGATGTTACAAACTTCTGTCCTAAATTATAATACCCTCTGCAAGGATATAATAAAAACAAGAGAGAACGCTATAGTCGGGTGCCCCGACTATCAGATACCCGTTACTCAGCCAAAGTGAGTTGTGGGCGTTAGAGGGGGCGTGGCCCCCGGCTGAAACAAACTTGCGCTGCGTAGGAAGCCAAAGAATATGTGTGGGTAATCCCAATTCAATCCGGACGGACAGACGGACAGACGGACATGGCTAGATCGACTCGGCTAGTGACCCTGATCAAGAATATATATACTTTATAGGGTCGGAAACGCTTCCTTCAACCTGTTACCTTTTACTCTACGAGTATCGGGTATAAATACCAGAAGTGTCCATCAGTTTTTACAACTTTGCTCACTAGAGCTGACTTATGTCTGTCCTGCTCGCACTTATGTAAAATCAAATAGTCTAAAAAAAATTAATCTAATGAAAGAGCCGAACAATATAATCAGCCATTTTACATGAAAAATGGTGATGATTTTAACATTTTATAAAAAACCATGAAGAATTCATCACAATTTTCATCAATAAATGAACTCATGGGGTATTTAAATAGGTTGATTTTATAAAAGGTTAAGATTAGCAATGATTTTTCCTTACGGCTTTCTAAGCCATGCCACAATAAAGATACATGTGTACATTAAACTGGGTCGATTTGTAGGGGCCAAAAAAAAGTGATAAATCGTAGGGGGGAAAAGTGTTCTATGGACAATTCTAAGCAACATTGCCAAAGAAACTATTCCTTGAAAACCACGTTTAACCCTCCGCATTTGCAAAAGAAAAAAACCCTGTATTTGATGAAAAATATCACGTCAAAGAAGTATCAATTTTAAATTCCCCCTTCGTTAAAAATGTTTTCTTCTCTTTAAAGCATTTTTTCTATACTGTTACTTGGAATATCAGTAAAGGCTACTATGATATTTGTTTCAAAAATAAAATTAAATACCAGTATTGTTCTTTTGTAAATGCGGAGGGTCAAACATGGCTTTAGGCATATAGTTGCTTGGACAATATGGCTTAGAATGACCCAAATATTGTTTTCCTCCCAAACGATTTGTAAATTTTTTCGCGTCTATACAAATGTTCCAAATTCAAGGCTACTCAGATATTTTACATAAAAAAACCAGTATTTTTCTCTTGCAAATGCAGAGGGTCAAACGTGATATTGAAAGGAGGAATGAAATTACTATATATTTTGAATGACTGTTTTGAACAGTTCAAGTTGTAGGGGAACTTTCGTTTTAAAGCCGCTAATATCCAATTTAGTTAGTCAATGACAAAAGCAAAGTATTTCTGCTCTATTTTGATAAAAATTTAAATTCAGAAAAGTCCTTACTTCTTTAGGAACCAGTGCAAACAATAGGCCTGTAATCAATTTGAGGTTATGGTGTAAAATCAAATTACAGAAAAAGTGGCAATAAGTGGCGATTCTGACAATATACATTTTAACAACAATTTAATGATCTACAAATAAAAAATAGGATTCAGAAGTATATTCCGCTGGACTCATTTTGTTTCTCCATTTAAAATTTAGTTTTCTAACAAAAATGTAGGTGTAATACCAATTTAACACTCATTTATAAATAAAACCCGTTTGATTTTACCTTTTAAGCACACAAACACTGTACTAAGTCTAAGCATAATTCTTTTAATCCAATCCATAAAAATTACTAAGATTGCTTTAACACTCAAATTTAAAGCACATAAAAACTGCAAGCAAAATGTCGAAATTCATCAGCCGGAGAATTGCATTTGGAACAGCTGATTCAACAGCTGCTCTGTTAACAGAGGAGCCCTCTATCGGATTTTTCTAAACGTAACATTGTTAAATGGTCTTTTGTTAACACATCCAAAAACACCATTTTTTGATTAAACGACTTTTCAAAAATGGGTTTTGGCCAACATATGTATGTATGTACATTGTATTCTATGGACAATTCTAATGAAACTATGCCTTGAATATCACGTTTGACCCTCCGCATTTGCAAGAGAAAAATACTGGTTTTTTGAAACATTTGTATGGAAGCGAAAAAATTTACAAAGGAAAACAATCTTTGGGTCATTCTAAGCCATATTGTCCAAGCAACCTAAAGCCATGTTTGACCCTCCGCATTTACAAAAGAACAATACTGGTATTTAATTTTATTTTTGAAACAAATATCATAGTAGCCCTTACTGATATTCCAAGTAACAGTATAGAAAAAATGCTTTAAAGAGAAGAAAACATTTTTAACGAAGGGGGGATTTAAAATTGATAATTCTTTGACGTGATATTTTTCATCAAATACAGGATTTTTATACCCGTTACTCGTAGAGTAAAAGGGTATATTGTATTCGTGCAAAAGTATGTAACAGGGAGAAGGAAGCTTTTCCGACCCTATAAAGTATATATATTCTTGATCAGGACCACTAGCCGAGTCGAACTAGCCATGTCCGTCTGTCCGTCTGTCTGTCCGTCCGTATGAACGCTGAGATCTCGGAAACTATAAAAGCTAGAGGATTGGCATTTTGCATGCATATTCTTAGAGTTCCTACGCAGCGCAAGTTTATTTCAAAAAGGTGCCACGCCCCCTCTAACCGCCCCCTCATTTTTTGAAAGGTGTCTGGCGCCCACAACTTTAAAGATTTTGGATATGTAAAAATGCAGTTTTATTGTGATTATCAAAACCTATCGAAATGTAGAAGAAATTTTTTAAATCGGACCATTCGTTAAAAAGTTATGACCGATCAAAGTTTTAATATATCCATCTCCCTCGCACTCCCTTAGCTGAGTAACGGGTATCTGATAGTCGGGGCACCCGACTATAGCGTTCTCTCTTGTTTTCTTTTGCAAATGCGGAGGGTCAAACGTAGTTTTCAAGGAATAGTTTCTTTGGCAATGTTGCTTAGAATTGTCCATAGAACACGATCGCCCCCTACGATTTATCACTTTTTTTTGGCCCATACAAATCGACCCAGTCGATAGTTGTCGGAAAAAAATGGTTACTGGTTAAATTTTACGTCAATATCTTTTGAATTGACCGAGTTATTAATATTGGTCAACAAAACTGGTCAAATGCCCCATAGTGTAATGTTTTCATTCTTCGGTGTATCAGTTCTTCCGTCTGGGAACCGTCCACTTTGCTATATGTGGATGTATGTACATTCATGGATGCCCCTGAATTCCTCGCATTTTTTTGCTATACTATCAAGCCATTTAACATTCTTGCATTCTTGTACTTCCCTTGTTCATCGTCGACTGGGACATTCTGCTCTTATCTTAAATATGTAATATAGTTGTTGATCTGCCAGTAGTTTTTGCATGCCTCGCAATTAACGTAAATGCCTGCAAAACCTAAAAAGTCGAGCCTTAATGGTGTCCCTAAGCGACATCATTCAGTAAAATAAGGGCCAATGACCATGAGGATGGTAGGTCAGTTACAATTATTTACGCCACGAGAGATGGAGTGGTTTTTGTAGTAGGGTGCTTAGTTTTTCTGAATAGATATGTAGATCTAGTGGGGGCATTACAAAAAACAAATATTTATGACAGTTCTTCTGATGCCTACATACATGGATGGCAGCGATGATAATGTCGAATCTCGACCTGCAGCTGTAACCGTCTGCACTAAAACATATGTATTTTACTTGCGGAGCTCATTTTTTAAGACGTTGCATTACAGAAACAACGTACGCAACTGACCCGTTTTTCCGGCCATAGCATGTAAGCAAATTATGCAATTGCACTGGCCTGGTGAAAATCTGAGATCTCTCTCAGTCGCATGCCTTGTCGTCTCTCTCAGTCTTGTCCTCTATCATCACACGCGGAGCTGAGCCGATGAACCGATTTACCCTACTCTTTGCTTATTTATAAACATATGCATGTACATAAGTATGTATGTACATATAAATGCATATGTATATGTATACGCCCAGCACATATTTTTACTCGGTGTGGCCGTAATTTAACACTTTTTTGACTTGTATGCCTGTATGTAATGCATTACTTGTACATACATAGGCGCAACCGCATTCCAGTTTGATTGCTGCCTGGTCGCTACCACTGCCAGAGTTTTTGGAATGCACTCTTCGCCCTGAGGCAATGTCATTGCCGAATGGGACTTGCAAAAAAAAATACGCTTTAAGAATTGTGCACTTGCACAACTTTACCTGCCAACTTTTGGCCTGCAAACCATTTTGTTTTGGCCTCTTCGTTTCTTAGAATTCCATGCTAAAAAGCTGAGCAGCCAATAAATCTAATTGTGTGCTAATAAGGTTTCGCCTTTTGTATTTTGTTATTTTTTTTTTGTGGGTTTCTTTTGCTCTATCGAAGTTGTGAAATGAGCGCTGCGCTCGAGTCTGATTCCGGTTGCATCTGCTGAAGTCGCTTTGTTTGGCATGTATGTACATATGTATGTCTCGTCGCTGGTACAACATTAAAGCAGCGCGGCTAGATTGCTATAGGTATTATGCTACACAATCATGAATGGGAAAACCCTTTGTACAAATAAAGCCGAGTTGGTGTTCCCCTCTAGATTACTCAACCTTTTTTGGTGGCAAAAAGTTTTCTGACCTCCGGCAGTCACAAGTAAAACTTACTTCTTGCTTCTTTACGTAGTTTACGGCACTTATTTCACCGTTGCGACAGTTTTCCGGGGCCACACAGTCCGAGTCGCGAGGACATGATGCAAACGGCACGGGACTAGCTGTTGTTATGGTGGGTGGCGCCTTGTATGTGCAGCAGATATCGGTTTCCGGCTCACAGTTCTGAAAATGGAAAAGGAAATCCGTCAAGGAATGATGACATTTTTTACCCTATGAACAAATCGCAATTGGGGCCTTTTTTTAAAAAGATTTCAAAATGTTTAACACCCAGGTCGCCAGCTTTAAATTTGCTGTTGGCATGGCGATTTGTATTGTCGCAACTCCTGCAGGTGTTTTTTTGTATTTTTTAGGTTTTTCCTTGCATTATTAATTTGTTATTGGCACACCGGATCTGAACAAACACAGACAAAGATTAAATTTGTTATTCCTTGCGCCGCGGTTAAAGGCGTGAGTACTAGGCTTCAAAATTAAAATTTCAAAAAATCTACGTACATATGTATGTAATTTAAGCTGAATTGCGCCTATAGGAAAGGTCATAATTGTATGCATTAGACATTTCAGACTGATACGTTTTCGATTACAAATTTAAAGTTTATGGTTGAGTTTTTCAGTAAAAGTCTTTTCAAAAGAGGTACTTAGGGCCGTTTTCTCGTCCGCATGTTAAATTTAAGTAGAAATAAAACCCCGAAAACGTATGGGAATTAACAGGTTAAAGCGTACTTTAACTTTAACATGCGGACGAGAAAACGGCCCTTAGACTTTTATTTTCAGTCAATGGATAACTGTTCTTTTTAGGGCCGGTTTCTCGAGTGCCGGCTAACATTTCTCGATCAGATAACGTCTTGCTAGGGCTGGGATGACCCATTCAATTTTTATCGTCAGTTTGATGTATCAGTTTTTCCCTTATGAAAGTTCAAATGAGTGCAAGCGAGGCAGAAGTAATATGAATTCGCCGTACAATTATTGCTGCTAGCAGCAGAGCAGTCGAGAAAAATTGATTCACGTAGATTAAATATTTGCGCTACACACAATTTCAAGGCATACTATGTTCTGTTAAAATAAAAATTATGCTTAATGTAATTAGAATTTTTTTATTAATGAATAATTATAATAAACAAAAATAAAAATAAAAAATGTAATATTACAATATAATTATTATAACAATTCAATTAAAACAAGAAAGGAAACTAGCTTCGGCCAACCGAAGCTTATATACCCTTGCAGATCATTCCTATTCATTTACAAAAACATTAAATTTAGATTAAAATTTTTTTTTTTATTTGAAACTCTTTCACTGCGTTGCATACTTCTGACTGAAATCATAATATCCTCTGTAAGCAACTGTGTGTCATATAAGTTTTACCTATTTTCACTATTTTATATGATCTTTTACATAATCAATATTATTTTAATCAAAATCCAACAGAACATTTTAAAACATTTTGTGTGTATTATCATTGATCAGAAAGTTGAAAGTTGATATGGCGTACTTGACAACAGTGAAAATAGCCAGCATAAAAGTTCCATTACATCCACAATGGGTCAGATTTCAGTCATCTTGGCCCAAAGGTCACCAATGTTTATCTCTTGCATAGATGTTGTGCTAAAATTCGACCAGCCAAATGCTATTAGCAATGGCCAGTGGCTAGATGCCTAAAGCTGTTGCATTGCTTTGCATTGAACTTTGCCGCTTTAGTCTTGGCAAAACTTTGCAGAAGTTGCTTAATTTTGTTTTCTCACATCGAAATGGTCAGATGGCATTTAGCAACAGAACAATTGCAAATTAATAACTGTGTCCAGAGATCAAAAGCCACATAAGTAGCTTGAGGCGGTATCGCCTTGACGAATGTGTAACTCAAGAATTTAACGATATGTTCCCCATCGCATGAAACTGGCAGAGAGGAACCTCGTGTCATGAAAGAAAAAAAACAACTAGTTCAGACTTCAGAGTTCTTAGAACTGGCATTCCGTATATCACTCAACCTCTGAATATTACAAATTAAAATGTCTAAGACATCTTATTTATGTTCACTTGAATGTCTTCTCAAGTGAAAAAAGCAAAGTTCGGAAACACATTTGTATACGTCTAAGACTGTTTTGAAGCACGACCTTGACTATTGAAGATCTTTGGCCTAAGCGTGAGTTGAGCATGCTAAATGGGTATTAATAGCACGGATATATTTATGAAGCAATCGTTTCGCGTTTGACACACAGAAGACCTGCTCTCACGGTTTTGGAAAGTACTGAAATCTGGTTTGTGTATCTCTGAATTAGATTCAGTTCTGACAGAGCCCAAAAGTGGCATTATATTTTAAGTGCCTAGCTTATGTATATGTGCTGAAACGACTGAATGAGCTCGGCATATCCGCTTCCACGGTCCCGGAACAGCTACAGTTCGCAATTTGACGGTCAGGTTGATAAACTCATAGGCAGACAGAACAAAAGGGGAAGATTCTCAACACTTTCAGCCTCTGTAGTTGCTTATCTTCCAATCAAATAACCAATTATTCCCATATAAATTGTATATTTGATCACTGAGGCAGTAATACACCCTTTAACATTTTTATACCCGTTACTCGTAGATTAAAAGGGTATATTGTATTAGTGCAAAAGTATGTAAAGCTAGAAGGAAGCATTTCCGACCCTATAAAGTATATATATCACTATGGACGGCAGTCCTCGCTAGTTTAAACGGCTAAATTTCGTAAGCCCATTACTTGCGATATACTTAAGCTACAGACTTGTGCTTTACCTCATATTAAAGGTATTTTGAAGTACAATAAACGCCTTCTCAACACTATTTATGTATATGCAATAGCTAAAGTTATACACAAAACCATTTGTTTTTAAAGGCTATTTTTAACTTTTTTTTATTTTTCTCAAAAACGGCTCTAACGATTTTCTTTAAAACTTTAAACTATATACCCCTTGAGATTCCTTAAATTTTGGTATATAACTCATTATTGTAAAAAGTCAAATTTAAAAGTGATTAAGAAACGAAAATAGCCACTTTTGCCAGCTCATAACAATTAATGCTTCCCAAGCATTACATTTTGTATGTGCGTATCCAAACTGTATTTTAGGGTCATGGAATCATTTCAATTGTTTTAAGGAGTTCCAAATAGGAAACTTTTGTTTTACGACTTTTGGAAAGACCCGCTGCTTTAGCGGGAAAAAGCTAAAAATAGCTCAATTTCGTTAGATCGTAAGTTCTACACTACTAAAGCTACAGACATGTTCTATACCTCGTTTTAAAGTTATTTTGAAATACTTGACCTTTTTAAGTTAATTCGTTTAAATCCAATAGTTTAAGAATTATGGTTAAACCATTTAAATTTAAATGAATATATTAGCTCCTGTGAGAAAAAAGTTCTGAAATCAACATTTGAGACGAAAAATTATTACCCTCGTCATCAAATACACTTTCTAAAATTTTCTCATTCGGCCCGCCCTAGCAAACTATTCGTCTTTTTCGACTTCACTCTTCACAGGCATATTCTATTGCAGCGTGCCGAATGAGAAAATTTTAGAAAATTTAAAGAAAAGCCATATCCCAGAGAAGAAAAGAATGTAATAAAAATCAACTAAGATATAATTTTTTTCCTATTAATTGTCATTAAATTTTCCGACCGTTCCTATGGCAGCTATATGATATAGTCATCCGATTTTTTAAAATTTTATTCGAAATTCAGAAATATTTAAAAAGTAGTATTCCCAAAAGTAGAAGGTCATATTTTATAAAACACCAAAGCTAGAATTTTTTTACGTTTTTTTTTCGATTCTTCCTATGGGAGCTATAAGATATAGTTGTCCGATCCGGTCGGTTCCGACATATAAACTACCTGCAATAGGAAGAAGACTTTTGGGAAAGTTTGAGCCCGATAGCATTAAAACTGAGAGACTAGTTTGCGTAGAAACAGACAGACGGACCGACGGACCGACGGACCGACGGACAGACGGACAGACGGACATGGCTAGATCGACTCATCTTGTCATGCTGATCAACAATATATATACTTTATGGGGTCGGAAACTTGTCCTTCACTGCGTTGCAAACTTCCGACTGAAATCATAATACCCTCTGCAAGGGTATAAAAATAATTTTTTTTTAGGTATTATATTTTTGTGTTTAAAGTTTTAATTGCGGTTTTGGCATTCTTCTTCATCCTATAAAAATAAGTAAATTATCTGGAATTGTCTGTCTCATAACTAACTTATCAGAACCGAAGAGACTTTTTTGTTCCCATCATAACTAATTACTCGATTAAGATCCCACTATGAAACCTGTGGCATAAAATCCGTTAAATTTTGGGCTTTTTGGGGAAAATATATTGGTATTTTTTCAAACTGGCCCTTTGGACGAAATCGCACTTTTAGACTTAAAAAACGCTATCGCTTGGTCATCTATGGTCTAATAAAATCAATTTTTTTTTCTCGTAATCGGCCATGGAAAGACAGATTTTTCTGTTTTTGCACCATGCAAATTGTGTCTTTCGTTCGAAAGATAATATTGATTTTGTGTTTTCTTTCTAACGGGAATATACGGCGAAAGAGTGGTAACTTAGACAAAATAGGTATGAGGTAAAATATTGGAACCAAACGGCTTTCCAATCAATTTGGTGCTGTCCACTTACAAAAAAAAAAAAAATGGGGGTGGCCGGGTTGATATGGAACGTCCCATATATAAATAAACGTCCGAATTTTGTTAAATTTATTTCTAAATTTTGAAATGTTAAAAAAAGCTATATATATCAACAAAGATATACTTTTTTCCTTTTAATTTCCATTTTATTTTTCCGATAGTTCCTATGGGATCTATAAGATATAGTTGTCCGATCCGGCCCATCCCAATGGCTTAAAAACTGAGAGACTAGTTTGCGTAGAAACGGACAGACGGACGGACAGATCGTCTAGAGATGCTGATCAAAAATATATATTCTTTATGGGTTCGGAAACGCCTCCTTTATTGCGTTGCAATCTTCTGTCTGAAATCATTATAGCCTCTGCAAGGGTATACAAATCAAAACGGAAATATTATTTTACGAAACGCTTTGGAATAAAATCCCAAATGTCCTAAATCCTAACTTTTAACCCAAATTGCGTAGCGTATACTAATCCTAAAATTATAATTTAAGCAGAGTATGTTGAACGTGGTGATAACTTATTCGAAATCTTATAATCTTATAAAAAAATAACGATACGGAAATTTTACTATAGTCTCCATATTATATTAAGTGGGTTTTTGTCTCGGTTTCAAGCAATTTGGTTTGGCCTTAATCTAATGTATAACCTTTCTAGAGTAGGTAGGATGTACTTTTTTTATTTGTGTAACTTTGGAGTCGTGCACAGCAAAAAGTTTTCATTTGTTTTAACTGTTCATAATATCTAAATTTATTTGGTTCAATATTATTAAAATGGCTGAAATGATCTGCAAGGGTATATAAGCTTCGGCTGGCCGAAGCTAGCTTCCTTTCTTTTTTTTTACGATTTTTCAAAATGTTGCAATGCATCTTGAAAAACAATTGAATTCTCTATACAAATCAAAAAGAAAAAGTGATCTGTGATGAATGGTTCTAAGAAATAATAATAAAAGTATAATAATAAGTATAACAATAAGAAATAAAAGTATTTTTATACATCTTTGAAAGTATTCTGAAAGCGCCTAAGGGTCTAAGTAGTGTATGTAACAATTAAAATTTTAAGAGCAACCAATTCCTAGAATATTGCAAAAAAAAAATTTTAAGTCCTTAGTTATTTTTTTTTTAGTTTTTAAAAGTGGTCCAAAAAAGTTGGGGTTTTTTTTTATATTATTGGACGTAAAGTAATGTTACACCCTAGATTCTTTTTCTTTTAATTCTTTTTTTTTAAGTTTAGATATATAACTACAAATTCTGAAAAAAAAGCCTGCCCTTTTGCTCCTCTTCTGAGAAAACCGCAGCTTAAGTTAGCAAGAAATGGTTCAATTTGAAACATTGTCAGCCCTGGTTCATCCGCGCGCCGTTACATTAGAAGATATTTGACTTATCTGATGGTATTGACGAAAATAATGATAAATAAATAAACAAATTAAGGTTTTAAATTTAAAAAATTTTTATTTTACTAAAAATATAGACAAGAAATAAATACCAATTTCTACAATATTTTTTTTTTTAAATGTGCTATATTTCCTTAATTGATTCTATGAAACCTATAAGATATCATTGACCGATTAAAAAAAAGGTAAACATAAACTTAAATTGATAAATAATGACCTAATCTCGATTTATGTGATCAAATATTGAAATAGAACCGAGATATTCCCCTTTGTACTAAGCATTTATATGGAAGCTATAAAATGTGATTATACCAGAGCATGTAAAAAACAGTTGACTATTTCTAGCTGTCTCAAAATAACTCTCACTTTGGGACCCTTTGAGCAAATAGTCACATAGAAACTGTTTATTTTGTTTCAAAAGGTTTTCGGTCTTTGCTCAACCAGTAACCGATTTTTTTGTTTCTAAACTGTTTCGGTTGATCAAAGACCGTTTGAACTGAACGGAGAACAAAATCGGTCTTTTGACTTTTTATACCTATGTGTTTAAACTACAGGTATGTTCTATACACCAAAAATTTTGTTTGTTTTTTCTTAATATTTTAAACAAAATTAAATTTTTAAAATTTAATATTTTAAAATAGTTGGATTTTTTATTTTTAAAAAATTTAAACAAAGAGTATTTTGGATTTTATTATTGTCTCTTAAGCTTGAACGCGAAGTACAGAACTTGAGCAGACCAATATTTCCAGTTATACTTTTACCCAATGTAAAATATGAAAAACCGCGAATTCTTCAGAAGATGAAGATGATTTACTCGTATAACACTATCTCTTAGACGCTTTATCAAACAAATAAAAACCGCGAGTTCTTTAGAAGTTGTAGGCCATTGTATATATTTACTCGTATAACGCCATCACTTAGAGGCTTTATATTACAAGACTTAGAACTGCGAATTGTTCAGGAGATGATGGCCATTGTATATATTTACTTGTATAACAGCATCACCTATGGCGCTTTATCATAAAAGTTGAAAAACCGCGAATTCTTTAGAAGATAATGGTAATCAGCACAGGTGCTAATAATTACGTTAATTAGTATATATATGTATTTTTGAATAAATGTTCTAAGGTGTAAGGCAAGGGAAAGGGAGAAGTGTCAAAAAAGACCGTTTTTTACTGAGAATTTTAAAGTTTTGTTCATCTACTAACAGTTTTTTGGGACCGTTTCGTCCAAACGGTCCCAAAAAACGGTTTTTGAAGGACTAAAAAAATTTATTTACAGTTGAGAACGGTCAACCGAAAACCGAAAAAAACTGAAATGAAGGGTTTCGCTCAGACCGAAACCAAATTTTTACGTTTTTTTCGGTTTTGTTCAGACCGAGACAGCAAACGAAAAAACGATCAACTGTTTTTTACATGCTCTGGATTATACCCGTTACTCGTAGAGTAAAAGGGTATATTGTATTCGTGCGTGGTAAATTTAGAACCCTATAAGTAATTTATTTATATTTTTTTCTTAAAAAGACCATTTTTTTTCTTCAAAATTTTCTACAACAAATAAAATTTACCAAAAAAGTCACTTTATGATGTTTTTTTTACATATTTAATTGCCTTTAACAATACCCCATCAAAAGATATTCGCTACAGGGCTCCGCTGATTTAAGGCAGACTTTTGGCTTTTTTGCCCCACTGTGTATCGGAATAAAACTTTTTCAAAAGTTTTCTTTCTATTGCCGGTAGTATATAAGTCGGAAACGGCCGGATCGGACAACTATATACAACTATATAGGATAGATCGGAAAAAAAAAATATTTTGCTTTGTTGTTTTTTTAAATATTAACTTCTACTCTTAGAAATATAATTTTTTAAATATTTCTGACTTTCTAATTGAATTTTAAAGAAATCGAATTCCTATATTATATAGCTGCCATAGGAACGTTAAGAAAATTAAATGGAAATTAAAAGGGAAAAAATTATATCTCTCTGGATTTTTATTATATTTCCTTCTTCTTTGGGAATTGCTTTTATTTAAGAATTTCTTTTATTTAATTATTTCAAAATTTCGAATAAAATGTAAATATAATCGAACAAAAATATAATAATAATAATATGAAATTTAAAAGTTTGTAATTTAATAGGAATGATTTGCAAGGGTATATAAGCTTCGGTTGGCGGAAGCTAGCTTCCTTTCTTGTTTGAATCGGGCTTTTAATCAGTAGCACTCAAATTTTTTGGAAAGTATTAATGGTTTGTATAACTTTTAAACAGTTCGATTTTCTGTTCCAATGTAATTATTGATCCAACACTCAGTTTAGTCGTGGGATATAAAATGAATTTGTAGCCGGTTGACAACAAAAAGACGAGTTTAAATTGATTTGGTTCCGTGTTATTTATCGGCTCACATATTCATCTGACAAATAGGCAAAAAAATATGTTTTGGGCCCAAAGCGAACTTGGGAAGGGGCAATTAAACATGAACTTTGCTTTTTATTCAATTTTTTTGTGATTACGAAATTCCCGATCGCTATGGTCTGGCCATCACGTATGTGGGCTGATATATCGGACCTCGGTAATGACAAACCGGAAAATAACGGTAACAGTGCCAAACAGCTCAACACAGCTTAGTGATACAGACAACAGTGAACGCTTGGGCAATACAGAAAATGTAGATCAGGCAAGTTAATCAAGACACAACAACGGCCGCAATATTTTGCTCCATATCGCTACTGAAGAGCTTTTAAATTTTTTGATTTAAGTACTCGTTCGGTGGGGGACAAAGCTACTTTTTTTTTCTATTTCGGAAAAACCCAAACTTAATTTCTTTTTTGCAATAGACAAATGAATAAATGCAACTCCTACTATACACTCAAAAAATTATTTTTCTTAAATATAAAAAAATAAAATTTTTCTGGGCTATCGAAAAAAATTTCTATAAAGAGAAAAAAATTTCTAAACTTAAAAAAAATTATCTTTTAAAAGAATAAAAAAATTTTTTTTTGAATGTAGAAAAATAAATTTTTTTCTAAAATATAAGGTTTTTTTTCTTCCTTTCTTTATTTGAGGGTTAAAATCGCCATTGATTTTAGAAAAAAAAGACTAAATTTTTCTAAAAATAAAAGAAGTCGCCATTAACAGTAGAAAAATTCCTACATAATAGAAATATTGTTTTTCTAAAAAAACAGGAAAAAATATTTGAAAATTTTTCTAACATTAGGAAATTTTTTTTTTTTAAATAAGAAAATGTGACTTTATTTGATCAATTTTAGAACATTTTTTTTTAAACTAGGAAAAAATCGCCTTTAATTGAAGAAAATTTCCTCAAGTGGTAGCCTAGGGGTCTAACGCGTGCGTGCATGAATATGTTATACAAGCTTTTTTTTTTTTTTAGTCCGTAATATTTACGTATTAATAAAAAAATACATTGCAATTTTTTTCTGTTCATTTTTATATTTCGATAAAATGATGTTTAAGTTATTCAAATTTGAAACATTCATTTACGGCTAATATTGTTCAATGATAAAATATATATTTATTTATAATTATTAATGTTAATCAATAATTATTAACAAACACAATTAAATAAACAACTAGAGGGGAATAACTGGAAGAGAGCCAGATCAATTTGACTAAAAGTAAGAGAAGAAAATGTGAATAGACTTTCTACAGCGCCTCACGTGATGCTTCCGTGGCGCAGCTGGTCGAGTGCTTGACTGCAAACTGTGAGGCAAGCGGTTCCAAGATGTTTTTCTCAAAATAGTAAGGTATTTGGTTTCTATATCTATAATTTGTGTACTCATTTCAGTTATAATTACAGGCCCAATTTGAAACTTAAAGTGCATGTACATAATAAACATATACATTACCCACCCATGTCCTTAATTAAAGGAAATTAAAATAAGATGACAAAAAAGATCGAAAAACAACAACACAAAAGGGGGACGTAGCGTCATAGAAACAACCGGCATAGTTCCGATTGCCAGAGTAAGATTTTTGTATTTTCTAGAAAAATATTTGTGAATATTTTGAAAAAACAGTATTTCTATTTCTTAGAAAACCTTTATTTCTAAATTGTAAGACATCACTTTTATACTTTCTATTGAAAAACTTCTAAATTGCAGATTTTTTTTCTTTTTTTTTTTAGAAAAAAACGCCATTCTTATTAAGAATCTACTTTTATTAATATAGACAAGGCAAATTCATAGGCGATTTTCTGAAACCAAGTGCGATTTTAGTCCTTTTTTTTTAGAGTGTATATAAAGACTACTCATATGCTCTGTTAACATACTGCTAGCACACACTTACTTGTATTCTTGGAAACTTGTTGGTGAAAAATCCGTTTAAGCACTGACCCAGGCGAACGCATTGCTGGCCGGGATCGCACTTCAGGTATTGCTTGGGTGGCAGATAGGTAGGTCCTTGGAATGGGGAAGCTTGCCTGCTGATGATGGCGTGGCTAAGAAACACGTTCGATGAGGGGTTTACTGAATGGTGTGTTTCCTTGTGATCCTTGATGCTGTTTTGGTACTGGCCGTTTAGGAACATGTTGCCCTGGTAGTCGGCACTGACCAAAGCCAGCATAACTAGTGTAAGGCAAAGGCCAAGGTGCTCCCGAAACCTTAAATTGGCCATGGCTATCCAACTCTCTAGATTTGGACTAATAAACTGGGGGGAAATCAGAAAAAAAAATAATGATTAATAATTAATGACCGTAAATAAATCTGAGGCTGCGGCTCCGAATAAGCGCTATTTCGTCATCATCTAAATGCAAACACACCGCGATGACATAATTTCACAACGTGATCGAGCAAGTGCCTTAGAAGTCCATTTGGTTCGCCCTTTACATGTGAAAACGGTAAGGAAGGATCCCTACCATTAGAGAGGAGTCAAGCACTATAGCACTAGCCGATTTGGCATAAGAGAGCAGGTATGAATAGGAAAGAATCAGTTTAAGCTGCCTACAGTTACTTTTATAGTAGCCAGTAGGAGTGAGATTCCCCGATCATGAAAGATAAGCTCAGTTCTCTAAGCTTAAAAACATGTCCACAAAAATATGGTTGACAGCTGCCTAAACCAAAATTTTCAAGTGTCGCAAAGGGAATCTAATGCGAATTAATTTTAGAATCACAATTCGACAACCACAAAAGAGCAGGGTAAATTTGCATGTTGTTCTATCGACACAACTTTGAGCAACTTGCGGGATGCGTTGGTAGTGACTCAAAGCTAAAAATAGTAAAATGTCGCTCCAATACAAAGAAAAAACAAAAATTCGACATAGGTATGTACGAAATTGCGGGTTTTTACCCAAACACAATTTGCATAAAAAATTGTCTGACTTCGGTAAAATTTAATGACTATTAATTTTGTTTTCGGATTTAGAAATTTCTGCTAGCTTCGACTTTCTATTTCTGGATCTACAAATTTATAGATTATACATTTTTTAATATTTACCTTGCGGCTACCACAAAAATTTCATTGACATACTTTTCACGGGAATTAATGGTATCTTTACCCGAATAAGAAACAAAAATAAAAGACTTAAGCAAGAAACTTTCCTGAAACAGAAAAACTCATGGAACACTTTTTTTTATTATCCCTTACTGTCTGACCCTGACTATTAACCCTTTTGGATTTAAATGTTTAGATTTATGAAAAAAAAATATTGAAAATTTTAAACCACTGGAATAAAAAAGAGAATAACTTTTCTATTCCAGTTGCTTAATATTTGTCAATCCTTATCAATCTTACTGGTTTCATATACGTTTATAAACCATTTAAAACAAGAAATGAAGCTAGATACGGCCAGCTATTAACTTGCAAAACATTACATTTAGATTTATTTGCAATCTAAGTTTTAGCTGCTTTCGTGTTATGGTAGCTATATAACATAGGCGCCCGAATTTTGTTAAATTAAATTCGAAATTTTGAAATGTTAAAGAAAAGCTATATTCCAGAGAAGAAGAGAATGTAAAAAAAATCAATAAAGATTTAATTTTTTTCCTATTAATTTCCATTTAATTTTCCTACCGTTCCTATGGCAGCTATATAATATAGTCATCCGATTTTTTAACAATTTAATTCAGAAATATTTAAAAAATAACATTCCCAAAAGTAGAAGGAAATATTTTAAAAAACACCGAAGCTAGAATTTTTTTTCGTTCATTCCTATGAAAGCTATAAAATATAGTTGTCCGATCCGGCCGATTCCGACATATATACTACCTGCAATAGAATAAAGACTTTTGGTAAAGTTTCATCCCGATTGCTCAAAAACTGAGAGACTAGTTTGCGTAGAAACAGACGGTCAGATCGACTCGTCTAGTAATGCTGATCACTGCGTTTCAAACTTCTAACTAAAATCATAATACCCTTTGTAAGGGAATAAAGATTGTGTTGTGTCTATGTTGTGAATGATTCTAAAAGCTCAGATATTTAAATTCTCTCTTACAACTCTTCCACCTAATAGCAAATGCATATCTACATGTGTAAATTGTACCTACATGAAAATTAAGATTTTTTCTAGTGCTTATGAAGCGGGTGGCTCTGATGTTGCTGTGTTGTCTGGTGACTGCAGTTTCTGCTGCATTTCCGTGGGCGCTTTTCACATAAATTTAAACTGCAAATTTTTATCTGGGGGCATTTGGCAACAACTCAGCAAAACACAGTACAAAACAACAAACAGCAAAGTTCAGATCGCATCACCAACAAATAAATTTCCACCAAGCTAAACACAATGGACTGTGGCAGCCAAATCCGAAAACGAAATGGCTGTACAAATTGACGGACGGGCGGACGGAGGTAGGGACTCGGCAACCTCGAAGCAGCGACAACTGAAACCGAATAAATGGAACTATCCATCAATCAATCAACCGCAAATGAATTTAATTTTCAGCCACAATAGGCTGCGGCCTGGATGCATTGCAGCATCTAAGAATGTACATAGCTTTCCGGAGGCCTGGCAGCCAATGAATGCGGAAGTATTCCTAGATGTCCTTCAACTTTTAACTTGACCGCCGGCTGGTCAAACAGTCGAAGTATTCGAAAGGCTAAGTTCGGATCCCTTCCCGGATGCGGGCCACGGGGCCTGTTTCTTACACTGAAAAATGCCGAATCTTCTCGGACTCGAAATCAAACGCGCGAACGAACCACTTGAATATGATTGTGAATATTTAACCATGATTCGTTTGTTTTATATGTGCCCAGCAAAGCCAACCACAGAGCGTCGCAGAAGCTGCGCAGTCGACGTCTGCATCAAAAGCCGCTAAAGATGCGAACAAGTGAATCACTGGGAGCCGCAGTCGCAGCGCTGCTTGTGGCGGCAGATGAGTCAAAGCTAGCGTTGACGCTGGCGCAGCGCTCGTGCTCTTCGTATGCTCACTTTCGTTTGGTGCGGATCTTGATCTTGGCTTCTCTGTTTAGACTCAGCGCGTAGTCGCAGAAGAAGCGGCTAAAGCTTCAGACTTGGTCTCTCGACTTTGTCAGATCTTAAGTCTCACAATTCTCGCCTTCCGCTCGTCTGGCGGCTTAATTTGGCTTGAACATTCCAGGGGCTTTACATTTTAAGCAGTGCTATTTCGGGCTCTATTAGGAGCTATTACTAATTAATTGTGGTTGAGGGTCTGGTTTTGGGCTTTGAGTTGGTTGGATGAGTAGTTTATGATTTGAATAGTGTGTGAGGTATGGAAATAATTAAATTCACCGTAAAAACAATAATAATAATACATTTTTTTTATTTCTTAATTTGGTAGAATACTCTTTGAGAATGTGTCATGAAAGTTTCACGAAGAAATTCAAACTATTTTGGAACTTATACCGGCTCTTCAAAGCAACTTTGATGCCTAGTTGGGGTATATATACCCCAATGTATACACTTCTGGGGCACTGCCTGTAACACTTCTATAAAAAGAGTTGAATCCTGCCAATCCAAAATTATAAGACATATGATAAACGCCCCATACTATACAAGAAACACTATTATTTTCGAGATCTCAAAATTAATCCTGTTTGTAATTCTATCACCAATTCTGCCATTCGCTACAGATCAACCCTCATCTCCCACACAAACAGACTTGCCCTCACACTTTCCAGACCTATGAACAGAAGAAGACTAAAAAGATTGCACCCATCAGACAATTGGATACTTGGACGGCACGCTAGTGGGAATCTGATTCCAGACTTAGACTCATAGACTGCCACACTGCTCAATTTTTGTAATCAGTTTTTTTTTTATTCACTACTTCTTGTTAATTCTTACCATGGGTGAAAGTGAATTAAGTTTCACATAACACTCTCCAATAAACATTTGTTATGCATATCGAAAAAGGAACTTATACCAGTATGACGGCACCCACCTTCCTTGTGCAGTAGATAAGCTTCATAATTTTAAATGCGTTTTTCTCGATACCATGTTTTCCTCAGCTGCGGATCGTGTATCTCTAAAAGTAATGCTTTAATCATCATGTTGCTTTTACAGAAAGGTTTTTTTAAATTGCACACTGTCTGAACCAACTTAATGAAGAAATTTGTAAGTTTAAGTAATTTTGTAAAGAAAAAACACAACAAAAAATGGAAATAAGCGAGAACGCTATAGTCGGGTGACCCGACTATCAGATACCCGTTTCTCAAAGGAGTGCGAGGGAGATGGAGTTATAAAACTTTGATCGCGCATAACTTTTTAACGAATGGTCCGATTTGAAAAATTTCTTCTACATTTCGAAAGGTATTAATAAACACAATAAAGCTGCAATTATACTTTTGAAAGGTGTGAGCGTCAGACACATTTTAAAATCGCTTAAGGCGATTGTGGGAGTTAGAAGGGGCTTGGCCCTCGTCTGAAATAAACTTGCGCTGCGTATGAAGCCAAAGAATATGTGTGGTTAATCCTAACTTTCTAGCTTTCATAGTTTCCAAGATCTTAACGTTCATACGGACAGACGGACATAGCTATATCGACTCGGCTTATGATCCCGATCAGGAATATAAATACTTTATAGGGTCGGAAACGCTTCCTTCTTCCTGTTTCATACGTTTGCACGAATACAATATACTCGTTACTCTACGAGTAACGAGTATAAAAAGGTGATTTTTAACTTTGAAAGAGTGTCACAACCAACGTTTTTAAGATATACTCTGTAAGTTAGGTTCAGACAGTTTCTACATTATTTCTAAACAAAACAAACGTGGTTTCATAAAAACCGGATCTACACTGCGACCTGTGGACGATCCGCAGCTGGCCTACTTTTTTTAAATCAATCTTAAGAAAAAATTTCCCAAGGCCGCCATTTAAAAAAAAAAAAAAAAGGTCTTTAATATTATATAAGAACAATGTAATCAACATGCCAATCCCAGCACAATTCCTTATTGGTTACAAAAATTCATGAAAAACGTGAAAAATTACACTTCTATATGTATCTCCCCTCTTAAAGTTCGGATGTTTTTACGCATTTGTCACAAAAATAATTTGGTGCTGATTCATACCCACTCGTTGATTTATTTCATAACAGCAACAGTCAATTCAAAATCAAATGTTGTTCAAGACCGCACGCACATAAAAAGATAAGAAAATCAATAAGCCAAATACCCTTAAAAAAATAAGCTGAGGGCGAGTAAACTATAACCACTACAAGGCAAGTATGCCCTGACTTAAGCTCGTGCAAAACATAAAAGCACAGACAATTTTTAAATTAAATCAGGGCGCCATTGAAGGCAAACACAGTCCACTAAACTTGTATTGCAAAACAAATTAACGCAAACTATCCAGCAACAAACAATTTGATACAATCGCATAAATGACTGCGAGTTGTCTATGACTTCGCACATTAACGTATATAATCTTATTTTCATTATTATTTTATGTTCCCGTTACTCGTAAAGAAAGAATAGGGTTGTTGATAATAAATCGATATATATATATATATATATATATATATATATATGTATATATATATATAAAATGTATATTTCGATATTTATACCCGTTACTCGAAGAGTAAAAGGGTATATTTTATTCGTGCAAAAGTATGTACTAGCTAGAAGGAAGCTTTTTCGGTCACTAGCAAAGTCGATCTAGCCATGTCCGTCTGCCTGTCCTTCTGTCCGTCCGTCTGTCTGTCTGTCCGTCTGTCTGTCTGTATGAATGCTGAGATCTCGGAAACTACAAAAGCTAGAAAGTTGGAATTACCCACACATTCTTTGGCTTCCTACGCAGCGCAAGTGTGTTTCAGCCGAGCGCCACGCCCCTCTAACCCTCCAAAATCGCCATAATAAACATGTAAAAGGAAGCTTTTTCGACCCTATAAAGTATATTCCTGGCGAGGATCACTAGCCGAGTCGATCTAGCCATGTCCGTCTGTCGGACCGTCCCTCCGTTCGACCGTCCGTTGTTACGCTGTGATCTCGAAAACTATAAGAGCTAGAGAGTTGGCATTTTTACTTTAGCTTCTCATTCCGCGCAAGTTTGTTATGCAAATGTGCCACGGCCACTCCATTCATTAAAAAATTATGAGCAATCACAGTTTTACCCGATAGATGGAAAAATCAGTTGGAAAAATGTGAATCACATTTAGGCCTACAAACCCCTTCAACGCAAGAATCGCATTTTGAAAGACTTTGTTAGAGCGTAAATGAAGGTTTGTTTTGATTACACTAGTTTACAAAATAGTTTTTTAAAAATGTAAAAATAAGGATGATAGAGTAGGACCCCTAGATCTAAAAATGAAGTGAACAAATTTGTTTATGTGTACATTTTTTTTAGAAAACGAATAAATATGCTATATTGAGTATTTTGTGTGCTAAGACCGACAGACTTTGAAAATGAAATTTTTAACAAATTTTCGAATGCAAGACGTCTGTTGATATCGTTAAAACTCGGAAAGCATCCGACAAAAAATCAAGATGAGTAACAATTTAAAGTTGCCGTCGCAAAGAACCAAACAAGCCATATTTGGACCAAATCTGTGGTATAAAGATTTTGTTTCGATTTTTAAATTTACAATTTCTATGGTAAAATATATTTAATAGACCGATAACAGGTTGGCGCCTGTAATTTGAATTTAAGTATTGATCAACGGAAAAGGGGTCATGCTATTCCCTTGGGCATTATTACACTCATAAAAAAAAAATCGAAGAATTTCCATTAAATCAAGGAAATTCTTTCTTGAATTTTTGCCAAAGGCGACCTCACCTTTGTTTTAGGAAATGTTTTTTTTGAAAGGCACCTTTAAAACCAGAAAAAATATTTCTTGAAACAAGAAATTAAATTTCTTAAAACAAGAAAGGGTTTTTTGGAAAGCCACCATTAAAAGAAGAAAAAATATTTCTTGAAACAAGAAAGGCGATTCTTGTTTCAAAGGTGGTTTCTTTCTTGTTTCAAGAAATTAAACTTCTTAAAACAAGAAATGGTTTTTTTAAAAGGCACCTTTCAAACAAGGAAAAATATTTCTTAAAACAAGAAAATATATTCTTGTTTTAAAGGTGGATTCTTTCTTGTTAAAAAATGTAAAACTTCCTATCAAGAAATTGTATTTCTTGATTTAAGAAATAATATTTCTTGAAAGGAAGTTTTACATTAACCCTCAAATATAAAATAAAATGTAACTTCGTTTTTTTTTTTGATATTGCATATTTTATTTAATTACATTTGAAACACATAACACTTAACATTTAAACATTTTTAATTATCAAATTTTTGCATATTAGCATATGAGTTATTAGTGGTGTTGTATTTAATTCACATAATTTAACTATTGTATACCCCATGGCCTTTTGAACTTCATATGACATAAGGTGATCACGAAACTCAGTATATATTCGCATTCCTTCATCTGAAAAAAAAAGAGTTATTGGGATATAAAATATTTATTTTTAGATACACTACATTTTTTGAAATTTAATGTTAATAATAGCAAAAATACAAACACGTTGGTCAAAAGACCGAGAGAGAGGCAAGGATAGAACAGATAGAACTCGAAGTTGGGGGTTGAAAATCGAAGTTCAGAGAAAGAGAGACACGGGAGAGACACGTACGAGCGAAGGAAGACCGAATGTAAGCAGGCCAGATCATGACAGTTTGAAGAAGTAGTAGAGAGAAACGTCGGTCAAGAGAGCGAGAGAGAGGAGCCTGCATACATATTTACATGCCTATGTCAAACAAATACAACATATTTTTCTTTTTGATATACTTACCTTAGAAGGTTTTAAAACAAAATTACAGCTTCGCCAAACCATTTATTTGGCAGATGCAACGGCTCTCACTGCAGGTATTTTAGAGATTTCTCCGACATGTTTCACTCTGAAAAATAAATATAATGCAAGTAATAAGGCGAAGTTATTATAGAACTCTACATCTAAAAATAGATGTACAAATGTATGTATGTACGTAGCTTTCAGCTAGAAAACAATTCAACTAAGTTGGTGTAAAACTTGGTTAAGAGATTTCGAATTTTTCCTTTAATTAGATACATACAATTGTATGCGCGCTATACAAAAAATTATATATGTACATACCTTTGAATAATTGGAAAAGGCTTCACTCTTTATCCGCTTGAAAATCACGTCCATCACTTACGAATCTTTTTTCACAACTGACGCTCGGATGATTAGAGA
The DNA here is from genome assembly GCA_035046095.1 of Drosophila pseudotakahashii. NCBI lineage: Eukaryota > Metazoa > Arthropoda > Insecta > Diptera > Drosophilidae > Drosophila > Drosophila pseudotakahashii. The sequence continues at coordinate 717,566 of JAWNOE010000055.1, read as the reverse complement.
AGTCGGTAGCCGGGTAGTAGTCGGGCCGAGTAGGCCCTTCGTCCTACTTCGTTTTTTTCTGTCGTCAACATTCGGTAGCCGAAGGAAGTCAATGGCTACTTTCTTATATTCAAGGGACATTTCTTTCACATATTCAAAGGCGATTTCGCCATTAAATACGTAGAAAATGTTTTGGGTGCGACGGCTAAACAAACATATGAGATTTTCATTTTTCTATTTTCAAGAAAAATTATTTCTTGAATTTTTTCCATCAAGAAAGGTTTTCTATATTTAAAGGCAAATTTTCTAATTACAAGAAATTTTTTTTCCATTTTCAAGGGTAAGCCGATTTAATGGCGAGATTTCTAAAATTGAGAAATAAATTTTTATGAGTGTATATAACTTGTTTTTTAACGTTGTTTTAGATATCGATAAAAAAACTAATCAATCAAATAAACATGAAATAGTTAAATTAATAACAAAATATAAATATACAAATATCTGAAAGTGGTACAAGAATTATGTATATAAGATTTTGTATAAAATTCATTTTTTACTTAAATCAAATTCAATTTTTTTAGGTATTTATTTTCAATAAAATTTAATTGTAATAAAATTTTTACGTCGTATTTTTATTGAATTCAGCTACCCTCTTATAGCCTGTGCATACAAAGGAGGTTTTCGCTTAAGCGTCCATTTTCCGCTTCAGCGACTTTTTTAAAGTGCTAGAAAGAGGCAAGAAATGTCGCTACAACTCGCTGCAGCGGAAAATGGGACCGCGTATTTAAAAGAAATTGCATTGCCCTGCAATGGCCCAAGAAAATATTGGGATTGTTGGTGCAACCAAAGAGACTTGCAACGGCACGGAACTTGGAAAAAGATTTCGAGTTAAGATTGTGTGCCAATTTGATTTCAACTCCGTGTTACGCGACCCAAAGCTACAACCATGATTTCGTAAAATATTCATAAATAGTCAAGCAATAATACAAATAATAATAATATTGATGATAAACTTTGAAACAAAACAAAAGAGAACGCTATAGTCGGGTGCCCCGACTATCAGATACCTGTTACTCAGCTAAAGGGAGTGCGAAGGAGATGGAGATATAAAACTTTGTTCTCGCTTAACTTTTGAACGAATGTTCCGATTTGATAAATGTCTACTACATTTCGATAGGTATTGATAAACACAATAAAACTGCGCTTTTACTTTTCCGTGGGGCGTGGCCATAGGCTGAAACAAACTTGCGCTGCGTAGGAACTCCAAGAATCTTCTAGCTTTTATAGTTTCCGAGATCTCAGCGTTCATACGGACGGACAGACAGACAGAGATCCTGACCAAGAATATATATACTTTATAGGGTCCTTCTCCCTGTTACATACTTTGCACTAATACAATTTACCCTTTTACTCTACGAGTAACGGGTATAATTATAGAGATCAGATGATCAAATTATTTGATCAAAATTTTTGTTTTTTGCACTTTTAAACATTTGTATAAAAAAAACCATCGCCAACGTAGATACGCTGATAAAAAAAATTGAATAACAAGTTTAAATATTCGCCTATTGAATCCAAAACATCATATTTGGTATTTAAATGTAATACAAACAAGAAAGGAAGCTAGCTTTGGCCAGCCGAAGCTTATATACCCTTGCAGATCATTCCTATTCATTTACAAAAACATTAAATTTAAATTTACTTGCGTATATGTTACAATAATCAAAATTAAAGCTGATTTCGTATTTCTTTGCCATTAATTTTTTGATCCTTCCTATGGCAGCTATATAATATAGCCGTCCGAATTTTGTTAAATTTTATTCGAAATTTTGAAATGTTAAAGAAAAGCCATATCCCAGAGGAGAAGACAATGTAATAAAAATCAACAAAGATATAATTTTTTTCCTATTAATTTCCATTTAATTGTCCGACCGTTCCTATGCTATATGATATAGTCATCCGATTTTTTTTAAATTTTTTTCGAAATTCAGAAATATTTAAAAAGTAGTATTCCCAAAAGTAGAAGGTCATATTTCATAAAACACCAAAGCTAGAATTTTTTTACGTTTTTTTTTCGATCCTTCCTATGGGAGCTATAAGATATAGTTGTCCGATCCGGTCGGTTCCGACATATATACTACCTGCAATAGAAATCAGACTTTTGGGAAAGTTTGAGCCCGATGGCTTTAAAACTGAGAGACTAGTTTGCGTAGAAACAGACGGACAGACGGGCGGACAGACGGACAGACGGACGAACAGACGGACGGACAGACGGACATGGCTAGATCGACTCGTCTTGTCATGCTGATCAAGAATATATATACTTTATGGGGTCGGAAACGTCTCCTTCACTGCGTTGCAAACTTCTGACTGAAATCATAATACCCTCTGCAAGTGTATAAAAACATTGTATTAAATACGAAACATATTATAATGGTAAGTTTAATATTAAAATATTTAAATCCGAGAAGGGCATATTACATTTTAAATTGGGTATATTTATTTTAAAAAGTATTATATTTATCGTTAATACTTTTAGAATTAAAAAAAAATTAAAATTAAAAATGTTTGATATTAATTTAATCTATTCAAAATATTTTGTTTTTAATATTTTTATTGCTAAAAACTTTATCAATTTATCCGAAATATGAACTCTTTTAACTTAAAAACATTTTAGAAATTATTACTTGACAAAATACTTGCAACTAAAAGATTCAAATTAAATTATTTTAAATATAATTTGCATATGGAAAATGTTCTATTTTGAGTTGTAGAAAGTTTTAAATGTTCGCGAACGTGTTAACTTCACATTTAAGTTGAACTTATGCAATTGGTAAGGCGTCTACCTCTTATGCGGGAGGACCCAGGATCAAAAGTTTTTAAAATGCAAAATGCATAACAATTTTCTTTCGTGACAAAATGCTTACAAGACCATTCAAACCAATCTCTTTTCCTACCTTTAATTAAATCAAATAAAAACACCTCTTCAACATACAAAAGTTCTGATATCAACATTTGTGACGAAAAATTATTAGACTCGTCATTAAATACACAAAATGTTAGAAATTTTCTGATTCGACCCGCCCTAGCAAACTATTCCAGCCTTTTTCCCTTCACATGCATTTTCTACTGCAGCGTGCCGAAAATCGTTAGAGCCGTTTTTGAGAAAAATACAAAAAAGCTAAAAATAAAGTTTAAAAAAAATTGGTTAAGTGCACAACTTTTTACTTTTACATTTACACAAATTACATTAAGTAGGCGTTTATGGCATTGCATCAGTACTTCAGAAGTTATGGCCTTCCGAATTTTAGCTATTTTTAGCTGTTTTCCTGCTAAATTAGCGGGGTTTTCCAAAAGTGGCAAAACTAAAGTTTCTTATATCGAGCCGTTGAACATCTTATCAAATTTTCAGGACTTTAAAACCATGTTTTGGGACAAACTGACAAACAGAATTAAATTTTCATTTTGGGAAGAAGAATAAAATCTTGATATAACTTTTGAACGGAGCGTCGGATTCTCTAATATGACTCATATTAGGCGCATTTTCAGTAAGAATACAAAGACCGTAGTGCGAGGAGCCAATTATCCCCACTTATCCCCAATTATCGCTTTCACCGCACTCTCTTCCAAACCAATTGAAATTGGTTTAGTCTTGGTATGCAATCCTGTTAGTTTTTGCGATACCTTTTGATTGGTATATCACTCATTATGATCGGACCATCACAGCAGATTTTCAATTCTGCGGCTATATATAGTAGTCGCCTTCGCACACTCTCCTTGTGTGCTTCGTCATTACATGGACTGCCGTCCATAGTGATATTTCCATTTTTAAATTTAATATTAAAAACAAATTAATATGCACATATTTAAATTAAATAAAAACAGCAATGGATGAAAATCGAAGCGAAAAATATTTGGATTGAATATGAAATCTTTGGATTTACTACTTTTTTTATCAGTGAGGAGTGAATAAGGTTTTGTCTCATCCGCTTTTATGGAGAACCAGCTGGGTTGATCTGCTGCAAAAAAGGCTCAATGTCGCATCTGACTGCTGCGTCGCACAGTGACGCCTTGCGCCCAAAAACGTGCAATATTTTCGATTCTGGCCTAGAAAGTTGTTACTTGCACCAATCAACAGATAACACAGGTCGACAGAATGGACTTTATTAAAAGGTGCAGGCCTATTGGCATAAAAATATGTTAGTATAGACGTATATACGCAAATCTGCATACTTAGTTTTCGCGTTTAACGGGTGGTATTTGTGCAATCGCGGTTTGAAAAAAGTAGCAACATTTAATTTTTTGATTTAATATATCTTCGAGGGTCTGTGCTCAGCTGTAATAAATCCGATGCCAAAAAATTGCTTTTATGCCCTTCTACATAATTGCATTTAAGGTTCCATCATAATTTGATTCAATCAAAGCCTATGAGCCATTGAAGTAATTTGTTCACCTCTATTCCCAACCAACTTGATGCGGTGAACAGGCTTAAAAAAATACAAGGAAAAATGTGTGCCCTAAAATATTTGACAGGCATCTAGAGGCGTCTTTTCCCGAATTTTTAAGATAAATATCAGCATTTTACGTCGAAGGATGAATTTTATAGAATTTTTTTCTAAAGATCAAAAAAGTAAATTACTTCAATGGCTCATAGGCTTTGATTGAATCAAATTATGATGGAAACTTAAATGCAATTATGTAGAATGGCATCTAAGCCATTTTTTGGCATAGGTTGTAATACAATTGAGCACAGACCCTCGAAGATATCTTAAATCAAAAAATGAAATGTTGCTACTTTTTTCAAACCACGATTGTACAAATACCACCCGTTGAACGCGAAAACTAAGTATGCAGATATGCTTATATACGTCTATATTAACACAATTTAATGCCCAAAGGGCTGCACCAAAAACACTGTCGGCCTGTGTAATTGATCCCTCTTTTCAAATATGTTACCCCCATTAATATCAGATTTTTTCTTTTAAAAGATGTGCCCCTTAAAAGTTTGACCAGTTTTTCGATTTAAAAACAAGAGATAACGCTATAGTCGGGTGCCCCGATTATCAGATACCCGTTACTCAGCCAAAGTGAGTGCGAGGGAGATGGAGGTATAAAATTTGTAATCTGGCATAACTTTTTAACGAATGGTCCGATTTGAAAAATTTCTTCTACATTTCAATAGGTATTGATAAATACAATAAAACTGCATTTTTACTTTTCCAAAATCTTTAAAGGTGAGGGCGATAGATACTTTTTAAACTCGTTTATTGTGGGCGTTAGGCGATTGTGGGAGTTAGAGGGGGCGTGGCCCCCGGCTGAAACAAACTTGCGCTGCGTAGGAAGCCAAAGAATATGTGTGGGTAATCCCAATTCTCTAGCTTTTGTAGTTTCTGAGATCTCAGCGTTCATCCGGACGGACAGACGGACATGGCTAGATCGACTCGGCTAGTGACCCTGATCAAGAATATATATACTTTATAGGGTCGGAAACGCTTCCTTCTACCTGTTACATACTTTTGCATACTTTACTCTACGAGTAACGGGTATAAAAACAGCAATTTAGGCTACTTCTAGGTGTAATAAATTAAAAACAAGAGAGAACGCTATAGTCGCGTTCCCCGACTATCAGATACCCGTTACTCAGCTAAAGGAAGTGCGAGGGAGATGAATATATATAACTTGGATCGGGCATAACTTTTTAACGATTGGTCCGATTTGAAAAGTGTCTTCTACATTTCGATAGGTATTGACAAACACAATAAAACTGCATTTTAACTTTAAAGGTGTGCGCCCCAGACACAGAATATGACAAATAAATGTATTTTCAATAAAGCCGTTCATGAATTCTTTAACATAATGAGATCGCGAATTCTGCAGACCAAGAGGAACCAGTAATGGCCATGGTAACAATTTTGTTAGTGCTAACCAATAACGCCATTCATGAATTCTTTAACATAATGAGAACGCGAATTCTTCAGACTAAGAGGAACCAAGAAATCGCGGTATATGATTTTACCAATTGTCTGAAAAGTGGCAAAATACTTAAAAATTTTAAAGAAAGAACAGCGAAGAAAACAATGGTAATTAAAATTTTTAAACTATCATTACTTTTTGGAACTACATTTTTAAGTACTATTATTTTTGGGGACTTTAATTAATTAATTGAAAGCTTCCAATGCCAATGAAATGTGTTTTTAATAGCATTACTTTTTCTCAATGCCAATGAAATATTTTTCAGTAGCATTTCTTTTTTGACAATCTAATGAAATTTGCTTTCAGTAGCATTGTTAAAATACCGATTTATCGCAATGTGACTCTGTATATAAAAATCCCATCTCTAAGTTGGCTTGGGTCTGGTCATACTGACTCTCTTGTGAATTTCTCCAGCGAATGGACGCTTACAAATAAAACTTTAATTTCAACAACATTTGGAACACAATCTTCATCAGGTTATGGGCCCAGATCACGGGAGTGCGGGCGGATAAGATTAGTGCGTGCTTAACAGGCAGGAGTTAAAAGTCACAAGAGCGCAGGAATTTTCTAGAAATCACGTGAAGAAAATGAGTTCGTTCTATTGGTCATACTTGGTCAATCCAAATGCTAAGCGTGCTGGTGCATGCGGAGGTATGGAAGGTCTTAAACGAAACGAGACTAGATGAGGAGCCTCATAACTGGGATGCACTTAACCAGAAAGCTTTGGCTATGATCACTTTGAGCGTGAGGCCTACACTCATAAAAATTTATTTCTCAATTTTAGAAATCTCGCCATTGAATCGGCTTACCCTTGAAAAATTTCTTGTAATTAGAAAATTTGCCTTTAAATATAGAAAACCTTTCTTAATGGAAAAAATTCAGGAAATAATTTTTCTTGAAAATAGAAAGATGAAAATCTCATATGTTTTTTTTGCCGCCGCAGCCAAAACATTTTCTACGTATTTAATGGTGAAATCGCCTTTGAATATGTGAAAGAAATGTCCCTTGAATATAAGAAAGTAGCCATTGACTTCCTTCGGCTACCGAATGTTGACGACAGAAAAAAACGAAGTAGGACGAAGGGCCTACTCGGCCCGACTACTACCCGGCTACCGACTTCTCTGATGATCAGCCGAGCGTCAGTTGTGAAAAAAGATTCGTAAGTGATGAACGTGATTTTTAAGCGGATAAAGAGTGAAGCCTTTTCCAATTATTCAAAGGTATGTACATATATAATTTTTTGTATAGCGCGCATACAAATGTATGTATGTATCTAATTAAAGGACAAATTCGAAATCTCTTAACCAAGTTTTACACAAACTTAGTTGAGCTAAAAGCTACGTACATACATACATTTGTACATATCTTTGTAGGTGTAGAGTTCTATAATAACTTCGCCTTATTACTTTCATTATATTTCTTTTTCAGAGTGAAACATGTCGGAGAAATCTCTAAAATACCTGCAGTGAGAGCAGTTGCATCTGCCAAATAAAACCTTCTAAGGTAAGTATATCAAAAAGAAAAATATGTTGTATTTGTTTGACATACTTAGGCATGTAAATATGTATGCAGGTACGCGATTCACCCGATCCGATTTTCAACCCTTCTATCTTTTGCTCCTCTCTCTCGCTCTTTTTCTCTTCTACTTCTACAAACTGTCATGATCTGGCCCATGGTGGAACTATATAAGGTGGTCTCGTCAGCTCTGCTGAGGACGTTAAATATGTTTACCACTCTGTCTCTCTTAACCAAAAGAATGAGATAGCTAGATAGAGACTGGCACAAATAACGTCCTCAAAAGAGGGCAGCTCTCGCGACGAGATCACCTTGTATAGTTCCATCATGATCTGGCCTGCTTACATTCGGTCTTCCTTCGCTCGTACGTGTCTCTCCCGTGTCTCTCTCTCTCTGAACTTCGATTTTCAACCCCCATCTTCGAGTTCTATCTGCCTTGACTCTCTCTCTCTGTCTTTTGACCAACGTGTTTGTATTTTATCTATTATTAACATTACATTATTTCAAAAACTGTTGTGTATCTAAAAATAAATATTTAATATCCCAATAACTCTTTTTTTTCCAGATGAAGAAATACGAAGAAAATGGTTTTTATACCTGTAACTAGATACTGAGTTTTGTGATCACCTTATGTCATATGAAGTTCAAAAGGCCATGGGGTATACAATAGTTAAATTATGTGAATTAAATATAATAAATAATTTTTATAATTAAAAATGTTTAAATGTTAAGTGTTAAATGTTTCAAATGTAATTAAATAAAATATGCAATACCAAGTTACATTTTATTTTATAATTCAGGGTTAATGTATAAACTTCCATTCAAGAAATATTATTTCTTAAATCAAGAAATAAAATTTCTTGAAAGGAAATTTTACATTTTTTAACAAGAAAGAATCCACCTTTAAAACAGGAATTTATTTTTTTGTTTTAAGAAATATTTTTCCTTGTTTGAAAGGTGCCTTTTTAAAAAACCATTTCTTGTTTTAAGAAGTTTAATTTCTTGAAACAAGAAAGAAACCACCTTTGAAACAAGAATCGCCTTTCTTGTTTCAAGAAATATTTTTTCTTCTTTTAATGGTGGCTTTCCAAAAAAACCCTTTCTTGTTTTAAGAAATTTAATTTCTTGTTTCAAGAAATATTTTTTCTGGTTTTAAAGGTGCCTTTCAAAAAAAACATTTCCTAAAACAAAGGTGAGGTCGCCTTTGGCAAAAATTCAAGAAAGAATTTCCTTGATTTAATGGAAATTCTTCGATTTTTTTTTATGAGTGCAGTGGAAGGCCAGTTATTTGGCACAGTGTTCCATTTATTAGGCACAGTGGGAGGCCTGTTATTTTTTCTCGGTTTATTAGGAACAAATTCTTTTATTACCAAATCATCATTAAGCCAAAAGCTTTCAGAAAGTAGTACATTAAACACATCAGGCGGAGCAAATATTTTAAAAGACGATATCCTACGGGCGTACGAAAATCGAAATTGTTCAACTGCAATGTCTTCAGATGGGAATTTTTCTCGTATAAATTCGAAAACATCCTCAGATTTGGTCTCGTCCGTAAGTGACTCTTGCTAGGTTCCAGCATCGCGGAGGAAGGTTGTCCTCGTGCACGATGACAAGTTGACCGACCTGGATGTTGGCTTGCGGCTTGGTCCACTTGCCGCGAACTTGAAGAGAATGGATGTAGTCCCTTTGCCACCTTCGCCAAAAGTGTTGATTGATGAATGTCACGCGTTGCCTTCTGGTTAGATAGCGCAACTTGGAGTCGTCGTCCTCCTCTGCTGGGTTATAGAGAGATTCATCTGGTGCAGACAATAAAGGTGACCCAATTAGGAAATGGGCCGGCGACAATGCAGCTCCATCATTTGGGTCGTCCGATACTGGCGCAATGGGGCGTGAATTCAATATGGCTTCGACTTCTGCGAGGACGGTCAGGAGCTCTTTGTATGTAAAGTTTGCTTCTGCAATGTTTTTTAGCAGGAGCGTTTTAGCTGATTTGACAGCCGCCTCCCAAAGGCCTCCGAAATGTGGGGCTCTGGGAGGGATGAAACAAAATGAGAATCCCTGGCGAGCGCTGTATGACTCTAGAAGACTGATGGATTCAGGCTCCAGTAATGCAGTTTGGAACTCCTTCATTTTGTTGGCAGCTCCCACGAAGTTTTTTGCGTTATCGCAGTAGATGCGTTGCGGTAACCCACGCCGGGCAATAAACCTTCGAATGCAGGATAAGAAAGCATTAGTTGTAAGCTCGGAAACTAGTTCGATGTGGGTAGCCTTCGTTGCAAAGCACACAAATATTGAAGCGTAAGTTTTGTACGGGGACTTGCTTCGAATTTTGTATGAGGTCAGGAAGGGACCGCAAAAATCGACCTGACACCAGGAACGCGCGTTCGCCGACAAGTCGATCTGGAGGGAGATTTCCCATGATCTGGGACATAAGGCAAGGCTTGTAGTGGAAGCAGTGAGTGCATTCCCGTACCCCTTGACGCACTAACGCTCTGCCGTTGATGTCCCAAACGTTTTCGCGAAGTAAGGAAAGCAAGACTTTCGTTCCTGCATGTAGGTTGGAACAGTGAATGAATTCGGCGTATAGCCGTGTAAAGCGATGCTGCTTTGGCAAAATGGCTGGATGCTTAGCGCTGTATGGCAGATCAGAATTATCCAGTCTCCCCCTACTCTCACCAGGATCAGGATTGCATTGCCGATACGCATTTTGTCTAAATACGGAGTAAGTCCTTGAAAGCTAGACTTTAATAGCTAGTTCTTCAGTAATAAATTGATCTCCGTGCTATATACCGTTTGCTGAATTTGTGCTACGATTCTCCAAAACGTTTGATTTAGCTCGATCGCTGGCACGTGTACTACATTTGGAACAGTTGAATGTCTAGCTGCAGGGACCCTATTAAATACTCTAAAAATGAAGGATAGCGTACGCAGGATACGAAAGTATGACAATGACCGCTCGATAAGATCATCTAGAATGCTGGGTACTACAATATCACTCGAAGTTTTGACTATCATAGATTTGGGTTGCATCTCGATTGATGACTGGAGGGGTGGATTTACTGGATTAGGCAGACAAGGCTATTCGCTTTCCGACCTTTTCAGGAAGTCGGGTCCAGTAAACCACATGTTGTGCTCAAGATCCTTTACTGAGCATCCTCTGTATACGATATCCGCAGGATTTTTGCTTGTTGATACGTAGCGCCATTCAACATCTTGTGTGTACGACTGAAGCTCAGATATCCTGTGAGATTCAAAAGTTGGCAATTGCGACGAGTGTTTCCCAAGCCACTGTAGAACGGTCTTCGCATCGGTCCAAAAGTATGCCTTTGAGATGTATCGGGCGCGATTAGTCCAAGCGAGTCGAATATTCGTGATACTTCTGATAGGATAGTCCGTCTAGTAGAATTCGGAGAAAGCTCGAATTTGAACTGGAAAATGAATACGTCGTCTGATGGCTGCCATGCTAATCCAAGCATTTTCGTTGGCTTCAATTCCTCCAGCTGCATTGAAATTTCGCCGTCTGATGAATTACCTAGTGTGGGTGAATTACTGTTGAATTTGGTCATCGTCAATCCAGCCTGACTTAGCATTTTTGAGACTTCCGTTTTCTTTTGTAGTGCAGTGTCTATATCGTCTGCGCCTGTAAAAAGATCATCGACATATAGATCAGTTCGTAGTACTGCAGCGGCGAGAGGAGATTCTGATTCGTTTAACTTGGCTATGTGGAACAGACTCCGTAACGATTAAGCCGAAATGAAAGCAATGTCGTTATTAAATCTTGTTGTATTGTGGGTCCTACCATTAGAGTTTCGTTTATTGCTACGCCGGAAGAAGTTTTTGCGCTAGCATCAAACACTACTCGTAGCTTAGTGGTTAGGCTCTAGGGCCGTAACACGCAATGGTGGGGAATAAAGAAATGGGTCTCTCTTTTGTCAACGTAGTGTATGAGTGACATGTGACCTGTTGTGATGTATTCGCGCATGAATTAAACATATGATTGCTTTAAGAACTGATTGTTATTTAGCCTACGTTCGAGTAGGGAAAAACGTTTGGCGGCGCTGTCGCCGCCTTACGTTTGTGGTGACTCCTTAAATGGAAGTCGAACGGTAATGCGATTGTCGGATCCAACAGCAACTGTGTTCTCGTAATGCTGTTCACAAAGCTGTTCTTCTTCGGTAAGAGTTTGTCGTGGTGTTTGATACTCTTCCACTTTCCAAAAGTGTGAAACGATTTCATCTAGAGATGGTTGATCTTCAACGAAATTGCAGTTGTAGCGCTCAGGATCAGTAGGTAACATCGTACTTCCACCAATTACCCATCCGAAACTTGTATTAATGAGCGTGGGCACGTTCGTACCCATTGTGCACTTTCCAACTCGGATGGCTTCGAAGAATCCTTCAATTCCGATCAGAATGTCGATTTTTCTGGGTTGAAAGAATGTTGGATCAGCTAGTACGATCCCTTCTGGCATATTCCATTCGGTTATGTCAACACCCTCACTAGGTTGTTGAGCACAAATGGATGCGATAACCGCGAAATTGGATGTCCATTGAAAGTCCGAAACTCGTGATTTTAGAGTCCATGGTAATTACCATGGTGTCCATGGTAATTGATTTGCCTTGAGGTGTCAGAAATACCACTGATCGCTTGGCTGACGCGGCATTTTGATAACTGCAGACGCTTCGCAGTCTCCTCCGTGATCAAGTTAAGTTCCGAACCTGAATCTAATAACGCTCTGACTATCAGAAACTGGCCGTTTTCGTCCTTGATATGGACTACCGCTGTTGGTATGAGACTTCTTTTTGCGGTACGTGCTAGGAGAGAAATCTGTGGTGCCTGCAGAGCTGTTGCTTGACTCTGATGTAAAACTGTTGACCGACCCCCGATGGATGCTACATGCCCTTGATTTGGTGAGAATTTATGCAGGAGAGTGTGATGCGCTGTTTGGCATACTCTGCTCCTCGAATTAGATGAGCATTCGGTTACAGTGTGAGATTTCCGTAAGCAGCTGAAGCAGAGGAGTGTATTTTTTGCGAAATCCTTCCGTTGAGCTAAGTTTAATTTAGAAAAGGCCTTGCAATGAGATATATAATGAGTGGCTGACTCACAGTGAACGCAGCTAGCCTTCTGACACCAATCACTTTGGCGGTTCTTGATTGAGCTCCGTTGACGACCTTCTAGGAACTGGCATCGGTGTGTAAGTGTTTTACAAAAGTCGTCCCAAGTGGGTAGCTCGTCGAAAGATTGTTTTTCATCGTAGCTGAGTCGAGTATCTGCGTCCACTTTTGCAAGAACTAAGTTGATCATTATCCCGTTCATAATATCATCCGCGCTGCCCAAAGAAAGGAGAGATCCTCGGATAGCTGACGATGAATCAATTAGCCGCTGAAGTCTTGCCGTATCTGGTTTGACGATCGCTGGAAGGTTGAATAGGTTCGTGATGGAATCTAAAAAGATAAGTACGCTATTATCATAACGCTCCTTGAGTCGATCGAATGCTTTGGAGTAGTTATCTTCAGTCACTTGGTACGCACTGACTACTTCAAGTGCTGGTCCTGACAAACAGTTTAGCAAATAGGTGAATTTGTCGATCTGAAGAATTATGGAGTCACTGTAGGTTCCGTCGAAGTTTGGCAACTTTAAACTTGGCAACCGGGATTGTTGTGCGCTTGTTGTTGTATTGAGAAAAGTAGACTCGTGGAGGCTCGCGCGGCGTTGTTTGTTGATGAGTGATTTTTATTTGCTTTTTGTCTCAACAAATAAGATTTCACCCACTGCGCGTCCGTCGATGTCTAATTCTTCGATTCTAGTTTGCAGCTGGGATAACTGCCGAAAATATGCCTCTAGAATCTGCACATTGCAGTCTAGGGATTCCGCTGTTTCATTTGAGTTGGATTCTATGCGGTCAGCTAAACGTTTGATATTGTCCTCGACCTTTGATCGTTGTTGCCGCAATAAAGGTAGCTTCTCGTTGGTGGTCGCTTCGCCTTTGTTGTTTGGACTCATGGCGTTGAGCTTGACTATAAATTCTGGAACGACCTAATCTGTACCTAAAGTGCAGCTCGGCGTTAGAAAATTGGCAAATGCGTAGACACAAATTCAGCAAAAGCTACTTAAGCAGCGGTAAAGCGTTTGTATGTATTTTAATGGAACAGAGACCCTGCAGTTCCACTCATCACCTTTTGAGCAGTGAATCACTGCCAAAAACTGAGCACTAAGCGCTCAATCACTAGTGAATTTGTTTGAAAAATAGCGATGATTTTAACATGGTCATGTCCTAGGGGCTCATCACTGCCAGAAACTGGCGCTGATTTAGCACCTGTTCATCACCATTTTTCATCGCTAAATTCATCACCAAATTCATCACCTTATAGGCGGTTTTTCAGCGCCTAATTATCACCCAAATTCATCGACCATTTTCCTTAAAAATATGTTAAATTTCATTGCTTCTATCAATGGGTTTATTAATACATTAAATTAATAGATTTTTACAAACTACGGCGACTTGTAGGGGTCTTCGGCAGGTTCTCAGCTTCCAGAGTCTTCGTGAGCTGCCTTTTCGCGCATGGAGATTATTCACGCATTTTCGCACTCTCTTCGGACTTTCTGTAGGCTCCACCTGACCAATTGGATCTGAATTTGAAAAATATTTGTTTTTATATTATATAACGAGGTAAGAATGATAAAAACTTACTTAGCAGTACAAGAATAACATTCTTCTGGGCTGTAGGACAAAATGATTTCATCTGAAAAGATATTTTATAAGAACTGTGTACCATCAGCTTGACCTAAAAATATTAAAAATAAAGGATAATATAAAAATTAAAAGCTACTGTAATTAAGATAAGACAATACACTTGACAATTACTTACCTAAAAATGTATTCTTAGTTAAAGCACTTTTGTTTAAACTCTAAAATAACTAATCACAGCAATGCTACTCTTTTAAAAGTTAAAACGCAGTTGAAAACCGCGGAAAAACGGCGCCTGCCCTCGAGGAAATGAGCGAGAAACTGATCGAGAAAAACAACATCAATCGCAATCTCTCTTGTTGTTGTCTTCCCTTTGCCACGATCGCGCTTGCCCAGCTTGCAGAGCGAGACAGGCGAAGTTCGACATTTTGTCTCGTTTTCTAAGTGAGAGAAATTTGGGAGAGCGTGATTGAGAGAGAGGGGGTTGGTGAGAGAGTCGATTCTGCAGACGCTCTGAAGGCGTCGCAGACGACTCAGTGCATTTCAGCGCTTGGGCTTAATTCGGGAACTGCATGGGATAGATGACAATGTGTGTATTTGTGTACTCACTGCACGCTTACGCGTGTGTATGTATGTGTGTGCTGTAACGGAATTTTTCGTTTGTGTTTGTTCACAAGTTGACCACTGCACGTGGCTGCAAATCGCTGACTGGGAGAGTGGAGAAGTTATGCAATCTTGGCGCAATGGTGGTCCAGAAAGATTCTGTGCTTCGTGCTCCTCAACGTTGACCTGTCTCCAGACAGGCGGACAATGCTGCTGATGTCTCTTCGTCAATTCCTGTAAGCTGACTCTTTCGATTTTGACTGCCGCTGTCGTCGCCCGTGGTTGGTGCGATGCGCTGGACGCTTTTCCAAATCTATGACCAATTCTGAACCTCCGCTTATTCTGTACTGTGTCCTGTCACGGTCGCCAAAATGTTCGATCGCTGCCGAACTTGTTTTATGTTCACCGGGCACAGTACAAGAATAAGAAGTCGGCTTTAGAATTGCAACGCGTTAGCCCTAGCTTACAGCGTTGCCATACAGTAACATTTTTCAACTAAATTTACGTTATATTGAAATGCTCCTCCGACAACTATGTTTTACAAACACCTGATTTACACATCATCTAATAATAGCGACAGAGAAGGCAGCTAGGGGTGGCCAACCTTTAAAAACATCTTCGAGAGTACGATCCACAGCAAACAGCATTTAACAGCAATACATAAGTTCCTCTACTTAAAAACGTTCATTAGGAGAGAAGCAGCAGACCTTATTCGTCATATGCCAATAACGGAATCTGCTTACGAGGCTGCTTGGAGTTGCCTAATTGGTCTATACAACAGACCACGTCACATTATCAACACTTTGCTGGAGACATTTGTAAATCTATTTTCGACATCCAGTCCAGATGTAGGAGTTCTGCGCAAGGTGACCGACGGAGATACGGAGATTGTACTCGGACTGGATGCAGCTGAGCAAACTAAGAAAGACTGTTTGGTTAAGCCATGATGGTCCTAAATATACTCCATATTATCTAAGAATTTTAGCTTTCAGATTTTCATCTAAACTTACAAAAGCATTTAGTCCGGGAAAATGTGCTAGCACTCGGTTTTTTTGACCCGGGTTCGAGTCCAGTACAAAACATGATTCTTTTTTGTAACCTGTGTATTGTAGTATTTTTATTATTATTAGCAAATGCACCAGTAGGACTCAAACTGGGGTCTTCTCGCTTCCAGGGCAGACACCTTACCTGTCGCACCATCAGACACTGTTAATATGCACATAATTATACCCGTTACTCGTAGGGTAAAAGAATATATTGGATTTGGGGAATAGTATGTACCAGGTAGAAGAAAGCATTTCCGACCCTTAAAGTATATATATTCTTGATCAGGATCATTAGCCGAGTCGATCCGTCTGTCTGTCCATGTGAACGCTGAGTTTTCAGAAACTGTAAGAGCTAGAGAGTTGGTGTCTTGGATTTACAGTTTTGAAGCTAAATTAAAAGATTTAACTCAAATGTATTTGTTTCTTCATTACCTATCACCGTACTTAAAAAAATGTGTGCCACGCCCACTCCAACGCCTACAAACCGCGAAAAACTATGCCGCCCACAGTTTTGAAGCTAAACTGAAATGAAATTGTTTCTTCGGTTTCTTCGATGCCCACTCTAACGCCCACAAATATGTGGTGGATATATATAAATATATATATGTATGTATGTATAGTAAGTATGTATAGCGCCCGTATTGCATACGTAGTGGTACCATTGAACTCCGCGTTAATTCTTGTTTTAAAGTTGGGTGAGTAACGGGTATCTAATATTCGAGGCACTAAATATAGCGTTTGCGCTTGTTATACCCTTGCAGAGGGTATTATGATTTCAGTCAGAAGTTTGCAACGCAGTGAAGGAGACGTTTCCGACCCCATAAAGTATATATATTCTTGATCAGCATGACAAGACGAGTCGATCTAGCCATGTCCGTCTGTCCGTCTGTCCGTCTGTTTCTACGCAAACTAGTCTCTCAGTTTTAAAGCTATCGGGCTCAAACTTTCCCAAAAGTCTTCTTTCTATTGCAGGTAGTATATATGTCGGAACCGACCGGATCGGACAACTATATCCTATAGCTCCCATATGAAGAATCAAAAAAAAAACGTAAAAAACGTAAAAAAAAATCTAGCTTTGGTGTTTTTTGAAATATTATCTTCTACTTTTGGGAATAATATTTTTTAAATATTTCTGAATTTCGAATAAAATTTTTAAAAAATCGGATGCCTATATCATATAGCTGCCATAGGAACGGTCGGAAAATTATATGGAAATTAATAGGAAAAAAATTATATCTTTGTTGATTTTTATTACATTGTCTTTTCCTCTAGGATATGGCTTTTCTTTAACATTTCAAAATTTCGAATAAAATTTAACAAAATTCGGACGGCTATATTATATAGCTGCCATAGGAAGGATCAAAAAATTAATGCCAAAGTAATACGAAATCAGCTAAAATTTGGATCATTGTAACATATACGCAAGTTAATTTAAATGTAATGTTTTTGTAAATGAATAGGAATGATCTGCAAGGGTATATAAGCTTCGGCTGGCCGAAGCTAGCTTCCTTTCTTGTTTTTCAATTAATAATAACAATAATTGTGGAGAGGGCTACCGGGAATCGAACTCAAATCTGGTGAGCAGAGCACTCTCCCACTGAGCTAAGATCTCATATGGGGTAAAATTCAAGAAAAGCACTGCTTATTAAACAGCAACTTGCCCAATTGTTAAGTACTACAATTTGTAGCGCCCTGACATTTTTCTTATAATTAAAGTGACTATAATATTGAATATACATTTATTTATAATTTCAAAATAATATTAAATGGTCCTGGACATGGGGGTAAACTTTTTTAAGTACCAAGATCGTTATTATCTTCCTGATATAAAGAATGGTATGTTTTAAATTTTTTTTAATATTTTGTTAATATAACATTTTTATACCCGTTACTTGTAGAGTAAAAGGGTATATTCTATTTGTCGGAATGTATGCAAGAGGGAGACCCTATAAAGTATATATATTCTTGATCAGGATCACTATGCTAGTCGATTTAGTCATGTCCGTCTGTTTGTCTGCATGAACGCTGAGTTCTCGGAAACTACAAATGCAACAAAGTTGGGATTAACTACACATATTATTGCGCTTTTTACGCAGAGCAAGTTTGTTTAAGCTGAACGCCACGCCACTCTAACGCCCACAATCACCTAAGAGGACCTTAAAATGTGTCTTTCGCTCCCATCTTTAAAGATTTAGGAAAAGTAAAAATGCTTGTTGTGTTTAAAATTCATTAAAATTCATTGAAATGAAACAGCAGCTAGATGGAGCCATCAAAAATTTCTCCATCAGCTAAATGACGCCAGTAGCTTTGATGACTGCATGTCTCCATCTCCCACGCACTCCCTTCAGCTGAGTAACGGGCATCTGATAGTCAAAGTACTCGACTATTGCGTTCCGTCTTGTTTGTTATGAGCATGTGCTTATTTTCTATTTTATATTTATACCCTTGCAGAGGGTATTATAATTTCAGTCAGAAGTTTCTAACGCAGTGAAGGAGGCGTTTCCGACCATATAAAGTATATATATTCTTGATCAGTACCAATAGCCGAGTCCATCTAGCCATGTCCGTCTTTCCGTTTCTATGCGAACTAGTCCCTCAGTTTTTAAGCTATCGCGATGAAACTTTCCCAATAGTCTTCTTTCTATTGCAGGTAGTACATATGTCGGAGCCGGATCGGACCACTATATCTTAAGGCTCCCATAGGAATAAACTCAAAAAATATATAAAAATACATTGTAACTTTGTAGGAAGTGGGCGTTTTGATTTTTGATAAATAGGCGCGCAGAATCTAAAATCCCTGGAACTGCACAGATAGAGTGAGCATTAAACTACAGGTATTTACTTTATCTGCAAGGGTATATAAGCTTCGGCTGGCGGAAGCTAGCTTCTTTTCTTGTTTTTGATATTGTTTTTGAATCACCCTAACAATTAGATCTAGACAACGAGAACGACGAGCAATAACACACATTCCAGAAGAAGGCGAGAAAAAAGGAGTAAAGACGAAACCAACGACGATAGAACGAGAACGACGAGTAGAGGCAGTATTTGACGAGATCTAATCCAAGAAAGACGTGCTAATAAAAAACCCCACATTTGGGAGCTCGCCGGGAAGTATCCGATAAACTTAAAAGTGATACGTGAAAGTTCTGCGACGTGAAAAAGACACATACACCCTTCGTAAAACATACATTTGTTCAAGTATGGCGTGTCTAAACGATTTGATTTCAAACAATCTAAAAACTGCATCAAAGAACAGCATTTGGGCTTTGCACAAATTCGTGTTTGAAAAAGAGGAAGACAGGAATAATCGCAAACGGCTTCGCGAATTTGTTGGTTTCCAGTACGACAAAAATGATCAAGTGTACAAAGCTAAAAGTGTATACGTACAGGCAAAACTGACTGAAAGGGATTAAATTTGCCTTTTTTTGAGCATAAGCCACGACGTCGAAAACATGCAATTGCACATTTTTCGCAATCTTCGATTTGGCCAACTTCTCGCTGGCAACGAAGTGGAAGATCCAGAGGAATCTGATGAAGAAAGAGAAGCCGACGAAGAATATCAAAGCGACGACGAAATTGAGAGTGTCATTGCAAATTCCGCGGTAACAAATCCTACGAGTGAAAGAGAGCGAAAGAAGAATTCGTGCCAATTCAGTGCAACGAGATGCCGCGTTTCGCTTTAAGTTTTCGCGATATAGAGGAATCTATAAAACAATTCGAGGGTACAGACGAAATTCCAGTCGAGGTCTGGATAAGTGATTTTGAGGACCAAGCTGTACTCATGGGCTGGAACGAAATGCAAAAGCTGATCTTTGCCAAAAAATCGCTCAAAGGTGTCGCGAAATTGTTTGTGTTGAGCGAGAAAGGAATAAATTCGTGGAGTGCTTCGAAAGTGTCTTTGTTGAGCGAGTTCAGATCAAGAGTGAGCAGCAAACAAATACACATGCAACTTGGAGAGAGCAAACGACGCGCGAACGAAAGTGTACAGGAATATTTTTACCGTATTTAAGTACAAATTGAAGGACTACCAAACAATCAGTGCAAAATCCCATTTCGGCGAAAGCAGCGTGAAAGACAAGAAAGCTCAAGCAGTGCACAGTGGGTCAAAAGGTGGCAAAAAGGAAATCGTTTGCTACAATTGTGGTGAGAAGGGACATCTGTCTAGTGGCTGCAACAGTAAAGAGAAAGGCAGAATTTGGACACATCTCCAAAAACTGTCCCCAACGTGTCGAAACAGTTGATGAAAGCAAGCCAAACGCTCGAGTTTTAAGTGAGCACAACAACATGACGAGCAAAGTCGTTTCAATTAAAACAAAAAATTGTATTGCACTGTTCGACACAGGCAGCAAATTTAATATTTTGCGCGAAGACTTATACGATGAGCTAGTTTTGCCGAAGCTGAAGGAGTGCAGTGTATATCTAATTGGATTTGGTAAAAATCGCAATGCCAATAAAAATCAAGCCAATTGGACAGTGCAAGCAAGCAGTGTGGATTGAAAACAGTGCCTACGATTTGAATTTCTTTATAGTTCCCCCCGATTGTATGGACACTCGAATGAGTGAAGAAATGTCATTTTCTGCAGACCCGTATCCAGTTTTTAGGTCACATCATCGAGAACAAAACCATTTCTCCGACTCCTCAGAAGATCGACGCAGTTTCGAAGTTTAAGACGCCACAGAACCTAAAGCAGCTAGAAAGTTGTCTAGGACTCACAGGATACTTTAGAAAGTTCATCCAGAATTATGCCCTGATTTCGAAACCCTTACTGACCTTACCAAAGGTAAAGCTGAATTTGTTATTGGCCCTGATGAAGAGAACGCTATTGAATCTCTAAAGAAATACCTGACTTCCAGCCCTGTTCTAGCAATTTACAATCCGAAGTACGAAACCGAGGTACACACTGACGCCTCCATAGATGGGTTTGACGCTGTGCTTTTGCAGAAATCAGCTGACGACGGCCAATTTCACCCAGTCTACTTCATGAGTAGGAAAACCACAGATGCTCAGCGTAAATATTCCAGCTACGAATTAGAGGTGCTAGCGATCATCGAAGCTATAACCAAGTTCAGAGTCTATCTACTTGGCATCCCTTTTAAGATTGTCACTGATTGCAATGCATTCACCAAGACGCTGGACAAGCAAAGTCTGTGCACCAGAGTTGCACGTTGGGTACTATTGCTCCAAGAGTACGACTACAAAGTCGAACACCATTCAGGTACACATATGAAGCACGTTGACGCTCTCTCTAGGTACCCAATAATGACAATTATAGATGACTCCATAAGACTTGGCTTTAGACGATCTGCAACATTATTGAAGACTCCAACTCACCATACGACGACAATTTTCTTAAGTCCGGAATCCTATACAAGATAGTCAACGACGCAGAACTTCTTGTTGTCCCTAGAAACATGGAAAGACAGATCGTAGCCCGAGCACACGACCGAGGACATTTCGCCGTCAAAAAGACGAAGGAGATGATTTGCAACGAATATCTCATCGAAAACCTTGACGAAAAAATAAAGAAATTCATTGACTGCTGTATTCCGTGCATTTTAAGCAACCGCAAGCGTGGCAAGCAGGAGGTCTGGCTACATCCATTGCAAAAAGAAGACTTTCCGTTACACACTTACCACATCGACCACTTGGGTCCTTTAGACTCTACAAGCAAGAATTACAAGCACATACTCGCCGTCATCGATTCCTTTACGAAGTTCTGCTGGCTTTATCCTACAAAGTCAACGACCGCAAGCGAAGTCATTACAAAACTACGAGGACAAAGTAACGTGTTTGGCAACCCAGCTTGTATTATTTCGGATCGAGGTTTAGCTTTTACAGCCCAAGATTTTTTTCAATATTGCGGTGATGAAAATATAAAGGTTGTCAAGTCTACGACGGGTCTACCACGTGTAAATGGACAAGTGGAGAGACTGAATGCAATAATTATCCCAGTCTTATCAAAACTCAGTGTGGATGATCCTACAAAATGGTACAGACACGTTGATCGAGTTCAACAAGCCATCAACTCTACTTTCTCAAGAAGCATCAACGCGACACCTTTCGAGCTTCTAATCGGAGTCAAAATGAGAAACATAGATGACCAGCAGCTTCGTGAACTAATCAACAACGAAACCATCGAGCTCTTTCAGGACTCTCGCAACGATTTAATGCTGAAGGCAAAATCACAAATTTTAAAGCTTCAATCGGAAAACAAAAGGACGTACAATCTGCGACGCAAACCAGCAAGGCTTTACAACGTCGGCGAAATGGTAGCCATAAAGCGCACACAATTTGGCGGAGGTCTCAAAATAAAGCCGAAGGAACATGAAAACATGTCGCTGCAAGTAGGGCTACTATCTCTTATCGAATCCTTATGAAATTCATGTTTTCTCATAGTTTACTAGTCCTTTAACAATTTTTAATAATTAAAAGTTAAGTTTGATAATTTCTGAATGACAAAAAGTAAAAAGTCATTTTTTATTTTATTGTCAAGCTCAGGACACAGATTTTGGTGTTGGTCCCCTTCCACGAATACTTAGAGGCGATTTCATCCGTAAACCTTTTTTTCCACATTGTGCGCAGAAATTTAGCAAGATCGGAAATTTTATAATTTATCATTTCTGTCTCCTACAAAATAAAAATAGACTGCATTATTTTGTTAAAAATTTAACCACAATTACCAGTTGTTCACACAATTCAGCTGAATTGTTTTTTGAAAATTTTTTAAGGTCTTCTATTTTATTAAAGGGCTTAGGTGGTAGCAGCATACGAGTCTTATTACCTTGTATAAGCATTCGTTGTGCTAGCACTTCCGGTAGTAGGCGAATTTGAATCTTAGTATTTTTAGCTTCCAATTTAACCAAGCGTTCCTTAAGATCTATGAAAATATAACTTGGTTTTGTCCGTAAATCGCAAAGTAATTATTATCTACCTTCTACATTTTTATTCAATTTTTGCAACTGGTGGAAAATTAACTGAAACATAGCTGAAAAAAGACAAATTTACTTTATAGTTATTGAAAATAACTTTTCATAATTATAGTTACTTGATTTAGAAGGATATTCATAGTTAGAAATTAACTGGGTGTAGGAAACGTTGAAAATATCGCCTTCATTCGTCGAAGTTGACGATTCCTCTGATGGAGACGAAATATTCAAAATAATGGCCTTTTGGCTAACGTCTGTTACTTTTTGAGCTCTCGGTATGTCGTTAAGAACAAGCGCTTGCAAATATTGTATGCCTAAATGGCTTGATTTTAAAGGCAACGTGAACAGATCTTTGTTAAGTAAAATTTCATTTGATTTCACAATCACTTCATTGTTTTCTTCAAAAAATCGATATATTTTTTAAACTCTGGAATCCATAGTGTAAATATGGTCTGGAGCATTTATGGACATATGTATGGCTCAGTCCATGTGAAACGTGACAGGCAAATTGATCAGAAATGATCGAAATTTTTTGTTGATAGAGGATTATTCCCATATTGCTTCATCAATTCTTTGCGAAGTGGTAAAATACAATTTTTGAAATTGCAAGACCTACTAGTAAAGAAAATGATTTTACTTTGTAATCTTTATTAACTACGCTTCGTCTTTCCACTCCTTTTCTTGGAATGTTCGAGGTGCGACCGTATCATAATATACGAATTTGGACAGATATTAAAATTATTCTAACGAGTTCTGAACCAATAAGTTTAAGAACCGTGAATCTAATTCTTCCTCAATTTAGCAGAGGCGAGTTTAGCCAGCATACAATGTGGGCGAGCAGTGGCCGAGTTGTGGATGAGATTCTTCCCCTTTTTCACTGCACGTGGTTATCGTGCGAGTGGTTATCGGATCGACTGATGGGTCATCTGGAGCAATATGTGTTAGCTGCCCGACGTCCTCCTCGACGGTAAGCACATTGTTGATGCGGTCGTTTATGCGTATCCCTCCTTTTTGGTTCACAAAGCTTCCACATTTTCCTGCTCTTCATAATGGAGTCGCCACCTATTAGGACTTCTCGTTCATCGTTGTAATCCAGATCCTGAATATGGTGGAAAATTACTGTCTCAGCTTTATCGAGGTCGGAGACCTACAAAATGGATTTCCTTGTGGTTTTTTCGCCTGTACAGCGGGTAGACCCTGGCGATGACTCGTACAAATCTTGTGAATAAGAAAAACCTTTCCAACAAATTACTGATCTCAGCATTGACGGTATCAACTGAAACGGTGACAGATAGATTGAATTGGGGTCTCAATTATAAGACCGTGGTGCTTATTATTGGATCCTTATAATCCCATTCACAGGTGTTCACCTCGGACCCTTAATATAAAACGATTCCGCCCTTGTTCTTCCAATTTTGGTTCCGATATCTGCGGGATTCTCAGTTGTCGGTATCCAGTTCCATTAATCGATTGAGGTCTTCTCCAAATTTCGTAGACTTGGTGACTCGGCAACATGCGGTTTGTATCTTTTATGGTGCGAGTCGGCTGACCGTCATAGCCTTGCAAAATGGTATTTCTTAGTCGAACGTTTAGCACAGCCGCTTGCAACTCAAGCCTGGCCACTGTGGAAAGCTTAATTGGGGAGCACTTTGACTTTCCCATTATAAATGTATCCAGCTGCACATATTCTATGATGAATACAATTTACCCTTATACTCTACGAGTAACGGGTATAAAAACAGCAATTTAGGCTACTTCTAGGTGTAATATATTAAAAACAAGAGAGAACGCTATAGTCGGGTTCCCCGACTATCAGATACCCGTTACTTAGCTAAGGGAGTGCCTATCGCCTATCTGTAAGGATCGCGGCTGATCTTGCTGAGAAACCTCTACGAAAATGCCCGGAGTACTCGCAGACGGCATAATCGGAGGTAACACTGGCGGCCCTAATTATTGTGAACAGGCCCGGAATACTCGCAGACGGCACTGTCGCGGCTGATCTTGCTGAGAAACCTCTACGAAAATGCCCGGAGTACTCGCAGACGGCATAATCGGAGGTAACACTGGCGGCCCTAATTATTGTGAACAGGCCCGGAATACTCGCAGACGGCACTGTCGCGGCTGATCTTGCTGAGAAACCTCTACGAAAATGCCCGGAGTACTCGCAGACGGCATAATCGAAGGTAACACTGGCGGCCCTAATTATTGTGAACAGGCCCGGAATACTCGCAGACGGCACTGTCGCGGCTGATCTTGCTGAGAAACCTCTACGAAAATGCCCGGAGTACTCGCAGACGGCATAATCGGAGGTAACCCTGGTTGCACAAAGTATTTCCGTATTTTGATTTTTGAGTTACTGGTTTTATTTCAAAGGATTTCCTTTCCTAAGCCCTGTCTGTCCCTGTCGCACTCCTTATGCTCACACTGATTGCCGAAGCCAGTGTCCTGGTGTTTTCCGCTCTGCTTTTTAACTCGTTCGCCACGTGGACTTGCGTTTTCCTTTTTTTTTTTCCTTGGATTTACTCATTGGGTCTTTTTCACCAAAGTTCTTCACGCGCGTCGTTCCCGCTTGAAGTCTCCGAGCACAGCGTGGTCGTCGCTCTCTTGTCTGGAAAACCTGTTGTTTTTTTGGGGATTTCGTCGTGGTGGTTCGTTATTAGTATTTTCTGTGGCGTGATCGTGGTTTGTGTCCTGACTTCGGTGGGGAAACCAAGCTATTCTCCTAGCTTATTCGATAGTTTTGGCGGTCGCTTAGGGCTAATTTAAATCATATTCTTCAGGATTCATTTCTCTTAACCTACTGCCGTATATACTTAAATCTAAACAAAAATCATAAAACTATATTTAACTTCAAAAATGTGATTCTTCACAATAGGAACGAACGAGCAAGTCGCGACTGATACTCTGAAGAGAATGTTGAAAGAGAGTCCAGTTCTGAGTATCTAATAGATACTATCTATAACCAGGATAATGAAACAGAAGTTCACACGGACGCCTCTCAGGATGGACTTGGAGCAGTCCTGATGCAAAAATCTCCGGAAGATGGTCATCTACACCCCGTTTACTTTATGAGCAGGAAGACGACAACGGCTCAAGGGTAGTATCAGAGCTATGAACTGGAAGTTCTTGCCGCTGTGAAAGCTGTCTCCGAGTCCATCTCTTGGGCAGGTTCTTTAAAATTTTCACAGATTGCGACGCATTTAACAAAACGATGCAAAAGAAGGACTTGAATAAAAGGATCAGCCGTTGGGTAATGGCAATTGCAGAGTACAACTGCACAGTTTTACACCGTCCAGTTGTCCAAATGAGGCACGTCGATGCGCTAAGTCGTCATCCAGTTATGACCATAACAGAAGACAGCATCACGCTTTCCATTAAAACAGCACAAGGCCAGAACGAACATCTAAATGCCGTAAAACAAATACTCGACAACGGTGTAATATCGCACGATAATTACATCATCAGGTCTGGAATTATCTACAAGCACGTCAATGACATCGAATTGATCGTTGTCCCAAAGGACATGCAGCGCCAAATAATAAACCGTGCTCATGACAGAGGTCATTTTGCAATTAAGAATACCGAGATCTTATTTGCAAAGACTATTTTATCCCTAACATCGAACGAAGATTGAGAAGTACGTTAACTGTTGCATCCCTTGTATTCTCACAAATCGCAAACGAGGAAAACAAGAAGGATTTTTGCACCCGTTAACCAAGGACGAAGCTCCGCTGCACACATTTCATTTCGACTTTCTTGAACCCCTTGATTCAACTAGTAAGGACTATAAACATATTTTTGCCGTTATTGATATATTTACAAAATTCTGTCGGCTATATCCAACGAAGTCAACCTCAACAAATGATGTAATCGTTAAGTTACGACAGCAAAGCGCGATTTTTGGCAACCCCTCTCTTATCATTTCGAATAGAGGTGCAGCCTTTACGTCCTAGGAGTTCCTGAAATACTGCGAAGAGGAAAATATAACACATTAAAAAGCGAACGAGTACAAGCAGGGCGACTTAGTTGCCATTAAACGAACGCAATTCGGTGCTGGCCTTAAACTAAAACCAAAGTTTTTGGGTCCATACCAAGTAACGAAGGTTAAGTCCTATGACGTTCAGAAGCTGGGAAACTCCTACGGTCCTGGTAAATCATCAAGTTGTGCCGAGTATATAAAGCCTTGGCCAACCAACAACAACATATCAACTATTTCTGACGATTCTGACAACTAAGAATTCGAGGCGAATACTTACGCTGGATGGCCGAATGTGGGAATTGTGTGTTTGCTGTACACTTTTCATTTAAGAAGCAACAACAAGTTTCATTTAAAAAGTAACGACAAGTTCCATTTGAATTGTAACAAACAATTTAAACTTAATAGAAACGATAAGATTAGCAGCAAAAGAAAAACCTTAAGTGGATTGCGAAAACGACGAGTGCGAAGGAAAAACGACGAGAGCTGAGAAAATACCAAGTGACGAGACTAAGCGGCAAGATACGAGCCGTTGAAGGAAGCCGAAGACGACGCATATAGACGGGAGCAACGATGTTCGCGATTCATAAAACCTTTAAAAAATACCTCTAGACATTGTTATTTCAAGAAGCTGTAACTAATTATGGACACTTTAATTAAATATTCTATTCAACATTAACCAAAACCCCACATATATATTTACATACATGTATATGAGCGAAGGGATACCGAATGTAAGCAGGCCAGAGCATGACAATTTGAAAAAGAAGAAGTTTTTTTTAGAGAAACGTCGGTCAAGAGAGCGAGAGAGAGGAGAAAAAGATGGAAGGGTTGAATATCATTCAGATCGGGTGAACCGCGTACATGCCTACATATTTACCTGCCTAAGTATGTCAAACAAATACAACATATGTTTATACCCCTACAGAGGGTATTATAATTTTAGTCAGAAGTTTGTAACGCAGTGACGGAGGCGTTTCTTGATTCTTGATCAGCACCAATAGCCGAGTCCATCTAGCTATGTCCGTCTGTCCGTTTCTTTGCGAACTAGTCTCTCAGTTTTAAAGCTATCGCGATGAAACTTTCCCAAAAGTCTTCTTTCTATTGCAAGTAGTACATATGTCGGAGCCGGATCGGGCCACTATATCTTAAGGCTCCCATTGGAATAATCAAACAAATATAAGAAAATTCATTGTATCTTTTGTAGGAAGTAGGCGTTTTCATTTTTGACAACCTAAAAAAAAAATGTTAAGTAGGCACGCAGAGTCTGAAATTCCTGGAGCTGTACGGATAGAGTTTGCATTAAACTACATGTATTTACTTTATCTGCAAGGGTATATAAGCTTCGGCTGGCCGAAGCTAGCTTCTTTTCTTGTTATTTTTGATAATATTACCTAAGAAGGTTTTAAAACAAAATTACAGCTTCGCCAAACAAAATTATTTCGCAGATGCAACTGCTCCCTCTGCAGGTATTTTAGCGATTCATCTGCCACGTTTTAGGGTTAGTACTCAACCTAACAAAAAGTCGTCCAAAACAAAAAACTTCATACAAAAACAAGAGAGACTGCTATAGTCGGGAACCCCGACTATCAGATACCCGTTACTCAGCCAAAGTGAGTGCGAGGGAGATGGAGATATAAAATTTTTAATCTGGCATAACTTTTTAACGAATGGTCCGATTTGAAAATTTTCTTCTACATTTCGATAGGTATTTATAAATACAATAAAACTGCATTACTTTTCCAAAATCTTTAAAGGTGTGGGCGGCAGACACTTTTTAAACTCGTTTATTGTGGGCGTTAAGCGATTGTGGGCGTTAGAGGGGGCGTGGCCCCCGGCTGAAACAAACTTGCGCTGCGTAGGAAGCCAAAGAATATGTGTGGGTAATCCCAATTCTCTAGCTTTTGTAGTTTTTGAGATCTCAGCGTCATACGGACGGACAGACGGACATGGCTAGATCGACTCGGCTAGTGACCCTGATCAAGAATATATATACTTTGCAGGGTCGGAAACGCTTCCTTCTACCTGTTACATACTTTTGCACGAATACAATATACCCTTTTACTCTACGAGTAACGGGTATAAAAACGTCAAGAAATTTTGTTCATATGAAGTTTTTTGTTTTGGACGACTTTTTGTTAGGTTAAGTACTAACCTTTTCTCTGGAAAATAAATATAATTCGAGTAATAAGGTGAAGTTATCAGGGCTGTGAACAGTGTTCACTGAACACATATTATTTTGGCATGGGTTCGGTTCGTGGTTCAAACCTAATCTGCAGATAAGGTTTGCGAACCGGTTCATTGATGAGCCGAATCAGGGTTAAGGTTCGAACCAGGGTTCAAATAAATAAATTTTGTTTTTAATTAAATAAGAAAGTCAACATTTATATGTATTTATTTTCATTCAACTATGTGCCCTAACATTAAGCCTTACTAGATTTATGATTTGTAAGGTGTTTATCAGATAAGGTAAACTAACATCCTCCAAAATATCACAGACACAAAACAAATTTTGTTCGTATGCCGAACCGAATTTCAAAAATAATAATTCCGGTTTGGTTCCGGTTCAATTTAAAAAAAATCGGCGCTCCGGTTTACGGTTCCTTTTCTAAAAAATGTGAACCACTCCGGTTCGGAGTGGTTTAGCTCCACAGTGGATCACATATTATGTAGCTTAAAAACAACTCAACTAAATTTGGATTAAACTTGGTTAAGAGATTTCGAATTTTTTCTTTAATTACATACATACATTTGTACGCGCACTATACAAACAACTATACATGTACAATGTACAAACTATATGAGCGGAATCTCCTTCTTGTCCATGGTCATTGTAAAAGCGTAACAGTCCGTAACATTCTTGAACTTTTTTTCCGCCACTTCACTAAAGCTCCCGTAACCGCAGGCACTTCGAGTTCATAGGAATGATATTTTTCATCGCATGGCTTAGTTTTACGGCTCATGTCGAAAACTGGAGAAAAACGGCTCCAAGTCCAAACTTGGATGCATCAGTGTGAATCTCCGTTTCAAGCGGATGATCATAGAGCTTCAGAACTGGTCCACTGTTTAACGCTTCCATTACCTTTTTAAAAGCTGTTAACTGCTTGTCGTGGAACTCAAACTTCACCTCTTTGCGCAATAGTTCGGACAACGGTTTGGCAATTTAGGCATTTACTGACATTTACTCCAATTTATGCGCAAGCCATTTCTTTGTGCCACTTCTAAAACTCGCTTTAATTTCAACATGCCCTCATCGATATTCTTACTCGGAATGATCACATCATGCTTGTATACGACCGCATCTTTTATCTGAATCGAATCACGTAAAACCGCCATGATAAACTTGGTAAACACTGCTGGAGAGTTTGGGATTCTGGCGAAACAGGCACGTGAAAGAAACCATTAGTTAAATCTAGTGTTGTGAAAACTTCTCCACTTGGCATTTTTTCGATCACCCAATCCATGTGAGATGTTTGGAAATTATCTCGGTCAATCTTTTCATTTAGCTTGCGATAATCGCAACACAAGCGCTTCTTCCCGTTCTTCTCATCGACAAGAACCACTAGGCTTGATAATCTTTTCTTCCTGACTAAAATGCTCCAAGTCTACTTCTGAAACTGTGTCATAGACCGTTGTGGTTATCACGCACGGACTCTCGAACTCGGTAATTAGCTGGACACTGCCTGGTTTTCGTTTGATCCTTTGTGTGGCCCTTGCTGAACACAACGATCTCTCGGTGAAAATACAGTTCCAGACTTGGTAGCATCATGTCCACGTTGTCTAAGATTGGTGTGCCTATGATTGCGTCAAACTTCATATCCTCATCTGGTATGACATGAAACTCGACCGACATGGCATCGATAACAACACTTGTTATGAAGCTTCTGAATGTTAAAACCTGACTTTCGCCGATCTCTATCAAAACTCATACGCCTAGCATCAAACACAATTCAGCACCTGTAATAGGGTGGGTCGATTTGGAGGTCATCAAATCGTAGGGGGGGAACGTATTCTATGGACAATTCTAAGCAACATTGCCAAAGAAACTATGCTTTGAAAATAACGTTTGACCCTCCGCATTTGCAACAGAAAAATATTGGTTTTTTGATGAAAAATATCTGAGTAGCCTTGAATTTGGAACTTTTGTATGGACGCGAAAAAATTTACAAATCGTTTGGGAGGAAAACAATCTTTGGGTCATTCTTAGCCATATTGTCCAAGCAACTATATGCCTAAAGCCACGTTTGACCCTCCGCATTTACAAAAGAACAATACTGGTATTTCATTTTATTTTTAAAACAAATATCATAGTTGCCTTTACTGATATTCCAAGTAACAGTATAGAAAAAATGCTTAAAAGCAGAGCTCGTAAAATACGGTCAACCGAATTTTTCTAGTCGGGCTGCTCAGTTGAAAGACCCCAAAACTGAGAATATCTAGCTCAGGGTCTGAACAGCAACCCTTTTTTCGTTTTGTTCGTGCTCTCGGTCTCGGGTTTTTGATTGACCGGAACACTCGGGTCAGTCCCCAACTGACCGCTCGATACGAACAAAATCGTTCGGCGCTCATATATTGACAGTCAGTAGGTGAGCAAAACATCAAAAGGGTTCATACAAAAGGTCTTTATTTTTGTTGCTGGGGTTGCATGTGTTGTTGCCTCAGATATTTTGTGACAGGAGAAGCATTTGAGAAAGAGCGAAAGCGAGAGAGAACAAAAATTATTGGGAAAATAAAAGAGAAATATATAGAGACCAAAAAAACATTATATTCAAATATTTTAATATGTAGATACATTTTTATATAATGAAAGACGCCAATTAAAACAAGAGAGATCGCTATTGTAGGGTGCCCCGACTATCAGATACCCGTTACTCAGCTAAAGGGAGTACTAGGGAGATGGATATATAAAACTTTGATCGAGCACAACTTTTTAACGAATGGTCCGATTTAAAAAATTTCTTCTACATTTCGATAGGTATTGATAAACACAATAAAACTGCATTTTTCCTTTCCAAAATATTTAATGGTGTGGGCGCCAGACACAGAAACACACACACATAAAATCATTTAAGGCGATTATGGGCGTTAGAGGGGGCGTGGCGCTCGGCTGAAATAAACTTTCGCTGCGTAGGAAGCCTAAGAATATGTGTGGGTAATCCCAGCTTTCTGGCCCAACTTTCTCAGCGTTCAAACGGACGGACAGACAGACGGACATGGCTAGATCGACTCCGGCTAGTGATCCTGATAGTTTCATTCTGGGATGGTGTATGTGTGTGGGTGTATGGACATGTGCTAACTCTATGCAGAATCTACCTTTCAGATAACCTTAGCCAACCAATCAATATCCAATTGCGAATGCCCTCAACCTTTTTTTTTTTTTTTTTTAAATAATAATAAATATTTATTTAAATCGGACCCTCAACGGAAAATTACCATGCGAATGAATTTCCAAATATCTAGACTAAACAATCGGATTGAGTCGACGGTGCAATATCAATCAACAATCCAAAGGGCAATTAGAAAAGTCACTCAATTAAAATTAACTCCACTTATAGAAATCTCTAAAGCTCAAAACCGAGGTATGATTGTCAAAGAAGTTTAAGTTAAGAAGCGAGTTCAGTTTGAGACTTGTCATTAGACAGTCAGTGTTCTTTCACAATAAAACTAATAATTGTAACCAGTTTAGAACTTAATTAAATAAAGTTTTTTTTTTTATTTTAAACTTATCTTGAAGTCCTTTTAAATTGTCTTCGGTACTGATCAACTAAAGGATATTACTATACGACTAGTATATCCTGATCAGCGTAAAATCCGTGAATATACAAAACGACAAATATTAAGATCCGCCAAAGAATCTTTGTGTAATTTACGCTCGCAGAAAATCAAATAAAAAATCCAATTCGGTCAATACGCGCTTAAAAATTTAAAAAGTCTCAATATTGAAAACAAAAATCAAACATGGCAAATTCACCAGTACTACCGCAGTTGTCTGAGATTCATCTGAATCAACTTATCAGACAAATCAAGGAGCTACCTTATTTCGACGGAAATCCATCGGAATTAAGTCGCTACATTGCCAGAGTGGAGTACTTATTGCAACTTTACCCTCTCAAGATGTTCGCCAAATCCATATTATCTATGGAGCTATCGAGAGGACCATTGCAGATTCCGCTCAAGCAGTCATCGAGGTGGAAAGGTCCAATACATGGGGAACAGCAAAAGTGGACCTAATTAAAGCTTTCAAGGATCACAGGACATACGAGGACATCATACAACATGTTCGTGACACCCCATACCAAGGAAGCATCAGTAAGTTCGTAAACGAACTAAAAACCAGACCATCAAACGTAAACAATAAGTTAGAGTTAGAATCAGATCCAACTGACAAGTTCTCTAAACAAAACAATTAGGGATTGTATCGAAAGAAAACTTCCCAATAGATTGTATAATTCCTTGTCCAAAAAAGATATAACAACACTTGCCAACTTAAAAGAAGCAGCATTGGTTCTAGGTCATTGGGATGCAGATCCCTTTGATAATTATAAGCCTAGGCGAAGGAATTCGGGAAATACACATCAAAACTATTATTATCAGAGAAATAATTCCTATTCTTATAGCTGTCCAAGAAAATTATAATTATCCAAGAAATAATAATAATTCAAACAACAAATCCTCAAAGTTCACCAAACAGAAAATTATCAGAAATTATCATGAGTTTAGGAGGAACTTAGCTCAAGGTAGGGACCAAAATCCCTTAAATTTCCAAGCATAAACTTCAAATAACTCCCCAAATACACCTGTTAAAAGACGAAGAGGGAGTGACAGTGTACTGAATAGAATGGACGTAAATTTTCAGCAAACTGCCTCGGATACAGAAAAAGTTGCCCATATGTCAGAGTAATGATTAAAGGAAAACTTTTTAAAGCCATGATAGATACAGGGTCATCTATGAATTAAATGACAAAGAATTTTGGAAATAATGAAGAACAAGATGAAAAATTAAAAGTATACACAATAAATGGATCAATGGAATTAAATAAAAGTATAACATTGGATCCATGTAAAATCTGCCCAGTTGAACAAAAGTTTTATTTACATAAATTTTCTGAAAATTATGACATTTTAATACGTAGAGATTATTTGAAAGAAAGTAAAGCGAAAATAAACTATGAAGAAGAAACAGTGACGTTAGGGGAGACATTACTTTACTTAAAATATGGTGAAAACGATATTGTTAAGGACAAGACCGCAGTAAAATGCCTTAGTCCCCCCTTTTCAAAGGACCAATCATTTAATTTTGCCATTAATAATGAACTAAAAGAATGTAATGAGTACAGCTTAGAACATTTAGGTGAAGAAGAAAAGGAAAATTTAAAGAAAGTTTTATTTGAATATAATGACGTTCAGTAGAAAGAAGGTGAAAATTTGACTTTTACAAGTACTATTAAACATTCAATAGAAACAAAACATGAAGACCCAGTATATAGGAAGCCATACAAATATCCTCAAACCTTTGATGAAGAAGTTAATAAGCAAGTAAATGAAATGATTGAACAGGGAATAATTCAAATAATCAGTAAATCAAAATCTCCCTATTGTTCACCTATTTGGATAGTTCCAAAAAAGAGGCAAGATGTCGTTTAGATTAATAGTAGCCCTGCAGTTCCATTCATCACCTTTTGAGCAGTGAATCACTGCCAAAAATTGAGCACTAAGCGCTCAATCACTAGTGAATTTGTATAAAAATAGCAATGATTTTAACATGAGCATGTCCTAGGGGCTCATCACTGCCAGAAACTGGCGCTGATTTAGCACCACCATCACCATTTTTCATCGCCTAATTCATTACCAAATTCATCACCTTTTTAGCGTTTTTTCAGCGCCTCTATATCACTTAAATTCATCTCCCATTTTTATTGAAAATATGTTGAATTTCATTGCTTTTAATAATGGGTTTATTATTACATTAAATTAATACATTTTTACAAGCTACGGTGACTTGTAGGGGTCTTCGGCAGGTTCTCAGCTTCCGGAGTCTTGGTGAGCTGGAGATTATTCACGCATTTTCGCACTCTCTTCGGACTCTCTGTAGGCTCCACCTGACCAATTGGATCTGAATTTGAAAAATATTTGTTTTTATATTATATAACGAGGCAAGAATGATAAAAACATACTTAGCAGTACAGGAATAACATTCTTCTGGGCTGTAGGACAAAATGATTTCATCTGAAAAGATATTTTATAAGAACTGTGTACCATCAGCTTGACCTAAAAATATTAAAAATAAAGGATAATATAAAAATTAAAAGCTACTGTAATTAAGATAACTTGACAACTACTTACCTAAAAATGTATTCTTAGTTAAAGCACTTTTGTTTAAACTCTAAAATAACTAATCACAGCAATGCTACTCTTTTAAAAGTTAAAACATTTTTTCGATCACCCAATCCATGTGAGATGTTTGGAAATTATCTCGGTCAATCTTTTCATTTAGCTTGCGATAATCGCAACACAAGCGCTTCTTCCCGTTCTTTTCATCGACAAGAACCACTAGGCTTGATAATCTTTTCTTCCTGACTAAAATGCTCCAAGTCTACTTCTGAAACTGTGTCATAGACCGTTGTGGTTATCACGCACGGACTCTCGAACTCGGTAATTAGCTGGACACTGCCTGGTTTTCGTTTGATCCTTTGTGTGGCCCTTGCTGAACACAACGATCTCTCGGTGAAAATACAGTTCCAGACTTGGTAGCATCATGTCCACGTTGTCTAAGATTGGTGTGCCTATGATTGCGTCAAACTTCATATCCTCATCTGGTATGACATGAAACTCGACCGACATGGCATCGATAACAACACTTGTTATGAAGCTTCTGAATGTTAAAACCTGACTTTCGCCGATCTCTATCAAAACTCATACGCCTAGCATCAAACACAATTCAGCACCTGTAATAGGGTGGGTCGATTTGGAGGTCATCAAATCGTAGGGGGGGAACGTATTCTATGGACAATTCTAAGCAACATTGCCAAAGAAACTATGCTTTGAAAATAACGTTTGACCCTCCGCATTTGCAACAGAAAAATATTGGTTTTTTGATGAAAAATATCTGAGTAGCCTTGAATTTGGAACTTTTGTATGGACGCGAAAAAATTTACAAATCGTTTGGGAGGAAAACAATCTTTGGGTCATTCTTAGCCATATTGTCCAAGCAACTATATGCCTAAAGCCACGTTTGACCCTCCGCATTTACAAAAGAACAATACTGGTATTTCATTTTATTTTTAAAACAAATATCATAGTTGCCTTTACTGATATTCCAAGTAACAGTATAGAAAAAATGCTTAAAAGCAGAGCTCGTAAAATACGGTCAACCGAATTTTTCTAGTCGGGCTGCTCAGTTGAAAGACCCCAAAACTGAGAATATCTAGCTCAGGGTCTGAACAGCAACCCTTTTTTCGTTTTGTTCGTGCTCTCGGTCTCGGGTTTTTGATTGACCGGAACACTCGGGTCAGTCCCCAACTGACCGCTCGATACGAACAAAATCGTTCGGCGCTCATATATTGACAGTCAGTAGGTGAGCAAAACATCAAAAGGGTTCATACAAAAGGTCTTTATTTTTGTTGCTGGGGTTGCATGTGTTGTTGCCTCAGATATTTTGTGACAGGAGAAGCATTTGAGAAAGAGCGAAAGCGAGAGAGAACAAAAATTATTGGGAAAATAAAAGAGAAATATATAGAGACCAAAAAAACATTATATTCAAATATTTTAATATGTAGATACATTTTTATATAATGAAAGACGCCAATTAAAACAAGAGAGATCGCTATTGTAGGGTGCCCCGACTATCAGATACCCGTTACTCAGCTAAAGGGAGTACTAGGGAGATGGATATATAAAACTTTGATCGAGCACAACTTTTTAACGAATGGTCCGATTTAAAAAATTTCTTCTACATTTCGATAGGTATTGATAAACACAATAAAACTGCATTTTTCCTTTCCAAAATATTTAATGGTGTGGGCGCCAGACACAGAAACACACACACATAAAATCATTTAAGGCGATTATGGGCGTTAGAGGGGGCGTGGCGCTCGGCTGAAATAAACTTTCGCTGCGTAGGAAGCCTAAGAATATGTGTGGGTAATCCCAGCTTTCTGGCCCAACTTTCTCAGCGTTCAAACGGACGGACAGACAGACGGACATGGCTAGATCGACTCCGGCTAGTGATCCTGATAGTTTCATTCTGGGATGGTGTATGTGTGTGGGTGTATGGACATGTGCTAACTCTATGCAGAATCTACCTTTCAGATAACCTTAGCCAACCAATCAATATCCAATTGCGAATGCCCTCAACCTTTTTTTTTTTTTTTTTAAATAATAATAAATATTTATTTAAATCGGACCCTCAACGGAAAATTACCATGCGAATGAATTTCCAAATATCTAGACTAAACAATCGGATTGAGTCGACGGTGCAATATCAATCAACAATCCAAAGGGCAATTAGAAAAGTCACTCAATTAAAATTAACTCCACTTATAGAAATCTCTAAAGCTCAAAACCGAGGTATGATTGTCAAAGAAGTTTAAGTTAAGAAGCGAATTCAGTTTGAGACTTGTCATTAGACAGTCAGTGTTCTTTCACAATAAAACTAATAATTGTAACCAGTTTAGAACTTAATTAAATAAAGTTTTTTTTTTTTATTTTAAACTTATCTTGAAGTCCTTTTAAATTGTCTTCGGTACTGATCAACTAAAGGATATTACTATACGACTAGTATATCCTGATCAGCGTAAAATCCGTGAATATACAAAACGACAAATATTAAGATCCGCCAAAGAATCTTTGTGTAATTTACGCTCGCAGAAAATCAAATAAAAAATCCAATTCGGTCAATACGCGCTTAAAAATTTAAAAAGTCTCAATATTGAAAACAAAAATCAAACATGGCAAATTCACCAGTACTACCGCAGTTGTCTGAGATTCATCTGAATCAACTTATCAGACAAATCAAGGAGCTACCTTATTTCGACGGAAATCCATCGGAATTAAGTCGCTACATTGCCAGAGTGGAGTACTTATTGCAACTTTACCCTCTCAAGATGTTCGCCAAATCCATATTATCTATGGAGCTATCGAGAGGACCATTGCAGATTCCGCTCAAGCAGTCATCGAGGTGGAAAGGTCCAATACATGGGGAACAGCAAAAGTGGACCTAATTAAAGCTTTCAAGGATCACAGGACATACGAGGACATCATACAACATGTTCGTGACACCCCATACCAAGGAAGCATCAGTAAGTTCGTAAACGAACTAAAAACCAGACCATCAAACGTAAACAATAAGTTAGAGTTAGAATCAGATCCAACTGACAAGTTCTCTAAACAAAACAATTAGGGATTGTATCGAAAGAAAACTTCCCAATAGATTGTATAATTCCTTGTCCAAAAAAGATATAACAACACTTGCCAACTTAAAAGAAGCAGCATTGGTTCTAGGTCATTGGGATGCAGATCCCTTTGATAATTATAAGCCTAGGCGAAGGAATTCGGGAAATACACATCAAAACTATTATTATCAGAGAAATAATTCCTATTCTTATAGCTGTCCAAGAAAATTATAATTATCCAAGAAATAATAATAATTCAAACAACAAATCCTCAAAGTTCACCAAACAGAAAATTATCAGAAATTATCATGAGTTTAGGAGGAACTTAGATCAAGGTAGGGACCAAAATCCCTTAAATTTCCAAGCATAAACTTCAAATAACTCCCCAAATACACCTGTTAAAAGACGAAGAGGGAGTGACAGTGTACTGAATAGAATGGACGTAAATTTTCAGCAAACTGCCTCGGATACAGAAAAAGTTGCCCATATGTCAGAGTAATGATTAAAGGAAAACTTCTTAAAGCCATGATAGATACAGGGTCATCTATGAATTAAATGACAAAGAATTTTGGAAATAATGAAGAACAAGATGAAAAATTAAAAGTATACACAATAAATGGATCAATGGAATTAAATAAAAGTATAACATTGGATCCATGTAAAATCTGCCCAGTTGAACAAAAGTTTTATTTACATAAATTTTCTGAAAATTATGACATTTTAATACGTAGAGATTATTTGAAAGAAAGTAAAGCGAAAATAAACTATGAAGAAGAAACAGTGACGTTAGGGGAGACATTACTTTACTTAAAATATGGTGAAAACGATATTGTTAAGGACAAGACCGCAGTAAAATGCCTTAGTCCCCCCTTTTCAAAGGACCAATCATTTAATTTTGCCATTAATAATGAACTAAAAGAATGTAATGAGTACAGCTTAGAACATTTAGGTGAAGAAGAAAAGGAAAATTTAAAGAAAGTTTTATTTGAATATAATGACGTTCAGTAGAAAGAAGGTGAAAATTTGACTTTTACAAGTACTATTAAACATTCAATAGAAACAAAACATGAAGACCCAGTATATAGGAAGCCATACAAATATCCTCAAACCTTTGATGAAGAAGTTAATAAGCAAGTAAATGAAATGATTGAACAGGGAATAATTCAAATAATCAGTAAATCAAAATCTCCCTATTGTTCACCTATTTGGATAGTTCCAAAAAAGAGGCAAGATGTCGTTTAGATTAATAGTAGCCCTGCAGTTCCATTCATCACCTTTTGAGCAGTGAATCACTGCCAAAAATTGAGCACTAAGCGCTCAATCACTAGTGAATTTGTATAAAAATAGCAATGATTTTAACATGAGCATGTCCTAGGGGCTCATCACTGCCAGAAACTGGCGCTGATTTAGCACCACCATCACCATTTTTCATCGCCTAATTCATTACCAAATTCATCACCTTTTTAGCGTTTTTTCAGCGCCTCTATATCACTTAAATTCATCTCCCATTTTTATTGAAAATATGTTGAATTTCATTGCTTTTAATAATGGGTTTATTATTACATTAAATTAATACATTTTTACAAGCTACGGTGACTTGTAGGGGTCTTCGGCAGGTTCTCAGCTTCCGGAGTCTTGGTGAGCTGGAGATTATTCACGCATTTTCGCACTCTCTTCGGACTCTCTGTAGGCTCCACCTGACCAATTGGATCTGAATTTGAAAAATATTTGTTTTTATATTATATAACGAGGCAAGAATGATAAAAACATACTTAGCAGTACAAGAATAACATTCTTCTGGGCTGTAGGACAAAATGATTTCATCTGAAAAGATATTTTATAAGAACTGTGTACCATCAGCTTGACCTAAAAATATTAAAAATAAAGGATAATATAAAAATTAAAAGCTACTGTAATTAAGATAACTTGACAACTACTTACCTAAAAATGTATTCTTAGTTAAAGCACTTTTGTTTAAACTCTAAAATAACTAATCACAGCAATGCTACTCTTTTAAAAGTTAAAACGCAGTTAAAAACCGCGGAAAAACGGCGCCTGCCCTCGAGAAATTGAGCGAGAAACTGATCGAGAAAAACAACATCAATCGCAATCTCTCTTGTTGTTGTCTTTCCTTTGCCACGATCGCGCTTGCCCAGTTTGCAGAGCGAGACAGGCGAAGTTCGACATTTTGTCTCGTTTTCTAAGAGAGAGAAATTTGGGAGAGCGTGATTGAGAGAGAGGGGGTTGGTGAGAGAGTCGATTCTGCAGACGCTCTGCCGGCGTCGCAGTCGACTCAGTGCATTTCAGCGCTTGGGCTAAATTCGGGAACTTCAGGGAGATTACAGAAATTTAAATGACATCACTATTAATGACAAATTCCCAATACCAAGAATGGATGAAATATTGGACAAATTGGGAATGTGTGAATATTTCACTACCATCGATTTAGCCAAAGGATTCCATCAAATTCAAATGGAACAAGAATCAATAGCTAAATCAGCATTCTCAACAAAACACGGTCATTACGAATGCACACGTATGCCAATTGGTCTAAAAAATGCCCCCGCTTTTTTTCAAAGATGTATGAACCATTTATTGGAAGATTTAATCTATACAGATTGTTTGGTATATCTAGATGATATTATAATTTTTTCCACTTCATTGGAAGAACACATTTTATCATTGAAAAAGGTTTTTCAAAAATTACGTTACGCACATTAAAAACTAGAACTAGACACATGTGAATTCATGAAAAAGGAAACAGAGCTCTTAGGCCACATAGTAACTACTACAGGCCATTATAAATTTTCCAATACCAAAAACACCAAAAGAAATTAAATAATTTCTAGGATTGTGCGGATTTTATCGAAAATTCATACCGGACTTTGCACATATTGTAAAACCAATGACAATTAAATTAAAGAAAGGAGCCACAATTATTATTATTGACAAACCTTACATAGAAGCTGTTTAAGAATTAATGCAGTAGTTGAATTATTTGTTGTTATATTTTCATTCCATATTTCCCGCTAAGGAATAGGGAATACCTTTAATGCTTTGTATCGATATATCGTAAGTTAAGTAGGCGTTAACTATGTATCTCTACGGCTCATCCCTAAGAAGACACACACATACATTGAAACCATTGAAATTGACACGCGAGGTTAAGCGCCGAAACTTTGGTGTTTTTTACCGGTCCAAATAAAAAGATTAAATACAGTCCACAACTTGCCTTATTTGCGAACATTTTGGTCCTTCGAGCCGGATGCATCGGTCTCGTTTAGTTTGCTAACTAATTAGTGGTAAAATTTTCGATTCTAAACTTCACATCTTGGTGAAATCGGGCTCAACCTCAAACATTGAAATGTCGCTGCAAGCAGTGAAAACACACCTTGGGTTTTGCAAGGCGCAAATCACACGCGCACATGGTCGGGCCTCGGAATTCATATTAACCGTAACAGCTTTGGACACTTTGGAACATCATCTTCGCCGTATCATGGACACGTTCGATCAACTTATAAAGCTGTCTGCGGAAACTTACTCCCTCTCTGAAAACGAGGATTTGACCGAGCCCGACGATCTACACGAGTACGAAATTGCACGCTTTGTTATCGGATGCTATAGCAGAAAGGAAACGGACAAACCCACATTCATCTACCCTAATAGCCAACGGGAAGGACCCACTTGAACGACTGGCTACCTCGCAGGCACAGCTGGTGGCTTCGCAGACACAGTTCTTGGAGCAGGTACACACCTCCCATACATACACGGACTTGAGGTTTGAAAAGATCAAAGATTCCAACTTTTCGTGGCAATTACGAGGACTAGCCTCAATTTTGTGATCTCTTTCTGGGATCGGTGGATCGACGTGAAAACCTAACAAGCTGCCAGAAATTTGTCAATCTTGGGCGAAACGGCAAGAAGGCTGCTCGAACGACATGAAGATCGGGACCTTCTTGGAATTTTTTTTCTCCAGATGCGACGCACTGGAATCTTGTCAATCAACTCCCAAGGCATACGGGAGGCGCACCGCCAACGTACACGTCGCTGGCGAAGCTTCAAAACCATCACAAAAACTTTGTATTGTCTGCACCCAACCGCACTCGATGTTGGCTTGCACTCCATTTCTATCAATGGAAATAGCAGATCGTCGATCATTCGTAAAGCTTCACAAATTGTGCTTTAATTGTTTGAGTCGCAACCATGTCGCTAGGCAGTGCACTTCGAAATTCAGATGTCGGCTCTGCAAAGGATCACATCATACATTGGTACATCAAGAATCACAAGGGGAACGTGAGCCCACAGCCGCAACCTCATCGCACAGCAGCGGCACAAGAACCGAAGCTCTAACAGCCGGAATATCGAACTTTTCCGTAGAGACTGCATTTCTTGCTCGAGCGCCGACCATGATGCCCACCATACTAGCTCATGTGGTGGACAGATGTGGTACACGGACGCTGTGCCGAATTCTTTTGGATTCGGGATCAACCATTACATTGGCCACGGAGGCATTCATTCAACGCATTGGCGCGCCTCGTAGCCGCGCGCGCATTTCGGTTATGGGTCTTTCTTCTCAAGCCGCTGGTACAACTCGAGGATATGCAAAAATTCAACTGCAATCATGAGTCTCGCAAGACGTCCAGGAGATTAAAGTTATAATTATGTGTTCTTTAACTGCATCTGTACCAGCCGAAGAGGTACAAATACAAAATTGGCGAGACCTTCAAGGACTAGACTTGGCAAACCCCACGTTCGCCACCCCTGGAGACATTGATGTCATTATCGGATCGGACCAGCTATGGAGCTTCTTTACGGGCCAACGAAAACTGTTAAGTAAACCTAATTTATTCGCACTTAACACATTCTTTGGTTGGGTTATTGCAGGTTCCGGGGACTTACAAAAGGTAGCTGAACAAGCGCATCATGCTCAGGTCGATTTGGACGAGGCGGTGAGTTCATTCATGGAAATGGACACTTTTCAGCCCAGTTAGACAACTATTGATGCATGTGATCCCGTGGAGCAGCTCTTTGTCGACACACACAAACGAGATCAGGACGGTGTACATTATGGAGTACCCGTTCAAGAAGGACATGCCGACAATTCAGGACCCTTCTTTGCGTCAGGCCTTGAATCGATTTGCAATGTTGGAAATCAAATTTCGCCGGAACCCAGCATTGAAAAATCAATATTGTGAATTTATGAAGGATTATTTACAACGGGGGCACATGGAAGTGCTGGATAAACCCCAGCTCAGGAAAAAATTGCTTTTATCTAGCTCACCATGCCGTCCTCAAAGCGGAGAGTTCCACAACCAAATGTCGTGTGGTATTTGATGGATCCGGTAAGGATATTACTGGCCATTCTGGCCATACACATCGGCCCGCCGATTCAACGAGATCTCTTCGGAGTTTGTTTGAGATTCCGACAAGGTCGGTATGTGGTTTGTACGGACATTGAGAAAATGTTCCGGGGCATAAAGATAGCTACCGAACATTCTGATTATCAACGGATTTTTTGGCGAGAGGATGAGAAGGACCCGCTTCAGCACTATCGGCTGCTAACTGTAACTTACGGGCTAGCACCATCACCTTTTCTGGCAGTAAGAGTTCTCAAACAATTGGCAGATGACTATCATCACCGATATCCACTGGCAGCTTCCTCACTATTAACGGATGCATACGCTGACGATGTATCAACAGGTGCGGATACAGAGGGCGGACTCGTAAAACTGCAGAAGGAACTTGTCGGGCTGCTGGCGGAGGCCAAATTCAACTTGCAAAAGTGGAGTTCCAATTGCAAAACACTTATGGATTCCCTACCAAAGGAGGATTGCGCTTTCCAAGCAGGCACCACTCAATCAAACAATGTGCCAATACTGGGTATACTTTGGGATCCCGATACGGACACATTTTCTACATCTCCACGATCAATTATCGTCACACAATTGCCCACCAAGCGAACCTTACTGTCAGAGTTCTCCAAGATATATGATCCATTGGGTATTGTATCCCCAGCTACAGTTATGATGAAGATACTCTTTCAAGAATGTTGGCTCTGTTCACTAAGCTGGGATAAACCTTTGACTGAAAACATTGCCAGGCGTTGGAGCATCTTAGCAGGCGAGCTGTCAATATTGGCACAACGTCCAATCCCTCGATACGTGGCCAGACCCTCGCACGCTATTGAGCTGCATGGATTTGCGGATGCCTCTTCACAAGCAGTCGGAGCCGTTTTATACAGTGGAGTTTCAACAGGGATGGAAGCGTTTGTCACGCTCATCGCAGCCAAGACTCGAGTAGCTCCTATTAAAGCTATTTCAATACCGCGACTGGAACTCACAGCAGCTCATCTACTAGCCAAACTACTAACGCTCGTCAAGTCGTCTTTGTCAATCCCGATTACAGGAACCTTTTGTTGGACGGACTCTGAAGTCGTTCTTCACTGGCTGTCAGCCCCACCTCGACGATGGTATGCACATGCAAATCTCTTCATTTCCATTGGACTACGACGCTGTCAAGCATGGTCAATGCCTGCCCAGAAAATCAAAGTTGTTGAGGCTCACACCGTTTTTAGATGAGTCTGGATTGTTACGCATCGGTGGACGTATCGACCGATCAGTATTGCC
Organism: Drosophila pseudotakahashii; assembly: GCA_035046095.1. Classification (NCBI taxonomy): domain Eukaryota; kingdom Metazoa; phylum Arthropoda; class Insecta; order Diptera; family Drosophilidae; genus Drosophila; species Drosophila pseudotakahashii. The sequence goes on along the minus strand of JAWNOE010000055.1, from coordinate 672,840 downwards.
GCTCAACGCAAAGCATCCGATTATCGTATCAAAGGAATCTCCGCTGGCACTACTCATCTTACGGAATTTTCACAAGGCTAATTTACACACGGGAGTAGATGCCACCTTCCACCACGTTCGTCAGCAATTCTGGATTTTGGGAGCCAGAAACCTGACTCGTAAAGTAGTTTTCCGCTGTAAGTCATGCTTTATGAACCGACGCCTGACGCAGCATCAGATCTTGGCTGATTTACCGATACCACGAATCCAACAAAATCCTTGCTTCCGTCACACTGGCCTTGACTACGCTGGACCCATCGCTATTAAGGAAACGAAAGGTCGCACTCATCGCATCGGCAAAGCTTGGTTCGCCATATTTGTTTGCCTGGCCACCAAGGCGATGCACCTAGAAGTCGTCAGCGATCTTACCACAAAAGCGTTCATTGCTGCGTTCAAACGGTTTTGTGCACGTCGGAAAACCCCCACCGATTTGTATTTCGACAATGGAACTACGTTTCATGGAGCAAGACGAGAGTTGGATGAAATGCGAAAGTTAGTTCAAGATCAAGCTAAGGACGAGGAGTTGGCTGATTTTTTCTCGACTGAAGGCTTGAATTGGCATTTCATACTTTCACTTTGACGGGAATCGGGAGTGCGGTCGGTAAAGCTGCACCTACGCCGAGTTGTGGGAGCAGCCGCCTTAACCTTTGAAGAATTGTCCACAGTACTCGCACAAATCGAAGCTATTCTCAACTCACGACCATTGGCCCAGGTCAGCGATCACACTGTCGATCCACTTACGCCAGCCCATTTTTTGATTGGACAGCCATATACAGCGGTACCTGAGCCTTCTTTACTGAACACGCAGATCAATCGAGCGGTAGAATCAACTTCAAGCCATGGTACAGGGATTTTGGAAGCGATGGCACGCCGAATACGTGACTTCTCTACAGTCCCGCGGCAAGTGGCAAGAAGGGATGACTAACTTAGAAGTAGGCACTCTTGTTGTACTCAAGGAGCCCAACCTACCACCGGCGAAATGGGTACTTGGTAGCATCCAGGAAGTACACCCAGGAAAGGACTCAAAGGTTAGAGTGGTCAACGTCGGAACAGCACATGGAATCTACAAACGCCCTATAGCCAAGATCGCAGTACTTCCCCTTAGCTGAACGCGTCGTTCAGGGGGGCCGTTATGTTTAAGAATTAATGCAGTAGTTGCATACTTTGTTGTTATATTTTCATTCGATATTTCCCGCTATGGAATAGGGAATACCTTTAATGCTTTGTATCGATATATCGTAAGTTAAGTAGGCGATAACTACGTATCTCTACCTCTCATCCCTAAGAACACACACACAAACATTGAAACCATTGAAATTGACACGCGAGGTTAAGCGCCGAAACTTTGGAATTTTTTACCGGTCCAAATAAAAAGATTAAATACAGTCCACAACTTGCCTTATTTGCGAACAGAAGCATGTGAAAAAATGAAAGTTTTAATTACTTTAGACCCAATTTTAATTTATCCCGACTTTAGCAAAGCATTTTCTTTGACAACGGACGCAAGTAACATGGCTATAGGAGCCGTACTGTCACAAAATCATAAACCAATCTGTTATGCTAGCAGAACTCTTAACGAACATGAAATAAATTATGCTACCATTGAAAATGAACTTTTAGAAATTGTATGAGCTACCAAATATTTTAGATCATATTTATTCGGTAGGTCTTTTGAAATATTAAGCGATTATAAACCTTTAGTTTGGCTAAATAACATAAAAGAACCAAATATGAAACTACAACGATGGAAAATAAAATTAAACGAATATGATTATCAGATTAAATATTTGCCAGGAAAAGAAAATTATGTAGCTGACGCATTATCCAGGACCAAAATAGAAGAAAATATGTTTACGGATAATATTGAAGAAAACATACCAAAAGAAACAGCCAGTAGTGTAAACGCAACAGCCCACAGTTCTCAAGAAGATAACCAAAACTATATTTCCATAACTGAGAGACCATTTAATTATTTTTCCCGACAAATCGAATTAGTTAAATCAGATAAAGACAAAACGGAAGTAACACATTATTTTCACAAATTAAGAATTCAAATTATGACAGAAACCTTAGCAAAAGAAATAACACCGGAACACAAAATTAAACTTTGTGAAATTTCCACGAACCATTTCAACTTTTCCATCATGTTTGGGTGCTCCTGAGTAAAAGTCCCATACAAAATTATTTTCCATCACCTACAGGTTCCGCGGTATAGCTAAGAATACAAAAAACCGATGTTTGCCGACATTTTGAATTAAGTGGCCTATACAATTACACTTACGTTTATTATTTTCCCCATCGTGAACCATTGCCCATGTCTTTGGAATTCGACGCCAAAGTTGAAACTCCCAAAATTTTCACAATTTCTGTGATGAAAAAAGAATTCTGAAAATTAAATCTTAAATGGAACTAATTTTAAATATTCATTGAATCTCTTGTTCATTGTATGCTTTAATTTCGGTTTAAAGCGTTTTCATGGGGATATTTTATTGGATTTATTATACCAATAAAACCGTTGTTTTGATTTTATTATCTACTCTTAAATGTTGTCAAATTTAAAAAAAGTCAAGGCATCCTATAGAACGCGAGTAAAAATGTATATTTCTCTATGTACGTTCGGTGAACGTATTAAGTTTCGTAGTTCTAGAGGTTGCCATGACTTATTTCAAATTTGACAACATTAGTGGTTTTCCTATTGAAAATACCCGTCGAATGAGGGGTCATATGATAAAATCCGACGCTCCGTTCAAAAGTTATAGCCAAAAGAATATTTTCTCCTTCTTCCCAAAATGAAATTTACATTCTGTTGGTCAGTTTGTCCCAAAACGTTGGTTCAAAATCCTGAAAATTTTATATGGTGTTAAACAGCTCGATATAGGAAACATTAGTTCTACCACTTTTGGAAAAACTCGCTAGTTTAGCGGGAAAACACCTATAAATGGCTAAATTTCGTAAGCCCATTACTTGCGATATACTTAAGCTACGGACTTGTGCTTTACCTCATATTAAAGGTATTTTGAAGTACAATAAACGCCTTCTCAACACTATTTATGTATATGCAATAGCTAAAAAGTTATGCACTGTGAGGAGTTGAATTACTCCCCACAAATTCCTGCAACAGTGGATGGCCGGCCGTTTACCATTTACGCGGCAAGATTAGCGTAGTAGCGGCGCGGCAAAGAGCAAATGGAGAGAAACTCGCAAATAGAGAGTTTGGAGACCGAGAAGTGGAGAGAGAGAGAGTGGAGGTTTCAAGGTTAAAAAAGGGAACTCTGACAGAGAGAGTTTGGAGAGTAGGTTGCGGAGAGTGAGAGAGTGGAGACTTTGGTGGCAGTGCCAGAGTACCGTATGCAAAAGGAAATAACGGAACTGCACCGGACTTTGGACTCTGCCGGGAACTTTGGACCGCGAGGACAAGTGCCACATCTTAGCAACGGAGCGGCACACAGGCGTGCCACATGCACCACAAGAACCGGCGGGATGGCAGCAGCACGCATAACTACAATTAGAGGCCGTGCATGAAGGACAAGTGGGTTAAACAGGAACCACGGACTTTGGACCTGGATTGGGGAGATGCCGCGATCAGAGCGCAGAAGGGAAATAACGGTTCCCGGAGGCCCTATATAAAGCCGCCGGGCGCTGGCAGCTGGATCAGTCGATCAGGAGTGTGGATCAAGATCAGTCGATCAAGAGTGTGGATCAAGATCAGTCGATCACGATCAGTCAATCTATAAAGATCAGTCAAGATATCAAAGTGAGCAAGTCAGCCAGTACAGTGAACTACAACTGAGCAACAACAAGTCGAGTCGCCGGAAGCAACGCCGTGGGAGCCTACAAGGAGCAAGATCGCTACGTCGAGACGTTCGGGATTGGATCACCAGGAATCTCCGAATTGAGACACAGGTAGCTGAGGTCCAGAGGGCGTCACACGGCTAGGTCAAGGCGATACGTTTTCTTTCCTGTCTCAACTAAATCCTCGCATCTCGCCTGGAGAGTCGATCAGAGTTGAGCGGTGTAAGCCTGCGACAAGAAATCGTGAACTCGGGGAAACCAAATAGACCCAGTGTGCCTTGCCTAAGCAGATCCTGGCGCGATCAGCCAGAACAGAGATCGGTCAATCGTTTGTGGTCTCGAGTGGAGAACTCCAGAAGAGCCCTACGGTTTGAGTCGTGTAGTCCTGGAGCGGCGTGTGTATGAACCCCGAGTGAAACGAGCCAGAAGGGAGATCGGTCGATCGTTTGCGGTCTCGAGTGGAGAACTCCAGAAGAGCCCTACGGTTGAGTCGTGTAGTCCCGGATCGGCGTACGATCAAGACCCCGAGTACCAGAAGCCACGCCACGTCAAGCCACACACTACGACAGATCGAGCTACGAGGAAACGTCACGGACGATAAGCCAAAGGGTGAAGCCAGGGCGGAAAGTTCGTTTGCACTAGGCGTAGAAGCGAGGTGAAGCGCTCGGCAGTATCCCCGCGTAACTTGGACTGCCAGCGCGATCTGAGTGGAACACTAGTGGGACCATCCGGGACAGAGCAAAGGACAGGCGGTGGTATATCGAAAGGAGAGATTCCTGGAGAGCGCGGCCTCTTTTCACCCTAGTCTGAGAACGGTTACGCTTCCCTAAACCCTCGCAGCTGATCTCCTGGCGAGTTCAAGGCGCTACGAGTAGTGATCGATTCTACGCAGCAGAGACGAGCAGCGCGGAGCATCTTCAGGGAGCTTCAAGGATCTTCAGGGAGTTTCAGCGTCTTTAGGGAGCTTATAGGATCGTCGAGGGAGCTACAGAACCAGAACGCTCAATCGACGAGGAGAGCACCGAGTCGTCAAGGCGACTAAGAGTCATCGACGGCCACCAGTGGCAATACCAAGGCCATCCGAGCCTACAAGAACATTGTACTACCACCCCACAATAAACCCACTAAAAACCCGTGAATTCTGTGCTTTCTCACTGATCTACTAGGCGGTCACGTTTATATAAATTTGGTGGGACGAACACACAACACACAGCAGACCTAAATACTCAGTTCGTTACATCTGGCGCCCAAAACGTGATTGTCCCAGAGAGAAAAAGCGACTTAAAGCAGAATGGGGAAGAAGTAGATTTAAAGGCATTGTCAGAATACTATTCTGAAACCGAGCACGACCCCAAACTTGCCAGTATCTGGGTCGAGCTGGAGGCAGCATACCCCGAGAAAAAGAGCCCATACAGCTCCCCCATCGTGATGGTGAAGATGAAGATGGGCAAATGGAGACTCTGTGTCGATTTCAGGCAGATCACCGCAAAGTCGATAAAGGATGCCTACCCTATGCCGCACATAAATTACATCCTCGACCAACTGCGAGAAGCGAAATAAATCAGCAGTTTGCACCTGAAGGATGGGTACTGGCAAATCCCACTGGAGGAGAGCAGCAGGCAATACACGGCTTTCACGGTGCCGGGAAAAGGTTTATTCCAAAAGGAAATAACGGAACTGCACCGGACTTTGGACTCTGCCGGGAACTTTGGACCGCGAGGACAAGTGTCACATCTTAGCAACGGAGCGGCGCACAGGCGTGCCACATGCACCACAAGAACCGGCGGGATGGCAGCAGCACGCAGAACTACAATTAGAGGCCGTGCATGAAGGACAAGTGGGTTAAACAGGAACCACGGACTTTGGACCTGGATTGGGGAGATGCCGCGATCAGAGCGCAGAAGGGAAATAACGGTTCCCGGAGGCCCTATATAAAGCCGCCGGGCGCTGGCAGCTGGATCAGTCGATCAGGAGTGTGGATCAAGATCAGTCGATCAAGAGTGTGGATCAAGATCAGTCTATCACGATCAGTCAATCTATAAAGATCAGTCAAGATATCAAAGTGAGCAAGTCAGCCAGTACAGTGAACTACAACTGAACAACAACAAGTCGAGTCGCCGGAAGCAACGCCGTGGGAGCCTACAAGGAGCAAGATCGCTACGTCGAGACGTTCGGGATTGGATCACCAGGAATCTCCGAATTGAGACACAGGTAGCTGAGGTCCAGAGGGCGTCACACGGCTAGGTCAGAACGTTTCAAGGCGATACGTTTTCATTCCTGTCTCAACTAAATCCTCGCATCTCGCCTGGAGAGTCGATCAGAGTTGAGCGGTGTAAGCCTGTGACAAGAAATCGTGAACTCGGGGAAACCTATCTAGACCCAGTGTGCCTTGCCTAAGCAGGTCCTGGCGCGATCAGCCAGAACAGAGATCGGTCAATCGTTTGTGGTCTCGAGTGGAGAACTCCAGAAGAGCCCTACGGTTTGAGTCGTGTAGTCCTGGAGCGGCGTGTGTATGAACCCCGAGTGAAACGAGCCAGATGGGAGATCGGTCGATCGTTTGCGGTCTCGAGTGGAGAACTCCAGAAGAGCCCTACGGTTGAGTCGTGTAGTCCCGGATCGGCGTACGATCAAGACCCCGAGTACCAGAAGCCACGCCACGTCAAGCCACACACTACGACAGATCGAGCTACGAGGAAACGTCACGGACGATAAGGTAAAGGGTGAAGCCAGGGCGGAAAGTTCGTTTGCACTAGGCGTAGAAGCGAGGTGAAGCGCTCGGCAGTATCCCTGCGTAACTTGGACTGCCAGCGCGATCTGAGTGGAACACTAGTGGGACCATCCGGGACAGAGCAAAGGACAGGCGGTGGTATATCGAAAGGAGAGATTCCTGGAGAGCGCGGCCTCTTTTCACCCTAGTCTGAGAACGGTTACGCTTCCCTAAACCCGCGCAGCTGATCTCCTGGCGAGTTCAAGGCGCTACGAGTAGTGATCGATTTTACGCAGCAGAGACGAGCAGCGCCGAGCATCTTCAGGGAGCTTCAAGGATCTTCAGGGAGTTTCAGCGTCTTTAGGGAGCTTATAGGATCGTCGAGGGAGCTACAGAACCAGAACGCTCAATCGACGAGGAGAGCACCGAGTCGTCAAGGCGACTAAGAGTCATCGACGGCCACCAGTGGCAATACCAAGGCCATCCGAGCCTACAAGAACATTGTACTACCACCCCACAATAAACCCACTAAAAACCCGTGAATTCTGTGCTTTCTCACTGATCTACTAGGCGGTCACGTTTATATAAACTTGGTGGGACGAACACACATCCTTACTGAGTTAGCCGCACGAATCTCGTAGCGAGCAGACCTAAATAATCAGTTCGTTACAGCACAAAACCATTTTTTTGTAAAGGTTATTTTTAGCTTTTTTTATTTTTCTCAAAAATGGCTCTAACAATTTTCTTCAAACCTTTAAACTGAATAGCCCTTGAGATTCTTTAAATTTTTATATATAACACATTACTGTAAAAAGTCACGTTTAAAAGTTATTCAGAAACAAAAATAACCACTTTTGCCAGCTCAGAAGAATAAACGCTGCTCAAGCATTAAATTTTGTATGTGCGTATCCAAACTGTATTTGAGGGTCATGGAATCATTTCAATTGTTTTAAGGAGTTCCAAATAGGAAACTTTTGTTCTACGACTTTTGGAAAAACCCGCTGCTTTAGCGGGAAAAAAGCTAAGAATAGCTTAATTTCGTTAGATCGTAAGTTCTACACTACTAAAGCTACAGACATGTGCTTTACCTCGTCAAAAAGTTATTTTAAAATACTTGAACGCATTTTTAAGTTAAAAATTATGAATTTAAATGTATATATTAGCTCCTATGAGAGCAAATGTAAACAAAGAAAAACTTCTGATATCAAATAAAAACACCTCTTAACGAGGTAAAAAATTAGTGACGATCGCACCTTCAACATACAAAAGTTCTGATATCAACATTTGTGACGAAAAATTATTACACTCCTCATTAAATCTACTTTCTAATATTTTCTCATTCGGCACGCAGCAATAGAAAATTAATGTGAAGGGAAAAAGGCTGGAATAGTTTGCTATGGCGGGCCGAAACAGAAAATGTTAGAAAGTGTATTTAATGACGAGTGTAATAATTTGTCGTCACAAATGTTGATATCAGAACTTTTGTATGTTGAAGGTGCGATCGTCACTTATTTTTTACCTCGTTAAGAGGTGTTTTAATTTGATATATAGTAGTCGCCTTCGCACACTCTCCTTGTGCGCTTCGTCACTACATGGACTGCCGTCCATAGTGATTATGAATATCATTACCTAAGTATTTTTTTTTTGGATTTATTTTTTTTGGATTTATTCAATCCAAAACTATTAAAACATGATTATTTGAAAAACGTCAACCCTGAGAAATTGTTGAAAACCAAAACTTCCCTAAACTTCTTGGCTTAAAAGAGATAAAAACGAAATTTTGATTATTTCCCATATTCCTTCAGAGATAGTTAAATCTCCCGTTTTCGAAATTTGTTCTTATATGAAGATAAACTATTTAATAAAGAAACAGAAAAAATTGTATTTGACGAATGTATAAATAAAATTATTAAACAAGAAAACACTGAATGCAAGAACACGAAAACATATAAAAATTTCCAAATTAATTATGTTGAACCAAATATTTTATTGACATGGAATAACCCTTAAATATTATTGAATCGAAATTGCATTAATAAAGAAATTTTTATAGTGGGAAGTAACCTTGTTAAAATCCTAAATTGTTCAATACAATTAGATGAATTCACACTTTCAAAGACAATGTTAGATTACACACAGAGCGTTTACGTAAATAATAATGTAACATAGTTAGAACCATTATCTTATATTCAAACAAAGGAAATAACAGAATCACACACAAATATTATAATGTATTTCAAATAATCACTTTAACAACTTTTGTAATCATTATTATACGCATTTTATTTATAATTTATTTATAATATTTATAATTTATTTATAATTTAAGAGCATACCAAGAAAACTTATTGTAAAATATGTAAAATCAAAGGAAGAAACACGAAAAAGTACAGAAATTGTAAACGATCTACCAAATCAAATTACTCATAGAAGAAAATGTAATGTTATACCCAACACTATCCACCTGAGGACAGGCCAAATTCAAAGAATGGGGAATGAGACATATCCATACCCTGCAGTTCCATTCATCACCTTTTTATACCCTTGCAGGAGTATTATAATTTCAGTCAGAACGTTTCCGACCACATAAAGTAAATATATTCTTGATCGGCACCAATAGCCGAGTCCATATAGCCATGTCCGTCTGTCCGTCTGTCCGTTTCTATGCGAACTAGTCTCTCAGTTATAAAGCTATCGCGATGAAACTTTCCCAAAAGTCTTCTTTCTGTTGCAGGTAGTACATATGCCGGAACGAGCCGAATCGGTCCACTACATCTTTTGGCTTCCATGAGAATAATCTCAAACAAGAAAGGAAGCTAGCTTCGGGCAGCCGAAGCTTATATATGTGGTCGGAAACGCCTCCTTCACTGCGTTACAAACTTCTGACTGAAATTATAATACCATCTGCAAGGGTATAAAAATACACTGTAACGTTGTAGAAAGTAGGCGTTTTAATTTTTGACAATTTAATATGACCATTTTTAAATGCAATAATATATTTGGAATCCCAGGAACAGCACCGATCGAGTGAGGACTAAACTTTGGGTACTTATTATAACTGCAAGGGTATAAGCTTCGGCTGGCCGAAGCTAGCTTCCCTTCTTGTTAGCAGTGAATCACTGCAAAAAATTGAGCATTAAGCGCTCAATCACTAGTGAATTGGTATGAAAAATAGCGATGATTGTAACATGGGTATGACCTAGGGGCTCATCACTGCCAGAAACTGGCGCTGATTTAGCACCTGTTAGCACCATCTCCTAATTCATCACCAAATTCATCACCTTTTCGGCGCCTAATTATCACCCAAATTCATCACCTGTTCATCACCCATTTTCATTGAAAATATGTTGAATTTCATTGCTTATATAAATAGGTTTATTATTATATTAAATTAATAGATTTTTACAAACTACCGTGACTTGTAGGGGTCTTCGGCATGTCCTCAGCTTCCGGAGTCTTGGTGAGCTGCCTTTTCGCGCATGCAGATTATTCAAGCATTTCCGCACTTTATCCGGAGGCTCAGTAGGTTCCGCCTGACCAATGAGATCTGAATTTCGAAAATATTTGTTTTTATATATTATTTTTATATTTATTAGCAGTACAAGAATAACATTCTTCTGGGCTGTAGGACAAAATAATTTCATCTGAAAAGATATTTTATAAGAACTGTGTACCATAGGCTTGACCTAAAAATATTAAAAATAAAGGATAATATAAAAATTAAAAGCTACTGTAATTTAGATAAGACAATACACTTGACAATTACTTACCTAAAAATTTATTCTTAATTAAAGCACTTTTGTTTAAACTCAAAAATAACTAATCACAGCAATGCTACTCCTTTAAAAGTCTGCCCTCGAGAAATAGAAAAGTAAATACTGAGCGAGAAAAACAACATCAATCGCAATCTCTCTTGTTGTTGTCTTCATTTTGCCACGATCGCGCTTGCCCAGCTTGCAGAGCGAGACAGGCGAAGTTCGACATTTTGTCTCGTTTTCTATGATTTTAAGAGAGAGAAATTTGGGAAAGCGTGATTGAGAGAGAGGGGGTTGGTGAGATTCTGCAGACGCTCTGCCGGCGTCGCAGTCCACTCAGTGCTATTTTAGCGCTCGGGATGAATTCGGGAACTGCAGGGTAATGACAATTATTCCAATGTGAAGTAATGTATGAAATAAACTATGGATCTTTACATACGTACATATATTTGCTCATTACTAAAAAATAAACAACATTCGAATAATTATCATAAAAGACATTACAAATAAGTGTTTTTAGTAATGTTAGAATTTTTAAATAAAGAGTATATTAAGCAGGCGCGCTACAGCGAAGAAATGCTTGTGAATACATGTGCACACATACAGTCGTCGGCTGTCGCTGTGTGCGTACAAGAGAGCGGCTGGCTCTAGAGCGCTCTCTCGCTGGCCAAGAGAGCGAAAAGCCAGTTGAAAAGCCAGCACCCAAAAATCGTGTGCAAAAAAAATCGTATGGCGTTATCCATCTTCATATACCAATGTCTTTGGCTTAAGGCAGAAACCCCTCTGCCTGAACAGGATATAAGAGATGTTTTTATTTCATATACTTAATTGGGTCCAAAATGTTCTCCGCTGTTTTGAAAGCTTTTGCCCAACATTATAATACACTTCTCTGCAAGGGTTAAAAAACGAAAAAGTTAGATTATCCAAAATTTATAAAGGTCAAAATATCAACGTGTTGATCGTAAGATTTTAATGATCTTTAAGCGCTTCAACCTAGTAGACCGGTAATGCCTCACGATGTGTTCAAGAAGAACACTTTTTATCATAAATCTAATATTTTACGAGTTCGGTACATGCAAAGATTATATAAACACTAAGATGTGTATTGTCCATACAACTGAATGTCCGGCAAAATTTTTGGTGTTGATTCAGAAAGTGGATTTACAATCTTCTTAGTGTGCGTTGTCCGTGCTAGATTCGTTGGTTGTGTTAGTGTATAATTTCGTTTAGTCTGCTCCGAAATAGGCTCAAACTCGCATCTGACTGGCGCGTCGTATTAAAGGCCCGTGGGCTAGGGGTGTAGTCGCTCGACTGCGGATCGTGTCGGACCGAGGTCAACTCCGACTGAACGCAACCTTTTTTTTTTTTAAATTTTTTTTTTAATAGAATAATTTATTAATTATTTATTCTTAGCCATAAATAAAAACATTTATGGGGATATTTGAATGCGTAATCAGCAAAACTTGAATCTATATACCTAATTTTTAATAATAAATTCAAACAAAAAAAAATAAAAAAAACAACAAAAAAAATGAGAAACAAACTAAAAAAAAACTACAAAACAAAATTTAAAAAACCACAAAAAAACTAAAACAAATTAAAAAACCAAACAAAAAAACTACAAAAAAAAAAAAAAAAAAAAAAAAAAAAAAATTAAACAAAAAAACTACAAAACAAACGAAAAAACATTAAAAAACAAACAAAAAAAATAAAAAAAAAAACAATTATTAAAATAAATCTAAAAAAAAAAATTTTTTAAACATACAAAAATAGAAAAAAAAACTAAAAACAAGCAAAAAAAACTACAAAATTTTTTTTTTTTTAAAACAAAACGAAATAGAAAAAATTTAAAGCAAAATAAATATTTAAAAAAAAACAGCTAAGAAAACTCTTTCGCCTCAGAGTGGACTTGAGCGTTGATCGCACAAATCGCAGGCCACCAACTTACGCAATGCGCCACAGCCCGCTTTGAAATCTTATGCGCAATGTGCCTTTTAGGTCGATACCTTTTCGGCAACATAATTTAAGAATCGACAAATGAGACAAAAATTGAATTTTGACTCTTCAGCAGCGCGGAGTGCTGAGAGCGAGAGAGCAAGTGAGCGAGAGAGAGAGAAGTAAAGTAACGGCACTCTATAAATAGAATGAATACCCCAGCGGCGAACAGGCGAATGGGGTCTGGAGAAAAAATGCATTACAAGTAAAGAAAATGTAACCGATTACTATCGCTGCTTTTCGTTAGAGGGCTCCTATGACTTCGTTTTTTCGTTCGCTAACGATTTCCCTTCGTCAAAAATCACAAACACACATAAAAATTATTGTCTATGTATTGAGTGTAAAGGTGTTGTTGTAAATCTATTCCCTTTACCTTTTCTTTCGTTTTTCACTTGTTACGAACTGCTATTTTTCCCTTTGGCAGTGCCGCTAGCTCAGTTTTCTCTCAGGGCGGAGTCCCCCTAATGCCACAGCTCGCATTGATGACTTAGCCAAGCACACCCACCCAACCAAGGATGCCCCGGAGGATTCCGCAGAGGCATATTCGGACCGTCGGAGTCACTCCTCGCGCCTACATCAGTTCCATCTCCCCCACAGCGACAACTCACTCACACATTTCGGTTTACAGGTACAATTTAATATTCGCAGTAATTATTATATATAAACATTGTTATGATCGTACTTGCATTAACTAATTTATCTTTTCTCCAGCCTTCAAGACCATAGTTGGCCGGCGTCATAAGATTTTCGCGGTCAAGGCTGAAGACTTGCTTCTCTGGGAAAAGGCTACAGGCGCCGCGGAAATTTGCTCGACCAGTCATGTATTGGTGGAGCTCACACAAAAACGGGGCACAAATAAGACACACTATTTGTGTGTCGGGTCACTTAATCCTGAGGAGCTCCTGGGGAAAAGAAGGGACAGGCCAAATATGTAAGTACGCGCTGCAATCTTCCCCCACCGAAAACCAAGGCTCGCGACCCTTTTTACAAGCAACACCGAGGACAACTACGGTTTTTGGGTCTGAAGTATTTCTATTAAGATTAACAATGATATACAACTAATTAATTATTACTATTTTCAGCCACTTCTGGGCTGGATAAAGGGGCGATATTATACCCCGGACGAGGGCTATTCCGCCGGAGGCCAGCGGCCGTAAAAGCTTGGAACTCCCCGAGGAACGGAGATAGCTTATACAATGGCGTGGCTGTTCACCGCCGCACAAATTGTGGCCGGATGATCCTGAAGGGGAGTGGGACTGATACCCCGTAACGGACTCACCGGGGATTGTTTGCCTGGCGTTGGCGGCGTACGAGAAAGGCAGGGTAGGCTGGTTCGAGTACGTCCAGCTGAGTCAAACGGCTTCAGGGACATCACCACATCAGGATCTCGGATCCGGGTTAAGGTGGGTATGGGTTGTAGGAGAATTTATTTATTTATCTGTCGCCAATGGATAAATCCTTATCTGGCTACATCTACATTTCCAAAATCAACTTCCAAAATAAATCTTTCGGGGCCCTTGGTGTTGGGACCCCGGTTGCCCTACAGACAATTATTTATTAATAAATTAAACTGTCTAATCTAACACGCTAACACTCACTTTTTATTAATTTTTGGCCATAGAGTAAGAAACTATATAGAGACGCCATTTGCTCTGCCCGAACCTCTGCCCAAGCTCTGCTGATAGCCAATTCAAGGCCAAGTTCGAAGCGAACTTCTGTGCGAAGCAACAGCAATAGTGGTGAGAGTCCACACCCAAAAGCAAAACAGTGAGTTAGAGCGGTGCTGATATATAAAATCCCATAAAACACACCATGGGCCCAAAATGCATGTTTGAATCGAACATATGAAAAATGAGGGAAATTCTCGTTTTTCGCCTAGGTGGCATCATTGGCGAATTCGCCGAAGAGAGCGGCAGAGCAAATAGCGTCTCTATACATTATTACTCTATGTTTTGGCACAAACACTTATCTTAGAACCAATCGCTGCGTCTAGCTTCTGGAACAATATGGCTGCGACTATTCTAAACTGCCTATCATCATGCCGATATTGCCATATTGCCTTGCCTCTCCCAAAACTGGGTCATCAGACAGATTCAAGGCCACGGGAGAGTAATCCCTGAGCGAACCGGGATTACTTCAAATGGCCAGATGGTCGTCCAGATTCCCTACAGGGGGGCGCCACCGAAACCATCGGCGTATCGTCCTGACCTATCGATAGAATCTATCTGATCATCGACTCCAACTGCAACACACTTGACGTTTTAAGTTCATGAAAAGCGGTGAGTGTGCGGAACAAATCGAAAAGTAAGAAATGTATATTAAAATATGAGTGAGAAAAGGGGTTTTAGCAAATGCAATTTGCGCAGACTGGCTGCTGCCGAATTGCAGAAAAGAAGTGGGGTGTCGGAGCCACCGACAATGGAAGTGAAAGAAAGCGATTAAAGCGAAGGGCAAAAGTTCCTTAACGAGATTGACGAAATATTTGCAAGTGAAGAATCGCAACCAGGGTCACCCGTACCAGACCTGAAAGACCAAATTCGCGATTGGTACTTGGAATATAGTCCTGCAAGGAGTTGTGTCCGTGCGTTATTGAAAATTCTAGTAAGTTCGGGAATAGATGTTCCAAGCTCTGTAGAATCATTAGTAGATCGTGGGCCCAAACCTATCACAAGAACAGTGGCTCCTGGCACTTACTTACATCTTGGCATTGAAAATTATATATTAAATAACAAACATGTTTTCGAAAATAGTTTTGATTCGAGTTTGGATGTCGGATTAGATGGCTTGCCTCTTTTTAAAAGTTCCCGAAATGGACTCTGGCCAATAATGGGACATTTTCGAAATGTAAAAGACAGCGAAGTGTTTCTTATTGGAACATTTTTGGGAAAAGAAAAGCCCGCAAATCCAAACGTTTTGTTAACTGATTTTGTTCACGAGTTACAGCGCATAAAAGTAGATGGAGTTCAAGTAGGCATGACCAATCTTAAAGTAAAATGTCATGCATTTATATGCGACGCTCCTGCTAAATCTTTTATTTGCGGCTTAAAGGGGCACACATCCTTTCATGGCTGCATGAAATGTACTCAAGTGGGAACACGCTTAGGTACACATCACACAGCGTTTTCTATCACGCGTGCCGAAAAAATGTATGATTGCGACTATACGTCTAGAAAATACCTTGAGCATCATCATAACTATTTTCTTGAAAACGAAATGATTCTTGAAAAGCTAGGAATTGGCATGATTGCACAATTTCCTCTTGATCCAATGCATTTGATAGATTTGGGCATCACAAAAAAAATTATCAAAATGATTTACACAAACAGTTCAACAATCTTTAAATTTTCAACAACGCCAAAGGAGGAACTTAATAGACGCAGCCTGTCCCTAGCTTCTTTCATTCCATCAGAATTTCAAAGAAAACCTCGAAGCTTTGATGAGGTCAATATGTGGAAATCCACAGAGTTTAGACTTTTTATATTATATTCGGCTATTGTTCTTCTTAAAGAATTAATTCCGGAAGATTATTATTATAATATACTTTTACTACACTCAGGATACAGACTATTACTTTCTAAAACTGACTACACTCAAAATATCAAGCCGAACAAATGTTTGAATATTTTGTTAGTACGTTTGCTACTATTTTTGGTCATCAAAACGTTTCTTTTAATATTCATAATTGGCTTCATATGTGTGAATGTGTTAAAGAAATACGTCATATTCAAGATTTTATAGCAACCAACGATTCAAAACCGTAGAAAATAAAACTGGCGTTATTAAAAATGAAAAAGGAGACATTGTTAACGAAAACTATATTCTAACGACAATGTATCCAAACAATTACTGTTGCATAAGTCCAAGTTATCCAGCAAAAGTAATTAGATTTGTAGAAAATGAGGAACATAAAAATGTGTTCAATGTCAAAGGTTTGCACATCCTCAGCCGTTCTACACTACTCCTACACCGAGAAGAAAAACCGTTCTCATCGATGTTGATTTTAGTATTTTCGATCACAAAACCTAGCCGAGATCGAAAATACTAAAATCAACATCGATGTCATCTCGGTTTTGAGAATGGTCTTTTAGTATGTGTGCTATCGTTATCAAGATGACGTCTTCTCGGTTTCAACATCGAATCGATGTCGATTTCAAGATAAAAATTGAGTAAGAAGAAGAAAAAAAATAATTGAGAAATCGGGAATTATGCCTGTTGCACCCCCCCTACTGTCCTACGGTGTTGTTGTTGGTTCCCCCGTTTCTCATCTTACTTTTCTCTCCTTTATTTAAACACATGGATGACGTCACTATGTTTGTACATAAACACACATTTAGTTTCAAATTTTAACTGAAACAATAACTGAAATTATTATATAATTAACAAATGATAAATATAAAAATCAAATAACTTACTATCTTGGGAAAAACACGTTTGGTCGCTCGTGGGAATCGAACCCGTTGCCTCACAGTTTGCAGTCAAACACTCTACTAGCTGCGCCAGGGAAGCATCACATGAGGCGCTGTACAAAGTTCATTCACATTTTGTTCTCTTGGGTTCTTTGTTTTTACTCTTATTTAGCCATTTATGTGTGTGTTAGATTAACTAAATCCTAATTTGTTTTAAATAGAATTTTAAATGTTTCAAATTCTCTGATCAGCGCTCGTGTCGACCAGACGTATTTTTCGCTATGTCTTCTAATACGTGCGCGGAGTGCAAAGCTGAAGTCACAGCTGCACAGCTTCGCGGTTTTGATGCAGTTCGTTGTTCCTCTCTTTGTCGCCGCAAGTTCCACATTGCTTGTGTTGATTTGCCAGAGGATGCAATCAAACTTTTAACTACCATGCCTAATCTTATTTGGCAGTGCGACAGTTGCGTTGTGAGCAATGATTCGCATTCCAAGACAGATGAAATTATGAAAGAACTTAGTGATCTTAGAAGCCTTTATTCAACTTTAAATGCAAAATTTCTGAAAGCCTTCCCGGAACCTTCTTTGACAAGCGTGAAATCCAATCAGCGGAGAGTGGATAAGCCTCTCATCCCTGCACCAGTGGCATCAACATCCGATCAAGTTAACCCTTCCTCAAACCACGATCCCGTTGTACCAACGAAAGTGGCGGAAAAGAAGCGCAACAAGAATCACAAGAACAACAACAAGAACAAGAGGCACTTTATTGGTTTGGCTCCTCCTTGTGTTCTATTCGAAGCTTTACCAAGCAAACGTTTTCTGCACATCGGCAAATTTCCAGTAAACACACAGCCAGAGGCGCTGTGTAAATATGTTGCGGAAAAGCTGAGCGTTAATGAAAAATTAGTTATCTGCAATTCTTTAACTAAAAAAGACGTGGATATTAACACGTTAGCATTCATCAATTTCAAACTCGGAGTACCGGAGCAGCATTACCAAACGGTTTTCAGTGATGAATTTTGGCCACAATCAGTAAAAGTGAGCCAGTTCATTTATAGAGAGAGATCCAAACCCCCCTTGGATTCTACGGTTGTGAATTTCTTAGAAGGAGGACCGTTGCGTACTTCGACTCCTTCTAAAGGTGAATCAAAAAACCCCCAATAATCGACGTCACTGACATTGACGTCACTTTCGGCCTGATCTTGGATCCTATTGCTCTTCGTTTCACTTTACTACTCTATTCACAACAACAACATCAGCGGTCGGCTTTTTCCCCGGCTGCCCATTTATTTTCTGGACCAGATGTCATCAAGCTCAGTTTCGACTTAAGAGAAACAGTTCATCGTGAGCTGCTTCAGCTTCTTCAGTTTCTATTGCGTTGCTTTTGCTCGCATCGTACAATTGTTACTCTCCCTAATTGCGCTCTCAATGGATTTGCGCTCTCTATTCATCATTCTACGCTCCTGCATTCGCCGTTTGCCTTTTGCAATATTGCTCGCCGCACTCTGCATACACTCACTACCTCTCCGCTTTCTGCTGTTTCATCGCAGACGCTTACATTAGGATGGAATGGAATCTTCGAAAATATGTTCTCTACTTATTCGCCGCTGGAGTTAAATCAACATTGGATGCTGCTATCTTCATATTCGGATTCTAATGAGCTCATCGCGTCTCGTGGGATGGCGCTCTCTTATCCGAATAGTCTGATACTCTCTTCACTGTGCTCTTCACCGCCTCTCTCTTTTGATGTGATTTCTTCTGCGCTCTTTGGATGGCCCTCACAGAATAGGCAAGCGTCCGGAGGAAAATCATTCACATATACCTGCACTTCCATTCCTAGGAACATTGATCTTAACCTGCCTATAAAAATACGTACGGATACGTTTCGCAAAGTACTTCTTAGTACTTATGATCATTCAAGGCCGACATCTAATCTGGATGTTGAGAGTTTCTCTTCAATAACATGCGTCGACTGGCAACCTCCTAGTGCCTTGTCTGCTGTGAATTTAAACAGCCATCATTCAGCGAATAATGGCCTGAAAATATACTTTCAAAATATATCCGGCATGAGAACTAAAACGCAATCTGTCTTTATGAATACTTCTAACAGTGATTATGACATAATAATACTGGTTGAAACTTGGTTAAATTCTAACTTCAGTTCGAATGAATTCTTCGATCCTAATATATTTCAAGTATTTCGTAAAGATAGAGACTTCGGCAGAATGCAGTGCGAGAGAGGAGGTGGCGTTATAGTGGCTGTTAGCCGTAAATTCTGTTGTATGGCAATTCGACTCGTTAATGATGACTCGCTTCTGGACCAGTTGGCGGTGAAGGTGTCTGGCTCATCCGGGAAGATATCGATCGTGGCTTCCTATATTCCTCCGGGCAGTGATTCTGGAATTTACCAGGCTCACCTTGACAACATATCGAACATCCATGCCAGCTTGGAGGACTCTGATGGCATATGTGTGGCAGGAGACTTCAACCTAAGTTCTGTTTTCTGGACGTGTGACCCACAAACAGCTGCTATGGTGCCCGGAAACGTGCATCACTCACATGAAATAATTGTCATCGATGACTGTTTTAGTATGGGCCTCACCCAAATTAATAATATTTGCAATGATTTCCATAAGCTTCTTGATTTAATCTTCATTAATTCCATTGTTCATTCTAACGTAACTCTTGCTGAATTTACCATTTCAAATTGTGTTGTCCATCACAAACCCTTGTGCTTTAACATTGAATTTTATAGCTTTCTGCCATTTATTGATTCTAATCCTAGATACATATTTGATCCCTCTAGTTTGAGTTCCCTAAGGGATTGCCTGCTATCCATGAATTGGTGTGCCTTACTATCTAACCCTTGCATTGAAACTAATTATAAAACCTTTCTTTCAATTATTAGAAATACTCTTGACAGCATAGTCCGTTCCAGGGTACGGGGTTCCTACAGGCTTCCTTGGTATACGAAAGGACTGCAAAAATACAAAAACCTTAGGAACAAATATTACAAGAAATTTTCTAGAACACATAACCCAGCAGATGGTGAGAGATACAGGCAGCATAAACGTGAGTTTGAGTTTCTCAATAAATTTCTTTATAACCAATACATTTGTGAAGTTGAGCATAGCTTGAAGGACAACCCTAAGGCGTTTTGGCGCTTTGTTAATTCTAAGAAATCTCATTCGTCCATACCTTCAGCTATGTCTTATGGTGATATTGTTGCTTCCACTGAGGCCGATATCGCCAATTTGTTTGCTGCATGTTTTTCCTCAAACATGGAACCTTCCAATGATTGGTATGATCAGGAAACATTAAATTCAATTCCAGAAATTTGCAGCATTGGAAGTCTGGACATATCGTATGATGACATTTCAGAAGCAATCAGTTATTTTGATGACTCTCCAAGGCTAGACTTTGATGGAATTTCTTCATTCTTCCTTAAGAATTGCATTGGCAGTCTGTACCTACCTCTGCAGATCTTGTTTTCTTCTTCTTTGTCTCAGGGTAGATTCCCAATTAGATGGAAAATTTCTAGAGTTATGCCGGTCCATAAAGGAGGAAGTAAATTTGACATTTCGAATTATAGGCCGATTGCTAAAATCGGCAACATTGCTAAACTGTTCGAAAGAATAATTTTCAAAAAATTATCTTTCTTAATAAGGTCTTATATAGAACCTAACCAACATGGCTTCATGCCTGGTCGATCTACGACGACCAACTTGGCCATTTTTACGAGACACTGTGTACATGCATTTGAGGATCACTCACAGATGGACACGATTTACACAGATTTTGCCAAAGCTTTTGACAAGGTGTGTCACTCTGCCCTTAAGGCTAAACTTTCGAAACTAGGCTTTCACACCTCATTTCTTAATTGGATAGCATCGTATTTGGATAACCGACGCTATCATGTTGAAATAGGTGGTGCATTACATCGTTCATTATTCAAAAAGGCCTGTAACCATCCCATCCACTTATCTCATCAATAACCACCCTCTCTCTGTTTTAAATGAAATAGTTGATCTGGGGGTACTATTTGATGACAAATTTCTGTTTAATGAACATCTGAATTTTATATTACCAAAGGCATATGCAATGTTCGGCTTTGTTAAGCGAAACACGGTCTTATTCAAAGATCCGTATTCCAGATTATCTGTTTACTCTGCGTTTGTCCGTTCCAGGGTTGAGTACGCTTTCTTTATTTGGAATCCCTCAGGAAGTGTCCAGATCAATAGGCTTGAGAGGTTGCAGAAAAAGTTTTTAAAGTTTGCATTGCAATCCTTGCATTTAACTGAACCGTCTCTGCCCTATGCTAGCCAGTGTTCCCTGCTGCACAAGAAAGAACTATTAAGGCAAACCCTTAGGGAATATTTTTTAATTAATGTTAAATAATAGATTTAAGTTAAGTTGTAGCCAGATAAGGATTTATCCGTTGGCGATATAAATAAATAAATATGAATATTAATGAGTAAAAAAAAAAAGACGCAAAGATTTTCCGCCTCGACTTGGGACTGAACACACACTTCCGACTATACGCTTACAAAACATATAATCTGCACGCTTTAGTCCCCTAGGCTACTGATCAAGATCCATGACTGCCCGATAGCTACAAGAGAGGAATTCGGCCTCTCTCTCCTTTTCCTCTCATTTTTTCGATGTCTTTCCCTCACGTCCCTCTTCTACAACATCAAAACTGAGATTGATTTTGACTGGGAATACTAGAATCAACACTGCTTTCATCTTGATATCAAGAAGAAAAAAGTGAGAATACAAATACTAAATCAAGATCGGTCGATGTTGATTTTTTCGGTTTTCAATTTTTCTGGGTGTATTAATTCTCAAATTATTGGAATAGTTAAAACTAGTTAGTCTGTTCTGGAAGAAGAACTGGTACACATAAGTCAAGTTAGTTATAAAAATATTTGCTTTCCGTGTAATGAATTTTTAGATTTCTTACCAATTTTACATTGCAAATAATTATAAACACATTACATTAAATATATTTAATAATCCTTATTTTTTGAAGAGATGAATCACAAGACATTCCAACCAAAATCTTTTGAATTTAATAATGAAAACCGGCTTTCAAAAATTGAATGCGAATTGGCAAAAATTGTTGAAATGCAAAAGAAACAAGAAAAAAATCAGATGGATATCCTAGCAATTTTAACGAAATTAACTAAAGAGGACATGCCCCCGGATTATGAAGTTTTCCCTATTACTTCAATAAGCTGCTTGGAAAAAGTAGAACGCCTAATAAAAGTGAACGAAACAAAATACGTGAGTTTAATTATAAAATGAAAAAAAAATTTCGTATCGTATTCCAGACCTATTTTAAATTTAAATTTAATAATGTTCTATATATGAGTGATTCTTTGTGAAACGTATCGAGATTTTCTTAATGGTCCCAAAACGGTATCTAATTTTTATGACAATATCACACCATTTAAAAAGGATTTTTAAAAAATTTTTTTAAAAAATCCATTTGACAGAAGCGAAGATATGGCGATGCTATTTTTCTGTTTTATTCTTTTTTAATTTTAAATTACGTGGGGTAAAAAATCAATAAAAATACCCAAAAATTATTATTTTTGCCAAGCTTTCAGATAAAAATAACACCCATAATGGTTCCAGTGCAAAATAGAGTCCAAACTTAAAAAAAAATATTTAATTCGCGGCTTTCGGCAAATCGGCATTTTTAATCTTTATAAAAAAAATAGTATAATGTTCCATACATAATTCTTGTTGGCTCCTGAAAGTTTGGTCATGGGACCACCATTACTTTCTGCATAATTTAATAAAACAATAAAAAACAAAGCAGTCTTTCGTTGTTATACATTAAATTATGATAGGTTAAATAGGTTAAAATTTTAAAAAGAATTTTAAAAGAAGATTTGGTGAGGAACTTTGACTGCGTTATTGGAAATTAGATTATGATAAACTTTAATTATGACGGGTTGCAGAATAAAAAACCGTTCAAAAAATATGAAGCCTTAAATAATATTAATCTCTATATTAATAAAGGAGTAATAAAAAAAAATGTCCAGTAGCAAATTCCACCCAGAACGGATTGACATAAAAATCTAAAAAAATTACATTAACTCGGAGAATAATTAGGAGCCGCGTGTGAGGTATACATTAGAACCAAAAACGACCCCCAAAGGCCCCAAAATTCGATTTGTTTTTTTTTTAATTCTTTCTTTTGCCATTTTTCTGTTATAAATGTTGTTAAAATGATTTAAAAATGTAATGTTCATAATCTTATGGCATACCCGCAAATAACTGCATTTAAATTTTTTGGAAATTCAGCCTCCTT
Organism: Drosophila pseudotakahashii; assembly: GCA_035046095.1. Taxonomy (NCBI): domain Eukaryota; kingdom Metazoa; phylum Arthropoda; class Insecta; order Diptera; family Drosophilidae; genus Drosophila; species Drosophila pseudotakahashii. The sequence goes on along the minus strand of JAWNOE010000055.1, from coordinate 649,825 downwards.
TACCAAGTCCCCAATATTTTCCAATTTTGTTTTGCCTTCTGACGTCACGGCCTCCACATATGTATGTATGTATGTTCTGCTCGCGCACTTTGCATAAAGTCGTACATGTATGTGTGTATGTCATGCTGTCGCACTTTAAGTGTGACCGCGCAAGGGGAATTTAAGTGTGACCGCGCAAGGGAAAAAAGATTAAAATTCCACAGTCACAGCAGATTTAAAATGCGCGGTTAAAATATCGATTATATCGAAAATCGATTCTTTTGCACAATTTTTTATTAGCCAAACGCTAAATTTAAAAAATGATTTTCCTGTATGCAAAATCATGCTGCTCCGATCAGCATTAGATTTTGGAAACGGTTATACAGTCGAAGTTTTCCTTAAAGTTATTTTTATTTTTAAAATCCAAGAACCCGATCAGCTAAGACAATATGTTTCCAAACTATCTATTAGTTTTCAAACGTTGAGTTATTGACAAACTGTGGATTTGTAAAAAACAAAAAAAACATTAATTCGAACCGCTTCGTACACACACACGCACTAAATATGTATTAGCAAAAAAATGCGTATTTAACACACATCCACTAGATATGTGCGTGTGTACGTGTGTGTGCGCATTGCAGCTGACTAAGGAAGTGAGATTCGCTTAGATTCAAATTTATGATAATACTGATATCTTTTTGCTAAAAGAATATTTCATTTACATTCCCCAATAGATTTAAAACATTTTCTTACAGATTTTTGTGTTTTAAAATTCAAATCGCATTGAAAATATTAAAAGAACACTAAATATTCAAATCAATTGATTCTCTTGCTCTTTCTTACACTCGCCTCATATTGTTTAAACAAATGGAAATGTTTAAACAATTTGATTCACGGCACCCCCTTCCACCTGTCTTCCTGTCGTTATTAATATAATTATAATTAAGGTGAAAAATGAATGATAACAGAAATAATAATTCTAAAATGCGGCTAATATCCAATTGATTTTTTTACATTGCTTCGCATACATACTGTGGTATCAAAATTGCCAAGAGTATTTGGTTATTATTTACATTTTCGTTACCTATGTGCATAAATTACCTTGGCTTCATTCTTAGGTAATTAATTAATTATCAAGAACAAACATCTTTAAAAGAAGTAAACGGAACTCGGTTTAAATAGTTTTAAAATTTAGTCTTTGATAAACAAAAATACAGGGACAATTAACAAAGGCGAAAAGGTAGAAGGAGGTAGCAAGGCCAAGATCAACAGGATTTGTTTCGAAGGACCGATAAAATAAAATCCAGCCTAAAATTTTCATTCCTTTCAAAAATGTTCTTAGACGTATAATATGAGTGTCCGTCCACGTAAGGGCAATAATATTGCTTCAATTTATTAAAATTAGAATTGGAGACAATAATTTTTTCAATTGCGAAAATCTTAAATCGTAAATCTTAACCAAAATTATCATATTTGTTGTTGGAGAGCTATGTATATCTTTATGCAATTTGTTTTCATTTTTTTAAAGAAATTAAGTTTATTTCTTAAGAAAGATTTAAAAAAAAACACATAATGGGTTTTTTCAAGTTTTTGTATTTTCCTTAAGTAGTTTGCAAAGGAAAAAATACTGTTATTTTTACCGAAACTAAGGAAAAAAGTTCTAATAAAATCTTTTCTCATTTTATAGGCTGAAAATTAGTAATTTTTTTAATTTAAAATAAGTAGCTTCATTTTCAATTTTAGTTTCCGCAGGCGAAGCTGCGGGCTACACACCCTGCTAGTAATATAATAATATTAACAGATTCTATTAAGACGGATGGATCTAACCAGCGAAATTATGTATCCACTATTCGCCAAGCCTTCAAAACGCATAAAGGGCGCTTGGCTAAACAAAAATTTGATAGTAAAATTACAAATATTGTTAATCTGGAAAATAAAGAAAATAATACTTTTTAAGGGATTTAAATAAAAATAATATTAACCGGACTTGATAAATTTCATAGATTTAATGTAAATAAAAATATAAATACCGCAACTAAAAAAAATTTTAAATAAATATAAATAAAAACCATTTCGTATATTGCTATATACATATATATGTATATCTATGCAGTATATTATGGGGTGTACTTCTTACTGGAATACTTTTTGTCAACAGCATGACAAAAGAACATACTTTTCCTTGAATCGTATATTAATGTGTATTTGAACTACATTACAAGTCATTATACCAGTATATTGGATTGTAAACAAAGTACATTACTCATAACTCAGCATACGTTTTTCAAATTGTATGTTGAATTTTCTCTAGTCCGTCTACATTTTGCATTACAATTTCGGAAAAGTATATTGAATTCGTAATGGAGACCCGAAGGTGATTCGGCCCTAGCATACTTTTCGCATTACTAGTAATGCAGATTGTGTCCCGACCACATTACAAGGCAGCCATGCCTATGGCAAAGTAATCCATGTTGTAATCCATTGTTTCTCTATTACGACAGGAGAAGTAATGCATTCGTAATCCATTTTGTAATGGCAATTTTCGCCGCTGGGACGTGTGAGTCGCATTTGACAAAAATGACGCTGCCTCCGTACATTTTCTTGCTCCTCGTTACACATCTTAGTGTTTATATTATCTTTGGTACATGTCAATATGTTAATTGATCTAGAGCCGTAAATAACGATCTGTAATACAAACCCTACTAGGGTGCAGTGCTAACACTTGTAGACCTTGTAGTACAGGCCACTTGAGCCTGACCATAAATATAGTTCTCACAGTCGCCTTGCGGGAGACCGTTGATAAGGCTCCCGCTCAGGCAAACAGATGTGGTCTCTGCGTAGACCATAGATAAGAATTTTATGTTAGCTACGTAAGCAAAGACTTATTGCAATAAAATCAGTTTTTATACAGAACTCAAACGTGAAGGTTGTTTTCCTTATTACAGGAATCCCCTTACACGAAGATATGTAATTTTATTAAAGACAATATTTATAAAAATAAGTGCACCATTGTGATGTTTTATCGTTTAAGGATGGGATATGACTGCTTGTTTATAATTTTCCCACTTCGTGCAGATAAGCGCCAAGCAGTTTAGTCTAAAAAAAGAATATCAGTTATAGAATTTAGCAGTTTTATACTTCCAATCAAACTTACTCCTTCAATGTAATTGTAAATATCGATTTTTTCATTTTGAGAGTGGGCGCCGTCGTCACAAGCTCCCACTGGTACTAGGATGACGTTTTTACCAGTGGCTTCCTGCAATGTCAATGTTACTGGAATGGATCCCCCTTCGCGAGTCATGTCCGGTTCTACATGAAAAACATGCCTTATGGCCCGTTTCGCAGCCTCATAATGGGGGTGGTTTGGGTCCTCTGTCCAGGGCTTGCCAGCTGATAGCATAGTAACCTTCAAGAATAGGCATTATAATTAAGAGCAATGAGAGTGTGAGCAGAAAAAATAACCTTCATTTTGTTAGGCGAGTCACGCTCGGTCCATTTATCATTAAGGTATTTAACGACACACTCCTCAATGTGGTCTGGGTCCTGGTCGGGCACAAGGCGAAGGGAGAACTTGCCAATCACCTTTTTAGGAATAACGGTCTTTGCGCCTGGCTCATAAAATGCACCCTCGATTCCATGGACTGATAGGCTGGGATAACGCCACCTGGCTTGAAGCAGTCTGGTTTTATCGCCATTATGCGGCAGCTGGTCAACACCAATGTCTTTCCTAAAGAGATTACAGCGATCTAGAGATTTATGGCGTCGATAGGAAAATAAGGTTAACTAACTTGTAATCAGAAACTTCGAAGTCAATGTTCTCATATATTTCTTGCTCATTCTTTAGCTGGGGTGCAACCTGTACCAATTCGAGATAAATTAAACCTTTGAAAGCTTCTATGTCAGTACTAAAAATTACTTACGTCACGGTCTACTCCTGGGATCAGGATTTTCGTGTCCTTGTCGACGAGCACGCTAAGCAAGTAACACAGATCCGGCATAGCCTCGTGGACGGTGCCCCCAAAAACTCCACTGTGCAAGTCTTTGCTTGAGCATTCCACCTCTACTTGAAAGTACGCCAGTCCACGAAGCCCATATGTAAGACAAGGACGCTTTTTCCCTAGCCAGTAGTTGTCGGAAATGCAGACATAATCCACATCGGCAAGGAAATCGTTTTTGCGCCTCATCAACAAGTCGTCAAGGCCTTCGCTACCGCTTTCCTCCATTCCTTCGAAAACAAACTTCACGTTTAGTGACAGCGGTATATTGAGCTTATTATAAGCCTCGATAGCATGGATCCAGCACAGCACAGGTCCCTTGTCATCGGAGGCCCCGCGTCCAAACAACTTTCCATCCACCTCGGTAAGCTCGAAAGGATTGGTGTTCCATCCATCTTCCTTTAGAGCAGGCTGCACATCCAAATGGCCGTAGACCAACACGGTCTTCTTGGAGGCGTCCTTGCCCAGAGTTCCCAGTAGAACCTTTGGAAGAGGGATTATCTGGCCGCTCGGCAAGGTCTGTTGGCCCACATCCGCCAGCTCTATTTCAGCGCCTAAGGCTTTTAGGCGATCTGCGGTCCAGTTCACCATGCGATCGATCTCACCTCGCTTATCTGCCCATGCTGAAACCGACTGAATTCCCACAACGGTTTTTAGAGCTTCGATGTAATCTCCTTTTTTGCTGTCAACAAAGCTGAAAAGCGATTGCGGTTTATGACTATTATGAATATGATATGAATACGTTAAGCTGATAAAAGCGTTATCTATCCCTAAGTAAAACAATTTGCGGCTCAGACCATGGGTTAAGTGAATGGTGTGTGTGCCTTTCTATTGGTGCCACTCAAACAAAGGCGATAAGAAACAAGAGAGAACGCTATAGTCGGGTGCCCCGACTATCAGATACCCGTTACTCAGCTAAGGGAGTGCGAGGGAGATGGATATATTAAAACTTTGATCGGTCATAACTTTTTAACGAATGGTCCGATTTAAAAAATTTTTTCTACATTTCGATAGGTTTTGATAATCACAATAAAACTGCATTTTTACATTTCCAAAATCTTTAAAGGTGTGTGCGCCAGACACCTTTAAAAAAATGAGGGGGCGGTTAGAGGGGGCGTTGCACCTTTTTGAAATAAACTTGCGCTGCGTAGGAACTCCAAGAATATGCATGCAAAATGCCAATCCTCTAGCTTTTATAGTTTCCGAGATCTCAGCGTTCATACGGACAGACGGACAGACGGACATGGCTAGTTCGACTCGGCTAGTGATCCTGATCAAGAATATATATACTTTATAGGGTCGGAAAAGCTTCCTTCTCCCTGTTACATACTTTTGCACGAATACAATATACCCTTTTACTCTACGAGTAACGGGTATAAAAACTTTGTAGAGAATTCAAGTCAGTCGGTCCAAGATAAAATGCAAATCACCTATTTTTACATTGAGAAGAACAGTTGTTGCTTCTATGCACCACGGTATGAGCTTGAATAATAAAGTATGCTCCCCAGTAAGAGATTTGCAAATCGAACGTGCTGTTATTTCTAAGTGGTCCTGATTAGGAATGTTCTTTGTTTTTCACTACAAGATATATTTATATATATATACATAATATACATGTATGTCTGTACGAACATTTTGTTGCAAGTATGTGTAAGGAATGTGACAACCTGAACTCATCTCTGCATCCTTTAGAATAGCATCCAATTATACATACGCAAATAACTGTTGGAGTTCATTGGGAAGGTCTGCCATTGTACTTTTAATGTTATACAGGAATACGGATACGGGAAGAACTGCAACGAGCAAAGGACACTTCCGATTTAAATCTGAGTAGATGTCAGCGCGCCTATATATACCACAAAAAAATTAAAATATTGCCCGGAGTGGGACCTTTTTCGGAATTCAAAAATATACCATTCCAAAACGCAAAACTTAAAACATACTTAAATAAATGTGCGTCAAGCTAGAGTCGATTTATTGTTAACGAAAATGGAAGTGAGTATTTTGGAACAAAGTTATAGCCTGTTTCCACAAAGCACATCCGAAAGAAACAGTTGAGTTTTTCGACATATGTTAAAAGCTTTCCCCCTAAAAAATTTCAAACAGTCGATATTTCCCCCTAAAAAATCCAGTTTTCCACCCAAATAAAAAAAATAAGATATTTTCGAAAATGTTAATAAAATAAGAAATATCTCAATATGACGTTGTAGAAATGTTAAGATTGGATAAATCTGTGTACTCGAAAGGAAAGTCGTGTGTAGTATATTTATACCCTTGCAGAGGGTATTATAATTTCAGTCAGAAGTTTGTAACGCAGTAAAGGAGACGTTTCCGACCACATAAAGTATATATAAGTTAACCCGACTACGGTCATCGATCTTGGGTTAGCACCCGATGCACGCGTAAGCGGGAATCCAGCCGGCGAAATCCGATCCGGCCCATGCAAGCGCTGAGTGTTTGTTTTATGATGTGCAAAAATAAATTTTTATGTGCAAAATATAGAAAACGGAATGCAAAGAAATAATGTTTTAAAAAAAAAAACAACAAATAAATGTCCAGCTAAAGTGGGAAAAATTAAAGTGCAAAACATTTTTTGTCTGAAAGTGTTTTTTCAAGTGAAAAACATTGAAATTGTTCAGACGCAAGAAATAGGAAGAAGAAAAGTGAAAACGATAATCATTCTTTAAATACAAAAATTATTTCGCAACCAGCGGAACCAAATTCTTTAAAGCAGAAATTTTTTTTCGAGTGAAATAAAATAAAAACTGCAAATTCATCGAAATTTCAAAACGAACTACTGGAGGATAGAGAAGCTGCGAATATTCAACAACTGAATTCATCACATCGTTTCGCCCCCGCTGGAGAACAATACAAGTTTTATTTTATTAAAAAAATATGTTGTGTTTCCACTGGACAAAATTTAAGTAAGGCGATTGTTTATTATCTCTTCAGTTAATCAAACTTAAAAAAAAAAAGAGAAAACAAGGAAAATTTCATTTTCCAGTTCAGGGAATATTCTTAATAAATTAAATGAACTTAAGAGACGAAAAAAACACAGACAGTAGTGACGAAGAACTTTTAGAAAGTTATAGGAGCCTCAGAATTGAGAAATTATAAACTAACGAAACCGCATGGTATATTGGGAACAGTATCAGTATGTCAAATAGCGATATTTCCGAAATTGTACTCGCCGCAGTACAGGCAGCGTTGACTACACAGGCCCAGGCTCTTGAACAAAAGTTCCAAGAGTTAGAAGGTTCTATTTTTTTAACAAATACGGAAGTCAAGGCCTATGAGGTCAGAAGTATCGACAATAATATAAAGTGTGAAGAGCCTTTAGATATTGTCAAATCCATTCCCGAATTCGACGGGAAACAGGAGAATTATGTTTCTTGGAGACAAGCGGCTAACGCTGCATACACTGTTTTTAAGCCTTTTAATGGCAGTTCTAGGCACTACCAAGCGGTAGCAATTATAAGGAAATGCTAGATAAATGCTAAAATTAATTTAGTAAAGAATATTATACAATACGAAAGCGGTATAGAGGCCCTTCAATTCGCTGAATTTAAAGATGTAAATTTTGTAAAAGCTGATGATAAAGACGTTCCGATGATCATTAGAAATACTTTTCAGAAAATGATCAAATTTAGATCAAACGCAATCGCGGACCCCAACGAGTCCCTGCCTTATAATATAAACACGGTTGCTACAATTTCAACGGATGAAGAACTCATTTATTCAAAAATGTACCCCTACCCTCAAGGTGTATCGGATTTCGTCAACACGGAAGTTAAACAACTTCTTGCTGATGGCATTATTCGACCGTCAAAATCACCCTACAATAATCCCATCTGGGTTGTAGATAGGATGGCCACAAAAAAAAGAGGCTGGTTATTGACTTTAGAAAACTAATTAAAAAAACCGAGGATGATAAGTACCCGATCCCTAACATATCGATAATACTGTCAAATTTAAGAAAAGCCCAATACTTCACAAAGTTGGACTTAAAATCGGGATTCCATTAGATAGAGCTGGCGGAAAAAGATAGAATAAAAACAGCTTTTTCAGTAAACAATGGAAAGTATGAGTTCTGCAGACTGCCTTTTGAGTTTAAAAACGCCCCTATTATTTTTCAGAGGGCTATTGATGACGTTTTAAGGGACGTCATAGGGAAAATTTCTTATGTTTACATAGATGACGTGATTTTTTTTTCCGAAACAAAGGAGGATCACATTAAACATGTTGATGATATCCTATGTCGTTTATGCACCGCAGGTATGCGCTTGTCCCAGGAAAAATCCAATTTTTTTAAGATAGCGTGGAATATCTTGGAATTTTAGTATCGCGAGGGGGGATCAAAACTTCCCCGGAAAAAGTACAAGCCATACAAAACTTTTTACCCCAAAACATTATTTAATCTTAGATCCTTTTTAGGGCTAGCTAGTTTTTATAGAAGTTTTATAAAAGGGCTTGCTACCATCGCTCGTCCGCTCACAAATATGCTAAAGAGCGACAATGGTAAAGTAGGTGCAAATCAGTCTAGAAAAATTGAGGAGGAAGTAACCCTCATGTATCCCGATTTTAGTAAACCCTTTGACCTAACTACAGATGCCTCACAGCATGGCATAGGAGCCGTATTATCCCAAGGTAAACGGCCTATTAAAATGATTTCGCGCGCAATTCGCAATGACGAGGAGCACCTGGCGGCAAATGTAAAGGAACTCTTAGCCATAGTATAGTTTGAGAAACTATTTATTTAAGGTAAAAAATTTGACGATCTACACAGATCACAAGCCCCTGACATCAGCTTTTTTTTTCGATATGCATAACAAATGTTTTTTGGAGAGTGTTGTGTGAAACTTAATTCACTTTCACCCATGGTAAAAAATTTACAAAAAGTAGTGAATAAAAAAAAACTGATTACAAAAATTGAGCAGTGTGGCAATCTATGAGTCTAAGTCTGGAATCAGATACCCACTAGCGTGCCGTCCAAGTATCCAATTGTCTGATGGGTGCAATCTTTTTAGTCTTCTTCTGTTCATAGGTCTGGAAAGTGTGAGGGCAAGTCTGTTTGTGTGGGAGATGAGGGTTGATCTGTAGCGAATGGCAGAATTGGTGATAGAATTACAAACAGGATTAATTTTGAGATCTCGAAAATAGTAGTGTTTCTTGTATAGTATGGGGCGTTTATCTATGTCTTATAATTTTGGATTGACAGGATTCAACTCTTTTTATAGAAGTGTTACAGGCAGTGCCCCAGAAGTGTATACATTGGGGTATATATACCCCAACTAGGCATCAAAGTTGCTTTGAAGAGCCGGTATAAGTTCCAAAATAGTTCGAATTTCTTCGTGAATCTTTCATGACACATTCTCAAAGAGTATTCTACCAAATTAAGAAATAAAAAAAATGTATTATTATTATTGTTTTTACGGTGAATTTAATTATTTCCATACCTCACACACTATTCAAATCATAAACTACTCATCCAACCAACTCAAAGCCCAAAACCAGACCCTCAACCACAATTAATTAGTAATAGCTCCTAATAGAGCCCGAAATAGCACTGCTTAAAATGTAAAGCCCCTGGAATGTTCAAGCCAAATTAAGCCGCCAGACGAGCGGAAGGCGAGAATTGTGAGACTTAAGATCTGACAAAGTCGAGAGACCAAGTCTGAAGCTTTAGCCGCTTCTTCTGCGACTACGCGCTGAGTCTAAACAGAGAAGCCAAGATCAAGATCCGCACCAAACGAAAGTGAGCATACGAAGAGCACGAGCGCTGCGCCAGCGTCAACGCTAGCTTTGACTCATCTGCCGCCACAAGCAGCGCTGCGACTGCGGCTCCCAGTGATTCACTTGTTCGCATCTTTAGCGGCTTTTGATGCAGACGTCGACTGCGCAGCTTCTGCGACGCTCTGTGGTTGGCTTTGCTGGGCACATATAAAACAAACGAATCATGGTTAAATATTCACAATCATATTCAAGTGGTTCGTTCGCGCGTTTGATTTCGAGTCCGAGAAGATTCGGCATTTTTCAGTGTAAGAAACAGGCCCCGTGGCCCGCATCCGGGAAGGGATCCGAACTTAGCCTTAAAGTTGTGTCGATAGAACAACATGCAAATTTAGCCTGCTCTTTTGTGGTTGTCGAATTGTGATTCTAAAATTAATTCGCATTAGATTCCCTTTGCGACACTTGAAAATTTTGGTTTAGGCAGCTGTCAACCATATTTTTGTGGACATGTTTTTAAGCTTAGAGAACTGAGCTTATCTTTCATGATCGGGGAATCTCACTCCTACTGGCTACTATAAAAGTAACTGTAGGCAGCTTAAACTGATTCTTTCCTTTCCACCAACTAACGCAATGCGCCACAGCCCTTTTTGAAATGTTGTGCGCAATGTGCCTTTTAGGACGATTCCTTTTCGGGAACATAATTCAAGAATCAACAAATGAGACAAAAATTGAATTTTGACTTTTCTGCAGCGCGGAGTTTTGAGAGCGAGAGAGCAAGTGAGCGAGAGAGAGAGAAGTCAAGAAACGGCATTCTAAAAATAGACTGAGACTGTGAGTCGCATTTGACAAAAATGACGCTGCCTCCGTACATTTTCTTGCTCCTCGTTACACATCTTAGTGTTTATAATATCTTTGGTTCTACCAATTAGAAATGAGTGAAGGAGATCAAAGTATGTCGGGGAAGAATGGTTTTCAGCTTATAGAGCAAGCCACAGTGCCAGACTCGATCGAAGGCTTGCTTGACATCTAGAAATACTGCGCAACAAAACTTTTTCGCCTCGAATGCTTTAAGGATATGGTTGACCACCCGGTGCATTTGCTCAGCAGCGCAATGCAGACTCCTGAAACCAAACTGATGATTTGGAATTACATCCTGGAACATATGAACACTAAAAAGCCTTTTTAGTAAGATTCGCTCAAAAATCTTAGAGAAGGTTGGCAATAGGCTTATAGGCCGAAAAGAATCTGCACAGCGGGGAGAGACGCCTTTCTTGGGGATCATAACAACATTCGCATGCTTCCACTGCTTCGGATAATATGAAAGAACAATCATAGCATTAAAGATACGTGTAAGGAACGAAATAGCTGCTACTTTTCCGTCAATGCTGTCATGGCCAGGGGCTTTGTTCGTCTTCAGACGCTTTATTTGGTCTTTAACTTCTTCTGCATCAATAGGTGATATTTGAGAAGCTGGACCAGAGGGAAGATCATCAAAGGCTTCTGTAATAGCAGTCTCATCATCTGTCTCTTCATCTGACAAAAGGCTTAAATCTTTCTTCCAAAGAATCAGCGAATTCCTTAGCTATTTCATCATCTTTATTTGCCCAGGTACCGTCCGATCGAAGCAAGGGAAACTTCTGGAGAGGCTGCCGTTTAAGCCCGCGAGTGCATTTCCACAGTTCGAAGCATCGATCAGCATCCGGATCGATAGCACTAAGCTTCCGGACGAAAAATTCGGACTTAGCATCATAAAGTGCTTTTCTTAATAAAGTATCAGCTCTCTTAAATATTGCTAAGTCTTGTGGATGACGCGTTTGCATCCAGCGTCGCCGGAGTGATCTCTTTTGCCTAACCAGCGTCGATACTCTGGTGTTTAAAAGGGCATTATTTGGCTGTGGAACAGCAGAGCGGTTACCGATAGCAGTGGATGCGGCAGCGGCAGATTGAATCTTTAGAGTCAGGTCACTAACAGCTGTATCAATATCCAGAGGACAGTTCAGATCAGCAGATTCTTCATTCTCAATAAGGATTGTTAGGCAATCCTTAAAACGTCCAATGTTAGCCCGACGAGACAGCAGCCTTGGTGTTGTAAGTCTGGGTGAAGTAGAAGCGCATAAAAGTATTTCAAGCGGAATGTGATCATAACTTAGTTCATGAGATTCATGTACATCAGCTGTATCACCAAAAAACACAAACGACAAAATAATACGTTGGAAGGCATTTGTCGACGAGCACAATGCCACCGTCGTTTATACCCCTGTCAGACAGAATCAAGTGGCGGATGCTCTTTCCCGTCAAAATGTAAACGCGCTTGAAGATAGTGGTGACTCTGACGCCGCCACTATTCACAGTGAAGAGTCCCTGACATATACAATTGAAACAACGGACAGACCGATAAATTGCTTTGCAACCAAAAACTATGTTCTGTTCCAAAATAAAATGAGACATATTATCCAATTCAGGGACAAGGACTCTCTACTACATCTTCTAAGAGATGTTGTTAAGCCAGAAGTCGTCAACGCAATACATTGCGAACTCCCCGGTCTTGCATTTATTGAACACGCTCTGATTCAGGAATTCCCCTCGACAGTCTTTAGATATTCAAAATCTCTTGTAATTGACGTAACCGACAAATCACAGCAACTCGAAATAGCTGTGACTGAACACAACAGAGCGCATCGCGCTGCTCAAGAAAACGTTAAACCAATACTTTTAGACTACTTCTTTCCCAAAATGACAAGAATCGTTACTGAAGTAGTAACGAATTGTAGAGTATGCTCGAAAGGGAAATACAATCGCCAACCCGAAAAACAGACTATTGCTAAAACACCCGTACCAACCTACGTTGGAGAAATTTTACATGTCGACATCTTTTCTACAGACAGAAAATATTTTTTAACCGCTGTGGATAAGTTCTCTAAGTTTGCCTCCGTTCAACCCATAGGCTCGCGAGCAAATTTAGACATTAAAACACCTTTACGCCAACTTGTCAATCTGTTTCCAAAAATAAAAACCTTATACTGCGACAACGAACGCTGTCTTAATTCAGAGACTATAAAATCAATCTTAACAGGAAACTTTGAAATTAGTATTGCAAATAAGATAGACTCCGAACACCTGTACGAGACAGTTCTTGCAAAAAATAGAGCAGTAATAATTGAATTGGAAAACTTAATAAAATCCATAACTCTAGCCAAAGTAAATCTGTAAAGTCCGGTTATTTTAGATAACATTGATGTGAAAGAGATAACGAATGAACATCTTACAAATGTCAGTGTGGCTGATGTGCTGGCGGTGTCTAAAGTAAAAATATTTCAAAATAATAACCTTTTGTATTTTCTAGTTAAGTTCTGTAGGGGTATAATATATATTCCCTTGAGATTCAGTTTAACACAGTTTACTATATTTGTTAATAGTTTATAACTTTATTTAGTTTTATTCAGTTTAACACAGTTTCTGGTCAGGATCACTGCTGGCTTTCAACTGAACTCACTCTTAGCTCATGACTCGCACCAACCCCCGGCTCTCTGAGAGAGTGCGAGAGCGATGAGGCCACAAGAGAGAGAGAGCATAGTAAGAGCAAGCTCTACAACAACAACAACGTATTCTAAGAATATACATGAATGATCTAGAAGGAATACAGTAACTTACACATACATACATACTAATACGTAGCAATCCTGCTACAATTCGGCCGTCCTGACATTTCAAGATCCCCTGATCTTGGTTTAATTTACAATTGATTTTATCTTATATTATCTTACATTCTATCAGTCTTTACATTTACAATTCTTTAGATATGTTTACAGCTATTTTCGTTTACCAATCCAATGATTAATATTTTGACTACTCCAGACACCTTGATAAGGGCAACGCGACAATTGAAAACCTTCCACATCTTTTATCACATACCTATCATTTCTCAAAACTTTATCTATAACATAAGGGCCTTTGTGTTTGGGTATTAGCTTTCTTGCGACTCCGACTGCATTATCAACATTTTTCACCATTATATAATCTCCTACTTTGTACTCTGAACTATCTTTTCTCTTCTCATTATATCTTTTTTCATTGTCATTTTGTAATTTCGTCTGCGACTCCGCTCCATTTTTTCTAATTTTATCTTAATTTCTAACGTCACTAACATTATTTAATTCTTCTAACTTTTGCCTCAATTCATCAATAACTTTTCCTTTCTGTTCGATTCCAAACAGCATTTTACTTGGCATTTGTGCAATGCTCCTTTGCTTTGTATTGTTCAATGAAAATTCAACGTCCTCAACAACCGTATCCCAATGCAGTCCTTTTTCCGGATCTGCTAACTTAGCTATCATTGGCCCTATTATTCGATTAATTCTTTCCACCTGCCCATTGGCTTGGGGTGACCCAGTCGCAATTTTTACGTGTTTAATATTATATTCTTCCACAAATTTTCCAAAATCTTCCGATGTAAAACAGCTTCCTCTGTCCGAAACGATACATGTTGGTCTGCTGTACGACCTAAAAAATCTTTCATTGCTATAATGACTTCTTTTGCGTTCGTCGTCTTTGTTGCATATAGTCATCCTAACATCATTTAACTTCTCATCTTTCGCTTGACAAATAATTAAATTGTCATAAAAACTATTCGTTTTTACTACCAATATATTCGTATTCCTACTTAACGCGTCCACGTGTTGCATAAGTTTTCACGATTTATGAACTAACTCAAAGTCATACTCAAGCAATTCTAATGCCCATCGTGCAATTCGAGGGTTCAACTCAATCCTACTTAATGTTAACGTCAGTGAATTACAGTCAGTAACTATTCTAGATCGTCTCCCCTGCACATAAATTCTAAATCTTCTTAGAGCGTAAATTATCGCTAACGTTTCAAGTTAAAAACTGTGATATTTTGCTTCGTCTTTTGTTGTTTTGCATCTCAAAACATTGTAATTCCTTCTCTTCGAATACAAACTATTTATCCTTCTTTAACAGGTCATATAAAGGTTTTGCGATCATCAAAAAATTCTTTATTAATCTTCTAAAATACGAACATAATCCTAAAAAGCTTCTAACACCATGTACTTTATCTGGAACGGGAAAATCTCTAACAGCTTCTATTCCTTTGTCATTAGCTTGTATTCCTTTGCTGGTTACTAAAAATCATAAATATTGCACACTTGCTTGTAGAAACTCACACTTATCCATTCTTAATTATAGTTTGTTCCTTGCTAAACGATCAAAAACTTCCCTAAGAACATTTAAATGTTCCTGTATCTCTTTACTGGCGATCATAATATCGTCCATATATATTACTACCTTACCATCCCTTATCATGTCTGCAAAAATTGTATTAATAAATCTTTGAAACACCGCAGGAGAATTTTTTAGCCCCATTGGCATCCGCATAAATTCAAATTGTCCTAATGGCGTCATAAATGAAGTATATTTTATGGAGTCACTGTCCACGAACACATGAAATTAGCCATGTTTTAAATCTAATTTTGAAAATATTGTTTTATTTACCAAAGTGTCTAACAAATCGTCGATCAAAGGTAAGGGATAATTATCCTTAACCATTGTCTTCTTAAGTTTTCGATAATCCACACAAAGTCGTCGGTCACCTGTTTTCTTTTTTACTAACACTATTGGAGATGCATACTCCGATTGACTTGGTCTTATAATTCCCTCATTTAAATATTCATCTAATATAATATAATATAACCCCATTTTCCAGTTCTCCGTCTTCGCCGTTACTTTCATCGCCTTCTTCGTAATATTCGATGCCGCCGTCTTTGCCGTTTCTTTTGTCGCCGTCATCTTCGTAATCCTCGATGTCTTTGCCGTAACCGTTGTCGCTGTCTTCTTCTTCTAAATTTCTGATGCCGCAGTTTTTTTCGTTGCCTTTGGCGCCGCCTTCTTCTTCGGAATATTCGATGCCGCCGTCTTCTCCGTTACTTTGGTCGCCGTCTCGGTTTCCTTTTTGTATGAACATTTTATCAACCTTATTGCGTATTTCAATTGGCAATTTGTTAAGACGTAAAATTAATTCTCGTTTTGTACCCGTCGTTGATAACTTTAGTACACTTAACCACTTCTTTAATTGTTCAATCGATGCGTCGTTTAAATCCATTTTGTTTTAACTTTCTTAGTTTTTAGTCTTTTTTTTAAATTAATTTGGCTTGTGATCGGCCCACTTCTGATTTTGTAGGGGTATAATATATATCCCCTAGAGATTCAGTTTAACACAGTTTACTATATTTGTTAATAGTTTATAACTTTATTTAGTTTTATTCAGTATAACACAGTTTCTGGTCAGGATCACTGCTGGCTTTCAACTGAACTCACTCTTAGCTCATGACTCGCACCAACCCCCGGCTCTCTGAGAGAGTGCGAGAGCGATGAGGCCACAAGAGAGAGAGAGCATAGTAAGAGCAAGCTCTACAACAACAACAACGTATTCTAAGAATATACAAGAATGATCTAGAAGGAATACAGTAACTTACACATACATACATACTAATACGTAGCAATCCTGCTACAGTTCCCAAAACCGAAAGTAGTTTGCAAAAAATTAATGATTTATCCCGTTCAGTACAATAACGTAATATTAAATTAAGATCAACACAACACTATAGCCGACTGCGGAGAGCGAATTCTGGCCGTCTCTAACTGCGACATAGCCGTAGGAACAACCTTCTGCAAAACTTTGGAGAGTTCAACATGCGCTCAACAGCTGATGACAGGCGCTCTCGCTCACTGCGACACAAAATCCAGCCATCTCCAGCCCGTGGTTATGGTGGACGAGAGCATGCTAATCATCAACGACGCTACTGCAAACATAACAAGTGGCAGTACTCATCAAAACTAGCCGCCACGTTCCTTGTAACCTTCGACGACCAAATAAGCTTGAATGGTACCCTATACATCAATCATCATGGGGTTCTGAGGAAAGCACCGGCAGTGCCAGCCATGGTTAGAATCAACATTGCTGAGCGCCACCAAATCCTCAGTCTACCGTTTCTGCACGAGTTAAGTCAGCGCAATCTGCAGCGAATCGGCGATCTTGGAGGGCAAATTACCTATGGCTCCGTCTTTAGCTGTGGGGCTACCACTGCCCTACTATTAGGATGCTTTGCCCTCTTCCTCCTTATCCGTCGCCGAAATGACAAGAAGAACCGGAGCAAGCTGCTGGCTGACATACTTGGAAAGACCGAGGGCGGCCTTAACTTAAAACTGGGAGAAGTTAACCCGACTACGGTCATCGATCTTGGGTTAGCACCGGATGCACGCGTAAGCGGGAATCCAGCCGGCGAAATCCGATCCGTCCCATGCAAGCGCTGAGTGGCCACACCAATTCCTTAAGAATTGCATTGGCAGTCTGTACCTACCTCTGCAGATCTTGTTTTCTTCTTCTTTGTCTCAGGGTAGATTCCCAATTAGATGGAAAATTTCTAGAGTTATGCCGGTCCATAAAGGAGGAAGTAAATTTGACATTTCGAATTATAGGCCGATTGCTAAAATCGGCAACATTGCTAAACTGTTCGAAAGAATAATTTTCAAAAAATTATCTTTCTTAATAAGGTCTTATATAGAACCTAACCAACATGGCTTCATGCCTGGTCGATCTACGACGACCAACTTGGCCATTTTTACGAGACACTGTGTACATGCATTTGAGGATCACTCACAGATGGACACGATTTACACAGATTTTGCCAAAGCTTTTGACAAGGTGTGTCACTCTGCCCTTAAGGCTAAACTTTCGAAACTAGGCTTTCACTCCTCATTTCTTAATTGGATAGCATCGTATTTGGATAACCGACGCTATCATGTTGAAATAGGTGGTGCATTATCCAATCCCTATAAAGCGACATCAGGACTTCCTCAGGGTAGCTCTCTTGGCCCTTTACTTTTTATTATTTTTATAAATGACATTGGCGCGTGTATCAAATTTTCTAACTTCCTTCTTTATGCGGATGATCTTAAAATTTATAGGGCTGTCAAAACTGTAAATGATTCGATATTGCTTCAATCAGACCTAGATAGTATCGGTAGTTGGTGTTCCAAGAATAATTTGCCTTTAAACCTTCACAAATGCCACATCGTTCATTATTCAAAAAGGCTTGTAACCATCCCATCCACTTATCTCATCAATAACCACCCTCTCTCTGTTTTAAATGAAATAGTTGATCTGGGGGTACTATTTGATGACAAATTTCTGTTTAATGAACATCTGAATTTTATATTACCAAAGGCATATGCAATGTTCGGCTTTGTTAAGCGAAAAACGGTCTTATTCAAAGATCCGTATTCCAGATTATCTGTTTACTCTGCGTTTGTCCGTTCCAGGGTTGAGTACGCTTTCTTTATTTGGAATCCCTCAGGAAGTGTCCAGATCAATAGGCTTGAGAGGTTGCAGAAAAAGTTTTTAAAGTTTGCATTGCAATCCTTGCATTTAACTGAACCGTCTCTGCCCTATGCTAGCCAGTGTTCCCTGCTGCACACTTGTTCCTTAAAGGATCGCCGTGCAATTGCAGGACTTCTTTTCTTAATGATCTACTGGTAGGTAATATTTATTGTCCTCGTCTGTTGGGATGCATTAATTTTAATGCTCCTGCTAGGAATCTTCGTACATTGGTACCATTTCTGGAACGTGCTGTCAGGACAAATTATGCTCGCAATGAGCCATTACTAAGGTCTCTTAGAATGTTCAATTCCTTGCCTACAAACATTAGATTCTGCTGGGGGGCCAAGAAAGAACTATTAAGGCAAACCCTTAGGGAATATTTTTTGATTAATGTTAAATAATAGATTTAAGTTAAGTTGTAGCCAGATAAGGATTTATCCGTTGGCGATATAAATAAATAAATAAATAAATATGAATATTAATGAGTAAAAAAAAAAAGACGCAAAGATTTTCCGCCTCGACTTGGGACTGAACACACACTTCCGACTATACGCTTACAAAACATATAATCTGCACGCTTTAGTCCCCTAGGCTACTGATCAAGATCCATGACTGCCCGATAGCTACAAGAGAGGAATTCGGCCTCTCTCTCCTTTTCCTCTCATTTTTTCGATGTCTTTCCCTCACGTCCCTCTTCTACAACATCAAAACTGAGATTGATTTTGACTGGGAATACTAGAATCAACACTGCTTTCATCTTGATATCAAGAAGAAAAAAGTGAGAATACAAATACTAAATCAAGATCGGTCGATGTTGATTTTTTCGGTTTTCAATTTTTCTGGGTGTATTAATTCTCAAATTATTGGAATAGTTAAAACTAGTTAGTCTGTTCTGGAAGAAGAACTGGTACACATAAGTCAAGTTAGTTATAAAAATATTTGCTTTCCGTGTAATGAATTTTTAGATTTCTTACCAATTTTACATTGCAAATAATTATAAACACATTACATTAAATATATTTAATAATCCTTATTTTTTGAAGAGATGAATCACAAGACATTCCAACCAAAATCTTTTGAATTTAATAATGAAAACCGGCTTTCAAAAATTGAATGCGAATTGGCAAAAATTGTTGAAATGCAAAAGAAACAAGAAAAAAATCAGATGGATATCCTAGCAATTTTAACGAAATTAACTAAAGAGGACATGCCCCCGGATGATGATGTTTTCCCTATTACTTCAATAAGCTGCTTGGAAAAAGTAGAACGCCTAATAAAAGTGAACGAAACAAAATACGTGAGTTTAATTATAAAATGAAAAAAAAATTTCGTATCGTATTCCAGACCTATTTTAAATTTAAATTTAATAATGTTCTATATATGAGTGATTCTTTGTGAAACGTATCGAGATTTTCTTAATGGTCCCAAAACGGTATCTAATTTTTATGACAATATCACACCATTTAAAAAGGATTTTTAAAAATTTTTTTTAAAAAATCCATTTGACAGAAGCGAAGATATGGCGATGCTATTTTTCTGTTTTATTCTTTTTTAATTTTAAATTACGTGGGGTAAAAAATCAATAAAAATACCCAAAAATTATTATTTTTGCCAAGCTTTCAGATAAAAATAACACCCATAATGGTTCCAGTGCAAAATAGAGTCCAAACTTAAAAAAAAATATTTCATTCGCGGCTTTCGGCAAATCGGCATTTTTAATCTTTATAAAAAAATAGTATAATGTTCCATACATAATTCTTGTTGGCTCCTGAAAGTTTGGTCATGGGACCACCATTACTTTCTGCATAATTTAATAAAACAATAAAAAACAAAGCAGTCTTTCGTTGTTATACATTAAATTATGATAGACGAGCAGTTTTCGTTTTTTATGATTTCCGGGAGAACTACCGTTCATATTAAGGTCAAACTAATAGGAAAAATGCAGTTTGGTATTACAAAGAAAACCCAACCAATTTCAACGTGGGACAATAACTTTTTGCTACTTATTTAGTTCTAAAGAAGAACACTCGAAGGTAGCGGAATATTTAGCAACACGTTACACGTTACGTACACAATAATACCATCATATTGCTCCAACACCTAATAGCAAACTCATTTTAAAAAGATACTCATTCGCTGAAGACTTTCAAATTTTCCAGAAACACAAATCATTGTAAGGAGGCTTAAAGCAATAGCGGAGCGCCGCCGCAGAAGGAATCAAGGAGCGACACGAACTGAAAGAGGTGCGTCATTTACCAGAAGCCTGAAATGGTCTTAGCGTGCATGTAACTTGTTGCTAAATATTCCGCTACCTTCGAGTGTTCTTCTTTAGAACTAAATAAGTAGCAAAAAGTTATTGTCCCACGTTGAAATTGGTTGGGTTTTTTTTTTGTAATACCAAACTGCATTTTTCCTATTAGAACGAAAACTGTTCGTCTATCATAATTTTATGTATAACAACGAAAGACTGCTTTGTTTTTTATTGCTTTATTAAATTATGCAGAAAGTAATGGTGGTCCCATGACCAAACTTTCAGGAGCCAACAAGAATTATGTATGGAACATTATACTATTTTTTTATAAAGATTAAAAATGCCGATTTGCCGAAAGCCGCGAATGAAATATTTTTTTTTAAGTTTGGACTCTATTTTGCACTGGAACCATTATGGGTGTTATTTTTATCTGAAAGCTTGGCAAAAATAATAATTTTTGGGTATTTTTATTGATTTTTTACCCCACGTAATTTAAAATTAAAAAAGAATAAAACAGAAAAAGAGCATCGCCATATCTTCGCTTCTGTCAAATGGATTTTTTTTAAAACTTTTTTAAAAATCCTTTTTAAATGGTGTGATATTGTCATAAAAATTAGATACCGTTTTGGGACCATTAAGAAAATCTCGATACGTTTCACAAAGAATCACTCATATGTTTAAAATAGGTTAAAATTTTAAAAAGAATTTTAAAAGAAGATTTGGTGAGGAACTTTGACTGCGTTATTGGAAATTAGATTATGATAAACTTTAATTATGACGGGTTGCAGAATAAAAAACCGTTCAAAAAATATGAAGCCTTAAATAATATTAATCTCTATATTAATAAAGGAGTAATAAAAAAAAATGTCCAGTAGCAAATTCCACCCAGAACGGATTGACATAAAAATCTAAAAAAATTACATTAACTCGGAGAATAATTAGGAGCCGCGTGTGAGGTATACATTAGAACCAAAAACGACCCCCAAAGGCCCCAAAATTCGATTTGTTTTTTTTTTAATTCTTTCTTTTGCCATTTTTCTGTTATAAATGTTGTTAAAATGATTTAAAAATGTAATGTTCATAATCTTATGGCATATCCGCAAATAACTGCATTTAAATTTTTTGGAAATTCAGCCTCCTTTACCAAGTCCCCAATATTTTCCAATTTTGTTTTGCCTTCTGACGTCACGGCCTCCACATATGTATGTATGTATGTTCTGCTCGCGCCCTTTCATAAAGTCGTACATGTATGTGTGTATGTCATGCTGTCGCACTTTAAGTGTGACCGCGCAAGGGAAAAAAGATTAAAATTCCACAGTCACAGCAGATTTAAAATGCGCGGTTAAAATATCGATTATATCGAAAATCGATTCTTTTGCACAATTTTTTATTAGCCAAACGCTAAATTTAAAAAATGATTTTCCTGTATGCAAAATCATGCTGCTCCGATCAGCATTAGATTTTGGAAACGGTTATACAGTCGAAGTTTTCCTTAAAGTTATTTTTATTTTTAAAATCCAAGAACCCGATCAGCTAAGACAATATGTTTCCAAACTATCTATTAGTTTTCAAACGTTGAGTTATTGACAAACTGTGGATTTGTAAAAAACAAAAAAAACATTAATTCGAACCGCTTCGTACACACACACGCACTAAATATGTATTAGCAAAAAAATGCGTATTTAACACACATCCACTAGATATGTGCGTGTGTACGTGTGTGTGCGCATTGCAGCTGACTAAGGAAGTGAGATTTGCTTAGATTCAAATTTATGATAATACTGATATCTTTTTGCTAAAAGAATATTTCATTTACATTCCCCAATAGATTTAAAACATTTTCTTACAGATTTTTGTGTTTTAAAATTCAAATCGCATTGAAAATATTAAAAGAACACTAAATATTCAAATCAATTGATTCTCTTGCTCTTTCTTACACTCGCCTCATATTGTTTAAACAAATGGAAATGTTTAAACAATTTGATTCACGGCACCCCCTTCCACCTGTCTTCCTGTCGTTATTAATATAATTATAATTAAGGTGAAAAATGAATGATAACAGAAATAATAATTCTAAAATGCGGCTAATATCCAATTGATTTTTTTACATTGCTTCGCATACATACTGTGGTATCAAAATTGCCAAGAGTATTTGGTTATTATTTACATTTTCGTTACCTATGTGCATAAATTACCTTGGCTTCATTCTTAGGTAATTAATTAATTATCAAGAACAAACATCTTTAAAAGAAGTAAACGGAACTCGGTTTAAATAGTTTTAAAATTTAGTCTTTGATAAACAAAAATACAGGGACAATTAACAAAGGCGAAAAGGTAGAAGGAGGTAGCAAGGCCAAGATCAACAGGATTTGTTTCGAAGGACCGATAAAATAAAATCCAGCCTAAAATTTTCATTCCTTTCAAAAATGTTCTTAGACGTATAATATGAGTGTCCGTCCACGTAAGGGCAATAATATTGCTTCAATTTATTAAAATTAGAATTGGAGACAATAATTTTTTCAATTGCGAAAATCTTAAATCGTAAATCTTAACCAAAATTATCATATTTGTTGTTGGAGAGCTATGTATATCTTTATGCAATTTGTTTTCATTTTTTTAAAGAAATTAAGTTTATTTCTTAAGAAAGATTTAAAAAAAAACACATAATGGGTTTTTTCAAGTTTTTGTATTTTCCTTAAGTAGTTTGCAAAGGAAAAAATACTGTTATTTTTACCGAAACTAAGGAAAAAAGTTCTAATAAAATCTTTTCTCATTTTATAGGCTGAAAATTAGTAATTTTTTTAATTTAAAATAAGTAGCTTCATTTTCAATTTTAGTTTCCGCAGGCGAAGCTGCGGGCTACACACCCTGCTAGTAATATAATAATATTAACAGATTCTATTAAGACGGATGGATCTAACCAGCGAAATTATGTATCCACTATTCGCCAAGCCTTCAAAACGCATAAAGGGCGCTTGGCTAAACAAAAATTTGATAGTAAAATTACAAATATTGTTAATCTGGAAAATAAAGAAAATAATACTTTTTAAGGGATTTAAATAAAAATAATATTAACCGGACTTGATAAATTTCATAGATTTAATGTAAATAAAAATATAAATACCGCAACTAAAAAAAATTTTAAATAAATATAAATAAAAACCATTTCGTATATTGCTATATACATATATATGTATATCTATGCAGTATATTATGGGGTGTACTTCTTACTGGAATACTTTTTGTCAACAGCATGACAAAAGAACATACTTTTCCTTGAATCGTATATTAATGTGTATTTGAACTACATTACAAGTCATTATACCAGTATATTGGATTGTAAACAAAGTACATTACTCATAACTCAGCATACGTTTTTCAAATTGTATGTTGAATTTTCTCTAGTCCGTCTACATTTTGCATTACAATTTCGGAAAAGTATATTGAATTCGTAATGGAGACCCGAAGGTGATTCGGCCCTAGCATACTTTTCGCATTACTAGTAATGCAGATTGTGTCCCGACCACATTACAAGGCGGCCATACCTATGGCAAAGTAATCCATGTTGTAATCCATTGTTTCTCTATTACGAGAGGAGAAGTAATGCATTCGTAATCCATTTTGTAATGGCAATTTTCGCCGCTGGGACGTGTGAGTCGCATTTGACAAAAATGACGCTGCCTCCGTACATTTTCTTGCTCCTCGTTACACATCTTAGTGTTTATATTATCTTTGGTACATGTCAATATGTTAATTGATCTAGAGCCGTAAATAACGATCTGTAATACAAACCCTACTAGGGTGCAGTGCTAACACTTGTAGACCTTGTAGTACAGGCCACTTGAGCCTGACCATAAATATAGTTCTCACAGTCGCCTTGCGGGAGACCGTTGATAAGGCTCCCGCTCAGGCAAACAGATGTGGTCTCTGCGTAGACCATAGATAAGAATTTTATGTTAGCTACGTAAGCAAAGACTTATTGCAATAAAATCAGTTTTTATACAGAACTCAAACGTGAAGGTTGTTTTCCTTATTACAGGAATCCCCTTACACGAAGATATGTAATTTTATTAAAGACAATATTTATAAAAATAAGTGCACCATTGTGATGTTTTATCGTTTAAGGATGGGATATGACTGCTTGTTTATAATTTTCCCACTTCGTGCAGATAAGCGCCAAGCAGTTTAGTCTAAAAAAAGAATATCAGTTATAGAATTTAGCAGTTTTATACTTCCAATCAAACTTACTCCTTCAATGTAATTGTAAATATCGATTTTTTCATTTTGAGAGTGGGCGCCGTCGTCACAAGCTCCCACTGGTACTAGGATGACGTTTTTACCAGTGGCTTCCTGCAATGTCAATGTTACTGGAATGGATCCCCCTTCGCGAGTCATGTCCGGTTCTACATGAAAAACATGCCTTATGGCCCGTTTCGCAGCCTCATAATGGGGGTGGTTTGGGTCCTCTGTCCAGGGCTTGCCAGCTGATAGCATAGTAACCTTCAAGAATAGGCATTATAATTAAGAGCAATGCGAGTGTGAGCAGAAAAAATAACCTTCATTTTGTTAGGCGAGTCACGCTCGGTCCATTTATCATTAAGGTATTTAACGACACACTCCTCAATGTGGTCTGGGTCCTGGTCGGGCACAAGGCGAAGGGAGAACTTGCCAATCACCTTTTTAGGAATAACGGTCTTTGCGCCTGGCTCATAAAATGCACCCTCGATTCCATGGACTGATAGGCTGGGATAACGCCACCTGGCTTGAAGCAGTCTGGTTTTATCGCCATTATGCGGCAGCTGGTCAACACCAATGTCTTTCCTAAAGAGATTACAGCGATCTAGAGATTTATGGCGTCGATAGGAAAATAAGGTTAACTAACTTGTAATCAGAAACTTCGAAGTCAATGCTCTCATATATTTCTTGCTCATTCTTTAGCTGGGGTGCAACCTGTACCAATTCGAGATAAATTAAACCTTTGAAAGCTTCTATGTCAGTACTAAAAATTACTTACGTCACGGTCTACTCCTGGGATCAGGATTTTCGTGTCCTTGTCGACGAGCACGCTAAGCAAGTAACACAGATCCGGCATAGCCTCGTGGACGGTGCCCCCAAAAACTCCACTGTGCAAGTCTTTGCTTGAGCATTCCACCTCTACTTGAAAGTACGCCAGTCCACGAAGCCCATATGTAAGACAAGGACGCTTTTTCCCTAGCCAGTAGTTGTCGGAAATGCAGACATAATCCACATCGGCAAGGAAATCGTTTTTGCGCCTCATCAACAAGTCGTCAAGGCCTTCGCTACCGCTTTCCTCCATTCCTTCGAAAACAAACTTCACGTTTAGTGACAGCGGTATATTGAGCTTATTATAAGCCTCGATAGCATGGATCCAGCACAGCACAGGTCCCTTGTCATCGGAGGCCCCGCGTCCAAACAACTTTCCATCCACCTCGGTAAGCTCGAAAGGATTGGTGTTCCATCCATCTTCCTTTAGAGCAGGCTGCACATCCAAATGGCCGTAGACCAACACGGTCTTCTTGGAGGCGTCCTTGCCCAGAGTTCCCAGTAGAACCTTTGGAAGAGGGATTATCTGGCCGCTCGGCAAGGTCTGTTGGCCCACATCCGCCAGCTCTATTACAGCGCCTAAGGCTTTTAGGCGATCTGCGGTCCAGTTCACCATGCGATCGATCTCACCTCGCTTATCTGCCCATGCTGAAACCGACTGAATTCCCACAACGGTTTTTAGAGCTTCGATGTAATCTCCTTTTTTGCTGTCAACAAAGCTGAAAAGCGATTGCGGTTTATGACTATTATGAATATGATATGAATACGTTAAGCTGATAAAAGCGTTATCTCCCTAAGTAAAACAATTTGCGGCTCAGACCATGGGTTAAGTGAATGGTGTGTGTGCCTTTCTATTGGTGCCACTCAAACAAAGGCGATAAGAAACAAGAGAGAACGCTATAGTCGGGTGCCCCGACTATCAGATACCCGTTACTCAGCTAAGGGAGTGCGAGGGAGATGGATATATTAAAACTTTGATCGGTCATAACTTTTTAACGAATGGTCCGATTTAAAAAATTTTTTCTACATTTCGATAGGTTTTGATAATCACAATAAAACTGCATTTTTACATTTCCAAAATCTTTAAAGGTGTGTGCGCCAGACACCTTTAAAAAAATGAGGGGGCGGTTAGAGGGGGCGTTGCACCTTTTTGAAATAAACTTGCGCTGCGTAGGAACTCCAAGAATATGCATGAAAAATGCCAATCCTCTAGCTTTTATAGTTTCCGAGATCTCAGCGTTCATACGGACAGACGGACATGGCTAGTTCGACTCGGCTAGTGATCCTGATCAAGAATATATATACTTTATAGGGTCGGAAAAGCTTCCTTCTCCCTGTTACATACTTTTGCACGAATACAATATACCCTTTTACTCTACGAGTAACGGGTATAAAAACTTTGTAGAGAATTCAAGTCAGTCGGTCCAAGATAAAATGCAAATCACCTATTTTTACATTGAGAAGAACAGTTGTTGCTTATATGCACCACGGTATGAGCTTGAATAATAAAGTATGCTCCCCAGTAAGAGATTTGCAAATCGAACGTGCTGTTATTCCTAAGTGGTCCTGATTAGGAATGTTCTTTGTTTTTCACTACAAGATATATTTATATATAAGTTAAAAGAATGAATTTTATTTTAATATAAAAAAACAAACTTTTCTTTATTGAGTTGTGTTAAGAACTAACTTTACTTAAGCTAAACAATTATTAATTACAACTACGCGTCGATCCATCGCTGCCACCGTCTCTGTCGCTGCTGCTGCTTCTGTTAACGTTCCTTATTCTGATTGGCTGTTACTTTTTGTCGCTGTCGCTGGTCTGCAACCAATGCCCTCGATAAAGTTCATCCGGGCTTAGCCACGTGCGCTGAGCTTGCACCTTTTGGTCAGCGATCGTGGGAATGCAGAATAGCATATTCCCAAAGTTGATCGAACAAGTTGCATACAACAAGAACAATATTAAATGCATTGGCAGGAAATGCGGAATGGCATATTCCCAAAGTTGATCGAACCCAGCCAAGTGCATACAACAAGAACAATACGTAATGCAATTGGCCAATAATCGTCTTACTTATGTAATGTTGGGTGTTAACTCTTCCCTCCTTAAACGCGACTGTCCTCGGTCGCAACGTAGTAGAGTATAGGTCCAGAATGCGGGGGTTTTTCTTGCGTTTCTGACACGGAAGCTGCTGTAGTCTCCGTAGCTTTACGTCTTCTTAGGAGTTCGGTGATCGATCCTATTATTAGTAGAAGTAGGATGATGGCGAATCCGTAGCTAACGGTAGATTCCATAGTGGTTTTGCTTCTTAATTTTTCCAGCGCTTTTGTGTTGTTAATGTTGAGTTCCTTGACCATTTGTAGTGAGAGAACTTCCTCTAACTTCGTCTTTTCTCCCATTAGTTGGAATATTGGAGGTTCTGGTTCGACTATGTAGATTTCTCTCGACTTGTAAGTTGTTTCGCCAATAGTTACTGTTGAATTACGATATTGTATTATGAAAGAGCCTTGTAGTTGCAGGAGTTTTTCGTCTAGCGAGACTAGCCCATTGAAGTCGTTTAGCAGTATGGTGCCTGGCAGTATTTCCTCGAAATCCGGTATGTGTTGATTGTTGATCGTCTTACATTCGGGTTCTCGAAGGTTCAGGAGAGCGTTTACGCAAGTGTCATTGCTTAAATCTAATAAATTTTCTGAATTACAAATGGTCTTATCATTATGGGATTCGCAAGGTTTTTTAATTGCAAATAATTGCCTCTTACATTCTAACAAATTTTCGTATTTTATATCGTTGATTATTTGTGCTTTTTTTATTGCTTTGATTTTTAAAGTTCTACAATTATCTGTTTTAATGGTTGGGAGACTGATAATATAAATGAGGTCGTTGCCATTTGTGGCTAATTTAACTTTAGCAAATTCTAGTAATTCTTCTATGTTAAAAAATAAGTCATTTTCTTTTTTAAATATATTTTCTACCACTGTGGTTTCTATGCTTGTGAATACAAAAGAGTTTATTGTGTTAGATTTTGCCCATGTAATTGCGTATATAATGTTGGTTATTTCTTCTTTTAATAATTGAATTTTATACTTTAAAATATTTGCTTTTTGATTAACTATTTCTTCCGAGCTCTGGGTAACTTTTATTATTGCATTTGTAACATTAGTTAGTTGATTAATCTTTTGATTAATTAATCTGTTAATTATAACTTGTTTATTGTTGTTTTCTAATTGCTCATTTATCTTATTTTCCAAGATCTCGTAGTCGTGATGGTCTGGAGATCCCGCCAGCCATTTCCATGCTGTACCTATTGCTTCTATTGCCCTTTTTTGTCTTTTTTGATTTTGGAGAATGCGTAAGTCGGTATGAATCTGTTTTAATTCGTAGGAAAGGTAGGGATGTAATGGATGAGATGCGGTGAGTAGATGAGATGATTCTTCTAACTTCGCCAGAGTTTCTTCATAGCTGGTTAAGTTGAAGATGTGGATGATTTTAAATGTCCCGTCTTGCTTAGCTGCTAGTCCGGTTTCAAGTGAGATGATTTGTGAGTTGGAGTAATCTAGGACTGTGGTTATGCCCAGGCACGTTGGTAAAAATAGTCTGAAAAATTATGTTCTAATATTATTCTTATGTATGATTTTTCCCGTTTGAGTTTTAATAGTGGTTGTTTTGTTTTCTGCTACTTTCTCGGCTTTATATCTAGGTGTCAGTTTAGTTCCTAACCTTTTGTCTATTTTTACGTGTATTGTGTCGCCTGGTCTAAAAAGTTTTGATTGCATTTTGCCCTGATTGTGATATTCGAGGTCGGCAGCTTGTTTTTTCTGGATTTTTAGTTTAATTTCTTCTCGTTTCTTTTCTATGTCTTCTGCTGAACTTGATATTGTTCTTCTAAAAAATATATTTATGGGGCTATCTTTAATTACAGAATGTATTGATTTGTTATATTCCTGAACGGCTTTAAAAATTAAGTTCTTGAATGTTATGCTCCCGTTGTCTTTTTTAAGACACCGCATGATTTCGGTTAACGTTGAATGGAACCTCTCTATTTGTCCGTTGCTTGTTGATGCATACGGAGCAGTCGTGTGTACTGATATTTTGAGTTCGTCCTCTAACATAAACTTGATTGCTGCTGAGCCTAATGAGCGTTCGTTGTCCATTATTATCAGTTTTGGCATACCGAAGGCAATTAACATTTCCCTCAGCGGGTTTTTAATGTCTTCAGATGCTCTTGACTCTAAAATTTTTACTTGAGCATATTTTGAAAATTTGTCGATTCCTGTTAAAACTCTATGTTTTTCTGTAATATAAATATCAATGTGAACTATTTCTCCTGGGTAATTAGGAATAGGGGTCGGTTGTATTTCTCCTTTTGGGGGGTGTCTATCGTATTTTGATTCTTTACAAGTTTGGCAGGCTTGAACTACTGCTTGAATTTTCTTCATTGCTTGTGGAAAAAAATAATTTATTAGGATTTGTATTTTATTTTCTTTTGCATCCCTATGGGCTCTTTTATGTTCGAGTGTAATTATTTCGTTTTGTTGAGATTCTGAAGTTACGTCGTCTATTTCGTTTTGAGTAAACCTTACTTTATATGATTTGAAGAACGTGGGGTAAATGTTTTGAATTTTTCCCATTACTTCTTCAGATGTAATGATTCCGTTTATGAGTTTAGGATCAAGTCTGGTAGTTAAAATTGCAATAAGTTTTTCTTCTGTGTAAGATTTTTGTTTAATTATATGTCTGTGGTACGTTGTAAATGGTATTTCAAAACTATAGGAATCTGTGTCAGCAGTCAGTAAATATATCTGGTTTTTAAATACGTTAATTGGGGCTTCTACCGAAAATATGAGATTGTGTGACGAGCTGTCGTCGCTATGGACTGATGCTGAGGAGCTGATTGAATTTACTTCAGCGAGGCTCGGGATAAAGCATCTGCCACTACATTAGCTACTCCGGGCTTGTACCTGATCTCGTGGTTATATTCGCCAACGAGGTCTCTGCAGCGTTTTAGCTTAGCGTTGTGGTTATTTACGCTATTTGAGAAACTCAGGGGCTGGTGGTCCGTGTATATTACCACCTTCGAATACCCGTAAAGATAATGTCTTAAACTTTGCAGAGCCCAAACGATAGCGAGCATCTCTCGTTCGTTGGTTGCGTAGTTTTCTTCGGTTTTTGACAGAGTGCGCGAAATAAATGTTATTGGCCTATGGTTTTGTTCCAATACTGCGCCTATTGCGTAGCTTGAGGCATCGGTAGTCAGCTGGAATTCTTTTCCGAAATCTGGGTATGCAAGGGTTACGTCTCTGGAGACGAGGGTATTTTTAAGTTTCTCGAATGCGGTAATCGCATCCCTGCTCAGGTTGATAGCAGTTTTGCTTGACTTGGTCTTGGATATACGGCCTTCCTCACCTCTTAGGAGAATGGTTAAAGGTTTTGCTATTTTTGCATAATCTTTTATAAACCGCCTGTAATAACCTGTCATGCCTAGGAAAGAGCGGAGCTCTTTTAATGTTTTCGGGACTGGAAATTTTGTAATTGCTTTTATTTTATCTATGTTAGTTTTAACTCCGTTTTCTGATATTGTGTACCCCAAAAAATCTACTTCGTTTTTGAAAAAATGACATTTCTCTATTTGAACTCTCATGTTTGCGTTTTGTAGTGTTGAAAATACCTTTTCAAGATTTTGACCGTGGTCTACTTCATTTTTGCTAAAGACTATGATGTCGTCTACGTATACATAGCAAATTTTCCCTATGTATTCTCTCAGTATGTCATCTAAAGCTCTTTGAAAAATTGATGGAGAATTTTTTAGGCCGAACGGAAGTCTCGTAAATTCGTATTTTCCGCCGTTTACAGCGAATGCTGTTTTTTCTATGTCCGTGTCTTTCAATGGTATTTGGTGAAAGCCACTCTTGAGATCTAATACCGAGAAATACTTGTTGTCGCCAAGTTGTGCAATAATTTCGCCAATTTCGGGGATCGGGTACCGATCTGAGATAGTGACTTCATTAAGTTTCCTATAGTCGATTACTAATCTGTACTTTTTTTCTTCTGACTGACCGGACTTTTTCGGAACTACCCATACTGGTGCATTATATGGTGATCTTGAGGGTCTTATAATGCCGTCTCTTAGCATCTCATTTATTTGTTTTTCTACTTCCTGTTTTAATGATATTGGATATGGGTAGTGTTTTCCGTAAACTGGGGAATCTGACGAAGTTCTGATCTCGCCTACAACTTTAGTTGTGTATGCTAACTTTGTATCAAAGAGGGTCTTGTGACTTTGTACGAGGGTATTTATAATTGATTTTTGAGACTCGGACATGTGGCTAACTTGCGGTCCAATTGTATTTACTGCTTGTGTTGCTAATTGGTGAATTTTAATTTTGCGTTTATTTCCAAGTATTAAAGTATCGTTTTTCACATCTATAATTGCTCCTAGTCTTTTCATTGTGTCGTTGCCCAATATACCGTGGAAGGTTTTTAGGGTCTCTAGTAAAAAAAATTTCATGGGAGTATCCGAAATGTTAGGGAGTTTAAGTATTGCGTGTTGTGTAATTTTAGTAGTGCCTCCAACTGAGCTAACGGAAAAATTTTCCTCATTTGGTTTTGGTTTTGGTACTAATTGATTTTGAATATAATTTTGGTTTGAGCCCGTATCTATTAAAAATTTTAGGATTTTTCCGTTCCCCGTGGTTACTCTAAAGTAAGGCAATGAGGAACGATTTATTCTAAAAAATAGAGCTCTGACATATCTATGTATTCCTGCTGTTCGGTATCATTTTGCCATACGTATTCTTCCTGAAGCTCATTTATATTGTTTTCCTCTACTAACTGATAATATTCCTGCTCTGAGTTTGGTGTACCTTCTTCTAGATTTGGCTGCGCAGTATTTTCTATTTCTGGTTGAATGTGGAATTGTCTTGGCATTTTATTGGTATTTGGGACGTTGGCAGTGCTGAGAGGTCTTTTCCCGACGAAGTCATTATTTGCCGGCTTGTTCATATAATTTATGTGACGCGAGCGAACTGACTGATCGACATCCATAGGTACCGGTTTCGGTTGGGGTCGTGGGGGAGGTTTTGGTGTGTTGTAAGATGCTATTGCACTGGCTTGGTTTGAATAGGGTTGTTTGTAAGATTTAAATTGATTAGCCTGAGTAATTGGATTTGCTCCAGTTACGGGTACCCACTGTATTTGGTTTGGGTTATGGTACAGCTGTGGATGAAAGCTTTGTTTGACGGCTACCGCCCTGTATGGCTGTTGGGGCTTGGGTGGTAATATAGGTGCCCTTGCTAAATATGGAGTTTTTGGCGTCTGACTGTTCCTAGTGTTTTGATTCTCAAGTAAACTACACAAATGTAAAGCGTGTCCCAAATCGTGTGGCTCTTTAATAGCCAACAGTTGTGCCAAATTTCCGTTAAGGCCTCTGACGAAAGTGTCCAAAGCTTTTTCTCTGTACATAGCTGTTAGAGATTGCACAGTTTCTTGTGAGGCATCTAAGTTAGCGATCTGGTTTAAAATCAATGACAGCTGTTGATACACTGCCTGGTAATAATCGACTATACTATTGCTACCTTGATTAAGAGCATAAAGCTGATATTCCAAAGTCTTTAGGTCTCGTTTGTCTGCAAAATGCGCTGTTAGGCATTTTGATATGGCCGTCCAATCTAAGGGTGTATTATATGATTCTAAGACTGCGTCTGCTTGTCCAATAATTTTGTTTCGGATTGCCAACAGGATTCCGTAGTATTTAGGCGAGCCGATTCTGACTTCGTAAATTTTCAACACCCTTCTACACTTTTTTTCCATGAAGAATATTCGCTTTTATTTCCTGAGAAATCCCTAAGTGTCCGTACAATGTCTGGTAGTTTGTCTAAGTCGCTAAGATTGTGCGATAATTCTCTCTTTATTGTTTGATCTGTATACTTGGAAAAATCCTTGTTGGGATTAAGAATTTCTTTTACTAGATTACTAAGATTTGCCTCTAGGACAAGTTTAATTTTTTCCTCAATATCTTTCTCGGTCATGATTCGCGGATTTACTTGTACGTTGCCTACTGACGAGGGTGCGGCAAGATTCGCG
This sequence comes from Drosophila pseudotakahashii, assembly GCA_035046095.1. Taxonomy (NCBI): domain Eukaryota; kingdom Metazoa; phylum Arthropoda; class Insecta; order Diptera; family Drosophilidae; genus Drosophila; species Drosophila pseudotakahashii. Next base: position 616,337 of record JAWNOE010000055.1, on the reverse strand, counting down.
AGTCTGTCTGCTAGATCTTGTTCGGGCATTTGAGATATATGAGCACTAAAGAATTGAGATTAGATTTTAATTTTAATTGCTCAGAATTCGGAAGTTCTATTCCTAAAGAATTATGGGTTTGATTGTAGTGTGGATTTGTCAATTGTTTTGCAAGGATTTTTTTTTCCTATAATTTGTATCTTTCTTAATTTCTATTTGTGTAGTATTTGTTTCTTTTAGAATTTTTCCTTTTGGGTTTCGATAGATTTTCTTAAAACTATTCTTACAGTAATATCATATTTCGGCGTGCTCTCGTGAAGACAGGATTGGCAGATTCCGGTTTATCCTGCGCTGTAGCGATCTCTCCTCAGTGCGGGTTTACTGTGGGGCCTCCTCTGTACTCTTTTCACGTTCCCTTCGAACGGATACTAAAGGGATCACGGCGATGATGTCGGCCTGATTAATTCACTAGGCAAAAGTCCTTTTCTAGGAGTGACGGTATAGCGGCGTTATTATTAACGGCACTTTTTCACTTCCGGGTCTCGGATTTTTCTTCTCACTTCACACGGATTAGGTTGAGGCTTTGAACGAAACGTCAGAGTTTTTTCTGTACTTCGCGAGACGCGGAACTTGTTGCCTTTCGCGATTTTTAATCAGGTCCCTGTTCGGGCGCCAGTTAAAAGAATGAATTTTATTTTAATATAAAAAAACAAACTTTTCTTTATTGAGTTGTGTTAAGAACTAACTTTACTTAAGCTAAACAATTATTAATTACAACTACGCGTCGATCCATCGCTGCCACCGTCTCTGTCGCTGCTGCTGCTTCTGTTAACGTTCCTTATTCTGATTGGCTGTTACTTTTTGTCGCTGTCGCTGGTCTGCAACCAATGCCCTCGATAAAGTTCATCCGGGCTTAGCCACGTGCGCTGAGCTTGCACCTTTTGGTCAGCGATCGTGGGAATGCAGAATAGCATATTCCCAAAGTTGATCGAACCCAGCCAAGTGCATACAACAAGAACAATATTAAATGCATTGGCAGGAAATGCGGAATGGCATATATCCAAAGTTGATCGAACCCAGCCAAGTGCATACAACAAGAACAATACGTAATGCAATTGGCCAATAATCGTCTTACTTATGTAATGTTGGGTGTTAACTTATATATACATAATATACATGTATGTCTGTACGAACATTTTTTTGCAAGTATGTGTAAGGAATGTGACAACCTGAACTCATCTCTGCATCCTTTAGAATAGCATCCAATTATACATACGCAAATAACTGTTGGAGTTCATTGGGAAGGTCTGCCATTGTACTTTTAATGTTATACAGGAATACGGATACGGGAAGAACTGCAACGAGCAAAGGACACTTCCGATTTAAATCTGAGTAGATGTCAGCGCGCCTATATATACCACAAAAAAATTAAAATATTGCCCGGAGTGGGACCTTTTTCGGAATTCAAAAATATACCATTCCAAAACGCAAAACTTAAAACATACTTAAATAAATGTGCGTCAAGCTAGAGTCGATTTATTGTTAACGAAAATGGAAGTGAGTATTTTGGAACAAAGTTATAGCCTGTTTCCACAAAGCACATCCGAAAGAAACAGTTGAGTTTTTCGACATATGTTAAAAGCTTTCCCCCTAAAAAATTTCAAACAGTCGATATTTCCCCCTAAAAAATCCAGTTTTCCACCCAAATAAAAAAAATAAGATATTTTCGAAAATGTTAATAAAATAAGAAATATCTCAATATGACGTTGTAGAAATGTTAAGATTGGATAAATCTGTGTACTCGAAAGGAAAGTCGTGTGTAGTATATTTATACCCTTGCAGAGGGTATTATAATTTCAGTCAGAAGTTTGTAACGCAGTAAAGGAGACGTTTCCGACCACATAAAGTATATATAAGTTAACCCGACTACGGTCATCGATCTTGGGTTAGCACCCGATGCACGCGTAAGCGGGAATCCAGCCGGCAAAATCCGATCCGGCCCATGCAAGCGCTGAGTGTTTGTTTTATGATGTGCAAAAATAAATTTTTATGTGCAAAATATAGAAAACGGAATGCAAAGAAATAATGTTTTAAAAAAAAAAAAACAACAAATAAATTTCCAGCTAAAGTGGGAAAAATTAAAGTGCAAAACATTTTTTGTCTGAAAGTGTTTTTTCAAGTGAAAAACATTGAAATTGTTCAGACGCAAGAAATAGGAAGAAGAAAAGTGAAAACGATAATCATTCTTTAAATACAAAAATTATTTCGCAACCAGCGGAACCAAATTCTTTAAAGCAGAAATTTTTTTTCGAGTGAAATAAAATAAAAACTGCAAATTCATCGAAATTTCAAAACGAACTACTGGAGGATAGAGAAGCTGCGAATATTCAACAACTGAATTCATCACATCGTTTCGCCCCCGCTGGAGAACAATACAAGTTTTATTTTATTAAAAAAATATGTTGTGTTTCCACTGGACAAAATTTAAGTAAGGCGATTGTTTATTATCTCTTCAGTTAATCAAACTTAAAAAAAAAAGAGAAAACAAGGAAAATTTCATTTTCCAGTTCAGGGAATATTCTTAATAAATTAAATGAACTTAAGAGACGAAAAAAACACAGACAGTAGTGACGAAGAACTTTTAGAAAGTTATAGGAGCCTCAGAATTGAGAAATTATAAACTAACGAAACCGCATGGTATATTGGGAACAGTATCAGTATGTCAAATAGCGATATTTCCGAAATTGTACGCGCCGCAGTACAGGCAGCGTTGACTACACAGGCCCAGGCTCTTGAACAAAAGTTCCAAGAGTTAGAAGGTTCTATTTTTTTAACAAATACGGAAGTCAAGGCCTATGAGGTCAGAAGTATCGACAATAATATAAAGTGTGAAGAGCCTTTAGATATTGTCAAATCCATTCCCGAATTCGACGGGAAACAGGAGAATTATGTTTCTTGGAGACAAGCGGCTAACGCTGCATACACTGTTTTTAAGCCTTTTAATGGCAGTTCTAGGCACTACCAAGCGGTAGCAATTATAAGGAAATGCTAGATAAATGCTAAAATTAATTTAGTAAAGAATATTATACAATACGAAAGCGGTATAGAGGCCCTTCAATTCGCTGAATTTAAAGATGTAAATTTTGTAAAAGCTGATGATAAAGACGTTCCCCTACCCTCAAGGTGTATCGGATTTCGTCAACACGGAAGTTAAACAACTTCTTGCTGATGGCATTATTCGACCGTCAAAATCACCCTACAATAATCCCATCTGGGTTGTAGATAGGATGGCCACAAAAAAAAGAGGCTGGTTATTGACTTTAGAAAACTAATTAAAAAACCGAGGATGATAAGTACCCGATCCCTAACATATCGATAATACTGTCAAATTTAAGAAAAGCCCAATACTTCACAAAGTTGGACTTAAAATCGGGATTCCATTAGATAGAGCTGGCGGAAAAAGATAGAATAAAAACAGCTTTTTCAGTAAACAATGGAAAGTATGAGTTCTGCAGACTGCCTTTTGAGTTTAAAAACGCCCCTATTATCTTTCAGAGGGCTATTGATGACGTTTTAAGGGACGTCATAGGGATAATTTGTTATGTTTACATAGATGACGTGATTTTTTTTTCCGAAACAAAGGAGGATCACATTAAACATGTTGATGATATCCTATGTCGTTTATGCACCGCAGGTATGCGCTTGTCCCAGGAAAAATCCAATTTTATTAAGATAGCGTGGAATATCTTGGAATTTTAGTATCGCGAGGGGGGATCAAAACTTCCCCGGAAAAAGTACAAGCCATACAAAACTTTTTACCCCCAAAACATTATTTAATCTTAGATCCTTTTTAGGGCTAGCTAGTTTTTATAGAAGTTTTATAAAAGGGCTTGCTACCATCGCTCGTCCGCTCACAAATATGCTAAAGAGCGACAATGGTAAAGTAGGTGCAAATCAGTCTAGAAAAATTGAGGAGGAAGTAACCCTCATGTATCCCGATTTTAGTAAACCCTTTGACCTAACTACAGATGCCTCACAGCATGGCATAGGAGCCGTATTATCCCAAGGTAAACGGCCTATTAAAATGATTTCGCGCGCAATTCGCAATGACGAGGAGCACCTGGCGGCAAATGTAAAGGAACTCTTAGCCATAGTATAGTTTGAGAAACTATTTATTTAAGGTAAAAAATTTGACGATCTACACAGATCACAAGCCCCTGACATCAGCTTTTTTTTCGATATGCATAACAAATGTTTTTTGGAGAGTGTTGTGTGAAACTTAATTCACTTTCACCCATGGTAAAAAATTTACAAAAAGTAGTGAATAAAAAAAAACTGATTACAAAAATTGAGCAGTGTGGCAATCTATGAGTCTAAGTCTGGAATCAGATACCCACTAGCGTGCCGTCCAAGTATCCAATTGTCTGATGGGTGCAATCTTTTTAGTCTTCTTCTGTTCATAGGTCTGGAAAGTGTGAGGGCAAGTCTGTTTGTGTGGGAGATGAGGGTTGATCTGTAGCGAATGGCAGAATTGGTGATAGAATTACAAACAGGATTAATTTTGAGATCTCGAAAATAGTAGTGTTTCTTGTATAGTATGGGGCGTTTATCTATGTCTTATAATTTTGGATTGGCAGGATTCAACTCTTTTTATAGAAGTGTTACAGGCAGTGCCCCAGAAGTGTATACATTGGGGTATATATACCCCAACTAGGCATCAAAGTTGCTTTGAAGAGCCGGTATAAGTTCCAAAATAGTTCGAATTTCTTCGTGAAACTTTCATGACACATTCTCAAAGAGTATTCTACCAAATTAAGAAATAAAAAAAATGTATTATTATTATTGTTTTTACGGTGAATTTAATTATTTCCATACCTCACACACTATTCAAATCATAAACTACTCATCCAACCAACTCAAAGCCCAAAACCAGACCCTCAACCACAATTAATTAGTAATAGCTCCTAATAGAGCCCGAAATAGCACTGCTTAAAATGTAAAGCCCCTGGAATGTTCAAGCCAAATTAAGCCGCCAGACGAGCGGAAGGCGAGAATTGTGAGACTTAAGATCTGACAAAGTCGAGAGACCAAGTCTGAAGCTTTAGCCGCTTCTTCTGCGACTACGCGCTGAGTCTAAACAGAGAAGCCAAGATCAAGATCCGCACCAAACGAAAGTGAGCATACGAAGAGCACGAGCGCTGCGCCAGCGTCAACGCTAGCTTTGACTCATCTGCCGCCACAAGCAGCGCTGCGACTGCGGCTCCCAGTGATTCACTTGTTCGCATCTTTAGCGGCTTTTGATGCAGACGTCGACTGCGCAGCTTCTGCGACGCTCTGTGGTTGGCTTTGCTGGGCACATATAAAACAAACGAATCATGGTTAAATATTCACAATCATATTCAAGTGGTTCGTTCGCGCGTTTGATTTCGAGTCCGAGAAGATTCGGCATTTTTCAGTGTAAGAAACAGGCCCCGTGGCCCGCATCCGGGAAGGGATCCGAACTTAGCCTTAAAGTTGTGTCGATAGAACAACATGCAAATTTAGCCTGCTCTTTTGTGGTTGTCGAATTGTGATTCTAAAATTAATTCGCATTAGATTCCCTTTGCGACACTTGAAAATTTTGGTTTAGGCAGCTGTCAACCATATTTTTGTGGACATGTTTTTAAGCTTAGAGAACTGAGCTTATCTTTCATGATCGGGGAATCTCACTCCTACTGGCTACTATAAAAGTAACTGTAGGCAGCTTAAACTGATTCTTTCCTTTCCACCAACTAACGCAATGCGCCACAGCCCTTTTTGAAATGTTGTGCGCAATGTGCCTTTTAGGACGATTCCTTTTCGGGAACATAATTCAAGAATCAACAAATGAGACAAAAATTGAATTTCGAGAGAGCAAGTGAGCGAGAGAGAGAGAAGTCAAGAAACGGCATTCTAAAAATAGACTGAGACTGTGAGTCGCATTTGACAAAAATGACGCTGCCTCCGTACATTTTCTTGCTCCTCGTTACACATCTTAGTGTTTATAATATCTTTGGTTCTACCAATTAGAAATGAGTGAAGGAGATCAAAGTATGTCGGGGAAGAATGGGTTTCAGCTTATAGAGCAAGCCACAGTGCCAGACTCGATCGAAGGCTTGCTTGACATCTAGAAATACTGCGCAACAAAACTTTTTCGCCTCGAATGCTTTAAGGATATGGTTGACCACCCGGTGCATTTGCTCAGCAGCGCAATGCAGACTCCTGAAACCAAACTGATGATTTGGAATTGCATCCTGGAACATATGAACACTAAAAAGCCTTTTTAGTAAGATTCGCTCAAAAATCTTAGAGAAGGTTGGCAATAGGCTTATAGGCCGAAAAGAATCTGCACAGCGGGGAGAGACGCCTTTCTTGGGGATCATAACAACATTCGCATGCTTCCACTGCTTCGGATAATATGAAAGAACAATCATAGCATTAAAGATACGTGTAAGGAACGAAATAGCTGCTACTTTTCCGTCAATGCTGTCATGGCCAGGGGCTTTGTTCGTCTTCAGACGCTTTATTTGGTCTCTAACTTCTTCTGCATCAATAGGTGATATTTGAGAAGCTGGACTAGAGGGAAGATCATCAAAGGCTTCTGTAATAGCAGTCTCATCATCTGTCTCTTCATCTGACAAAAGGCTTAAATCTTTCTTCCAAAGAATCAGCGAATTCCTTAGCTATTTCATCATCTTTATTTGCCCAGGTACCGTCCGATCGAAGCAAGGGAAACTTCTGGAGAGGCTGCCGTTTAAGCCCGCGAGTGCATTTCCACAGTTCGAAGCATCGATCAGCATCCGGATCGATAGCACTAAGCTTCCGGACGAAAAATTCGGACTTAGCATCATAAAGTGCTTTTCTTAATAAAGTATCAGCTCTCTTAAATATTGCTAAGTCTTGTGGATGACGCGTTTGCATCCAGCGTCGCCGGAGTGATCTCTTTTGCCTAACCAGCGTCGATACTCTGGTGTTTAAAAGGGCATTATTTGGCTGTGGAACAGCAGAGCGGTTACCGATAGCAGTGGATGCGGCAGCGGCAGATTGAATCTTTAGAGTCAAGTCACTAACAGCTGTATCAATATCCAGAGGACAGTTCAGATCAGCAGATTCTTCATTCTCAATAAGGATTGTTAGGCAATCCTTAAAACGTCCAATGTTAGCCCGACGAGACAGCAGCCTTGGTGTTGTAAGTCTGGGTGAAGTAGAAGCGCATAAAAGTATTTCAAGCGGAATGTGATCATAACTTAGTTCATGAGATTCATGTACATCAGCTGTATCACCAAAAAACACAAACGACAAAATAATACGTTGGAAGGCATTTGTCGACGAGCACAATGCCACCGTCGTTTATACCCCTGTCAGACAGAATCAAGTGGCGGATGCTCTTTCCCGTCAAAATGTAAACGCGCTTGAAGATAGTGGTGACTCTGACGCCGCCACTATTCACAGTGAAGAGTCCCTGACATATACAATTGAAACAACGGACAGACCGATAAATTGCTTTGCAACCAAAAACTATGTTCTGTTCCAAAATAAAATGAGACATATTATCCAATTCAGGGACAAGGACTCTCTACTACATCTTCTAAGAGATGTTGTTAAGCCAGAAGTCGTCAACGCAATACATTGCGAACTCCCCGGTCTTGCATTTATTGAACACGCTCTGATTCAGGAATTCCCCTCGACAGTCTTTAGATATTCAAAATCTCTTGTAATTGACGTAACCGACAAATCACAGCAACTCGAAATAGCTGTGACTGAACACAACAGAGCGCATCGCGCTGCTCAAGAAAACGTTAAACCAATACTTTTAGACTACTTCTTTCCCAAAATGACAAGAATCGTTACTGAAGTAGTAACGAATTGTAGAGTATGCTCGAAAGGGAAATACAATCGCCAACCCGAAAAACAGACTATTGCTAAAACACCCGTACCAACCTACGTTGGAGAAATTTTACATGTCGACATCTTTTCTACAGACAGAAAATATTTTTTAACCGCTGTGGATAAGTTCTCTAAGTTTGCCTCCGTTCAACCCATAGGCTCGCGAGCAAATTTAGACATTAAAACACCTTTACGCCAACTTGTCAATCTGTTTCCAAAAATAAAAACCTTATACTGCGACAACGAACGCTGTCTTAATTCAGAGACTATAAAATCAATCTTAACAGGAAACTTTGAAATTAGTATTGCAAATAAGATAGACTCCGAACACCTGTACGAGACAGTTCTTGCAAAAAATAGAGCAGTAATAATTGAATTGGAAAACTTAATAAAATCCATAACTCTAGCCAAAGTAAATCTGTAAAGTCCGGTTATTTTAGATAACATTGATGTGAAAGAGATAACGAATGAACAACTTACAAATGTCAGTGTGGCTGATGTGCTGGCGGTGTCTAAAGTAAAAATATTTCAAAATAATAACCTTTTGTATTTTCTAGTTAAGTTCTGTAGGGGTATAATATATATTCCCTTGAGATTCAGTTTAACACAGTTTACTATATTTGTTAATAGTTTATAACTTTATTTAGTTTTATTCAGTTTAACACAGTTTCTGGTCAGGATCACTGCTGGCTTTCAACTGAACTCACTCTCAGCTCATGACTCGCACCAACCCCCGGCTCTCTGAGAGAGTGCGAGAGCGATGAGGCCACAAGAGAGAGAGAGCATAGTGAGAGCAAGCTCTACAACAACAACAACGTATTCTAAGAATATACATGAATGATCTAGAAGGAATACAGTAACTTACACATACATACATACTAATACGTAGCAATCATGCTACAATTCGGCCGTCCTGACATTTCAAGATCCCCTGATCTTGGTTTAATTTACAATTGATTTTATCTTATATTATCTTACATTCTATCAGTCTTTACATTTACAATTCTTTAGATATGTTTACAGCTATTTTCGTTTACCAATCCAATGATTAATATTTTGACTACTCCAGACACCTTGATAAGGGCAACGCGACAATTGAAAACCTTCCACATCTTTTATCACATACCTATCATTTCTCAAAACTTTATCTATAACATAAGGGCCTTTGTGTTTGGGTATTAGCTTTCTTGCGACTCCGACTGCATTATCAACATTTTTCACCATTATATAATCTCCTACTTTGTACTCTGAACTATCTTTTCTCTTCTCATTATATCTTTTTTCATTGTCATTTTGTAATTTCGTCTGCGACTCCGCTCCATTTTTTCTAATTTTATCTAAATTTCTAACGTCACTAACATTATTTAATTCTTCTAACTTTTGCCTCAATTCATCAATAACTTTTCCTTTCTGTTCGATTCCAAACAGCATTTTACTTGGCATTTGTGCAATGCTCCTTTGCTTTGTATTGTTCAATGAAAATTCAACGTCCTCAACAACCGTATCCCAATGCAGTCCTTTTTCCGGATCTGCTAACTTAGCTATCATTGGCCCTATTATTCGATTAATTCTTTCCACCTGCCCATTGGCTTGGGGTGACCCAGTCGCAATTTTTACGTGTTTAATATTATATTCTTCCACAAATTTTCCAAAATCTTCCGATGTAAAACAGCTTCCTCTGTCCGAAACGATACATGTTGGTCTGCTGTACGACCTAAAAAATCTTTCATTGCTATAATGACTTCTTTTGTGTTCGTCGTCTTTGTTGCATATAGTCATCCTAACATCATTTAACTTCTCATCTTTCGCTTGACAAATAATTAAATTGTCATAAAAACTATTCGTTTTTACTACCAATATATTCGTATTCCTACTTAACGCGTCCACGTGTTGCATAAGTTTTCACGATTTATGAACTAACTCAAAGTCATACTCAAGCAATTCTAATGCCCATCGTGCAATTCGAGGGTTCAACTCAATCCTACTTAATGTTAACGTCAGTGAATTACAGTCAGTAACTATTCTAGATCGTCTCCCCTGCACATAAATTCTAAATCTTCTTAGAGCGTAAATTATCGCTAACGTTTCAAGTTAAAAACTGTGATATTTTGCTTCGTCTTTTGTTGTTTTGCATCTCAAAACATTGTAATTCCTTCTCTTCGAATACAAACTATTTATCCTTCTTTAACAGGTCATATAAGGGTTTTGCGATCATCAAAAAATTCTTTATTAATCTTCTAAAATACGAACATAATCCTAAAAAGCTTCTAACACCATGTACTTTATCTGGAACGGGAAAATCTCTAACAGCTTCTATTCCTTTGTCATTAGCTTGTATTCCTTTGCTGGTTACTAAAAATCATAAATATTGCACACTTGCTTGTAGAAACTCACACTTATCCATTCTTAATTATAGTTTGTTCCTTGCTAAACGATCAAAAACTTCCCTAAGAACATTTAAATGTTCCTGTATCTCTTTACTGGCGATCATAATATCGTCCATATATATTACTACCTTACCATCCCTTATCATGTCTGCAAAAATTGTATTAATAAATCTTTGAAACACCGCAGGAGAATTTTTTAGCCCCATTGGCATCCGCATAAATTCAAATTGTCCTAATGGCGTCATAAATGAAGTATATTTTATGGAGTCACTGTCCACGAACACATGAAATTAGCCATGTTTTAAATCTAATTTTGAAAATATTGTTTTATTTACCAAAGTGTCTAACAAATCGTCGATCAAAGGTAAGGGATAATTATCCTTAACCATTGTCTTATTAAGTTTTCGATAATCCACACAAAGTCGTCGGTCACCTGTTTTCTTTTTTACTAACACTATTGGAGATGCATACTCCGATTGACTTGGTCTTATAATTCCCTCATTTAAATATTCATCTAATATAATATAATATAACCCCATTTTCCAGTTCTCCGTCTTCGCCGTTACTTTCATCGCCTTCTTCGTAATATTCGATGCCGCCGTCTTTGCCGTTTCTTTGGTCGCCGTCATCTTCGTAATCCTCGATGTCTTTGCCGTAACCGTTGTCGCTGTCTTCTTCTTCTAAATTTCTGATGCCGCCGTTTTTTTCGTTGCCTTTGGCGCCGCCTTCTTCTTCGGAATATTCGATGCCGCCGTCTTCTCCGTTACTTTGGTCGCCGTCTCGGTTTCCTTTTTGTATGAACATTTTATCAACCTTATTGCGTATTTCAATTGGCAATTTGTTAAGACGTAAAATTAATTCTCGTTTTGTACCCGTCGTTGATAACTTTAGTACACTTAACCACTTCTTTAATTGTTCAATCGATGCGTCGTTTAAATCCATTTTGTTTTAACTTTCTTAGTTTTTAGTCTTTTTTTTAAATTAATTTGGCTTGTGATCGGCCCACTTCTGATTTTGTAGGGGTATAATATATATCCCCTAGAGATTCAGTTTAACACAGTTTACTATACTTGTTAATAGTTTATAACTTTATTTAGTTTTATTCAGTATAACACAGTTTCTGGTCAGGATCACTGCTGGCTTTCAACTGAACTCACTCTTAGCTCATGACTCGCACCAACCCCCGGCTCTCTGAGAGAGTGCGAGAGCGATGAGGCCACAAGAGAGAGAGAGCATAGTAAGAGCAAGCTCTACAACAACAACAACGTATTCTAAGAATATACAAGAATGATCTAGAAGGAATACAGTAACTTACACATACATACATACTAATACGTAGCAATCCTGCTACAGTTCCCAAAACCGAAAGTAGTTTGCAAAAAATTAATGATTTATCCCGTTCAGTACAATAACGTAATATTAAATTAAGATCAACACAACACTATAGCCGACTGCGGAGAGCGAATTCTGGCCGTCTCTAACTGCGACATAGCCGTAGGAACAACCTTCTGCAAAACTTTGGAGAGTTCAACATGCGCTCAACAGCTGATGACAGGCGCTCTCGCTCACTGCGACACAAAATCCAGCCATCTCCAGCCCGTGGTTATGGTGGACGAGAGCATGCTAATCATCAACGACGCTACTGCAAACATAACAAGTGGCAGTACTCATCAAAACTAGCCGCCACGTTCCTTGTAACCTTCGACGACCAAATAAGCTTGAATGGTACCCTATACATCAATCATCATGGGGTTCTGAGGAAAGCACCGGCAGTGCCAGCCATGGTTAGAATCAACATTGCTGAGCGCCACCAAATCCTCAGTCTACCGTTTCTGCACGAGTTAAGTCAGCGCAATCTGCAGCGAATCGGCGATCTTGGAGGGCAAATTACCTATGGCTCCGTCTTTAGCTGTGGGGCTACCACTGCCCTACTATTAGGATGCTTTGCCCTCTTCCTCCTTATCCGTCGCCGAAATGACAAGAAGAACCGGAGCAAGCTGCTGGCTGACATACTTGGAAAGACCGAGGGCGGCCTTAACTTAAAACTGGGAGAAGTTAACCCGACTACGGTCATCGATCTTGGGTTAGCACCGGATGCACGCGTAAGCGGGAATCCAGCCGGCGAAATCCGATCCGTCCCATGCAAGCGCTGAGTGGCCACGGTCACGAGGCGCAGCGTCAGCAAAGTTCGGCCAGTAACTCCGTTGCTGGCCGCCAGCAGCGGCTGCCCAAAAGTGCGGCATCAGCATCTTAGCCGGACGATGGAGTGGCGAGCTGCAGTCTCTTTTTGAATTGTACTTTTAGTTTCTAAACAGAGCTCAAGCTGCCCAAACGGGTTATCAATAAATCAATTAAAATATAATGAAAATACTTTTGTTATAATTTATATTCTTGATCAGCACCAATAGCCGAGTCTATCTAGCCATGTCCGTCTGTCCGTTTCTATGTGAACTAGTCTCTCAGTTTTAAAGCTGTCGCGATAAAACATATGTCGGAGAGAGCCGGATCGGACCACTAAATCTTAATAGGAATAATGAAAACAAGAGAGAACGCTATAGTCGGGTGCCCCGACTATCAGATACCCGTTACTCAGCCAAAGTGAGTGCGAGGGAGATGGAGATAGAAAATTTTTAATCTGGCATAACTTTTTAACGAATGGTCATTTCTTACAATATCGCTAACTATTTGGTTTTCATTACTAACATTATCACTAATTATCTGGTTTTCATTACTAACGTTTCTAACAATTTCACTATCATTTGAAAAGTTTTCAATGTTCTCAACCGTAACCATCTTCAACGTGTCGAGGTTTAAATTAATTTAAATTAATTATACATGCTTCCATAAAATCTCTGCCCAGTATTACATCATGACTCATAGACTTGTTTGCCACAATAACTAAATGAAAATGTATTTTATTTAAATTCTTCTTAACGTAACATAATATTTTTCCATATGTTTCTAGGTAACTTTTATTTAATCCATGGTATAAACTTAAAACTGGTAATTTGCAAACATTTTCTGGTACTTTGGATATTGTTATAAATGAAATCGGGCTTCCTGTATCTATGAGGCATTCTGCAATTAACCTGGTATTAGAATAGTTCATAAAATTAATTTCAAAGTATCTTACATAATTGTTATTGCCTCCGGGCTTTTTTTTGTTCTTCAGACATGTTGCCACAAAATGTCCCATCTCGCCGCACGCGTAACACGATCCCTTCTCCCTCTTTGATTTCCTGCATTCGGATGCCCAGTGTCCTTTGGCATTGCAATTATAGCAGCGCGTCTCTTTGTTGTCTTTGTTGTTCACATCTGTCGTTAGCCTTCCAAAACTTACGGATTTGGGCAAGCTTACATCGGCAAATGCTCGCTTTATGTGCCCAACATCTTCAAAACATTGAATGTGCGCCTGGTTACGCAGCCCTTGATTTGGGATTCCTTCGATAATGCAGCCTAAAATTTCTTCTGCATCCATATTAATGCCCTGAGCAAGTATTACTTTGTCATCAGCATAGATCCCGAACGTCTCGCCGGTATTCCATTTGCGATTCTCAAACTTGCGCCTCATCTCCAGCTTTGTGGTTTTTTCGCCAAACATTGAGATCAGTTCGGCAGTTAACTCTTCGAGTGGTAGCAAAATACGCCCTGAATTTGCGTGCAACCAAGCATTTGCTTTACCTTTAATCTTGCTGACCATCAACATTTTCACGTATTTTCCAGTTATGCCATAGATGCTTGCGATGTTATTCATCTGAGATATCCATTTGCGGGCACACGATTCACCAGCAAACTCACTCAATACTTGCATTGCCATTCCCAACGAAATATCAATACTTTGATTAAAATTGCTCTCTATTCCTTCTTTGGCGACGTTGACATTTTTCACCACACGGGCACTGCTTATTGCGTCGTTAAAACTCTCTCTATCTTGGTTTGGCATGTTGTCTTCTGCACACTTTTGAATTCTGCCTCCGCCTTCCATCTGTTCGCCGCCTTTTTCGTTGCTTCTTTGACCCTTTGCTTTCTTCTCAATGCTGCCACCAACTTCGCCAATGCTGCCCATAGCTGGTTCGTTCTCGTCGCCAACTTCGCTTTCCTTTTCTCCGTCTTCGCCGTTACTTTCATCGCCTTCTTCGTAATATTCGATGCCGCCGTCTTTGCCGTTTCTTTTGTCGCCGTCATCTTCGTAATCGTCGATGTCTTTGCCGTAACCGTTGTCGCTGTCTTCTTCTTCTAAATTTCTGATGCCGCCGTTTTTTTCGTTGCCTTTGGCGCCGCCTTCTTCTTCGGAATATTCGATGCCGCCGTCTTCTCCGTTACTTTGGTCGCCGTCTCGGTTTCCTTTTTGTATGAACATTTTATCAACCTTATTGCGTATTTCAATTGGCAATTTGTTAAGACGTAAAATTAATTCTCGTTTTGTACCCGTCGTTGATAACTTTAGTACACTTAACCACTTCTTTAATTGTTCAATCGATGCGTCGTTTAAATCCATTTTGTTTTAACTTTCTTAGTTTTTAGTCTTTTTTTTAAATTAATTTGGCTTGTGATCGGCCCACTTCTGATTTTGTAGGGGTATAATATATATCCCCTAGAGATTCAGTTTAACACAGTTTACTATATTTGTTAATAGTTTATAACTTTATTTAGTTTTATTCAGTATAACACAGTTTCTGGTCAGGATCACTGCTGGCTTTCAACTGAACTCACTCTTAGCTCATGACTCGCACCAACCCCCGGCTCTCTGAGAGAGTGCGAGAGCGATGAGGCCACAAGAGAGAGAGAGCATAGTAAGAGCAAGCTCTACAACAACAACAACGTATTCTAAGAATATACAAGAATGATCTAGAAGGAATACAGTAACTTACACATACATACATACTAATACGTAGCAATCCTGCTACAGTTCCCAAAACCGAAAGTAGTTTGCAAAAAATTAATGATTTATCCCGTTCAGTACAATAACGTAATATTAAATTAAGATCAACACAACACTATAGCCGACTGCGGAGAGCGAATTCTGGCCGTCTCTAACTGCGACATAGCCGTAGGAACAACCTTCTGCAAAACTTTGGAGAGTTCAACATGCGCTCAACAGCTGATGGTAGGCGCTCTCGCTCACTGCGACACAAAATCCAGCCATCTCCAGCCCGTGGTTATGGTGGACGAGAGCATGCTAATCATCAACGACGCTACTGCAAACATAACAAGTGGCAGTACTCATCAAAACTAGCCGCCACGTTCCTTGTAACCTTCGACGACCAAATAAGCTTGAATGGTACCCTATACATCAATCATCATGGGGTTCTGAGGAAAGCACCGGCAGTGCCAGCCATGGTTAGAATCAACATTGCTGAGCGCCACCAAATCCTCAGTCTACCGTTTCTGCACGAGTTAAGTCAGCGCAATCTGCAGCGAATCGGCGATCTTGGAGGGCAAATTACCTATGGCTCCGTCTTTAGCTGTGGGGCTACCACTGCCCTACTATTAGGATGCTTTGCCCTCTTCCTCCTTATCCGTCGCCGAAATGACAAGAAGAACCGGAGCAAGCTGCTGGCTGACATACTTGGAAAGACCGAGGGCGGCCTTAACTTAAAACTGGGAGAAGTTAACCCGACTACGGTCATCGATCTTGGGTTAGCACCGGATGCACGCGTAAGCGGGAATCCAGCCGGCGAAATCCGATCCGTCCCATGCAAGCGCTGAGTGGCCACGGTCACGAGGCGCAGCGTCAGCAAAGTTCGGCCAGTAACTCCGTTGCTGGCCGCCAGCAGCGGCTGCCCAAAAGTGCGGCATCAGCATCTTAGCCGGACGATGGAGTGGCGAGCTGCAGTCTCTTTTTGAATTGTACTTTTAGTTTCTAAACAGAGCTCAAGCTGCCCAAACGGGTTATCAATAAATCAATTAAAATATAATGAAAATACTTTTGTTATAATTTATATTCTTGATCAGCACCAATAGCCGAGTCTATCTAGCCATGTCCGTCTGTCCGTTTCTATGTGAACTAGTCTCTCAGTTTTAAAGCTGTCGCGATAAAACATATGTCGGAGAGAGCCGGATCGGACCACTAAATCTTAATAGGAATAATGAAAACAAGAGAGAACGCTATAGTCGGGTGCCCCGACTATCAGATACCCGTTACTCAGCCAAAGTGAGTGCGAGGGAGATGGAGATAGAAAATTTGTAATCTGGCATAACTTTTTAACGAATGGTCCGATTTGAAAAATTTCTTCTACATTTCGATAGGTATTGATAAATGCAATAAAACTGCATTTTTACTTTTACAAAATCTTTAAAGGTGTGGGCGCCAGACACTTTTTAAACTCGTTTATTGTGGGCGTTAGGCGATTGTGGGCGTTAGAGGGGGCGTGGCCCCCGGCTGAAACAAACTTGCGCTGCGTAGGAATATCTAGCTTTTGTAGTTTCTGAGATCTCATGGGTATTTATTTTATCTGCAAGGGTATATAAGCTTCGGCTAGACGAAGCTAGCGTCCTTTCTTGTTTTTTGATATTTTTGAAACGTTTTGGGAAATCACATGTTTTAGTGTTTTTCCAAACATTTGGGTTATAAAATTTCCGAAGAAGATAAGCAACTATCTCATCGAAGTATCTATAAACGAAAGAAGATTTCAGCTCCACAAAATTGCCGTAAAATGTTGCTCTACTAATCTTATTGTAGAATAATGTATTAAATAGATATATCCTATATATCCTACAGAAAGGCTGCTGCCTAACTTCCCGTACCATCACACTGTTTAACCAATATTAATATTGTAAAATTTTAAACAAATCCAAAAGTGTGCTGCTTTCGTCACATAAAGCAAAATTGAACTTAACTTTACTTAACGATGCCGATACCGATGCCACGAGTAAAAGTAATCAAATTGGAGATGCCTCAATTATTTTCTGTAATTATGAAATAGTGTCAATCGAGTACCATCGTAGCATTGCAAAAAAATGTAACATTTCGATATAAATGTACATATGTTTTTAATGATATTTCCTCTTCGGCTGAAGAATCCGCGGTTCCAATTTATAAAATTCATGTATAAGACAACAAATCCACACGTTGGGACTTTTGACAAATGTGAAACTCAGATATTTTGTGACAGGAGAAGCATTTGAGAGAGAGCGAAAGCGAGAGAGAGAGAGAACAAAAATTATTGAGAAAATAAAAGAGAAATATATAAAGGCCAAAAAAACTTTATATTCAAATATTTTAAAATGTAGATACATTTTTATATAATGAAATAACCCAATTATAATTATTATTTATTCAAGGTTATTTATTTAAAATTACAAATTAAGCATTGAAAGTGTTAAAGATTTAATGTCTTTTGTTGAGGATGAAATTAAGGGTTGAATATGACCTCTCCACTGATATTTGTTATGCAAGTGAGACTGGCACCACTTTCGCAACTTCCTTCAAATAAGGTGACTTAAATTTTAGCCAGAAAAATTAATTTTGTTGGTCATTAATGGTGGGCGACCATGAAACAAAGCACAATTTTCAATTTTCGTGTATAGGTTTGAACATCCAGAATGGTGAAAAAAAAGAAACGACCGCTGAGAATCATTAAGGCTGCTCGGTGGAGAAAGAGCATTCCAATTTTTATCCAGCTATATGAGAGCAACAAAGCAAGCTGTGTAAACATTTTTACCAAGCTATACGAGAAGCACACATACATGGTCAAAAGACCTTTTGCCGAGTATTTTCGACGAAAAGGGTCTCGGGTGAACACAGACCCGATCGAGCAAACTAAATCGCTCATCGGTTGAGCAGGGAGCAACCCAGGGGCAACCGAAATTTTGGGGTCTCTCTCTGACAGGTTCGTATGGGGTCAGTATGTGAGGAGTTTTTTCTTGACAACAAGCACAAGTGAGACCTTTTTTTACGAGCTCTGCTTTAAAGAGAAGAAAACATTTTTAACGAAGGGGGAATTTAAAAGTATAACATAATACCAGCATTTTTCTCTTGCAAATGCGGAGGGTCAAACGTGGTTTTATGCAAATAGTTTCTTTGACAATATGGATTAGAAATGCCCAGAGATTGTTCCCAAAAAGAATTTAAAATTTTTTTCTCGTCCATTCCAGTGTATAACATGTGTGATATTTTTCATCAAATACTGGGTTTTTTTCTTTTTCAAATGCGGAGGGTCAAACGTGGTTTTCAAGGCATAGTTTCTTTGGCAATGTTGCTTAGAATTGTCCATAGAACACGTCCCCCCCCTACGATTTATCACTTTTTTTTGGCCCATACAAATCGACCCAGTCTAAAGTACATACAAAATTTTGCAGCAGCCAAGCCAAGTCTTTTCACTTTTCGGCAGAGCTCGTAAAATACGGTCATCCGAATTTTTCTTATCAGTTGAAAGACCCCAAAATTAAGAATGTCTAGCTCTGGGTCTGGGCAACAATCCTTTTTTCGTTTCGTTTGTGCTCTCGGTCTCTGGTTTTTGGTTGACCGGAACACTCGGGTCGGTCCCCAACTGACCGCTCGATACGAACAAAATCGTTCGGCGCTCATATATTGACAGTCAGTAGGTGAGCTAAACAACAAAAGGGTTCATACAAAAGGTCTTTATTTTTGTTGCTGGGGTTGCATGTGTTACTGCCTCAGATATTTTGTGACAGGAGAAGCATTTGAGAAAGAGCGAAAGCGAGAGAGAACAAAAATTATTGGGAAAATAAAAGAGAAATATATAGAGACCAAAAAAACTTTATATTCAAATATTTTAAAATGTAGATACATTTTTATATAATGTAAGACCCCAATTAAAACAAGAGAGAACGCTATAGTAGGGTGCCCCGACTATCAGATACCCGTTACTCAGCTAAAGGGAGTACTAGGGAGATGGATATATAAAACTTTGATCGAGCACAACTTTTTAACGAATGGTCCGATTTAAAAAATTTCTTCTACATTTCGATAGATATTGATAAACACAATAAAACTGCATTTTTCTTTTCCAAAATATTTAATGGTGTGGGCGCCAGACACAGAAACACACACACATAAAATCGTTTAAGGCGATTGTGGGCGTTAGAGGGGGCGTGGCGCTCGTCTGAAATAAACTTGCGCTGCGTAGGAAGGCCAAGAATATGTGTGGGTAATCCCAACTTTCTAGCTTTTGTAGTTTCCGAGATCTCAGCGTTCATACAGACAGACAGACAGACAGGCGGACAGACGGACAGGCGGACATCGGCTCGGCTAGTGATCCTGATCAAGAATATATATACTTTATAGGGTCGGAAATGCTTTCTACTAGCTGTTACATACTTTTGCACGAATACAATATACCCTTTTACTCTACGAGTAACGGTTATAAAAATTAAGAATTGAAATTGTTAATGATTTTATGTCTTTGGTTGAGTATGAAATTAAGCGTTGAAAATTCCCCTCCACTGATATTTGTAATGCAAGTGAGACTAGCACCACTTTCGGAAATTTCTTCAAAAAAGGTGACTTAAATTTTAGCCAGAAAAATTAATTTTGTTGGTCATTAATGGTAGGCGATCATGAAACAAAGTATAATTTTAAATTTCCGTCCATCCAGAAAAAAGAAATGACCGCTGAGAATCATTAAGGCTGCTCGGTGGAGAAAGAGCATTCCAATTTTTATCCAGCTATATGAGAGCAACAAAGCAAGCTGTGTAAACATTTTTACCAACCCTGCAGTTCCCGAATTCAGCCCGAGCGCTAAAATAGCACTGAGTCGACTGCGACGCCGGCAGAGCGTCTGCAGAATCGACTCTCTCACCAACCCCCTCTCTCTCAATCACGCTCTCCCAAATTTCTCTCTCTTAAAATCATAGAAAAACGAGACAAAATGTCGAACCTCGCCTGTCTCGCTCTGCAAGCTGGGCAAGCGCGATCGTGACAAAGGGAAGACAACAACAAGAGAGATTGCGATTGATGTTGTTTTTTCTCGCTCAGTATTATTTTTCTATTTTTCGAAGGCAGGCGCCATTTTTCCGCGGTTTTCAACTGCGTTTTAACTTTTAAAGGAGTAGCATTGCTGTGACTAGATATTTTCGAGTTTTAACAAAAGTGAATTAATTAAGAATACATTTTTAGGTAAGTAATTCTCAAGTGTATTGTCTTATCTTAATTACAGTAGCTTTTAATTTTTATATAATCTTTACTTTTAATATTTTTAGGTCAAGTTGATGGTACAAAGTGCTTATAAAATATCTTTTCAGATGAAATTATTTTGTCCTACAGCCCAAAAGGATGTTATTCTTCCACTGCTAAGTAAGTTTTTATCATTCTTGCCTCGTTATATAATATTATAAAAACAAATATTTTCCAAATTCAGATCCCATTGGTCAGGTGAAGCCTACAGAGCCTCTGGAGAGAATGCGGAAATGCGTGAATAATCTCCATGCGCGAAAAGGCAGCTCACCAAGACTCTGGAAGCTGGGAACCTGCCGAAGACCCCTACAAGTCACCGTAGTTTGTAAAAATCTATTAATTTAATGTATTAATAAACCCATTGATAGAAGCAATGAAATGTGACATATTTTTAATGAAAATGGGCGATGAATTTGGGTGATAATTAGGCGCTGAAAAAGCGCCTATAAGGTGATGAATTAGGCGAATGGTGATGAACAGGTGCTAAATCAGCGCCAGTTTCTGGCAGTGATGAGCCCCTAGGACATGGCCATGTTAAAATCATCGCTATTTTTCATACAAATTCACTAGTGATTGAGCGCTTAGTGCTCAGTTTTTGGCAGTGATTCACTGCTCAAAAGGTGATGAATGGAACTGCAGGGTACTTTCTTTGTTTGAGCACTTAATATACGCGTCTTGGTGTTTATTTTTTAAATGCGATAGCAGGTGGAGCTATTGCCACAAGTTTTTATGTTGCTATCACAAATGTTGCACTTGGCATTTTTGCGGCTCTCATCTTTCACATATGTATTTATTCTTGCCCCGATGAAAAGTGTAACCGCTTAAAATTATCAAAAAAAAAAAAGCAAAAATAATCGATGATACCTGATAATTATTTAAAAAAAATATCACGATAAAAATAATTATTTTTTCGCAAAGAAATTGATATATTGATATATTTTCGACATCCCTTAAAACAACAAACACCAGTTGTCGTTACCCCATATTTGGAGTTAATCCAGTGGAAACTCATTTTTGGAGTAATCAGGTTACTGGCTCACGCGATAGGTTATCCCACATAGTGTGACTAGACTATTAAGGTATTTTTCCACTATGCGGTTTGGTGTTTCCATTGGCAAACGCGTCTGAAAACAGCTGTTCTGCTATTGTCATTAGCGATATTGCCATTAACAATGGATTTAAATAATTTATTATTGATAAATACAATCTCAGAACAGCATTTGCACACAATAAATATGACAAATTGCCCAAGTGCTGGAAGCAAGCACCACATCCCACGCTCTGCTATGTTGGTGTTTTTCCGAAAACCTCGAAGTCCGTCCATGTTCTCCTCCCACGAACTCGGTGGCATCTGCTGTTCAGAGCATTTTTCTTTTTTCTGTGAAGAGAATTATTTAATATAAACTATTAATTAATTAAAAACAAACAAATTACCTGCTACGTTTTCCATTTTGCCGGCTTTTGTGTTGACAATCAGCTGTTTTGGGCATCCCTGGTCAATAGTGCTGGTAAATGGTGGTGGAAAATACCACAAATTTGACTTCGCAGCCTTGTAACGCAGCCCTGTAAAACTCAGGCAATAATCGTGATTGATGAGGAGAAAAAATGGAAATCATTAATAAGTTATTATTACTAATAATAATAACGAGTTTTATTTTATAAAACTCAAAACGCTTTTGCGGCCATTTTATTAGGAATTTCAATATGGTTTAAATTAGTTCTTGTTCGTTTTGCCAAGTAGTTTCAATAAATATAATTAAAAATTTGTATTTTAACATTAAGCTATTTTAAAAATTTATTTTAGGTGGAAAATTGTGTTTTTTGAACAGCTTTTTTGAATGGATCTTATAACTTAACGTCAAAATATCATAATGATTAATATCTAATAAGAAAGTCTTGCGTGGCTCTAACAGGACATTTAGACCGACTTAGGATGACAGTATCATCAGCAAATGTTGAGGTTGTTGTAAGAGTGGTTGTTGGTAGATTTGTCGTATAAATAATATAGAATGTCGGCCCAAGCCCACTACCTTGTTGTACTCCAGTTTTAATTAGATAATATTCAGAGAGGAAATCTATGCATCACAATGTAAAACTTCTTTTCTGTAGGTAGGACTCCAAAATTTTATGGGTGCTTTGTATTCATTTAATTTTATAAATGAAGCCGTCCAGCCACACGCGGTCGAAAGCCTCTGCGACATCCAGAAAGACAGCGGACCAATATTCTCGTTTTTAAAAAGCATTTCGTATCTGGAAGGTTATCCAGTTCATTTGTTCATAGTTCCCTATTTTCCGCGAAATCACTTGTTGGATTGTAGGTAGTGCTTAATGCGATTAAGGAGCAGCTTTTCAAATATGTTTGATAGGAACGGCAGAAGGCTGATTGGCCAATATGATAATGCCTGGGACTTGTCCTTTCCGGCTTTATGGATCATGGCGATGACAGACTTCCTCCATTATTGAGGATAATATCAGGCTGTTAAATGTTAATGTTATAATAATTTTTAAGTTGATGAGATGACTCGGCGTTTTCTTTTTCTCTTGGGACTTTATGACTCATATAACTTCTTTTGGGAGCACAAAGCTATTCGTTGCTGAAAGTGGTTTAAAGCAGGGACCGAAAATAATGATTTTTTTTTGAGTAAAAAATAAAAATCACCATTTAATGATTTTTTATAAGCGAAAAAAAATATCGCTCAGAAATAATGATTATTTTGTAAACGATATTATTTCGCTTAAAAATATCACTCAAAGTGTGATTGCAACCGGAATTTTACAAAGATTTAAATGTGCGCTTGTAGGTAGAACCACGAAGCAAGTATCCAGTTAAGAAAAAATAAATTTCCTTTGTATAAACCGCTCAAAAAGTTCTGTTGACTTTTTGTATAAAAAAACATTTTCTGTGGGAATCGAACTTGTGCACGGGGAACCAACACACTAACACGCAGCCCACATGTTGGGTTGGATTTATGTGGAATAGTTCATAACATCTTGTTAAGTCGTTTTACTAATATATAAAAGCCATAAAGTCCTAAGGTTGATACAACTTTTTGTATTTAACTAAAAACCGCGTTTTTAAAGTTTATACAAAGAAAATACCTTCTTTTATTAACTCGATGTGTGCTCCGCGGTTCTACCTACAAGCACAATTTTAAAACTTTGTAAAATTCGGTACAGAACGGCTGCAGTCGCACTTTGAGTGATATTTTTAAGCGAAATAATATCGCTCACATAATAATCATTATTTCTGAGCGATATTTTGTTTCGATTACAAATAATAATTAAATGGTGATTTTTATTTTTTCACTTATTATGATTACGGTCCCTGGTTTGAAGACATTTTCTAGATGGATGGCAAATGTGTTCGCCCTCTGTTCGTTGCTGCAGGCCCAAATTCCTGTTTGTGTATATTTCGATTGGTGGACAGTGGAAATCTTTTGCTTTTTGGAAAGAGGTAAAGATTTATTTATTTATTTCTTTATTTCTTTCTTACTTCCTAGTGCTACA
The DNA here is from genome assembly GCA_035046095.1 of Drosophila pseudotakahashii. Taxonomy (NCBI): domain Eukaryota; kingdom Metazoa; phylum Arthropoda; class Insecta; order Diptera; family Drosophilidae; genus Drosophila; species Drosophila pseudotakahashii. The sequence continues at coordinate 592,421 of JAWNOE010000055.1, read as the reverse complement.
AGGAATTCCTTATAAATTAATGCACTAGTCACAAAACAAAATGAAGTATAATGAGAATGAAGAATATGTAGGTCCCTACTTAAGTTTAACACTTATATCTAACATTTAATACAATAACAATTAGAGCTGACATATTACAAAACTATTGAAAATTTATTTTAATTAATTTTAGTATTTTATTTTAATTTTAATATTAATTTTAATTGGTACATTGTGATTTTAAAAATTTAAATAAATTGTCCCTAAATTGCGATGTGCTTTCAATTATTTTAAGATGTTGTGGCAGTTCATTCCACAACCGAATAGAATGAATAAAAAATTGGCGATCCGAAGATGCCAGCTTATGTTTAATAGTAATAATGTTTCGGGATCTTGTCGAGGTACCAAATTTCAATTTTTCATATAAGTTACTGGGTTCTTTGGTTTTTATAATTTTATGTAAAAGAATAAGATTTCTGGCATTACTCCATGATTTAAAATTAAAGCCGTATATACTATTAGCAAATGAAGTGATGTGTTCCCCTCGTTTAATATTAAATACATATCTAGCTATGTTATTAAATGCAATGTTTAGCTTGTGTTGCGAGGCACTGTCACAATGACCAAAAATCTCTATTCCGTAGCACAATGTTGGTAGAAGGTATGATTTTGCTATCATAAGTCTTATGGATGTTGGTAAAAATTGTTGCGACAGATAAAGTTGCCTAAGTTGACCATATGACCTCCCCACAGATTTGACAACACTCCATGACAAATAGAAATTAATTGTAATGCCAAGATTAGCCACCTGTTCTACATAGAAGATCGGAGAATTATCAATACGTAAATTTGGAAGATTGCGGATGCTTGAGGATTTTTTACTTATAACGATACACTTACATTTAGACGGATTAAGCGACAGACCATTGCTTGTTGCCCACTTTCTAACATTTGACAATTCCACGTTACATAAATTTACACAATCTAATATTCTTCCTATAGGACAGCTAACATACATTTGAACGTCGTCAGCATACAAGTGGACATTACAGTTTTACAATACAGTTGGTAAATCGTTTACATACATTGAAAACAAAAGTGGACCTAACACAGAGCCTTGAGGCGCGCCACGCTTTAGTCCAAGCCGTTCTGAACATCCAATTTCAGTAAAAACAGCTTGTATTCTGCCACTCAAGTATGATGATATGAGTTTAACAGCGGGTAAAGAGAAGTTGAAGAATTTTAAAAGTTTAGTACATAGAATTTCGTGGTTTACTGTGTCAAATGCTTTGCTGAAGTCCAATAATGTTAAAAATGTAATCTGGTTACTGTCGAGTTTCTGTCTGATGTTCTCGGTTATATCTAATATCGCAGTTGTACAGCTTCTAAATTTTCGAAAACCAGATTGGTTATTGCACTTTAATGAATTTTGGCCTAAGAACAGATTAATCTGTTGTGCTATTAATTGTTCAAAAACCTTAGAAAGAAATGGCAAAATAGATATCGGTCTGTATTCATCATTGGTTTTGGGGACGGGAATAATTTTTGCCATTTTCCAGATATTAGGAAAACAGGCAGTCGTAAATGCAGTGTTGAACACATAAGTTATCTTGTCAATGATTTTTGGCAGGATTATTTTAATGAAGCTAGGGTGTATATTATCAAGCCCTACCGCATTCGACTTTACTTTAAGAACCGAATCTAAAACATCACATGAAGAAACACACATAAAACTAAAGCTATTATCACAGATATTATTCACAATAATGTCAAGATAAGGGTTGGTCATAGTTTCAGGTATGTTTGATTGCACAAATTTTATATTCAGTTCATTGGGGTCTGCAGTTATATTGCTTTTGTTTTTGGACTTGCCAACACCCAAATTTTTTAACTCCTTCCATTTCTGCTTCATCGACATGGCAGTTTGAAGTTTTTGTGAATAGTAAGCACGCTTCGCATTAATGATTAGGGTGGTTACTACAGTTCGTAATGACTTAAATTCTTTATAGTAATCAGGGATTTTGTATCTTTTCCATCTTCTGTAAGCACTATCTCTTTGGCTTATCTTTAAAGCTATGGCATTATTAAACCAAGGATTTCCCGTGGCCTTAATAATTTTTTGTTTAAGGGGCACAAATCTCTCATACAACGACTCTATGCATTCAGTCAAAAAACCTATTTGGGCATTTACATCTGTTAAAGTATGTATATAATTAAGATCGAGGGCATCTAAATGCTGGCTAAGTAGATCAATGTCAATTCTCCTAAAATCTCTGTAATTAATGGTGTTGTCAAGAAAAATACGGTCAAATTCATATGTGAGATAGATCAAGTCATGCTTTGAAAAAGCTGGCACTAAGACTTGATCATATAAAAGAGTCTTATTACGATCATTTACAAAGAAAACATCAAGAAGACTGTTAAGAGAATTGGAGAAATGTGTAGGTAAAGTAGAGTTCACAGGAAACAGTCCAAGGCTCTCCATTTCTATGTTTAGATGCCGCTCAATTAGCAGATTACTATTAAAATCCCCGGTTATTAAAACGTTGTAATATTTACAGCATAACGACGCCACCACTTCAACAAAATCAGAATAGTCAACTGTTCGATTCGGTCGGTAAACACACCCGAGAAGCATATTGGAAGCGCTTCGACTCCCGTTGACTTGTAAAAATAGGTATTCAACTGCACTTCCTGTTGGCTGTTTGCAAATTAGTTTTGTTTTAAGTTTTGTATTAATGTATATAGCGACACCCCCGGCCTGCCCCTCACGATCGGATCTGTACATATCGTACCCATCACATGCTACCATTGCATCATTAATTTGAGGAGAAAACCACGTTTCAGAAACACACAAAACATCTATGTTGGACTTAACAATCAAATACCTGAACTCTTCAATCTTTTTGCATAAACTTTGCGCATTTATGTAACCCATTATTTTGTTTGGTGAGAACCCTCAAAATTGCACGTCTATTCGATTGGGATGCCTCTATATCAGAAACGTTGAATAGAATCTATAAACACACGCAATTTAAGAACAATTATGTGGTACCAATAAAAATAAATAACTATTTTTGTTTCTTGCATTAGAAACAGATTTTTATGAAAAACTTTAATTAAATTTAGAAAAATGATTTTTATACCCTTGTAGAGGGTATTCTAATTTCAGTCAAAAGTTTGTAACGCAGTGAAGGAGACGTTTCCGACCACATAAAGTATATATATTCTTGATCAGCACCAATTGCCGATTCGATCTAGCCATGTACGTCTGCCCGTCCGTCCGTCTGTCCGTTTCTATGCGAACTAGTCTCTCAGTTTTAAAGCTATCGCGATGAAACTTTCCCAAAAGTCTTCTTTAGTAGTACATATATATAGGTAGTACATATGTCGGAGCAAGCCGGATCGGACCACTATATCTTAAGGCTCCCATAGGAATATTAAAAAAAATAAAAAGAAAATGCATTGTAACTTTGTAGGAAGTAGGCGTCTTGATTTTTGACAACACAAAAACAACAATTAAAAGAGGCACGCAGAATCTGGAATACCTGGAACTGCACCGATCGAGTGAGCATTAAACTATAGGTATTTATTTTATCTGCAAGGGTATATAAGCTACGGCTGGCCGAAGCTAGCTTCCTTTCTTGTTTTTTTTAAATTAATGGTGTTTTTTCCTAGTAAGCTCTCCAACGTTTATCTAAAATAATTGGCAATTTCGCCATTAAATTAAACAAAAAATGAACTTAACTTAAATGAAATGAAATAACGATGATTATAACATGGGCATGTTTTCATCACCCAATTCATCAACAAATTCATCACCTTCTCGGCGCTTGTTCAGCGCCTAATCACCGAATACATCAGCAAAGAGAGTAATTTTTATTACCTTCAACACATTTTCATCAGCTATTCATGGCCCATTTTCATCACCTATTCACCGCCCAAAATATATTGAATTTCATTGCCTATATCAATAGGTTTATTATTACAATAAATTAATAGATTTTTACCAATACGCTGACTTGCGGGGTCTTCGGCACGTTCTCAGCTTCCAGAGCATCTCTGTAGGCTCCACCTGACCAATGGGATCAGAATTTGGAAAATATATATTTTTAGAATAATTTTTTAACGAGACAAGAATGATTAAAATTTAGTTAGCGTGCAAGAATAACATCCTTTTGGGCTGTAGGACAAAATGATCTCATCAGAAAAGATATTTTGTGTACTCTTTGTACCATCAGCTTGACATAGGTTAGGTTAGGTTAGCGCGGCGGCTGACACAAGGTCAGCCCACTTAGGCCATCACTGGCCTATTGGGATACCGCAATGAATTATAAGTAACCTTTTACCACGAAGTTAGAAAGAGTCCCAGCCCCTTTCTCTTATGAAACCTGATATTTTCTTTGGGGGAACAGTTGCTAATTCAGCTACATTGTGAATAAAATATCCTCCTATATACTTTTCCCTACGCCTGATTAAGGCCACACAGGAGCAGAAGAAGTGCTCTACTGATTCTATTTCTTCCTCGTTTTCTGCAAGTTCTGCAGAAGTCGCTGTTGAGGACGTTTAGTCGGGATGCGTGGGCTCCTATGAGCCAGTGGCCTGTAACTGCTCTAATCACTGCTGAGCACTGTGTGCGGTGTAGACTAAAAACCCGTTTTGTGCTTTTGGCGTCAACATTAGGCCATGTTTGGCGATGTTTGTTCCACATTTCTTGTTCAAGGGATCTGAAAGCTTCCCTTGTCCTGAGCTTAAAAGTGGCTAGGGGCATACGGAAGTCCTCCTTGGAAGGAAAACTGTGGTAGTGCCGCGTCTGGTCCAGTTCATCAGCTATTTCGTTCCCCTCAATATTTTGGTGCCCTGGCACCCAGATTAGGGAGATAACTAACTACTGTGCCATCTATTAAAGAGATTTTCGGCAGTTGTTTAATATCGTCGAGTTTGAGGATAGCGCACGAAGTGACTTTATTGCTGCCTGACTGTCTGAGTAAATGTTAATTACTCCGTTTGTAGGGCTAGAGTGACGGAAACGTATTTTGATACTAAGTTGTTCACAGAAGAATCCTTCTCCAACTCGATTGTCGAGTTTAAAGCCGTATGTTAAGAACTTTGTACAGTCATTTTGTCCAAAGGCCTCCCTAGAGGGAAAGACTGTTTTGAACGTTTTAGAAGTGTGCAGTAATCTGTTAATTGCATGTTTGCACCTTCTAATAGGATGGATGAGAATAAGTGCCCGTATTGATGGACTGTCCAGCAGTTTGCGTCTCTCAGACGTCTTGCTGTGATGGTGGCGGTTTCTTTTGCCACCAGTATAATTGGGGATATGCTAGTAATAAAGTGAAATTCCAGTTCATATTCTTGTCTAGTACAAGCCCCAAGTATTTTGCACTGTCGCTAAACTCTAGAACGGAATTATTTAATTTTGGGGCGGATAACTTTGGGATTTTGTACTTCCTGGAGAAGAGAAGAGGGTCGGTTTTAATTGGGTTTACGTTTAACTTTCAGATGACCATCCTGACAGTTTTCTTAGTTTAACTGTCATAATGTCACATAGGCTTTGCGGAAGTTTTCCTGGACGCATAACAACCACATCGTCTGCATAAGCTACAATCTTGCACCCACCATCTTCTATGTCGCGTAGCTGCGTGTTTACTGCTAGGTTCTATAGAAAGGGAGAGGAGAACCTCTGCTGACGTGCCTGCACAGAGTGGATGCTCCCAGTGAAGAGGTCACTTTTCTGCTCAGGAGCAGCTGTGTGACTAATCTCATTAACCGACCATCTACTCCGAGGCTCAGCATTGCATTGGTTATTGCCATTGAGTCGATTTTATTGAAAGCACCTTCTATGTCCAAGAAGGCGGCTAGGGTATACACCGTGTTTTGCGTTTTTGTGATTTTTCTATACTGGATATGACAGAGTAAATTGCTGTTTCTGTCGATTTGCCTTTACGGTATGCATGCCGAGATTCAGATGGCAGAGAGGGATTGATTGATGCTCTCAGGTGTAGCCCTATTAATCTTTCCCATCGTGACCTGGAGATTTGTAGGGAGCGAAGCTATTTATAGCCCATTTAATGGTGGAGTCTTAATGCTATTCAATACTTTAACCGGGTGGCAAGGTTGTGGGTTGCTTGTTTGGGGACCTAAGGTATTTCCTTGAAAATGCGTATCTAGTAATAGCATTAGTGTTTCTTTGCTAAAAGAAGTCCACGAGTCGTCCTGTCTCTTGAGATAGCCCAGATTCGAGAATGACTTTGAGAGTAATCTTGCAGCTTTCGAAGAGGATTCAATTCCCGAACAAAATTTTCTCCAATCCTCTCTTTTTGCCTGCCTATGAGCTTATGAATTTAGCTAGACTGTGTTTATATTCTGACCAGTTTTGTTCACAACATAGTCTTTTTACTCTGTTGAAGAGTTTCCTACATTCCACCCTCAGCTTGTCTATTTCTTGTTCCCACCAGGGTGGTTTCCATTTGCCTCTCGGCTTGCTGATTGGACAGGATTCTTTTTATGCACTGTTACAGGCTTCAGTGAAGGCTGCCGTGAGATAAGTGGATGGAGGAATCTGCTCTGGAGGAGCTGGTTTAGCCAGTCTATTTTTATTTAATTTGTAATTTATTTATTTAGTATCCCAGCGCTACAAGTGTACACTTATAATTATGGCGCTAGTCACATTGATTTGATATTTTTAACTTATTATTATTTTTAAATATTTAAACAATTTGCCTAACTTACTTACTTAATTGCTTAATTACTAACATCAAGTATTTTGTAGTTTTCAAATTACTATTATATTATTTTAATTTTTTTTTTTTTTTTTTTTTTTTTTTTAGTTTTATAGTTTTATAGTTTTTTTAAAATATTTTTATTATTATTATTTTTTATATATTTATATTTTTTGTAGATTTTTATTGTATTTTATTGTAATTTTTAATTAAACTTGCGATTTTAAATTATCTTTAACTTTATTGTAAAATTGAGTTGCGCTCCTGATTGTTTTGAATTGGTGCGGTAGACTGTTCCATAGCCGAATACCATTTATGAAAAATTGCCTTCTCGAACACAGTGTTTGTACTCGAGGGCATATGTAATTTTTGGTTCTTAGGGATGTTGCTGGGGTAAGCTTATTATAAAGATAATTTGGTTCTCCACTCGTTACTATTTTATGGAAGAATGTTAAAGTTCTAAAATCGATCCAGGAGGTCAAATTAAGGTCAAGTAATTTAAATGTCATTTGTGATACATGGTCAAAACGTCTTAAGTTAAACACATAACGGACAATTGAATTAAAAGCTATAGTTAATATGCGCATATCCCGCGCATCACAATGACCAAAAATTTCGATGCCATAAAAGAGAGTGGGCATGAGGATAGCTTTGGCGATTAATAATCGAACTTCCTCAGATAGAAACGATTTGGTAAATGAAAGTTTTCTTAACAGAGCATATGTACGTCCTGTCGCTTTGACTATGTGGTTGCTTCAAGATAAAGTATTGTTAAATGTTATCCCCAGATTAACTGCACTCACTTCATAGTTTATCGGCGTATGGTTTATATATAATTTTTGAAGTGAAAGTGTTGAAATTGGCTTTTTACCAATTACCAAGCACTTCGATTTCTTCGGATTTATACCCAAGCCATTTTCCTTTGCCCATATTTCAATGATTGACAACATTTTATTACTTATACGGACACAGGCATGTATTTCGGTTACGGGTCTACTAACATATATTTGGACATCGTCAGCATATAAATGTACTTCACACTGAGACAGGATACTAGGGAGATCATTGACATATATAGAAAACAATAAAGGGCCTAGCACAGATCCCTGTGGCACTCCCCTGGTTAAGTTTCGGAGGGACGAAACTTGCGTCCGAGAGACGACCGCTTGATATCTATTCGTTAAGTACGACCTAATAAGCTTTGTCGCGTTAGAAACGTTACGCAGTTCCCATCCAGTTTTTGTCTTATATCCTCAACAATATTAGTGATTGCAGTAATACAACTCCTTTTCTTACGGAATCCAGATTGTTTTTCATTTAGTAAGGAATTATTAGCTAAGTAAAGTTGAATCTGAGAGGACATAAGATTTTCAAAGACTTTTGATAGGAAAGGTAATATTGAAATAGGCCTATAGTCATTGTTTAGCTTGGGAATTGGGAATATTTTGGCGTTTTTCCATATTGTCGGAAATGAAGACGTAGTAATAGCAGTGTTAAAAATATATGTAACATGGGGCAACATTAAGGGGAGCAAAAGCTTTACAAATTTTGGACACATATTATCGAGACCTACAGCATTGGACTTGACATGCAGAATACTATCTAGGACATCACTTTGATTTATACATGTAAAGCTAAAACTAGTATCACAGGGGGGTTGAGTATTCAGGTACGGATTGTATGTTGCTTCAGGTACATCTATTTCCAGAAACTTTTTGTTTATTAATTCAACGTCCACCTCAGACTCTGTCTGCTGTTTACATTTTCCAATACATAACTGTTTTAGCTTGGTCCATCTATTCTTTGAGTTAACACAGTTATTAAATTGTATATTATAGTGCTCTCTCTTTGCTGATTTTATCTTTTTATTTACTTTTACCCTAGCCTCTTTGTATTGCTTGCGATATTCATCAGTTTTGTATCGTTTCCACCGGAGGTAAGCTACATCTCGCTGACGGGTTATGTTTTTAATCTCGCTACTGAACCACGGATTTTGCATTGGCTTAATCACCTTGGTCCTTAGGGGCACAAACTTGTTGAACAAATACTGGATATTGTTGGTTAAAACATCTAATTGACAGTCTACATGACAAAGATTGTAAATACATGACCAATCACAACGGAAAAATTCAGTCTTTAATTCATCACAGTTTATATTTTTGTAGTCTCTATACGTAAAAGAATTAATTGTGTAGTCAAAGTTCAAGTCATATGTTAAAAATATTAGGTCATGTCTGGAGAAGGCTGGTACTGAAACCTGGTCATAATGTATGATTTTGCTGGGGTCATTGATAAGAAATAGGTCAAGTAATGTATCACAGTGGTTGCTATAGTGCGTGGGAATCGTTTCGTTAACTGAGTACAGACCAAGGGATTTAAAGTTATCCACGAGATGGCTTTCTGAGAATAGGTTACTGTTGAAATCGCCTGCCAATATGATATCAGTGTACTCCAGCGAAATATCTGAAATTACATTTAGTAATGAACCGTAGTCAATTGTCCGATTCGGTCTATATATACAACCCAGAAGGGTTCTTCCATGGGATTTATTGGGAATTTCTAATAAAATGTATTCAATAATACTGTCACTTGGCTGTTTAAGTACCACTTTACATTTCAGCTTCACATTCACATATATAGCCACGCCTCCTGCATGACCAATACGATCGGATCGATAAACATTATAGCCTTCACAGACAATAGACGAATCACACAGATCAGGTACAAACCACGTTTCAGACACACATATCACATCGACATTAGACTGGGTGAAAAGGAATCTAAACTCATCAATCTTCTTTAACAGACTTTGTGCATTTAAATGAACGATTTTGAGACCATTTTTATAGTTACTAATAGTTTTTAACATGGCACTAGCTATGGAACAAACTTCCTCATCCTGCATTGTTGTTATCAATGGTTATTAGGGGCGCAATCTCAATATTCAAAGTATAAGTTCTTAATTTATCAAAGTAAACTATTTTTAGACCTATCTTAATTAGGAGGATACAATTTTTACGGTTAAGAACGAAAGCTATCAGCTTCGGTTCCAGCCGAAGCGTTAGTGAGAGATGTAGAAAGTGGATCAGGCGAATGATTAACGGACGTGAGCGACGAAAGTTCCTCCATACTCTTGATGCAAAGGACGCCCTCTCTTCGAGCGCAGCGCACGTGCACAAGTCCGCGTCGTGTAAAGACGGCCGTAAGAACTTTATGCTTTTTCATACGCATAGCTTCTTTGAAAATGAGATAATGTTCTTTTAACAATTGCTCATTAACATAAATTATCGCTTCCGAATTGAAACCCAGAAACTGCAAGCTAAGTTGTTTCTTGTGCTCGCGCCTGTACATTCCGATTTGACCAAGCAGCCTGATCTTTTCGCGTGGGTTTAACATTTTTATTATTATTACTGGATCCACATGAGTTTGTTGTGATTTCCTTGCTCGGAAGATTTCGGAAACTTTTGGTGGTGGAGTCAGCTGGAGATTAAAGCATAGCTTGTGATAGAGCGCTTTGAGATCTTCACCTTCGACATAGGGAACGCCATGAACCCTCAGGTCACACGAGCTAGTCTCCCTGCATTGCGTTGCCAGCCTGGACTCCAGTGCACCCAACCTCTCGCCTGCTGCTTGTAGATTTGCCACCTCCCTGTTCAGCGTCTCAACACGCTCACCCATTCGGTCCTTGATGGAGCGAAGATCGGCAACCTCACGCTCCAACGTCAGGACTCGAGCATCCATTTGCTTTACTTCCCCGGCGATAATGTCCAAGCGATCCATAAGGCGGCTGAGCATTCGCTGTTCCGCTTCCCGAACGGCCGACTCAATTTTTTCGGTTTGTTCCTCAAAACGAGTCTTTAGGAGCTCCAGCAGCTGTGGCGAATTTACATCGGAGTTGCGTTCGCTGGCTGCTCCGGCGTTGTTGCGGGTACGTTTAGTGGGCGGAGCAGTAGAACCCATGATATTTATTTTTATTTGTTTATTGTTTGATTTAATATAAATTTAGGTGTATTTGTTGGTTGTGTTTGAATTGTATCTTTCAGATTGTATCTTTTTAAGTTGTATGCTAGCTAAGCTAGCAACCACTCACTGCTTTGCCGACAAACTGCCTTATCGACAATAGCGTATAACTGCCTTATCGGCGGTAGCTTGACTGATGGGGCAACCTTTAACTCTCTTGCACTCCGAAGATGCTGCCGCACCGATTATCTCTCACAGAAGGTGCACGCACAACCGCACTTGTTTTTCAACAAGAATTTATTTTCTGATTTACAGAGTAAACATTGTTTATTAGCACTGTGTTGCAATGTCCGCGTATAGAGCTGGTAGTATATTTGGCGGTTATCGACTTTCTTGAATTTTATAGATGTAGTTTTCGGTAGAATATCGTTTATTTTATAGAGCGATCAATAAAGCGACTGCACACGAGAGAGAGATCGTATGATCGTAAAGGCTGGCCAGTTTGTTCTACGAGGGTTTGAGAACGTTACTGGGTCAAGGTTGGGCGCACATAATTTTGTGCCGATATATTTGTGATCTGAGAAGGAGAGTTCTTTAGAAACGTTCCACCCTATAAGCTGGTCTTACATCAAGTTCGAAGTTCGAAGGATCTCGTGGTGGGCATTTGCGTCGCATCCGACAATCTTCGCAATCCTTTACGAGTTCTTTCAGTTTGCGACCTGGTATCGGGTCCATAATGTCGTACGATAAGTATGCTGACACTACACGTAGCGACCTGTTACGGAGCTCCAGACTTATCGATCGTCAGCATCGCTGCAATTATAAGGTGCCTTTTAGCTAAAATTCACCTTTTTACCTTCTCCTTTAGCTGCGAGCAGCTTATATTTTCATGGAGTCGGTACCCCCGTAACCCAGCTTGCTGAAACCCTGGAGAACGGATGCCTCGGATATCACCGACTCGCAGTCCTCATCCTCTTTACCTAACTCCTCCATCTCGGTGGCCAGCACCTCTTCGACACCAGGCTATTCCTTTTGTTTGGTGTCCGACTTATACACCTTAATAAGCACAGAGCTAAGACCGTAGTTTAGGAGGCTCTTGGTCTACTCGTAATGTCCTTCCAGTCAACGGCGACCAGCCTGGCACCCGGGTAGACCTCACCCAGTTTAGATACGTCTGCTTTCAGTAGCTCTGCCGACCTAGCCCCTTCGCAAGCCATAACCTTGACCACCCCGCATCTTTGCAGATTGGTGGGGGTCCAGCACCTCGAAGCAGCTTGACCTAAAAATATTTAAAACTAAAGAATAATATAAGAATTAAAAGCTATTGTAATTTAAACAAGACATAGTTTTAATACACGAAATAGGTAATACTCTAGATTACGGTCGCCACCCCCAAAATTCGCAAAAAAATATCCTCGATGGATTGCGAATTCTTAAGAATTAAAATGAAGAAATATAGGCGCGGACTGCCATGGTTCTCTTGTAATCTTGTAACCGCGAATTAAATATCGTCGATAGACCGCGATATTTCTTCATGTAACTTCTTAAAAATTCGCGGTCCATCGAAGATAATTTTTTCGCGAATTTTGGCTGTGCGGACCGTACTTTAGAGTAATACTCCAATAATACCCAAAACGATTTTACTGTTAAATACAAAATATTCTTAGCATCATGCTTATTATGGCATCAGTAGAGATCGGACCAATAAAAGCCATATATATATAATTTTAGCCTCATTTCAGTATTTCGTTAAAAAGTTAGTTCTATATTATAAATTATTATGTTTTTTTTTGTCTAGCATTTTTAAATGTATTATTTGTTTTTATATCCTTGCAAGGGTATTATAATTTTAGTAAGATGTTTGCAAAGCAGTGAAGGAGACGTTTCCGACTACATAAAGTATATATATTCTTGATCAGCACCAATAGCCGAGCCACGTCCGTCTGTCCGTTTCTATGCGAACTAGTCTCTCAGTTTTAAAGCTATCGCGATGAAACTTTCCCAAAAGTCTTCTTTCTATTGCAGGTAGTACATATGTCGGAACAAGCCGGATCGGTTATCTATATCTTATGGCTCCCATAGGAATAATCTCAAAAAATATATAAAAATACATTGTAACGTTGTAGAAAGTAGGCGTTTTAATTTTTGACAATTTAATATGAACATTTTTAAATGCAATAATATATTTGGAATCCCAGGTACAGCACCGATCGAGTAAACTTTGGGTACTTATTATAACTGCAAGTGTATATAAGCTTCGGCTGGCCGAAGCTAGCTTCCTTTCTTGTTTTGTTTTATTTTGTGAGTTTTTGCAGAATTGAGAGACCCATTTAATTTCCGCCATGGCAGAAGGAAAACAAGAGAGAACGCTATAGTCGGGTGCCCCGACTATCAGATACCCGTTACTCAGCTAGAGGGAGTGCGAGGGAGATGGAGATATAAAACTTTGATCGGGCATAACTTTTTAACGAATGCACTATGGGAAAAAAGTTTAAAAACCCTAATTAGACAAATACCGTTATCCAAGATTTTTACAAACAACACTATAGTGTTAATAAACGAACAAAGTCAGCTGTTCGATTGACTTTGTTGTGTGCGTAAATTAGTCAGAATTCTTTGGATAATTTTTTCTGATAATGGAAAATCGTGACGAAGGTATTTAAAAAATGTATCTTAGATTACATGTTTTGATTATTGTGACTTGTTGTCCAACTGTGAACGGTTTTAAATGTGTTCCTTTTTAGCTTAAAACAAGAGTGAACGCTATATTCGGGTGCCCCGACTATCAGATACCCTTTACTCAGCTAGGGAGGGAGATGAAGATGAAAACTTTGATCGGGCATAACTTTTTAACGAATGGTCCGATTTGAAAAATCTTCTACGTTTCCATAGGTATTGATAAACAGAATAAAACTGCATTTTTACTTTTCCAAAATCTTTAAAGGTGTGGGCGCCAGACACTTTTCAAAAAATGGTGTAGGGCGATTGTGGGCGTTAGAGGGGGCGTGGCACCTTTTTGAAACAAACTTGCGCTGCGTAGGTACTCAAAGAATCCTCTAGCTTTTATAGTTTCCGAGATCTCAGCGTGCATACAGACGGACAGACGGACATGGCTAGTTCGACTCGGCTAGTGATCCTGATCAAGAATATATATACTATATATATACTATATATATATACTATATATATACCCTGTTACATACTTTTGCACGAATACAATATACCCTTTTACTCTACGAGTAACGGGTATAACTAACAAGTTTGTTTGTCTTCCGTGGAGTATAACTTAGTAATGGCACAAAGTTGCAAAAAGGTAAAAAGCAAAGTTATTACCAAATGTATCCTTAAAATCGCAAAACTAATAATTTTTGCAACTTTTTGCACGTTTTTTCTAAAAAATGACTTTTGTCCAGCCACTTATAACCTTATAAAAAAAATTAAAAAATTAAAAAAACATTACAACAGTGGCCATGTCTAGTGATAAACCTGGTTGCAAAAGGCTCAAATATAAAGAAGCAGAATCCCCATTAAAGCTGAAATTGGCCACCACTCATAGATCATATTTAATTTATTGTAAATGATGGCAATTTTTGTTTTCTATACCATTGCTTTTGCATGCTGCTTCTACTCTGGCAAAAAATAACAAAGAAGAAGATACGGCAGTTTTTTTTGCGAAAGGCATTGAATATTAAGTTTTTATTAACAAATACATTTGTTTTAAATCCTTGCCTTCAATGTACATAAATATGCGGCGTGGGCGGTGGTCCAATTCAAAACTTAACAAAAACCGATATTGTATTACAGTCTCACCAACACAAATAACATTTTGTTTAAATCCTTGCATTTAAATTTATATATGGGGCGTGGGCGGAGGATGAAGATGTGGTCAGATTCAAAAAGCAACAAAAACCGAAATTACATCTTAGTCTTATAAGTACATACAAAAATTTTTAAATTTCTATCTTTAAAACTGGATTATATGCCTTAAAAACTGATTTTTTGCCCATAGTGGAATGGTCCGATTTGAAAAATTTCTTCTACATTTCGATAAACGCAACGAAATTGCATTTATACTTCTCTGAAATCTCTGAAAATGTGGGCGCTAGACACATTTTAAAATCGTTTGTGGGCGATTGTAGGCGTTAGAGGGGGCGTGGCGCTCGGCTGAAATAAACTTTCGCTGCGTAGGAAGCCCAAGAATATGTGTGGGTAATCCCAACTTTCTGGCCCAACTTTCTCAGCGTTCAAACGGACGGACAGACAGACGGATATGGCTAGATCGACTCGGCTAGTGATCCTAATCAAGAATATATGTAGTAACATATCCATAGTTCCATTCTGGGATGGTGTATGTGTGTGGGTGTATGGACATGTGCTAACTCTATGCAGAATCTACCTTTCAGATAACCTTAGCCAACCAATCAATATCCAATTGCAAATGCACCCAAACTTTAGACTAAACATCTAGAACGAATCAAGTTACATTATCAGTTCGTTCCCACACTCTCGGACCCTCAACGGAAAATTACAATGCGAATGAATTCCCAAATATCTAGACTAAACAATCGGATTGAGTCGCCGGTGCATTATCAATCAACAATCCAAAGGGCAATTAGAAAACTCACTCAATTAAAATTAACTCCACTTATAGAAATCTCTAAAGCTCAAAACCGAGGTATGATCGTCCAAGAAGTTTAAGTTAAGAAGCGAGTTCAGTTTGAGACTTGTCATTAGACAATCAGTGTTCTTTCACAATAAAACTAATAATTGTAACCAGTTTAGAATTATTTTAAATAAAGTTTTTTTTTTTTAATTTAAATTTATGGTTAATAAACCAATATTAATAAAGAACAATTTTAAACAAATCCAATTTTGACGGACATTGACGGGATCTTTTATGCAATATTTAGGCGATGTTTTTTCGGTGCAACTCTGAATTCTTCTTCTTGACTGTCAAAAATGGAACGATGACTGCGAGAAGAAATAAAATCGATGGCGGGAAAAAATTAAATAATGCTTAAGCTCATTGATTTTTGGCTATCGTTGAATTATTTGTATTTTGTTACGAGCGGAAAAGCATTCGCCAACAGGTTGCTATGTGTGGGCCAAAATTTAAGCTGTTCTGCGAACGAAAACATCAATGTTTGTAGCAAAGTCTCCGAATATGTTCTACAATTCGTAAATACTAACTAATATTAATTAAAAGTGTACTATGTACTCCTATAAAGTTCCAAAGTTGATATAAATTACCAAAACAGCACAATTTTGGGTTTGTTTACAAATTTGCCATATTAATATTGGCTAGACAGAGGCGTAGTAAGTGCGGAGGCTGGGGTACGGGAGGTAAGGCTCTCCCCCAGTCAGCAATATTTACGCATACTCGTTATAGGATATGTCATAAAAATGCAGATATGAATTTTAACTATTATCTTATGTTATTGTTAGAACATTTTGATGTTTATCTTTATGACAACTAGAATGTATAACAGCTGATAGAGCTTTTTGGATATAAGTCACTTGTAATAGTTCTCTAAGCTTTACTTGATTCACTGTATTAAATGACTCTCATCTGAAAAGACGTTGTCCTCAGATCTTTCGGTTCTAGTTAGCATCACGCGGGAATTTAATCTCTTACAAAGGTTATGGGCCCAGACCCTGTTAACTAAATCAAAAAATGTATTCGAGAAGTACGTCGGCACGTTACCCTGATTTGAGGTAGTGTTTTTCTTATAATTCGGCAGAGAAAGAGTGCAGTCAAAGCCAACGAAAAAAAATGTCGAACGGAATGATGAACATAGAAAAATTGTCTAGCGACAACTACGAAAGTTGGTCACTTCAAATGAAAAGTCTATTAATTACCTCCGATTTGTGGAAGTATGTTATAGGCAAAGTGGACTCCACAATGACCGCCACAGAACAATTGCTATGGCCGAGAAATGATGAGAAGGCTTTAGCCACGATAATCATGTGCGTGAAGCCAAGTGAGCTTATTCATATCAAAACCTGCAAAACCGCACAAGAAGCATAGAAAAAGTTGCATGAAATGTATTTTGCCCATGGACCCGCAAGAAAAGTCAGTTTGTTTAAGCAATTGATCAAGTTTCAAATTAAACGCACCGACAGGGTTTCTCCGCAAGTCACCAAATTCTGTTCAATAGCGCAGAATCTAAACGAAATCGATGTACACGTTCCAGAAGAGTTACTCTCCATTTTACTGCTGTGTAGTTTGCCGGACGACATGGATAATTTTGTTGTGGCAATGGAATGCAGAGACCAGTTACCTAATCTAAGTCAACTGAAGGTCAAGATATTGGAAGAGGAAACAATGAGAGACGATAGAGATATCGGAGATAATAACGGAACTGAGCAAGTATTTTCGGCGAAGGGTGCAAAGAAGTCAACGGACTATGATCGAAGGCGAAACGTAAAGTGTTTTGCATGCGGTAAACGTGGTCACATTAGAGCGCAATGCAAACGAACGGGAGAGGCAAACACTGCGATGAGTGCGTATATTGGAAAGTCTGGAACTGGAGACAACAGTTGGATTTTGGACAGCGGCGCTTCCTCCCACATGTGCAGAGAGAGATCATACTTCGAAACTTTAAAAGAGAGTAATGAGAGCATTACTATGGCATCGGGCGATAAAGTTAAAGCACAAGGCATAGGAGATGTAAAAATAAAGTCACATTTTTGTAGTGACATCTTGCTACGCGGAGTATTGTTTGTTCCGGAATTGAGCCACAATTTTTTATCTGTTGGTAAAATAATTAGTTATGGACACTCAGTCAAATTTACAAACAAAATGGCTTGTGTTATTAATAAAAAAAATGAGAAATTGTTTGAGGCAAAGTTGGATGCCGGAATTTTCATGGCCAGAGTGTCGAGCAAATGTCAACAAAAGATTTTTAGTGTGCAAGCAGCGGAAAAGTCAAAATTTGAAATTTGGCATGGTAGATTTGGACACCTGAACCTGAGAGATTTACAAAACCTTTCAAGCAAGTGTATAGTTCGCGGTTTGGAATTAAAAAATTCACGAGACTTTGATTGTGTAACATGCGGAACATGCAAGATAACGAGAAAACCATTCGATCGGTTCGATGGCTGTAACGCTTGTATCTGAAGAGTAGTGATGTTTGGAATAGGGGCGCCATCTAAGAGTCAAAGATGGAACTAAGAAGGGGCACAGAAAGACTCGGAGGAGAGTAACAGGGTGAAATGTCAACCTTATTATGGGGCATTGTCTCTCTGTACTAAGGCCTCAGAAGGGTTAGCGCCAAAAGTCAGGCGTCCTTAGCGCTCATTCACTTTGCACACCTCTTAAAGAGCAGTGGTATAGTTCCGAGTATAAGTTCCTATGGGCAGCAAAGTGGCAAAGTCAAAATTCAGTGCGAACACCTTGCGAAAAGCCAGATAAAGTCGGGAGGAAAGCGGATAAAATTTGTTGCCAGCGCTGAGTCCATGGAGGTAAGAAAGAGTGTAGGTTTTAGTAAGAAATTCTCGCCAAAGTCATCCCATTTACCAGGCTTGGCGCTTATACAAACCATACTGCATCACTGGAGAAGTCAGACAGCCCAAACTGATGGGAACGGATCCGACGGATTTTTGAACCAGCAGAAGCAGCGATCGCTAAAATAATTATTGTTGGGTTTAATTGACCTTAAGTTTGAGAAGAGAAGCATAAACAAAAAGCTCAACACAGGGCTTGAGGTCCAATCATTAGGCCCAACGTCGATCCGGTGGATCGAGCAGACAGTCTCAGCGCAACCGCGCTCGAAAGCGCTCAGTTTTTTGTTGCGTAGCGTGGGTGAAGTCGAATACAAAGACAAGTCAGTTTTCCGGCGAAAAAGTGGCCTAAAAGAGAGCCAGTCTCGAAGCGGGTGCTCGGCGACCCTCGCGCGTTGCGTTTAGTTTTCCCGGAGGAGTTCTGCACAGTCAAAGGCCATACGAGTGTTGGCCTAGAAGCGTGGCGAAAAGAGTTTCGCGAGAAGAGAGGCGACTCGGCGGTAGTAGTTTTAAATATGAAATAATTTTATTCTTTTGTTAGTGGATAAGTTTTAATTTTGTCAATTTTTTTCCGTGGGCCACAGCAAATTCCGAAAAGAACAAAAAAAAAGAAAGAAAATGCAAAAGGAGAAAAGGGAATAAGCGTGGCAAAAAGGTGGTTCGAAGTGATAGTTGTTGTTGTCCCAGATTTCTAACCTCTCTGAAAGAGAAGAGAAAAAAAAAAAAAAAGAAAAATCTCCATGTCCCCAAAAGAAAAAAGGTGAAGTATTGTGCGATTTTCCTTGTTTCTCAGTTCAAATTTTCAGCCACCGGTCGTCCAGGAAAGCGCTTTCTTCGATGGATCAGAAATTTTTGTTGGTGAGTGAAAATACACACGTATTATGTAACCCAATTTTGGTAATGCGATAAAACGAACAAACGGAAAATTAACAAGAAAAACCGGAGAAGTAAAGTAATGTTTGCATAAGGCGGGACTTAAACTAAATTTCAAAATTTAAACCAAAATCAAAAGAAAAGACAAAGTACGAGCGTAAATCGATCGAACCTCTTTTTTTTTGGCGATTCCACTCAAGTTCGTTTGCATGTTTGATAGTTCGTTTGCATGTTCGATGGTTTTGCTCGGTCCCATTTTAAAGCTCAAGTTAAAGGAATTAATTCCATTTATTTAGTTATTTTAATTTCCATAATATTTATAAGCATTGCCATTTACTGAATTATTTTATTTATTATTACATGTTCCTTTTTATATTATTGCATTTTTTTTAACATGTATGTTGTGTGGTTAGGTCAGGCTTTATGTTTTTGTTAGTGAAGTAAATAAATTATTATAATGTTCTAAAAGAACCCTGTGTAGACCCAAGCTAACATGGCCGTCTGAGACCCCCGAACAAAAGGGGCTACTATTTACTAAAGGGATGATAAACCAGGATTATGGTAGCCACAGGTTGGGTGGGCAAACCAGGCCTAAAAACACCAGAGGCATGGACGTTCGGAGAGCCTTGTTTTGCAAATGAATTATTTTTTTTATCTATCCCTTAAACAGCTTCCTTTTGGCTACTTATGAGTAAGTGATCCTCCAACCAAGACTAGCTTGTCATTTGCACGCAAGTTTTTATGGAAATAATGAGCATAGGCACCTGGGGGGCGTGGCAAGAATACCACCCTAATTGCTGGCGAGCGAGAGTCGGAGAATTAATATATATTGCGTGCGGCACCCCTCCCAATTTAACATCTAGCCTGAAGCGGAAAATTCGTAGTTTACGATTTTCCAGAACCGATCATTATTGTAATAAATGGCGCCCAACTTCAGGGCCACGTTAAGTAACGTAGCTCACCATCACAATTACTCATTTTAGCCAGAGTTTGCAAAACAGATTTTACTTTGGGGAAAAATCAATTAATTTATTGGTTGATTTAGCCACAAACGGAGTTTGATCTCGTGTTGTAGCTCAAACCACGTTCAACCTCGTTCGAAGTTCGATCAGTCGCATAGGACACGGAGAGACTAAATACTGGGAAGTAGGGTCGTCCGGCCACGGTTTGATCTAAGCTTCAACGAGGGAGGAAAAACACTATTAGCATACCCTCTATCCACATCGAGTCCGAGTCCATACGTTTTATCATCATACGCATAGGAATTGCAGGCATTAATAGTTTAATTACAACCGTATTGCCTGACCACGGATGATGTTAAAACTCAGAGAAATATTCAAATTTATGAAATAAAATAGCAGCGTTAGCTTTCCCAGACAATAAAATCGCTTTGGAAATGCAGCAATTATTTCATGCTGAAATTTTTGCTGACCACGAAAAAAAATGGGAAACTAAATTGTTCTTATTGCAGTGCACGAAGCTTGGAAGATAGGCAAAAGCGGGTTAATCGCGAGCGCCTAACCGCTGTCGGCAAGCCACATTTGTTGTTGTTGTGTTTGCTCAAACAACAGGTGTCAGGCGCCACTCACGTGCATTCTTATCTATTCTTTCTAACCTATTCTCTTTTTTTTTCTTTGCATACAGGTTTTGTCTCAGGGGGTTTAGTTATGCTCAGGGTCAATTATTTTATGATTTATCTGTCGTTTGCGATCTTTTCGGTTTTGCCGTACACTTTTGTATTAAATAAATATATCTTTTCATTATAATTTTGGATCAAAACTTTGAATCATACGATCACACCAGTTGGTTCGATTCGAATCTAGGTCAACTCCCGCATTGGTTCGATCAAACCAGTGAGAAAACTAGGTCAACTCTATATTGGCGTAGGTCAGTTCCGTATCGGTTCGATCAAACCAAAAACGAAAGTAGGCAAATTTCTGTTGGAAATAAGCGAAACAGCTGATCCATCGAAAGTTCATCGACCTCTTCGGTTGGTTGAATTACAAAAAAAAAAAAAAAAAAAAAAAAAAAAACATAGCTAATTTCAAATTTAGTAAGAACTTTAAGATTTAATCGTAAATTTATTTAGTTTATTTTTGTTATAAGTCTTCGAATTTTTTTGTTTCGTTTTTGTGTTCCTCAGGGAGTTTTAAATTTTTATTATTTTTAGTTTTTGTCCATTCTAAATTTTTAAAGAAATCCGCCATGTCAGATACCGAGGAGAATGTGGCACAAAAGTGTCCGTTGTGCGAAGCTTCCTTAGACGTTGGAAAGACTTTTAAAACCAAATGCGGTCATGTTTTTCATACGTCCTGCATCGCAGCCCATTCCAAAAAGAAAACAACGTGTCCCACTTGTAACACAGTGTGCTTCGAAAAAGCTGGTACTCCATCTCAAAACACTCGGGGAAATAAAGGGCAGATATTAGAAACTACACCCAGTGGTTCATCAGGGGCAGCAGTTTTGGGACTGGCTCAGAAAGAACTGATCCAGAGCACCATTTTAGACGCGGTAAAGTCCATGCAAAATGATTTGATGACCCAATTATCAGAACAGATGACTAGGTTGATTCAAGCCAATGTTCCAACACGATTTCCAGCTGAAGAAGTTGCTAACCCGGGGGCATTACTTGGAAGGGAGTCTCTTGGTCAAAGTCCACTACTCAACATGGATGAACCATCAGGCTCCGGTCGTGAAACACCAGGGAGTAATCATTCAAACCTAAGCCAGAGGCCCGACAAAGTAGGCCATATTTTAAACAGTTGGAAATTGAGGTTTAGTGGAAATCCTGAAGGTCTCAGTGTCGATAATTTTATTTATCGAGTAGAGGCTCTCACCAGACAGACGCTAGAGGGAAATTTTTCGATCCTAAGCAGCAATGCTAACCTTCTGTTTGAAGGAAAAGCGAGAGAATTTTACTGGAGGTATCATAAAAATACCCACGAACTGCGATGGGATTATCTTTGCACTGCACTTAGAAGGCAATTCAGAGAGGAACGGACGGACTTAGATATCCGAGAAGCGATTCGAGATAGGAAGCAGCGGGAAAGGGAAGGATTCGATACGTTTTATGATGCAATACAGGAATTAATGGACCACCTGGATATGCCTCTGACCAATAGGGAAGTGGTAGAAATCTTAAAAAGAAATCTAAGGCCAGAAATAAGACATGAAATCCTAAACATTCCAGTACAATCAGTAGAAGGGTTAAGGGCAATATGCCGACGCAGGGAAAGCTTTTTAGAAGATTTCCGAAAATCCCAGAGATATCAGAAGGTAGTGCCTTTCCGCAAGCAAGTCTCTGAGTTGGTTGAGGGGATGAAAGATGCTGAGGAGTTCTCTGAGGGCGAAGCGAATAACGAAGTCTGTGCGGTGGCGCTCATATGCTGGAATTGTCGCAAGGAAGGCCATCGATACAAGCAATGTCAAATGAAGCGCAAAGTGTTTTGTTTTGGATGTGGCGCTCCAAATAATTACAGCCATACTTGTCCGAATTGTTTAAAAAACGGGAAAGCGAACACTTTCAGCGGTCGACAGCAGTCAAGTGTTCCGAAGGACAAGTCGACAAAGGGGGATCAGAATTAGTATGTCTAGTTCAGACGTTGAAAGACCCAGTGAAAGCATCTACATCTGATCATGTCAAGGAATGTTGGCCAGATCTTTTGGTTCAACAAGTAGAAGATTTAAGGCCGAATTTTAATGAAAAAGTAGTGTCTAGAAATACTAATAGAATAAGGTCCTATTGGAATAATGTGAAAACGATAAATACTATTAGATTTAAAAACAATGATAATCGTCCGTATGGCGAAGTCATGCTCCTAGATAGGATAGTGGTTGGATTGTTGGATACTGGGGCTGCCATTAACGTGATCGGTGGGAAATTGGCAGAACAACTAATACGAAGTAGAATTCCGTTCAAAAGAGTTGCAACAGTTGCTACCACGGCAGATGGCCAGAAGCAAGATGTAGTAGGAAAACTTCAAACGGCTGTAAAGTATAAGGATGAAACCAAGGATCTGGAGTTTCATATTGTACCTTCGTTAAATCAGGATCTATACTTAGGCATTACGTTTTGGGCAGTCTTTAATTTGTTGCCACCTTCCATGCAAGTTTCTGAAATCGTTTCGGATTCACATAACCTGACTGAAGGTCAACAGCGCAGTCTCAGTGAAGGTATTGGGAAATTTCCTTCGTTTGCCTCTTCGGGATTGGGAAAAACCACTCTTATTTCTCACGAAATCGACATTGGCGAAGCTAAGCCGATTAAGCAACGCCATTTTCCGGTTTCACCTGCGGTTGAAAAGCTTCTTTATAAAGAGATCGACCGAATGTTGGAAATGGGGGTTATTGAGGAGTCTCAGAGTGCGTGGTCTTCGCCAGTTGTTCTAGTACAAAAACCCGGAAAAGTACGTTTATGTTTGGACAGTCGTAAGGTCAACGCAGCTACCAAAAAGGATGCTTATCCTTTGCCCCAAATCGATGGGATTTTATCCCGACTTCCAAAGGCAATGTACATTTCTAGCCTCGATCTAAAAGATGCCTATTGGCAGATCCCATTAGAACCAAGCTCTCGGGATAAAACAGCATTTACCATTCCAGGAAAGCCCTTGTATCAATATAAGGTGATGCCCTTCGGTTTGACCAACGCGTCTCAAACAATGACCCGCTTGATGGATAAAGTTATTCCGCCTGATCTCAGGAATGAAGTTTTTGTCTATCTAGACGATCTTTTGGTCGTCTCAGACACATTTGAAACCCACATGAAGGTTCTGAGTGCGGTGGCCGAACAAATTAAAATAGCTGGACTCACACTAAATGTGGAGAAAAGCAAATTCTGTATGCGATCGGTAAAATATCTCGGGCATATCGTAGGAGAAGGGATTATTCGTACCGATCCAGAGAAAATCTCGGCCATGGCGGACTTTCCACTCCCTAAAAATTTGAGATCCCTTCGCAGTTTTCTGGGCATGGTGGGGTGGTATCGCAAATTCATTAACAATTTTGCGTCAGTATCTTCTCCACTTACAGATTTGTTGAAGCCAAGAAAAAAGTTTGAAATGACTCCGGAAGGCGAGAAGGCGTTTGTCCAGCTAAAGGATATGTTATGTTCCGCTCCAGTGCTACGCAGCGCGGATTTTACAAAACCTTTTTACGTGCAATGCGATGCAAGTAAGTCTGGAGTGGGTGGTGTATTAGTGCAGAAGACAGATCAGGGTGACGAGTATCCCATTGCGTTCGTATCAAAGAAATTAAACAAAGCTCAAAGGAATTATTCGGTAACCGAACAGGAGTGTCTCGCGGCCATTGTTTGTATCAAGCGTTTTCGGCCATACATAGAAGGTCATGAGTTTACGGTGATTACGGACCATGCTTCACTCAAATGGCTCATGAGTCAGACGGACCTCCACTCTCGCCTTGCTCGTTGGGCATTAAAATTGCAAGGATTTAATTTCAAGATTGAACATAGAAGTGGAAAAATGAATGTTGTACCGGATGCTTTGTCCAGGGTCAACGAGGCAGAAGTAGCGGCAGTAGAGGCGAGACACGGTCTTTTAATAGATCTTCAAGCACCAGAATTCAAGTCAGCCAAGTATTTGGAAATCGTAGACAAAGTCAAAGCCAATCAGAATAAATTGCCAGATTTAAAAATCGTTGACGGACTCGTTTATCGGAGATCCGATCACGCAACAGGAGACCAGCTGCATGATATTTTTAATTGGAAGTTATGGGTTCCAGAGGAATTAGTGGCCGAGGTTTTAAAAAAGAATCATGATGAACCTCTTGCTTCTCATGGAGGCGTCCATAAGACTTTGGAAAGGGTTCGCCGATACTATTATTGGCCTGGGTTAGTCAACGACGTGAAGTCGTATACGCAATCTTGTGAAGTTTGTAAATCCACCAAAGCGCCAAACAGAACACAACGACCACCATTGGGTGTGGCGCCTGTATCAGAGCGATTTTTCCAGCGTCTTTATATAGATTTTCTCGGTCCATACCCACGGTCGCGAAGTGGTAATATTGGAATATTTATAGTGTTGGACCATTACTCCAAGTTCGTATTTTTAAAGGCGGTTAAGAAGTTTACGGCAGATGTAGTCATTAAATATCTGCAGCAAGATCTTTTTCACACTTTCGGCGTACCAGAAACCATTGTGTCCGATAATGGATCGCAGTTCCGGGCTGAGACTTTTCAGAAATTGCTGAGAGAATATTCTATTTCACACACTTTGACCGCTGCTTATTCGCCCCAGTCAAACGCATCGGAGAGGGTTAATCGGTCGGTCATTGCGGCAATTAGGTCTTACGTCAGACCTGATCAGAAAAATTGGGACGACCAGCTCAGCAGTATTTGCTGCGCTCTCCGTACAGCAGTCCATTCGGCGCTTGGTACCAGCCCTTATTATATGGCATTTGGTCAAAACTTCGTCTCCTCAGGATCATCGTATAAACTGCTAAGAGATTTCGGTATTCTTGAGGACAGGTCATTAGCGTTCTCCAAAGATGACTCATTGGAAATAGTCCGGAAAAAGGCGTGTGAGGTGTTGAGGAAACAGAATGAGAAAAATGAGCGTCAGTATAATTTGCGGTCTAGGGAAATAAGCTATCAAGAAGGGCAGGAAGTATTCTACAAAAATTTTAAGCAAAGTAATTTTGCGGCAGGATATAGTGCCAAATTAGGCCCAGCCTTCGTAAAAGCGAGAGTTCGCAAGAGAGTTGGAAACTCATGCTACGAGTTAGAGGACCTGCAGGGCCATCTCTTGGGAAAGTACCATGCTAAAGATATGAGACAGTAAGCAAGGCAGATACAAGCTCTTGGTGTGATCTGTCTTAGGGTGTCAAACCCGAAGCCAGAGTCTTGGTGGGGGGGGCTTTGTAACGCTTGTATCTGAAGAGTAGTGATGTTTGGAATAGGGGCGCCATCTAAGAGTCAAAGATGGAACTAAGAAGGGGCACAGAAAGACTCGGAGGAGAGTAACAGGGTGAAATGTCAACCTTATTATGGGGCATTGTCTCTCTGTACTAAGGCCTCAGAAGGGTTAGCGCCAAAAGTCAGGCGTCCTTAGCGCTCATTCACTTTGCACACCTCTTAAAGAGCAGTGGTATAGTTCCGAGTATAAGTTCCTATGGGCAGCAAAGTGGCAAAGTCAAAATTCAGTGCGAACACCTTGCGAAAAGCCAGATAAAGTCGGGAGGAAAGCGGATAAAATTTGTTGCCAGCGCTGAGTCCATGGAGGTAAGAAAGAGTGTAGGTTTTAGTAAGAAATTCCCGCCAAAGTCATCCCATTTACCAGGCTTGGCGCTTATACAAACCATACTGCATCACTGGAGAAGTCAGACAGCCCAAACTGATGGGAACGGATCCGACGGATTTTTGAACCAGCAGAAGCAGCGATCGCTAAAATAATTATTGTTGGGTTTAATTGACCTTAAGTTTGAGAAGAGAAGCATAAACAAAAAGCTCAACACAGGGCTTGAGGTCCAATCATTAGGCCCAACGTCGATCCGGTGGATCGAGCAGACAGTCTCAGCGCAACCGCGCTCGAAAGCGCTCAGTTTTTTGTTGCGTAGCGTGGGTGAAGTCGAATACAAAGACAAGTCAGTTTTCCGGCGAAAAAGTGGCCTAAAAGAGAGCCAGTCTCGAAGCGGGTGCTCGGCGACCCTCGCGCGTTGCGTTTAGTTTTCCCGGAGGAGTTCTGCACAGTCAAAGGCCATACGAGTGTTGGCCTAGAAGCGTGGCGAAAAGAGTTTCGCGAGAAGAGAGGCGACTCGGCGGTAGTAGTTTTAAATATGAAATAATTTTATTCTTTTGTTAGTGGATAAGTTTTAATTTTGTCAATTTTTTTCCGTGGGCCACAGCAAATTCCGAAAAGAACAAAAAAAAAAGAAAGAAAATGCAAAAGGAGAAAAGGGAATAAGCGTGGCAAAAAGGTGGTTCGAAGTGATAGTTGTTGTTGTCCCAGATTTCTAACCTCTCTGAAAGAGAAGAGAAAAAAAAAAAAAAGAAAAATCTCCATGTCCCCAAAAGAAAAAAGGTGAAGTATTGTGCGATTTTCCTTGTTTCTCAGTTCAAATTTTCAGCCACCGGTCGTCCAGGAAAGCGCTTTCTTCGATGGATCAGAAATTTTTGTTGGTGAGTGAAAATACACACGTATTATGTAACCCAATTTTGGTAATGCGATAAAACGAACAAACGGAAAATTAACAAGAAAAACCGGAGAAGTAAAGTAATGTTTGCATAAGGCGGGACTTAAACTAAATTTCAAAATTTAAACCAAAATCAAAAGAAAAGACAAAGTACGAGCGTAAATCGATCGAACCTCTTTTTTTTTTGGCGATTCCACTCAAGTTCGTTTGCATGTTTGATAGTTCGTTTGCATGTTCGATGGTTTTGCTCGGTCCCATTTTAAAGCTCAAGTTAAAGGAATTAATTCCATTTATTTAGTTATTTTAATTTCCATAATATTTATAAGCATTGCCATTTACTGAATTATTTTATTTATTATTACATGTTCCTTTTTATATTATTGCATTTTTTTTAACATGTATGTTGTGTGGTTAGGTCAGGCTTTATGTTTTTGTTAGTGAAGTAAATAAATTATTATAATGTTCTAAAAGAACCCTGTGTAGACCCAAGCTAACATGGCCGTCTGAGACCCCCGAACAAAAGGGGCTACTATTTACTAAAGGGATGATAAACCAGGATTATGGTAGCCACAGGTTGGGTGGGCAAACCAGGCCTAAAAACACCAGAGGCATGGACGTTCGGAGAGCCTTGTTTTGCAAATGAATTATTTTTTTTATCTATCCCTTAAACAGCTTCCTTTTGGCTACTTATGAGTAAGTGATCCTCCAACCAAGACTAGCTTGTCATTTGCACGCAAGTTTTTATGGAAATAATGAGCATAGGCACCTGGGGGGCGTGGCAAGAATACCACCCTAATTGCTGGCGAGCGAGAGTCGGAGAATTAATATATATTGCGTGCGGCACCCCTCCCAATTTAACATCTAGCCTGAAGCGGAAAATTCGTAGTTTACGATTTTCCAGAACCGATCATTATTGTTATATGGCATATACACAACAAGCAAACTAGAACTGATACATTCGGATATTTGCGGCCCGATGCGCGTGGCATCTATATCTGGTGCGAGCTACATTATAACGTTTATCGACGATTATACGAGATATGTTTGGACATATTTCTTGCGAAGGAAATCGGAAGCGTTAAATACCTTTAAGGATTTTGTGACACAGATGTAGTTACAAACAGGATGCAAGGTAAAACGAATGCGCAGCGATAACGGCTTGGAATACGTAAATGCGGAGTTCAGGGGATTTCTTCGAGAAAAAGGAATAATACATCAAACTACAGCTAGTTATACGCCCCAACAGAACGGCGTAGCTGAAAGGGCCAACCGAACTTTAGTCGAGATGGCGAGGTGTATGTTGGAAGCGGCGACTCAACCACAATTTCTGTGGGCTGAGGCAATAAATACGGCCACTTATGTACGTAATCGAATTACTACCAAGAAGCTGAATGAGAAGACTCCGGATGAATGTTGGTTCAATCGAAAGCCAAGTGTCAGGCATTTTAAAACGTTTGGGTGCGATAGTATCAGCCTAAACAAGAAGCCAGGTAAAGGAAAGTTCGAAACAAAAGGTCTAAAACTTATTTTTGTAGGATACTCAGAACAATCCAAGGCGTACCGGCTATACGATGTCCAAAAAAGATGTATAATCGTGTCCAGAGATGTCATTTTTCTGGAGAAATCGTTTTCCATTGGTCGAAATAATGTAGAGAGCGGGCAAGGCACTAAGTCTGGCAATTCATACTTCTTCGATGGAACAAAATCTACAGATGGCGGAGTGGACACCAGTCAGCGTATAAATGATGGTAGCAGAGCAGGGATCAGTTTGGAGAGTCCGCAGGTGATCGCCAGTCCGCAGGAAGATGCCAGTCCGCAGGAAGATGCCAGTCCGCAGGAAGATGCCAGTCCGCAGGAAGATGCCAGTCCGCAGGAATATGCAAGTCTGCAGGTGCACGGCAGTCCGCAGGAAGATGACAATCAACAGGAGGACCAGGATTCAGAGGAGGTGAGCAAAGAAGAAGTCGCATTACCAGAAACGAGAAAACGGGGACGTCCTAGAATTTTACGTACAGGTCAGCCAGGCAGACCACGAAAAGTATTTGTAATTGAACCCACTGTAAATTTGCTAGAAGTAAACATTGCTCACCCAAACACAGTGTCAGAGGCACTGGAGGGAAAATATAAAAACGAATGGCGAAAGGCAATGAACATCGAGTATCAAAACGAAATGCTGACGGCAGTATTGAAAAGCATAAAGCTCGACTCGTAGCTCAAGGTTGTGGTCAAAGGATGAACATTGATTACAAAAATACATACGCGCCAGTAGTTAGATACCCTACTATTCGAATAATACTTGCAATTGCTGCAAAGTTCGGTTTATACGTCAATCATATTGATATCGTGGCGGCGTATTTAAACGGTAGTCTACAAGAGAATGTATACATGCGACAGCCGGAGATATTTGTTGATGAGGCAAGGCCGAATGCTATATGTAAGCTGAAGAAATCGATTTATGGCCTTAAACAGGCAGGATACGAGTGGAATTTAAAAATATCTACGATTTTGTCCGATATTGGATTTCAACAGTGCTCGACAGATAGCTGCGTATACATTAATCGGAAAACGGATGGCGATATTAATATAATTGCCTTATATGTTGATGATATGTTAGTGGCATGTTCAAACCAAAGAAGAATGGCGGCGATTATTAAGCGATTGAACGAGCATATTGAGGCAGTGGACAGAGGACCCATAAGCTATTACTTGGGACTAGAAATTGAGCGAGACGGCCTGCAAGGAGATATATCTATTCACCAGAATCGTTATACCAACAATTTGTTAGCAGAATGGGAGATGGACCAGTGTAAGGCGGCACCCACACCATTTACGTTGGGAACTACATTGGAGAAATGCACGGACGGGAATTGCAGCCAGAAACAAAATATTCTTGAATATCAGTCATTAATTGGAGCCCTAAACTATTTGTCTATGGTATCGAGGCCAGACATTACTCACACGGTATCGAGATTGTCGCAGTACAATAATCACCCGCATAAGGAACAATTTATAGCTGCAAAACGAGTACTAAGATACTTAAAAGGCGTTCCTAAAGGTATCACTAAATATCGTGCTAATTTTTACAATCTTGTTTGCTACACAGATGCGGACTGAGGATCAGAATCATCTGATCGTAAGTCATACAGCGGTTACATACTCTTGGTAGCAGGAGCCCCGGTGGCTTGGGAAGCCAAAAAGCAGAGCGTCGTGGCCCTTAGCTCAATGGAGGCGGAGTACATTGCTATGTGTCAAGGGACTAAGGAGATCGCCTTCCAGCGAAGTCTTCTTAAGGAAATGGGTTTTCTGGATCTTGTCAGAGAAGCAACTACTTTGAGGTCCGACAACCAAGCTGCAATTCCGATTGCCAGCAATCCAATGGTACATAAGCGAAATAAACACATCGACATTCGATTCCACTACGTCCGAGAACAAGTCGAAAATAAGGAGATCACGATTGACTATGTTCCTACATCGGATAACGTTGCAGATATATTTACGAAAGCATTATCTAAAGAGAAACACTCAAGATTCTGTAAATTAAATAATTTGTATTTTTGAAGTTATACATCCGAGTTGAGCCGGAGTTTGTTAGAACATTTTGATGTTTATCTTTATGACAACTAGAATGTATAACAGCTGATAGAGCTTTTTGGATATAAGTCACTTGTAATAGTTCTCTAAGCTTTACTTGATTCACTGTAT
Organism: Drosophila pseudotakahashii; assembly: GCA_035046095.1. NCBI lineage: Eukaryota > Metazoa > Arthropoda > Insecta > Diptera > Drosophilidae > Drosophila > Drosophila pseudotakahashii. The sequence continues at coordinate 561,534 of JAWNOE010000055.1, read as the reverse complement.
TAAATGACTCTCATCTGAAAAGACGTTGTCCTCATATCTTTCGGTTCTAGTTAGCATCACGCGGGAATTTAATCTCTTACAGTTATTTATTGTATTATTTTACATAAAGATTATGAGAACGCAATTTTACGAAAGTTATGCCGACTTGAAATTCCCCCCTTCGTATTAACGAAGTTGAGTTGAGCAACTGCTCTTCAAGTCAGCTGTTATTGGATGTGGATGTGGATGGAAGCTCTATGGGAACACGAATTTCACATTTGTCAAAAATCCCACCCGTTTCACACGAATGGACTCTATGGGAAGAGGGTTGTAACGAAGTTCTCTGGCCGGGGTGAGTCTCAGTCTTGCCAGAGATCCTTACAAGAAATTTGTAATCTATAGGAGACTTGCTTTTAAAAGGAAATTGTAGGCGAGGGTTCTTGGATCGGGTAAGTCGCGGTTGCTGGGACCGCAGCGTACAAAATGACAGGTTTTTGTGTGGCTAGCCAGAGGAGAAGGGGGGAGGGGAAACACGTGGGATGCTCCCGCGTGCTTGTACGACTCCTGATTATGTAAAGTGGATATCTGGCAAGGATCGGGCGTTCTCTGGGGGTACCAGGTATTACCGGAGCCACGCCTGAAAGGGAAAGAAAAGGGGGATGTGTTTCCAACAGGGGCACGCCGGCGTTCTCTGGGAGTACCAGGTATTACCGTAGCCACGCCTGAATGGGAGAGAAAAGGGGGGATAGGTTTCCAACAGGGGCACGCCGGCGTTCTCTGGGAGTACCAGGTATTACCGTAGCACGCGCCTAAATTGGAGAGGAAAGGGGGGATGGGTTTCCAACAGGGGCACGCCGGCGTTCTCTGGGAGTACCAGGTATTACCGTAGCCACGCCTGAAAGAACACTAACTACGGGTTCAGGAAGGATTAGGGTTATTTTTTCAAAGAACTACACTGTTACCGAATACACGCAGGTTATGTGGGTTATATTTCAGAAGTTTCACTTCATTTCCTTATCCTATTTCATTTCCCTGCTGCTGCACCGAGTTTTAAATATCTAAGCCACGCGCGTTGATTCACAAGTTATTACTATTTTTACCAAGTAGCGCAGCACACGTCTGCTCCTTCAGCGGTCAGGAACCCAAGAGAGCGAATGATGTGGATTCATCCTGGACATCAACTCGTTTTGGGTTGCCACCCGTCGAAAATATCGAGCAATGTCGGTCATCGACTCATGGTTTCGTTGCCACTCGACGAAATATCGAGCGGGGCTGGCCATCGATAGTCAATCTGGCCACCTGGCGGTTTTGATCGCGTAGCGATCTGGCAAAGTCTTGCGATCTGGCAACGTGTTGATCAGGTAACGCCGTTTAAATGGCAACGTTGTTTAGGGCGCGCTAAGGTTTAAATTTAAATTTTAATTTAGGTTTAAATTTAATATTGGTAATCGATAATACTTCATGGATTTCTCTTAAACCTAATAACAAAATACTTCATGGGGTCCTATAGATAAACTTAAACAATAAGGTCGGAAAGTTAATGACATAACAATAAAAATGTGTGCCTCGTGAAACGATGCGTCACAGGGTATAAGAGTTTTCCTAGTCGAAAAATAATGTTCGTCAAAAAAGGGTCGAGGAGTTAGCAGCGAAAGTGGAACGGTGGAATTTTGAACACTGGGGCTGTTTTTATTTTTAAATTGTCTCGCTATTTGGGTGCCGAATCGAAAAATGCAAAATTGTTTAGAATAAAAATATCTATCGAGCTATATAGGTTGGAGCCAAAACCGAGGTCTAGAAGTGTTTTAAAAATGCCTTTGAAAAATCGGGTATCCAGTATTTGGTTAACTGCTCCCCTCTCAGAGGTTATGCCAATATGCACGCTCAACCAGGCTATTAAGCGTTAATTCAAGCTTCTTGTCTGAAAGTATAATCAAAATCAAACTTTCAGATTTTGAGAAAAACGCCTTACAGTGAACCAACCTCAGATTTTCCCCATACAAGATAGGGGACCAAAAATTAATTCAGCCGCGGCTTTCCTCGTAGAGGTTGTGCCAACATGCACGGCATATGGACAAAATGAGAATCGTCCTAAGAACGTTTTGTGAAAATTTCATAAAAATTAAACACACAGTTTTTGAGAAAATGGATTTACAGGGGGGTGTTAAATGGTCAATATTTGAAATTTGCCGTTTTCCACTGCCCGCGCCAGCGAGACTCTTCAAGCCCATGACATCAACCATGTAAATATACATATATTTTCTATTCAAACTCTACGGAATTAATACAGCTCTCATAAAGGTAAAGGTTAAGGGGAATAATTTGAGCTATTTTGTGAACTGATTTTAGGCAAATCAAACCCACAGAAAATAAATTCTTTTCTTTTCCAAAATTCAATTCGTTTTTTTTATTTTTTCTTTGGCATTTCTCTGTTATAAATGTTGTTAAATACCCGCAAATAACTGCAGTTTAATTTTTTGGAAATTCAGCCTCCTTTACCAAGTCCCCAATATTTCCCAATTTTGTTGTGCCATTCTGACGTCACGGCTTCCACATATGTATTTATGTATGTTCTGCTGGCGAACTTTGCATAAAGTCGTACATGTATGTGTGAATGTCCTGCTGTCGCACTTTAAGTGTGACCGCGCAAGGGAAAAAAATGAAAATACCACAGTCACAGCAGACTTAAAATGCGCGGTAAAAAAATCGGTTATATCGAAAATCGATTTATTTGCACCATATTTTTTAGCTAAACTTTACATTTTAGAAAAGATTTTCCTGTATGCAAAATCATGCTGCTTCGATCAGCTTTCGATTTTTGAAACGGTTATACAGTCGAAGTTTTCCTTAAATTTTATTTCTATTTTTATTTATTTATTGTACACTGTAGCCGAAAGTTTAAACTTAGGGAACAGGAAAAGAACCGGCCATAGTTGCAATGACTTTCGGCCGATATTTCTATTTTTAAAATCCAAGAAACCGATCAGCTTAGACAAAATGTTTCCAAAATATTTATTAGTTTTCAAACGTTGAGTTATTGACAAACTGTGGATTTGTAAAAAACAAAAAAAAAACATTAATTCGCTGGGCTGCGTACACACACACGCACCAAATATGAATTAGCAAAAAAATGCGTATTTTCACACACAACCACTAGATATGTGCGTGTGTGTGCGCGTTGCAGCTGACTAAGAAAGTGAGATTCGCTTAGATTCAAATTCATGATAATACTGATATCCTTTTGCTAAAAGAATATTTCATTTACATTTCCCCAACAGATTTAAAACATTTTCTTACAGATTTTTGTGTTTTAAAATTCAAATCGCATTAAAAATATTAAAAGAACACTAAATATTCAAATCAATTGATTCTCTTGCTCTTTCTTACACTCGCCTCATATTGTTTAAACAAATGGAAATGTTTAAACAATTTGATTCACGGCATCCCCGTTCCACCTGACTTCCTGTAGTTATTAATATAAATCTAATTAAGGTGAATAATGAATGATAACAGAAATAACAAGAGAGAACGCTATAGTCGGGTGCCCCGACCATCAGATACCCGTTACTTAGCTAAAGGAAGTGCGAGGGAGATGGAGATATAAAATTTAATCACGCATAACTTTTTAACGAATGGTCCGATTTGAAAAATGTCTTCTACATTTTGATAAACACAATAAAACTGCATTTTTACTTTTCCGAAATATTAAAATTTTTTAAATCGTTTAAAGCGGTGGTGGGCGTTAGAAGGGGCGTGGCCCTCGGCTATAACAAACTTGCACTGCGTAGAAAGCCCAAGAATATGTGTGGGTATTCTCAACTTTCTAGCTTTTGTAGTTTCCGAGATCTCAGCGTTCATCCAGACAGACAGACGGACATGGCTAGATCGACTCGGCTAGTGGTCCTGGATCAAGAATATATATACTTTTGTAACGAACTGATAATTTAGGTCTGCTCGCTACGAGACTCGTGCGGCTAGCTCAGTAAGGTTGTGTGTTCGTCCCACCAAATTTATATAAACGTGACCGCCCAGTAGGTCAGTGAGAAAGCACAGAATTCACGGGATCTTAGTGGGTTTATTGCGGGGTGGTAGTACAGTGTTCTTGTAGGCTCGGCTGGCCTTGGTATTGCCACTGGTGGCCGTCGAGGACTCCTAGTCACCTTGAGGACTCGGTGCTCTCCTCGTCGATTTAGCGTTCTGGTTCTGTAACTCCCTCGACGATCCTTGAAGCTCCCTGAAGACGCTGAAACTCCCTGAAGATCCTTGAAGCTCTCTGAAGATGCTCGGCGCTGCTCGACCCTGCTGCGTAGAATCGACCACTACTCGTAGCACCTTGGACTCGCCAGGAGATCAGCTGCGCGGGTTTAGGGAAGCGTAACCGTTCTCAGACTAGGGTGAAAAGAGGCCGCGCTCTCCAGGAATCTCTCCTTTCGATATACCACCGCCTGTCCCTTGCTCTGTCCCGGATGGTTCCACTAGTGTTCCACTCAGATCGCGCTGGCAGTACAAGTTACGCAGGGATACTGCCGAGCGCTTCACCTCGCTTCTACGCCTAGTGCAAACGAACTTTCCGCCCAGGCTTCACCCTTTGGCTTATCGTCCGTGACGTTTCCTCGTAGCTCGATCTGTCGTGGTGTGTGGCTTGACGTGGCGTGGCTTCTCGTACTCGGGGTCTTGATCGTACGCCGATCCGGGACTACACGACTCAACCGTAGGGCTCTTCTGGAGTTCTCCACTCGAGACCGCAAACGATCGACCGATCACCCTTCTGGCTCGTTTCACTCGGGGTTCAGACACACGCCGCTCCGGGACTACACGACTCAAACCGTAGGGCTCTTCTGGAGTTCTCCACTCGAGACCACAAACGATTGACCATCCCGCCGGTTCTTGTGGTGTATGTAGCACGCCTGTGTGCCGCTCCGCTGCTAAGATGTGGCACTTGTCCTCGCGGTCCAAAGAGTCCAAAGTCCGGTCCAGTTCCGTTATTTCCCTTTTTGCACACGGCACTCTGGCTCTGCCCGCAAAGTCTCCCCTCTCTCACTCTCCGCAACTTACTCTCCAAACTCTCTTTGTCAGAGTTCCCTCTCTCAACCTTGAAGTCTCCACTCTCTCACTCTCCACTTCTCGGTCTCCAAACTCTTTCTCTCCGCTTCTCGGTCTCCAAACTCTCTATTTGCGAGTTTCTCTCCATTTGCTCTTTGCCGCGCCGCTACTTCGCTAATCTTGCCGCGTTAATGGTAAACGGCAAGCCATCCACCGTTGCAGGAATTTGTGGGGAGTTATTCAACTCCCCACAATCTTCTTCAGCATCGGAATCCCAGCTGCAAGGAAGGAAAACTACTGTGCCTTGCCAAACTTAGTAATCACGCTACCAACGCAGGGTGGGATCCTCCAATCTACAGCCGCCGAGATCCAGAAAGTCGCCTTTTAGCATTTCTCTGCTGGTCAGGGGAGGCTGGACCAGGGGGTAATCCCGCGCTTTCCGCTTCTCGCTCTGTTTTGGTTTTTCCTCCATCCCACTGTTTTTCTCCCACGCTTTTCCAAGATCCGCATACGATCGCAGCTGATTAGTGTTGCGAAACCCCGGGCAGAGCCCAGCTGATCAAGGCCAGCGCTGCCACCCCGCCGCACTTGCGGCCAGTGCTGCCAATCAGCCAGTGCTGCCATTTGGCCAGTGCTGCCACCTCGGAGACACACTTAGGGGCACTGCACTGCTTGGTATCGCAGCCAAGAGGTTCTGACAGCGCCAGCGAATTCGGTTCGAAATACGACGGTAGGACAATAGAGGTAAAGACAAAGAATCGTACTGTCACCCACCCCCACCGCTAGGCGGCCTCTTTAAAAAAAGGGGCCCTGGGGACCGGATACCGGCCACCGAATTTCTCGGCTACCTAAAATTCACCGATTAGCAGTTGACGGCACAGGCGATCGTTAAGAGGCTTACCGACGGAGGTGGTAAAAAGACGCACAGAATAAAAACGATAAGCCGAGCAAGAGGGCTCGCCCTGACGCCCTTATCATAAAGGAAAAGGGCATCCGAAAGGCGGTGCTACAAGTGCCTGGAATTTGGGCACATAGCGCTCCGGTGCAAGAGCAGAGTAGACCGTAGCGACTGCTGTCTGAAGTGCGGCCAATCCGGACATAAGGTCGCAAAACGCTTTCTATGCGACCGAGCTAGTCATATATGGCTGTTACCTGCCACCACGTCTCACCCTCCCGGACTTCACATCAGTTGTGGACGAACTAGTGGATAATGCACGGGGAAAGATGAACGTGGTTATCGCTGGGGAGTTCAACGCATGGGCCGAGGAATGGGGATCGGTCTACACAAACGCCAGAGGGAAAACTCTGCTCGAAACCATTGCGTCACTCGATGTAGTCATACTAAACACTGGATCAAAACACACTTTTAGAAGAGCCGGAGCCGGCTCAGTCGTGGACCTCACCTTCACCGAGCAGCATCTCGCTTTTTCAAGAAGCCCGATGGCGCCTTGGAGAAGTCTACACTGCACACCATTATCTGCGATATAACGCGAAATCGACCGGCGGCAGCAGCCCTAGCACACAGCCGCTTCAACCCAAAGACGCTCCAGGAGGACTCGTTCCACAGAGCATGGAGAGACTTGGATATGGGCGACCACGCGGAGAGCAGCGCTGAGGGAAACGAGGAGTCGCCACCGTAACCTAGAACCGGTCTACTGGTGGACAGGAGAGATCGCATCAGCCCGAGCGATTGCTTGCGCTCGAGAAGACTGCATCAGAGGGCGAGTGGCCACATAAACCTTGAGCTCAGGCGGCAGGAGTATGCCGATAACCGCAGAATATTAAAGAGACTCATTAAGCAGACAAAGAGGAAATGCTTCCTGGAACTGTGCGATGCAGCACAGCAAAGTGGTGGTTCAGAAGATGAACCAGGAAAAGCCCCTTTGCGCAGGCAAAGCCAACAAAACAAGGGAGATAGTACAACACCTGTTTCCGACAGTGCGTCCAGCTCCACAGCGCGAACAGGTAGCACTAGGAGCTACACCGCCGAGTATTGTCCAGCCGGCTGAAATACGGAAGGTAGCCAGGGACTTGCCCTTAGGAAAGGCTCCAGCTCCGGACGGCATCCCGGACAGTGCAGTAAAGCTGGCTATGCTCGAGCACCCCGAAGCATTCGCTTACGCCTTCAACCATAGCCTCAGGGAAAATACCATCCCGAAGCGGTGGAAGATCCAGAAACTGGTCTTGCTACCCAAGCCAAACAAACCACCAGAGAACCCGTCGTCGTACAGGCCGATATGCCTGATCGACCATGTAGGCAAGGCACTAGAATGGTGCATTAGCAACAGACTGCAAAAAGCCATTTCATTCATGCAGTTCGACTTTAGGAACGCGAGATCAACGGTGGATGCAATTTCGACATGGAAGGACATCGCTTCGAAGGCAATAGAAGGTACAAGATGGCGGGAAGGCAGTAAGGAGTACTGCCTGGTCGTGCCCTGGACATTATAAATGCCTTCAATTCGGCGCGCTAGGATCCTACTCTGGAAGCAATCCGGCACCTATGCGTACCAGAGCCCCTAGTAGGCATCGTACAGTCCTTCTTCAGCGATCGCACCCTACTCTACGACACGGATAGAGGGACAATGGAGCACAAAATCACCTGTGGATTACCCCAAGGATCTGTTCTTGGACCGGTGCTCTGGAATGCGATGTACGACGGAGCTCTAAGCTCTAATTTTGGAAGCGGAACAGCTCCGTAACGAAGCAGTGGCCACTATCGAGAGTGGCTCTCGTTGGTAGGTCTTAGCATAGCGCACCACAAAACCGAGGCGGTCCTCATATTCAGGCGCCAGGTGGTCGAGACAGCGAGACAGGAGGCTTGGAATCCACTTACAGGCTATGCGCTCTGAAAGTCTGCTCCGGATTATAGACTAGTTATTTCCGGAATGGTCCCCATTGATCTGCTGCCAGTCGAGGCTAGGGAGATCCACGATGAAGTCAAGACGCTTGGAAGGCGATGCACTCTCCCAGAGAGACGAGAGATCAAAACTAAGGCGAGGGAAAGAAGTCTAGTAACATGGCAGGCTCGCTGGCAACAAACTGGCAAACAAAAGCAAAAGGTGAAGTAAACTTCTTTCTGACGCAGATCCTAAGCGGACATGGATGCTTCAGGAGCTACCTGACCAGATTTGGGTACGACGACGTCCACAGCTGCCCCGAATCTTCACCTGCCCGCGGTTTGAGCGCGACAGGGAAGAATTCTTAGGCGATTCTACTCTGCAGTTCCATTCATCATCTTTTGAGCAGTGAATCACAAAAATTGAGCACTAAGCGCTCAATCACTAGTGAATTTGTATGAAATATAGCGATAATTTTAACATGGGCATGTCCTAGGGGCTCATCATCGCCTAATTCATCACCAAATTCATCACCTTATAGGCGATTTTTCGGCGCCAAATTATCACCCAAATTCATCGCCCATTTTCATTGAAAATATTTTAAATTTCATTGCTTTTATCAATGGGTTTATTAATACATTAAATTAATAGATTTTTACAAACTACGGCGACTTGTAGGGGTCTTCGGCAGGTTCTCAGCTTCCAGAGTCTTGGTAAGCTGCCTTTTCGCGCATGGAGATTATTCACGCATTTTCGCATTCTCTCCAGAGGCTCTGTAGGCTCCACCTGACCAATGAGATCTGAATTTGGAAAATATTTGTTTTTATAATATTATATAAAAACTTACTTAGCAGTGGAAGAATAACATTCTTCTGGGTTGTAGGACAAAATGATTTCATCTGAAAAGATATTTTATAAGCACTTTGTACCATCAGCTTGACCTAAAAATATTTAAAATAAAGATAATATAAAAATTAAAAGCTACTGTAATTAAGATAAGACAATACACTAAAAATTACTTACCTAAAAATGTATTCTTAATTAAAGCACTTTTGTTAAAACTCGAAAATAACTAATAACAGCAATGCTACTCCTTTAAAAGTAAAACGCAAAGTGAAACCCGCGGAAAAACGGCGCCTGCCTTCGAGAAATAGAAAAAGAATACTGAGCGAGAAAAACAACATCAATCGCAATCTCTCTTGTTGTTGTCTTCCCGAGACAGGCGAAGTTCGACATTTTGTCTCGTTTTTCTATGATTTTAAGAGAGAGAAATTTGGGAGAGCGTGATTGAGAGAGAGGGGGTTGGTGAGAGAGTCGATTCTGCAGACGCTCTGCCGGCGTCGCAGTCGACTCAGTGCTATTTTAGCGCTCGGGCTGAATTCGGGAACTGCAGGGTAGGGACCCTGCTGCCCTGGGAGACCGCATGATCTCGGATGAAGAGGTCTTGACCCAGATGAGCAACTTTGCCGCGGTAGTCATGAAGACCCTGCCGAAAATAGAGAGAGCGAGAAACGAAGTTTGACGAGGGACCCCGAGATGAGCCTCAGAGTAAATCCTGACCCTGCGAAGCAAAACCACGCAGTTATCAGGAAGAAAATTCTTTCCTATTCTCTTTCTTGCTCTATTTTCACTGTAAAAACACTGTACACATCTCTATAACCCCTTCCCCCATAATAAACAGACTGATTAAAAAAAAAAAAAGAAAAGGTAGCTATCTTCGGCTAGCCGAAGCTTATATACCCTTGCAGATCATTCACATTAACTTGCAAAAACAATAAATTTATATTTATTTGCAATCTAAGTTTTAGCTGCTTTCTTATTATGGCAGCTATATAAAACAGGCGTCCGAATTTTGTTAAATTTAATTGAAAATTTTAAAATGTTAAAGAAAAACTATATCCCAGAGAAGAAGATAATGTAATAAAAATAAACAAAGATAAAATTTTTTTTCCTATTAATTTCCATTTAATTTTTCAACCGTTCCCATGGCAGCTATATGACATAGTCATCCGATTTTTTAACAAACTAATTCGAAATTCAGAAATATTTAAATAATAATATTCCCAAAAGTAGAAGGAAATATTTCAAAAACACCGAAGCTAGAATTTTTTTCGATCTTTCCTATGGGACATATTATATATAGTTGTCCGATCCGGCCGGTTCCGACTTATACACTACCTGCAATAGAAATAAGACTTTTGGAAAAGGTTTATCCCGATAGCTCAAAAACTGAGAGACTAGTTTGCGTAGAAACTGACGGACAGACGGACATGGCTAGATCGACTCGTCTAGTGATGCTGATCAAGAATATATATACTTTATGGGGTCGGAAACGTCTCCTTCACTGCGTTGCAAAGTTCTGACTAAAAACATCATACGCTCTGCAAGGGTATAAAAAACACGCACATATCTAGTGGTTGTGTGTCTAAAATACGCGTTTTTTTTTACTTATTCATATTTGGTGCGTGGGTGTGTACGCAGCGGAGCGAATTAATGTTTGTTTTGTTTTTTACAAATCCACTGTTTGTCAAAAACTCAACGTTTGAAAACTATTGGATTTTAAAAATAAAAATAACTTTAAGGAAATCTTCGACTGTATAACATTTTTAAACCATGTTAACGACATTTATTATTCGTTTATTATTCTTATTTATATGTTACACGCGGCTTTAAATTATTTTAGGAATTTGTGTGATTTTTTGAAATTTTTATGTCAATCCGTTCTGGGTTATATTTGCTACTGACCGTTTTATATAGGTCATTTTTTTGTAATGGCTGCCCTTTAACAAAAATACAATCAGTTGGCACTCAAAAATCAAATAATTAGGCGCCCTATAGCAATAGCGATAGTTGATATCGATTACTGGTCTGGTAACTCTTTCAAGTGACAGGTATCACTCACCAGATGGTGAATACCGAACGCGAATTCAGAGAAGGTTTCGTCGGGCCCATCGCATCGAGCCTCGATCTCTTTTCCAAAAACCCATAACGCTGATTAGAAGAAAAGCTCCCCAAGAATAATCTACTGAAAAAAAACAAGGTTAAAGCAACATGTGCTTTAAACCTTAATCTAAAATTTAGTATTGCATCCTAAGTAATAGGTGCAGTAAAGTCATAAATAAAAGCTCACTATAGGATTTGCATGCCAGCGAGGTAAATATTTTGTGGTAGATAGCTCTTAAAGCTTGCAATAACAGAGTTCTTTTTATTTAGCTATACTAGCAGCCCGATACATTGCTTTCCAATTTTCATGTTGGAAAAGCCGTCTTCAATTTTCATGCCGCAAAAGCCGTGATAGATTTTCCCGACAGAAAGGCGCAACGAAAGCCGTTAGCAGCTAAGAAAATTGCCGCAGATCACAGGCAGTTGCAGAAACTTCGTGTGAAAAATTACTAAACAAATTCTAAAAATATCACCCAGTTAAAACACTTATCCTCGTTAAAAAAAAAACGAAAGTGTTATTTTCTATATTTTTTTTAAGGGCACACTTAACAAAGTAAAATCAATTAAATTAAAACAATAGAAAAAAGCTACAGCTAGTTAAAATTAAAAAAAGAATACTGGCAAAAACAGAACCCAGATAAAAACATAATAAATATTTTTTACTTAATTAATAAGTAAAATAAAGCTTAATTATAAATCGCATTGGCAAAGTGGTGGTGTGTGGGTACGAGCAGGTGAAAAATAGAATCTGAAACCAAAACAGACCCGCAGTCAAAAATGGAACATGGAAAATGGAAAAAATTGAATTGCTTCAGTGGGAGAGATAACGCCCTAAATGGAGTACTATCAATAAAGTTAATAACACAAAAAAAAAAAAACCCCCAACATCGGTTAATTGCAAAACAAAAATAAAAGTTAAAAGAATAAAATAATAGTTTATTAATTTAAAACATGTAAATTAAATTTGCGAATAATATTTTCTCTCTAAAACCCCTAATCAACAAAATCCAGCATCATCAAGAAGGCCTTCTTCGAGGAGCAATGGGTGAGTCGTAAACAAACAACAACACAAAAAAACAAAAAAATTACAACAAAAGTCGTCGAGTGCGTATCCCATCTTAACTTTGTTTTGAGCAGAGTAAAAAAACAAGAGAGAACTCTATAGTCGGGTGCACCGACTATCAGATACCCGTTACTCAGCCAAAGTGAGTGCGAGGGAGATGGAGATAGAAAATTTGTAATCTGGCATAACTTTTTAACGAATGGTCCGATTTGAAAAATTTCTTCTACATTTCGATAGGTATTGATAAACACAATTAAACTGCTTACTTACTTTTCCAAAATCTTTAAAGGTGTGCGCGCCAGACACAGACACACACACACATAAAATCGTTTAAGGCGATTGTGGGCGTCAGAGAGGGCGTGCCGCTCGTCTGAAATAAACTTGCGCTGCGTAGAAAGCCCAAGAATTTGTGTTGCTTTTATAGTTTCCGAGATCTCAGCGTTCATACGGACGGACAGACGGACAGACGGACATGGCTAGATCGACTCGGCTAGTGACCCTGATCAAGAATATATATACTTTATAGGGTCGGAAACGCTTCCTTCTACCTGTTACATACTTTTGCACGAATACAATATACCCTTTTACTTTACGAGTAACGGGTATAATTATGTACACGTTAATGTAAGCTTTTCAGTCGTTCGCACCGATCTTTTTAATGTTTTTTTTTGCAAGTTCCTTTTACATGTTTTTCTTTTTGGAGTGCAAATATCGCAGTAGTTAAGTTTATGCGGTAAATAAAAAAAACTTTACCATGTCTAAACAAAACTAAATAAAAGACAAAACAGAGATCTTTCTTTAGCTGCAATTACACTAAGTTGATATCTTTACATTTACTTAGAGGGAAAACCCGGTAATGAAATCAATTATAAGAAACCACATTATAAACAGAATTAAAAGAAAACAATTAGTGAAGCAACTCCCCAATAAAATAGTTACTACTATTACTATGTAATTACAAACACAAACCATAGTACGCCAAAAAGAAGAGACTAAAAGAAATCCGAAAATAAATTGAAATCTTAAGAGACAGATTATGCTGCGGAATCCCTGCTAGATTCAAAGAGTTTAAAAATTCAACAGGGTAATGAACCGCATTGTCAACATCAGGGACAGAGTCGACCGATTTATAGGAGACTTCATAACCATCAAATGAGTTTAGCAATAATGTATTGGTATCGGTTGCTCTTTTATTTTTCGTTGTCAAAACGGAGCGCACAGATAGCAAATCTTAACATTTCATGATGTGTTAGGCAAGATTTCTCAGAGAGTTCATTGTGCACTTGATCGTCCCCATTTTGTACACTTGCTACTGTCCTAACGCTGATTATCATTATATCCTTCTCACTCCCAAAAACGAATTGTGGCAAAGAAAAGCAAGTGTATTTTTTAGTATAGGACTCTTCTAACTTGCGATCTCATCCGTGTCGAATCATTAAAAATTAAAAACAAATAATAAATAAATGTAATCCATGTGAAGTCGCGAATCTTTGTACTTGCTTTCAGTTACAATGTTATCAATGCAATTTTATTGAGCGCACAAATATATTTGTTTGTAAATTGGAATTTGTTTTTTCAAATTTCTAGTTTTGAATGAAATGAAAACTTTTGTACAAACACGCAAAGATTGCCATCCCATGCAAAAGTAGCGAAGTAACTTATTTTTCCAGGTCGATAATTATTAGTTTTGAACTTTTCAAAAAACTTAGAAAGTATTGGCTGAAAGGAAGGTAATCATTTTATTTGCATAGAGCCCGACGTATCCACCAATGAGATAATAGAGGCGCTGAAGGAAAAAGGAATTTTCGCCAAAAATATTATTAATATTATCAACAGAAATAAAAAGCCGCAACCACTCTTTTAGGTCGAACTAGAGCCAGAAAGCAGAGCCTTGAAGAAAAATGAAGTGCACCCGATCTACAAACTGCAATTCCTGTTGCATAGAAAGTTACTGTTGAAGAACCGCATAAGCGAAATGGTCCGCTGCAATGCACAAACTGCCAAGAGTATGGACACACCAGAAAAAACTGCGGGCTTCGATCAGTCTGCGTAGCTTGTGGAGGTTTCCACAACTCCGAACCGTGCCCTGCACTTGAAATAACTCAATTCCTCAATAAAAACCAAATAGATGTAATGCTGCTGGCAGAAACGCATCTTACAAGTAAATACAACTTCCAAATAAGAGGCTATACTTCATACTGCACAGATCATCCGGACGGCAAGTCCCACGGAGGATCCGGAAAAAGCCTTAATCACCACTTTCACCAGAGGTTTGCAACAAATTATTTGCAGGCTACATCCACAAAATTACAAGCAGGCAATGGCAGTATCACTATAGCCGCTGTCTATTGCCCACCGCGTTTTACAATAACTGAAGAGCAATTCTTGGACTTTTATAGCAGGAGGAGACTACAACGCCAAGCGCTCGCACTATGGATCAAGACTCGTGACCCCCAAAGGAAGGCAACTGTATAAGGCAATTATAAATTTGAGAAACAAACTTGACTATGTCTCCCCTTGCAGCCCCACATGTTGGACAGCTGACCCCAGAATACTTCCGGACTTAATTGACTTTGCTGTAACCAAGAACATCCAAGAAATTTAGTAAGCTCCAAATCGCTGTCGGACTTAGCACTCCTGTTTTAATAACTCACCATCAAAGCCCGAAATTACCACCCCTTCAAGCTGACCTCGCCTAGAACTAACTGGCTAAAGTAAAAAAGCACGTAAGTTCCCACATTGAGCTAACACCACACCTTAACACTGAGAATGACATTGACTTCTGTGCTGATGCCCTGGAGTCGGTACTCGTGGCAGCAGCCAAAATCTCAACACCAAAAGAGACACTTGTGCGTAGCAACCAATACGAAACAAATCTGCAAATCGAACAACTGGTTCGGGAAAAAAGACGCCAACGACGCGCTCGGCAATCCTGCAGATCGCCCCATTCGAAGAACCCTCAAGCAAGAAGAAGAGCTTGCGCAGCGCCGGTACATCGAGAAACTGTCGCCGACCAGTACAAAGCATCCTTTGTTGTTGCATTTCAAGTTGGAACCGGCTAGAAGAAAATAGAAAGCGAGACAAGGGAGTTATCGATAGCGTAGGCAGGGTAACCCCAGAACGTAGTGGCGCCCCCTTTTGTTGATCATTGGGCAATCTAGCTTTTTAAATGAATCCCGGTTCGCTCTGAGGATTCTCTTAACTGGGTTTGGATCGTCCAATGACCCACATTCGAGAGCACCAACTTAGAAAATGGCGAGGCAAGAAAGGTAGGCCAAAATGCAAGAGTAGCTGCCATATTGCGGATCCGAATGATCCATTTTAAACCGCGCTCGCGAAATAAATTTAGAAAGGTTATCCGGGGACCCCTCAAAAGGGCCCCGGCAACGATTTTGTGGAGGACAGGAATTTTGGCAGAGAAGAAACCTTTTCTTGGCGAGGGAGCCATCCGCCATAACCTAAGTGGGAAAACCTGGACCCAGGAACCTACCTCCAGAGCGGCGCAACCAGCGACTAGCCGGTAATCCCGGCACATCACCCCGGTGAGTCCGTTCCGGATCCGTTGGGAGACCATCCCACGCAGGCGTTGAATTCAGCTTCACGCTTCCAAGCCGCCTTCAGCAGATCCGTCATCTGCAAGTTTTTATAGTCCTGGCCGCAGATTGAGGTCCAGCGACGACCACCTGGCAGCCTTTCCTCGCCGGCCAAGGTCCAGCGACGACCACCTGGCAGCCTTTCCTCGCCAGCAAAAGTCCAGCGGCGAACCGCGGTTCGCACTTTGCCCGGGCTTCTTCGCCATAGTCCGCCATTAGGCAGCTTTCAGTCTGCGCCGACAGCAATTCCGCAGTGAAGCTGTAAACCAACAAATAGTTATTTAAGAAATTAAAATATGTATATATAACTTACCCTTTCCATTGTCCATTGATGTGGATTTAAATAAGTCCATCCTTTCTCGATAGGCACTTACCTCATTCGATTTGTAAGCACGTTCTTTCTCGTCCCTCGGAGCTCCTCAGGACTAGGCGACCCAAAAAGGTGCACTTGTCCAAATACCGCCTGCGCGAAGTATTGTTTTCGCGGCGTCTAAAGTCTTCTAATCTTCACTGGTGCTACCGCTGTGACCCCTTTTAAATATTCTTCAAGGAAGACTAGTTGAAGAAACATCAATTTAAGTACCTGCAATGAAAGATATTGTTAATTATTAAATGTAATCAGAGAATGGAAATGATTGTGTGAGTCGCTTACCTGTTGGGGGAGATGGACCGGTCGTAGACCGCCTGGAGGTGAATCCGGCCGTTGACGATGGGTGGTGCCTCCCTCGTATCCCTTGGGGCACCACAGGAAGGGTGGGTGCGCTGTGGCAGCCACATCTAATGCCACTTTTCCATCAAATTGTCCGAATTGTCTTAGCCTTGTTTACGTTTTGTTGTTAGAGATGTGCTATTATATGTACAGTGAGACGTCGATAGTTATCGATTTTTAGTGTTGCGGAACTGTGGGACATTGGGGGTACTCCGCCCTGAGAATTCCGGAGCTAGCCGGTGCTGTCCCGGGAGAACCAATCTTGGCAGTTCCATAACATTATAGCGCCCAATCAAAAATACAAATTAAAATTGTCGGGACGACGGCGTCTCACAATTTTCACCTTTTTCTTTCCTGTCAGCCTCCACGACCGGTGACTTGCAGAGCAACAGGAAGTGGCATGCAACTGCCCCGGAAGTGGGGGGCTGTAGGGCAAATTAAGAGGGTTCGGGTTTTGAGCAGGACAGGAGGCTTGCCCAGTTTTGAGGCAATGTGCTCCTGGTCACAGTTCGCAGAGGCAGCGGCGACCTGCGGGTGGCATCTTGGCCCAGAAGGGAGAAGATTTGCATCCGCAGATAGCGAAAACTGCGATTAAATCTGTGATTAAAAACTGTGATAAATTAGGTAGGGTTTAGTTTGTTATTTATTAAATTATTGTGTAGAGATTTTTGTTGTTATAGTAGAAGTTGATCCTTTGTTTTGATTTCGTGGGTGTGTTTGATTTTTCATCTCGGTTTTAAACTTAAATGTGTGATCGTGACCCGTGATGGACACGCGCAGCACGATCACCTCGACCTGAGAATCAAAACATACGCGCGAAAGCAATGCATACAGGACTCAACGAGCATCCGATGTCCTTAACTGGCGACTATCAACGTACATGGTTGATAGCCAGTCCAGTTGACGAGCGGCGTGTCAGGACATATGATGGGAAATTATGCGCAGGAAAGTTTTCGGCACGGAGTCCACCGGCTGGTGACCGGTTCCATCTCCCCTGATTCAAATCTGAAAAGAAAGAAAGAAGAGAAAGAATTAGTAGGGGCAGAATATAGGAGAAGGAGGTGATATATTTATTTATTTATTGAGATATTTATTAATTATTTATTACATGTATTGTTGATTATATATCCACTTATTTATATATATTATTATATATTTCATTTTTATTTATTTATATTATTATTTATTTCCACGCATATTTATTTATTTATTACTATTTATTTCAATACATATTTATTTATATTATTATTCGTTACTTCTCGTGCTAGTTATATAAATTATTACTTGGTCATTTATTATTGTTTTGGTCGTAGGCATTTTGGCGTGTTTAGTTTTGGTTTTTAGGTGTTAGGTTGTGTTTTTGTAAAACATGCCAAAAGGTAGCAACGTAGGAAATAAGCACGCGTATGGGCTTCGGTCGGCGGATCCTTTAGCCGGGGATGACGAGGCACTATGGTCCTTGGAGGACGAGGGCGCCGCCGGTGCTGGACCACCGCGTATTTCCATGGGGTTGCCGAGGACTCCGCAAGGCCGTCTGCGAGAGACGCTGGGACAGGAGTTCATAATGGGCCAGGAACCTCCCCCGAAGATGGACTTCGGAGGGATTGGCTCGGCGGCGGATGAACTGCTGCAGAGGGAGGAAGACCGCGAGGACAGGTTCCGCGCGCAAGTCGTGGATTCGGCTGCCCAGTCGGCCGCTAACGTCGCTTTGGCCCAGGCAGCGGAGACTCACCGCAAGTCCCAGGAATCCGGCATCAGCCAGGCATTGCGCGATGAGATCCGGGGGGGTTTCCTGGAAATGATGAAGCTTCCACAGGGAGACTCTCCGGATCAGGGACAGCAGCGGACGCCAGCTTCAAGGTTTCCTGGACAGGACCCGCGAGGAGCGGTTCCCAAGGACCATCGGTCGGCAACTGCCGGCCATCAGAGGCCACCGCCGCTAGCCGTTCCACCAAAGCCGCCTAGCAGGACGTGGGATTCCCCTAGCCTCGACAGCAGCAGTCCAGGGGTCGTTCCGTGGCGAAACACCGCCGGTTTACAGAGTCGGCATATCGAGGATCGCCGAACGGTCGATTTCCGAGAGGAACCGCGTCTGTACGCCAACGTGGGACAGGAGCATGGCAACCAGAAGGTCCGGATAGATCGGTGGGGCGTATCCTTCCACGGAGAGGATGACCGCAACTTAGTGGAGGACTTCGTGTTCCGAGTGGAGTTCCTGCAGAGGCAGTACCAATGCTCGTAGGCGGAGGTGCTCAGGCACTTTCACGTGCTACTCAAGGGACGAGCCCGAGAGTGGTACTGGGTCCACGTGCGTCACAGCCGGGTGGATCGGTGGTCGCAGTTGCGTACTTCGCTCATTGACCGGTTCCGAGGACGCCAAACCGAGCATGAGAGGATGCACGATCTCCTGCAGCGGGAGCAGCAGCCTGGAGAGGGTGCCGAGGATTACGTCCACGTGATGCAGCAGCAGGCCTCTCGCCTGAAGAAACCACTGTCCGAGCGACAGTTGGTAAAAATCGTGAAAAAGGGTTTGAGAGAAGGCATCGCCAGGTTCGTCTATGCCATGGACCTACTCACGGTGGACGAGCTGCGGGACGAGTGCATCGAGGTCGAACGAAACTTCGGACGACGTGGACGCGCCACGTACGGGCAACCCTCACGTTTTGGTCACGGCGATAAACCCAGGGTGAGCGAGGCCGTGCTTTCGGAGACTGAGGAGGATCCGAATAGCATAGAGGTGGATGAGCTGCGGGCGAGGACCAAGAATCCGTTCCGGGCTGGATGCTGGAACTGCGGAGCCCTGAATCATGGGTACCGGCATTGTCCATCGACGCAGCGCAGCCTTTTCTGCTTTTTATGCGGAAAGCCGGGAGTGATCACTCCGAATTGCGCGGATTGCGCGGAAAACGGTCGGCTGGGCGATCCGAAGGCGGGAAGGATGCGTCCAGAGAAGAGTCCCGTGAGGAAGTAAACGCCCTAAGTGTAGATAAATGTTTAAATAATAAGGATAGCTTTAAGTCAAGGTTAAAGTACTTACCTTACGAAGAAAGGATGCGTAGATACATGGAGGTCAGGAATAGGATCTTCTCCGAGCACCAATTGAGCGGGATGAGATTGGTGTCTCGGAAAGTCCAGAAGGCCAGGAGTCGATTCCGGAAGAGACGAGTGAAAAGGCGGGAAGTGGTTGCCGCCGTGACGCGCAGTGGAACGGGAGACCCTCGACCATTCGCTGAAATCCGGATCCTGACCCAACAGCTGACAGGATTGTTAGACACGGGAGCGAGTGTCAGCCTGTTGGGAAAAGGTGGAAGAGAGCTATTGGAGGTGTTGGAAGTGCCAGTCCAGAAATATCTATCCGGGGTCCGGACGGCTTCTGGAGAGGATCGGTCGATTATAGGACGCGTCGAACTACCTGTAGAGTATAGAGGACAGACAAAGCGGATACTGTTCTATGTATGCCCTTACCTAGAGCAGGAGGCCTATTTTGGAGTGGACTTCTGGCAGGCGTTTGGTTTGGCTCCGGCTGTGATAGGCCACGGCGACCCGAAAAGCGTGAAGAGGGCAGACGAAATCCACGCTAGGGACATGGAGCACTACGCCGAACAGGAGGATGACGACGAGAAAAAGCCGGATCCCGAATCCTGGACCCTATCCGCGGTCGACGCCCGACAGCTCGCGGAGATCCAAGAGGTGTTTCTCACGTTCGAGAAGGATGGTCTGGGAACAACCAATCTGGAAACGCACACGATCGAGCTGATTGAGGGAGCCAAGGTCTTCAAGGATCGACCGTATCCTATGTCGCCCGCGAAGCAGAAGGTAGTCGAAGATGAGGTGGACAAGATGCTAGCGCTCGGAGTCATTGAGGAGAGCAAGAGTCCGTGGAGCAACCGGACGACGGTAGTGTCGAAACCTGGAAAGGATCGGTTCTGCTTAGACGCACGCAAGTTAAATGATCTGACCATCAAAGACGCTTACCCGCTGCCTAGTATCGACGGAATCCTGTCCAGAATCGATCAGACTTTTTACATTTCCAGTGTAGATTTGAAGTTCGCATTCTGGCAGATCGAGTTGGACCCGAAAAGCAAGGAACTGACGGCCTTTACGGTCCCTGGTCGACCTCTCTACCAGTTCCGGGTGATGCCCTTCGGACTCTGCAACGCGGCGCAGCGGTTGGTGAGACTCATGGACCGAGTGATCCCAGCGGAGATCCGTTCGAACGTCTTTGTTTACCTAGATAATCCATTTCAAATACCTTCGTCGAGTCGCAGAATGCCTGAAAGCAGCGGGTTTAACCATCGGTATGAGCAAGTCCAAGTTTTGCTTCAAGTCATTGACATACCTGGGTTTTATCGTTGGTGGAGGTCGTCTACGGATGGATCCAGGACGAGTAGCCGCAATCAGAAGGATGCCGGAGCCTAAATCAATGAAGGAGGTGAGAGCGTTTCTTGGGACTGCTGGATGGTACCGCCGTTTCATAAAGAACTTCGCGACGTTGGCCGCCCCGCTCACCGAATCGCTGAAGAAAACTGGAAATTCGAAGTTTTCACTGAGTCCAGAGGCCCAGCTAGCCATAGAGTCCTTGAAGATGGCGTTAACGACTGCACCAGTCCTGGTGCATGCGGACTTCAAGAGGCGGTTCTTCATTCAGTGCGATGCGTCACACGTCGGAGTAGGGGCGGTGCTTTTCCAGCGAGACGACGACGGACAAGAGCAGCCGATTGCTTTTTTTTCGGCCAAGATGAATAAGCATCAGGTTAACTACACCGTAACCGAGAAGGAGTGTCTTGCAGCACTCATGGCTATTCGCAAGTTTAGGCCGTATGTCGAAGGGATGCCATTCACTTGCATCACCGATCATGCCAGCTTGAAGTGGCTCATGTCCATGAAGGATCTGTCGGGACGGTTTGCGAGGTGGTCACTGCAGCTTCAAGGATTTCACTTCAACATCGAGCACAGGAAAGGAAGCGAGAACGTCGTGGCAGACACCCTTTCACAGTGTGTAGAGGAGCTAGTGGTGGATCCGACGGAAGTGTTGGGTTTCGAAACCACCGAGTTCGCTGGAGAAGATTACCTTGGATTAGTGAAGGATGTGGAGAGTAATTTGGAACGCCTACCGGACCTGAAGATCGAGGATGGTCTCATCTTAAAGAGAGTTTCTCCAGCGAATCTGGACGATGAGGTGGAAGGTTCCGAGTGGAAACTGTGGATCCCCCAGAGTCTGACCCACAGCGTAATCGAGCGTGCGCATACGGACCCAAAAGCAGCTCATGGCGGAATGGGAAAGACGCTGGAAATCCTCCGACGACAGTTCTACTGGCCAGGCATGGTGCTTCAAGTCCGCGAGTTTGTACGTGGTTGTGAGGTCTGCAAGGAAACGAAGGCGCCAAATTTCCGGATGCAGGTCGGTATTGGGGAAAGAGTCCAGACGGAACAGCCATTCCAGAAGCTGTATATCGACTTCTTGGGGAAATATCCCAGGTCCAAGAAGGGTCATGCCTGGATTTTCATCGTGGTTGACCATTTTTCCAAATTCGTGTTCCTGAAGGCCATGAAGGAAGCTACCGCCTCGAATGTCGTCGAGTTCCTCATCCACGAGGTATTTTACAAATTTGGCGTCCCAGAGACAGTACACTCGGACAATGCTCGGCAGTTCACGTCGAAAATCTTCCAAGAGGCGATGGAGAGTTTCGGGATATCACACCTCAAGACTCCGGTATACTAACCACAGAGCAACGCAGCAGAACGAGTCAATCGAAGCGTGTTGGCAGCAATCCGGAGCTTTTTAGATGGTGATCATCGAGACTGGGACGTGTACCTTCCAGAGATTGAGGTAGCGCTCCGCAACGCGATTCACTCGGTGACAGGAGAAGCGCCGTTTTTCACCGTATTCGGACATCACATGTTTCTGAACGGAGCCAACTATAGGTTAGCAAGGAAGCTAAAGTCCTTGTGTGACCACGAGATGGCAGGAATGAAGACAGCGGATAAACTCCGAGTGATCCAGGAAAAGGTCCGAAGGAATCTGGAGACAGCGTACGACCGAAGCCGCCAGCGGTATGACCAACGGGCTCGAAACTTCTTGGCCAAGCCAGGTCAGGAAGTGAATCGCCGCAACTTCGTCCTCAGTGACTTTGGCAAGTCGTTTAACGCCAAGTTCGCAAGGAAATTCCTTAAGGCTCGAGTGGTGAAAGCCGTCGGCAACAATGCCTACGAACTGGAAGACCTGCAAGGACGCCATCTCGGAGTTTACCACGCCAAAGATATCCGGGTATGATCTGGGAGAAGAAACAAAGTAAACAAGAGCAAAGAATGTTGATGTCAGCATACTTCCCGGCATGCGTGGGCCCCGCGTTGGGCACCGTATGGAACTGCAAACGGCGTAATAGTCCAGGTTCCACCAAGAAAGGATCCAAATGCTCCCAATGATTTCGTCGAGTGGCTTCAAATCCGGTGGCGTCTCTCAAAATCCTTGGGTGGTGTTGCATTTCAAGTTGGAACCGGCTAGAAGAAAATAGAAAACGAGACAAGGGAGTTATCGATAGCGTAGGCAGGGTAACCCCAGAGCGTCGTGGCGCCCCCTTTTGTTGATCATTGGGCAATCTAGCTTTTTAAATGAATCCCGGTTCGCTCTGAGGATTCTCTTAACTGGGTTTGGATCGTCCAATGACCCACATTCGAGAGCACCAACTTAGAAAATGGCGAGGCAAGAAAGGTAGGCCAAAATGCAAGAGTAGCTGCCATATTGCGGATCCGAATGATCCATTTTAAACCGCGCTCGCGAAATAAATTTAGAAAGGTTATCCGGGGACCCCTCAAAAGGGCCCCGGCAACGATTTTGTGGAGGACAGGAATTTTGGCAGAGAAGAAACCTTTTCTTGGCGAGGGAGCCATCCGCCATAACCTAAGTGGGAAAACCTGGACCCAGGAACCTACCTCCAGAGCGGCGCAACCAGCGACTAGCCGGTAATCCCGGCACCTCACCCCGGTGAGTCCGTTCCGGATCCGTTGGGAGACCATCCCACGCAGGCGTTGAATTCAGCTTCACGCTTCCAAGCCGCCTTCAGCAGATCCGTCATCTGCAAGTTTTTATAGTCCTGGCCGCAGATTGAGGTCCAGCGACGACCACCTGGCAGCCTTTCCTCGCCGGCCAAGGTCCAGCGACGACCACCTGGCAGCCTTTCCTCGCCAGCAAAAGTCCAGCGGCGAACCGCGGTTCGCACTTTGCCCGGGCTTCTTCGCCATAGTCCGCCATTAGGCAGCTTTCAGTCTGCGCCGACAGCAATTCCGCAGTGAAGCTGTAAACCAACAAATAGTTATTTAAGAAATTAAAATATGTATATATAACTTACCCTTTCCATTGTCCATTGATGTGGATTTAAATAAGTCCATCCTTTCTCGATAGGCACTTACCTCATTCGATTTGTAAGCACGTTCTTTCTCGTCCCTCGGAGCTCCTCAGGACTAGGCGACCCAAAAAGGTGCACTTGTCCAAATACCGCCTGCGCGAAGTATTGTTTTCGCGGCGTCTAAAGTCTTCTAATCTTCACTGGTGCTACCGCTGTGACCCCTTTTAAATATTCTTCAAGGAAGACTAGTTGAAGAAACATCAATTTAAGTACCTGCAATGAAAGATATTGTTAATTATTAAATGCAATCAGAGAATGGAAATGATTGTGTGAGTCGCTTACCTGTTGGGGGAGATGGACCGGTCGTAGACCGCCTGGAGGTGAATCCGGCCGTTGACGATGGGTGGTGCCTCCCTCGTATCCCTTGGGGCACCACAGGAAGGGTGGGTGCGCTGTGGCAGCCACATCTAATGCCACTTTTCCATCAAATTGTCCGAATTGTCTTAGCCTTGTTTACGTTTTGTTGTTAGAGATGTGCTATTATATGTACAGTGAGACGTCGATAGTTATCGATTTTTAGTGTTGCGGTACTCCGCCCTGAGAATTCCGGAGCTAGCCGGTGCTGTCCCGGGAGAACCAATCTTGGCAGTTCCATAACTTTGTGGAGAGCTCTCCGATAGAATCATTAGAAACTCCTCGGGTACTTGGGCCCGCAGTGACGAAGGCAGAGCCGAAACATTTGCTTTACACCTACGAAATGTATTTCAGCCAAACGCCGCCACAAACTCTTTTCAACTACCCCCGCTTTGATCTGAAATAGCAATTAACCCGATTTAGCACTTAATAAAAAACTTAATACCGGTACATCAATTCGGGTTTCGTGAAAGCCATGGAACCATCAAGCAAGTCAACCGGATAACTTCCGAAATTCGTACACCCCTCGAACATCGGGAATATTGTAGTGAGATATTCCTCGACGTCTCTCAGGCATTCGACCGAGTGTGGCTTGAAGGCCTTATGCATAAAATCATAACATTATTGCCAGAAAACACTCACAAGTTACTTAAGTCGTACCTCTACCACCGATACTTCGAGGTGAGATGCAATACAACGACATCAAACGAGTATAACATTGAAGCCGGAGTCCCACAAGGTAGCGCACTGGGCCCTACCTCTTATACACAGCAGACATCCCTACGAATGAGAGGCTGAATACGTCCACATTTGCTGACGACACCGCAATCCTGAGCCGCTCGAGATGCCCAACTAGAGCAACAGCTCAACTAGCTGATCATTTGGTGGTAGTTGAGAAGTGGCTATCAGACTGGCGAATCAAAGTTAATGAATAAAAGTGTAAAAATATAACGTTAAGCCCCCCGCTAACTTTAAATAGTACGCAGATTCCCTAAGCCAGCGATGTAACATATCTCGGCGTCCACCTCGACAGACGCCTAACCTGGCGGAGGCACATTGAATGCAAGAAAGTACATCTCAGACTTAAAGCTAGCAGCCTACACTGGATTATAAATTCTCGATCACCCCTGAGTCTGGACTTTAAAGGTCTTCTCTACAACTCCACCCTTAAGCCCATTTGGACTTACGGCTCCCAGCTCTGGGGAAACGGGAGCAACAGCAATGTTGACATCATACAGCGCTCCTTCGAACAATCACTGGGGCACCATGGTATGTTCGGAACGAAAACATCCACAGGGATCTGGGCATACCACCGGTCAAAGATGAAATATCTAAGCAGAAAGCGGGCTACCTCAAGCTTATACAGCATCCAAAAAATCTCGCAAGGAGCCTAACACGGGTTTCGAACAGAACTCGTCTGCATCGAAACGATCTGCCAGCCCAGCAATAAATACTAGGGCCCGTTAGTCTAAATTCAGTCTACATAACTGTAAGTTAAGTTATATTTTTAAGATTTTATATACTTATTGTTAGTCTCATATAGAGAAGATTCAATAAATAAAGCACATATGTATAACAAAAAAAAATTTTGTTTGTATGTAAACACATCATCCACTTTCAAATAGAAACATACACAACACAAATCAAAACATATCCAAATATTCATACTTACATGCATACATATCTGAAGAAGTAACGTATTTGAATGCTTACAGATCAAACATCCGTACTTGTTCAGAAATTCGAATTTTAAGATTTTGCCTTTGCTTACAGAATATGTAGTAAGTTTGTCTATATTATTCCATGGCCGACTTTAAATAGGGCTCTAATTCTGCTACAAAATAAAAAAAAAACCTAAGCATTTGATCCACAGAACTGACTATTGATCGAAAATCATATTGATCAGAGCAGCAGTATAAGATTTTAAAATCCAAAACTTTAATTGCCCCTTTCCCCTCCCCTTTCCACACAGCACTTCCCCCTCCCCCTCATCAGTTTTCTTGGCTGTTGCTCTGTCGGCCGTCGCTCTCTTGGCTCTGGGTTTTTCTCTCTCGGCAGGCTCCCGCAAAATGAGAAGCAATAACTTAGAAAATCTAAATAATTCTTTAAAAATACTAAAAAAAATGTTAAAAACTTGAAAAATTAAACTTACGAATGTGGGCCATAGAATAAATAATGATCCAAAAATCATCTTGATCGGAGCAGCGGCTTAGATTTTTTAAATCGAAAAGTTAACTTTAAGTGTATCCCCCAAATTAGGGGGATATCGAAATATCATTTAGAAATCTAAATAGGCCTTTTCAATACCTAAAATTCGGCAAATTCCAAATTTCAAAATTCCAACCACTTTTGAAGTTAAGCAATCAAATAGACCAAATTTTGTTCTTCCAAATATTATTTTTGGAGCTGATTGGGGCCACTGGGGGGACATGTCGGAGGTGGTTGGCGGTTAGATCCCTAATGGAATACTGTGCCAAAATTTGGCATTTTTCATTTTTCGAGAGTCCTGGGAGTCCTTAGGAGCCCAATTTTAAAAAATCCTTTCTTAGTGCACACCTCCTCTAACACACGAATCAGACCCAATTTTTTCCAGAATTTTAGGTCTAATGGTTTGGGCTGGGGGAACATGACGCAAATCGTCTACTCTTTTATAGTTATACTCGATAGATAGATTGACGACAGGAAGGCAGGTGGAATGGGATGCCGTGAATCAAATTGTTTAAACATTTCCATTTGTTTAAACAATATGAGGCACGTGTAAGGAAGAGCAAGAGATTCAATTGATTTGAATATTTTTTTTTTAATACCCTTGCAGAGGGTATTATGTTTTCAGTCAGAAGTTTGCAACGCAGTGAAGGAGACGTTTTCGACCCCAAAAAGTATATATATTCTTGATCAGCATGACTAGACGAGTCGATCTAGACGTGTCCGTCTGTCCGTCCGTCTGTTCTTCTGTCCGTCCGTTTCTACGCAAACTAGTCTCTCAGTTTTAAAGCTATCGGGCTCAAACTTTCCCAAAAGTCTTCTTTCTATGCAGGTAGTATATATGTCGGAACCGACCGGATCTGACAACTATATCATATAGCTCCCATAGGAAAAATCGGAACAAAAATTCTAGCTTCGGTGTTTTTGAAATGCTACTTCGGGAATATTATTTGTTAAATATTTCTGAATTTCGAATAAAACTTTTAAAAAAATGGATCGCGGATATCATATAGCTGCTATAGGAACGGTCGAAAAATTAAATGGAAATTAATAGCAAAAAATGATATCTTTGTTGCTTTTTATTACAGTCTTTTCATCTCTGCGAATTAAAATAAACAAAATTCGGACGGTTATATTATATAGCTGCAATAGGAAGGATCAACTAAATTAATGCCTAAATAATACGAAAGCAGCTAAAATTAAGATTGTTGTAACATATACGCAAGTTAATTTAAATTTAATTTTTTTTAAATAAATAGGAATGATCTGCAAGGGTATATAAGCTTCGGCTGGCCGATTCCTGCGCTTCTTCGGAAAGCTCTCCAATTGGCAAACACTTGTATTCGATTTGTTCTTTTCCATGCGCCAATATCTTATGGACTGTCGGAGTCAAATTCTTTTCTGGATACAATTCCTCTAAAAGTGATGCCGTTTTTGAGGCATCCATATTTTGTAGAGTTAACCTTTTCCTTGCAGTTTAACTATTTCATTGTTAATTCCAGTGATTCGAGTTACTACTTCATGTTGTTCAAAAAATCTCCTCGAAGTATCTTCATCATTTGAGTTTCCGTATCCGTATTTAGGGAAATCCACTTTTAATCCAACTTTCTTGAAAATAGTCTGTATTCTCTTCTTTCTGATGCTTTCCTCATCCTTGTTTGATGCGTTTTCTTCAAAGTGTTCATTTTCGTTCGGAACGCTACGCTAGTTTCAGCAAGAACAGCATATCATACACACCCAGAAAACAAAATGGACTAAAAAGGGGCCTAATTACCTAACATTTTAATCATGGCCAGAAAAACGAGCCAAGGCCATGCATTACCTAAAATGTTGGTCATGTGGACTACATTTTGTAAGCAGTCTTGAATCTATTTTTGGTAATCGTTACCTAAAAAAGTGGTTAGCGGACTAGATTTTTAGGTCAGAGTTACTTAAATTTAGGTAATAAACAAGAAAGGAAGCTAGCTATGCAGATCATTCCTATTCATTTACAAAAACATTAAATTTAAATTAACTTGCGAATATGTTACAACAAACCAAATTTTAGCTGTTTTCGTATTATTTTGGCATTAATTTTTGATCCTTCCTATGGCAGCTATATAATATAGCCGTCCGAATTTTTTTTAAATTTTATACGAAATTTTAAAATGTTAAAGAAAAGCCATAGCCTAGAGGAGAAGAGAATGTAATATAAGTCAACAAAGATATAATTTTTTTCCTTTCGATCCTTTTTATGTGAGCTATAAGATATAGTGGCCCGATCCGGTCGGTTCCGACATATATACTACCTGCAATAGGAAGAAGACTTTTGGGAAAGTTTGAGCCCGATAGCCCGATAGGACAGACGGACAGACGGACGGACAGACGGACGGACAGACGGACATGGCTAGATCGACTCATCTAGTGATGCTGATCAAGAATATATATACTTTATGGGGTCGGAAACGTCTCCTTCACTGCGTTGCAAACTTCTGACTGAAACCTCTGCAAGGGTATAAGAACGAGTCAAGACCATCATTTCCTAACAACTTGGTCATGGTGGACTAAATTTTGCTTGCGATATTGCATTTTGTAGGTAATCGTTTCCTAAAAAAAATGGCCAATGGACTAGATTTTTAGGGCAGATTTACCTAAGTTGAATATATTTTTGATAGTCTACAATTTAGGTAAACCTTTCCTTATTCATCTTCTAATAATAAACTCAAAAATACTTTTTTGTGTTATTTATTTGTATAAATTTTTAGATTTTACATTTAAAAATATTATTTACATATGCATATAATATTAATTTAAAAAATGTTGGCTTAACATATTGTTTATCATTAAGGCTATGTACATGAATTGGAGGGTTAAAAATATCGTTAATGTTAGTTAAAGTATGCGATCCGTATCCTTCAACTTCGTAGCAGTAGTACTGTTGGCAACGTTTCGTTACCAGCTCTTGACAAAAAATATATATTTTCCGCTAATAATATTATTTCTTTTATTACATAGTAGCTTTGGATATTTAGAAAAATTACATATTTACGTTTATAGAGGTAGCTTGTAACGTTCGATGTGTGTGTGAAGGAGAATAAGGCCTATAGGGTATTTGGGGCATATCCGACTATAAGACAGCTAGTCTTTCTCTCTCTCTCACGCTATCCGGGTTCGGAATGTTGACGGGCGGAATCCTATTGTACTGAAGCTAATTTCAACTGAGACTACTAAGTCATATGGGAGCTCTACTCCCTGAAAACGGCAAGGGTCAATCAAATTATAAAACAATCAAAATGTAGGTAATTTGGGACTGCAAAAAAAATGTATAACGAGGTCTAAGATGTTAGTGGACCCACGTTGTCTCTACCCAACCCAACCATGATCTTCAAAACAAACATTTCATTGAAGATACCCTATAGAGTCCTCCGATGTTCCTTTAAGTTGCCATGTCAATCCAGAAAATCAATTAAACTAACACAAGATCATTTTCATATTAAATTCTTCAAATTTTAATATTTACTAACAGAAACATTGCTTCATAAACATCCAAATAAATTCGAAACATTAGTTTTTTTCTTATCTATTTGTTTTGTTTCAACTATAGCGTTGAAAGGGCTGGTAGAATTGGAGGGATGGGCGATTGAAATGTCCAAAAATTGTACAGACTACAGGTTGGTTTTAATTTCTATTTAATTGTAAATAATAAATGATTTTATAGAAAGACTAAAAGTTTAAATTCATTTTGGTGGCTTTTGGTTATGATATATAAAGAATCGTAATTATGTTAATTATTTATTTCTGCATTCTATATTTTTAATAGTATTCCATTTATTTGAGTTATCTATTTATTTATTTGAAAAGAAATATTTTTTTCCAGCGTATGCACGTTAATCTAGACAAAAGTATTTAATTTTTTTTTTAGTTTTTTTTTTGTTGTTTGTTTTTCTCACGATATAAATTAAAGTAACTTCAAATAATTTTTAATTTAGCCATCGCCAACGAGTGTCATTGTTTCAATGTTAGATTGGTTTAAATATGCGCGAAGATAAATGCAAATAAAGCGATATTTAATGTTGTACAGGGTATTACTCACATGTCTGTATACTCCAGCGTTGAAAGGCCTTACAGCGTGGTCTTGATGGGCAAAACTTTGAGGGCGAGAATAAAGCTTTAACAATGATTTTACCGTCGCATAATTAAATTGATTTTTCTTTTAGTCTAGTTAATTTTAAGATGTAGATTTCCTTTTTATTTCTTTTACTGATTTTTTTGTATTTTTCTGATATTTTTGGGTCGCAACCCTCTCACAAAATCCAAACCTCTTTCAAAATTCTCATACAAAAACAAGTAACGCTCGATCCAAAATCAAGATAAATTCGCTATCAGCAAATTACAACAATTTGAACAACAACCAAAACTTTGCCTAAGCCCGAGCAGATCGATGCAGCTGCCGGCTGGCAATATCGCTGCTGCTCTTCTGTTCTGCTTCTGCTCTGCCTCTACCTCTGCCGCGCCACGTGCTGTCGGGCGGCTGAGTTGGTTAACTGAGTGGGTTAACTGGATCTTTTCGGGGCTCCTCAATATCCCTGTTATGAGCCTTTTTTCCTTTTCGCCCCTAGATGAATATTCTCCTCTTCTCACGGCCACAAGGTTGGCTCGTGATGGTTATGTAACAGCTTCACGCGCAACACTTTCTAGAGGAAAATTCGGCTTTAGAAAAAAAAACCAAAGGACACAACTCGCTGCATTTGACATACCTTTATGAAAAGTCTGCAAGGGCTTTTTATACCCTTGCAGAGGGTATTATAATTTTGGTCAGAAGTTTGTAACGCAGTGAAGCAGACGTTTCCCACCCCATAAAGTATATATATTCTTGATCAGGATCAATAGGGGAGTCGATATAGCCATGTCCGTCTGTCCGTCTGTACGTCCGTCCGTCTGTCCGTCTGTTTCAATACCGTTTGCGAGCTCAGTTTAAAAGCTAGCGCCTTGCAACTTTCACAGTCGTCCTAAAACATGTGTACAAAGATCAAGTTTGAAAGCCGACCCGATCGGACGTCTATATCCTATAGCTCCCATAGGAACAATCGGATATAGCTTTCACAAAATTAAGATATTTCGCTCAGTGTAAGAGCTATTGACATGAATCTTTCTAAATCTTATTATTTTACGCATACCTTGATCAGGGTAAAAGCGCGTGCCGATCGGACGTCTATATCTTATAGCTCCCATAGGAACAATCGGATATAGCTTTCACAAAATTAAGATATTTCGCTCAGTGTAGGAGCTATTGACAAGAATCTTTCTAAATCTTATTATTTTACGCATACCTTGATCAGGGTAAAAGCGCGTGCCGATCGGACGTCTATATCTTATAGCTCCCATAGGAACAATAGGGTGAAATCGGTCAAAATTTGTCGTTTTTCAGGATATTTCGCGCAGAATATAAGCTATTCCCATGAAACTTTCCAAATCGTATTTTTTTTGTGCGTACCTTGATCAGGGTAAAAGCGCGTGCCGATCGAACGTCTATATCTCATACTTTCCATATTAACAATAGTTAAATGCTGTAAAAATATCCCTTTTTTTATATTTTTACATGACATTTTTGCAGTACTAAAGCTATTGACATGAAACTATGCAAATCTAATTTATTTATGCATACCTTGCTCAGGGTAATAGTTCTTGCCAATCAGACAACTGTATACTAAAGCTGCCGTTTAATAATTAAATTGGTTACTTATAGGAAATATTTTTTTTCAATAGTACAGCGCTGTCCTCCTCTATTCTCATAATTTTTGACCATGAACTTTTTTGATGCTCATAAAAGCGTGCATTTAAAACCTGAAGGAATTGTCAAATTTTTTACCATCATAATTGAACTTGTTTTAAACACGCTCTGATCTCGGAAGCTGTAGAAGCTAGAGGCTTGTACTTTTAGATTTACATTCTATTACTTTCTATTCGGCGCAATTTTGTTATGCGTATGTGCCACGCCCACGTCAACGCCCACACTCGCTATAAGATCTAGATGTTTGGGATTTTAGATTTAGATTTCTTCGCTTTCTATTCAGCGCAAGTTTGTTATGCTTATGTGCCACGCCCACTCTAACGCCCACATTCGCTATAAGAGCTAGAGGGTTGGCGTTTTAGATTTAGTTTCCTTTGCTTTCCATTCAGCGCAAGTTTATTTATTTATATATTATTACACAAAGTTAAGCTTTTTTATACCCTTGCAGAGGGTATTATAATTTTGGTCAGAAGTTTGTAACGCAGTGAAGCAGACGTTTCCGACCCCATAAAGTATATATATTCTTGATCAGGATCAATAGGGGAGTCGATATAGCCATGTCCGTCTGTCCGTCTGTCCGTCCGTCTGTCCGTCTGTCCGTCTGTCCGTCTGTTTCAATACCGTTTGCGAGCTCAGTTTAAAAGCTAGCGCCTTGAAACTTTCACAGTCGTCCTAAAACATGTGTACGCAGATCAAGTTTGAAAGCCGACCCGATCGGACGTCTATATCCTATAGCTCCCATAGGAACAATCGGATATAGCTTTCACAAAATGAAGATATTTCGCTCAGTGTAAGAGCTATTGACAAGAATCTTTCTAAATCTTAATATTGATCAGGGTAAAAGCGCGTGCCGATCGGACGTCTATATCTTATAGCTCCCATAGGAACAATAGGGTGAAATCGGTCAAAATTTGTCGTTTTTCAGGATATTTCGCGCAGAATATAAGCTATTCCCATGAAACTTTCGAAATCGTATTTTTTTGTGCGTACCTTGATCAGGGTAAAAGCGCGTGCCGATCGAACGTCTAAATCTTATAGCTCCCATAGGAACAATAGGGTGAAATCTGCAAGGGTATTAAAACTTCGGCTTGCCGAAGTTAGCTTCCGTCCTCGTTTTTTTTAATTTTTCCAGACCTTTCCACAGTGATATTCCTCTGGCCGAGCACAAGTTCTGGCCGAGGCTTAATTTTGTTCACAACCAAAATTAACACAATTTTATTTTTATTGTTTTGCAGCCGTATTCACAATATTGTTCTGCGTTTCAGCGCAATTAAATTATGTGATAAAAATGTTATTAAAAATTTGGTATAGTATATAAGCTGTTGGCTTCTTTTTACAATTTTTACCAAGTAAGATCGACCACGGTAAGTATGATTAATTTTATAATTTACGCCTCAGAAAGGAAAAACATGTGATTTAATAGTAGGCGATCTACACATTCATACATTTCCGGCCATCAGTACATAAGTAAATACATTTGGTAAAGTAGACAATATATCTATACTGGCCTAGTGGATGAGTATCAGCTCCACAAAATGGGGGATAAAATCAAGGGTTCAAGTCCAGTTCAGGGTGAACATTTTTTAAAATTTTGTAATTTTTATTTTCTGTTTACGCGTTCTTAAACTTGTCGATATGTTGTGATAGTTGTTAAAACAAATCGTAGCAAAAAACTGTAAAAAGAAAATTAGCTGATATTAACTTATAATGTTTATGTTTGACTTCTGTTTTGAGTTTTGAGTTTTGATTTATTTTTGTGATTTATTCGCAAGTGTTTTGTGTTAGCTTACTAACAAAGTTTTGCCTAACAATCGCGTTAGTGTTTTAAATAGATCTCCCTGTTAACGGGTATGTGGTTTTAGTTATTTTAACAATTTCCATTCGATTTGTTTTATATCTTGTCATTGTTGGTGTTATTTGTTAGTTGCACTCTCTAAAATTGCTCTTGTATTCTCTCTCTTTCTCTTTCTCTCTTTTCCGCTCTTTTATAACTGTAATTTTGCTCTCTCGGAACCTGCCAAATTTCTTGTAGACTCTTGGGTGCTTTTCTCATAGTCTCTCTCTCACTTGCTTTACATTGTTACTGTTCGTGCGTTTAGTTGTTGGTGCCCCACAAGCCACGCTCAGTCGATTGAACACTCTTCTCTCGCGCTCTCTTGCTCTCGACTAAATTCGCGATCTCGCGCTCTTATACTTTCGTGTTTTGTGGTTTTGGAATTTTATCCCAGTGCCAAATTTACTCGAGGTATTTTTCACATTTTCAAATTTTAATTTTTTTGTACTCTTTGTAATTACCTTGTTTCTTATAATGGGTCTTGTCTGTTCCAAGAAAAATTGTACTCTTTCGGCGACACCTAAAGACCCTTTTATTTTCTGTTGGCTCTGCGAAGGGATGATGCACGTTAAATGTGCAGGTTTTACCGGCAGAGTAAAAGACTACATTGAACTGCGTACTGGTCTCATGTGGACATGTGAGTCCTGCAGGGAATTGACAACTGAGATGGGCAGCTTTATGGGGCAGACTCGAGACGGCCTATTGAACCTTTCACGAGTTTTTAAACAGCTTAATGACGGGTTCAATTCCGTTTGCGACCAATTTAATAACAAAAAACTTTTAACCGAGTCGCCCAAACGAAAAAAAGCTAGCTCAACGCCAGTAAATGCGAATGTAGAAGCCACCTTAAATCCTAACCTGGTAGCTGCACCCGCTTCAGCTGACACAGGGGTAAGTGAACCACCTGTGCCAATAGACTCAGCTAGTTCCGGTGTAATCCCTATATCTGAAAGTCAGGCTTCAATAAAATCCTCAGAGCCGGCGGAGTCAATCAATTCGGTGCCAACCATGCCCACAGGTTCAGTAGGTGCTGTTTCTGTCTCTCAGCCGAGTGACGTTCAGACTGCCGCTTTGGGGCGGAAGAAACTCCCAGTTGTACCCAAACGAGGCGTTTCTGGCTCACAGCTGGAAAATGTTCAGACCGCTGCTGGGGGGCGTAAGATACTCTCAGTTGTCCCACATAGGAAGCAATTGTTTGTTTCAAGATTTACGCCTGATACCACATCTGAGGATGTTATGGAATTTATTCGAGAAAAATTCCCAACCGAGGATATTGCGGTGGAACAATTTAGATTTTCATATGCCCGTAGGATATCGTCATTCAACATTTTTGCCCCGCCTGATGTGTTTAATATACTACTTTCTGAAAGCTTTTGGCTTAATGATGATCTAGTAATCAAAGAATTTGTTCCAAATAAACCAAGAACAAATAACAGGCCTTCCATGGCGCCAAAAAACTAAAAAGTTTATTTTTGGCTTACCAAAATGTTAGAGGACTTAACATGAAGCTACCCAAGCTTTATGCTGACTCCTCGGCATTTACGGACGATATCTTGGCTTTTACTGAAACTTGGCTGAAACCAGAGATAACCGACTCTGAAGTTCTGTCTAACAATTTTAATACCTACAGAACCGATCGCCTTTCCCGTAGGGGGGGGGGGGGGGGGGCGGCGTTTTAATTGCCGTCACCTCCACCATAAGTTCTGAGAGAATTCACTCTCTCTAATGACATTGAATTTGTTTGTGTGAAAGTTTCCCTGCAATCCTTGTCTATTTTTATTACATCTGGCTCTGACCTAATAATTTATGAGCAACATCTCTCTGCTATTAAATCTATTCTGTCCTTTTTTTCCAATAGAGACCTTTTCATTTTTTTGGCTGACTTTAACTCCCTGATATATCTTGGCCCCCCCCTTCTGACTCACTTGTCGCTTTACCTATATCCACCCATGATTTTGTGGATGGCCTTTTAGAATTATCGTTACAGCAGGTTAGCTTTATACGAAATTCATTAAATAGACAATTAGATCTTGTGTTTGTTTCAGAGCCGTCTGAAGTCACAGTATCTAGAATTGACGCTCTTGTGGTACCAGAAGACCGATACCATCCAACTATGGAATTGACAATTTGCCTCCCCTACCTTGATACCCTCTCTCCTTTAGTTTCTCCAACTAAAATGAGATGCTTTCGGAAATGTGACTATAATAAACTTAATTTAATGATTTCGCAATACGATTGGACAGATCTTTATAACTGTGTGGACATCGAAAGTGCAACTGAACTTTTCTATTGCGTTCTAAACACTTTTTTTAATGAATGCGTTCCTGATAGGCTTCCTCCAAAGCTGAACAGGCCCCCTGGTTTACAAAAGGCGCTTCAAAGACTAAAAAATCTTAAAACAAACACTTATAAAAAGTATAAAAAATCGGGTAAGCCATCTGATTTTTCGAATTATGTGGTGGCTCGATCTGATTTTAATGTTCTTAACAGTCATTGCTATTCCATGTATTTAAATCGTTGTAAATTTGAATTTACAAATGATCCGAAGCAGTTTTATAACTTTGTCAACGCAAAGCGTAAGTCATCAGCTTTGCCTTCATCGGTCCGATTTAACTCAATGGAGGCATCGACTGACTCTGAAATTGCAGATTTATTTTCCGACTTTTTCCAAACTACTTATAGCTCTTCTTCATGGTCAGAATCAAACTACCGTAATCCCTTAAAAGGGGCAAACTGTATTTTTTCACCTATAATTACCGAAAGTTCTCTCTTAAGAGATTTAACAACAACAACGCCAACTTACTCTCCCGGTCCTGATGGACTTCCTGGGTGTGTGCTTAAGTTTCTGTGCATCAACCATTTGCAAACCTATTCTTAAACTCTTTCATTTGTCTATTTCATCATCAGTTTTTCCAACTATCTGGAAGGACTCTTTTATTATTCCACTTCACAAAAAGGGTGCGAAAGCGGATGCCCAGAATTATAGAGGTATTTCTAAACTGTCGGCAATTCCAAAAGCCTTTGAACGTCTCATCACATCCCATTTGCAACATTTATGTTTCTCGCTAATATCACCGTGTCAGCATGGTTTCGTTAAGCGAAGATCGACTACCACCAATGGATTTAACAATAAAATGCAGACCGACGTTATATATACAGATTTCAGTAAAGCCTTTGGACTCCGTTAACCACTCTCTTCTTTTATTCAAACTAGACTTGCTTGGGTTTCCATGTAATCTTTTAACTTGGATTTCAAGTTATTTAAATGGGAGGACTCAGAGGGTTATATTTAAGAACGCTGTTTCTAAAATGATCCGCGTGACATCTGGAGTGCCCCAGGGTAGTCATCTAGGCCCTTTGCTGTTTACTTTGTTTATTAACGATCTTCCCTATATCATAACAAATTCTCGCGTACTAATGTATGCTGATGATGTTAAGCTTTGATTGACATACAATAATATAGAGTCTGGTTTCAGCTTACAATCAGACATTGATAATTTTCAAGTATGGTGTGAGTATAACCTCTTAAATTTGAACTGCCTGAAATGTAACGTAATGACCTTTTATAGGGGTACTCCTACGTTTATAAGTTATTTGCTTTCAGTAAATGATTTAGGCGTTCTTCTGGACCCGAAGCTTAAATTTGACTGCCACATAATGCTGACTGTCAACAAAGCTATGAGTGTTTTTGGGTTTATAAAGCGTTGGTCAAAAGAATTTGACGACCCTTATATAACCAAATTACTATTTACCTCCCTTGTCCGTCCTATATTGGAATATTGTTCTTCGGTTTGGAGCCCACAATACCAAGTGCACATTGACCGTATAGAGTCAGTACAAAAAAAATTTCTTATTTTTGCTCTTCGTAGTTTGAACTGGGATCAAAACGTAAGGCTACCTTCCTACCAAAGTAGATTACTATTGCTTAATTTACCTACACTTGAAAACCGGAGAATAATGCTTGGTACTATTTTTATGCAAAATCTTATAAAAGGTGATATTGACTCCGTAGAACTGGTAAACCGTTTAACTTTTAATGTTCCCGTTAGACTAACACGAAATTATTACCCTCTTAATTTGCCTCGATCTACATCAAATTTTACTCTGCATGAGCCCTTTCGTGTTCTATGTAAAAATTATAACAATCTTTATCATTTAATTTGCACTTCAACATCTATCCCCGTATTAAAAACTAAAATTTTATCTCATTTGCTTCAATCTTAGTTGTAGTATTTGTAGTATTTGTTTCATATATTTTCCTCGCGAACTCGTTTTTTTGCCCTAATTGATAAAGGGCCCCGCGCGTAACAAGCACGTGCTTGGTATCGATGGGCCACTTGTTTGTACTGCTCGTAGTGCATCAACGTCCATCATATATTTAGATTTATTTGTTAAGAGTTACAAATGCGAGTATAAGGTTGTTACACACAAAAAAAAAAATTGTCGAAAGACCCCAACCACAAAAAATTGTCAATTTTGTCATGGATTTAGGTGTGTGTTTTTGCTAATTGTGTGTATTTGTTGTTGTAAAAGTAACTATTTACTTAGTAGAATTGACTATTTTTTGTGGTTGGGGCCTGATTGACAATTATTACAGTTGATTTTACCAAGTTTTTTTTTTGTGTGTAGTATTAACTTCAGAGTATAAAAGAACCTTTCTTCGGTTGCACAGGTATGAGTGTAGGAATCTTTTTTTCTATCAATAATTCATAATATCCGTATTTAAGGCCACCTGCTTGCGAGAAAAATTTTCGATTTAGCTGTAAGCTTTTTTTATGACCTTATCATAAGCGTCGGAGTTCTCTTCGCTGTATGAACGAATGTGTAGACATGGATTTTTCTAAGTCAGTCGTAAATTAATCATACTTACCGTGATCGATCCTATTTAGTAAAAATGTTTAAAAGAAGCCAACAGCTTATATACTATACCAAATTTTTCTTAACATTTTTATCATATATACAGCTGCCACTAAACGACTGTGAGTTTTATTTTTGATCGAAATAATATAACTCAGAGAATAAGTTTTATTTTTTGACTTTTAAATAAAACTCAAGGAATAACTGTTCTTTTTCAAGCGGAAAATAAAACTCAGAGAATAAGTTTTATTTGTCAAGTTTTATATAAAACTCACAGATAACGATTATTTTTTGAGTTTTAAATAAAAATTGCAAAAATAAAAATCATTGTAAATATGTAAAATACAATGCTTAATAAAGCCAGTGGTGTAGTTGGTTTTTTTTCTAGGAGTCTTCCTTGTCGCTGATTTTTTTGTTTGAAAAAACAAAAATAACAGTTATTTTCGTTCCCTGCTTTTTAAAGTTTGAAATTTTATACGCGAAATTAAAATTTATTTTATAAGCGAAAGAAATGGCCGCATTTCTTCTGGAGTTAATGTTTTTAAGGTATGTCTTAAGTTCTCTATGCTTCGATTCAAATTGAAACGTCCATAGATATCGAAGAGGACCAGATTGTTTTTTTAATCTATGGTAATGAAATAAAAAGTGGTGTTTGTGTTTAAGGCAGCGGTCGGCAGCGCTCTATTAAGTAAACATAGGGTTTTGTTCTGCTCTCGCTCTGCCCTCACTTATACTGCTAAACTGCGGTCTGCACACGCACGCTGTTGAGCTGCCTCCCAGTCGGAAGTGGAACGCATCCAGAAGGGATGATGGATAGCATCCGAAGCACCGATGCATGCATGCCGAATCGATGCACTTCTCACTTCCTTTTTACAGCAAAGCGGGACAAAAAGGGTGCTATCCGATTCATCGCTCCTGGAGCACTCCTGGAGCGCTCCCTTTTCACGCATCGAGCTTGGCTGGAAACTTCGGAAACGTTCGGGATTGGTTTCCATTTTTCCCTTCCAAAAGATGCGATCCAGAACGCATTTTTTGGAATGCTTCTGGATGCGTTCCAAAAGATGCGTTCTGGATCGCATCTTTTAGAGTGATTCTGAAAAAAATTATTTCTACTCGATTTATAAATACGTTTTTTATTTATTTCACTATTTATTAATTAATTTTTATTTCTTTTCAAACATATTAAAATTGAAATAAACCTACTTCTTCGCCATCATCCTTAATATCGTTGTCCAAATCGTTGTTCTTGTCCGGTCCTTTGTCTTTACTCGTCGTCGCCTTTCTTCGGGTAGCGTCTTTATAGACCCGGTTTTTTTGCAGAGTAAAGGCGATTCGAATGTCTTTGACGAAGTCTCTGCAAAATATAGAGTTTTAAAATTTTGTTAGACGAAATTGCAAAATTAACATCAACAATGTTTAACACTTACCGAACATTACTTCGTTCAACGCAGCAAATGTGGAGGTTATTTCCTCAATTCCACAAATGTTAAGACTTAGACTTACTTAACAGAAACGAAAACAAATGAAATCAAGAAATGAAAAACAAAACGGCACTTTTGTTACACAAAAACTACAATTAAATTTAATACTTACAGTTTTTGATGTTTTTGTTCTTCCGTTGTCAAAAATGCGTACATGAGGTCATGCAAAAAATAAAAACAATAATTAGTTAGTATAATGTTGTGAACAATTCTTATTTTTTTTTTTTTATTTCCACTTATCACCGCACTATACTTACTTGGCACAGAAAAGCACAAATGTTTGTTTTTAAAGAACTATAAACAAATAAAACGATTAAAATGTTTTATCCGAAAAATCAATTACACTTAACTGGTCAGATTCCAAAAAGCAAGTGAGAAGAAATGCATAAGAAACGAAAACACCGCGCGCGTTCTTGCAATGTCTCTTTTGTTCTTTTCATTTGTTTTTCAAGACCGGAATGCATCCGGAATGCATCCATAATCTTAAACGGTGGTCTTGAAAAACAAATGAAAATAACAAAAGAGACATTGCAAGAACGCGCGCGGTGTTTTCGTTTCTTATGCATTTCTTCTCACTTGCTTTTTGGAATCTGACCAGTTAAGTGTAATTGATTTTTCGGATAAAACATTTTAATCGTTTTATTTGTTTATAGTTCTTTAAAAACAAACATTTGTGCTTTTCTGTGCCAAGTAAGTATAGTGCGGTGATAAGTGGAAATAAAAAAAAAAAATAAGAATTGTTCACAACATTATACTAACTAATTATTGTTTTTATTTTTTGCATGACCTCATGTACGCATTTTTGACAACGGAAGAACAAAAACATCAAAAACTGTAAGTATTAAATTTAATTGTAGTTTTTGTGTAACAAAAGTGCCGTTTTGTTTTTCATTTCTTGATTTCATTTGTTTTCGTTTCTGTTAAGTAAGTCTAAGTCTTAACATTTGTGGAATTGAGGAAATAACCTCCACATTTGCTGCGTTGAACGAAGTAATGTTCGGTAAGTGTTAAACATTGTTGATGTTAATTTTGCAATTTCGTCTAACAAAATTTTAAAACTCTATATTTTGCAGAGACTTCGTCAAAGACATTCGAATCGCCTTTACTCTGCAAAAAAACCGGGTCTATAAAGACGCTACCCGAAGAAAGGCGACGACGAGTAAAGACAAAGGACCGGACAAGAACAACGATTTGGACAACGATATTAAGGATGATGGCGAAGAAGTAGGTTTATTTCAATTTTAATATGTTTGAAAAGAAATAAAAATTAATTAATAAATAGTGAAATAAATAAAAAACGTATTTATAAATCGAGTAGAAATAATTTTTTTCAGAATCACTCTAAAAGATGCGATCCAGAACGCATCTTTTGGAACGCATCCAGAAGCATTCCAAAAAATGCGTTCTGGATCGCATCTTTTGGAAGGGAAAAATGGAAACCAATCCCGAACGTTTCCGAAGTTTCCAGCCAAGCTCGATGCGTGAAAAGGGAGCGCTCCAGGAGTGCTCCAGGAGCGATGAATCGAATAGCACCCTTTTTGTCCCGCTTTACTGTAAAAAGGAAGTGAGAAGTGCATCGATTCGGCATGCATGCATCGGTGCTTCGGATGCTATCCATCATCCCTTCTGGATGCGTTCCACTTCCGACTGGGTGGGCTCGTGCAATTTACTCACACAAATAAAAAACAAAATGTCATTGTATGTGTGTGCCGACCGCTGGTTTAAGGGTATCATTGAACAGGCTTACGTATTGACTATTATGAAATATTATTAGTTCTTCGGTTTTTGTTATGTCTTTATTAGAACATTCAAACAACATTAAAAAATCAATTATCTCTAGTAAATTTAAAACAAATTTCCCACCATAAATGGAAAATAATGGATGAAGCAAAGCATTTCCCGGGCAGACATCTTTATAGAGTTGTTTTGTAAATGTTCTGTTTTGAACGACGGGCTTTGGTTTCCGTTTTCAGTCTCACCGAAATTAAAATTTTGCTTCCTTGAATTTACAAATTCCAAAGAAAAAACTTTCTTTTTAATATAATACTTTAGAATGTGGGAAACGTCGTATTTTAATATTCCCTCAAATATGTCGTGCAGTATATCTGATGAATAGTTTTCAACGACAGAAATGTCAATTAGCCTGTTAAAATTAGAAAATTCCCTCATTCCAAAAGATTGGTTTGTACAATCCTCTAAATAGTCAGTTTCAGTCCTTAGCTCAGTCACATTTTCTGAATAGGTAGTATGTGTGTCTTCCTTTACCATTTTGCACAGTCTGCAAAAATATGTGCTAGAAAATGACCTAGAGAATCCTAGTACACAATTTAACGCTAAGTTATCCCCGACCACCAAACCAACGTTAAAATAGATATTTCGAATTCCAAGT
The DNA here is from genome assembly GCA_035046095.1 of Drosophila pseudotakahashii. Classification (NCBI taxonomy): domain Eukaryota; kingdom Metazoa; phylum Arthropoda; class Insecta; order Diptera; family Drosophilidae; genus Drosophila; species Drosophila pseudotakahashii. The sequence goes on along the minus strand of JAWNOE010000055.1, from coordinate 519,068 downwards.
GCGGTTTTAATTTCAATTCCACGAATATTTAAATCGTTTAGAACATCTATCAGATTATAAAAGGACATATCATTTCCAAAATTCTTAACGGCAGCGGACTCAAAACGAGCAGCAACAAATATTTCCTTATAGCCCAATGGCGATGTGGGTAGAGAAACATATGCAGCTAGTAATGAATTGTGTAAGAAACTAGCGGGTTATTTGTTTCGAAGTCATCAAGGTATAGTAATATTGGAATTCGAAATTCATCAGATTTCTTTGATTATACCCGTTACTCGTAGAGTAAAAGGGTATATTGTATTCGTGCAAAAGTATGTAACAAGGAGAAGGAAGCTTTTCCGACCCTATAAAGTATATATATTCTTGATCAGGATCACTAGCCGAGTCGAACTAGCCATGCCCGTCTGTCCGTCTGTCCGTCCGTATGAACGCTGAGATCTCGGAAACTATAAAAGCTAGAGGATTGGCATTTTGCATGCATATTCTTGGAGTTCCTACGCAGCGCAAGTTTATTTCAAAATGGTGCCACCCCCCTTTAACGCCCTCAATCGCCCTACACTATTTTTTGAAAGGTGTCTGGCGCCCACACCATTAAAGATTTTGGAAAACTAAAAATGCAGTTTTATTGTGACTATCAATACCTATCGAAATGTAGAAGAAATTTTTCAAATCGGACCATTCGTTAAAAAGTTATGCCCGATCAAAGATTTTATATATCTATCTCCCTCGCACTCCCTTAGCTGAGTAACGGGTATCTGATAGTCGGGTATCTGATTCTCTCTTGTTTTGTTTTGCCATAGATTACCATTTATAAAATTTTTTAATGTTGTTTGACGAGATAAAGTAATCAAATGACTTTGATATTCTTCAAAATCGTTAGGAAGCTCAAAGAATTTTCTTAAGTAAAACTTAAGCGGAAATATGACATATTTTGTCTTGGCTGGCCCTAGAGTCATTCGATTTCTTAATCGCAAAGATTGAACGGAATTGTCAACATTTTCCATGTCTATTATAAAATAAAATGACCAATTAGTTAATTCTCAGTAGGCAAGCTGATCAAAGCATTCCAAAAAATGCGTTCTGGATCGCATCTTTTGGAAGGGAAAAATGGAAACCAATCCCGAACGTTTCCGAAGTTTCCAGCCAAGCTCGATGCGTGAAAAGGGAGCGCTCCAGGAGTGCTCCAGGAGCGATGAATCGAATAGCACCCTTTTTGTCCCGCTTTGCTGTAAAAAGGAAGTGAGAAGTGCATCGATTCGGCATGCATGCATCGGTGCTTCGGATGCTATCCATCATCCCTTCTGGATGCGTTCCACTTCCGACTGGGTGGGCTCGTGCAATTTACTCACACAAATAAAAAACAAAATGTCATTGTATGTGTGTGCCGACCGCTGGTTTAAGGGTATCATTGAACAGGCTTACGTATTGACTATTATGAAATATTATTAGTTCTTCGGTTTTTGTTATGTCTTTATTAGAACATTCAAACAACATTAAAAAATCAATTATCTCTAGTAAATTTAAAACAAATTTCCCACCATAAATGGAAAATAATGGATGAAGCAAAGCATTTCCCGGGCAGACATCTTTATAGAGTTGTTTTGTAAATGTTCTGTTTTGAACGACGGGCTTTGGTTTCCGTTTTCAGTCTCACCGAAATTAAAATTTTGCTTCCTTGAATTTACAAATTCCAAAGAAAAAACTTTCTTTTTAATATAATACTTTAGAATGTGGGAAACGTCGTATTTTAATATTCCCTCAAATATGTCGTGCAGTATATCTGATGAATAGTTTTCAACGACAGAAATGTCAATTAGCCTGTTAAAATTAGAAAATTCCCTCATTCCAAAAGATTGGTTTGTACAATCCTCTAAATAGTCAGTTTCAGTCCTTAGCTCAGTCACATTTTCTGAATAGGTAGTATGTGTGTCTTCCTTTACCATTTTGCACAGTCTGCAAAAATATGTGCTAGAAAATGACCTAGAGAATCCTAGTACACAATTTAACGCTAAGTTATCCCCGACCACCAAACCAACGTTAAAATAGATATTTCGAATTCCAAGTGCGGTTTTAATTTCAATTCCACGAATATTTAAATCGTTTAGAACATCTATCAGATTATAAAAGGACATATCATTTCCAAAATTCTTAACGGCAGCGGACTCAAAACGAGCAGCAACAAATATTTCCTTATAGCCCAATGGCGATGTGGGTAGAGAAACATATGCAGCTAGTAATGAATTGTGTAAGAAACTAGCGGGTTATTTGTTTCGAAGTCATCAAGGTATAGTAATATTGGAATTCGAAATTCATCAGATTTCTTTGATTATACCCGTTACTCGTAGAGTAAAAGGGTATATTGTATTCGTGCAAAAGTATGTAACAAGGAGAAGGAAGCTTTTCCGACCCTATAAAGTATATATATTCTTGATCAGGATCACTAGCCGAGTCGAACTAGCCATGCCCGTCTGTCCGTCTGTCCGTCCGTATGAACGCTGAGATCTCGGAAACTATAAAAGCTAGAGGATTGGCATTTTGCATGCATATTCTTGGAGTTCCTACGCAGCGCAAGTTTATTTCAAAATGGTGCCACCCCCCTTTAACGCCCTCAATCGCCCTACACTATTTTTTGAAAGGTGTCTGGCGCCCACACCATTAAAGATTTTGGAAAACTAAAAATGCAGTTTTATTGTGACTATCAATACCTATCGAAATGTAGAAGAAATTTTTCAAATCGGACCATTCGTTAAAAAGTTATGCCCGATCAAAGATTTTATATATCTATCTCCCTCGCACTCCCTTAGCTGAGTAACGGGTATCTGATAGTCGGGTATCTGATTCTCTCTTGTTTTGTTTTGCCATAGATTACCATTTATAAAATTTTTTAATGTTGTTTGACGAGATAAAGTAATCAAATGACTTTGATATTCTTCAAAATCGTTAGGAAGCTCAAAGAATTTTCTTAAGTAAAACTTAAGCGGAAATATGACATATTTTGTCTTGGCTGGCCCTAGAGTCATTCGATTTCTTAATCGCAAAGATTGAACGGAATTGTCAACATTTTCCATGTCTATTATAAAATAAAATGACCAATTAGTTAATTCTCAGTAGGCAAGCTGATCAAAGTTCACCCTTAAAAACGAATGCTTCCTTGCACACACATACATGCATATGGGCGGTTCTTTTACAAACCGAACACCTTTTATTGGGTCACATTTTTGATTTGCCTGAAACTTTTTTTACTCGTACTATTCGGAAAATAAGTAAACACGTGTATCAGGATTTGACCGAAAAAAAATTATTTTTTTAGTTAGAATTTTTTTAAGTTTGCCAAAAATTGTCAAATTGGAAAAAGTACCCTCTCATTGAAAATCTGTATCTCCGGTTATATGAATCCGATTGACATCATTTCTTTTACATTAATTTCTCTAAAACCTCTTATTTCAAAAAAAAATTTCTAAAAAAAAAATGTTTAATTTCTTAAAAATAAAAACAAATTAAGATTAGATTTTTTTTATTTTAATACTTGCGCCATAATGTTAGTTACAATAGATTTTTGTAAAAAGTTGGAGCCATTTTTAGTTTTTTAAATATAGAATTGTTTTTAACAAGGCCTCGGCTTTTTTCTATGAACGCACGCCAAAAGCATGTTGTGCATCTCGCTCGCTCTTATTAGATGCTAATGGTTACGAGTCATTTAATAGTCTGTTGACTATATCTAAACACCAAAAACGAATTCTTTGCTTAAAATATTATTTAATTATTTTTTTATTTACTTAGGTCATTATTTTAACGAAAGTGGATTTTTTTTGTAATGAATAGTGCTTGGCAATAAGTAATTTTTGTGTTCGTGGTATAAAGCAATGAAATGACAATGTTCCTTTTATTTTCATCGTTTTTTGGAATCTTTTTTTCAACTTTTTCTTTTCATTGGCATATTCCTCGTTTGTTGAAAATTTCACTGAAACATTTGGAAGTGATTTCGATGCCCATTCGAATAATTCCCAAGGGGTTTGTATTGGGTTAGTTAATCTTTGCAAACTTGCTCTAGCGGCTAACCTTTTAACTGTGCCGCCTAAGCCATCGCACGCACCTTTGCCGTGAGAAGTGGGAAAGAAGTGCCACTCAGCCAGTAGCCCGAAATCTTTGAGGTGATGCGTAAGATTTGCAAAATTTTTTTATTTTTATATTGAGCGCCAGCTCCATCCGAAAAATATGTCATTTTTTTTACTTTGGTCAAATTTTCTTTTATAAATTCAATTAAATGTCTTTGAAAAACATGGACTGCTATAGTATCGTGATTCAAACATTCAGATATAATCACTAAGCTTTTAATGCTAATTTGTCCTTCATCAGTCCTGTAATAAATGGCAAACGGGTGGACTGTAGCTTGATTATTATTCCAATGAACACCCTGCACGGAATCTGGAAGGACAAAAGCGTAATTTTCGGAAAAGTAGCAAATGACAATGCACTCATCACTGGTAAGATCTGCCTTTTTTTTTGTCATAAACTCATTTTGTTTTCGTATCAAAAATGAATGGAGAAGCAATGCACAACATGCTTTTAAAGTGCGTTCATAGTAAAAAGCTGAGGCCTTGTTAAAAACAATTCGATATTTAAAAAACTAAAAATGGCTTTTTACAAAAATCTATTGTAACTAACATTATGGCGCAAGTATTAAAATAAAAAAAAATTTTTTTTTGTGGGGGCCATGGTTAAACAATTTTTTTTAATCTTAATTTGTTTTTATTTTTAAGAAATTAAAAATTTTTTTTTTTAGTAATTTTATTTTGAAAGAAGAGGTTTTAGAGGAATAAATGCAAAAGAAATGAAGTCAATCGGATTCATATAACCGGAGATACAAATTTTCAATGAGAGGGTACTTTTTCAAATTTGACAATTTTTGGCAAATTTAAAAAAATTCTAACTAATAAAATAATTTTTTTTCGGTCAAATCCTGATATACGTGTTTACTTTTCCGAATAGTACGTGTAAAAAAAGTTTCAGGCAAATCAAAAATGTGAACATTTTTTTTTGGCCAAATCTGTTTGGTTTGTAAAAGAACGGCCCATATGTTTGGCAACGAAATGCGCAGTAAGGATCAAATTAACTTATTGGAAAAAGTATATATAGAATATTCCAACTTTAACGAAAGAATAATAATGTAACAGATTTACATTGTTTGTTACTATACATACATATGTGCGTATAATTCTACGGATGCATATGACAAAGATTTAAGAAGAAACGCATGCATGTATGTACATTAGCCCTGCAAGCATTTTCTATCGCGAAAGTCACTATTTAGTGACGTCTAGAAGATGAAAACGATCGTCCGCGATATCGCATTCGGATCGCCGAAGTCACCCCCGTCGGGAAGAAATGTTCCACTACGGCGACACTTCCCGAAGTCACTTCTTAGTGACTTATAGAAGCGTCGCCGAAGTCACTTCTGGAAGTGACCCATTGGTTTTGTTTTTGTAAAATGTGTTCGCGATCGCAACCCTTTTTAGGTAGTCAAATGTGTTCTATCGTATTTCTATCGCCTAGAAGTATTTCTATCGTCCTGAAGTGACTAAGAAATGACTTCTTCGCGATAGATGTATATTTTGTTTTTGTAAAATGTGTTCTGTCGTGTTTCTATCTTCCAGAAGTTACTAAGAAGTGACTTCTGGACGATAGGCGATAGAAAGATCGCCTCTTTGCTTGCAGGGAGGGCGGTCCAAAAAATAAAATCCCGTTTTCACCCATTCACATGGTAGATAAAAGTAAGCAAAAAATTTATGTGAAAACTAAAAATGTTTTTTATGGAATTTAGACCTTGCGAAACGTCCTCAAAGTTTTCCTAAAAATTACACATACGACACGTATAACAGTTCGAGTTTGGACAAATGCAATCGTTTTCCCATTTTTAGTCTTGTCAAATTATAAATTTCGTTGGAATATTTGGTTAAAAAAAGGAAGAGAAAAACATCAAATGAGTTGTTGAAATCTATGCCATCTAGATTCAAAAAACTTTTTGATCGAAGGTGATAAACTTTGAAGCCAATTCGCAGACCCTAAAACGCGATTTTTTCAAAAAATGTCTTTAGTAGTAGGTTAATACGGGTCCTGGCTCAATAGGTAATAAATCATGTCAAACAAGAAAGGAAGCTAGCTTCGGCCAGCCGAAGCTTATATACCCTTGCAGATCATTCCTATTCATGTACAAAAACATAACATTTAAATTAACTTGCGAATATGTTACAACAATCCAAATTTTAGCTGATTTCGTATTACTTTGGCATTAATTTTTTGATCCTTCTTATGGCAGCTATATAATATAGCCGTCCGAATTTTGTTAAATTTTATTCGAAATTTTGAAATGTTAAAGAAAAGCCATATCCTAGAGGAAAAGACAATGTAATAAAAATCAACAAAGATATAATTTTTTTCCTATTAATTTCCATATAATTTTCCGACCGTTCCTATGGCAGCTATATGATATAGTGATCCGATTTTATAAAAATTTAATCCGAAATTCCAAAATATTTAATAAATAATATTCCCAAGAGTAGAAAGTAATATTTCAAAAAACATCAAATCTAGAATTTTTTGGACGATTTTTTTTTCGATCCTTCCTATGGGAGCTATAAGATATAGCTATCCGATCCGGCCGGTTCCGACTTATATACTACCTGCAATAAAAAGAAGACTTTTGGGAAAGTTTCATTCCGATAGCTCAAAAACTGAGAGACTAGTTTGCGTAGAAACAGACGGACAGACGGACAGACGGACGGACAGACGGACATGGCTAGATCGACTCGTCTAGTCATCCTGATCAAGAATATATATACTTTATGGGGTCGGAAACGTCTCCTTCACTGCGTTGCAAACTTCTGACTGAAATCATAATACCCTCTGCAAGGGTATAAAAAGGGGGTGGGGTGACCCTAATTAGTCATGCATGGTTGCCCACAGGTGTTCTAATGACCTAATTAGCATAATTAACTAATAAAAGTGTGGGAGAAAGGGGGGAAAAAAGGGGGTGGGGTGACCCTAACTAGTCACGCATGGTTGCACACAGGTGTTCTAATAACCTAATTAGCATAATTAACTAATAAAAGTGTGGGAGAAAGGGGGGAAAAAAGGGGGTGGGGTTACCCTAATTAGTCACGCATGGTTGCACACAGGTGTTCTAATGACCTAATTAGCATAATTAACTAATAAAAGTGTAGGAGAAAGGGGGGAAAAATAGGGAGTGTGGGTGACCGTTAGGATGCACACAGGTGTTATAATGACCTAATTAGTATAAAAAGGTCAGTTAATTAAGTTAGAAAGGGTGTGAGGGGTTAGGATCCCCCCAAAGAAATGGTGAAAGTGGGAGGTGTGTTTTGTCATGCGTTTGAATTTGTGATTGCTTGTGTGAGAGGGGTGTTTTGTCATGCGTAGAATTGTGGTTGTTTAGAGTGATCTTTACCCGAAAATGGTGTGTGCTTGTGTGTGAGAGGCGTGTCATGCGTAGAATTTGGGATTGCTTGTGTGTGAGAGGGGCGTTTTGTCATACCTAGAATTTTTGGTTGTTTAGAGTTATCTTTACCCGAAAATGGTGTGTGTAGGAGCGTGAGAGAGGGGATTGGATTGTAGATGATATCTGTTAGTGTAACCTGGCTTCAGTGGTTTTGTGGTTAAAAAGTGTTAGTTTGAGGGAAACAAGCGTGAGTTTGAAAACTCCCCCTCTTTAGCGAGCATTAGGTCTTAAATGTTTCAATTCTATAGTGGAGGTGGTGGTGGTGGTTCCTAACAGAATATACACAAAAACAAATGAGATCGTTTATTTAGTCAAATGCGTTTTTATTTATTTAATCATATTCATGTGAAATTAGTTTCCATTAAGTTTTTTAAACAAATTAATGTATCGTTCCATCAGTTTTAAGGCATCTTCTTCTTTCTTTTCAATATGCATACACCTGCAGGTGTCATGCGTTAAGTTTTCAAAAAAGTTACGTGTTAAGAAGTAGTCCAGTTTAAGAAAACTATCCGAGTTGAGTGAATCATATAAAATCGTCGTGCGAACCCTCCGGAAATTTCAAGTTGAAGAAAAGTCGTCTTGATTTTTGTTTCAAGTGGATTCGAAATTTATGTAAACGTATTTTCATTATAAAAATCAAAACACTTTACAGTTTAAGTAAAGTTGTACTAACTTGTGAAATACCCAAATTTGAGTTGTGTGAACAAATTAAAATCGAGTATTACTATAAAAGAGTAGATGTCGATTTGCGTCATGTTCCCCAAGACCAAACCATAAGACCTAAAATTCTGGAAAAAATTGGGTCTGAATCGTGTGTTAGAGGAGGTGTGCACTAAGAAAGGATTTTTTGAAATTCGGCTCCTTAAGACTCCCAGGAAAAGACTCTCTCGAAAAATGCGAATTTGGTTGCTTAACATGTTAACCATTCCCACAGTTTTCAACCTACAAAGTTGATATTTTTATTTTAAGCTTTATTTATTTATTTCCGGTTGGGGCACTTAATTAATTTTTCCGCAAAGTGTAAAGTGTGGAGCTATGCCATACAATCAGTAAGGTATTTTTTTTTTTTTTTTTGTACCCACGGTTGGTTTTATATGACTTTTTTTGTTTGATTTCAAGGTTGCGAATTCCTATTTGGTAGCACGTTGTTTTTATTTTTTGTTTGCTTTGGGAGTTCAGACCGCCGAACGATTTCCGAACACAGTTCTCACAAAAACAACGTCAGCAGAAGCAGAGCGAGAGAGTAAAGAGCAGAGAGAGTCATTTGAAGCGGAAGAGAAGCGGCCAAATTTTGTTCTGCTTTAGGAACATTTAATAAAAAAAAACAATTTGGATACCAAAACTGATTATTTAATGGGTGCATTTCTAAGAAAAAATGTGCAGCTAATCTCTTAAATCCATAAGGAATTTTTGTTTTGACTTAAAATAATTTTTAGAACGGATTTCAAGGGGACAGCAGTAAAAGACTTTCAGTAGTCAAAATTACATGTAAAAACGAAACGACACACACACACATCGACAAGTCGGCATGTGTATATATACATATATGTATGTACCCAGTTGACCAAGTGTTCGTTAGCGATATCGCAAACGATAGTTACGCGAAACTTAAACGGAAAACGGCTATCGCCTCGAATCCAAAAACGATGAAAAAACGAATCACTGCACAGTGGTCGATCCCATAGGCCAAAATTAAAAAAAAAAATGATTGAATTTGGTCGCCAAATTGGCATCACTGATTCTTGAAATGGTAAAGAATTTAACTGTAAATTTACTTTTGCTCTATTTTAAACAAGCTCATTGTAAAAGCTTTCGTAAATCGGAGATTAAAACTCTTCAAACGTGCAGTCAAGAAACACGAAAAAGTCAGCTCGCCATTAAAAAATGTATATAAAATATTAAATCAAGGAGTATTAAAGTAATTTAAAATGGAAATTGTGAAAAAAGGTTTATATTTTAAAATTAAAGTGTTTCTGTGTATTTATTTGTTGTTGTTTTGTTGTAATATAAATTGTTGTCCAGTGTTTTTGTCATTGTTTTAAAAACCAAAATAGCGTACATTGAACTAAAGAAAAAGTTGTGATCCGGATCTGTCCCGAAAGTGAAACATATTTTATAAACAAGATTAGTCTTTTAGAATTATATGTTTACAATTTCAGTTGCCCGTTTTTGCCCGTTCCCGTGGTATAATTTTTTCAAAATTTACCATTTTTTTCCGCTATTTACAATTTTTTCATCAATTTCGTGACTTTTATTTTGTGTGTGTTTTTAGTTTCGTGTATTTGTTTTTATCCATTGATGGAGCTTTTTTCGTGCTTTGTTTTTATCTTTCTTTATGTTTAGTATTCTATCATAACACCCTTCTTTATTTTCTTATAAATTTCGATTTATTTTCTAAGAATAGTTAACATTTACTTAATTTTATTATTCATTTTATTTTAAAGATTCAATCTAAACATTCATAACTATTTTGTTATATCTAATAAATAAACATAATTTGAGTAATATTCGTTTTTTCCTTTTGTCAAAGGATGCTTTAAATAACGGGGAGAGTCTAAAGTATAGCAAAACATAGCCATGTTATATTTTATTGTTTTAATCAATAAATTGTATTTATATTAAATATCTAAACTTGATTTTTATTAAATAAATTTACTAATTGCTTTGTTGTATATATTATTATATTGTGTATATTATTATTAAGTAACAAAAAAAATTTCAAGTCGATATCTCCACTGGAATTATTTTTGGCCACCATCTCCATACAACACCAACCACTGTGCACTGGTCGCTCAGTTTGCGGCAGAGAAAGTTTCGTTTTCGATAGCTCGTAAACGGATCGTTTGCGAGCCTTTGGTGATATCTTTTGCGAGGCGATTTTAATATCATTAACGATCCGAAATTAATATTAGTAGCGGATCAAAAAAGATATTTAGGTTAGGTTAGGACGGCTGCCAGACTACAGCCTGGCTCACTTAGACCTCTATGGGTCCATTGTGTTAAAAAAGATATTATAAAAGGTGTTTCATTCCATTTCATTCCTACAGTGAAAGCAGTACTACATTTTTTGTTTTTCTTTTTTGTTTTAATTAGAACAATCAGAAACACTATCACAAAATTCCTCTGGAAAACTAATATCTGCCGCATGTTTTTCAACAGTATTTATGTATTTATATGTTTCGATTCGCATATATAATTCCTCCTCTTGCGTTTTAATGACATTATTAAATTCTTTTGCTCTTCTCTTCACTTCCACCGCAAAATTCCAAGAAGAAGGCTGAAAAACGAAGAAGAACGCACATGTGATTTTTGATTTATTTCTGTTTTGTTTTTTGGCTTTAAGGCCGTTTTAACTCACTCTTTGGGTCATAGCACTGAACTAAACACTCAATTATAATTTATTTACTGATTTTGTTTATTTAATAAATCACTTTTAAACAATTTCGGCTTTTATACGACCTGCACTCTGCAAGTTTCTAAGCACAAAAGAACACACGCACAAAAGAAACGAACGAGAAACTGCGCATCAGCCATGGAAACAAGAAGCGAAGTGGAACAAAAACGGCAAAGTCTCGCAAAACTATCGCAAACGAGCTCAAAAGTGAATGAAAACTGGACATAAGGCTGAAAATAATGTCGCCCGGTTTTTGTTTACTAAACGCTCGTTTTTGAGTCCGTTTGCGAACATTTAACGAGACTTTAGTAAAAGCTCGCGGATTTCTATCGTTTCTAAGTCCGTTTACGAACATTTTGCGATAGTTTCGCTATACTATCGCGCCTTGGTCCGCTGGGTAAAATAATCTAAATTTCACAATTGGGATAAAATATACGGATCATCTAATGGATGCAATTCTAAATCAAAAGGTGTAGGTGGCCCGTAAAATATTCAGGTTTTAGAGTTTCTGGGATCTACTCCAAAACGGTAAAAAAGAAACAAAAACTATTGAGCTATACATAAGTATACATACATACGTTCATATGCATTTATCTTAAAAAACAATGTAATATCTGCGTGCACAAATAAAAAATTGCAATTTAGGAAAAAGCCAGACTACACAAGTTTTGAAAGAATTGGTCATAAATTGTGTTATAGAGGATGGGCGCAGAAGGAAATTGTTTGAAAAATGTGTCTCCAAAATACTAACAGGAAACCTTAAACATCGCTAAGTCTTGACTTTTAGATCGAATTACTTACAGTTTACACCCAAAAGAGTTAGTGCGCCATATTATTTTAACCCACCTTTTGAGCCCCAACCGACATGGGGGCACTTAATTTACTTTTAACCTACACCCAGAAAACAAAATGGACTAAAAAGGGGCCTAATTACCTAAAATTTTAGGAAACATGGCCAGAAAAATGCGCCAAGGCCATGCATTACCTAAAATGTTGGTCATGTGGACTATATTTTGTACGCAGTCTTGGATTTATTTTTGGTAATCGTTACCTAAAAAAATGGTTAGTGGACTAGATTTTTAGGTCAGAATTACCTTAAAATTAGATATTTTCAAAAAAGTTAAAATTTTTACTATTGATAGTAACATATTTGTTTATTTTTGTATTGCATATTCGGATAAGTAAATATTTTATCTTTCTGAAAAAACAATCATTTTATTTTGTCCTCGGTGGGAATCGATCCCCGGTCTTCTGCGCGAGAGTCCAATAGGCTAGCCTCTGGTCTACGGAACTATTTAATAGCCCTGTGGCAAAAACAAAGGCTAATTTTAGGGGCACACATTACCTTAAAAATAGGAAAATAGTCCACGTTGGTATTGATTTTATATATTGAAAATTTTCCATAACTAGCTTTAAGCTAAGTCTAATAATACTTTTAAATATTGAACTTCAAAAAGCGAATAATTCGTAGAGTAAAAGGGTATATTGTATTCGTGCAAAAGAATGTAACAGGGAGAAGGAAGCTTTTCCGACCCTATAAAGTATATATATTCTTGATCAGGACCACTAGCCGAGTCGAACTAGCCATGTCCGTCTGTCCGTCTGTCTGTCCGTCCGTATGAACGCTGAGATCTCGGAAACTATAAAAGCTAGAGGATTGGCATTTTGCATGCATATTCTTGGAGTTCCTACGCAGCGCAAGTTTATTTCAAAAAGGTGCCACGCCCCCTCTAACCGCCCCCTCATTTTTTGAAAGGTGTCTGGCGCCCACACCTTTAAAGATTTTGGAAATGTAAAAATGCAGTTTTATTGTGATAATCAAAACCTATCGAAATGTAGAAGAAATTTTTTAAATCGGACCATTCGTTAAAAAGTTATGTCCGATCAAAGTTTTAATATATCCATCTCCCTCGCACTCCCTTGGCTGAGTAACGGGTATCTGATAGTCAGGGCACCCGACTATAGCGTTCTCTCTTGTTTAAGGTAATGTATAAACCAAATATTATAAATCAAAACAGCATTATAAAATTTTTTTATTTTAAAGAACAAACATTACTTTAATAAGAGGTTAATGTAAAAATTTCCCAGAATAATATTATAGATTTTTTTTTTTATTAGAGGTTAATGTTAAAATTTCCCAGAACAATATTATAAAATTTTTAATTTAAAGAACAATTAAATTGTTTTCTTCGAATTACATTCAATTTGCTTACTTTCTTCTATATTTAGTGGTATAGTTTGTACATAACTATTTATACCACCCTCTAATATATAGATTTTATCATCGTCATTACTTAAAGGAATTGATTTTATATATTCATCATTATCCTTATCTAAATTTAAAGGAATAGTTTGTACGTAGTTATTTATTCCACCTTCAAAAAGAATAGTTTCATCCTCACTAGGTGATCTTGTGATGCATGGTTCTGGATTATCCTCATCGAAAATGTTCACATCGTAGTCATCGTCATCATCATCATAATCATCATCATTATCATCATCATACAGACCCAGACTGTCATCTTTAACCTCTTTTTTGTTAAGGTTTTGAAATTCTGAAAATATAAATATTATTAGTATAAATATTATTTTATATATGAATAACTCACCTTTTTGTACTTCACTCGAAATAGTATTAAAAACTTCTTTATTAATATTTTGAAATTCTGAAAATATAAATATTATTAGTATATATAAATATTATTTTATATATACATTATTCAACTCACCTTTTTGTACTCCACTTGAAGTAGTATTATCAACTTCTTTATTTAAATTCTGCAAAAACAAACATATTTCCCTACTCAATCAGATTATATTATCACTATTAGTTATTTTGAAGTCATTAATATCATTAATTGGAATTTTGTCTGTACTAGTCTCACTTTCTTTTTTATTTAAATACTCAATTAGCATTTGAGAAAGAGAAATTTAGAATCTCAAATGCTAATTGAGTATTTAAATAAAAAAGAAAGTGAAAATAGTACAGACAAAATTCCAATTAATGACATTAATGACTTCAAAATAACTAATAGTGATAATATAATCTGATTGAGTAGGGAAACATGTTTGTTTTTGCAGAATTTAAATAAAGAGGTTAATAATACTATTTCAAGTAGAGTACAAAAAGGTGAGTTGAATAATATATATATAAAATAATATTTATAAAATAATATTTATATATATATTATTTAACTCACCTTTTTGTACTCTACTTGAAATAGTATTATCAACTTCTTTCTTTAAATTCTGCAAAAACAAACATATTTCCCTACTCAATCAGATTATATTATCACTATTAGTTATTTTGAAGTCATTATTGTCATTAATTGGAATTTTGTCTATACTAGTCTCACTTTCTTTTTTATTTAAATACTCAATTAGCATTTGAGATTCTAAATTTCTCTTTCTCAAATATATTCCATTAATTTTTTCTGCTGTTTCGATACCTATTTCATTTATTTGTGGGTCATCGCTAAGATATCCTGGTTCTACCTCTCCTATCTCTTCCCTTTTACTCTCTTGTATAGAATAAAGATCAGCATCTTTCGAAATTCTTTCATATACTTTCCTATCTTTCTGTCTCTCTGCATGTAATAGTGAATGTGTTAATACTTCAGCAAATTCAAAGCAATTTATTCTTAATGTTGCTAGGGGGGTATTAATATTTCGATTAAGTTTTCGTTGATGGTGGGGGGTAGTTATATGTTTTGCATTCCTACGTTTAGATTTATTTACATTACGTTTAACATGTGGTCTTCTATATATATTATTGTAGTGACATTTAACACCTACCGTAGCACTTTTATATTTTACGGTAAAGAATCTATTTAACCCCCTTCTTCCTAAATCCAGATGTCCCCCTATTTTCCTTTCATTCTCAATTAATTGGTTTTTAAAATTCTCTATTATTCCTCTCTTTGTAAATTCTATTTTAGAGTTATGCATGTATGCAGTGCTTTTTAATTTATGTGTTGTATTTCTTTTTATTGGAACTCGTCCTACACTTTCGAATTCGGGATCACCATCTTTGATACCAAGCACTATTTCTTGAGATGTATTACTTATGTTAGGTGCTCGAATTACGTTTTGAAATTCTGCCTCACTATCATTGATACCAATAACAATTTTTTGTGATTCTTCAGCTCCTATGCTTTTATTTTCTATTCTCTCAACATTTGTATCTTTAGTAATAATATCAAAAAGATTGGGTGAGTTTGTTGTTGTAGTCGCAGATGTAGTTGGGGTACTTGATCCTTCTTCCTCCTCCAGACTACTTATCAAAGTAGGTGGGTTTGATATTGATGTTGTATATAGTTGTTGTTGTTGTATTTATTTTTTCTTCAAGTGTGCTTGCAGTTGATGAGTTATCACTTTTTAAATTTTTTTACTATCATCAGTAGTCT
Source organism: Drosophila pseudotakahashii (assembly GCA_035046095.1). Taxonomy (NCBI): domain Eukaryota; kingdom Metazoa; phylum Arthropoda; class Insecta; order Diptera; family Drosophilidae; genus Drosophila; species Drosophila pseudotakahashii. Next base: position 503,755 of record JAWNOE010000055.1, on the reverse strand, counting down.
TGTTTATAAGATTCATAAAAATATGACTATCTTCCAAGATCTCGAATTTCAAATCAATTTTTATAATTTTGTTCAATTTCGGCATATTGATGAATAATCCAATTGAGTTATTCGAATAAGAGGGTTTTTCAATAATCGTCATATCACTGGGCACCGGTAACATTTTCACAAGCGGGTTCATTAATGAAATTAAAAAAATATTATTAAGAACGACATTTTTGGTCGAAATTGTCTTGCGTGAACGAATAGACGAAAACTGAAAACTTTTTGAAATGCTTCCCCTTTATAACATACAGATTTGTCTATGTATATATAAATATATACATGCGTCTATTTCACGCATTGACGTCAATGCGTACATTTTAATTGTTCTATGCTTTAAGTTGTTGTTTTTGTGAATCCAACTATCTGCTAATTTTAGAAAAGTCTAGAGAGTGCGTAACAATACAATCATCTTTTTTGTTTTAGAATCTTTAGAGTTCAAGTTCCATACAAAATTCTTATCTGTACACGCACGCTCTCTTAACCTACTCATCACACACAAGTACATAATCAATTCCATTTATATTCTAATCTTTACATGTTTCTTCACACTTTATAAATAGAAATTGTGCGTGTGAAGAAACATATTTTGTTTTGAGACATTGACGTCAATGCGTACATTTTAATTTTTGTATGCCTTCGCTTGTTTTTATAGAATTTCTTTTTTGTGAATCCAACTATCTTCTGATTTCGAAAAGTCTAGCCAACGCACAAGCACATAATCACCTTTTTGTTTCAGAATCTTTTCAACAAGATAAGTATTAGGGAATTTTGTTTTTTTCAGGGACTGTAACAGTTATAACTTTTAAAATAAAAGTCATCGGGTAACAGTTTTTCTCCTGACTTTTATTTATCTGTCACAAAATTACTGTTATGAAAAGACTTTTATAAATCTCACACAGAATAAATGTTATCAAAAGACTTTTAAAATAAAAGTCAAAAATAAATAGCAGTCCGAGACTTTTACTTTTTTGAAAAAAGTCCCTGGGAGACTTTTATTTGTAAGCATTTGAATAAAAGTCTTTTTGAAATATCTCGCTTAATAATCCAAGAAAAAAAATAAAACCAATTAGTTCAGAGTTAGTTTATTTGTTTGTATTTAATTTCAAAATTGAAAGTTTTTCCAGTGTATCTGAAGACAAATTTGATCTTAAATCGGTCAATATAAGTTTCAAAGCTGAAAATGCCCGTTCTACACTGACTTGTGTGGCAGGAACACCATTAATAACCTTTGCCAAACCATATAAATTTGTGTATATCTGCTTCTTCTCTTCCCAGTAGTCCATTATATTTTTAGCAGTGTCGATATGTTTTGGGTTATATGTAACTATTTCGTTGATAGAATTACGAATATGGTTGTCCTCTTCTTCATCAGAATTTTTCGCTATATTTGATGAACTAAAAGAATTTAGGTAGGATGCTAACAAATTATTTTCTACCGAAGTTTCGGTATCTGTGGTTGTAGTGGTATTGTGTATACTAAAATCAGCTGACTGGAAACAATTCATTAGTTTAAGATTTTATATTATTTAAAAATTATTCTTACGTTAGTTGAGCAATTATATATTTGTCGAGATAGTAACTTTAAATGCCTCCTGCACTCATAAAAATTTATTTCTCAATTTTAGAAATCTCGCCATTGAATCGGCTTACCCTTCTAAATGGAAAAACAATTTCTTGTAATTAGAAAATTTGCCTTTAAATATAGAAAACCTTTCTTGATGGAAAAAATTCAAGAAATAATTTTTCTTGAAAATTGAAAAATGAAAATCTCATATGTTTGTTTTACCGTCGCAGCCAAAACATTTTCTACGTATTTAATGGCGAAATCGCCTTTGAATATGTGAAAGAAATGTCCCTTGAATATAAGAAAGTAGCCATTGAGTTCCTTCGGCTACCGAATGTTGACGACAGAAAAAAACGAAGTAGGAAGAAGGGCCTACTCGGCTCGACTACTACCCGGCTACCGACTTCTCTGATCATCCGAGCGTCAGTTGTGAAACAAGATTCCTAAGTGATGGACGTGATTTTCAAGCGGATAAAGAGTGAAGCCTTTTCCAATTATTCAAAGGTATGTACATATATAATTTTTATACCCGTTACTCGTAGAGTAAAAGGGTATATTGTATTCGTGCAAAAGTATGTAACAGGGAGAAGGAAGCTTTTCCGACCCCATAAAGTATATATATTCTTGATCAGGATCACTAGCCGAGTCGAACTAGCCATGTCCGTCTGTCCGTCTGTCCGTCCTGATGAACGCTGAGATCTCGGAAACTACAAAAGCTAGAAAGTTGGGATTACCCACACATATTCTTGGGCTTCCTACGCAGCGCAAGTTTGTTTCAGACGGTGGCCACGCCCCCTCTAACGCCCACAATCGCCCTAAACCATTTTTTTAAAGGTGTCTGGCGCCCACACCTTTAAATATTTTGGAAAAGTAAAAATGCAGTTTTATTGATTATCAATATCTATCGAATTGTAGAAGAAATTTTTCAAATCGGACAATCCATAGCGCTAGTAGCTTTGACGCGTGCATATATTAATCTCTCTCCCACTCCCTTTAGCTGAGTAACGGGTATCTAATAGTCGAAGTACTCGACTATAGCGTTCTCTCTTGTTTGTATAGCGCGCATGCAAATGTATGTATCTAATTAAAGGAAAAATTCGAAATCTCTTAAACAAGTTTTACACAAACTTAGTTGAATTGTTTTCTAGCTAAAAGCTACGTACATACATACATTTGTACATCTATTTGTAGATGTAGAGTTCTATAATAACTTCGCCTTATTACTTGCATTATATTTAGTGCCGAACCATATTGGTCAAGTGATTCCCGTTCAATTCAATTTTACACATACTGCACTGTACCGCATTCGGAAGAGCTACGAAAAACTGTCGCACTATTAAATTGGGATTTCGACCCATAATGAATTTTTCCGTTTTTTGTACACCTTATAGTAAAGCTAGAATGCGACTGGCTTTTTATATTGTATGGAAAATATAAATCACAAAAATAAAACTCACTGACTGCTTTATATTTTAGAAGCCTTTGGAATATATCAGTCAGGACTTTTATAATAAAAGTCTTTCGATAACTGTTAATCTCTGACAAGTAAAATAGAAGTCTTTGAATAACTGTTATTTGTTGTGGGATATATAAAAGTCCCACGATAAAAGTTTATTGCATGAATCAACAGATTGCATGAAAATAAACAATTCTGCGTTTTTAGAAAAATTCTAACTATTTTTCTTCATATTTTATTTTAAAGCACTTTTAAATAAAATAACTGTTATTTTCGGTCCATGGTTTTTTTAATTTCTTGTTTATAGAAGCCCCCTTGAATTGGATCACCTTTCAAGTCTTCAAGTAAATATGTGGTGCGTGATGTATTTTGTACTTTCCGAATTCGAAAAATTTTCGTTGTCCAGTTTGGAGTGTAACCTTTTTCAAAGACATGCTTATATTTACTTATTCGTACATGATCCCCCTTCTTAAACTCTCCATTTGTGAATATTTTTAGATGATTGTATGATCTCATCAAAATCTGTTTTTCATTTTTAACATTAACATCAATGGGTTTCATTTTAATTGTTCTATGCTTCCTATTGTTATAATTATTAATCAATTCTTTGTATATTTAAAGCCATGTGCATTTTCCATTAAAACTGAACTCACGCCACATAAGTTCTTTTACTGTTCTATTAAAACGTTCCACAAAAGATGCTTTAAGAGTACTAAATGTTGAGTAATGATTAATTTCATATCGTTTCATCAATTCTCTAAATTCTTTATCATAGAATTCATTTCCATTATCTGTTTGTAAATTCTTTGGTACACCACGACCAGATTTTATTATTTTTTCCATTGCTCTTGTAACTTCTTCTGCATTTTTTGATTTTATTGCTTCACACCATCCATATTTAGAAAAGGTATCTATTACTGTTAATAGATACCTAAAGCCTTTATTCGATGATGCATATGCCCCCATTTCATCCAAATCAGCCTGCCAAAAATCATTAATACCCTTTACCATAACTCTACGTCTTGGAAAATTCCTAAACGCTGGTCGATGTAACTCATTTACAATATCTCGTTTACTCATAACTTTATTTTATTTGGAACAAATGGTTTCTTCTCTAAAGATTCAGTTTCACTTTTTAAAACTGAAGTCGGTGCAATGATATAATTGAAAATGTTACTTTCTATTCCATTTATATCCTCTACTATCTTATTAATAGTTTTCAAAAGAAATTCCAATTTTTTAGAAATTTCACTCACTTTTCCCTCAATATTATTGATTCGAGGTCTTAATCTAAAGATTTCTTGTTTCTGTGGTTGTTTAGAAATTTCACTAGATGTATTCTGAACTAGTTTACTTATTTCATCATCAACATAAAATTTTGTTGCAATATCATTTTCATGAATGGGTGGTAGAGAATTTTTAAATCGTTTCCTCTGAATATTTAAATGTCCATCATAATCATTGAGTATACTATGAAATTTTTCTACATCTTTTGTTATATCTCTTGAGTACTCTTTCTCATTTAAAAAACAACCAAACTTATCAACTGATATTTTAATTATAAATTAAATAATGAAAGAACGGTATATTTATGTATGATCCACATTAATTGTTAAGACCTCTTCTTCGTTTTTACGATGTGAAAATGGACTACCTCGAAGTATCGTTCCATCTATTTGTATCTGATCAGAATGAATGATTGGTGCGGGTTTTTTTTTTAAATTTTGATTTATGAAATTGTTAAGATTTTCCAATTTATCAAGAAGCTCTTTTAATGTGTTATGTATATAGTCCAATTGAGTTATCATTTTTATTACTTTACTTTCCAACTCTGATACTCTTTTATTTCGTTGATGAAATGATTTAGTTATAGTTTCCATTTGTTGTGATTTCGCTTCGTTAATTTTCTCATCTACATAAAATTTAATAGCCAAATCATTTCCATTTATTGGTTTTGAAGAGTTTTTTATTCTTTTTTTCTGAACATTTATGTGACCATCAGTATCTAGATTTTATCCTGTAAGAGTCTCAACTTCCCTTTTGAAAAGTGAGGAAAAATCTCTATCATTTGAAAAGTGACCAAACTTGTCAATAGACATTTTACTATTAAACAAAATGAGAAAATGTTTTCCATTTTATTAATATATTATTTTTGCCTCACGCAATTCTTCTATTATTGAAAGAATTTCATTAGTATGGTTATTATTACCGGCAGCTCTTGATGCCATTAAGAGTTGCAATCTTTCAACAAGTTCATTAACATTATCCCAATATAGATAATTTGGTGGTAATTTTTGTAGTCTCATATACCCAGAACCAGTATATTCTTTATTTACTGAAGACGATGATATTAATGGTTGAATAATTGAAGAATATTTTTTAGATCGATTTCCTTTTATTTGACCATCTGGTTGATAGTTTCTTTTGTGAGCACTTGTTTTAATTAAAATCTTTCTATATGATTCTAAATCATTCTTAGTATAATCCTTAGGACTGTTATGAAAAATTAAAGAGTATAAACCAGGTGATAGAGTCCATAAATTTCCACTTCCTAATTCCATTACATTTGATTAATGTCAAGTGTACTATTACCCAACATTAAAATATTATTTTCTTCTCTTGGTCCATAACTATTATCTAAAATCTGTGAAACAGTGATTGTCAATCACTGATTGATGAGAAATGTCAGATTCATCTATAAGAGATTGATGAGAAATGTCAGATTCATCTATATGAGAGTGTTCTGAGTAAGCATCAACATAAGCATCACTCTCACTATCACTTTCAATTACTCTCCCCTGTACCCTTTTATTACTTTTAGGTACGCTTATTTTCTCTTTCGTGAACTTAGTCTTAACATTGTGTGTATCATTAATATACTTTTTTTTCTTACTTAATTTATTATTTTCACTTAGTAATTCATGTAAAGGTTCTGTAATAGGTTTAAAAGTTTCCTCCAAATTGGATACGTTCTCATTTTTTATTTGCTTTAATTCATCAAATTTTATTTTTAATGAATTCCTACTTTTCGTCAACTGTTCTAAAAGATTTCGCTTCATTGTTGTAGTGTTCTCTGATACTCATGTGCTACTGGGGGGAAAATGTAGTATAATATAAATATATATATAACAAAGTGTTTTGAGTTTAAATAAATTTTATTTTTATTTGAGAAAATAAGTACATTAATAATATTAAAAATGAATACATATTAAGCTTTATTTAATTCTAAATAGAGGTTGTTATCATTCCTTTTAATAATACAAAACAGATTATCTTTTATATATTCAATGGTCGAATCATCTAAAGTGGAGTATCGTTCCGGTAAGTACAGCATATGCTCTTCAAGTTCAAGAGTAAGGGCCATTCCAAAGCTGGTTTTTTTACGTTGAGCTCGTCGAAAAGGATAGCGCACATCCGATTCCATCATTGTCTTTGTTAAGAGAGGCTTTGGTAGGTTACCATTAAAATCCTTGAGTACCTTCATCATTTCTGGGTTGACCATTTCTAGTTGTTTCTTCTTCATCTTCTTCTTCTTCTTGTTGTTTTTATTGTTTTTTGTTGTTTGTAGCTGTTGTAGTTGTTGTTTGTAGTTTTTATTTATAGTTGATTTTTCTTGTTATTGTTGTTTTAACTGTTTTTCTTGTTATTTTTTTTTTGGCTGTTTTTTTCTTTGTGAGATGATTTAGATTAAAACTTTCAACTTAAAACTTTTTAGGTTGAGACTGTTTACAAGTGGTTTTTCAAATGCGACTCAAAATAACTTTTGATCGAGTTTTTATACCTTAAGGTAAACTAACCCTCCTTTTTCTATCTCATTCTTGGTTTAGAATTGACTAGTCATAGCAGTGAATAGCATGTAAAATAGGGTGAGTTTCACGAATCATAGGGAATCATAGAGAAGTCACTTGACCATAACGAAAAGTTAGGGAGGGATAGAGAGTAAGAATTGGAGGGACAGGTGTCCACAGTTGGTACTATTAAAAACTTGTTTTCTCTCATAGTTATAGTTAATATTATTCCCCAAGTATTTCACAACTTCTTTTGGAGGTTGTAAATTCCCAAAACTATCAAAATAATGTATACTCTTTTTATTTTTGTTGTAAGCTACCCAATGTGTACCATTTGATGAACTATCATCTAGGTTTATAATTCCTGACTCTTCTCTCCAAGGAGATTTTGGTAGTGAGTCTCTCATAAACACACCTCGGAAATGTGGAATATACTTTTGAATAAAATTCAAAATTTCTAAATTTGAAAGTGGTTTTTTAGGTAGCTTAGTAATCAGTTTTTTGTATTTCCTCTAAATGGATTGAGATATAATCCATAACCTTTTCTATAAGGTTTTAGAAACATACCTTCACCCACCTTAATACTTTCCATTTTTGTATTATGTCGTTTATTCTCTTCTAATTGTTTTTTTCCAATATTTGCATTGTTAATAGTTTTAACAATGGCTGCACTACCAGAGTCAAGACTACCTAATGCACTTAGTGCAGTCAAAATGGGTACAATAGGTAAAAAACCACAAATTTTCGGTACATTAATGACACGAGGAATCTTAATTTTTATTTTATTTCTACCAATTGATTTACTGACTGCTTTACGCGCAACCTTGATTGCACTCATTAGATCTAGTGGTTTCTGAGTTTTCAATGCCCGTATTCATGTTTGGATAACATTTAAAAAACTCTTTACCTTTGACCCCCTCTTTTTACACTTTCTCTTTGTTCCCTTCTTCACACCCATTCCGAATTTATTTTTTGTTTTCATAATATTTGTAACCAAGTATGCTGCTGTTTTCTCTGCAATACTACTTTTTTTGATCCAACACGTTCCCACGCTTTATTTATTAATACTGCATCAGCCTTATGTCGATCAGCTAGATCCTTATTTTGTGAATATGCAATATCATTTACTCTACAAGCTTCATCCAATTGATTTATCCGATACACGATCACCGCGCTCCAACCTTTGTTTAAGCTTTGTTCCAGGTCCACAAAAATTATAGCCAGGAATATGTGCTTTAAATGGAAGTGTGTTAATTATTTTGTTGATAATACCACTACCTCGTTTCAAGTTTGAACTCTGACTGCAACAATTATAAAAACTTTTATGCGTTGAATATGCGTTTAGTCAAAAACAAGAAATCTATGTTAGAAATATCGAAAGTGGTGATCAAACATTTGAAAATTCAGTTCCACGACATAGTTCTTTATTACCCAATACAATAAGAGCATTGGTAGTCGGCCCGTCAAACTGTGGAAAAACAAATGTTATGCTCAGTCTTATTGAAAGTCCAAACGGACTTAAATTTGAGAATATGTATGTATTCTCAAAGAGTTTATACCAACCAAAGTATGAGAATTTAGAGAAACTAATTAAACCGATAAAAGGTATGGGATATTATACATTCTCACAAAATGATGAAGTTTTACCGCCCGCTAAGGCTAAAGAAAACTCTATTATGATTTTTAATGATATTGCTTGTGAAAAACAAAACAATATTCGTTCATATTTTTGTATGGGACGTCACAAAAATATAGATTCTTTTTACCTATGTCAAACATATACTCATATTCCCAAACATCTAATACGTGATAACGCGAATATGATTATAATGTTTAAACAAGATGATTTAAATATGCGACATATATATCGTGATCATGTAAATACAGATATGTCTTATGATTCATTTATGAAAATTTGTCAAAAGTGCTGGAGCGATAAATACGGATTCCTCATAATAAGTAAAGATAACGATATGGAAAAAGGAAGATATAGGAAGGGTTTTAATGAATTTATAATTATTTGAGAATATAAGTTTCGTTCTGTAGGCTATATTTTCACAGTTCATTATTAGATTCCAAAATGAGTAGATCATTCACTCTTACATTAAATGGTAATGAACCCATTACAAACATTACTTATTTCCCACCCATTGAACTGACAAAAGGTGACTATGAGTGTGCTCTCATTGACTTTCATATGTACAACTCTATACCCAATGTTGATATAAATAATAATCTATTTCATATTGGTGATAAAGTTATTCAACTCCCCATAGGATCATATGAACTCAATGATATTTATGATTTTCTAAAAAATAAACTAAAAGATTACGATCTTGAGAAAACATTTCAAATGGAAAGTAATAATAACACACTTCAAGTTCATATTACAACTACCAAGAAACCTATTTATTTTAATAGCAACAACTCCATTGGACAATTGCTTGGTTTCAATAAAAAACAAGAAAGGAAGCTTGCTTCGGCCAGCCGAAGCTTATATACCCTTGCAGATCATTCCTATTCATTTACAAAAACATTACATTTAAATTAACTTGCGTATATGTTACAATAATTCAAATTTTAGCTGATTTCGTATTACTTTGGCATTAATTTTTTGATCCTTCCTATGGCAGCGATATAATATAGCCGTCCGAATTTTGTTAAATTTTATACGAAATTTTGAAATGTTAAAAAAAAGCCATATCCTAGAGGAAAAGACAATGTAATAAAAATCAACAAAGATATAATTTTTTTCCTATTAATTTCCATATAATTTTCCGACCGTTCCTATGGCAGCTATATGATATAGTCATCCGATTTTTTAAAAATTTTATTCGAAATTCAGAAATATTTAAAAAATATTATTCCCAAAAGTAGAAGATAATATTTCAAAAAACACCAAAGCTAGAATTTTTTTTACGTTTTTTACGTTTTTTTTTCGATTCTTCATATGGGAGCTATAAGATATAGTTGTCCGATCCGGTCGGTTCCGACATATATACTACCTGCAATAGAAAGAAGACTTTTGGGAAAGTTTGAGCCCGACAGCTTTAAAACTGAGAGACTAGTTTGCGTAGAAACAGACGGACAGACGGACGGACAGACGGACAGACGGACGGACAGACTGACAGACGGACAGACGGACATGGCTAGATCGACTCGTCTTGTCATGCTGATCAAGAATATATATACTTTATGGGGTCGGAAACGTCTCCTTCACTGCGTTGCAAACTTCTGACTGAAATCATAATACCTTCTGCAAGGGTATAATAATCTATCCCAATGTGAAAGAGACATATATATCGGATCAACCTGTTAACATTTTAAAAATAAACACAATACGTTTAGTATGTAATATTGTGAGCGGATCATATATTGATAGTAGACAAGATCATTCATTATACGAATTCGGAATTAATGTTCCACCGGGCTATAAAATGAATATCACACCACACAATCTCATTTACTTACCAGTCAACACTAGAGAACTAAGTACGCTCTCTATACACATAACTGATCAGAACGGTGAACTTATTCATTTGCGCGGTGAAAACTATACAATTCGTTTACATTTAAGACTAATACAATGATTATCTAAATTAATAAAAGAGTAATAAAAAAAAATGTCCAGTAGCAAATTCCACCCAGAACGGATTGACATAAAAATCTAAAAAAAATACATTAACTCGGAGAATAATTAGGAGCCGCGTGTGAGGTATAAATTAGATCAATAAACGACCCCCAAAGGCCCCAAAATGCGATTTGTTTTTTATTTAATTCTTTCTTTTGCCATTTCTCTGTTATAAATGTTGTTAAAATGATTTAAAAATGTGATGTTCATAATCTTATGGCATACCCGCAAATAACTGCATTTAAATTTTATGGAAATTCAGCCTCCTTTACCAAGTCCCCAATATTTTCAAATTTTGTTTTGCCTTCTGACGTCACGGCCTCCACATATGTATGTATGTATGTTCTGCTGGCGCACTTTGCATAAAGTCGTACATGTATGTGTGTATGTCATGGTGTCGCACTTTGAGTGTGACCGCGCAAGGGGAATTTAAGTGTGACCGCGCAAGGGAAAAAAGATGAAAATTCCACAGTCACAGCAGATTTAAAATGCGCGGTTAAAATATCGATTATATCGAAAATCCATTCTTTTTGCGCCATTTTTTTGTTAGCCAAACGTTAACTTTTAAAAAAGATTTTCCTGTATGCAAAATTATGCTGCTCCGATCAGCTTTAGAATTTGAAAACAGTTATACAGTCGATGTTTTCCTTTAAGTTATTTTTATTTTTAAAATCCAAGAACCCGATCAGCTCAGACGATATGTTTCCAACTATCTATTAGTTTTCAAACGTTGAGTTATTGACAAACTGTGGATTTGTAAAAAACAAAAAAAAAATTCAATTCGCTCCGCTGCGTACACACACACGCACTAAATATGTATTAGCAAAAAAATGCGTATTTAACACACATCCACTAGATATGTGCGTGTGTACGTGTGTGTGCGCATTGCAGCTGACTAAGGAAGTGAGATTTGCTTAGATTCAAATTCATGATAATACTGATATCCTTTTGCTAAAAGAATATTTCACATTTTCTTACAGATTTTTGTGTTTTAAAATTCAAATCGCATTGAAAATATTAAAAGAACACCAAATATTCAAATCAATTGATTCTCTTGCTCTTCCTTACACGTGCCTCAAATTGTTTAAACAAACGGAAATGTTTAAACAATTTGATTCACGGCCCCCCTTCCACCTGCCTTCCTTATCTAAATTAATAAAGGAGTAACAATAAAAAATGTCCAGTAGCAAATTCCACCCAGAACGGATTGACATAAAAATCTAAAAAAAAAACATTAATTCGGAGAATAATTAGGAGCCGCGTGTGAGGTATACATTAGAACCAAAAACGACCCCCAAAGGCCCCAAAATTCGATTTGTTTTTTTTTTAATTCTTTCTTTTGCCATTTTTCATTTATAAATGTTGTTAAAATGATTTAAAAATGTGATGTTCATAATCTTATGGCATACCCGCAAATAACTGCATTTAAATTTTTTGGAAATTCAGCCTCCTTTACCAAGTCCCCAATATTTTCAAATTTTGTTTTGCCTTCTGACGTCACGGCCTCCACATATGTATGTATGTATGTTCTGCTGGCGCACTTTGCATAAAGTGCATGTATGTGTGTATGTCATGCTGTCGCACTTAAGTGCACACATCCACTAGATATGTGCGTGTGTACGTGTGTGTGCGCATTGCAGCTGACTAAGGAAGTGAGATTCGCTTAGATTCAAATTCATGATAATACTGATATCCTTTTGCTAAAAGAATATTTCATTTACATTCCCCAACAGATTTAATTTTCTTACAGATTTTTGTGTTTTAAAATTCAAATCGCATTGAAAATATTAAAAGAACACTAAATATTCAAATCAATTGATTCTCTTGCTCTTCCTTACACGTGCCTCAAATGGTTTAAACAAATGGAAATGTTTAAACAATTTGATTCACGGCACCCCCTTCCACCTGCCTTCCTTATTTATTAATATAACTTATGCAAACAATCCATTAGAATTTTAGAAAGATTTAAAAAAACACATAATGGTTTTTCAAGTTTTTGTATTTTTCTTGAGTAGTTTGCATAGGACAAAATACAGTTCTTTTTACGAAAATTAAGGAAAAAAGTTCTGATCAAATTTTTTCTCGGCTTATAGGTTAAAAATTAGTCATTTTTTAAATTTTAGTTTCCGCAGGCGAAGCTGCGGGCTACACACCCTGCTAGTATATAATAAAAGAGGTGATACTTACCATCATCAACACACTTTAAAACATCAAGTTATAGGAAGAGGATCGAAAGTAAAAAGATACACACTTACAATAAAAAACAAGTTAATTCTTAAATCACTGGGCTTCAAAGTACGAGTTTAACTAAAGTTATGGGGTTGAATGAAATATTGGCAGTACGAGAAAAACCTTTCTCTGATGATAGATCGAAGAAAGAATATCACAGTTATTCAACGTATCAACAATCATTTAAACCGAAAGATAAGAATTACAATTCAAAATCAGTATTTATATGTACTCCCCCATGAGAGTCTTCTAAATTTTCAAGGAGATATTACCCTAATTAAGGAAGGGGGAGCGGTAGAAACTCAAAATGTTATTGGGAGGATGAGAAATAATTGCATGGCATACTTTTTAGATGAAATACGCTATGAAATAAATGGTGTTGAGATAGAGGTTTAGTGGTATTACTTCTACAATAAAAAACTTTGTTTCTTTAAATCAATTTGAAAGCAAGAGACTTTACAATTCTGGATGGAGTGGAGAATCCGAATTCAATTTAAGTCCCAACTTTAACTTTTCAATACCCCTTAAAAATCTACTTGGATTTGCTGAAGATTTCAAAAAAGTTTTATTAAATTGTAAACATGAACTAGTACTATTGATATCAAAAAATTTAAATGATGTGCTCGAGGAAGATAAAATTGAGAATTGACTAAGAGTCGGAAAATATCATCTCAATATGACTAATATTACATGGAAAATTCATCATATATCACCCAGCGATTCAACGGAAATTAAAATGTATGATATTATAAAAAGTAGATCCAATCTACCGATTGCATTCCGCAGTTGGGATACATACATTAATCCTAAACTAAGTAATGGAACAAATCATGTTTGGAATGTTAAATTATCTGCTAACCGCGAACGCCCACGATTTGCTTTAATTGCATTTAAAGATAATCACCATCTAATTACAAACAATTTAAGAAATCTAAAGGTCTACTTAAACTCCGAAACATACCCTTACGATGACTTGAATTTGGACTTTGAGAAATAACGATTTGCTCACCCATATGAAATGGTATGTCAGTTTCAAACTAGCTACTATAATCGAAGTGAATTTCCTTAAATTTCGTATTTAAAAATCGAAACAAACTTGAACTCTAATTTTCTCATACACTCTCCACATGATTTTATTGAATTAAATAAAAAATGTAAAAAAAGCGATACTTGGCTAACAAAAAAACATCATAAAATTTATTGAAACGACGGATTATACTTTTTCAAAGAAATACAAATTTATTTAAGAGAAATAATTCGAAAAAAGGAAATAATTTGTAAGGGATATCAAAAAAGGTTATTCCGACAAAATTTTTAAAAATTGATGATGTAATTAACATTGATGAAATTGGATGTCCCTCTCTAAAAATAATGGATGGAAACCACTTCCCATATTGCTCATTACATGCACTAGATGGTGTCTGCTCACTCAACAATACTCATAAAATCTTAAACTTTTACGCAAAAGAAAACTGCTAGCAACAACAACTTTTCACCATTCATTCTTTCATTCACAATTTGAGAGTCGAGAAAAGAAGTTTTCGAAATGTCGAATTCTAATAATTATGAATGAATTATTCTTCCTTGATAAATAAAAGTACTTTATTTATTAATACATTTGAAAATTTGATTTCAAAAGAGGAGTTGAAATTACTGCTGGAGTCAAGGGACATGTTCATGAGTATTGACGTGAAGGAGTTTATAAAAACAACATTTGGAGAACATTTAAATTTATGTAAATTTTTTAATGATAATATAGATACGTGTGCTTGTTATACCCGTTACTCGTAGAGTAAAAGGGTATATTGTATTCGTGCAAAAGTATGTAACAGGTAGAAGGAAGCGTTTCCGACCCCATAAAGTATATATATTCTTGATCAGGATCACCAGCCGAGTCGATCTAGCCATGTCCGTCTGTCCGTCTGTCTGTCCGTCTGTCTGTCTGTCTGTCTGTCCGTATGAACGCTGAGATCTCGGAAACTACGAAAGCTAGAAGGTTGAGATTTTCCACGCATATTCTTGGGCTTCCTACGCAGCGCAAGTTTATTTCAGCCAAGTGCCACGCCCCCTCTAACGCCCACAATCGCCCACTAACGATTTTAAAATGTGTCTGGCGCCCACACCTTTAAAGATTTCCGAGAAGTATAAATGCAATTTTGTTGTGCATATTTATACCTATCGAAATGTAGAAGATATTTTTCAAATCGGACCATTCATTAAAAAGTTATACGCAATCAAAATTTCTATATCTATCTCCCGCGCACTCCCTTTAGCTGAGTTACGATTATTAGTCGGGACACCAACCCGTGTACAGCGTTTGCACTCCCTTTAGCTGAGTGACGGGTATTAGATAGTCGGGACACGAACCCGACTATAGCGTTCTCTCTTGTTTTTATTTTGTAATTCAACAATATAAAGTTAGAAAATTAATTTCATCATATATTGAAATTCTAAAATAAAGAAAAAACCAAGAAAAAAATCTATTGTTTTGATTTTGTTTTCGAGGGTGGGTCTATCAACAGCTGTTGCATTATTTAACATCTGTTTTCTAAGTATAATACAACGATTTATATCCAACAGACTTTAGTTTAAGATAAACTTTCAACCTATTACGTTGAAAGAAAGAAAAAATGATTTCCTCAAAAATTGAAGAGTTCTTAAAGGAGCATGGAAGTGAGATCTTCAAGGAACACGTTTCGAGGTTGAAAGCATTTCATACATTTTTTAAAGATGTTAAAGCCACCCCAGTAATTCATTCCAAGTATAGGGAACACCTATCATCCTGTGCATGGGCATATGATGATTGTAAAGTCGGACCTGACACCTGCAGGTGTATGCATATTGAAAAGAAAGAAGAAGATGCCTTAAAACTGATGGAACGATACATTAATTTGTTTAAAAAACTCAATGGAAACTAATTTCACATGAATATGATTAAATAAATAAAAACGCATTTGACTAAATAAACGATCTCATTTGTTTTTGTGTATATTCTGTTAGGAACCACCACCACCACCACCTCCACTATAGAATTGAAACATTTAAGACCTAATGCTCGCTAAAGAGGGGAGTTCTCGAACTCAGGCTTGTTTCCCTCAAACTAACACTTTTTGACCACTGAAGACTGGTTACACTAACAGATATCATCTACAATCCTAATTGAATCAACAAAACGGACACGCATGACAAAACACCCCTCTCTCACGCTCCTACACACACCATTTTCGGGTAAAGATCACTCTAAACAACCAAAAATTCTAGGCATGACAAAACGCCCCTCTCACACACAAGCAATTCCCAAATTCTACGCATGACACGCTTCTCACACACAAGCACACACCATTTTCGGGTAAAGATCACTCTAAACAACCACAATTCTACGCATGACAAAACACCCCTCTCACACAAGCAATCACAAATTCAAACGCATGACAAAACACACCTCCCACTTTCACCATTTCTTTGGGGGGATCCTAACCCCTCACACCCTTTCTAACTTAATTAACTGACCTTTTTATACTAATTAGGTCATTAGAACACCTGTGTGCATCCTAACCGTCACCCACACTCCCCATTTTCCCCCCTTTCTCCCACACTTTTATTAGTTAATTATGCTAATTAGGTCAGAAGAACACCTGTGTGCAACCATGCGTGACTAATTAGGGTCACCCCACCCCCTTTTTTTACGAAAATTAAGGAAAAAAGTTCTGATCAAATTTTTTCTCGGCTTATAGGTTAAAAATTAGTCATTTTTTAAATTTTAGTTTCCGCAGGCGAAGCTGCGGGCTACACACCCTGCTAGTATATAATAAAAGAGGTGATACTTACCATCATCAACACACTTTAAAACATCAAGTTATAGGAAGAGGATCGAAAGTAAAAAGATACACACTTACAATAAAAAACAAGTTAATTCTTAAATCACTGGGCTTCAAAGTACGAGTTTAACTAAAGTTATGGGGTTGAATGAAATATTGGCAGTACGAGAAAAACCTTTCTCTGATGATAGATCGAAGAAAGAATATCACAGTTATTCAACGTATCAACAATCATTTAAACCGAAAGATAAGAATTACAATTCAAAATCAGTATTTATATGTACTCCCCCATGAGAGTCTTCTAAATTTTCAAGGAGATATTACCCTAATTAAGGAAGGGGGAGCGGTAGAAACTCAAAATGTTATTGGGAGGATGAGAAATAATTGCATGGCATACTTTTTAGATGAAATACGCTATGAAATAAATGGTGTTGAGATAGAGGTTTAGTGGTATTACTTCTACAATAAAAAACTTTGTTTCTTTAAATCAATTTGAAAGCAAGAGACTTTACAATTCTGGATGGAGTGGAGAATCCGAATTCAATTTAAGTCCCAACTTTAACTTTTCAATACCCCTTAAAAATCTACTTGGATTTGCTGAAGATTTCAAAAAAGTTTTATTAAATTGTAAACATGAACTAGTACTATTGATATCAAAAAATTTAAATGATGTGCTCGAGGAAGATAAAATTGAGAATTGACTAAGAGTCGGAAAATATCATCTCAATATGACTAATATTACATGGAAAATTCATCATATATCACCCAGCGATTCAACGGAAATTAAAATGTATGATATTATAAAAAGTAGATCCAATCTACCGATTGCATTCCGCAGTTGGGATACATACATTAATCCTAAACTAAGTAATGGAACAAATCATGTTTGGAATGTTAAATTATCTGCTAACCGCGAACGCCCACGATTTGCTTTAATTGCATTTAAAGATAATCACCATCTAATTACAAACAATTTAAGAAATCTAAAGGTCTACTTAAACTCCGAAACATACCCTTACGATGACTTGAATTTGGACTTTGAGAAATAACGATTTGCTCACCTATATGAAATGGTATGTCAGTTTCAAACTAGCTACTATAATCGAAGTGAATTTCCTTAAATTTCGTATTTAAAAATCGAAACAAACTTGAACTCTAATTTTCTCATACACTCTCCACATGATTTTATTGAATTAAATAAAAAATGTAAAAAAAGCGATACTTGGCTAACAAAAAAACATCATAAAATTTATTGGAACGACGGATTATACTTTTTCAAAGAAATACAAATTTATTTAAGAGAAATAATTCGAAAAAAGGAAATAATTTGTAAGGGATATCAAAAAAGGTTATTCCGACAAAATTTTTAAAAATTGATGATGTAATTAACATTGATGAAATTGGATGTCCCTCTCTAAAAATAATGGATGGAAACCACTTCCCATATTGCTCATTACATGCACTAGATGGTGTCTGCTCACTCAACAATACTCATAAAATCTTAAACTTTTACGCAAAAGAAAACTGCTAGCAACAACAACTTTTCACCATTCATTCTTTCATTCACAATTTGAGAGTCGAGAAAAGAAGTTTTCGAAATGTCGAATTCTAATAATTATGAATGAATTATTCTTCCTTGATAAATAAAAGTACTTTATTTATTAATACATTTGAAAATTTGATTTCAAAAGAGGAGTTGAAATTACTGCTGGAGTCAAGGGACATGTTCATGAGTATTGACGTGAAGGAGTTTATAAAAACAACATTTGGAGAACATTTAAATTTATGTAAATTTTTTAATGATAATATAGATACGTGTGCTTGTTATACCCGTTACTCGTAGAGTAAAAGGGTATATTGTATTCGTGCAAAAGTATGTAACAGGTAGAAGGAAGCGTTTCCGACCCCATAAAGTATATATATTCTTGATCAGGATCACCAGCCGAGTCGATCTAGCCATGTCCGTCTGTCCGTCTGTCTGTCCGTCTGTCTGTCTGTCTGTCTGTCCGTATGAACGCTGAGATCTCGGAAACTACAAAAGCTAGAAGGTTGAGATTTTCCACGCATATTCTTGGGCTTCCTACGCAGCGCAAGTTTATTTCAGCCAAGTGCCACGCCCCCTCTAACGCCCACAATCGCCCACTAACGATTTTAAAATGTGTCTGGCGCCCACACCTTTAAAGATTTCCGAGAAGTATAAATGCAATTTTGTTGTGCATATTTATACCTATCGAAATGTAGAAGATATTTTTCAAATCGGACCATTCATTAAAAAGTTATACGCAATCAAAATTTCTATATCTATCTCCCGCGCACTCCCTTTAGCTGAGTTACGATTATTAGTCGGGACACCAACCCGTGTACAGCGTTTGCACTCCCTTTAGCTGAGTGACGGGTATTAGATAGTCGGGACACGAACCCGACTATAGCGTTCTCTCTTGTTTTTATTTTGTAATTCAACAATATAAAGTTAGAAAATTAATTTCATCATATATTGAAATTCTAAAATAAAGAAAAAACCAAGAAAAAAATCTATTGTTTTGATTTTGTTTTCGAGGGTGGGTCTATCAACAGCTGTTGCATTATTTAACAATCTGTTTTCTAAGTATAATACAACGATTTATATCCAACAGACTTTAGTTTAAGATAAACTTTCAACCTATTACGTTGAAAGAAAGAAAAAATGATTTCCTCAAAAATTGAAGAGTTCTTAAAGGAGCATGGAAGTGAGATCTTCAAGGAACACGTTTCGAGGTTGAAAGCATTTCATACATTTTTTAAAGATGTTAAAGCCACCCCAGTAATTCATTCCAAGTATAGGGAACACCTATCATCCTGTGCATGGGCATATGATGATTGTAAAGTCGGACCTGACACCTGCAGGTGTATGCATATTGAAAAGAAAGAAGAAGATGCCTTAAAACTGATGGAACGATACATTAATTTGTTTAAAAAACTCAATGGAAACTAATTTCACATGAATATGATTAAATAAATAAAAACGCATTTGACTAAATAAACGATCTCATTTGTTTTTGTGTATATTCTGTTAGGAACCACCACCACCACCACCTCCACTATAGAATTGAAACATTTAAGACCTAATGCTCGCTAATGCTCGCTAAAGAGGGGAGTTCTCGAACTCAGGCTTGTTTCCCTCAAACTAACACTTTTTGACCACTGAAGACTGGTTACACTAACAGATATCATCTACAATCCTAATTGAATCAACAAAACGGACACGCATGACAAAACACCCCTCTCTCACGCTCCTACACACACCATTTTCGGGTAAAGATCACTCTAAACAACCAAAAATTCTAGGCATGACAAAACGCCCCTCTCACACACAAGCAATTCCCAAATTCTACGCATGACACGCTTCTCACACACAAGCACACACCATTTTCGGGTAAAGATCACTCTAAACAACCACAATTCTACGCATGACAAAACACCCCTCTCACACAAGCAATCACAAATTCAAACGCATGACAAAACACACCTCCCACTTTCACCATTTCTTTGGGGGGATCCTAACCCCTCACACCCTTTCTAACTTAATTAACTGACCTTTTTATACTAATTAGGTCATTAGAACACCTGTGTGCATCCTAACCGTCACCCACACTCCCCATTTTCCCCCCTTTCTCCCACACTTTTATTAGTTAATTATGCTAATTAGGTCAGAAGAACACCTGTGTGCAACCATGCGTGACTAATTAGGGTCACCCCACCCCCTTTTTTGACATGATTTATTACCTATTGATCCAGGACCCGTATTAACCTACTACTGTCTTTTTGTATACCTTAAAAATTTACATACAAATGTGGACCTCCCTAATGTACATACATATAAGTCAAAATCTCCCAAGTGGGCCACCCCCGATTCGAAGGTCCGATTTTCGTTAAACTTGTTTACTTTTCCGGTTCACAACGACAAAAAAAAAACGTTATTTGAACAGTTTTGAGAAATTTTTAGATTCAACGGAGTTATAGGGGTCAGAAAATGGCATTTTTGGCACTTTTTCAAAAAAGGTGCACTCACTCCTTATGATATAACTTTGTAACCGTGAAAGATATCTTTATGATGTTTTCACTAATTGATCAAAAATTGTATTTGCCTCTAAAAATATTTTTTTTTTAATTAAATAAAATAACAATAAAATAAAATAACATCTTTAAATAAAAACATTTAGTTTTTTTGAGTGTATTTTTTTCAGTGTTCTTCACCAGTTACAGACTTTAAAACCATTCAGAAATGAAGGTTGATTCATTACGAAGAAGATCAAAAAAAAAAAATTGGGGATCGGACAAAGGTTTTTTGCAATACGACTTTTTCGGTGGGCGCACAGCGATTTCCCATACAAAAATTGCTTGCTCGTGAAAATTGGCTGGTCAACACATGCCGTAGCGAGCGTAGCGTCAGCCGACTGCAGCTGTCAATGAGGGACTTTTTGTCGTTTTGTATGGAAAACCTCTGTGAGCTTACCGACAAATTGAAATTGCAAAAAACCTTTACCCGATCCCCATTTTTTTTTTTGATTTTATTGTAAAGTAGTTTTCTTCGGCTGGGATGCGGCTCAGTCTGGCCAGGATCCCTTTTACAGAAAATTTATAAAGGATGGGACATGGATGGGAGATGACTGGTAGGCGGGCGCTAGGTGGAGTTGTCCGCCCCCTTTAATCGATCAGTAAGACTGAGGAAAAATGTTTATTTGGTATACAAGAGGGTAATACAGACCCCGCGGATCACTCTTCGGATACGCTTATGGGGAAAACAAAAAGGAGGGCAAGATATCTCTTTAGAGGGGGGGGGGGGCCGCTCTTATATCGCACTAGTTCATTATTTGTGGGTCGCGGCCTGGATTACAGTCTAGCTGGCACGCCTGACTCCCCTCAGCATTCACCGATGGGGTCACCCGTGCCCCCTTTGACCAAACTTGTTGGAGTCCCACTGTACCGCCAGCAAGCGCTGGTGGGGCAGGGCGCCGTCAAGTAGTAACCCCGGATTCGAGCCTTATTCTGGGGTCAGTCTAGAAAGAGGTTATTTTCCGGTCGGCTTGTCCGACCCCGGGCAATGAAATAGACGCAATAATTTATACTCCGTTTTCCAGCCAACAACTAGGGTTTTTATTTAAGACCTTTTCTTCATGTTCTTAGTTGAATCTCTCCGCTTAGAATATTTGCCAGTTTTCTTTACATATTTACAGACTCTCTATGTCTAGCCCTTGAGCACCGAATACTAGGAAAGGGAGGCGTCTCTAACCTACCCAAACCGTGCAACACCGCATCGAGATCGGGAAAACCTTTGCAAACACGTGGCTGCTGGCCAGTGTGGGGTTTTCGTGGCCACTCGTCGGGGTCTTGCGTCTCACTCACCCATTCTCTTACACACGCGCGTCGGGTGGGTGTGTGTGTGTGTATTTTTCCTGCGCAGGTCTCCTCGCCGCTGGTCCTGGGCCGGGAGATCTACGCCACGTCCTCGTCCTGCTGCTTCTGCCTCCTGCTGTCCCGCGTCAAACGACCGCTGGGGTTTTCTTGCGGTGGTGGGCTGGGCTCCTCGATGTGTCCTGTCGCTCCTGCTTATCACTTCTCGAGGCCAGCGTCAAACGACCGCTGGGGTTTTCTTCACCATTATCCGTGTCACTCGACCGCTCGGAAACCACACACTCCTCTATCCCTTCAGCTTCTTGGTTTGGCGTCGTTTTCTTGAAAACTTCCAAGATTCTATCTTCCTCTCGTTCGCACTTAAGCGGGCCCTTGGCGCGTGCCAGATTTTCGCTAGTGTGCGAATTCCAGTGTGTATCGCGATCCTATTCTCCTCTCACTCACTCCTAGGGATAAAGTTGGCGCGTGGCAGTTTTCGTGGTGAGTTCTCGCGCTTTGTGTGTGTGGGTGAGGTGAGCTTTGGTTCGCTAGCGGTGAGCGTTCCGCTTGACTATCGTGGGTGGGGGTTCGTGCCTAATCTTAGCCTACGATTAATACTAGACTTATATACTAATACTTATCTAAATACTGAATTACTTATTTTAAATTATTAAATTTGTGAGGAGCCGTATGGTTCCTTACATTCCCCTCTAACTTCGGGGGGCGTTGTGAAACGGCGATCTCGTCCCGTTTGTTGATGTGGATCCGGAATTCCCCTCCCCCGGCTCGGAAGAGAAATTTCCGGTCCACACGGCGTCCGCTGCGTTCTTGTGGCATGATATGCTCCACCAGGGATCGCGGCAGGCGATTCCCTTCCATCCGGATGCGCCAATGTGGTGGGGGGACGATCCACTCCTCGTCCTCCGTTGTTGCTGGGCGAGAGTGATCGTCGCGGCAAAATGCTGCGGCGTCTTGGGTCGGTGTGGCTTTTGCCTCGCTATGCGTGGGTCCACGATTGCCAGTTCTAGGGATCGTTGCTGCTCGTCAACCCAATCCATTTCTTCCGCCCAGCTCGCGAAAGCGGGAGGTTGGGTGCCTTCATCTCTCTCGTCTGGCTCTGAATTCCAGTGTGTATCGCGATCCTATTCTCCTCTCACTCACTCCTAGGGATAAAGTTGGCGCGTGGCAGTTTTCGTGGTGAGTTTTCGCGCTTTGTGTGTGTGGGTGAGGTGAGCTTTGGTTCGCTAGCGGTGAGCGTTCCGCTTGACTATCGTGGGTGGGGGTTCGTGCCTAATCTTAGCCTACGATTAATACTAGACTTATATACTAATACTTATCTAAATACTGAATTACTTATTTTAAATTATTAAATTTGTGAGGAGCCGTATGGTTCCTTACATTCCCCTCTTACTTCGGGGGGCGTTGTGAAACGGCGATCTCGTCCCGTTTGTTGATGTGGATCCGGAATTCCCCTCCCCCGGCTCGGAAGAGAAATTTCCGGTCCACACGGCGTCCGCTGCGTTCTTGTGGCATGATATGCTCCACCAGGGATCGCGGCAGGCGATTCCCTTCCATCCGGATGCGCCAATGTGGTGGGGGGACGATCCACTCCTCGTCCTCCGTTGTTGCTGGGCGAGAGTGATCGTCGCGGCAAAATGCTGCGGCGTCCTGGGTCGGTGTGGCTTTTGCCTCGCTATGCGTGGGTCCACGATTGCCAGTTCTAGGGATCGTTGCTGCTCGTCAACCCAATCCATTTCTTCCGCCCAGCTCGCGAAAGCGGGAGGTTGGGTGCCTTCATCTCTCTCGTCTGGCTCTGAATTCCAGTGTGTATCGCGATCCTATTCTCCTCTCACTCACTCCTAGGGATAAAGGTGGCGCGTGGCAGTTTTCGTGGTGAGTTTTCGCGCTTTGTGTGTGTGGGTGAGGTGAGCTTTGGTTCGCTAGCGGTGAGCGTTCCGCTTGACTATCGTGGGTGGGGGTTCGTGCCTAATCTTAGCCTACGATTAATACTAGACTTATATACTAATACTTATCTAAATACTGAATTACTTTAATTATGAATTATTTTAAATTATTAAATTTGTGAGGAGCCGTATGGTTCCTTACATTCCCCTCTTACTTCGGGGGGCGTTGTGAAACGGCGATCTCGTCCCGTTTGTTGATGTGGATCCGGAATTCCCCTCCCCCGGCTCGGAAGAGAAATTTCCGGTCCACACGGCGTCCGCTGCGTTCTTGTGGCATGATATGCTCCACCAGGGATCGCGGCAGGCGATTCCCTTCCATCCGGATGCGCCAATGTGGTGGGGGGACGATCCACTCCTCGTCCTCCGTTGTTGCTGGGCGAGAGTGATCGTCGCGGCAAAATGCTGCGGCGTCCTGGGTCGGTGTGGCTTTTGCCTCGCTATGCGTGGGTCCACGATTGCCAGTTCTAGGGATCGTTGCTGCTCGTCAACCCAATCCATTTCTTCCGCCCAGCTCGCGAAAGCGGGAGGTTGGGTGCCTTCATCTCTCTCGTCTGGCTCTGTGGATGGAGTGTGGGCGTCAGGCTCCTCGTATGCCTCCAGGGCCGGCATCTCCTCGTCGGTGTCACCTCCGGTTGGTATGAGTAATGCCTCCAGGGCCGGCATCTCCTCGTCGGTGTCGGTTCCGGTGGGTAGGAGTGCCTCCAGCCAGTCTCGGGTGGCTCGCCGCAGTTGCCTATGGCTGACCCTCGGTGCTGATGGGTGTAGGGGTGTGTGTACCCACGGCTGCTCCTCACTACCGTCTCTCTCGAGGGATGTAGGGCTCTCGCGATCGGGTTCCTCCAGGTCCTGGGTCTGAAGTGGGCTTTCAGTCCCTGTGCTGCTCGTGCCTGAGTCGACCGTGCTCTCTAGGGTGCTGACCTCCCATTCACCCGCGCTCTTTTCTCCGGAAGGGGCTGGTGACGGCGGAGCGGCGGGACGGCTATCGTCGTCGTCGGCGATGTCCACGACTTCTGGGGTCGGGCTGACCAATGCGCTCGGCGTTTTGGTTGGTGCGCTTGCCGCGTTGTTTGGGGTGGTGGTGTCCGTCTCCTCCTCGTTCTTCTCCCACGGGTACTACAGCAAGACGCCATTCGGGCTCAAGGTTTCTGCTGCAACCGCCGTACCAGCCGTCTCCAGCCGCCATAGGTGGGGTTCGTCGGGCACACTTCGGCCTAGCGCGGCTTCCGTGGCCTCTGATCCGGGGCAGGGTCCGATGGCCTCCTCCACGCCTCACTGACTCCGCGTTGGCTCCTTTCTCAGTGGCCTGCCTCGTAAATTATTCGTAGCTTATTCTACGGTATCCCCGGGATCTTCGTGGTCGTCAGGCTTCGGTGGTGCTAATTCCTGGGTTCCTCTGGGATAGGTCGCCTCTTTCAGGTCGGCCAGCGCTGCGGTTCTGCGTTGTCTTCCGTGTATTTGCTGAAGTCGTACTATTGTGGGCGCGATAAACTTGACGACTTTGTATGGCCCTTCGTACTTGGGCGCGAGCTTTGCGGCGAAGTTGTCCGCTGCCTTGGACAAGTGGTGTTGTCTGAGAAATACCAAAGATCCTAGCGTGGGTTTCCAGGCGCGGCGGCGGAGATCATAATGTCTCCTCTGTTCTTGAGAAGCTCTCTGCGTATTATCCCGTACTGCCTCAAACACTTCTCGAATCTTTTTTGCCTTATCAAGGGGCAGTCGAGCGACGTTTGTGTCTCCTGGCGTGACTTCATCGTACAGGGCTCCTGGGAGGCGTGGCTCCATGCCGTGAACGATGAAAGCTGGACTGAATCCAGTAGAGTCTGAGACGCTGCTGTTTATAGCCAGATTTAGTTCTGGCAAGAGCTCGTCCCAGGTTGTATGTTTCTCTTTGATGTATTGGGCGACCATAGTCTTAATGGTTCTATTTGCCCTCTCCGTCGGATTCTGCTGCGGAGTGTAGGGCGCGGTATATTGGACCTCCATTCCGGCTTGTTTGCAGAACGCCTTGAAGGACCGACTGGTAAATTGGGTCCCGTTGTCGCACACGAACACGCGAGGAACCCCGAAGTGGTTCAAGATCCGTTCTCGAAAGGATTTCTCGAGGTGAGCTGAGGTGGCTTTTCTCAAAGGAACCAACTCTACCCACTTCGAAAATGCGTCGAAGAATACCAATAGCATACTATTTCCACTCTTGGATCGCGGGAGGGGCTCAATAAAATCTGCACAAACCGTGTCAAACGGCTCACTTATCTGTCTGGTGCACATTTTACCGGCCGGCTTGTTCTGGCTTACCTTATAGCGCTGACATGTATCGCACTTACGGACGTATCTAGCCACATCACGGAAGAGCCCTGGCCAGTAGTAACGTTGGGCAACTCGTGTGGTTGTCTTTCTAATCCCGAGATGTCCCGCCGTCGGCTGGTCATGGCACTCCAACAGCACCCGCGGTCGGTGTTCTTTGGCCACACACAGCTTCCATGGCACGGATTCCTCATCATCGGGCCGTGATCCTATATGTCGATATAGCTGTTCGTTCTCATAAATGTAGTCTGGAAAATCTTTTGGGTTCTCCTGCACTAGTTTTAGCATCCGCTGGTACCAAGTGTTTTCGGTGGCGTTTTCCTGAATCCTGTGTACTACATCCAAAGGCTGGCGGGACAGAGCATCCGCGACTATGTTTTGGTCTCCGCGTCTGTATTGGACATCAAACTGATACTGTTGCAGTTCTAGCGCCCAGCGCGCTATTCGGCCGGTGGGGTTATCGATTGAGTTAAGCCACTTCAGCGCGAGGTGGTCGGTGAATACCTCAAATCGATACCCTTCCAAGTAACAGCGTAATTTCCTGGTGGCCCATACAATAGCCAGACACTCCTTTTCTGTGGCCGAATAGTTTTCCTCGGCGGCGATGAGACGTCTGCTAGCAAACGCGATGACACGCTCCGTGCCTTGGATCGTCTGAGTTAGGACGGCTCCCAGACCTACGTCACTGGCATCGGTTTGAAGGACAAATTTCTCGCTGAAATCCGGGCATGCCAACACGGGTGCCTCCGTGAGTTTCCTTTTAAGTTCCTCGAATGCATCTTGTTGCTCCTGCTGCCATTGCCACTTTCTTCCTTTCTTGAGGAGTCCGGACATAGGCTGTACTATGCTCGCGAAATTAGGTACAAAACGCCTATACCAAGAGGCTATTCCGAGACAGCGTCGCAATTCCTTACACGTAGTGGGTGGACTCAGTTGACGCACGGCCGCAATCTTCTCTGGATCCGTGTGGATTCCTTCTTCGCTAATGACATGTCCTAAATATACCAGGCTGCGCTTTAAGAAACTGCATTTCTTCGGGTTGAGACGAAGGTTCGCCTTACGTAGCCGTTGAAATACTTCCCGCAGATGAAGAACATGCTCCTCGAGTGTGGCTCCTATGACAATAATGTCATCCAAGTACGCAAATGCATGGGGCTCCAAGTCGGGCCCTATCACGCTGTCGAGTGCTCGCTGAAACGTGGCCGGTGCGGAATGTAGGCCGAACGGCATAACCTTCCAGTGATAAAGTCCTCTCCCTGGCACCGTAAAGGCTGTGCACTCGCGACTAGCCTTGGCCACCGGGATCTGCCAATACCCTCTCTTTAAATCTAGGGTGGATATATACTTTGCGTGCCTTAGCCGTTCTAGTATGTGAGTTATCCTAGGTAATGGATACGCGTCTGGTACGGAATGGGCATTTAGTTGCCGGAAATCGACGTATAATCTCATTTCTCCTGATTTCTTGCCTACTAGTACAATTGGGGCGCTATGAGGACTCCGTGAGGGCTCTATGCAATCGTTGCGCAACAGTTCGTCAATCTGTTTATCTATTATCCTCTGCATCGCCGGGTTCTTAGGGAAATATCTCTGTTTGATTGGCTTGTCATCGCGCATTGTAATACTGTGCTCGGCGATATGTGACACACCGGTCAATCCTTCGAACTTAGCTAATTCGAGAAATCTAGGCCTCGGGAATCACAAAGTGTGAGCCGTGGCTCCAAAATTGGGTCGCGCCAGTTATCGGGTACTCCTCTTGTTCGGCGAAAAGGATTATTTTTTACCGCCTTCTCGTCTCGGGGTGGAAAAATATTAATCGGCCCCCGGGGCCCCGTGGTTCCCGCATTCCGGCTGCTCAGGCTGGTCTCGTGGTTCTGGTTCTCGGCTTCCGGTGACGGTAGCTGGCGACTGGCGAACTGCAGTCAATGAATGAGGGGATAGTACTAAATTGGTCGTGGTTGTGCCTAAGTTGAAGGGACTCAATTGCAAAGACACGCGTCCACATTGCAGAGTGGCGGAAACGCCGCCGAGGAAATCCATGCCTAATAACACGTCTTCTAACAATGGAAATTTAACCCAACGCTGGTCTAGCTGGACTCTTGCTACGAGTGACTTGGTGATTTCCTTCTTGGAACCTTCCGCGAGACTGACTTGTGTTCGTACCGCCACTACATTATCTGGCGTGCCGACAAGTTGGATAACTCGTTCACTCACGAAACTCCTGCTGGCGCCTGTATCAATAGTGGCGTCGAAGCGCTGGTCCTCGATGCTTACTCGTGCTATGATGCGGCCTGCCTGAACTCGTAGTACCTTATCTAATTCCGGGGATTCATCCTTGCAGTCTCCGTCCGCTCCCCGAGGGGGCGAAGACTGTGATGCTCCGTGGCTAACTTGGCGTGGGCGCGATTGGGATCCTGCTAATATTCTCATGTGTTGATGGATGCCTCGATCCCTGGTTACCTCGTAGTTCACTGCTAAGACAGTCAGTTGCTCCAGTGTCGTGAATTCGTGCCGTCTAGTAAACAGCTGGTACTCCGGTTGTAGATTCTCATAAATCCTCTCCAATTCCTGGGTGGCGTCGTATCCTGCTCTATGCATCATGAGTCGGATCTTAACTAGATATTGTTTAAAGGTTTCTCCTGGCTGTTGGTATATCGTACGGATTTCATCCTCCAATCGCTGAAAATATCGAGGTGGTAAAAAAAAATCAAGGAAAGCTTTCTTAAAGGTAGCCCAAGATTCGCCGAGTAATTTGCTCGTCCTGAACCAATGTTCCGCTGTATCTGTCAAAAGTCCTGGTATCGCCCGGGACGATGATTTCCCGTAGATCGATGTACACTCGGCTAAAGTTAAATTGAAGCTGGTTCTTCCTGTCGAGGGTATTTTTGCTAATCTGCTCGGCTGTCAGCTTCGAGTGCCGGAGAGACGATCGGCAATCCAAACAAAAATGGCGGTTGCTGTGAGAGTACAAGTTAAATTCTCCCTGCCTCGTTTTCTTAAGTTTCCCGACTCAAATGGTGTACCGGTAGAGGGTTCGGCCCGCTCTCTCTCCCTACCATGCTATATATCTATGTACTCGTGCTACTATGTTTGTCTCGCTCTGGGGTTTTTTCCCCCCTCTTAGGTATACATGGGCCACGTGTTCTCTGGTACCGTGTTCGTACGTTTTCTCGGGACTGTACTTGCTTAAACTTCTAGGTTATACTCGCTGTGCTTGCTTGAAATTGGAAATTTCTTAGTAGTATTAGTGGCCCCCTCGATATGTAGGCCACTTCTTTCGTATCGAAGTAAAACGAATTTTCTCCCCTTGTACCCAAAAAATTTTCAAAGTCAAATGTTGAACTGGGTCTTTAGGCCATATATTGGTCATCAAAAATTCGTAAACCCCATGTCCCTGTTCGGGCGCCATCTGTAAGGTAGTTTTCTTCGGCTGGGATGCGGCTCAGTCTGGCCAGGATCCCTTTTACAGAAAATTTATAAAGGATGGGACATGGATGGGAGATGACTGGTAGGCGGGCGCTAGGTGGAGTTGTCCGCCCCCTTTAATCGATCAGTAAGACTGAGGAAAAATGTTTATTTGGTATACAAGAGGGTAATACAGACCCCGCGGATCACTCTTCGGATACGCTTATGGGGAAAACAAAAAGGAGGGCAACATATCTCTTTAGAGGGGGGGGGGGGGTCGCTCTTATATCGCACTAGTTCATTATTTGTGGGTCGCGGCCTGGATTACAGTCTAGCTGGCACGCCTGACTCCCCTCAGCATTCACCGATGGGGTCACCCGTGCCCCCTTTGACCAAACTTGTCGGAGTCCCACTGTACCGCCAGCAAGCGCTGGTGGGGCAGGGCGCCGTCAAGTAGTAACCCTGGATTCGAGCCTTATTCTGGGGTCAGTCTAGAAAGAGGTTATTTTCCGGTCGGCTTGTCCGACCCCGGGCAATGAAATAGACGCAATAATTTATACTCCGTTTTCAGCCAACAACTAGGGTTTTTATTTAAGACCTTTTCTTCATGTTCTTAGTTGAATACTTGAGCACCGAATACTAGGAAAGGGAGGTGTCTCTAACCTACCCAAACCGTGCAACACCGCATCGAGATCGGGAAAACCTTTGCAAACACGTGGCTGCTGGCCAGTGTGGGGTTTTCGTGGCCACTCGGTGCGGGTCTTGCGTCTCACTCACCCATTCTCTTACACACGCGCGTCGGGTGGGTGTGTGTGTGTGTATTTTTCCTGCGCAGGTCTCCTCGCCGCTGGTCCTGGGCCGGGAGATCTACGCCACGTCCTCGTCCTGCTGCTTCTGCCTCCTGCTGTCCCGCGTCAAACGACCGCTGGGGTTTTCTTGCGGTGGTGGGCTGGGCTCCTCGATGTGTCCTGTCGCTCCTGTTTATCACTTCTCGAGGCCAGCGTCAAACGACCGCTGGGGTTTTCTTCACCATTATCCGTGTCACTCGACCGCTCGGAAACCACAGACTCCTCTATCCCTTCAGCTTCTTGGTTTGGCGTCGTTTTCTTGAAAACTTCCAAGATTCTATCTTCCTCTCGTTCGCACTTAAGCGGGCCCTTGGCGCGTGCCAGATTTTCGCTAGTGTGCGAATTCCAGTGTGTATCGCGATCCTATTCTCCTCTCACTCACTCCTAGGGATAAAGTTGGCGCGTGGCAGTTTTCGTGGTGAGTTCTCGCGCTTTGTGTGTGTGGGTGAGGTGAGCTTTGGTTCGCTAGCGGTGAGCGTTCCGCTTGACTATCGTGGGTGGGGGTTCGTGCCTAATCTTAGCCTACGATTAATACTAGACTTATATACTAATACTTATCCAAATACTGAATTACTTATTTTAAATTATTAAATTTGTGAGGAGCCGTATGGTTCCTTACATTATTCATAATAAATCAAACTTCAATTTTAAATGGTTTTAAACTCTGTAGCTAATGAAGAACACTGAAAACAATACACTGAAAAAAGTATTGTTATTTTTTTTTTATGAAAAGCTAATACAATTCTTGACCGATTAGCGAAAACATCATAACACCGTTCCCAAAATATACAAAAGAGAGTGGTGGCACCTTTTTCGAAAGAGTGCCAGAAATGCCAATTTGTGACTGCTATAACTCCGGTAGAACTCAAAATTTTGCAAAACCGTTCAAATGAAGTTTTTTTTTTGTCGTTGTGAACAGGAAAAGTCAAAAAGTTCGATGAAAATCGGACCTTCTAAACAGGGGTGGCTCACTTGGGAGATTTTGACTCATATGTATTTTGCCGCGTGCTTATTGCACATTTTCTAATAGTCGATTGTTTAAGTACATACTTACTTTTTTAATGTTAAGTTGTATTTTAATTTTCTCGAAACTCGTTTATTCACACTAGAGACCTGCACGAGTAAGTAAAAATGTACTCGAGTGGTACTCGGCGATGCCGATTACAACTGTCAAAAGTGGCATCGTAGAATCGTAGGAATCGGCATCGTTTTACTCATATCTGACTCGTGTTTATACCCGTTACTCGTAGAGTTAAAGGGTATATTGTATTCGTGCAAAAGTAAGTAACAGGGAGAAGGAAGTATATATATTCTTGATCAGGGTCACTAGCCGAGTCGATCTAGCCATGTCTGTCTGTCTGTCTGTCCGTCTGTCTGTCTATCCGTATGAACGCTGAGATCTCGGAAACTACAAAAGCTAGAAATTTGGGATTAACCACACATATTTTTGAGCTTCCTACGCAGCGGAAGTTTATTTCAGCCCCCTACAACGCTCACAATCGCCCACAAATGCTTTTAAAATGTAGGATTTCGGGGAAGTATAAATGCAATTTTGTTGCGCTTATTTATACCTATCGAAATATTGAAGAAATTTTTCAAATTAAAAGTTATGCCCGATCAAAGTTTTATATCTCCATCTCCGTCGCACTCCCTTTAGCTGAGTA
The DNA here is from genome assembly GCA_035046095.1 of Drosophila pseudotakahashii. Classification (NCBI taxonomy): domain Eukaryota; kingdom Metazoa; phylum Arthropoda; class Insecta; order Diptera; family Drosophilidae; genus Drosophila; species Drosophila pseudotakahashii. The sequence continues at coordinate 471,675 of JAWNOE010000055.1, read as the reverse complement.
ACGGGTATCTGATAGTCGGGGCACCCGACTATAGCGTTCTCTCTTGTTTTTTATTAAACAAAATCAACCAAAATTCTTGTTAGAACAAAAGGAACCAATATAGGCCTAGATATCACAATTGTTAGTCTTATCCACATAGGACCATAAATTAATTCTTTTACAATGTGAGACCGCGAATTCTTTAGAACAAAAGGATTTTTGTTTTGTTTCACCGTCCCGGAACCCGACATACACGAACTTTTGACCAAAATGAGACGAATTCTTTGGAAGAAGAAGAATCATTAAAGGACCACGTATGGATTTGTTGACTTTAACTATGGTTTATCTATTCAATTCTAAAAAAGTACCCGCAATCTCTTTAAAAGTAGAGGAAATTACGATTCAACGATGCCGACTATACTCGCTCCCTAAACAACGTTGCCATTTAAACGGCGTTACCTGATCAACACGCTGCCAGATCGCAAGACATCGCCAGATCGCTACGCGATCAAACCGCCAGGTGGCCAGATTGACTATCGATGGTCAGCCCCGCTTGATATTTCGACGAGTGGCAAGGAAACCATGAGTCGATGACCGACATTGGCAACCCAAAACGAGTTGATGTCCAGGATCAATCGAAATGATTGGCTCTCTTGGTTCCGGACCGCTGAAGGGAGCATACGTGTGCTCCGCAAACTGGGTAAAATAATAACTTGTGAATCAACGCGCGCGGCTTAGATACTAAGAACTCGGTGCAGCAGCAGGGATATAAAACAGGATAAGAAAATAAAGTAAAACTTCGGTATTAAAACCCACACAACCTGCGTGTATACGATAACAGTGTAGTTCTTTGAAAAATAACCCTAATACTTCCTGAACCCGTAGCTACTGGTCCTTCAGGCGTGGCTACGGTAATACCTGGTACTCCCAGAAAACGGCGTGCCCCTGTTGGAAACCCATCCCCCTTTTTCTCTCCCATTCAGGCGTGGCTACGGTAATACCTGGTACTCCCAGAGAACGCTTGCGTGCCCTTGTTGGAAACCCATCCCCCCTTTTCTATCCCATTCCGGCGTGGCTACGGTAATACCTTGTACCCCCAGAGAACGCCGGATCCTTGCCATATATAGACGTCACATAATCTGGAGTCGCACAAGCACGCGGGAGCATACCACGTGTTTTTCCCCCCTTTCTGCTCTGGCTAGCCACGCAAAGCCTGCCATTTTGTGCGCCGCGGTCCCAGCAATCGCGACTTACCCGATCCAAGAACCTTTGCCTACAATTTCCTTTTTAAAAGCAAGTCTCCTATAGATTACAAGTTTCTTGTAAGGATCTCTGGCACGACTGAGACTCACCCCGGCCAGAGAACTTCGTTACAAATGGCACCCAAACAGGAACTTGTAGGGTAAAATCCTAGGAAAATAACACCTTGTAGAGCAGGGTAACAATTTTGGAAAAAAGAGGTAAAATACGGTTTCGGTGCACCGAAAATCGGCAGTAAAAAAAAAAATCTCGATAAGCGCCCAGTACCACGTGGCCAGGGACGCCATAAAACGCAAATCGTGACGCAGAGTGACGCGACCGAGTGGAACGCAGGCAGCCCACGAGCTAACGTCGCAGTACCGACAAGTAACGCGAGCGAGTGAAAAAGTGAAAATACCAGAATACCAGAAGACAAAAATAAACTCGCCATCACAACAAAACAAACAAGCAATACAAAGTTTATAATAAAACAAGAGAGAACGCTATAGACGGGTACCCCGACTATCAGATACCCGTTACTCAGCCAAAGTGAGTGCGAGGGAGATGGAGATATAAAATTTTTAATCTGGCATATCTTTTTAAGGAATGGTCCGATTTGAACAAGTATTGATAAATACGATAACACTGCATTTTTACTTTTCCAAAATCTTTAAAGGTGTGGGCGGCTGACACTTTTTAAACTCGTTTATTGTAGGCGTTAGGCGATTGTGGGCGTTAGAGGGGGCGTGGCCCCCGGCTGAAACAAACTTGCGCTGCGTAGGAAGCCAAAGAATATGTGTGGGTAATCCCAATTATCTAGCTTTTGTAGTTTCTGAAATCTCAGCGCTCATCCGGACGGACAGACGGACAGACAGACAGACGGACAGACGGACAGACGGACAGACGGACATGGCTAGATCGACTCGGCTAGTGACCCTGATCAAGAATATATATACTTTATAGGGTCGGAAACGCTTCCTTCTCCATGTTACATACTTTTGCACGAATACAATATACCCTTTTACTCTACGAGTAACGGGTATAACTACAGAAAAAAACATAAGCACACAGGAGACGAGATGCAAGTCACGGAAGGAGAAAATTCCCCAGCGCAGAACAAAGGAGCAGCAAATGATCCTGGTGAGTATGTTCCAATTAGACTTAAGAATCCTGGGGTGGGAACAACTTGGATCTATTCCCGTCGCAAGGAGGAATTATTAGCATTCGCCGGAGAGTTTGGGTTTCAGGAAAAGGCCGCGTCGAGGACCTAAAGAAAAACTTCGCCACCTTCGTCAAGCATTCGGAGCTGCCCGAAGCAATCTGGAGAAAACTGAAGTCCTTGGAAATGCATTTCGCGTCGCGTGCGAGGATAAAGACAATGCCACCGACAATAACGCCTCCGTTGCGAGTGCAATGGGTAATAGGAATATGCACACCCTGCTTGTCCCCGGTAATCTTCGCCCCGGTATTACCATAAACGCTCCGCCGACTCAAGGAGCCTCAGGGATCGATTTCTCTAGAGGTTTTACAAGCACCCCGGAGAGAATTCGCAAGTGGGGACTTTAGTTTGATGGCCGATCAGACCCTTTAATCTTCATCGAGCAGGTTGAGAGTCGCGCAGTGTCCTACGGCATAGAATTACGGACACTCCCTCGAGCAATGACAGAGCTTTTGACCGAAGCGGATAAATGGTTCCAGACCTGCCGATTACAAGGGGCAGACTGGACAACCTTCCGAAAGGAATTTTTAGAATTCTTTTTACCTCCGCGATACCTTCAACGACTCGACGATTGAATTAGGGGGCGAGACCAGCAGGACGGAGAAAGTTTTAAGGACTTTGCGCTGGATCTCCGCGTACTCATGAGACATGCGGGTTACACGGAGAAACAGGAGCTCGCAAGGCTCTACGAGAACGCCGCACCGGAGTACCAGATGTACATACGCTGCCAAGAGCTTGAAACTATCGGAGAACTGACCCATGTAGTATGCACACATATTAAATATATATATCGAGCACCCACTGTACCAAGAGTTCAGTGTTTATACAATTCAAGGTCTCGGTCATCAACATAAATGCCCGAAATGCGAACCGCTCGCTGTGCCTTGGCCCGCACGCTGAAAGTGCAAGTGTCAGCATAATTGCAACACGAGCGGACCTCATGTGTGTGCATATATCTCCGCGCTCCAGACTAAGTGAGCATAGCTTATATACTTTAGAATATAAGAATATATAGGACGTCTCTCCGCTGCCGCTGTTGGCAACGCCGCTACGAGACTTAGACCTCTTTACCTCCTAAGTAAATTGGGTGGATATATACTTTGCGTGCCTTAGCCGTTCTAGTATGTGAGTTATCCTAGGTAATGGATACGCGTCTGGTACGGAATGGGCATTTAGTTGCCGGAAATCGACGTATAATCTCATTTCTCCTGATTTCTTGCCTACTAGTACAATTGGGGCGCTATGAGGACTCCGTGAGGGCTCTATGCAATCGTTGCGCAACAGTTCGTCAATCTGTTTATCTATTATCCTCTGCATCGCCGGGTTCTTAGGGAAATATCTCTGTTTGATTGGCTTGTCATCGCGCATTGTAATACTGTGCTCGGCGATATGTGACACACCGGTCAATCCTTCGAACTTAGCTAATTCGAGAAATCTAGGCCTCGGGAATCACAAAGTGTGAGCCGTGGCTCCAAAATTGGGTCGCGCCAGTTATCGGGTACTCCTCTTGTTCGGCGAAAAGGATTATTTTTTACCGCCTTCTCGTCTCGGGGTGGAAAAATATTAATCGGCCCCCGGGGCCCCGTGGTTCCCGCATTCCGGCTGCTCAGGCTGGTCTCGTGGTTCTGGTTCTCGGCTTCCGGTGACGGTAGCTGGCGACTGGCGAACTGCAGTCAATGAATGAGGGGATAGTACTAAATTGGTCGTGGTTGTGCCTAAGTTGAAGGGACTCAATTGCAAAGACACGCGTCCACATTGCAGAGTGGCGGAAACGCCGCCGAGGAAATCCATGCCTAATAACACGTCTTCTAACAATGGAAATTTAACCCAACGCTGGTCTAGCTCGACTCTTGCTACGAGTGACTTGGTGATTTCCTTCTTGGAACCTTCCGCGAGACTGACTTGTGTTCGTACCGCCACTACATTATCTGGCGTGCCGACAAGTTGGATAACTCGTTCACTCACGAAACTCCTGCTGGCGCCTGTATCAATAGTGGCGTCGAAGCGCTGGTCCTCGATGCTTACTCGTGCTATGATGCGGCCTGCCTGAACTCGTAGTACCTTATCTAATTCCGGGGATTCATCCTTGCAGTCTCCGTCCGCTCCCCGAGGGGGCGAAGACTCCTCTCGTTTCCCGATCGAGGGCGACGGCAGCATTCTCGGGTGTATATCCCGCGGCGTCCACAATCCCAACAGAAAAGAACTCTAGGATTCCGGCAGTCATAAGCGAAATGTCCCTCCTCTGCACAGTTTCTGCAGGCTTGTCTGACGTTATACAGCGGATTTATTACCGCATTGCCAGGTTCTGGGGTCACGGTAGATAGGACCGGTGTTTGCCCTAAAGGGGCCTGTGATGCTCCGTGGCTAACTTGGCGTGGGCGCGATTGGGATCCTGCTAATATTCTCATGTGTTGATGGATGCCTCGATCCCTGGTTACCTCGTAGTTCACTGCTAAGACAGTCAGTTGCTCCAGTGTCGTGAATTCGTGCCGTCTAGTAAACAGCTGGTACTCCGGTTGTAGATTCTCATAAATCCTCTCCAATTCCTGGGTGGCGTCGTATCCTGCTCTATGCATCATGAGTCGGATCTTAACTAGATATTGTTTAAAGGTTTCTCCTGGCTGTTGGTATATCGTACGGATTTCATCCTCCAATCGCTGAAAATATCGAGGTGGTAAAAAAAAATCAAGGAAAGCTTTCTTAAAGGTAGCCCAAGATTCGCCGAGTAATTTGCTCGTCCTGAACCAATGTTCCGCTGTATCTGTCAAAAGTCCTGGTATCGCCCGGGACGATGATTTCCCGTAGATCGATGTACACTCGGCTAAAGTTAAATTGAAGCTGGTTCTTCCTGTCGAGGGTATTTTTGCTAATCTGCTCGGCTGTCAGCTTCGAGTGCCGGAGAGACGATCGGCAATCCAAACAAAAATGGCGGTTGCTGTGAGAGTACAAGTTAAATTCTCCCTGCCTCGTTTTCTTAAGTTTCCCGACTCAAATGGTGTACCGGTAGAGGGTTCGGCCCGCTCTCTCTCCCTACCATGCTATATATCTATGTACTCGTGCTACTATGTTTGTCTCGCTCTGGGGTTTTTTCCCCCCTCTTAGGTATACATGGGCCACGTGTTCTCTGGTACCGTGTTCGTACGTTTTCTCGGGACTGTACTTGCTTAAACTTCTAGGTTATACTCGCTGTGCTTGCTTGAAATTTGAAATTTCTTAGTAGTATTAGTGGCCCCCTCGATATGTAGGCCACTTCTTTCGTATCGAAGTAAAACGAATTTTCTCCCCTTGTACCCAAAAAATTTTCAAAGTCAAATGTTGAACTGGGTCTTTAGGCCATATATTGGTCATCAAAAATTCGTAAACCCCATGTCCCTGTTCGGGCGCCATCTGTAAGGTAGTTTTCTTCGGCTGGGATGCGGCTCAGTCTGGCCAGGATCCCTTTTACAGAAAATTTATAAAGGATGGGACATGGATGGGAGATGACTGGTAGGCGGGCGCTAGGTGGAGTTGTCCGCCCCCTTTAATCGATCAGTAAGACTGAGGAAAAATGTTTATTTGGTATACAAGAGGGTAATACAGACCCCGCGGATCACTCTTCGGATACGCTTATGGGGAAAACAAAAAGGAGGGCAACATATCTCTTTAGAGGGGGGGGGGGGGGTCGCTCTTATATCGCACTAGTTCATTATTTGTGGGTCGCGGCCTGGATTACAGTCTAGCTGGCACGCCTGACTCCCCTCAGCATTCACCGATGGGGTCACCCGTGCCCCCTTTGACCAAACTTGTCGGAGTCCCACTGTACCGCCAGCAAGCGCTGGTGGGGCAGGGCGCCGTCAAGTAGTAACCCTGGATTCGAGCCTTATTCTGGGGTCAGTCTAGAAAGAGGTTATTTTCCGGTCGGCTTGTCCGACCCCGGGCAATGAAATAGACGCAATAATTTATACTCCGTTTTCAGCCAACAACTAGGGTTTTTATTTAAGACCTTTTCTTCATGTTCTTAGTTGAATACTTGAGCACCGAATACTAGGAAAGGGAGGCGTCTCTAACCTACCCAAACCGTGCAACACCGCATCGAGATCGGGAAAACCTTTGCAAACACGTGGCTGCTGGCCAGTGTGGGGTTTTCGTGGCCACTCGGTGCGGGTCTTGCGTCTCACTCACCCATTCTCTTACACACGCGCGTCGGGTGGGTGTGTGTGTGTGTATTTTTCCTGCGCAGGTCTCCTCGCCGCTGGTCCTGGGCCGGGAGATCTACGCCACGTCCTCGTCCTGCTGCTTCTGCCTCCTGCTGTCCCGCGTCAAACGACCGCTGGGGTTTTCTTGCGGTGGTGGGCTGGGCTCCTCGATGTGTCCTGTCGCTCCTGTTTATCACTTCTCGAGGCCAGCGTCAAACGACCGCTGGGGTTTTCTTCACCATTATCCGTGTCACTCGACCGCTCGGAAACCACAGACTCCTCTATCCCTTCAGCTTCTTGGTTTGGCGTCGTTTTCTTGAAAACTTCCAAGATTCTATCTTCCTCTCGTTCGCACTTAAGCGGGCCCTTGGCGCGTGCCAGATTTTCGCTAGTGTGCGAATTCCAGTGTGTATCGCGATCCTATTCTCCTCTCACTCACTCCTAGGGATAAAGTTGGCGCGTGGCAGTTTTCGTGGTGAGTTCTCGCGCTTTGTGTGTGTGGGTGAGGTGAGCTTTGGTTCGCTAGCGGTGAGCGTTCCGCTTGACTATCGTGGGTGGGGGTTCGTGCCTAATCTTAGCCTACGATTAATACTAGACTTATATACTAATACTTATCCAAATACTGAATTACTTATTTTAAATTATTAAATTTGTGAGGAGCCGTATGGTTCCTTACATTATTCATAATAAATCAAACTTCAATTTTAAATGGTTTTAAACTCTGTAGCTAATGAAGAACACTGAAAACAATACACTGAAAAAAGTATTGTTATTTTTTTTTTATGAAAAGCTAATACAATTCTTGACCGATTAGCGAAAACATCATAACACCGTTCCCAAAATATACAAAAGAGAGTGGTGGCACCTTTTTCGAAAGAGTGCCAGAAATGCCAATTTGTGACTGCTATAACTCCGGTAGAACTCAAAATTTTGCAAAACCGTTCAAATGAAGTTTTTTTTTTGTCGTTGTGAACAGGAAAAGTCAAAAAGTTCGATGAAAATCGGACCTTCTAAACAGGGGTGGCTCACTTGGGAGATTTTGACTCATATGTATTTTGCCGCGTGCTTATTGCACATTTTCTAATAGTCGATTGTTTAAGTACATACTTACTTTTTTAATGTTAAGTTGTATTTTAATTTTCTCGAAACTCGTTTATTCACACTAGAGACCTGCACGAGTAAGTAAAAATGTACTCGAGTGGTACTCGGCGATGCCGATTACAACTGTCAAAAGTGGCATCGTAGAATCGTAGGAATCGGCATCGTTTTACTCATATCTGACTCGTGTTTATACCCGTTACTCGTAGAGTTAAAGGGTATATTGTATTCGTGCAAAAGTAAGTAACAGGGAGAAGGAAGTATATATATTCTTGATCAGGGTCACTAGCCGAGTCGATCTAGCCATGTCTGTCTGTCTGTCTGTCCGTCTGTCTGTCTATCCGTATGAACGCTGAGATCTCGGAAACTACAAAAGCTAGAAATTTGGGATTAACCACACATATTTTTGAGCTTCCTACGCAGCGGAAGTTTATTTCAGCCCCCTACAACGCTCACAATCGCCCACAAATGCTTTTAAAATGTAGGATTTCGGGGAAGTATAAATGCAATTTTGTTGCGCTTATTTATACCTATCGAAATATTGAAGAAATTTTTCAAATTAAAAGTTATGCCCGATCAAAGTTTTATATCTCAATCTCCGTCGCACTCCCTTTAGCTGAGTAACGGGTATCTGATAGTCGGGGCACCCGACTATAGCGTTCTCTCTTGTTTTTTATTAAACAAAATCAACCAAAATTCTTGTTAGAACAAAAGGAACCAATATAGGCCTAGATATCACAATTGTTAGTCTTATCCACATAGGACCATAAATTAATTCTTTTACAATGTGAGACCGCGAATTCTTTAGAACAAAAGGATTTTTGTTTTGTTTCACCGTCCCGGAACCCGACATACACGAACTTTTGACCAAAATGAGACGAATTCTTTGGAAGAAGAAGAATCATTAAAGGACCACGTATGGATTTGTTGACTTTAACTATGGTTTATCTATTCAATTCTAAAAAAGTACCCGCAATCTCTTTAAAAGTAGAGGAAATTACGATTCAACGATGCCGACTATACTCGCTCCCTAAACAACGTTGCCATTTAAACGGCGTTACCTGATCAACACGCTGCCAGATCGCAAGACATCGCCAGATCGCTACGCGATCAAACCGCCAGGTGGCCAGATTGACTATCGATGGTCAGCCCCGCTTGATATTTCGACGAGTGGCAAGGAAACCATGAGTCGATGACCGACATTGGCAACCCAAAACGAGTTGATGTCCAGGATCAATCGAAATGATTGGCTCTCTTGGTTCCGGACCGCTGAAGGGAGCATACGTGTGCTCCGCAAACTGGGTAAAATAATAACTTGTGAATCAACGCGCGCGGCTTAGATACTAAGAACTCGGTGCAGCAGCAGGGATATAAAACAGGATAAGAAAATAAAGTAAAACTTCGGTATTAAAACCCACACAACCTGCGTGTATACGATAACAGTGTAGTTCTTTGAAAAATAACCCTAATACTTCCTGAACCCGTAGCTACTGGTCCTTCAGGCGTGGCTACGGTAATACCTGGTACTCCCAGAAAACGGCGTGCCCCTGTTGGAAACCCATCCCCCTTTTTCTCTCCCATTCAGGCGTGGCTACGGTAATACCTGGTACTCCCAGAGAACGCTTGCGTGCCCTTGTTGGAAACCCATCCCCCCTTTTCTATCCCATTCCGGCGTGGCTACGGTAATACCTTGTACCCCCAGAGAACGCCGGATCCTTGCCATATATAGACGTCACATAATCTGGAGTCGCACAAGCACGCGGGAGCACACCACGTGTTTTTCCCCCCTTTCTGCTCTGGCTAGCCACGCAAAGCCTGCCATTTTGTGCGCCGCGGTCCCAGCAATCGCGACTTACCCGATCCAAGAACCTTTGCCTACAATTTCCTTTTTAAAAGCAAGTCTCCTATAGATTACAAGTTTCTTGTAAGGATCTCTGGCACGACTGAGACTCACCCCGGCCAGAGAACTTCGTTACAAATGGCACCCAAACAGGAACTTGTAGGGTAAAATCCTAGGAAAATAACACCTTGTAGAGCAGGGTAACAATTTTGGAAAAAAGAGGTAAAATACGGTTTCGGTGCACCGAAAATCGGCAGTAAAAAAAAAAATCTCGATAAGCGCCCAGTACCACGTGGCCAGGGACGCCATAAAACGCAAATCGTGACGCAGAGTGACGCGACCGAGTGGAACGCAGGCAGCCCACGAGCTAACGTCGCAGTACCGACAAGTAACGCGAGCGAGTGAAAAAGTGAAAATACCAGAATACCAGAAGACAAAAATAAACTCGCCATCACAACAAAACAAACAAGCAATACAAAGTTTATAATAAAACAAGAGAGAACGCTATAGACGGGTACCCCGACTATCAGATACCCGTTACTCAGCCAAAGTGAGTGCGAGGGAGATGGAGATATAAAATTTTTAATCTGGCATATCTTTTTAAGGAATGGTCCGATTTGAACAAGTATTGATAAATACGATAACACTGCATTTTTACTTTTCCAAAATCTTTAAAGGTGTGGGCGGCTGACACTTTTTAAACTCGTTTATTGTAGGCGTTAGGCGATTGTGGGCGTTAGAGGGGGCGTGGCCCCCGGCTGAAACAAACTTGCGCTGCGTAGGAAGCCAAAGAATATGTGTGGGTAATCCCAATTATCTAGCTTTTGTAGTTTCTGAAATCTCAGCGCTCATCCGGACGGACAGACGGACAGACAGACAGACGGACAGACGGACAGACGGACATGGCTAGATCGACTCGGCTAGTGACCCTGATCAAGAATATATATACTTTATAGGGTCGGAAACGCTTCCTTCTCCATGTTACATACTTTTGCACGAATACAATATACCCTTTTACTCTACGAGTAACGGGTATAACTACAGAAAAAAACATAAGCACACAGGAGACGAGATGCAAGTCACGGAAGGAGAAAATTCCCCAGCGCAGAACAAAGGAGCAGCAAATGATCCTGGTGAGTATGTTCCAATTAGACTTAAGAATCCTGGGGTGGGAACAACTTGGATCTATTCCCGTCGCAAGGAGGAATTATTAGCATTCGCCGGAGAGTTTGGGTTTCAGGAAAAGGCCGCGTCGAGGACCTAAAGAAAAACTTCGCCACCTTCGTCAAGCATTCGGAGCTGCCCGAAGCAATCTGGAGAAAACTGAAGTCCTTGGAAATGCATTTCGCGTCGCGTGCGAGGATAAAGACAATGCCACCGACAATAACGCCTCCGTTGCGAGTGCAATGGGTAATAGGAATATGCACACCCTGCTTGTCCCCGGTAATCTTCGCCCCGGTATTACCATAAACGCTCCGCCGACTCAAGGAGCCTCAGGGATCGATTTCTCTAGAGGTTTTACAAGCACCCCGGAGAGAATTCGCAAGTGGGGACTTTAGTTTGATGGCCGATCAGACCCTTTAATCTTCATCGAGCAGGTTGAGAGTCGCGCAGTGTCCTACGGCATAGAATTACGGACACTCCCTCGAGCAATGACAGAGCTTTTGACCGAAGCGGATAAATGGTTCCAGACCTGCCGATTACAAGGGGCAGACTGGACAACCTTCCGAAAGGAATTTTTAGAATTCTTTTTACCTCCGCGATACCTTCAACGACTCGACGATTGAATTAGGGGGCGAGACCAGCAGGACGGAGAAAGTTTTAAGGACTTTGCGCTGGATCTCCGCGTACTCATGAGACATGCGGGTTACACGGAGAAACAGGAGCTCGCAAGGCTCTACGAGAACGCCGCACCGGAGTACCAGATGTACATACGCTGCCAAGAGCTTGAAACTATCGGAGAACTGACCCATGTAGTATGCACACATATTAAATATATATATCGAGCACCCACTGTACCAAGAGTTCAGTGTTTATACAATTCAAGGTCTCGGTCATCAACATAAATGCCCGAAATGCGAACCGCTCGCTGTGCCTTGGCCCGCACGCTGAAAGTGCAAGTGTCAGCATAATTGCAACACGAGCGGACCTCATGTGTGTGCATATATCTCCGCGCTCCAGACTAAGTGAGCATAGCTTATATACTTTAGAATATAAGAATATATAGGACGTCTCTCCGCTGCCGCTGTTGGCAACGCCGCTACGAGACTTAGACCTCTTTACCTCCTAAGTAAATTGGGCCCAACAAGAACCTCTTACGAGCTTGGAGCGGCAACAACGGCTGCTCCAATTAAACCATTAAATAAAACTAAAATAAAAAGGAACATTAAATACAACTCCGATATTATTCTTGATGGCGGGGAAAATGACACCTTTTCTACTGGCGACCCTATTTTACTTGGAATGCTTTTTACATGGCGACCGTGATTTTGGTCAGAAAATGATCTAGACCTGGACCTGGATTTGGATTTCGGACAACAGAAACAACTGCAACCTCAATACATGACAAAAGCAGCCTACAATAACAAAAAACGCAGTGAGTAGAGTGTGATGTGTGCCAAACGTAGTGGCGTGGTGAAAAGACTAAAAGCCAGAAAGGCTGAACTGTTAAAGCTGCTGAACAGCGGCAATGAAATAAGTTGGAACAACTCGGTAAAATTACATGCCGAAGTTGAACACATCAAAAATTTGTTAACAGTGCGAAAAAATAAAACCACAGCCACACACACACATCCACCTACCCTGTAATTCAGAATATTGCCAAAAATATTAAAAAATCGCCTCCCCCAGAAAAAATTGCAATTCCAAAGCTGAAGAAGACATGCCCGGATGACTGCAAGGGCCCACTGTGCTCACCGCATTGCGACTACACCTGTGCAGCCAGCACCGGCGCCCCATCAAAGAAGTAACAACCTGTGCAGCCAGCACCGGTGCCCCACCGTAGAACTACAGCCTGTGCAGCCAGCACCGGCACCGTCGGGCGCACCAAGCCAGACCAAGGATAAGTGAACCGACAGCGCTACCAAGAGCGCATAATTTTTTTTACCATGCACTGCGTTGCATAATTTTTTTCAATGCACTGCGATGCATATTTTTTTTCATATTATATCAAAACTTATGTAAAATTGAGCGACATTAAAGTTGCCCAATTAGCGTGTGGCCTGAAAACCATACAAAAACTAGGCAGGTTTTCCATTGTTAAAACGATACCTACGGCCCAATAAGGCAAATTTTTAATTAGATGAGCCAAACTAAATGGCAAATAAACTATAAATTAAATTATACGTCTAATAAAAACAGTCCTTTAGCAACTAACAGAAAAACACCCAAAATGGGTTTAGTAGAAGTAAAAGAAGTGGACTTCACAGCAAATGTTATAAATAAAATCGAGTCAAAAACAATAAATACAGATCTAACGAATATTTTATTATCAATTATTGTCTTTATTCTGAGCGCATTTATTTTGTACAAGGCATATATCTTTCATAACAAATGTATTTCAAAAAGAGCCATACATAAAAGCCAGGCTAATGATCTGGACAAAATATAAAATATATAAAGCGCCAACAATAATTATTAACAAGATGTTCGAAATAAACAAAAAAAAAAAGAGAAATAATAGAAAACTATCTTATATAAATATTTATGACCATATATTAATATATTGAATAATCTTATCTAATGTGCAACAAGATCAAATGAATAATAAAAAAAAAAAATATAAAAACATATATATACAAAAATGAATACTACAGAGTGTATTAGAGTCACTCTTAATAAGGAGCCAAACTTTCAGAATAGGGTATTATCAATTATCGAAGATGGAACTGAGGCTCTACTCGTAAATGAATTAGAATATGAGTACATGAATAGGTATAACTTAGACTTTTCTCCACTAATACATTGCTCATATACGCAAAAAGCAATTGTATTGACCACCATCCCAGGTGTAAAAGTAAAATCCGTCATAAAAGAACATTCCATACTTGGTAGAACACTAGATTTTGGTGTATATAAGACAACTTAGTATGGAATGGGATCAATTAGCAAAACAAATCAGGGAAATAAAAGAGAAATTCGAGAAATCTTACAAATGTGTAAGCCAGAATAGGTTAATCCAAAGAGAGACAATAAACAAACATGCGAGAATACTTGTCGAATCTTTTAACGAGGCAAGAATATTAGTGCATGAAAACAGGAGGACAATAAATGAAACAAACTGGTCAAAAATATCAAAATTATTGATCAAGTTACGTTCAAATTTAATAACAGTCAAAGAAAGGTATAAATTAGATATTTCTATACCTACAATCCTAAATACCCCTTTGACAATAGATACTAAAGAAAAACAAGAATTACCAGACCAAATAGAACTAGAATCAGCTGAGGAAGAAGATTCAGAATCAATCGAAAATATTGATATGAAAGAAAACAAGAAAGGAAGCTAGCTTCGTCCAGCCGAAGCTTATATACCCTTGCAGATCATTCCTATTCATGTACAAAAACATAACATTTAAATTAACTTGCGTATATGTTACAACAATCCAAATTTTAGCTGCTTTCGTATTACTTTGGCATTAATTTTTTGATCTTCTATGGCAGCTATATAAAATAGGCGTCCGAATTTTGTTAAATTTTATTCGAAATTTTGAAATGTTAAAGAAAAGTCATATCCCAGAGGAGAAGACAATGTAATAAAAATCAACAAAGATATAATTTTTTTCCTATTAATTTCCATTTAATTTTCCGACCGTTCCTATGGCAGCTATAGGATATAGTCCACCGATTTTTTAGAAATTTTATTCGAAATTCAGAAATATTTAAAAAATAGTATTCCCAAAAAAAGAAGGTTATATTTCAAAAAACACCAAAGCTAGAATTTTTAAGAGTTTTTCTTTTTTGATCCTTCCTATGGGAGCTGTAAGATATAGTTGTCCGATCCGGTCGGTTCCGACATATATACTACCTGCAATAGGAAGAAGACTTTTGGGAAACTTTGAGCCCGATAGCTTTCAAACTGAGAGACTAGTTTGCGTAGAAACAGACGGACAGACGGACAGAGGGACAGACGGACGGACAGACGGACAGACGGACATGGCTAGATCGACTCGTCTTGTCATGCTGATCAAGAATATATATACTTTATGGGGTCGGAAACGTCTCCTTCACTGCGTTGCAAACTTCTGACTGAAATCATAATACCCTCTGCAAGGGTATAAAGATCTACACGATCTAACAATTCCGGCGGTTATAAATTTACCGGAACAGGAAGAAGAAATTGAGGAGGAGAAAGAAGAAGAAGAATTAAACTCCTTAACAAGTGTAATAGAGACAACAGCATACATAATGACGGACGCAGCTGCCCAACGGGCCTACATAAAAGACATCTCAAATGCCATCCCAGAATTTAATGGGCAAAAACTTCATCTTCAAAGATTTATAACGGCCTTGAAGTTAGTCAACCTGACAAAAGGCACATTTGAGGACATAGCTGTTGAAGTAATAAAGTCCAAAATAATAGGATCTACCCTATACAAAATACAAAATGAAAACACTATAAGTGCCATTATAAAAAAATTGCAAGATACTATAGTCGGTGAAACATCTGACGTAGTAAAGGCAAAAATGGCAAAGACAACCCAAAAAGGAAAAACCGCTGAAAAGTTTACCTCAGAAATTGATAACTTACGAAAGCTTCTTGAAGCTTCGTATATCGATGAGGGCTTACCAGCCGAACATGCTGATAAATTCAGTACCAAAGAAGCCATCACAACAATGGTCAAAAATTGTGAACATGGTAGACTCAAAACCATTCTTGAAGCAGGAAACTTCAATACAATGAATGAAGCCGTCACAAAGTATATACAATGTAGTACTGAAATGACAGGAAATGCCAATTCAATCCTATACGCTCAAAGAGGCCAAAGCCAGCGTGGTAATTACAATAATAGAGGTAATTATCGCGGCAGAGGCAATGGCCGCGGTTATTATAATAATAATAATTATAATAATAATAATTATAACAATAATTATAACAATAATTATACACGCAACAACGGACAGAATTACAACAACAATTATAGAGGAAACAACAGAGGAAACAATAGAGGAAATTATAGAGGGAATAACCATCAAAATGGAGGTTATAACTCTAGCAATAATAACAATAATAACAACAGCAATGTTAGGGTAGCCCAAACGGCTTCGGAAAACTCCCAACAACCTTTAGGTACACAGCAGTAGAAAATATTAAAGTTCACGCCATCAATCTCAGTCAAAGCACATTCGTCACTTTTATAAATGTAGAAACAGGAAAAGAATTAATATTTTTAGTAGACACTGGTGCGGAAATATCCATATTAAAAGAAAATTCCGATGGTTTTAAATACATCCAAGATAATTATATAATAAATATACAGGGAATAAGTAAGGAAGTTACCAAATCAAAAGGCTTAACTTCTATTGAAATTCAAACTTCTAAGTACATAATTCCACATGATTTCCATGTCGTAAATATGCAATTTGCTATTCCATGTGATGGAATACTAGGAATCGATTTTATCAAAAGATACAACTGTCAATTAGACTTCAAGCCGTCTGAAGACTGGCTTATAATAAGACCAAATAACCTCAAATATCCGATTAATGTTCCAATAACATACAGTTCTGGCAACAACTCCCTAATTCTGCCAGCAAGATCCCAAGTCGTCCGAAAAATCGAAATAAATTCAGAAGAAGACAGCGTATTAATTCCGAATCAAGAAATTCAGCATGGTATCTATATCGCAAATACCATAGCAACAGTCCAAAATGCATATATAAGATTACTTAATACCACAAACACAGATCAAGTAGTTTATATCAAAAATATACATCATGAACCACTTTCAAACTACGAAGTAGTAAAAACGGATTTAGAAACCAGACAAAAAATTGTATTATCCCAACTTGCAAAAAACTTTCCGCCTCAATTCAATGAACAGCTTACAGCATTATGTACCCAGTATAGTGATGTATTCGGACTAGAAACCGAATCGATCACTACCAATAATTTTTATAAACAAAAGCTGAGATTAACTGATGATGAACCCGTATATATAAAAAATTATAGAAATCCTCATAGCCAACAAGACGAAATTCAAAAACAAGTCCAAAAACTCATCAATGATAAAATAGTGGAACCCTCTGTATCACCTTATAATAGCCCACTTTTGTTAGTACCAAAAAAGTCACTTCCAAATTCGCAAAATAAAAAATGGCGATTAGTAATTGACTATCGTCAAATTAATAAAAAACTCTTGTCTGATAAATTTCCACTCCCTAGAATCGATGATATTTTAGATCAACTAGGTAGAGCAAAATACTTATAATGCCTTGACTTAATGTCAGGTTTTCATCAAATTGAATTGGAAAATAGTTCACGGGATATAACATCCTTTTCAACAAACAATGGTTCGTATCGCTTCACGCGATTACCATTCGGTTTAAAAATAGCGCCAAACTCTTTTCAGAGAATGATGACTATAGCTTTCTCTGGATTAGAAGCTTCGCAAGCATTTCTGTATATGGATGACTTAATAGTCATAGGTTGTTTCGAAAAACATATGCTCAAGAACTTGACTGATGTTTTCGAGAAATGTAGGCAACACAACCTAAAGTTACATCCTGAAAAATGTTCATTTTTCATGCATGAAGTCACTTTCTTAGGACATAAATGCACAGCTAAAGGAATCTTGCCCGACGACAAAAAATACGACGTCATTGAAAAATATCCAGTCCCACATGATGCGGACAGCGCTAGAAGATTCATTGCATTTTGCAATTATTACAGACGCTTTGTAAAGAATTTTGCTGAATACTCCCATCACATAACAAGATTATGTAAGAAAGATGTTAAATTCGAATGGACAACAGAATGTCAAAACGCCTTCGAACATCTTAAATCAGCATTAATAAACCCTACTCTGTTGCAATACCCAGATTTTAGCAAAGAATTTTGCATAATCACAGATGCTAGCAAATACGCTTGTGGAGCAGTCCTAACTCAAAACAAAAATGGACTACAGCTTCCAGTTGCATACGCATCAAGATCCTTTACGAAAGGTGAAAGCAACAAGAGCACTACAGAACAAGAATTAGCAGCTATTCATTGGGCAATAACACACTTCAGACCATATATTTATGGTAGACACTTCACCGTCAAAACAGACCATAGAGCACTTACCTACTTATTTTCAATGGTAAATCCCAGCTCTAAACTAACACGAATGAGACTTGAGTTAGAGGAATATAATTTTACGGTAGAGTATCTAAAGGGTAAAGATAACTATGTAGCCGATGCGCTCTCTAGAATAACCATCACAGACTTGAAAAATATACAAACAAACAATACAATTCTGAAAGTCACTACCAGAAACCAAAGTAGACAAAAATCCTGCACAGGAAAAGAACAAATAGAACTGCATAAGCAATCTATAGAGAAAGCTTCAGAGCCCAACGTATATGAAGTCATTAATAATGATGAAGTACGTAAAGTAGTGACCTTGCATGTAAATAATAAGATGTGTTTATTTAAGCACGGAAAGAAAATTACAGCAAGATATGATGTTAGCGATTTGTATACTAATGGAACCATTGAATTAGATCAATTCTTTCAAAGGCTTGAAAAGCAGGCCGGTATTCACAAAATCAGCCAACTCAAAGTGGCACCGTGGGAAAATATCTTTGAACATGTTTCAATTGATAATTTTAAAATTATGGGCAATAATATATTGAAACAAGAGAGAACGCTATAGTCGGGTGTCCCGACTATCAGATACCCGTTACTCAGCTAAAGGAGTGCGAGGGAGATAGATATATAAAATCTTTGATCGGGCATAACTTTTTAACGAATGGTCCGATTTGAAAAATTTCTTCTACATTTCGATAGGTATTGATAGTCACAATAAAACTGCATTTTTAGTTTTCCAAAATCTTTAATGGTGTGGGCGCCAGACACCTTTAAAAAAATGGTGTAGGGCGATTGAGGGCGTTAGAGGGGGCGTGGCACCATTTTGAAATAAACTTGCGCTGCGTAGGAACTCCAAGAATATGCATGCAAAATGCCAATCCTCTAGCTTTTATAGTTTCCGAGATCTCAGCGTTCATACGGACGGACAGACGGACATGGCTAGTTCGACTCGGCTAGTGATCCTGATCAAGAATATATATACTTTATAGGGTCGGAAAAGCTTCCTTCTCCCTGTTACATACTTTTGCACGAATACAATATACCCTTTTACTCTACGAGTAACGGGTATAATCATTGAGAGTAGCGCTACTCAACCCGGTGACCGTAATAAAAAATTATAAAGAAAAAGAAGCTATATTGTCTACATTCCATGATGATCCAATACAAGGTGGTCATACAGGCATTACAAAAACCTTGGCCAAGGTCCAGAGATACTATTACTGGAAAAATATGTCCAAAGACATACAAGAGTACATAAAAAAATGTCCTAAATGCCAAAGTCAAAAACGACTAAACATACTAAGACCCCACTAACTATAACCGAAACCCCACAAAGACCTTTCGATATAGTAATTGTAGATACTATTGGTCCACTTCCAAAATCTAATAATGGAAACGAATACGCAGTAACACTCATCTGCGATTTAACTAAATACCTAGTAGCTATACCTATACCAAATAAAAGTGCAAATACAGTAGCAAAAGCTATATTTGAAGATTTTATTCTAAAGTACGGTCCAATGAAGACGTTCATTACGGACATGGGAACAGAATATAAAAATTCAATTATTGAAGATCTATGTAAATATTTAAATATTAAAAACATAACTTCAACTGCACACCACCACCAGACAGTAGGTACCGTGGAGCGAAGCCACAGAACACTCAATGAGTTCATTCGTTCATACATCTCAGTTGACAAAACAGATTGGGGTGTATGGCTAAAGTACTTCGTATATTGTTTTAATACAACACCATCTATGGCACATGACTATTGTCCATATGAGCTAGATTTTGGTAAAATTTCAAATCTACCAAAACATTTTAATAGCATAGATAAAATAAAACCCCTTTATAATATAGAAGATTATGCAAAGGAATCCAAATTTAGATTAGAACAGGCATTTAAAAGAGCTAGACTAATGCTAGAATCTCATAAACTAAAACAGAAAATTAATTACGACAAAAAAAGGAACGATTTCAATTTAAAACAAGAGAGAACGCTATAGTCGGGTGTCCCGACTATCAGATACCCGTTACTCAGCTAAAGGAGTGCGAGGGAGATAGATATATAAAATCTTTGATCGGGCATAACTTTTTAACGAATGGTCCGATTTGAAAAATTTCTTCTACATTTCGATAGGTATTGATAGTCACAATAAAACTGCATTTTTAGTTTTCCAAAATCTTTAATGGTGTGGGCGCCAGACACCTTTAAAAAAATGGTGTAGGGCGATTGAGGGCGTTAGAGGGGGCGTGGCACCATTTTGAAATAAACTTGCGCTGCGTAGGAACTCCAAGAATATGCATGCAAAATGCTAATCCTCTAGCTTTTATAGTTTCCGAGATCTCAGCGTTCATACGGACGGACAGACGGACAGACGGACATGGCTAGTTCGACTCGGCTAGTGATCCTGATCAAGAATATATATACTTTATAGGGTCGGAAAAGCTTCCTTCTCCCTGTTACATACTTTTGCACGAATACAATATACCCTTTTACTCTACGAGTAACGGGTATAAATAGGAGATCAGGTTTTATTGAAAAATGAAACAGGGCATAAGTTAGATTATATATATACAGGTCCTTATAAAGTAGAACAAATAGGAGACAGAGATAACATAACCATAATAAATAATAAAAATAAAAAGCAAATAGTACATAAAGATAGATTAAAACTCTTTATTTCATAATCAATTTTTATTTCATAAATATATCACGTATGGCCATACATAATATAAGAGCACATAAGATAACCAAATCAAAACTAAGAATACACACTAATTAAAAAAAAAAAAAATAAATAAATAAAAAAAATATATATATATAAAAACAAATTAATAACAAAAAAAAAAACATTTTTTTTTGGCTATAAATAATATCATTTTTCTCAAAGTTCGTAAAATTAATACTAGAAAATAACTCCATTATATTACGTTATTTTTCAAAAGGAGGGAGATGTAGTATGCACACATATTAAATATATATATCGAGCACCCACTGTACCAAGAGTACAGTGTTTATACAATTCAAGGTCTCGGTCATCAACATAAATGCCCGAAATGCGAACCGCTCGCTGTGCCTCGGCCCGCACGCTGAAAGTGCAGGTGTCAGCATAATTGCAACACGAGCGGACCTCTTGTGTGGGCTCCAGACTAAGTGAGCATAGCTTATATACTTTAGAATATAAGAATATATAGGACGTCTCTCCGCTGCCGCTGTTGGCAGCGCCGCTACGAGACTTAGACCTCTTTACCTCCTAAGTAAATTGGGCTCAACAAGAACCTCTTACGAGCTTGGAGCGGCAACAACGTCTGCTCCAATTAAACCATTAAATAAAACTAAAATAAAAAGGAACATTAAATACAACTCCGATATTATTCTTGATGGCGGGGGAAATGACACTTTTTCTACTGGCGACCCTATTTTACTTGGAATGCTTTTTACACCCAACTTGCCACGGAACTCGAAACCGTTAAGCAACGTAGCGTAAGCCGGGAGAATTCCCGCAAACTCCAAGTCCCAACCTCTCGCGCTTCATCTGTGGTATCCCAGGTAAACTCTTGGAACTCCCGGGACCCTCCAAATCGGTCAGGGAACTTAGACGCAGAGCGAGGACCTCGACAACTGGCCGAGCCCATATCGAATAGAATTATCACGCCGTCGCAAAGAATTGACGTGAGAAACGCCTGCGGCAACTGCGGGGAACAAGGACATTTTAGCCGCGAGTGTAGGAATAGCCGAAGATATTTCTGTTGGGATTGTGGACGACAAAGAGTTCGTACAATATATTGCTGTCGAAAAACACAGCCGGGAAACAGACCGAGTCCTCGCGTTGTGAGGAACACGGCGGGGACCGACGAGACAGGGAACACCCCGTAAACGAACCACTCAGAGTCGAAGGCGGGAAGAATTGTAGGGAAGAATTGTAGAATTGTAGGAATTGGAGGACAGACAAGGCTGGCCACGATAGACACCGGGGCGTCACGCAGTTTTGTCAGGAATTTGCAGATGCAGTCGGCGAACGACATCAATTCAAAGAAATGCGAACCCAGATAAGTCTTGCCGATAATTCGATGATTAAGGTATCGAAGATTTTTATAGCCAGGATCACACTCGTGCATGACCTTCTCGAAGTACCGCTGGTCGTCATGCCATTCAAGCTGGAACCTCTGATTTAAGGATTAGATTTTCTTTATAGTATCGGCACGACCATGCGCTGCGGGACAGCAAAGCTGCGACTTCCATCGAGACTCAACCCAGTGGAATTACGAAGCGTGAGCTGGAACAAGGGAGGACGAACCATTGAGCGCCATCATTACGGACCTATTGCAAACCAGGAGAACGCCGACCAGAAATGCGCTGACCAGGACCTTCACGCATACCCGGACCAAAACACCGTTACGAAGCAGGAAAGCCTGTCATGCACCAGGAACAAGCAGAACAAACCCCCACGCGCATATCGGAACCATCCGAACCACCAGCCCCGGACTCAACCAGCACGGATCACGGAGGCGGAACAGCCGCAGAAACTAGACGCGCAGCAGGTCGCGGAACCGAGCGACGACGATAAAACTACGCAAAAGGACTCTGAGACGACATTAATGGAGCCACGATCGTTGGACGAAGGGCAGGAACAGCAGGTACAACACTTTCTTGGCGAGCAGCTCAAGAAATTCGAGGGGATGACAGACGTATCGACTATCGCTCAACATACAATCACCATGCGAGATGACAAGCCATATAAGCAAAGGTACTTTCCCAAGAACCCTGCCATGCAGGCAATCATTAATCAACAGGTGGATGCACTACTTGAGCAAGGGTGTATAGAACCTTCTCGCAGTCCGCACAGCGCCCCGTTGGTGCTGGTGCGGAAAAAGACTGGGCAGTGGTGCATGTGCGTAGACTACCGCCAGCTCAATGCCCGATCGATTCCTGACGCATACCCCTTGCCTAGGACTAACCACAATCTCGAGAGACTTAGAAACGCGACATTCATATCTACGTTAGATTTAACCAACGGGTATTGACAGATACCTATGGCACTTAAGAGCCGGGAAAGCACCGCTTTTACCCAGGGCGGGGACTTTATCAGTGGCGAGTCATGGCTTTTGGCTTACACTCCGCGCCCGCTACATTTCAGCGTGCCCTGGACAGCCGTGCGCTTTCGCCTATTTAGACGACATAATCGTCACCGGTGCTAGTCTAGAAGATCACATGACTAATCTCTGCCAGGTCTTCGAACGACTCCGGGAAGCCAACTTGCGTATCAACCAAGAAAAATGCTCTTTGTTTCAGAAAAAACTTACGTATCTAGGACATGTCATTAGTAATCAAGGCATTCACACAGACCCAGAGAAGGTCGCCGCCGTGCGAAATCTAAACCCGCCGAAAAACATACGGGATCTGCGACGTTGTTTAGAGATGGCCTCCTGGTACCGGAGATTTGTCCCCAACTTTGCATCAGTGGTTCAATCAATGACCAACCTACTCAGAAAGAACCAGAAGTGGACCTGGGGAGAGGAACAGAATGTTGCGTTTGACCAGCTCAAAGATCTTCTGACAGATGCACCCGTCTTAGCATGCCCGGACTTCAGTGAGAAGATGACGCTTCAAGCCGACGCTAGTAACTACGGGCTTGGCGGAGTTTTGACCCAGACGTGATTGCCTACGTGAGCCGCAAACTAGACGCAGCCGAGCTGAACTACTCACCTATGGACAAAAGAATGCTGGGCGATCGTCTGGGGAATTCGAAAGCTGAGGTGTTACCTCGAAGGCTATCGTTTCAACGTCATCACAGATCACTTAGCGCTTAAATGGATGGACCATATAGAAAACCCCACGGGAAGAATAGTCAGATAGATAGATAGTATCTCTCAGAAATATTACTGGCCGGGTATGTTCCGCGATGTCGGGTTATATGTACGAAAATGTGGCTTGTGCCAAAAGTTCAAAGTAGACCAACGAAGGCAAGCCGGCATGATGCTCACGAGGCAGATCGAGGAACCATTCGCGGTACTGTGCGCAGACTTCGTAGGCCCGCTGCCATGCTCCAAATAAGGAAACATTATGTTGCTGGTTTTCTTCGATTCGTTCACGAAATGGATCGAACTGATACCACTGCGAAAAGCAACCTCAACAACACTGATCCGAGCTTTTCGTGAACATATGCTCAGTCACTTCGGGGCGCCGAATAAAATAGTGTGCGATAATGGCACCCAATTCACTAGCAAAGCGTTCCGAACCTTTCAAGCAGATACTGGCGTAGAACTCCAGTATACAGCACCTTACTGCCCGCGTGAAAACCCAACCGAAAGGGCGAACCGAACTATTAAGACAATGATCTTGCAGTATCTAGGTGACCAACAGAACACATGGGACACCCTCCTTCTAGAACTCACACTTGCGTTAAACTCTAGTGTTTCCGACTCGACGGGATTTAGCCCAGCATTCCTGCTAAAAGGCAGAAAACCGCGGTTACCTAAAGCTTGGTACGACCAAGTCATCCCGGGAACGGGAACCGTTCCACAGACAGCTACGGAGAAAGCCGAGCACTTTAGAGAGATATACCGTATCGTCCAGGGGAACATACAGAAAGCCAGTAAAGATCAGGGTCGCCAGTACAATCTTCGCCGCAGGGAGTGGCGTCCGGCCATGGGTTCCTTGGTGTTGGTGCGACAACACCACCTCTCAAAGGCGTCCGAGGGCTTTGCGGCTAAGCTAGCACCCAAGTTTGATGGACCATATAAAGTTGTGGCCTTCACCTCTCCCTATATCGTGCGGTTACGCCTCCCCGGCAAACAAAAGGGGCGATTAGCCAATATCGCAGATTTAAAAGCTTTCCATTTTTCACCCTCCCCAGGAAACAGCGAATCCGAAGACGATGACCACGAAGACGCAGGAAGCCCGTGCATTCCAGTTCCAGCCGTAGCAGATGATACAACGGCGCCAAGTATCAACGAGGGGTGATTATAAGAATAAACCAACAAAACTTTGTAAACAACCATTGTTAGTATATAAGCCCTGATTCACTGATAGGAGATTTGTAAGCTGCTGCCCGACTCTAAGATTAATTCTTATATACCTTGATCTCTATACATATCTTAAGTTAAATAAGCCCATGGAACAAGAGATTGTTAACCTTTGCAGCGATAGCGACAGCGACGCGACCTTGCCACGAGCTCCGTCACCAAAGGCCGCCCCGCCCCGAGATCCACGCTTGCGCCCTGGAACGGGTTACCCGCGCCGAACACCGGCGAATGCACCGCCGGCCAGGGAATCGGGCGAAGACGACAAAGTCACCGGAAGCTCTAGGCGACCTGCCAGCCCACGCTACGCCTCATCCCCAGAAGAATCCCTGGAGGATGATAGCAACAACGAAGACGACGAGGACATCCGAAGCTTTAGGCGCCCGGCCAGCCCACGCTATGCACCATACGTAGAGGATGACAGCGACGGTACCCAGTCTGACAACGAGGGGGCCACTGGTGGCTACGACGGCGGGACCGGCTACGCAGGCGTTCCGCATTTATTTTTCAAGAGCACGGAAAGATACGTTGTCCGACACAGCCACTGGCAACAGCTGCTTCAGGTGCAATATTCCTCATGCTGTATACGGATGCCGTTCCAGCCAACCGAGGATCCGATTCCCATCCTCGCCCGAACCATACCCTGCTACCAGACACGAGCGATGACGAGGCAGCTGTCGACCGGACAAACCCACTGGACGTCCCCTATAGCCAGCTACTCGCCGCATCCGTTGAAGCGCGCCCACTCCGTTCCCGACGCCACCATCAGCTATCCGCACCCGCCAGAGCGCGCATACTCCGCTCCTGACGTTGCCCTAGACCTGACGCTCTCTTCAAAGGGCACTTATGCCGCGTTGCCCACCGCTGAAACGCCAACCATCAGCCAGCCGCATCCGTCAGAGCGCGCCCACTCCGTCCCTGACGCCGCCATCGGCCTGACTCATTGGATGCGCAGGACACGGACCAATCCCTTGCCGACATCCGCCTATATCCTCCAGAAAACTGGACTTGCGACACTCCCGATGGGAAAATCCCCTCTAGCGTCATAGAGACTATCGAAGCCCGAGCGCTACAGGTCAGATCTCGACAACGCTACCGACTTCAATGCGCGCCTAAGCGCGCCCTAAACAACGTTGCCATTTAAACGGCGTTACCTGATCAACACGCTGCCAGTTTAACACGTTGCCAGATCGCTAGACATCGCCAGATCGCTACGCGATCAAACCGCCAGGTGGCCAGATTGACTATGGTCAGCCCCGCTCGATATTTCGACGAGTGGCAAGGAAACCATGAGTCGATGACCGACATTGCTCGACATTTCGACGGGTGGCAACGAAAACGAGTTGATGTTCAGGATCAATCGAAAAGATTCGCTCTCTTGGTTCCGGACCGCTGAAGGGAGCCGACGTGTGCTCCGCAAACTGGGTAAAATAATAACTTGTGAATCAACGCGCGCGGCTTATATACTAAGAACTCGGTGCAGCAGCAGGGAAATAAAACAGGATAAGAAAATAAAGTGAAATTTCGGTATTAAAACCCACACAACCTGCGTGTATTCGATAACAGTGTAGTTCTTTGAAAAATAACCCTAATACTTCCTGAACCCGTAGTTAGTGGTCCTTCAGGCGTGGCTACGGTAATACCCGGTACTCCCAGAGAACGCCAGCGTGCCCCTGTTGGAAACCCATCCCCCCTTTTCTCTCCCATTCAGGCGTGGCTACGGTAATACCTGGTACTCCCAGAGAACGCTTGCGTGCCCTTGTTGGAAACCCATCCCCCCTTTTCTATCCCATTCCGGCGTGGCTACGGTAATACCTTGTACCCCCAGAGAACGCCGGATCCTTGCCAGATATAGACGTCACATAATCAGGAGTCGCACAAGCACGCGGGAGCACCCCACGTGTTTCCCCCCCTTTCTCCTTTGGCTAGCCACGCAAAGCCTTCCATTTTGAGCGCCGCGGTCCCAGCAATCGCGACTTACCCGATCCAAGAACCCTCGCCTACAATTTCCTTTTTAAAATCAAGTCTCCTATAGATTACAAATTTCTTGTAAGGATCTCTGGCACGACTAAGACTCCCCCGGCCAGAGAACTTCGTTACACATGATTACAAAAACTAATCGTGGCATCGCTAACTTGATTACTTTTACTCGTGAAATCGGCATCGGCATCGTATCGTACAGGTCACTAATTCACACACAGAGCGATTGGAGATGGAAGATTATTCGATTATTCGGACGATACCGATAACCGCAGTTTTCAATAACGTATTGATTTTGCTATTGGATCTTTTCCATCTAGTGATGGCAAACAATATTTATACCCGTTACTCGTAGAGTAAAAGGGTATATTGTATTCGTACAAAAGTATGTAACAGGGAGAAGGAAGCGTTTCCGACCCTATAAAGTATATATATTCTTGATCAGGATCACAAGCCGAGTCGATATAGCCATGTCCGTCTGTCTGTCTGTCCGTCCGAATGAACGCTGAGATCTCGGAAACTATAAAAGCTAAAAATTTGGGATTAATAACACAAATTCTTGGGCTTCCTACGCAGCGCAAGTTTATTTCAGACGAGCGCCACGCCCCCTCTAACGCCCACAATCGCCTCAAACGATTTTATGTGTGTGTGTGTCTGTGTCTGGCGCGCACACTTTTGGAAAAGTAAGTAAGCAGTTTTATTGTGTTTATCAATACCTATCGAAATGTAGAAGAAATTTTTCAAATCGGACCAATCGTTAAAAAGTTATGCCCGATCCAAGTTTTATATATCCATCTCCCTCGCACTTCCTTTAGCTGAGTAACGGGTATCTGATAGTCGGGGCACCCGACTATAGCATTCTCTCATGTTTAAAATATAAAACTAAAAATTATATTATATGCTAGCATTTTTTTTTAATTAGTAATAATTTTTAATAGTATTTTTTGATATTGGTTTATATCCCAACGCTAGAGGAATGAAATATGAAATAGAATAGAGGAATGAAATAATAACACTGACTTTAAATTAAATTATTAATTTAAATTACTAAATAAGAAATATAAAAAAATAATAAACATTAATATATTCGCGATTATTTAAATTTTCTGTATTAAGTTCGAATAAGTTAAATTTTCGGTAAACTCGACTTAAAACTGTTACTAAATCTTAGACGTAATAGACCAATTTCAATGTTACGATGGCCTATAAAAATTTTTATCGCATTACTTAAAAAGTAGGATCATAGTCCACATGCTAATATTTAAAGGTAACCCATTACCTAAATCTGAAATTTGAGTCTATTAACATTTTTTAGGTCATACGTTACCTAAAAAATAGTCCCACATTTCTCTGGGTGCACCTTATCCGAGCATGTAAAGGTGAAATTCTATATTCATAATTTTCCTCATCTGTAGAATCGTTCAAGTTTCCAAAATTCTTTTGCGTCCTTTTGCAGGTTGGGCATGACTTGGTCAGGTGAAATTCATAGTAACATTTATGAACATATATATTTAATGAAGTAAATAGGTAAGATAATATATCAAGTACTTCGCTCGCTACACCTCCCCCGTTAAAAAGAAAGACGTATATTTTAATGAAGTCATTCTAAATATATCTTATTATTATTTTTGACTTTGAAGTACAGATAATAAAAATGAAGTAAAATGTAATGAAATGAAATGAAGTTTAATCATGATTAAAATTTATTTTATATATTTATTTTTTTTTATTTATATTTTTTTTTCAGTTTGATTATCTTACCCTATTAGCTAAAAAAAGGTTTTAATCTGTTTTTGCTTACTACCTGTTGCTTCTTTTTACTGTCTATAATTTGTATATTATTTCTATCGTTTATACTTATGACCTTAAATGGTCCTAGAAAGTTCTTATCTAGTTTGTGCCCTGTCTCATTTTTAAGTAAGACTTGATCTCCGACTTTAAGATCGAAGTTATTTACGTCTTTATCGTATAAAGTTTTTCGCTTTTCTTTTTCCCTTTCCAGCATGGTTCTTGCCCGTTTGAATGCTGATTCTAACCTAAACTTAACTTCCTTAGCGTAGTCATCTATTTTGTATATGGGATCTATTTGATTTATTTTAGAAATATCTATAAATTTTCGAGCTGGTCTTCCAAACACTAATTCGTACGGACAATAATTATGCGTGACTGATGGTGTAGTGTTAAAACAGTATGTGAAATATTTCAACCATATGTCCCAATCCTTTTTGTCACTTTTCATATATTTGCATAAGTCTCTTATTATACTGTTCTTATACTCTGTGCCCATGTCTGTTAGAATGACTTTCATTGGTCCGTAAACGAGTATAAAGTTTTCGAAGATTGCTTTTGCAACGGTATTTGCGCTTTTATTCGGAATTGGTACTGTTACTAAATATTTAGTTAAATCACAAATAATTGTGACTGCGTATTCATTTCCGTCCTCCGAACGCGGTAATGGACCAATAGTATCAATTAGTACCGTGTCAAAAGCTGAAGTGGGTGTCTCGGTAATAGTCATTGGTGTTTTTGTATAAGTGGTTGTCTTAGATTGTTGACAGGTCTGACAGGTTTTTACATATTTAGTAACTACTTTTGTCATGTTTGGCCAATAGTAATGTTGCCTTATTTTTAATAAAGTTCTCCTTATTCCTGAATGGCCTCCCTCGATTGGATCATCATGAAATTTTTTTAAGATTTCTCTTATGTTCTTTTCATTATTATACCTGTTACTCGTAGAGTAAAAGGGTATATTGTATTCGTGCAAAAGTATGTAACAGGGAGAAGGAAGCTTTTCCGACCCTATAAAGTATATATATTCTTGATCAGGATCACTAGCCGAGTCGAACTAGCCATGTCCGTCTGTCCGTCTGTCCGTCCGTATGAACGCTGAGATCTCGGAAACTATAAAAGCTAGAGGATTGGCATTTTGCATGCATATTCTTGGAGTTCCTACGCAGCGCAAGTTTATTTCAAAATGGTGCCACGCCCCCTCTAACGCCCTCAATCGCCCTACACCATTTTTTGAAAGGTGTCTGGCGCCCACACCATTAAAGATTTTGGAAAACTAAAAATGCAGTTTTATTGTGCTTATTAATACCTATCGAACCATGCGTTAAAAAGTTATGCCAGATTAAAAATTTTCTATCTCCATCTCTCTCCCACAGCCCACAAACTGTGGCGCCTACAGTTTGGATGCTATTATGAAAAGAGAAAAGAAGAGATTAGAGGAAATTGCGATGATTTTCATTTGTCAATACCGAACTTTATGCCAAAAACTATGTAAATCAAACTATTTGGTGAAAAGTTAGCCAAATTGGAGGTCAGAGTCAAACAATTGCGTATGTGTGTATGTATGTAAGCATATACATACATATGTACACAGTTGCAATTGCCCGGCAAATATAACTCCTTTCAAACAAAGCTATTCGCTATACCCGTTACTCGTGTTGTGCAAACATTTAGACTTCAATATACATATAAGAAGAATGTACATATGTGTTTAGCCAATATGTTTAATATTTCTAGTCCATTTATTGCACTCAAAAACATAAACAGTGCTTAACACAGCTGCTGGTGCTGGACAAAAGCTGCCTGCGCTGGGACAGCGCTGGCTGGTGCTGGAAAGCTGCCAGCTCTAAGAGATCGCCGAATTCAAATTGATAATTTAAACTTTTTGTCCTTTTTCCTTTCGTCATTCTAATTCACATTTTGTTAATGCAAAATCTAAATCATTTGAAATGGGGCGCGCATTTTGTCTCTTTTTGCTTATATTTGTTTCTCACAAGTGCATGCACTTGCGCTAGAGAGAGACGGAAGATGTGATAGACGGAGTGTAAAAAGTGCGGGAATCCGTGCAAGTAAATTGGCGGTTAAGAACTTTGCAGCGCTGCAAACTATTCTGCTCTCTCTTCAGTCTACGACTAACCATCGTATGTGAACACCCGTCTGTCGATTGCGATTTTTGCCAGTTTTGCCTATCTTAAAGCCGTTACCTTAACGTAAACTATCCCGAATTCATTTTTACTTGCAAGCAAATTAACGTAAACTCATTAAACTCATTTCTCTTTGCTTAAAAATAACGTAAATTTTGTCAATAAATTTTGTCAACAAATTCTTACGCGGTCGCGAGTTGTTGCTGCCTCTGCCGATTTGCTGCCGACGTCGCTGCCGACGTCGCTGCCGTTTTATGCTGCTGGGCTGGTTGCTGCGCTCGCTGCTAAGTACCAATTTTAACTTCGATTTTGTTAATAATAATATAAGATTAAGTCTTTTTCAAGACTTACTCTTAAATTATTATTATTCATATTTTTCACATTTGCAAATTTTTAACGTAATTAATTTTCTATCGCTCTGCCCCTTTACCCGTATATAAGTATAGGAATTCAGCCTTTTTAAAGGCTTATTCGTATACTTTTATACATTTACGTATTTAGCTTAGTACCTAATAGTGCTATAAGTCTAAGTCTTTTTAAAGACTTACACTTATAATTCTATTAATTTATATTAATTATTATACCCGTTACTCGTAGAGTAAAAGGGTATATTGTATTTGTGCAAAAGTATGTAACAGGGAGAAGGAAGCGTTTCCGACCCTATAAAGTATATATATTCTTGATCAGGATCACAAGCCGAGTCGATATAGCCATGTCCGTCTGTCCGTCTGTCCGTCTGTCTGTCTGTCCGTCTGTCCGTCTGTCCGTCTGTCCGTCCGTATGAACGCTGAGATCTCGGAAACTATAAAAGCTAGAAATTTGGGATTAACAACACAAATTCTTGGGCTTCCTACGCAGCGCAAGTTTATTTCAGACGAGCGCCACGCCCCCTCTAACGCCCACAATCGCCTTAAACGATTTAATGTGTGTGTGTGTCTGTGTCTGGCGCGCACACCTTTAAAGATTTTTGAAAAGTAAGTAAGCAGTTTTATAGTGTTTATCAATACCTATCGAAATGTAGAAGAAATTTTTCAAATCGGACCAAGCGTTCAAAAGTTATGCCTGATCCAAGTTTTATATATCCATCTCCCTCGCACTTCCTTTAGCTGAGTAACGGGTATCTGATAGTCGGGGCACCCGACTATAGCATTCTCTCTTGTTTTTGTCTACTATGGTCACCTCAGAAAGTAGCGCTATTTGTACTTTTTGCAATGTACGGTTGCCCATTTCTTTAAATTCTCGTAATAGTACTGACTTTAAAATCAGTGCGCTGGGTGCCAGTTGAAATTGTTTTATGTTTTGCATTCCGGCCTGTATCTCAAGCCTTTGGAAAAATTGTTTTAAATCAACTTTTCCATTGGAGTACAAATCATCAATTACAAATTGTGAGATTATTCGTTTTCCTCGTTTAAACAAACACTTGTGTTTGACGAATTTAAGCTTCACATATTTTCTGATGTCATTGTTATTGACAACGTCATAGACTCTGGGCTCAGGATACTCCTGCTTCTGCAAGGGTTCCTTTTTTGATTTCTGATCCTGGTTTTTTCGTGTTTCTGATCTGGTTGTTATTTTCATTACCTGTCTGTTTATTGATTTTAAGTCGTTTATTGTAATTCTGGACAGAGCGTCTGCCACGTAATTATTTTTCCCCTTGAGGTATTCCGCTGTAAAATCATATATTTCTAAATCTAGCCTCATTCTTGTTATTTTGAACTAGGGTCTTTCATTGAAAATAGGTAAATTAATGGTCGATGGTCTGTTTTTACTATAAAATGCCTCCCGTAAACGTATGGTCTGAAGTATTTTATGGCCCAGTGTATAGCTGCTAATTCTTGCTCAGTGGTTGACTTGTTGGATTTTCCTTTTGTAAATGATCGAGAAGCATATGCAACTGGTAATTGCGCGCCCCCATGTTCTTGCGTAAGTACCGCTCCGCAAGCGTATTTGCTGTCGTCTGTTGTTATACAGAATTCTTTGTTGAAATCTGGATATTGTAAGAGTCTTGGGCTCATTAAGGCTTCTTTTAAGTAATTAAATGCCTCATTACAATCCGTGTTCCATTCGAAGTTGACATTTTTCTTGCACAGTTTTGTTATATGTCTAGAATAATCTGCAAAATTTTTTATGAATCTTCTATAGTAATTACAGAATGCTACAAATCTACGCGCCTCATCTGAGTTTTTGGGCACTGGATAATTTTTAATTGCTTCGTATTTATTTTCGTCAGGTAATATACCCTTGTCTGTGCACCTATGACCCAGATAGGTAACTTCGTGCATAAAGAATGAACATTTTTCTGGATGAAGTTTTAAGTTAAATTTGCGGCATAACTGAAATACTTTTGTTAAATTGTTGAACATATGTTGTTCGGAGCATCCTATTACTACCAGGTCGTCCATGTACAGGAACAGAACGAAATGCTAGGGTCATCATTCGCATGAATGAATTTGGTGCAACTTTCAGTCCGTATGGCAATCGCGTATAACGAAATGAACCTTTATTTGTAGAGAACGATGTAAGGTTTCTAGATTTTTCGGACAATTCTATTTGGTGGAATCCGGACATTAGGTCCAAGCAAGAAAAGTATTTAGCCCGTCCTAACTGATCCAATATATCTTCTATGCGTGGTAATGGAAATTTGTCGGCTAATAATTTTTTGTTTATTTGTCTGTAGTCAACCACTAGTCTCCATCGTTTTTCTGTTGAATTTGGTAGACATTTTTTTGGAACTAACAATAATGGACTGTTATATTCTGAAATTGATGGTTCGACTATACCATCTTTTATTAATTTATCGACCTGTTTGTTTATTTCTGGCTTTTCACTTTCTGCATTTCTATAATTTTTTATGTATACGGGTGTTTTATCGCTTAAGCGAAGCTGTTGTTTATAAAAATTGTTAGCTGATATCGGTTCCGATTCAAGACCGAATATATCACTATAAGTTTTACACAGTTCTGACAATTTTGTTTGGAATTGAGAAGGGAAACTTAGCTTTTTGAGTACTTCTTTTGTTCTATCATTACTGTATTTGGATTTAAGTTCCTTGGGCTTTTGTATATCATAGTTTTCTAACGATTCGAATTTTATTGTGTCAACGTTTAAGCTAATTGTTTCAGAGCTTGTATTTAGAAATCGGATTGTTGCACAGCTCGTGTTAACCAAGGTACTAGGAACTAGCACACCTCTTAATGGTTCTTGACTTGGAATGAATACGGACGATTCTTTTGAATTAATTTTTACTGTTCTAATTACTTCTGCTCTACATGGTAGTAACAGAGTATTTTCGGAAACCGAATTGTGCATTGGGATTTGTATTGAAAAAGTTAAGTTATTAGGTCTTAATACTAGAGAACCTTGTGAATCTTGGAAGTCTAAGATACAATTGAATTCTTTAATGAAATCTATTCCTAGAATGCCATCGCATGGAATCGGAAAATCAGGTGGAACTATTTGAAAGTCATGTGGTATAATGACATTTTTTGTTTTAAGTTCCACAAGCGCTAAGCCCAAGGATTTGATAGAACCTTGTCCTATTCCATTTATATTTGAAATTTTAGAACTGTCTAATTCGGAGTACTCTTGATTACATTGTTTAAGTAATGAAATTTCGGCTCCCGTATCCACTAACAATGTTAGATTTTTGTTGGTTTTTTCATTTTTAACTTTTATAAAAAAACTGAGGTTAATATTGATTTTATATATTCTTACTGTTCTTCCTCCTCTTCTACCATCAAGGGGTCCTCCTCGTTTTCCTGAGTGACCCTAACACTTCTGTTGGAATTATTTCTTCCAGTAGAAGTACTCTGTGTATTAGAGTTTGTATTGTTTCCGTTATTATTATTATTGCGGTTATTATTATTATTATAATACCCGCGGCCCCCTCTATTTCCCCTACCTCTGTAGGTGGTATTTCCTCGGTAGTTATTATTGTTGTACCTGTTGTTGTAGTACAAAACAGCGTTTGACTGTCCTGTAGCTTCAGTACAGCTGTTGACGAACTTGGTTACGGCTTCATTCATACCCGCAAAGTTTCACCTTATCTAACGAGCAGTTAGTTGTCATTGCTTTGACAGCGCTTTGGGTGCTGTATTTTGATGCTAGTTCCAGTGGTAATCCATCATTGACATAAGCTCCTTGGAGGGCCTTTATTAAATCTTCGACTTCCTTAGCATACACTGTAGCTGTTTTATTTTTTTGCTGTAAATTCATCAGTTTGGCAGATAAAACTTCTACTGATTCTCCTTTAACCGTTTTTGTCAATTTAGATATTATGTCAGCGATGTTGCTTTCATCTCCTATCAAATTGCGAGCGTGTCCTTTTAGTTTTGTTTTTATTAGTTGGACCGCGATAGGTTCATAGGTTTCTTTGATAGTATCTACCAATCTTAGGGAGTCTACGAAACTTCGCAAGTTTTCTGCTTTGCCGTCGAACTCAGGTATGAGTGACGATGCATTTTTTAAGAATTGGACGTTGATTTGAGTCATTGTTATGTCCTCTTCGTCAATCTCGATCGGAGGTAAATTGTCGGGTTCCACTTTTATTGTGTTGTCTTCGATTTCTAAGGGATCGGTGAACCCAAAAAAATCTTCTTTGTCTTCTTCTAATAAAATGTCAGCCAACGATTTGTCGAAGTCTGAATTTTGAGGGAATGCCAAGTCGACCTCAATTTGGGAATGGAAGTTGTTTGGTATTTTAAATGATATACCATACTTTTGTAAGGCTTTCGATAATACAATGATTATACTATCATGTATTTTTACTGCTAGATTAAAATGTGTAAAAGTTAACCTATCCGAAGTTACAGCTATTGCTCTTCTAATTTTGTTTGTGTTTAAAACTATGTCGGACAGGTGTTTTAGTATTGTCTCTTCTCTTATGGGTGTATTTTTGTTGATACACTTATAACTTTTTAATACGTTGTTCTTTTTTTCAATAAAGAACTTTTCTAACCTATTCCATCTGCTAGTCATTAGGCTAAGGCCTGATGGTTAGACTAACTACGAATTTTATAATTCTCCCGAGTGCTTGGTTGTTATCTACCATAGAAATAACGCGAACCCCGGGGATTGTTGATAATACAATTGCTTTTTCTGTTGCATTACAACTTATTAGGGGTGAGAAAGATAGTTCGAATTCTGAAATGTATTTGTGTTCGAATTCGTATATTTTTATTGGTATATTGGTTTTTTCGTGTTTCTGATCTGGTTGTTATTTTCATTACCTGTCTGTTTATTGATTTTAAGTCGTTTATTGTAATTCTGGACAGAGCGTCTGCCACGTAATTATTTTTCCCCTTGAGGTATTCCGCTGTAAAATTATATATTTCTAAATCTAGCCTCATTCTTGTTAATTATACCCGTTACTCGTAGAGTAAAAGGGTATATTGTATTCGTGCAAACGTATGTAACAGGGAGAAGGAAGCTTTTCCGACCCTATAAAGTATATATATTCTTGATCAGGATCACTAGCCGAGTCGAACTAGCCATGTCCGTCTGTCCGTCTGTCCGTCTGTCCGTCTGTCCGTCCGTATGAACGCTGAGATCTCGGAAACTATAAAAGCTAGAGGATTGGCATTTTGCATGCATATTCTTGGAGTTCCTACGCAGCGCAAGTTTATTTCAAAATGGTGCCACGCCCCCTCTAACGCCCTCAATCGCCCTACACCATTTTTTGAAAGGTGTCTGGCGCCCACACCATTAAAGATTTTGGAAAACTAAAAATGCAGTTTTATTGTGCTTATTAATACCTATCGAACCATGCGTTAAAAAGTTATGCCAGATTAAAAATTTTCTATCTCCATCTCTCTCCCACAGCCCACAAACTGTGGCGCCTACAGTTTGGATGCTATTATGAAAAGAGAAAAGAAGAGATTAGAGGAAATTGCGATGATTTTCATTTGTCAATACCGAACTTTATGCCAAAAACTATGTAAATCAAACTATTTGGTGAAAAGTTAGCCAAATTGGAGGTCAGAGTCAAACAATTGCGTATGTGTGTATGTATGTAAGCATATACATACATATGTACACAGTTGCAATTGCCCGGCAAATATAACTCCTTTCAAACAAAGCTATTCGCTATACCCGTTACTCGTGTTGTGCAAACATTTAGACTTCAATATACATATAAGAAGAATGTACATATGTGTTTAGCCAATATGTTTAATATTTCTAGTCCATTTATTGCACTCAAAAACATAAACAGTGCTTAACACAGCTGCTGGTGCTGGACAAAAGCTGCCTGCGCTGGGACAGCGCTGGCTGGTGCTGGAAAGCTGCCAGCTCTAAGAGATCGCCGAATTCAAATTGATAATTTAAACTTTTTGTCCTTTTTTCCTTTCGTCATTCTAATTCACATTTTGTTAATGCAAAATCTAAATCATTTGAAATGGGGCGCGCATTTTGTCTCTTTTTGCTTATATTTGTTTCTCACAAGTGCATGCACTTGCGCTAGAGAGAGACGGAAGATGTGATAGACGGAGTGTAAAAAGTGCGGGAATCCGTGCAAGTAAATTGGCGGTTAAGAACTTTGCAGCGCTGCAAACTATTCTGCTCTCTCTTCAGTCTACGACTAACCATCGTATGTGAACACCCGTCTGTCGATTGCGATTTTTGCCAGTTTTGCCTATCTTAAAGCCGTTACCTTAACGTAAACTATCCCGAATTCATTTTTACTTGCAAGCAAATTAACGTAAACTCATTAAACTCATTTCTCTTTGCTTAAAAATAACGTAAATTTTGTCAATAAATTTTGTCAACAAATTCTTACGCGGTCGCGAGTTGTTGCTGCCTCTGCCGATTTGCTGCCGACGTCGCTGCCGTTGTTTGCTGCTGGGCTGGTTGCTGCGCTCGCTGCTAAGTACCAATTTTAACTTCGATTTTGTTAATAATAATATAAGATTAAGTCTTTTTCAAGACTTACTCTTAAATTATTATTATTCATATTTTTCACATTTGCAAATTTTTAACGTAATTAATTTTCTATCGCTCTGCCCCTTTACCCGTATATAAGTATAGGAATTCAGCCTTTTTAAAGGCTTATTCGTATACTTTTATACATTTACGTATTTAGCTTAGTACCTAATAGTGCTATAAGTCTAAGTCTTTTTAAAGACTTACACTTATAATTCTATTAATTTATATTAATTATTATACCCGTTACTCGTAGAGTAAAAGGGTATATTGTATTTGTGCAAAAGTATGTAACAGGGAGAAGGAAGCGTTTCCGACCCTATAAAGTATATATATTCTTGATCAGGATCACAAGCCGAGTCGATATAGCCATGTCCGTCTGTCCGTCTGTCCGTCTGTCTGTCTGTCCGTCTGTCCGTCTGTCCGTCCGTATGAACGCTGAGATCTCGGAAACTATAAAAGCTAGAAATTTGGGATTAACAACACAAATTCTTGGGCTTCCTACGCAGCGCAAGTTTATTTCAGACGAGCGCCACGCCCCCTCTAACGCCCACAATCGCCTTAAACGATTTAATGTGTGTGTGTGTCTGTGTCTGGCGCGCACACCTTTAAAGATTTTTGAAAAGTAAGTAAGCAGTTTTATAGTGTTTATCAATACCTATCGAAATGTAGAAGAAATTTTTCAAATCGGACCAAGCGTTCAAAAGTTATGCCTGATCCAAGTTTTATATATCCATCTCCCTCGCACTTCCTTTAGCTGAGTAACGGGTATCTGATAGTCGGGGCACCCGACTATAGCATTCTCTCTTGTTTTGAACTAGGGTCTTTCATTGAAAATAGGTAAATTAATGGTCGATGGTCTGTTTTTACTATAAAATGCCTCCCGTAAACGTATGGTCTGAAGTATTTTATGGCCCAGTGTATAGCTGCTAATTCTTGCTCAGTGGTTGACTTGTTGGATTCTCCTTTTGTAAATGATCGAGAAGCATATGCAACTGGTAATTGCGCGCCCCCATGTTCTTGCGTAAGTACCGCTCCGCAAGCGTATTTGCTGGCGTCTGCTGTTATACAGAATTCTTTGTTGAAATCTGGATATTGTAAGAGTCTTGGGCTCATTAAGGCTTCTTTTAAGTAA
Organism: Drosophila pseudotakahashii; assembly: GCA_035046095.1. Taxonomy (NCBI): domain Eukaryota; kingdom Metazoa; phylum Arthropoda; class Insecta; order Diptera; family Drosophilidae; genus Drosophila; species Drosophila pseudotakahashii. Next base: position 432,841 of record JAWNOE010000055.1, on the reverse strand, counting down.
TTAAATGCCTCATTACAATCCGTGTTCCATTCGAAGTTGACATTTTTCATGCACAGTTTTGTTATATGTCTAGAATAATCTGCAAAATTTTTTATGAATCTTCTATAGTAATTACAGAATGCTACAAATCTACGCGCCTCATCTGAGTTTTTGGGCACTGGATAATTTTTAATTGCTTCGTATTTATTTTCGTCAGGTAATCTACCCTTGTCTGTGCACCTATGACCCAGATAGGTAACTTCGTGCATAAAGAATGAACATTTTTCTGGATGAAGTTTTAAGTTAAATTTGCGGCATAACTGAAATACTTTTGTTAAATTGTTGAACATATGTTGTTCGGAGCATCCTATTACTACCAGGTCGTCCATGTACAGGAACAGAACGAAATGCTAGGGTCATCATTCGCATGAATGAATTTGGTGCAACTTTCAGTCCGTATGGCAATCGCGTATAACGAAATGAACCTTTATTTGTAGAGAACGATGTAAGGTTTCTAGATTTTTCGGACAATTCTATTTGGTGGAATCCGGACATTAGGTCCAAGCAAGAAAAGTATTTAGCCCGTCCTAACTGATCCAATATATCTTCTATGCGTGGTAATGGAAATTTGTCGGCTAATAATTTTTTGTTTATTTGTCTGTAGTCAACCACTAGTCTCCATCGTTTTTCTGTTGAATTTGGTAGACATTTTTTTGGAACTAACAATAATGGACTGTTATATTCTGAAATTGATGGTTCGACTATACCATCTTTTATTAATTTATCGACCTGTTTGTTTATTTCTGGCTTTTCACTTTCTGCATTTCTATAATTTTTTATGTATACGGGTGTTTTATCGCTTAAGCGAAGCTGTTGTTTATAAAAATTGTTAGCTGATATCGGTTCCGATTCAAGACCGAATATATCACTATAAGTTTTACACAGTTCTGACAATTTTGTTTGGAATTGAGAAGGGAAACTTAGCCTTTTGAGTACTTCTTTTGTTCTATCATTACTGTATTTGGATTTAAGTTCCTTGGGCTTTTGTATATCATAGTTTTCTAACGATTCGAATTTTATTGTGTCAACGTTTAAGCTAATTGTTTCAGAGCTTGTATTTAGAAATCGGATTGTTGCACAGCTCGTGTTAACCAAGGTACTAGGAACTAGCACACCTCTTAATGGTTCTTGACTTGGAATGAATACGGACGATTCTTTTGAATTAATTTTTACTGTTCTAATTACTTCTGCTCTACATGGTAGTAACAGAGTATTTTCGGAAACCGAATTGTGCATTGGGATTTGTATTGAAAAAGTTAAGTTATTAGGTCTTAATACTAGAGAACCTTGTGAATCTTGGAAGTCTAAGATACAATTGAATTCTTTAATGAAATCTATTCCTAGAATGCCATCGCATGGAATCGGAAAATCAGGTGGAACTATTTGAAAGTCATGTGGTATAATGATATTTTTTGTTTTAAGTTCCACAAGCGCTAAGCCCAAGGATTTGATAGAACCTTGTCCTATTCCATTTATATTTGAAATTTTAGAACTGTCTAATTCGGAGTACTCTTGATTACATTGTTTAAGTAATGAAATTTCGGCTCCCGTATCCACTAACAATGTTAGATTTTTGTTGGTTTTTTCATTTTTAACTTTTATAAAAAAACTGAGGCTAATATTGATTTTATATATTCTTACTGTTCTTCCTCCTCTTCTACCATCAAGGGGTCCTCCTCGTGTTCCTGAGTGACCCTAACACTTCTGTTGGAATTATTTCTTCCAGTAGAAGTACTCTGTGTATTAGAGTTTGTATTGTTTCCGTTATTATTATTATTGCGGTTATTATTATTATTATAATACCCGCGGCCCCCTCTATTTCCCCTACCTCTGTAGGTGGTATTTCCTCGGTAGTTATTATTGTTGTACCTGTTGTTGTAGTACAAAACAGCGTTTGACTGTCCTGTAGCTTCAGTACAGCTGTTGACGAACTTGGTTACGGCTTCATTCATATCCGCAAAGTTTCACCTTATTTAACGAGCAGTTAGTTGTCATTGCTTTGACAGCGCTTTGGGTGCTGTATTTTGATGCTAGTTCCAGTGGTAATCCATCATTGACATAAGCTCCTTGGAGGGCCTTTATTAAATCTTCGACTTCCTTAGCATACACTGTAGCTGTTTTATTTTTTTGCTGTAAATTCATCAGTTTGGCAGATAAAACTTCTACTGATTCTCCTTTAACCGTTTTTGTCAATTTAGATATTATGTCAGCGATGTTGCTTTCATCTCCTATCAAATTGCGAGCGTGTCCTTTTAGTTTTGTTTTTATTAGTTGGACCGCGATAGGTTCATAGGTTTCTTTGATAGTATCTACCAATTTTAGGGAGTCTACGAAACTTCGCAAGTTTTCTGCTTTGCCGTCGAACTCAGGTATGAGTGACGATGCATTTTTTAAGAATTGGACGTTGATTTGAGTCATTGTTATGTCCTCTTCGTCAATCTCGATCGGAGGTAAATTGTCGGGTTCCACTTTTATTGTGTTGTCTTCGATTTCTAAGGGATCGGTGAACCCAAAAAAATCTTCTTTGTCTTCTTCTAATAAAATGTCAGCCAACGATTTGTCGAAGTCTGAATTTTGAGGGAATGCCAAGTCGACCTCAATTTGGGAATGGAAGTTGTTTGGTATTTTAAATGATATACCATACTTTTGTAAGGCTTTCGATAATACAATGATTATACTATCATGTATTTTTACTGCTAGATTAAAATGTGTAAAAGTTAACCTATCCGAAGTTACAGCTATTGCTCTTCTAATTTTGTTTGTGTTTAAAACTATGTCGGACAGGTGTTTTAGTATTGTCTCTTCTCTTATGGGTGTATTTTTGTTGATACACTTATAACTTTTTAATACGTTGTTCTTTTTTTCAATAAAGAACTTTTCTAACCTATTCCATCTGCTAGTCATTAGGCTAAGGCCTGATGGTTAGACTAACTACGAATTTTATAATTCTCCCGAGTGCTTGGTTGTTATCTACCATAGAAATAACGCGAACCCCGGGGATTGTTGATAATACAATTGCTTTTTCTGTTGCATTACAACTTATTAGGGGTGAGAAAGATAGTTCGAATTCTGAAATGTATTTGTGTTCGAATTCGTATATTGTTATTGGTATATTTTCTCGGGCTAATAAAATTCGAGTTCTTTCGTAAAAGTGTGGTTCTGCCAGGATTACTAAATCTATTTTAGCTTGGGTTCTTGACATCCTTGCGCTGGTAAAACTAACTTTTATTACAACTAACTAAAAAAAGAACTATGTCAGAAAGTTTAAATGATAAACTATTTTTATATGTATTAATATTTGGTAGATTTATTATTATTTATTTATTTATTAATTTTTGTTTTTTTTTTGTTTAAATAACATCTAGGCCCTGTGCTCGGCTCATGTAATCGCGGTAGAGGCTATCTCTTTTAAGGCACTTTCTGTAAGTGCTGTGCAGTTTGAAAATTACGTGAATTATGGTGCAAACGGTAAGGACAACCATAAGTATAAACATTGAGTTCAAAAGGGGTGTGTGGTCTACAACTACATTATTTACTACATTGGCCGTGTTTTCTTTTACTTCGGCTTCTTTTGAGCTCCACAAACCCATTTTGAAATTTTTTTTTTTTTAGAACTGGTATATAAAAAAAAAGAATATATATATATATATAAATATTAATTATGAGTGTTAATATTATGAGTGGTCGAGAAAAAGAATATTTATGTGTTTATGGATGAGGTTATAGAATATTCACAACTTTCGGTTTACATTACCACAAGCAACAAGTTACAAAAATTTTACTTATACTAAGTTTACACCGGAAGTTGTGTGTTAGTGGATGTATATGATTTTTTTTTTTTTGTAATGATCTTAATTAGCGCACCCCGCGTAAACGCGTTGCCAGTGCTACAAAAAATTCAGCGGTGAACTAATTTCTTAGTCCGCTCTTCTTCTCCCGGTGGAGAAAGGAATTTAGCTCTTTGAGCCGTTCTTTAAGATTTCCCTCGTTGGTTTGGGGCCTTTTTTCCTTCAGGTCCCCGATGATCCGAGCTCGCTCCTTCAAGAGTCGAGCTCGCTTTCCACCCCTTTGTTTTTTAGGTGCTGGGGTTGGTGGAATGCGCGTGAGCTGCTCGTCCCTGTCCTGCGCTCTCTGACGCTCTTTATTTTTCATCTTGGTCTCTTTTCCAATCGTTGGCGCAGTAGACGGGGCTGCCTACCACACTTTATCTTCCCCTCTTACTTTTCCAATCGGCGGTGCAGTAGACGGCGTTGTCTACCGCACTTTATCTTCCCCTCTTACTTTTCCAATCGGTGGCGCAGTAGACGGGGTTGTCTACCGCACTTTACAAAAATGCACGTTTCGCAACTTCACTTTGTTGTTCTTCTTTTTATTTAACTTCACAGGTAACCACAGCACTATGGGGTAAAAGTCCACTTTTACTGGCTTTTATTAATACATAAAACGACTTAACATTTCAAAGCTTTTTATTTTTTTATTTTTTTTTTTTTAATTCGGTTTATAATATTTAAAGAATGTCCCGTAGTGCACAGTAACGATTATAGGTTTTTATTGTGACGGTCCTGTCACGGTCGCCATGTGATAACGGGATTTGCGGGATTAATATATGAACACGAAGACGTCCAGTTTGAGAGTGAATTTATTCAAAAGTCAAACATTCTTAGCTGCTAGAATTGAGTGAGCAGCGGGCGAAGTTAATGCAACGTTAGCATATTCGTGTACACGCATATATGGACTGAGACGGCTGGCTCGATGTGTTAGTGAGAGAGAGCTAGCCGGCACCGTGGGAATGCATAGTCAGCATTTTAGCATAGCCGTTGTCAACCAAATGTTGAGATTAATAAGTGTGTATAAATATGTGTATATATATGAACATATATATTTAATGAAGTAAATAGGTAAGATAATATATCAAGTACTTCGCTCGCTACAGTCCAGATGATCCATCGCTGCCCCTTTTACTGATCAATGTCAGTTTTTCGGGAAGATTTTCCATCTCATTTTTAGGAAGACTTTCCAGAATTCGTTTTGCTGTGTGATCCATAAGATTCTGGAAATTGGTTTTGGCAGATACTTCCGCATTGGGTGGTCGTGAAATTTCCTTTGCTTTTTAAAAATACTTGTATTCGGGTAAAAGGTCAACTCCGTGCCGCAGTAAAGAATTCCGTAGTATCTCATACTTTTCTTTTGAAAGTTCTAAGTCCACAAATAAAGCCAATGCCTCTTCCAAGCCATACTCCTTAATAAGTCATTCGGAGGCGTGGGAATGCTTTCCTTAATCCTTATAAGTCGCAGCGGACTTGCCTCAGCAACCGATTGTGTAATCTGCGCTCTCACTTTTTCATTGTCCTTTTTATATTTTAAAGAAAGCGCTTCGGAAACATTTTCAGTAGTTAATCATCAGTTGCATCTTCCAGTTTTCTTTTCCTTGTGCGGTCCCGACAATCCGCCGTACTTTTGGGTGGTCTTCCTCTTCCACGACCTGTTGATGTGGTGGTCTTTTCCTCTGCCGGTATATCCAGGATAGTTATACCCGTTACTCGTAGAGTAAAAGGGTATATTGTATTCGTGCAAAAGTATGTAACAGGTAGAAGGAAGCGTTTCCGACCCTATAAAGTATATATATTCTTGATCAGGGTCACTAGCCGAGTCGATCTAGCCATGACCGTCTGTCCGTCCGGATGAACGCTGAGATCTCAGAAACTACAAAAGCTAGAGAATTGGGACCCACATATTCCCCATTATACCCACACATATTCTTTGGCTTCCTACGCAGCGCAAGTTTGTTTCAGCCGGGGGCCACGCCCCCTCTAACGCCCACAATCGCCTTACGCCCACAATAAACGAGTTTAAAAAATGTCTGGCGCCCACACCTTTAAAGATTTTGGAAAAGTAAAAATGCAGTTTTATTGCATTTATCAATACCTATCGAAATGTAGAAGAAATTTTTCAAATTGGACCATTCGTTAAAAAGTTATGCCAGGGTAAAAATTTTCTATCTCCATCTCCCTCGCACTCATTTTGGCTGGGTAACGGGTATCTGATAGTCAGGGCACCCGACTATAGCGTTCTCTCTTGTTTTGTCATCGTTACTCTGTTTTAGTTCTTCTATAACAGCTTCTTTGAACTCCGAATAGGTAGTTGTTGACCTAAAAAGTTCATATAATTTTTGATCGTTCTTTAAGCCATTTTTAACTAAAAATCAAGAAAGGAAGCTAGCTTCGGCCAGCCGAAGCTTATATACCCTTGCAGATCATTCCTATTCATTTAAAAAAACATTAAATTTAAATTAATTTGCCTATACGTTACAACAATCCAAATTTTAGCTGCTTTCGTATTACTTTGGCATTCATTTTTTGATCCTTCCTATTATAAAGCTGTCCGAATTTGTTTTAATTTAATACGAAATTTTGAAATATTAAAGAAAAGCCATAGCCCAGAGGAGAAGAAAATGTAATTAATGTCAACAAAGATATAATTTTTTTCCTATTAGTTTACATTTAATATCCGACCGTTCACATGGTAGCTATATGATATTGTTCAGTCGCAGCAATAGTTATAAGTCAGCGCACTGAAGTATCGTATATCGGGTCAAGCCGTCAGCAACATTAACAATGACCCACTTATTGGCATAAGCTTATTCTGCTGAATTGTAGCTGGGTTTGCTCCCATTAGCGAAAGTTTGAGCCCGATAGCTTTAAAACTGAGAGACTAGTTTGCGTAGAAACAGACAGACAGACGGACGGACATGGCTATATCGACTCGTCTAGTGATGCTGATCAAGAATATATATACTTTATGGAGTGGGAAACGTCTTCTTCACTGCGTTGCAAACTTCTGACTGAAATCATAATACCCTCTGCAAGGGTATAATAAGGAGAATACTTTCAGTCATAGACTAATCCAGGGATTAGGCCTACAATGAAATATATAGTGTGAGGTATTAGCTGATATGTACAAATAGTGTAAAGAGTTTATGAAAACCTTAAAAGTGAACACAAACCTTACACTCATAAAAAAAAATCGAAGAATTTTCATTAAATCAAGGAAATTCTTTCTTGAATTTTTGCCAAAGGCGACCTCACCTTAGTTTTAGGAAATGTTTTTTTTGAAAGGCACCTTTAAAGCCAGAAAAAATATTTCTTGAAACAAAAAATTAATTTTCTTAAAACAAGAAAGGGTTTTTTGGAAAGCCACCATTAAAAGAAGAAAAAATATTTCTTGAAACAAGAAAGGCGATTCTTGTTTCAAAGGTGGTTTCTTTCTTGTTTCAAGAAATTCAACTTCTTAAAACAAGAAATGGTTTTTTAAAAAGGCACCTTTCAAACAAAGAAAAATATTTCTTAATACAAGAAAATAAATTCTTGTTTTAAAGGTGGATTCTTTCTTGGTAAAAAATTTAAAATTTCTTTCAAGAAATTTCATTTCTTGATTTATTTCTTGAATGGAAGTTTTACATTAACTCTGAAATATAAAATAAAATATAACTTCGTTTTTTTTTGATATTTCATATTTTATTCAATTACATTTGAAACATTTAACACTTAACATTTAAACATTTTTAATTATCAAATTTTTGCATATTAGCATATGAGTTATTATTGGTGGTGTATTTAATTCACATAATTTTACTATTGTATACCCCATTGCCCTTTAAACTTCATATGACATAAGGTGATCACAAAACTCAGTATATATTCGCATTCCTTCATCTGGAATAAAAAGAGTTATTGGGATATAAAATATTTATTTTGAGATACACAACATTTTTATACCCGTTACTCGTAGAGTAAAAGGGTATATTGTATTCGTGCAAAAGTATGTAACAGGGAGAAGGAAGCTTTTCCGACCCTATAAAGTATATATATTCTTGATCAGGATCACTAGCCGAGTCGAACTAGCCATGTCCGTCTGTCCGTCTGTCCGTCCGTATGAACGCTGAGATCTCGGAAACTATAAAAGCTAGAGGATTGGCATTTTGCATGCATATTCTTGGAGTTCCTACGCAGCGCAAGTTTATTTCAAAATGGTGCCACGCCCCCTCTAACGCCCTCAATCGCCCTACACCATTTTTTGAAAGGTGTCTGGCGCCCACACCATTAAAGATTTTGGAAAACTAAAAATGCAGTTTTATTGTGCTTATTAATACCTATCGAAATGTAGAAGAAATTTTTCAAATCGGACCATTCGTTAAAAAGTTATGCCAGATTAAAAATTTTCTATCTCCATCTCTCTCCCACAGCCCACAAACTGTGGCGCCTACAGTTTGGATGCTATTATGAAAAGAGAAAAGAAGAGATTAGAGGAAATTGCGATGATTTTCATTTGTCAATACCGAACTTTATGCCAAAAACTATGTAAATCAAACTATTTGGTGAAAAGTTAGCCAAATTGGAGGTCAGAGTCAAACAATTGCGTATGTGTTAATGTATGTAAGCATATACATACATATGTACACAGTTGCAATTGCCCGGCAAATATAACTCCTTTCAAACAAAGCTATTCGCTATACCCGTTACTCGTGTTGTGCAAACATTTAGACTTCAATATACATATAAGAAGAATGTACATATGTGTTTAGCCAATATGTTTAATATTTCTAGTCCATTTATTGCACTCAAAAACATAAACAGTGCTTAACACAGCTGCTGGTGCTGGACAAAAGCTGCCTGCGCTGGGACAGCGCTGGCTGGTGCTGGAAAGCTGCCAGCTCTAAGAGATCGCCGAATTCAAATTGATAATTTAAACTTTTTGTCCTTTTTCCTTTCGTCATTCTAATTCACATTTTGTTAATGCAAAATCTAAATCATTTGAAATGGGGCGCGCATTTTGTCTCTTTTTGCTTATATTTGTTTCTCACAAGTGCATGCACTTGCGCTAGAGAGAGACGGAAGATGTGATAGACGGAGTGTAAAAAGTGCGGGAATCCGTGCAAGTAAATTGGCGGTTAAGAACTTTGCAGCGCTGCAAACTATTCTGCTCTCTCTTCAGTCTACGACTAACCATCGTATGTGAACACCCGTCTGTCGATTGCGATTTTTGCCAGTTTTGCCTATCTTAAAGCCGTTACCTTAACGTAAACTATCCCGAATTCATTTTTACTTGCAAGCAAATTAACGTAAACTCATTAAACTCATTTCTCTTTGCTTAAAAATAACGTAAATTTTGTCAATAAATTTTGTCAACAAATTCTTACGCGGTCGCGAGTTGTTGCTGCCTCTGCCGATTTGCTGCCGACGTCGCTGCCGTTGTTTGCTGCTGGGCTGGTTGCTGCGCTCGCTGCTAAGTACCAATTTTAACTTCGATTTTGTTAATAATAATATAAGATTAAGTCTTTTTCAAGACTTACTCTTAAATTATTATTATTCATATTTTTCACATTTGCAAATTTTTAACGTAATTAATTTTCTATCGCTCTGCCCCTTTACCCGTATATAAGTATAGGAATTCAGCCTTTTTAAAGGCTTATTCGTATACTTTTATACATTTACGTATTTAGCTTAGTACCTAATAGTGCTATAAGTCTAAGTCTTTTTAAAGACTTACACTTATAATTCTATTAATTTATATTAATTATTATACCCGTTACTCGTAGAGTAAAAGGGTATATTGTATTTGTGCAAAAGTATGTAACAGGGAGAAGGAAGCGTTTCCGACCCTATAAAGTATATATATTCTTGATCAGGATCACAAGCCGAGTCGATATAGCCATGTCCGTCTGTCCGTCTGTCTGTCTGTCCGTCTGTCCGTCTGTCCGTCTGTCCGTCCGTATGAACGCTGAGATCTCGGAAACTATAAAAGCTAGAAATTTGGGATTAAAAACACAAATTCTTGGGCTTCCTACGCAGCGCAAGTTTATTTCAGACGAGCGCCACGCCCTCTCTAACGCCCACAATCGCCTTAAACGATTTAATGTGTGTGTGTGTCTGTGTCTGGCGCGCACACCTTTAAAGATTTTTGAAAAGTAAGTAAGCAGTTTTATAGTGTTTATCAATACCTATCGAAATGTAGAAGAAATTTTTCAAATCGGACCAAGCGTTCAAAAGTTATGCCTGATCCAAGTTTTATATATCCATCTCCCTCGCACTTCCTTTAGCTGAGTAACGGGTATCTGATAGTCGGGGCACCCGACTATAGCATTCTCTCTTGTTTGAAATAATGTAGTGCTAATAATAGCCAAAATACAAACATGTTGGTCAAAGGACCGAGAGAGAGAGAGGCAAGGCTCATAGAACTTGAAGATGGGGTTGAAAATCGAAGTTCAGAGAGAGAGAGACACGGGAGAGACACGTACGAGCGAAGGAAGACCGAATGTAAGCAGGCCAGATCATGACAGTTTGAAGAAGTAGTAGAGAGATACATCGGTCAAGAGAGCGAGAGAGAGCAGCAAAAGATAGGAGGGTTGAAAATCGACTTTCAGATCGGGTGAATCGCGTACCTGCATACATATTTACATGCCTATGTCAAACAGATACAACATATTTTTCTTTTTGATACACTTACCTTAGAAGGTTTTAAAACAAAATTACAGCTTCGCCAAACCATTTATTTGGCAGATGCAACTGCTCTCACTGCAGGTATTTTAGAGATTTCTCCGACATGTTTCACTCTGAAAAATAAATATAATGCAAGTAATAAGGCGAAGTTATTATAGAACTCTACATCAATGTATGTACGTAGCTTTTAGCTAGAAAACAATTCAACTAAGTTTGTGTAAAACTTGTTTAAGAGATTTCGAATTTTTCCTTTAATTAGATACATACATTTGCATGCGCGCTGTACAAAAAATTATATATGTACATACCTTTGAATAATTGAAAAAGGCTTCACTCTTTATCCGCTTGAAAATCACGTCCATCACTTAGGATTCTTTTTTCACAACTGACGCTCGGATGATCAGAGAAGTCGGTAGCCGGGTAGTAGTCGGGCCGAGTAGGCCCTTCGTCCTACTTCGTTTTTTTCTGTCGTCAACATTCGGTAGCCGAAGGAAGTCAATGGCTACTTTCTTATATTCAAGGGACATTTCTTTCACATATTCAAAGGCGATTTCGCCATTAAATACGTAGAAAATGTTTTGGCTGCGACGGCAAAACAAAAATATGAGATTTTCATTTTTCTATTTTCAAGAAAAATTATTTCTTGAATTTTTTCCATCAAGAAAGGTTTTCTATATTTAAAGGCAAATTTTCTAATTACAAGAAATTTTTTTTCCATTTTCAAGGGTAGGCCGATTCAATGGCGAGATTTCTAAAATTGAGAAATAAATTTTTATGAGTGTAGGTAGAATTACGCTATATTGGTGTTCAAATGAAATTCCAGCCTACCTATGGAGACTGCAAGCTTATATTTTTCTGTCAATTAATGCCTACCTGTATGCACCTGCTAAATCAGAGGGCAGTGATATGTTGTTTTGATTCTACATACTACTATATGTATCTGTCTATATCTATCTGTACATGTAAGTTAACCCGACTACGGTCATCGATCTTGGGCCAGCACCGGATGCAGGCGTAAGAGGGAATCCAGCCGGCGAAATCCGATCCGGCCCTTGCAAGCGCTGAGTGGTCACGAGGTACAGCGTCAACAAACAGCGTCAACAACTCCGTTGCTGGCCGCCAGCAGCAGCAGTTTCTATACAGAGCTCAAGCTGCCCTAACGGGTTACTAATAAAATATAAAAAATCACTTTTGTTATAATTGGCGCTAAACCGATTCCGAATTCGAAAAAAAACGAATTCATACAGAATAAATCGTTCAAAGTCGTTTGAAAATATAACAAACTCAGTCGTCTCGAAAAAATTAATAATAATTTTGTTGATAAAATTATTCATAGAGACTAAAACCGTTGAAAGACGTTTAAAAAAATAATAAACGCAATCGTCTTAATGAAAATTAATTCAATACATTTTTTTTGATGTGCCAAAAAAAAAGGTAAATAAAGTTTGAAAAAAAACAACAACAACAAATAAACTTCTAGTTAAAGTGAAAAAAATTAAAGTGCAAAACCCTTTTTTTCCGGAAGTGTTTTTTCAAGTGCTAAATATTGGAATTGTTCAAACGCAATGAAATAAAAAGTTCTTAAGAGAAAAAACAACAAATAAGAACTTTCAGTTAAAAGTGAAAACAAAAATGAATTTTTTTTAAGTCCAACAAATTGCTAAGTGCGATAATTATTTCGCAACAAATTTTATCCAGCAGAATAAATTCTTTTAAAACAGTACATTTTTTTCGAGTTAAATTAAAGATTACAAAAAAAAACTGCAAACAGAATGAGTTTGGAACTACTGGAGGATAAAGAATCAACGAATAACCAGCAACAGAATTAATCACATAAACAAGAGTTTTTTTATTACTAAAAAAATATTGTGTTTCCACTGGACAAAATGTAAGTAAGTCGATTATTTATTATCTCTTTCCACAGGACAAAATGTAAGTAAGGCGATTATTCATTATCTTTTTGGTAGAAGCAAACTTTAAATAAAAACAAGAAAATAATTAAATAATCCAGTTTAGGGATTCTTCTTTTAAATAAGCTATAGAGAAGAAAAGGTCCCGGACAGTAGTGACAAGGAACTTCTGGAAAGTTACAGGAACCTGAAAATAAAGAAAACACAGACTAACGAATCCGCAGGGTATATTAGAAACAGTATCAGTATGTCGAATAGCGATATTTCTGAAATTGTACGCGCCACAGTTCAGGCGGCGTTGAACACACAGGCCAGACCCTTTAACAGAAGTTCCAGGAGTTAGAGGGTAGAATGGGTTCCATTTCTTTGACAAATACGGAGGTCAAGGCCTATGAGGCCATCAGTATAGACAATAGTATAAAGTACGAAGAGCCTTGAGACATTGTTAAGTCCATTCCCGAATTCGACGGGAAGCAGGAGAATTATGTCTCTTGGAGACAAGCGGCTAACGCTGCATATACCGTCTTTAAGCCTTTTAATGGCAGTTCCAGACACTACCAGGCAGTAGCAATTATAAGAAACAAAAAAAAGGTGTTGACAAAGATGGCCACAAAAAAAGAAGCTGGTTATTGACTTTAGGAAACTAAATAAAAAAAACCGAGGATGATACCCGATTCCTAACATATCGATAATACTGTCAAATTTAGGAAAAGCCCAATACTTCACAAAGTTGGACTTAAAATCGGGATTCCACCAGATAGAGCTGGAAAGTGTGAGTTCTGCAGACTGCCTTTTGGGCTAAAAAACGCCCCTAGTATCTTTCAGAGGGCTATTGATGGGAATAGGGAAAATTTGTTACGTCTACATAGATGACGTGATCATTTTTTCCGAATCAAAGGAGGATCACATCATACATGTTGATGAGAACCTATGTCGTTTATGCACCGCAGGTATGCGCTTGTCCCAGGAGAAATCCAAATTTGTTAAAAAAAGCGTGGAATATCAAATGTAAAGGAACTCTTAGCCATAGTATAGTTTGAGAAACTATTTATATGGGGTAAAGAATTTGACGATCTACACAGATCACAAGCCCCTGACATCACCCGTATCACCAAAAAACACAAACGAAAAAATAATACGTTGGATGGCGTTTGTCGACGAGCACAATGCCACCGTCGTTTATACCCCTGGCAAACAGAATCAAGTGGCGGATGCTCTTTCCCGTCAAAATTTAAACGCACTAGAAGATAGTGGTGACTCTGACGCCGCCACTATTCACAGTGAAGAGTCCCTGACATATACAATTGAAACAACGGACAGACCGCTTTGCAAACAAAATTGTGATTGAAGAATCGCTAAATCCAACAACTAAAAACTGTGTTCTGTTCCAAAACAAAACAAGAGAGAACGCTATAGTCGGGTGCCCCGACTATCAGATACCCGTTACTCAGCTAAGGGAGTGCGAGGGAGATAGAGATATAAAATCTTTGATCGGGCATAACTTTTTAACGAATGGTCCGATTGGAAAAATTTCTTCTACATTTCGATAGGTATTGATAGTCACAATAAAACTGCATTTTTAGTTCTCCAAAATCTTTAATGGTGTGGGCGCCACACACCTTTCAAAAAATGGTGTAGGGCGATTGAGGGCGTTAGAGCGGGCGTGGCACCATTTTGAAATAAACTTGCGCTGCGTAGGAACTCCAAGAATATGCATGCAAAATGTCAATCCTCTAGCTTTTATAGTTTCCGAGATCTCAGCGTTCATACGGACGGACAGACGGACAGACGGACATGGCTAGTTCGACTTGGCTAGTGATCCTGATCAAGAATATATATACTTTATAGGGTCGGAAAAGCTTCCTTCTCCCTGTTACATACTTTTGCACGAATACAATATACCCTTTTACTCTACGAGTAACGGGTATAATGAGACTACGGACGGAAAATATTTTTTAACTGAAGTGGATAAGTTCTCTAAGTTTGCCTCCGTTCAACACATAGGCTCGCGAGCAATTATAGACATTAAATCACCTTTACTCCTTTACTTACCTTACTTGTCATTCTGTTTCCAATAATAAAAATCTTATACTGCGACAACGAACGCCCTCCTAATTCAGAGGCTATAAAATTAATCTTAACAGGAAACTTTGGAATTAGTATTGCAAATTCCCTCCCTCTACAAAGCACTTCAAACGGAATAGTAGAACGTTTTAATAGTTCGTTAGCCGAGATAGCTCGCTGCATAAAAATAGACAGAAAACTAGACGATACCATCGACATTGTGTTATTAGCAACCATAGAATATAACAAAACAATTAATTTCGTAACAGGAAAAATACATGTCGAAATTATTCACGCAACCCCCAACCAACTTGAAATAGAAATAAGAGAAAAAATACAGAAAGCTCAAGAAAAGACCCTAGACCACGTAAACAAAGACAGAGTTTACAAAAGATTTCAAGCAGGGGATAGAGTTTGGTTAAAAACAAATAAACGGCTAGGAAACAAATTATTACCACTTTGTTCCGAGGAAACCGTATTAACCATTTTCCTTTTGTTCCTTTTAGGCTTAACTACGTCGCCATATGACAATACTGACCACGAACGCGACATTCCGACTTAGTGATTATTCACACGCTGATTACATACCGATGACCGACGGGGACGTATCTATCTGGGACGAGTACGGATACCTTGGACACACAGCTAATATAACGTTTTACGAGACTTATGCGGACCTAACATCATCATTAACGTCAAAGTTCCCAAGAAAACATATGGAACTAGTAGTACTCTCCGACGTCGAAAAAATTCGTACACTAGTAGACACAATTAAAATATACCATAGAAAGGGTCGTAGTATTAACATGTTAGGATCCGCATTAAAAGTAATAGCAGGGACTCCAGACTTTGAAGACTGGGAACAAATTCAGACAATTGCCATCAATACAGGCTGAAAATAATCAGATAAACATCAATAGCAAGATTCAAGTTCAATTTAATCTTCTGTCCCAGCAAGTAAATTCCATTAGCAAGTCAGATAAGATAGACTCCGACCTCCTGTACGAGACAGTTCTTGCTAAAAATAGAGCAGTAATAACTGAATTGGAAAACTTAATAACATCCATAACTTTAGCCAAAGTAAATCTGTTGAGTCCGGTTATTTTAGATAACATTGATGTGAGAGAGATAACGAGTGAACACCTTATAAATGTCAATGTGGCCGATATGCTGGCGGTGTCTAAAGTAAAAATATTTCAAAATAATAACCTTTTGTATTTTCTAGTTAAATTCCCAAAACCGAAAGTAGTTTAAAAAAATTAATGATTTATCCCGTTCAGCACAATAACGTAATATTAGATTTCGATTAACACAACACTATAGCCGACTGCGGGGAGCGAATTCTGCCCGTCTCTACCTGCGACGTAGCCGTAGGAACAACCTTCTGCCAAACTTTGGAGAGATCAACATGCGCTCAACAGCTGATGACCGGTGTTCTCGCTCCCTGCGACACAAAATCCAGCCATCTCCAGCCCGTGGCTATAATGGACGAAAGCATGTTAATCATAAACGACGCTGCTGCAAACATAATACTCTGCAGTACTCAGCAAAACATTGCCGGCACATTCCTGGTAACCTTCGACGACCAAATAAGCCTGAATGGAACCCCATACATCAATCATCATGGAGTTCTGAGGAAAACACCGGCTGTGCCAGCCATGGCTAAGATCAACATCACTGAGCACCACCAACTGCTCAGTCTGCCGTTTCTGCACAAGCTAAGCCAGCGCAATCTGCAGCGAATCGGCGATCTTAGGGGCCAAATCACTTATGGCTCCATCATCAGCTGTGGAGCCACCACTGATCTACTATTAGGATGCTTTGCCCTCTTCCTCCTGATCCGTCGCCGAAACGAAAAGTAGAACCGGAGCAAGCTGCTGGCAGAAATACTTGAAGAGACCGAGGGTGGCCCTAACCTAAAACCGGGAGGAGTTAACCCGACTACTTTCATCGACCTTGGGCCAGCACCGGATGCACGCGTAAGCGGGAATCCAGCCGGCGAAATCCGATCCAGCCCATGCAAGCGCTAAGTGGTCACGAGGCGCAGCGTCAACAAAGTTTGGCCAACAACGAAGTTGCGGGCCGCCAGGAGCTACTGCAGTTATTTGTATACCTGCATACTACCTTTGTATACTACCTGAGGGTAACGCCTCGGTTTTTCAATATTTTTAATAACTATATGCCAGGCAAAACATTTAAAACTTATAAAATAAAATCCCCATTTGACAATCAATAATAACATAACAATTTTTTTTATTAAAAAACGATTCCCATGAATACAGATGTTCATTTCGCAAGGTGGCGCCATATGCAATTTCTGGGACCATGACTTTTTTACCTTTTTGGCTCCTAAAACTGAGGACGCATGCGGAAATCAAGAAGAAAGTCCAAAAAACGTTTTAGGAAAATATAAAAAAATAGTATCACATAGTTTTTTTTTACTTTTCATCGAAGTTAAAAAACGAGGAAAATATGGACGTTTGGCAAATAACGCATAACTAAGAGATGCGGCTGGCAAACTCCAGTTTGTTTTACTTATTTGACTCTTAACTAACTCACCAATCAGTAGAAATAAATAGCAAAGCGAATCGATACCTAGTTTTTAAGATATACCCCCTGGAAGTGCGAAAAATTACCTAAAAACTGTGTATTTTTTAAGTAAAAACTTTGAAGGGGCATAACTTTTACAAAAAATTAATATTTTTAACATGTAAATTTCATCAAATTCATATCTTATCTTTTTTGGTATAAGCCGAAGTAGGCACATTCTTTATTAACACGCCTCACAAGAAATGGTTCTTGTTTTCATGTTGTCGATAATATAGCAAAGTAAAAATAATCCCGAAATCTGCGGGTAGGTGAGCCATAGTATGGCATAGGCATGTTACATCTGGGTTAATAAGTTACAAAAGCCGCCCGTGTCTATCACGGCCGAGGATCCATAGGTCCGCGGGGTGTCGTCTGCGGAGACGACGTCGGCCCAGAGGTGTTGCAAGACGTCTAGCCAGGCGGTTGGAATGCACCAGGAGCCGATCCCTGTAGCGATTCGAGAGCATAGTTATCATCTCAGTAACTGTTGGTACACCTGTGTCTCGAAATAAAACGCTATTTTCAACGTAATGATGCCACTTCACCCCAAGCATCCTCCGTAATGCTTTTGTGATGCAAGTCTGAACGCTTCTTAGCGACGTGTCGCAAGCGGTGCCCCAGCATGTTATTCCCCAATTTAGGGTCGGGAGAACAATGGCTTTAAAGAGCCGCACCTTGGCCTGAAGGGATAATCCGCTATCTGAGCGAAGTAGCCAGTCCATTTTGTCTCGCTGACCCGCAGACACGGTCAATCTGACCCTTCCAGCATAGACGGCGGTCTAAGGTAACACCGAGGTGTGTTACTCTCTGCTCGTGCTTAAGTCTATCACCATCCAAGTAAAGACTGCGGGATCGGCCAGGTCGAAGGGCAAAGGTGGCGTGTGGCGTTTTATCAAAGTTTAGCGCAATATTTCAACGAGAGGACCAACATTCAAACACGTTCAAAAATGTCTGGACACGCCGAGGAGGGGGTGCTGCCAGTAGCTAGGAATGCAGTATCATCAGCATGGGTGGCAAGGAGAGTACCACGAACCACTGGGTTTGGGAGATCCGAAGTGTAAATTGTGTACAGAACCGGGCCAAGGACGCTTCCCTGTGGGACACCAGCACGAATTAGACGTAGTCCAGAAAGATGTTCACGAATGTCAACGGCAAACATCCTATGGTCCAGAAATGACACAATGAGCTTCCAGAGTCCCTCAGGCAGTAGTGGCATTAATTTATAGAATAGACCTTCATGCCAAACCCTGTCAAAAGCCTGTCTGACATCAAGAAAAACAGCCGGAGTGGTGACAACGGAAACCAAATTGATGGTTTGGTAGAGCGTCATTAAAGGTGTCAATATCCATAAGCCTGTTAAGTACGATCCGCTCAAAAATCTTGGAAAACGTGGACAGGAGACTTATTGGCCTGTAGGACTCAGGGGAGCACGGATCTTTGCCCTTTTTGGGGACCATTGTAACTAGAGCACTTTTCCAAGGTGATGGAAAATGGCCAAGGTTGAGTGACGCATTAAAGAGAAGGCAGAGCTGTGAAATGACAGAGTTGGGAAGTGACTTTGCAACTTTACCATCGACCTTATCCATACCAGGAGCTTTTGTTGGGACCAATCGTTTAATATGATCACGGACCTCTTCCTCATCCACTGGTCGCACAACAGGAGGACCGAAAGAGAGTCCAAACCTAGAAATTGTGGCTCGAACTTCCTGGTCAGTTGCCAAATCGAACGGAGTAAATCGGTTTTCCAGATCATCTGCAAATACATCTGCTATTTCAGAATCACTGTGAACCCAAGTGCCATCGCTTCGTTTAAGAGAAAACCTGTGAAGAGGTTGTCTTTTCAGATTTCGTGTGCATTTCCATAATGTAAACCCATGATCCTGGTTGGGATCAATGGCACTGAGATGATTCACGAAAAAATCAGATTTTGCCAATCGAAGGACTTTGCTAAGTTCGACACGGCAGCCCTCCACCTTGCCAAGTCCAGGGTATGCCTTGTCCTCATCCAAACGCGGCGAAGTGTACGACCTTGTCTGGCCAAGACTGCAATTTCAGGTTTCGAAGAAGCCCATGTTGGCGGCGGTATAGGTACACTTCTAGCAGGAGGGGCGGCTTGATGGATCTTGTCTACCAAAACCTGAGCAAACAAATCAACGTCATCCGCAGTGACAAGCGGAGGGTTTTCTTCAGTCAAAGCAGTGAGCCTGGCACTGAAACTTCGAATATCCGAGCCCCGAGGTAGAAGCCTAGTATTGGTGATGACCTGATAGGCAGCCACAGGGAAATATATCAGGAGCGGGATATGATCAGAAGAAAGGCCCGAACATTCAGAGATGGAAAGGTGGCTGCACGGGATACCTCTATACACTGCAAAATCAATGGCAGTCAGAAGATGATTATTAATCCAGGGAAAATGCGTGGGTCCCCCCGTGGCCAGAATCTGCATGGTTGAGCTAGAGACAACAGACATCAGAGTGTTTCCACGAGGGCAGGACCGTCTGCAACCCCAGAAGCTATGGTGTGCATTCCAATCACCTCCAATAATAAAGCGGCTACTCACAGAGCCGAAAAGGCGCAGAAATTCCGCAGCTGGCCACAAGTGACGATGACCAGGAGGACAGTAGACAGCGCTAACAAAATTCTTTCAAACGACGTGACCAAACTTATATACGTAGCAATTGCTTGCAGATGAGGCTCAGTTATTGTGGTGCTCAGGTGATACGTAGTCCAGGGACGATTTAATAATGATAGCAGCACCACCACGATTTCTATCATCGGGGTGGTTGGCGCAGTGCACAGCATATCCATGGATTCGAAAGAATGAACGGCTGGTAAAATTAGTCTCTGAGATTAACAAAATATCAATGTTACGTTCCTGGATGAAGTGCTCCACCTCCAAGGATTTGCTAACTAAATTGTTAGCGTTCCATATTATTATATTTATTCCGTAGTTAGTCATTGCGGCGCGTTAACTCAACGGCGTGCTTGGACATCACGCTCTGTTGCATTTGCAGCGTCGTCGTCATGACTGACATCATTTGATCAAAACTTTCCAGTAGTTTTTCAATTACCGCCGCTTGGGCATTTACAGCAGCCTCTTGCTGCTTTTGTAAGTTATTAATAAATTCCAAGAGTCTGTCCTGAGCAGGTTGTTCTACCACAGAGAATTTTCAAAATTAAGCTGACTTAGCGGACTCAATAAATTTTTAAATGAATTTGATGACGTCAATGGCTGACTTGAGGAAACAGGAGGACGCAAAGGGAACCAAGCATTCTGGCTTGGGATCGGAGCAGCAACCGTTTGCTTTCGAGAACGTTGACGTTCTGGAGTGCTATTAGATTTTCGTTTCTCACACTGTTCTAGATAGGCAGGACAACTGCGGGAGGAAGCACTATGATTTGAGCCACAGTTGATACACTTAAACTGATCCTCTTTCTGTGCTGGGCATTTATCCTTCTCCTTGGTGTCATGGTCGCCAGCGCACCTAGCAAATTAGGGTGAAAACATGCAAAAGTTTTTTGAATGATTAAACGATTGACATTTAAAACACCTTAAAGGGCCCTTTCTTTGAATCTGTGGTTTTATAGTAACCACTTGATAATCAATTACTCGAATGTTATAAACATCTTTGTTATTTATACCCGTTACTCGTAGAGTAAAAGGGTATTGTATTCGTGCAAAAGTATGTAACAGGTAGAAGGAAGCGTTTCCGACCCTATAAAGTATATATATTCTTGATCAGGGTCACTAGCCGAGTCGATCTAGCCATGTCCGTCTGTCCGTCCGTATGAACGCTGAGATCTCGGAAACTATAAAAGCTAGAAATTTGGGATTAACAACACAAATTCTTGGGCTTCCTACGCAGCGCAAGTTTACTTCAGACGAGCGCCACGCCCCCTCTGACGCCCACAATCGCCTTAAACGATTTAATGTGTGTATGTGTCTGTGTCTGGCGCGCACACCTTTAAAGATTTTGGAAAAGTAAGTAAACAGTTTTATTGTGTTTATCAATACCTATCGAAATGTAGAAGAAATTTTTCAAATCGGACCATTCGTTAAAAAGGTTTGCCAGATTAAAAATTTTCTATCTCCATCTCCCTCGCACTTACTTTGGCTGAGTAACGGGTATCTGATAGTCGGGGCACCCGACTATAGCGTTCTCTATTGTTTTAGCTAGTTCTAATTCAACAAAGAATATGTCGCGTTTGGCCTTGCCATTTTCACCAGGAGGGTTATATACATTCCGAGGGTTGTGCCCCAATTCTTTGAGTCTGGCAATCAACTTCAGTTGAAGCATTAAGGCCCTTAATGACAATTCGGAAAGCTCTCTCGTTTTTGAATTGAAAAGTGCTGTATGAAATTCCATTGTCCTTGAATAGTTTTTAGACAACACGGTATATACTGCCATCATCCACAGTAATTCTACAGGAGGATCGTCCAGTTGTCTTAAGGCGAAAGCCAGTAGTCACGGGTGATAGTAATCCTATCAGTTGCTTAAAATCCGTGACGCCTCTTAATAAAAAGGGTGGAGGACGAGGTTCTCGCTTCTTATTTTTGCTTTGGGCAGAGGCATTGGCCGAAAACATCGTGCAGTTATCAGATTGGGGCAAGATTGTATCGCCAGTAGAGTTCATTGTATCTTCATCATCAGATAGAATACCAAAACTATTATTCGTTCCTAAATATGAGGATGAGGGCTTTTCTCTATTAGATGGGGGTGACAGTAAGTTCACATTTTTAACAGAAGCCTGAGGATGGTTTTGATCCTGGTCCGACTTTAGAAGTGCAGACTTATGAGTACTACCATTGAGTTGGTCAAGGTTCCTTCTTTTTCTTAGGTATTTTACCTGAGTGAAACGCTCTTCATCAGCAACACTCTTGCTAATCCACCTGGGGCTTATTTGCTCATTCGGCTTCACATCAACATTAATCATTTCTAGATCCTCGTAAGCTGATTCATCAGAAACGTCAGAGAGGCACCTATTTGCATCAAAGGCAGTTGCCTTGGCATTTCTGGATGCGTTGAACACGGCTTCTTTTACGACCCCATCGGTATTTACTGGCGGTCGAGATACTTGGTCTTTGGCAGAGACTGAATGTTTCGTTCCATGTGATTCGTTATCCTTCGAGTGAGCTACCTTATTTTCACGACCGTCGGCCGTAGATTCAGCTCGAAAATAATAGACATCTTTGCTCATTGGAGCTTTAGCATCCGACATTGCAACCGTCGTACCGAAACTAATAGAATTCGGAAAAGAAACAGTTAGTGGAACAGCCGACCTGCCAATAGCGTGGGCAAGGCCGGCAAAAGCTACAGAACGCAGAGAAAAAACCAAAAAATGATGAGAAAAAAAATCAAATTTTTATACAATTTTTATGAAACACGGGATCTCCGAAATAAACACAACCGGTTAGCTTGACACTAAAGTCGAAGCGTGCTCGAATCTTATCAATTTTTTTCTCAAATTTGTTAAGAACAATGTTTTTAGGGTTGAATGGCAACGGATTGGGAATTTATTTACACGCTCAACGCAGTATGACAATAAATAAATAAATTCTATATTTAAACAATATGTTTTGGACAAAGTACTAATGTTTTGAAGGGAAGTTTTTTCGAAAAAGGAATTTGTTTGTGTCTGTTTTGTCCATCTGATAACTTAGGCAAACAATCCAAACGAATTTTTGTAAGATTTAAGAAAATACATAATGTTTTTTTATGCAAGTTTTTGTATCTTTTAAGTAGTTTGCATAGGACAAAATACTGTTGTTTTTACAGAAATTAAGGAAAACAGTTTTAAGGGGTATCCAAAACAACACACGTGCTCTTCTTTGCCACAATTCGTTTTTTGGGAGTTTGAAGGATTGAATGATAACACTAGTTTACAGAATACTATTCTTGAAGTGCTTCCCAGCGATTTTCTTGATGGCTCCTTTTTTTAATTTTCTAGCTTTTATCGATTTAGCGTCGCTTGTTAACGATCGTGTTCACCATTGTGCTCTGAGTTTTTGTTTAATTTTGTGATTTATTCGCAAGTGTTTTGTGTTTGTTTACTAACAAAGTTTAGCCTAACAATCGTGTTAGTGTTTTTAATAGATCTCCCAGTTAACGGGTACGTGGTTACAGTTATTTTAACATTTCCATTGGATTTATTTAATATCCTTGTTAGTGTATTTTGCACTATCTAAATCTGATCTTGTATTCTCTTTCATTCTCTCTCCCTCTTCCGCTCTATTATAACTGTTATTTCACTTTCTCTGAACCTGCCGAATTTCTTGTAGACCATGGTAAAACTATATTTTGGGTGCTATTCCTATAGTCTCTCTCTCTCTTGCTTGCTTTACATTGTAAATGTTTGTGCGTTAAGTTGTTGGTGCCCCACAATTTAATTCGTGATCTCGCGCTCTTATAATTTTTTCGGTTTTGGAATTTGATCCCAGTGCCAAATTTATTTAATGTATTTCTCACATTTTCATATTTATACCCTCTTATAATTTCAGTCAGATGTTTGCAACGCAGTGAAGGAGACGTTTCCGACCCCATAAAGTAGATATATTCTTAATCAGCATGACTAGACGAGTCGATCTAGCCATGTCCGTCTGTCTGTCCGTTCGCCTGTCCCTCTGTTTCTACGCAAACTAATCTCTCAGTTTTAAAGCTATCGAGCTCAAACTTTCCCAAAAGTCTTCTTTCTATTACAGGTAGTATATATGTCGGAACCGGACGGACAATATATTATATAGCTCCCATAGGAAAAATCGGAAAAACATCGACAAAAAAAATCTAGCTTCGGTGTTTTTTGAAATATTACCTTCTACTCTTGGGAATATTATTTTATAAATATTTCTGAGCTTACATTTTTAAAAAATACAAATTAATTGGACAAAACTTATATCTTTATTGATGAAATGATTTTTATTTTTTTATTTTATTTTCTTTAATTTACTTATTTCTTATAATGGCTCTCGTCTGTACTAAGAAAAATTGTACTCTTTTGACTACAACCAAAGACCCTCTTATTTACTGTTGGTTCTGCGAAGCGATGATGCACGTTAAATATGCAGGTTTTACCGGCAGAGTTAGAGACATCATTGATCTGCGTACTGGCCTCATGTGGGCATGTGAGTCCTGCAGGGGATTGGCAATGGAGATGAGCAGCTTTATGAGGCAGACTCGAGATGGCCTATTGAACCTTTCAAGAGTTTTCAACAGCTCAATGACGGGTTCAATCCCGTTTGTGCCCAATTTAATAATAGAAAACTATTAACCGAGTCGCGCAGACGCAAAAAAGGTATCTCAACGGCAGTAAATACAAACGTAAAATTCATCTTATATCCGAACTTGGTTGCTGCAGCAGTTTCTGGTGACACAGGGGTAATTAAACCACAGCTAGTTCCGGTGTTGTCTCTGTATCTGAAAGTCAGGCTCTAATAAAATCTTAAGAGCCGACTATACCCATAGGTACAGTAGGTGCTGCTGGGGGGGCGTAAGAAACTCCCAGTTGTATCCATAGAAACATTAGAAGCCGTTTCTGGCTCTCAGCTGAGTGAGGTTCAGACTGCTACTAGGGCACGTAAGATACTCTCAGTTGTTACACATAGGAAGCAATTATTTATTTCAAGATTTACGCCTGATACCACATCTAAGGATGTTTTGGAAATTATTAGAGAAAAATGCCCGCCCGAGGAAATAGCGGTTGA
Source organism: Drosophila pseudotakahashii (assembly GCA_035046095.1). Taxonomy (NCBI): domain Eukaryota; kingdom Metazoa; phylum Arthropoda; class Insecta; order Diptera; family Drosophilidae; genus Drosophila; species Drosophila pseudotakahashii. The sequence continues at coordinate 408,044 of JAWNOE010000055.1, read as the reverse complement.
ACAATAAAATATTTGCTCCGCCTGATGTGTTTAATATATTACTTTCTGAAAGCTTTTAGTTTAATGATGATCTGGTAGTAAAAGAATTTGTTCCTAATAAACTGAGAACAAATAAAACCCTTCCACGGCGCCAAAAAACTGAAAAGTTTATTTTTGCCTTACCAAAATGTTAGAGGACTTAACATAAAGCTACCCAAGCTTTATGCTGACTCCTTAGCATTTACGGATGATATCTTGGCTTTTACAGAAACTTGAATGAAACCAGAGATAACCGACTCTGAAGTTCTGTCAAACAACTTTATTAACTACAGAACCGATTTCCTTTCCCGTAGGGAGGGCGGCGTTCTAATTGCCGTCACTTCCACCATAAGTTCTGAAAGAATTCACTCTCATGTCCCCAATGACATTGAATTTGTTTGTGTGAAAGTTTCCCTGCAATCCTTGTCTATTTTTATTACATGTTCGTATATTCCACCTGGCTCTGATCAAATAATTTATGAGCAACATCTATTTGCTATTAAATCTATTCTATCCTTTCTTTCCAATAGGGACCTTTTGATTGTTTTCTGTGACTTTAATCTCCCGGATATTTCTTGGTCCCCTCCTACTGACTCACTTGTCGCTTTACCTTTATCTACCCTCGATTTTGTGGATGGCCTTTTAAAATTATCGTTGCAGCAAGTTAGCTTTATACGAAATTACATTAATAGCCTCTCTCCTTAAGTTTATCCAGCTAAAATGAGATGCTTTCGTAAATGTGACTATAATAAACTTAACTTAATGATTTCTCAATATAATTGAACAGATTTTTAAAACTGTATGGACATAGGAAGTGCCACTAAACTATTTAGTAGCGTTCTAAACCCTTTTTTTAATGAATGCTTTCCTGATAGGCTTCCTCCGGAGCCGAACAGGCCCTCCTGGTTTACAAATGCGCTTCAAAGACTTAAAAATCTTAACACAAACACTTAAAAAAAGTATAAAAGATTATAAAATGAAAGACCGATTTTTAAGGGGATACGACTACAGCCCAAACCGTAAGAGCTAGAACAGCCAAATCTGGGCACAGTATTCCATTGGGGATCTAAACGCCCAGTGGCCCCAATCAGCTCCAACATTAATATTTGGAACCTCAAAATGTGGTATATTTGATTGCTTAACTTCTAAAGTGGTTGGAATTTTGAAATTTGGAATTTGCCGAATTTTAGTTATTGAAAAGGCATGATTAGATTTCTAATTGAAATTTCGATATCCCCCATAATTTGGGGGATACATTTAAAGTAAACGTTTGGATTTAAAAAATCCAAACCGCTGCTCCGATGAAGATGTTTTGAACATTTTTTTTAGTATTTTTAAAGAATTTATTTAGATTTTCTAAGTTATTGCGTCTTATTTTGCGGGAGCCTGCCGAGAGAGCGAAACCCAGAGAGCGGATGCCAAGAGAGCGACGGCCGAGAGAGCAACATCCAAGAAAACTGATGAGGGGGAAGCGGAAGTGCTGTGTGGAAAGGGGAGGGGAAAGGGGCAATTTAAGTTAAAACTTGTTGCTGCTGCTTCGATCAAAATGATTTTCGATCAATAGTCAGTTCTGTGGATCAAATACTTAGGTTTTCTTTTTTAAAAGCATTTTTCATTTTGTAGCAAAAGTAAGTGCCCTATTTAATTTCCGCCACGGAAGAAAATAGACAAACTTACTACAAATTCTGTAAGCAAAGGCAAAATCTAACGATTCGAATTTCTGCCAAGTACAGAAGTTTGAACAGTAAGCAATCAAATACGTTACTTCTTCAGATATGTTTGCATGTAGGTATGTATATTTGGATATGTTTTGATTTGTATTGTGTGTATGTGTGTTTCTATTTGAAAGTAGATGATGTGTTTAAATACAAATAAAGTGATTACCTTCCTTTCAGCCAATGCTAAATATTTCTAAGTTATTTGTAAAGTTTAAAACTAATAATTATCGATCATATGTGGAACCTGGAAAAATAAGTTCCTTCGCTACTTTTGCATGGGATGGCAATCTTTGCGTGTTTGTACAAAAGTTTTCATTACATTCAAAACTATAAATTTGAAAAAACAAATTCCAATTCACAAACAAATATATTTGTGCGCTCAATAAAATTGCATTGCATAACATTGTAACTGAAAGCAAGTACAAAGATTCGCGACTTTCACATGGATCACATTCATTTGATACAAATTTTGATAATTTTTTTGAGTTCATTTTAAAACCAGGAACTTTAAAGTTTTTCTTTAATCGTATATCCCCCATTTTTCGAGCTATTTGGACAAAAAACAAGGCAAAAAAACGGTTCTTTGTTTTTCTAATACATCATGAAATGTGAAGATTGGCTATCTGAGCGCTCCGTTTTGACAACGAAAAATAAAAGAGCAACCGGTACCAATACATTATTGCTAAACTCATTTGATGGTTGAGAAGTCTCCTATAAATCGGTCGACTCTGTTCCTGATGTTGACAATGCGGTTTATTACCCTGTTGAATTTTTAAACTCTTTGAATCTAGCAAGGATTCCGCAGCATTATCCGTCTCTTAAGATTGGAGCACCCGAAATGTTATTGCGAAATTTAGGTCCTTCAAAGTTATGGAATGGGACACGATTGCAGATAAAAAGTCTGCAACAGTATTTACGGGATCCGCAAAGGGGAAAACAGGATCCTATTAAAACCGTCCGGCCTGCCGTTTCAATTTAAGAGGGTACAACTCCCTCTTAAAGATTGCTTTGCAATAGCTATAAATTATTCGCAGGGGCAGACTTGGAATCTGGTTGGACTAGATCTTAGAGAAGATTGTTTTTTTCATTAGCTCTGCCTTAAGAATATAAAAAACTTGCCCATTTTTCTGGAAATAAGAAAGTCCTGACAACCGTACTCCAAACTAATTTTAAGCGAACGAAGTCGCTTCGGGAATATCTAGTAAAAAGTATAAGAAATCGGGTAGGCCATCCGATTTTCGAAATATGTGGTGGCTCGATCTGATTTTAACGTTCTTATTTTGTTTCATTGCTATTCTATGTATTTAAATCGTTGTAAATTCTCAGATTTTCAAATGATCCGAAGCAGTTTTATAACTTTTTTAACGCCAAGTGTAAGTCATTGGTTCATTTAAACTCAATGGAGGCATCGGCAGATTCTGAAATTATTATCACTTCTCATTTGCAGCATTTATGTTCCTCGCTAATATCACCATGCCAGCATGGTTACCACAAACCTACTTGAATTATCATATATTGTAGTAAATGGATTTAACAATAAAATGCAAAATCACGTTATATATACAGATTTCAGCCTTTGACTCCGTTAACCAATCTCTTCAATTCAAATTGAATTGCTTGGGTTTCCATGTAATCTGTTAACTTGGATTTTAAGTTATTTGAATGGGATGACTCATAGGGTTATATTTAAGAACGCTGTTTCTTTGTAGTTTACTTTGTTTATTAACGATCTTCCCTCTATCGTAACACATTTTCGTGTACTAATGTATGCTGATGATGTTAAGCTTTGTTTGACATATAAAAATATAGAGTCCGGTTTTGTTTTACAATCAGACATTGATCATTTTCAGTATGGTGAGAGTACCTCTTAAATTTGAACTGCCTCAAATGTAACGTAATGACCTTTCATAGGGGTATTCCTGCGTTTATATGTTATTTGCTTCAGAACTTGACCGCATATATTTAGTAAATTATTTATTTAGGCGTTCTTCTGGACCCGAAGCTTAAATTTGACTGCCACATAATGTCGACTGTCAACAATGCTATGAGTGTTCTTGTGTTTACAAAGCGTTGGTCAAAGAAATTTGATGACCCTTATGAGTCAAAATCTCCCAAGTGGGCCACCCCTATTCCGAAGGGCCGATTTTCATCGAACTAGTTGACTTTTCCTGTTCTCAAAGAACTTCATTTGAACGGTTTTGCCAAATTTTGAGTTCTACCGTAGTTATAGCGGTCACAAATTGGCATTTTTGGCACTTTTCGAAAAAGGTGCAAATACCTTTTTATACCCGTTACTCGTAGAGTAAAATACAATAATTCGTGCAAAAGTATGTAACAGCTAGAAGGAAGCATTTCCGACCCAATAAAGTATATATATTCTTGATTAGGATCACTAGCCGAGTCGATATATGATGTCCGTCTGTCCGTCTGTCTGTATGAACGCTGAGATCTCGGAAACTACAAAAGCTAGAAAGTTGGGATTAGCCACACATCCCTTCCTACGCAGCGCAAGTTTGTTTCAGCCAATGGCCACGCCCACAATCGCCTTAAACGATTTTATGTGTGTGTGTTTCTGTGTCTGGCGCCCACACCATTAAATATTTTGGAAAAGTAAAAATGCAGTTTTATTGTGTTTATCAATACCTATCGAAATGTAGAAAATTTTTTTCAAATCGGACCATTCGTTAAAAAGTTGTGCTCGATCACAGTTTTATATATCCATCTCCCTCGCACTCCCTTTAGCTAAGTAACAGATATCTTATAGTCGGGGCACCCGACTATAGCGTTCTCTCTTGTTTTTGTATATTTTCGGAACGGTGAAAGATATCTTTATGATGGTTTTGCCAATCGATTAAGAATGGTATTAATTTTCATAAAAACTTATTAAAACAAAAATAAAAATAAGTAAAAACTGTTTGCGCGTCAAAAATGTTAGGATATAGCAAACGCACCGCCAGCCTACTACCAGGAGTCACTTAGTGAGTTTTTGCAGTTTTGTATGGAAAACCTCTGTGCGCCCACCGACAAATTTAAATTGCGAAAAACCTTTATCCGATCCGCAATTTTTTTTTTTTTCGTCTTATTCATAATGAATTAAACTTCGTAGTTCTAGAGGTTGCCATGACTTATTTAAAATTTGACAACATTTAGGAGTATATAATAAAGTCAAAACAACGGGTTTATTGGTATAACAAATCCAATAAAATATCCTCATGAAAACGCTTTAAACCGAAACTTAAGCATACAATGAGCAATAGATTCAATGAATAATTAAGATTTATTTATTAGAATTGTTTTTTTATCAGAGAAATAGTGAAAATTTTGGGATTTTCAACTTTCGCTTCGAATTCCAAAGGCATGGGCAATGGTTCACGATGGGTACTATTTTTTAGTAGTGCCGTGATGTATTGAGAGTAGGTAAACGTAAGTCCAATTATATAGGCCACGTAATTTAAAATGTCGGCAAACATCGGTTTTTTATATTTTTAGCTGTACCGCGGAACCTGTAGGTGATGGAAAATAATTTTGTATGAGACTTTTACTCAGGAGCACCCCATTATCATTTGAAACTTGAAATGGTTCGTGGAAGTTTTCGGCTGTGTACCTGTGTAAACTAGGCACAAGCCAAAAATGGGTTTTATTGTTTTTCTAACGTATTATGTAAAAGCTTAGATTGACTATCTGAGCGCGCCATTTTGACAATAAACTATTGCTAATCTCATTTGATAGTTTAGAAGTCTCCTATAAATCGGTCGACTCTGTCCCTGATGTTGATAATGTGGTTTATTACCCTGTTAAATTTTTAAATTCTTTGAATCCAGCTAGGATTCCGCAGCATAATCTGTCTCTTAAGATTGGAGCACCCGTAATGTTATAGCCAATTTTTAAGTCCGAAGATTAGCGAAGATTAAGAGGCTACAGATCCCTCTCAAAGTTCGCAGGGGCAGACTTTGAAGCTGGCTGGAATAGATCCTAGAGAAGATTGCTTCTCTCATAGACAATTTTATAGCTCATGCTCTACAGTAGCTAAGCCAGTAGCCCTATGTTTCTCGCTCCTGAATACACAGAGGTTTTAAAGTAATCAAATTAAAAAAACGCGTAAATTTCTCTACCACAGGGGTGGTGTGGAAATAAGAAAGTTCTGACAACCGTACTCCTTGTACTCAAGATATTTGCGTTGTTTATTATTTCAAACTTTAGGTTTATACTATTCAGGTCACATTTTTAGTCGTGAGTCCTGCAAATGTATTACAATTTTAGCTTGACAAAGTTAATTTTCAGGTGATCTAGTCATCCTGGTTAATAATATGTATATTCTTCACTGCGTATCAAACTTTTGAAAATACCCTCTGCAATTGTAAAAAAATTTGGCAAAATTATTAAAATCATGGTTTTAAAATAAAAATTAATTTATGGTGAGGGTAAAATAAAGACCACCCTCACTCACAATGCGATTATTGCTTTTACTTTCTTATCATCGATTAATAGGAAAATTTAGTTGTTTGTATACAGTTGTAGCCGCTTACATTTTTATTGTTAGTGCTTGGTATTGCTTGGTTATTTTCAATTGCAGATGAACTTAGCATACGTAAAACGAAAATCGAATTTTTAGATGCTTGGTGATCCTTAAACGTACCGTACGCTTTTTTTAGCTGTTGTGTCCATCTTGTTATACTAAAATTTTTTATTACTAAAGAATGTATAAATTTATAAAGTTTTTTAAATTTTACTTAAAGGTTTTCTAATAACAAAACAAATAATACAAATATAATTGTTCAAAATGGTATGTAAAGATATTTTTGAATATAGTTTGACTGCAAATAATTAAGAAACGTTACTTTCTATTTTAATCCGGAATCGCTAATATCACCATTTTCCTCTACCAAACAAATGAATAGGCTACGTTGCGATTTTTATGTGTTACAACTCGGTAAACTTTAAAAATGTGGAATTTATTAGGAATTTATTGACTATAAGACGTTGATATCGTAAAAGCTCGATAAAAGATTCGACAGAAAATGGAAACGTTTTTCAATTTAAAATTGCCGCCCGAACGAACCAAAAAAAATTGATCTTTAAAAAACCTATAGACTTTTTATACCCGTTACTCGTAGAGTAAAAGGGTATATTGTATTCGTGCAAAAGTATGTAACAGGGAGAAGGAAGCTTTTCCGACCCTATAAAGTATATATATTCTTGATCAGGATCACTAGCCGAGTCGAACTAGCCATGTCCGTCTGTCCGTCTGTCCGTCTGTCTGTCCGTCTGTATGAACGCTGAGATCTCGGAAACTACAAAAGCTAGAGGATTGGCATTTTGCATGCAGATTCTTGGAGTTCCTACGCAGCGCAAGTTTATTTCAAAATGGTGCCACGCCCCCTCTAACGCCCTCAATCGCCCTACACCATTTTTTGAAAGGTGTCTGGCGCCCACACCATTAAAGATTTTGGAAAAGTAATAATGCAGTTTTATTGTGATTATCGATACCTATCGAAATGTAGAAGAAATTTTTCAAATCGGACCATTCGTTAAAAAGTTATGCCACATCAAAGATTTTATATATCTATCTCCCTCGCACTCCCTATTCTTAGCTGAGTAACGGGTATCTGATAGTCGGGGCACCCGACTATAGCGTTCTCTCTTGTTTTTAATTTGCTATGCTAGCAATATCCACAAGTCGAAAGCCGGTGTCAAAGCCGGGCCGCACAGTGTAAGATTTTTAGGGAGACTTAAATCAATAGGAGTCGGTGTTTTTGTGATTTCGCCTTGAAATTTAAAGTGAATATTCCCGAAGGCCAAAAGATTATAGTGGCACTAAAAAAAGTTAAACAACGTATAAAATGAAAAAAAGAGATTTTAAAAATAAAAACCCAAAAATAAATATTTAAAAAATTTGACTCAACTTTTACCTATTTTTGTAATTTTTAGTATATATTTTTAAAACTTAAAAATATTTTCTTTGACTTTTGCAGACCACTTTATTTTTTTTTTTAAATATACAATTTTGGTTATAGCCCATGATTTTAGCTGTAACTTTGATGTTGTAAGCTGAACAGCTGAAAATAGGGTTATAAATTAAGGATAAATAATTTGTATTTTTAAGATTTTTTTTTTAAATTGGATGATATTACTAACCTGTGCATGAGATCAGTATTTGTGTGTACGAGATCATAACATGGATACTATTTTGAATACTATTCTATTATAATGGCAAGTGATTGATCTGCTGAAAGGCGTTTTAAGGTGCCACACACTGGGGCGACAAAGCGAAAAGTATGCCTTAAATCAGCGGAGCCCTATAGCGACCATCTTTTTATAAAAACAGTTGACTAATTTTAGTTGACTCAAAACTCCACGTGTAAGTAGGCTGAAGCTAGAAATCTGACTTCCCGAGACAACTGCCTAAATCCTAACATCAAGATATGATTCTATAAGCCGAAGTGCAGTATTAAAAATCATCATAATATTGCTATGCCGTCTGTGGGAGTCTCAAGATCAAGCAACCAATCCTAAATATTAGTTTGAGGCAAATGCTATCAGAAAAAAATTAAATCTTTTTTAATATTAATGGATTGAAAGCCTTTGTTTGTTTGTTTTTAAACATTTTTAATGTCGCGTCCGAAATGAAAAAACCTAATTTTTTCTTTTCACTTGTCCAATTTGCGACACAATAAACCAGCTTTTATGCATAAAGCAAGGATAGTAGAAACAAATTATTTATAATTTTTTCACAAAAAATATTATAGCCTTATTATTTTTAAACTTATTTATAAATAAACAGGGGAGAACGCTATAGTCGGGCGCCCCGACTATCAGATACCCGTTACTCAGCTTAAGGGAGTGCGAGGCAGATGAAGTTAAAAACTTTGATCGCGCAAAAAAAACTTTTTAACGAATGGTCCGGGCGTGGCGCTCGGACTTGCGCTGCGTAGGAAGCCAAAGAATATGTGTGGGTAATCCCAACTTTCCAGCTTTTATAGTTTCCGAGATCTCAGCGTTCATACGGACGGACAGACGGACTGACGGGCATAACTAGTTCGACTCGGCTAGTGATCCTGATCAGGAACATACATATATACTTTATAGGGTCGGAAACGCTTCCTTCTCTCTGTTACATACTTTTGCACGAATACAATATACCCTTTTACTCTACGAGTAACTGGTATAAAAAAGGGCGCGGTCTGACACGTTTTTCTTGTAATCGAATTTTAAAGTTGTGTGAATTGCTATAAAATAACAGTCGCGTTTTCTACCAGTTGCTATACAAATACATATAGCTTTTTCATGCGATGTTAAAATATTAAGCCGTATAAAAAATTCGACAAAAATGTTTAGTTCCACAGCCGCGAACTACATATCCTCGATGGACAGCGATTCCTTATGCGGTTATTCCACGACAATGTTCGGCGCATTCATTAGAGGCCTAATAATAAAATATTAAGACTATTTATCTAAATATGTTAAGTAAAATACAAATTAAAAAAAACTTGTTTTAAAATAACTAAAATTTTAAAAAAATATTTAAAAATGTTTAATAAATTACATAATACAAAAAAATTATGAATAACAAAATTTTTAAATTATTGTTTATTAAACAAATAAATAAATTACAATTAAATAAATAATTGTAAATCTAATAATTTTAATAGATTACAAATTTACTTTGAAATTTTTGTCATTCAGAAATGGTCAAAAGACTTAAAACTTAACTTTTTGTAATTAAAAATAGTTAAAAGACTGGTAAACGATGAGAAAACATGAATTTCACAAGGATCCGATGAGTGAGCGTGTAGCCTTACTTGCTGCTACGTGTTTTTATAGAAAAAAGCCGAGGCCTGGTTTGATATTTAAAAAACTAACAAGAGAGAAAAAACTAACAAATCGGACCATTCGTTAAAATGTTATGCGCGATCAAAGTTTTATATCTGCATCTCCCTCGCACTTCCGTTTGATGAGTAACGGGTATCTAATAGTCGGGTGCCCCGAAGTACACATACAAAAAGTATCAAGCAAATCAAAAATGTAAAAAAATAGTTTTGGCCAAATTTTTTCGGTTTGTAAAATAACCGCTTATACACTCAGAAAATTATTTTTCTTAAATATAGAAAAACAAAATTTTTCTGTGCTTTAGAAAGAGAAACTAATTTCTAAACTTTAGGAAAATTCTCCATTAAACGATTTTTTGTAGAATTTTTTTTTTTTAATCTTTCTTTCTTTATCTTTTATATAAAAGACTCGCCAAAGTACTCGGACGTGTTTTTCTACGCTCCTCCTTCACATCGAGATTTCCCTGTCAAAACCTATTCGGTTCATCTTAGTTTTTGAACATATTGTCAGTAACACTTCAACCTAAAACAATACGAGCCGTTTGGATAATTTAAAAAGACAGTAACATAATAACTTGCAAAACAAAATTGGCAACCGAATATATTTGCTAATGCTCTGTTTTGCCAGCGTTACCGCTAAACCAAAAGTTTGTTTTTGTTGCTATAATTGCTCTCTCTGTGTTTGCCGCGAACATTAACACAATTGCCCTCTGTTTTGCCAGCGTCACCGCTAAACATAATAGTTTGTTGATGGTGAAACTGCTCTCTTTGTGCTTGCCACGAACATTTACACGAACTTGCAATCACTGCTGCGCTTCGATCGGTTCTTCAGCGCTAACTTCGTCTCTCTAGAGTGCTGCTGCCTTGCTTTTCGCCGCTCTCTGCCCAGCTGCTGCTCTGCGCTTCGACGCTTCAACCGACTGCTTTCTACTTTGCTGCTTGTCTGCTTTTGCTGCTCTTACATCCGACTGCTCTTTGCCCTGCTGCCGCTCTGCCCCGCCGCTATTGCCGCTTATACACACACGCTTGTCTGCTGCACAGTGACCTGATACTCAGCCAAAATGACTATCATTTGCACTGCTAAAAAATGCGAGTATAATAACATTATCAGCGGAGAAACTTTCCTTATATGCTGGCTGTGCGACAACTGCGCGCACGTTATAATCAATTGTCTTCTGTTGTAAATGTTTTCTCTGGTGTCCCCCAAGGCAGTCACTTAGGTCCACTAATGTTTGTACTCTTTTTAAACGATCTTCCAAACGCCATACTACTTTAATGTATGCAGATGACGTTAAAATTTGCCTATCATACTCCGACGAAATCTCCTATCATCGCCTACAATCGGATCTAAATGAATTACAGTCTTGGTGTTCCATCAACTTGTTACACCTTAACCATGAAAAATGCAAGTCGATGTCCTTTTATCGAACTTCATTTTCAACCTTACTATCTCGGGAATTGTATTTTGGAACGTATTTCCAAAGTAAATTATCTAGGTGTTTAATTCGACAGCAAATTATGTTTTAAAAGCCACAGCTCTGTTACTATTGGTAAAGCTAGGGGGGTTTTAGCCTTTATAAAACGTTGGTCCAAGGAGTTCGACGACCCATACACAACAAAAACTTTGTATGTTTCCATGGTTTGCCCTATTTTGGAATATTGCTCGATTGTATGGAACCCTCAATATAATGAACAACAAAAATTAATTGAGTCAGTTCAAAAGCAGTTTCTATTATTCGCTTTGCGGCAGCTGAACTGGGATCCGACTAGACACTTGCCACCCTATGATACGGGTGATATATCACCCCCCACTCGGGTGAAAATTGAAAGGAAATTGGTATTCAAAAAGTATGCAACGAAAAATTTGTTCTAATATCACCCCCCACAACAAAATCCTAGATCCGCCTCTGGCTACTATTGTACCATAATAAAATATATATTTGTTTATAAATATTAATGTTAATCAATAATTATTAACAAACACAATAAAATAAACATCTAGTGGGGAATAACGAGAAAAGAGTCAGATCAATTTGACTAAAATTTGTAATTTGTATACTCATTTCAGTTATAATTACAGGTCCAATTTGAAACTTAAAGTGCATGTACATAATAAACATATACATCACACCCACCCATGTGCGCAAATAAAGGAAATTTAAATAAGATGACAAACAAGAACGAAAACAACAACAACACAATGGGGACGTGAAGTCACAGAAACAACCGGCATAGTTCGTTCCGATTGCCAAAGCAAGATTTTTGTATTTTCTAGAAAAATATTTTTCTATATTTAAAAAAAACAGTATTTCTATTTTTTAGAAAACCTTTATTTCTAAATTGAAAGACATAACTTTTTTACTTTCTAGTAAAAATTTCTAAATTGCAGATTTTTATACCCTTGCAGAGGGTATTATAATTTTGGTCAGAAGTTTGTAACGCAGTGAAGGAGACGTTTCCGACCCCATAAAGTATATATATTCTTGATCAGGATCAAAAGGGGAGTCGATATAGCCATGTCCGTCTGTCCGTCTGTTTCAATACCGTTTGCGAGCTCAGTTAAAAAGCTAGCGCCTTGAAACTTTCACAGTCGTCCTAAAACATGTGCACGCAGATCAAGTTTGAAAGCCGACCCGATCGGACGTCTATATCCTATAGCTCCCATAGGAACAATCGGATATAGCTTTCACAAAATGAAGATATTTCGCTCAGTGTAAGAGCTATTGACAAGAATCTTTCTAAATTTTATTATTTTACGCATACCTTGATCAGGGTAAAAGCGCGTGCCGATCGGACGTCTATATCTTATAGCTCCCATAGGAACAATAGGGTGAAATCGGTCAAAATTTTTCGTTTTTCAGGATATTTCGCGCAGAATATAAGCTATTCCCATGAAACTTTCCAAATCGTATTTTTTTGTTCGTACCTTGATCAGGGTAAAAGCGCGTGCCGATCGAACGTCTATATCTCATACTTTCCATATTAACAATAGTTTAGTTCGTTTAGTTGTTGGTGCCCCACAAGCCACGCTCAGTCGATTGAACATTTTTTCTCTCGCGCTCTCTTGCTCTCGACTTAATTCGCGATCTCGCGCTCTTATACTTACGTGTTTTGTGTTTTTTGCTGTTTTGGAATTTGATCCCAGTGCTAAATTTACTCGTGGTATATTTTCCAAATTTTATTTTCTATTTCTTTAAATAACCTTTTTTTCCTATAAAATGGCCCTTATCTGTACAAAGAAAAATTGTTCTCTTCCGACGTCAACCAAAGATTCTTTTGTTATCTGTTGGCTCTGCGATTCGGTCATGCACGTCAAATGTGCAGGATTTACTGGCAGAGTTAAAGACTTCATTGAAATGCGTACCGGTCTCATGTGGGCATGTGAGTCCTGCAAGGAAATGACAGTCGAAATGAGCAGCTTTATGAGGCAGACTCGAGACGGACTATTGAACCTTTCTCGAGTTTTCAAACAGCTCAATGACGGGTTCAACTCAGTTTGTGACCAATTTAATAATAAGAAATTATTATTAACCGAGTCGCCTAAACGCAAAAAAGCCAGCTCAGGGGCGGTTAATAAGACCGTGAAAGAAAACAAAACATTGAACTCGGTAGCTGCAGCAGTTCCGGTCGGCACAGGGGTAAGCGAGCCACCTGTGCCTATGGTAACAGCCAGTTCCGGGGGTGACTCTGTTTCTGGATGCCAACCTGAGTCACAGAAGTCGGTGCTGACTGTAGATACAGTAGGAACCGCTTCTGGGTCCCAGCCGAGTGAGGTTCAGACTGCTGCTGGGGGGCGTAAGAAACTTTCAGTTGTTCCACATAGGAAGCAATTGTTTGTTTTCTAGATTTACCCCGGATACCAAATCTGAGGATGTTATGGAATTCATACGTGAAAAATTCCCATCCGAGGACATTGAAGTTGAACAATTTCGATTTTCGTACGCCCGTAGGATATCTTCTTTTAAAATATTTGCTCCGCCTGATGTGTTTAATGTACTACTTTCTGAAAGCTTTTGGCTTAATGATGATTTGGTAATAAAAGAATTTGTTCCCAATAAACCGAGAACAAATAACAGGCCTCCCACTGTGCCTAATAATCGGCTTTCCACTGTGCCTAATAATAGGTCTTCCGCTGTGCCAAAAAACTAACAGGTTTATTTTTGGCTTATCAAAATGTTAGAGGACTAAATATGAAGCTACCAAAGCTTTATGCTGACTCCTCTGCATTTACTGAAGATATTTTGGCTTTTACGGAAACTTGGCTGAAACCAGAGATATCTGACTCTGAAGTTTTGTCAACGAACTTTAACACCTACAGGACCGATCGCTTCCCGCGTAGGGGGGGTGGTGTATTGATTGCCGTTACCTCTAGTTTAACATCGGAGAGACTTAACATTCATATCCCTAACGATATTGAATTTGTTAGTGTCAAAGTTTCCATTCAATCCTTATCTATTTTTGTAACCTGCTCTTATATTCCTCCTGGCTCTGATTTAATAATTTATGAGCACCATCTGTCTGCTATAAAATCTGTTCTATCCTTTCTTTCCAACAGAGACCTTTTGATTGTTTTGGGTGACTTACTCTCCCTAATATCTCTTGGTCTCTTCCCACTGACTCACTTGTCGCTACTCCTTTATCCGCCCATGATTTTGTGGATGGCCTTTTAGAATTATCGTTACAGCAAGTAAGCTTTATACGAAATTCATTAAAAAGACAATTAGATCTAGTATTTGTTTTAGATCCGCATGAAGTCACTGTAGCTAGAATTGACGCACTTGTTGTACCTGAAGACTTATATCATCCAACTTTGGAATTGACAATTGGCCTCCCCTGTACTGATACCCTTTCTCCTTTAGTTCCTCAAACTAAAAGGAGATGCTTTCGTAAATGTGACTATAATAAACTAAACTACATGATTTCGCAATATAATTGGACTGATTTGTACAATTGCATGGATATTGACAGTGCAATTGAACTTTTCTATAGCGTTTTAAACACTTTTTTTGACGAATGCGTTCCTGACAGTCTTCCTCCGAAGCTAAACAGGCCTCCTTGGTTTAACAATGCGCTTCAAAGACTTAAAAATCTTAAATCCAACACTTATAAAAAGTATAAAAAAACGGGTAAGCCATCTGATTTTGCGAAATTTGTTGTGGCTCGTTCAGATTTTAATGTTCTCAACAGTCATTGCTATTCCATGTATTTAAATCGATGTAAATTCGAGTTTTCAAATGATCCGAAGCAGTTTTATAACTTCGTTAATGCCAAGCGTAAGTCTTCGGCATTGCCTTCATCGGTACGTTTAAACTCAAAAGAGGCATCGTCGGATTCTGAAATTGCGGATTTATTTGCCGAGTTTTTCCAAACTATTTATAGTTCGGCTGCTTGGTCAAACCCTATCTACCCTAACCCCTTAAATAGGGCTAATTGTATTTTTACCCCTGTAATTACCGAAAGTTCTCTTTTAAAGGATTTAGCAACAACAACGCCAACGTATTCTCCCGGTCCTGATGGACTCCCTGGGAGTGTGCTTAAGTTTTGTGCTTCAACCATTTGTAAACCGATTCTTAAACTTTTTCATTTGTCTATTTCATCATCAGTTTTTCCAACTATCTGGAAGGACTCTTTCATTATTCCACTCCACAAAAAGGGTGCGAAGGCGGATGCCCAGAATTATAGAGGCATTTCTAAATTGTCGGCAATTCCTAAAGCATTTGAATGTATTATTACTTCTCATTTGCAGCATTTATGTTCCTCGCTAATATCACCGTGTCAGCATGGTTTTGTTAAGCGAAGATCGACCACCACCAACCTTCTTGAACTGTCATCTATTGTAATAAATGGTTATAAGAATAACATGCAGACTGACGTTATATATACAGATTTTAGTAAGGCCTTTGACTCTGTTAACCACTCTCTCCTTTTATTCAAATTAGATCAGCTTGGGTTTCCATGTAATCTATTAACTTGGATTTCAAGTTACTTGAATGGCAGGACTCAGAGGGTTATATTTAAGAGCGCTGTTTCTAAAATGATCAACGTGACATCTGGAGTTCCTCAAGGTAGTCATTTAGGCCCTTTGCTGTTTACTTTGTTTATTAACGATCTTCCCTCTATCGTAGCTCATTCTCGTGTACTAATGTACGCTGACGATGTTAAGCTTTGTTTATCATATAAAGATGTAGGGTCCGGTTTCAACTTACAGTCAGATATTTATTGTTTTCAGGGATGGTGTGAGTACAATCTTTTAAATCTGAACTGCCTTAAATGCAACGTTATGACTTTTTATAGGGGTACTCCTACGTTTATTAGTTATTCTCTTCAAAATACACCACTCGACCGTATATATTCAATTAACGATTTAGGTGTTCTTCTCGACCCAAAACTTAAATTTGATTGCCACATAATGGCCACTGTCAATAAAGCTATGAGTGTTTTTGGGTTTATAAAGCGTTGGTCAAAGGAATTTGATGACCCTTATACAACCAGATTATTATATACCTCCCTTGTCCGTCCTATTTTGGAATATTGTTCTTCAGTTTGGAGTCCACAATATCAAGTGCACATCGACCGTATTGAGTCGGTGCAAAAAAAATTTCTCCTTTTTGCCCTTCGTAGTTTGAACTGGGATCAAAACGTAAGGCTACCTTCCTACCAGAGTAGATTACTATTGCTTAATTTACCTACACTTGAAAACCGTAGAATAATGCTTGGTACTATTTTTATGCAAAATCTTATAAAAGGTGATATTGACTCCGTAGAACTGGTAAACCGTTTAACTTTTAATGTTCCCGTTAGACTAACACGAAATTATTACCCTCTTAATTTGCCTCGATCTACATCAAATTTTACTCTGCATGAGCCCTTTCGTGTTCTATGTAAAAATTATAACAATATTTATCATTTAATTTGCACTTCAACATCTATCCCCGTATTAAAAACTAAAATTTTATCTCATTTGCTTCAATCTTAGTTGTAGTATTTGTAGTATTTGTTTCATATATTTTCCTCGCGAACTCGCATTTTTGCCCTAATTGATAAAGGGTCCCGCGCGTAACAAGCACGTGCTTGGTATCGTTGGGCCACTTGTTTGTACTGCTCGTAGTGCATCAACGTCCATCATATATAAATGCTGTAAAAATATCCCTTTTTTTATTTTTACCTGACATTTTTGCAGTACTAAAGCTACTGACATGAAACTATGCAAATCTAATTTATTTATGTATACCTTGCTCAGGGTAATAGTTCTTGCCAATCAGACAACTGTATACTAAAGCTGCCGTTTAATAATTAAATTGGTTACATATAGGAAATATTTCGGCAAAGTCTGCAACGCCCAAAATCGATAGGTATTGTCATAAAACCGAAGTGTATGCGCCATGCATTTTAAACCTGAAGGAATTGTCTAATTTTTGACCATAAACCTGAAGGAATTGAAAAATTTTTTTCCATCATAATTGAACTTTCTTTAAAAACGCTCTGATCTGGTTGGGCTTTTAAATTTAGGATTATTTGCTTTCCATTCAGCGCAAGTTTATTATGCTTATGTGCCACGCCCATTTTAACGCCCACACTCGCTACAAGATCTTGAGGGTGAAATCTGCAAGGGTATTAAAACTTCGGCTTGCCGAAGTTAGCTTCCGTCCTCGTTTTTTCTTATTTTTTAGAAAAAAACGCCATTGTTATTAAGAACCTATTTTCTTTAATATAGACAAAATGGCCAGTAAAGCAAATTCATAGGCGATTTTCTAAAACAAAGGGCGATTTTAGTCGTTTTTTTTTTGAGTGTAGGGAACCTGCACTGACCCTGGACCCGACAATCGAGCCTAGCTCCGTCGTAATCCACGGCCACTACACACAAAAAAAAAATTGTCAAAAATACCCCAACCACAAAAAATTGTCAATTTTGTCATGGATATAGATGTGTGTCTTTGCTAATTGTGTGTATTTGTTGATGTGAAAGTAACTATTTACTTAGTAGAATTGACTATTTTTTGTGGTTGGGGACTGATTGACAATTATAACAGTTGATTTTACCAAGTTTTTTTTTGTGTGTACGCGCTCCGGGACCGGCAATAGCTTTGGATCCGACAAGCGAGACTCCGTCGCAATCCTTGGCCACCACGCGGTCCGACCACGATCGGCAGAGAAGTGGGTTTTTCTAGTCGAGAAAAAAAGAATTTAATTCCCCTCCAACGCTCACTCACACACAAAACACGGCAGGCGAATAGATTTTTGGTTTTAAAACACTTTTGTTATTTATTGTTCTTGTCTCAGGTTGTCCGATGGCGTACAAAATCTACTTGCCACGCCACCCCAGTCTAGTCTTTCGAAAATAAAATGTAAAAAAAAAAAAAACGGACGCTAACGTTTCCGCCACTGTCGGTTGACATCGTACCACACTCGTTTTCACACACTTGTCGAATTTTCCATGGCGGAGTGGTTTCCCGGCTTTTTTACAACGTCTGACGGTTCTTATCTAACACGCGCGAAGCTTCTAGAGTAATTAATTCGGCTTCTCTCTGATATCGGCCCACGCACCCCATATATTTGCATTGCGTCGGCGTCGCTGCAGCTGCGCTTGCGCTCCGGGATTTTCCAGGCAGACATGTTCCCTTTCCCCTTGTTCGAAAACATCGATAGGGTTGATTGCAATTTGGTTCGATCGTTTGCGGGCGGTGTGTTGGTGCACACTCAAAAAAAAAACGACTAAAATCGCCCTTGGATTTATAAAATCGCCTATGAATTTGCTTTACTGGCGATTTTGTCTATATTAAAGAAAATAGGTTCTTAATAACAATGGCGTTTTTTTCTAAAAAATAAGAAAAAAAATCTGCGTTTTAGAAATTTTTTACTAGAAAGTTAAAAGGTTATGTCTTCCAATTTAAAAATATAGGTTTTCTAAGAAGTAGAAATACTGTTTTTTTAAATATAGTCAAATATTTTTCTAGAAAATACAAAAATTTTGCTTTGGCACTCGGAACGAACTATGCCGGTTGTTTCTGTGACTTCACGTCCCCATTGTGTTGTTGTTGTTTTCGTTCTTGTTTGTCATCTTATTTAAATTTCCTTTAATTGAGCATATGGGTGGGTGATGTATATGTTTATTGTGTACATGCATCTTTAAGTTTCAAATTGGACCTGTAATTATAATTGAAATGAGTATACAAATTACAAATTATAAATATAAAAACCCAATAACTTACTATTTTGAGAAAAACATCTTGGTAGCCTCACACAGGAATCGAACCGCTTGCCTCAAAGTTTGCAGTCAAGCCCTCTACCAGCTGCGCCACGGAAGCATCACGAGAGGCGCTGTAGAAAGTCTATTCACATTTTTTTCTCTTACTTTCAGTCAAATTGATCTGGCTCTCTTCTCGTTATTCCCCACTAGTTGTTCATTTTATTGTGTTTGTTAATAATTATTGATTAACATTAATATTTATAAAAAAATATATATTTTATTATGGTACAATAGTAGGCAGTGGCTGATCTAGGATTTTGTTGTGGGGGTTTTGTTGCATACTTTTTGAATACCAATTTCCTTTCATTTTTCACCCGTGGATCCGCGCATGATAGTAGCCGTAAATGATTGTTTCAAATTTTAATAACTTAAACTTAATTTTTATCAAACTATAACACTGTGCAGCATTTTTAGTGCTTTTTAAATTTACCTCGATGGATGCTATATTTTTGGATTCGTTACGAATTCCCAAGTTAAACTGCGTTTTCCAAAAAGTTCCCCGACGCAAGGATTGTTAGCAAAAGGACCTCAAAGTTCGAAAAATGCTGAAATTGGCCAACTTTCCAGAGATCTCAGAGGCAAACGGATGCATGGTTTGATTCGATGTTAAAGTTTTTTAAAAGATACACTCTTTATCTTTCAAACCCCATACTTAGAATAATTTAAAGGCAGAAACAAATTCTAGAAAACATAGTAAAAAAACATAAAGGTATACAGCTGCGGTCAAAATAGTAGTAGTGTTGCCGCCCTGTGTTTTTAAAAGTTTGATGTTGTTATTGATCTTTTCCTGGTAATATTGTATTGATTATAATTTTACTATTAGACTAATTGGATAAAAAAAGTTACAACATCAAACATTTAAAAACACAGGGCGGCAACACAACTACTATTTTGACCGCAGCTGTATACTTTTATGTTTTTTGACTATGTTTTCTAGAATTTGTTTCTGCCTTAAAAAAAATCCTAAAATTATTCTAAGTATGGGGTTTGAAAGATAAAGAGTGTATCTTTTAAAAAACTTTAACATCGAATCAAACCATGCATCCGTTTGCCTCTGAGATCTCTGGAAAGTTGGCCAATTTCAGCATTTTTCGAACTTTGAGGTCCTTTTGCTAAGAATCCTTGCGTCGGGGAACTGTTGGAAAACGCAGTTTAACTTGGGAATTCGTAACGAATCCAAAAATATAGCATCCAGCGAGGTAAATTTTTGATGCTGCATAGTGTAATTATTCAAATGTAAAAAAAAACTCATTGCATTTTTTATATTAATATGTAAATATTACGCATTAAAAAAAAAAAAACACCATTACATTTTCGTCTAGGCGTGGGATTGAACTCACACTTGCGGTTCTAAGCTTGTATAACATATTCATGCACGCACGCGTTAGACCCCTAGGCTACCACTAAAGGACATTTTCTTCGATTAAACGTGATTTTTCTTATTTTTAAAGAAAGTTTTCTAAAAAGTGAATAAGAAGGGAAACGGATCGAATGAGGTGACATTTTCTAATTTGTGGGAATGGTCTGGCAACCCAGATCAGCCGGTCCTATAACGAGAGATTTGGCGAACTAACGACGTGGCAAGCTTGCCTAAATTGAGGACGAGAAGCAATTAAGATTTTGCAACGACGAGCAAAAGACGTACGAAAAACGACGCTACGAAAGGAAAGACGTGAAAAACGAAAAGACGAAGAACTAAGACGCTGAATATTCAATTTAACAAAACCTACTTATTATACTAAATAACTCAATAAAACTATAATAAATATAATAAAAACCAGTGGGATTGTGTGTACGTTACTTTAAAAGCCTCGTCACAGCCCGGTCCCACATAATTTGGGGGCTCAACCAATAAAAGCCAAGAGTAAAAGTGAAAAAGAAAGTGCAGTAAAGATCGAGAAATCACATTATCAGAACATTTTAACTCCGCTAAACTTAAAGCTCGGTAAGGTGCAAAAATTTTCGCGATCCGCATAAAAAACGCAGCCGGCAATCAAGCGTGTGCGAATACACATACAATTTCTGATATCCATGAGTGTACGTGAGAGTGCAAAATGACAAAATTGAACGAGTTTGAGAGTATTAGTGCGATGCTTCGCGATGAAAAGAAGCAAAATATTCTACTTTTGCACAAGTTCGTTTTTGAGGAAGACGGAGACAGAAACAATAGAAAACGGTTGCGCGAGTTTCAAGGTTACGAATATGACGAGTCACACAGAAATTACTCGAAGAAAGTCAATTATATTGCTGACCATTTGTCTGATATGGATCTGGCTATAATTTGTAACTTGCTCAAACTTCCCCATGATAAAGATGACCTGACAAAACACATATTTTGCAATTTGCAAAAAGATTCCTTGTTGGTCGACGCAGAATTCAACGAGAACGAAGAAGATGAAAGCGAAGGTGATGAATCCGAAGACGAAAGAGACGAGAATCAAGCAGCAGACGCCATAAGCATTCGAAGCAGTAACAGTGCCAAAAACGACCGCGAAACAAGCAGTTATTCTGAAATACCGAGGTTCGCTCTAAACTTTCGTGACATAGAGGACTCAGTCCGCGCGTTCAGTGGCGAAGACAATTTGTCGGTCGAAGTGTGGGTGAAGGAATTTGAGGACATGGCGATAATTATGTTCTGGAACGAACTACAAAAGTTCATTTTTGCCAAGCGATCGCTGCAAGGCCTTGCCAAAATGTTTGCCAATAGTGAGCGCGAACTAACGAGTTGGGTGAAACTAAAGAAAGCCTTACTGGCCGAGTTCAAGACTGCGACAAACAGTGCGCAGTTACACAATTTAATGGCGGAAAGAAAAATTAAAAAAGGTGAAGGTCTGCAAGAATATTTTCTGTATATGAAAGAACTAGCTTCAAGGGGAAACATCGAAAGCAGTGCCTTAATCCAGTACGTAATCGACGGAATTGACGATTCGTGCGCAAATAAGCTAGTGCTCTACAACGCAAAAAGTCTAAGCGAGTTTAAAGACAAAATGAAATGCTACGAAGTAATCCGCGGAAAATCAAAAAGTGAGAGCAAAAGTCAATTCATGTTTTCAAAGGCGAACAAAAGTGAGACAAAAAGTGAGTTCAAAAACCAAGCAGTGTCCAACAGAAATACAAGCAGAGACCTAAAGTGTTACAATTGCGGCGCGAAAGGTCACACATCTGCGAATTGTGAAAACAAATCCAAGGGACGAAAATGTTTTCAGTGTAACAATTTCGGACATATCGCAAAAGAATGCCCAGCGAAGAGTTTGAGTGACAAAATGGAAACAACCAACATGTGTAAGGTGTCAACTGCTCACGCGTTTATGTGCATCACTGTAGAGGCCAATAATGTAAAATTCACCGCTCTAATCGACACCGGAAGCAAGTACAATTTGGTTACCGATACCACATTTAAAAATCTAAGAAGGCCAATGCTTAGTGAGTGCAACGTTTATCTAATCGGGTTCGGTAAATCAGATCAAAACAAGATCAAACCATCGGGTTCGTTCGAATACGAAATTACAATTGACGGTGAACAATTCGTAACAAAGTTCCTTGTGGTCGAGTCACAGTTCCTGGACAAAGAGATGGTTCTTGGTGAAGATTTTTGCAAGCAAGCTCAATTGACAATTTCCAGTGAAGGCGTGAAAGTAACCAAACCACCCAGTGCTGACGCAGAAATCAGTTCGATTTTTAAAATTGACACTGAAGACTGCGAAGCACTTTTAACAGACATCGAACCATCAGCAAGCGTAAAAGCTAAAGAGGTAGTATCCAAAGCCGTCCAAAACTATCAACCGGTAAGCACGAAATCCACAAACATTCAAATGCGTTTGATTCTTAACGACGATATGCCGATACACTCACGACCTCGAAGACTTTCGTATGCCGAGCGATGCATCATAGACAAACAAACCGACCAATGGCTGAAGGACGGTGTAATTGAAACCTCAGAGTCTGAATATAGCAGCCCAGTTGTCCTAGTTAAAAAACGCGACGGATCTCATCGCCTATGCATCGATTACAGACGTATCAACAAACTTATCATCAGAGACCATTTTCCTCTCCCTTTGATCGAGGATCAACTTGACAGATTGCAGGACGCGCGTATTTTTAGCTCGATTGATTTAAAAAACGGATTCTTCCACGTCGGTATAGAAGAAGAGAGTCGCAAGTATACGTCGTTTGTCACACACAACGGACAGTTTCAGTTCCTTCGAGTTCCTTTCGGTCTCTCCAATTCGCCGAGCGTATTCCAGCGACATGTGAATGCTATCTTTAGAGACCTGACTGGTAAAGGAGTGGCCATACCGTACGTCGACGACATTATAATTCCTGCAAAAACCGAAAAAGAAGCTGTTGAAAACATCATTGAAGTTCTAAAGAGATGCTCAGAGTATGGACTTTTAATTAACTTCAAAAAATGTCATTTTCTAAAAACCAAAATCGAGTACTTAGGTCACATAATTGAAAATCAGAAAATAAGTCCATCGCCGTCCAAAACACATGCTGTGTCAGCGTTCCCTGTTCCGACTAACCTGAAACAGCTACAGAGTTTCCTTGGCTTAGTGGGCTATTTCCGAAAGTTCATCGCCAATTTCTCGCAGATAGCTAAACCTTTATCTGACATGACGAAACAAGACGCGAAAATTCATTTCGGCGACCAACAGCTAGATGCATTTAACAAGTTAAAGGTTCTCATTACGCAAAAGCCTGTCCTAAAAATTTTCCATCAGCAGCACGAGACTGAACTCCATACGGACGCCTCAATCGATGGTTTCGGCGCAGTTTTGCTGCAAAAAAGTACGGATGATAACCAGTGGCATCCTGTATATTACATGAGCAAAAAGACGACAGATGCTGAAAGGAAGTTCACGAGCTACGAGCTCGAAATCTTAGCTGTTGTGGAAGCCTTCAAAAAGTTCAGGGTCTACTTACTGGGTTTGCGATTTAGACTCATAACAGACTGTAATGCTCTAGCCAAGACCATAGAAAAAAAAGACTTGTGCACCCGAATAGCTCGCTGGATTCTCCAATTACAAGAGTTCGAATACGTCGTCGAACATCGAGCTGGCACGAGAATTCGCCACGCAGATGCCCTAAGTCGAGCACACATGATGATGATAACAGAGACGTCAGTACATAGCAGAATCAAGAACATTCAGTCTCAAGACGACCAGCTTAAAGCCATCATAGACATTCTTGCAGAAAAGACGACCCATAACAATTATTTCTTGAAATCGGGACTCTTACACAAAGTTGTTGACGACTGTGAACTTATTGTTGTTCCTTCGGGTATGCAACGAGAAATTATCAAGCAAGCACACGAACACGGTCACTTCTCTGTCAAGAAGTGTAAGGAGATCATTGGCAAGGAGTTCTACATACCGAAGCTGGAAGAGAAGATTCAGAAGTGTATAAGCTGCTGTTTACCATGCATTGTCAGTAACCGTAAGCAGGGAAAGCAAGAGGGCGAACTTCATCCACTCAGCAAGGACGAAAAACCACTGCAGACGTATCACATCGATTTCCTTGGCCCTTTGGAGTCAACTCACAAACAGTATAAGCACATACTTGCAGTAATCGATAGTTTTACCAAATTTTGCTGGCTCTATCCGACCAAGACGACCTCTACCAAAGATGCTGTATCGAGACTTCAGGAGCAAAGCGAAATCTTCGGCAATCCTAGTCACATAATCTCTGACAAAGGATCTGCATTCACGTCGGAGGACTTTCAACTGTACTGCAACACCGAAGGCATCAAGCATCATCTCATCACAACGGGCCTACCACGGGCCAACGGTCAAGTCGAGAGGCTAAATACGACAATAATTGCTGTCCTTTCGAAACTTTCAATCGATGATCCACGACAATGGTTTAAGTTTGTCAGCAGCGTACAGCAAGTCATCAACTCAACATTTTGCAGAAGCATTAAAACAACGCCGTTTGAGTTACTTACGGGAACCAAGATGCGTCTCAAAGCCGACATACAGATCCAGCAGATGTTAGAGGCAGAAATGATTCAGCTCTTCAACGACGATCGAGATGAACTTCGAAATCAAGCAAAGCAGCACATTCTTAAAATACAGGAAGAAAATAAAAAAAGATACAACCTACGGCGAAGACCAGCTTCAAAGTACATAGTCGGCGACTTAGTTGCTATCAAGAGAACCCAGCTTGGTCCAGGGCTAAAGTTAAAGCCGAAGTATCTTGGCCCATACCGCATTGTAAGGGTGAAATCGAATGATACATATGACGTAGCTAAAGACTCAGTATTCAGCGAAGGCCCAAGGCAGACGAGCACTTGCGCCGAGTATCTAAAGCCGTGGATGCCTTATGACGACGATGAAGACGACGCATTCGAGGCGAATGCAGTGTAGGATGGCCGATTTGTGGGAATGGTCTGGCAACCCAGATCAGGACCGGCTGAGAGATTTGGCGAACTAACGACGTGGCAAGCTTGCCTAAATTGAGGACGAGAAGCAATTAAGATTTTGCAACGACGAGCAAAAGACGTACGAAAAACGACGCTACGAAAGGAAAGACGTGAAAAACGAAAAGACGAAGAACTAAGACGCTGAATATTCAATTTAACAAAACCTACTTATTATACTAAATAACTCAATAAAACTATAATAAATATAATAAAAACCAGTGGGATTGTGTGTACGTTACTTTAAAAGCCTCGTCACAGCCCGGTCCCACAAATTTAAAAACGAGGACGGAAGCTAACTTCGGCAAGCCGAAGTTTTAATACCCTTGCAGATTTCACCCTCTAGATCTTGAAGCGAGTGTGGGCGTTAAAATGGGCGTGGCACATAAGCATAATAAACTTGCGCTGGACAGCAAATAATCCTAAATTTAAAAGCCCAACCAGATCAGAGCGTTTTTAAAGAAAGTTCAATTATGATGGAAAAAAATTTGACAATTCCTTCAGGTTTATGGTCAAAAATTAGACAATTCCTTCAGGTTTAAAATGCATGGCGCATACACTTCGGTTTTATGACAATTATTATTATATGGCCATGACAACCCTTTTATCGGGTCTCGGCCTGAAGCGCAATGTGCCTCCACGCGTCTCTGTCCTGGGCGCGCCTTCGCCAGTTGGTAGCACCAAGTGTGGACAGGGTTTCCATCACCTGATCTTGCCAACGCGTTCGGGGTCGTCCTCTCCTTCGTGTCCCAACAATCACCGCATCAAACACCTTTCGAGCCGGAGCGTCTTCATCCATACGGGCAATGTGGCCCAGCCAGCGAAGTCTTTGAGATTTCACTCGGCTGGCTACATCAACATCACCGTACAGCTCATACAGCTCGTGGTTGTATCTGAGGCGATAAACATCGTCCACGCAGATTGGACCAAAGATTTTGCGAAGAACTTTTCTCTCGAACACTCCAAGAGCAGCTGCATCTGACTGCGTCACTGTCCAGCACTCCGCACCATATAGAAGTACTGGAAGAATGAGCGTCTTGTAGAGTGTGGTTTTTGTGCGTCGAGAGAGAGCTCTACTATTGAACTGCCTACTGAGCCCAAAGTAACACCTGTTGGCAAGTGTTATTCTCCGCTTAATCTCCAGACTGACATCATTTGTGCTTGTTATAGCAGTGCCTAGGTAGACGAACTCCTTGACGGACCCAAAGTTATAGTTCTCTGCAGTCAGCTGAGAATCAAGACGCCGCGATTCTCTGCTAGAGCACACCATAAACTTTGTTTTCTCCCTATTCACTGCTAATCCTACTTTGGCTGATTCCTTTTCAATAGCCCCGAAGGCTCCTATGACATCACGCTTGGTGCGGCCAATGATATCAATATCATCAGCGTAACCAAGGAGCTGGACACATCTGTTGGTTAATATCGTGCCCGTCCGATGCACACCAGCCTTTCTTATAATACTCTCCATTAGAATATTGAAGAGCATACAAGACAGCGAGTCACCTTGTCTGAGGCCACACTTGGTAGTAAAGGTTTCGGGAAGGCCACTTCCTACCTTGACAGAGCTGATGGTGTTGCTCAATGTCATTCTGCAAAGTCTAGTCAGCTTTGCTGGTATTCCAAGCTCAGCTATCAAATGCGGCCTTATAGTCGACAAAAAGATGGTACGTGTCGATCTGGTTTTCGTAAGACGTCTCCAGGATTTGGCGCAAGGTGAAAATCTGGTCAACAGTGGACTTGCCAGGCCTGAACCCGCACTGATAAGGTCCAATCAGTGCTTCAGCATGGGGTTTCAGTCTTTTACACAATACGCTCGTTAGGACCTTGTATGCAACTGGAAGAAGACTAATTCCGCGGTAGTTGGTGCGCACCGTGGCATCACCCTTCTTCAGGATGGGACAGATCATGCTGAGGTTCCAATCTTCGGGCATGCTCTCCGTGAGCCATATCTTGCTGATTAGTTGGTGCATGCTCCCTACCAACATATCACCAGCTGCCTTAAACAATTCTGCCGGCAGGCCGTCAGCACCTGCAGACTTGTTGTTTTTAAGCCGTTGGATTGCATCCTTGACTTCGATATGACTTGGGATTGGCACCTCAATATCAGTGCCATAGATAGGGGTTCGTGGATCATAGTCTTCAGAGTCTGTGCTTGAGCCGGATAACAGACTCGAGAAGTGATCCCTCCATAACCTCAGCACGACCTCTGCTTCTGTGACAAGATTTCCATCATCGTCCCTGCACGCCACTCCACCAGTCCTAAATCCTTGGGTCAGACGCTTGACCCTCTGGTAGAAGTTACGTGCTTCATTCCTGCATCTGCTGCTCTCTATGCACTCACACTCTCGCCTTTCCTGCTCTTTCTTCTTGCGTCTGAAAAGGCGTTTTTCGTCTCTTCTTCTCGACCTGTAGACATCCACAATAGCTCGTGTCGCCCCAGCCTGCAGTGTTCTTCTGTAGGCGGCGTCCTTTGCAGCTGTTGCGTCATGACACTCCTGATCGTACCATGGATTCCTTGTTAGAAGACGCTGGAATCCAAGCACTTCTTCTGCCGAAGCTCGCAGGGAGTGGGATATGAGCGCCCACATATCGCTTATGTCTTCAGGTATTAAAGGTGCTCGGCTTAATAGCCCCGAGACGTGAGTGGAGAATGCATCTTTCGCCTGTTGTGATTGCAGCTTTCCGATGTCCAGCCTTCTTAACGCACTTCGACGTGTAATCTTCGCCACACATAGCCGTGTGCGAATCTTAGCTGCAACAAGATAATGGTCGGAGTCGATGTTGGGGCCCCGACAGGATCGCACGTCGAGTATATTAGATGTGTGCCTTGCATCGATCACAACATGATCAATCTGATTTCTGGTCAGTCGATCGGGAGAGAGCCAAGATGCCTTATGGATGTCCAAATGACGGAATCCAGTACTACGAACTACCATATTATGCGCAGCTGCAAAGCCTATTAATCTGAGACCATTGCTCGAGGTGGCCTCATGTAGACTAAATCGCCCGACGGTGGCACCAAAGATGTCTTCTCTTCCTACCTTGGCATTAAAATCGCCGATGAGAATTCTAATGTCATGGGAAGGACAGCGGCCATAAGCTCGGTCGAGCTCCGCATAGAAAGCGTCCTTGGTGGCATCATCCTTTTCCTCCGTTGGGGCATGTGCGCATATCAGGCTGATGTTAACGAATTTGGCAGTAATTCGGATCGTTGCAATTCTCTCGTTTGTTGGCATAAAGTGAGAGACTCGGCGTCGCAGCCTGGCACCTACAACGAAACCACAACCAAATTCATGCCGTTCTGGATGGCAGCTGTAGTAAATGTCACAGTTCTTCTTCTTTATGCAGCCTTGTCCTATCCATCGCATTTCCTGGATAGCAGTGATGTCAGCCCTACATTTGTTGAGGGTATCTGCTAGTTGTTGAGCAGCACCAGGTCTGTACAATGTTCGTACGTTCCAGGTGCATACTCTCAAATCATTGTCCTTTTTACGCTTGCTATGGTCGTCAACGTTAGATCGGTTCCTTTCCGAGGCTTCTCTTGCTTCCTTCACTGAAATTGTGTTTTACATGGGTGGATTCCAAGTCCTACGCCAAAACCTAGTTTGTAGAGTTAGGACTCTCGTCGCGCGCTTTAGTTTGCCACTCAACGGCTGTTGAGTGACAATCCAGGGAGAACCACGTGGAGGTAGTGCGTCGGCTTGAAGAAAGCAGTGACAGGAATCATGCTGGCATTCACCAAGTTGAATGCAATCAGACACTTTGACCTGTATGCTCCCCCCCATTCTCCCCATGACAATACCTATCGATTTTGGGCGTTGCAGACTTTGCCGAAATATTTCCTATATGTAACCAATTTAATTATTAAACGGCAGCTTTAGTATACAGTTGTCTGATTGGCAAGAACTATTACCCTGAGCAAGGTATACATAAATAAATTAGATTTGCATAGTTTCATGTCAGTAGCTTTAGTACTGCAAAAATGTCAGGTAAAAATAAAAAAAAGGGATATTTTTACAGCATTTAACTATTGTTAATATGGAAAGTATGAGATATAGACGTTCGATCGGCACGCGCTTTTACCCTGATCAAGGTACGAACAAAAAAATACGATTTGGAAAGTTTCATGGGAATAGCTTATATTCTGCGCGAAATATCCTGAAAAACGAAAAATTTTGACCGATTTCACCCTATTGTTCCTATGGGAGCTATAAGATATAGACGTCCGATCGGCACGCGCTTTTACCCTGATCAAGGTATGCGTAAAATAATAAGATTTAGAAAGATTCTTGTCAATAGCTCTTACACTAAGCGAAATATCTTCATTTTGTGAAAGCTATATCCGATTGTTCCTATGGGAGCTATAGGATATAGACGTCCGATCGGGTCGGCTTTCAAACTTGATCTGCGTACACATGTTTTAGGACGACTGTGAAAGTTTCAAGGCGCTAGCTTTTAAACTGAGCTCGCAAACGGTATTGAAACAGACGGACAGACGGACAGACCTCTGCAAGGGTATTAAAAAATTATAAATGTTAAAAAAATTTTTAAACATTTTTTTCAGTTTTTTAGAAAAACAATATTACAATATTGATGGCGACTTTTTTTTATTTTTAGAAAAATTTAGTGTTTCTTTTTCTAAAATCAATGGCGATTTTAAACCTCAAATAAAGAAAGGAAGATTAGAAAAAAATCTTATATTTTAGAAAAAAATGTATTTTTCTACATTTTAGAAAAAAAATTCTACAAAAAATCGTTTAATGGAGAATTTTTCTAAAGTTTAGAAATTATTTTCTCTTCATAGAAATTTTTTTCTAAAGCACAGAAAAATTATGTTTTTCTATATTTAAGAAAAATAATTTTCTGAGTGTGTGTGGGCGGTGTGTTAACAATATGTGCGCAATATTGCGAAGAAATCTTGTGTGTGTGTTAGCTGCGTGCAGGTGTTCGAAGTGTGTGCTGAGGCGAGCGTGTTGGCTGCGCTCAGGTGTTCGATGGTTTGGCGGTGTTGGGTGCGTTGGCTATAAAAAAGCTAAACTAATAATATGATTATGAGGCTACAAAGTCGGTTTTGACTATATGGCTTCAAGAGTCAAGAGTGGCTACAAAATACTCCTACATGGCTACAAAATCCTACATGTCTACAAAATATCTCAACAATTGTGAGGGCCGTCTTATGGTTCCTCACAAAACTTACTGGGATTTGTTTGGATAAGATGGCATGGTCACTTAGAAATTAAAAGTTAAATTTAAACTCTATAATTCAAAAAATTAATTAAATTAAATTAAAATTAATTAAAAGTGTGTATTGCCATGAAAGAAGACATATTTATTTATTTATTAATATTTTTCCTAGCGCGACAAGTGATTACTTATATTTATTGCGCTAGTCACAATGAATGACATTCAAAATATAACTTTTAGCTTTTAACTACTATGCTTACTGTTAACGTTATACATTTGATTAGATTTCATTAAATATTATTATATTATTATTATATAAAATTATTTAAAATTATTCTTTTTTTGGTTTGTATTTTTAATTTTGTTTTTTATATATATTTATTTATGTCAAATTTTTGTAGTGTGTCATTAAGGCATGTTTAAATTGTGGAACACTCTTAATTGTTTTGAGGCGATGTGGTAGTTCATTCCAAAAACGTACAGCATAGACAAAGAACTGATTTTCAGAGACTGACGGTCTATATCTGCGACATATTACATTATTTGTCCTTCGGGAAGATGTAAAAATCAGTTCTTCATAAAAATAGTTAGGCTCCTTGGTATTTATAATTTTATGAAGAAACGATAATGCCCTAAGTTTAATCCACTCGGGCAGTTGAAGATCAAATATTTTATGGGAGAAACGCGAGATGGAGTGCCCCCTTTTTACATTAAACACATATCTAGCAACACTATTAAATACAACATATAGCTTTTTCTTACTCCATAAAATAAAATCGGGGTGACTATGGCCTTTGCAATTAAAAGACGGCAGTTCTCTGGTATGAAAGTGTTACGTTACCCTCGTCTAGTTTTTTCCTAATGTCTTCTACAATTTTTAATAGAGCTGTGGTACAGCTCATCGATTTCCTAAAACCCGACTGAGCCTTATTTAAAAAATTCTGTTGTTCAATATACTTATTTATTTATCAGCAATTAAACGTTCGCCGACTTTAGCCAAGAATGGAAGGACTGATATTGGACGAAACTCTTTGTTCGCTTTCGGAATAGGGATGATTCTTGCATCCTTCCATTGATCAGGGGAATGTGACGTAGTGAACATTGTATTTATTATAAACGTTATGTGGGGTAAAATTTTTGGTAAAATAATTTTTATAAATTTCGGGTCTATTCTATCAAGTCCGACAGCATTCGAGTGAATGTTTAAAACAGATTGTAGGACATTACATTCATTAACACAGAAAAAACTAAATCTACTATCACAGGAAATATCACAGTACTCATTATATTCAGTATTCTCAGACAAGTCAGTATAGGAAACCCCAGGTACTTCACATTGCACGTATTTCTTATTTAGCTCATTCACGTTTATATCCAGGCCAGCAATAGCTTTTTGTTTTCCTATTCCTAAAGCTATAACATGCTTTTAAAATATTTTGCGCTGTACAAAGTACATATGTATTTATATTTATTTTTAGCATATCCGGCAGTAATTTCTAAAAAGGCAAGTTTTAATAAATTTATAGACGCATGGGTTTTATGGTACTTAGGTCGCTAAAATATTACACCAGCTTACAAAAAAACAAGAGAGAACGCTATAGTCGGGTGCCCCGACTATCAGATACCCGTTACTCAGCTAAGGGAGTGCGAGGGAGATGGATATATTAAAACTTTTATCGGTCATAACTTTTTAACGCAAAAATTTCTTCTACATTTCGATAGGTTTTGATATACACAATAAAACTGAATTTTTACTTTTTCGAAAGCTTTAAAGGTGTGGGCGTTAGAGGGGCCGTGGCTCTCGGCTGAAACAAGCTTGCTCTGCGTAGGAAGCGGAAGAATATGTGTGGGTAATCTCAACTTTGTTGCTTTTGTAGTTTCCGAGATATCAGCTTTCATACGGACGGACAGACAGACAGACGAACAGACGGACATGGCTAGATCGACTCGGCTAGTGACCCCGAACAAGAACTTTATGGGGTCCTTCTAGCTGTTACATACTTTTGCACGAATACAATATACCCTTTTACTCTACGAGTAACGAGTATAAATACATATAATTTAAAGTTTAATTTCCCCTTCCCTTCCCACAGTTCTCATGAAGGGCCCAAAAATAATTGTTATTTTCAACTACTGAAATAAAAAAATTACGAATAAACTAATTTTTAACAAGAAAGGAAACTAGCTTTGGCCAGTCAAAGCTTATATACCCTTGCAGTTATAATAAGTACCCAAAGTTTAGTCCTCACTCGATCGGTGCTGTTCATGGGATTCCAAATATATTATTGCCTTTAATAATGTTGATATTAAATTGTCAAAAATTAAAACGCCTACTTTCTACAAAGTTATTGAGAGAATATTTTTTGAGATTACTCCTATGGGTGCCATAAGATATAGTGGTCCGATCCGGCTCGTTGCGACATATGTACTACCTGCAACAGACAGAAGACTATTAGGAAAGTTCGCATAGAAACGAAAAGACGGACATGGCTAGATGGACTCGGCTATTGGTGCTGATCAAGAATATAGATACTTTATATGGTCGGAAACGTCCCTTTCACTGCGTTGCAAACATCTGACTGAAATAATAATACCCCTGCAAGTAGGGGCGGACTTAGACAATTCGCCGCCCTAGGCAGTTATAATTTTGCCGCCCTAGACTGCAGAATAATTTTCGTTTTTTATAATTTTGTTATTGACCTTGTGTTATACGGTTGCATGCATTTCCACATTAGGAGTTAAAGAAGAAGGTAGTAGTGGTTCAGAATGTTTTTTATTAATTTTTGTCAGTTGTAAATAGTAAGATAATGTATCTGTAGATGAGTGCTTGTCGCATTCTACCTCTCGTAAAACTTCCGCTTCTATTGTCAACAAAGACAAAGAATTCTAGCGATTTTGTCCAATAGTTGATCTGAAATAATTTTTAACTCGTTTTAAACAAGAAAACGATCTCTCACCGCTGCAGTTTGTGATAGCCATGGAAAGGATAATTCTGTAAGCAATGTCGATATTTGGAAAAACTTTGACAAGATCTTTACATCTGAAAAAGTTTAAAGTTTCAGTAGGTGTGTTACTCAAATCAATCAAAACCGAGAACTTTTCGCAAACTTCTTTATATTTTTGGCACCTTTCACGTAAATCAAATAATAAATTGTCAAAAATTACATTGTACGTGTTGACTCTGAAATCATCTTTTCCTAGCAACCTCCTCTTTTTTTGTTTTATCGTCATAAATTTTCCGACGTTTTACCCTGCTTTGAAGTGTTTTATATTCTTGGTTAACTGATAACTCAAATGCTTTTTTTTCGAAATAATCAAAATCATCACGTGCATCACTCGCAACTTTTATAAGACTTTGATACAATTGAACTACTTCATTCAGGTTGGTAAGCGTGTATTGTAATTTTTTGCTCACAGCATTGAATTTTGAAAGTAAAAAACTCCACAAAGATTGCATAAAAGCTGTTTCAAGTAATTCGAAACGAATCCTAATACCTTTGGCTTCACTTCGTGTAACAGCTTTTTGTTTTCGTTTTCTATGTAATACAAAGCTTGAAGTATTTCAGTATAATACTGATCGAAAGTGCGAACGGCATCGTTGCGAGCTGACCAACGTGTTAATGAAAGAGATTTCACAGTAATTTTCTCAAATTTTTTGCAGAAAGATTGGAGAATATCCCAACGACTCGTAGATGCTGAGAAAAAGTTATATAAATTTTGAAGATCATTAAAAAAAGCAGCAGCTGAGGAACTACTTTCAACTGCGTGATTTCCAACTAGATTAAGAGAATGAGCTGCACAGGGAACATAGTCAGCGTATTCGTTACGATTTTTGATCAATTGTTGCAATCCTGCATAAATACCGCTCATATTTCGGGCTGTGTCATACGACTGATCTCAACAACTTTTTATATCAATTTGTAAATCAGCCAAAGTGGAAATTACAGCATTCTCCATTTCGACATCCTTGTGGCCCGCTTTTTGCAGAAATTTTACGAAACGCTCTACAGGCATACCGTCTTTTTTCACGTAACGCACTATAAGACACAGCTGATCCACATGTGAAATGTCTGGTGTGGAATCAACAATTATAGAGTAATATTTCGCACATTTGACCTCTTGAATAATTACATCTAATACCTTATCAGCTAATATTTGAATAAACTCTTCGCAAATCCTTTTGGACAGATAACTGGTATTGCCGACGCCTTTATTTCCGAGTTTCAAAATATGCTCTTCCAGAAATGGGTCGAATTCAGCTATCAATTCTAAAAGCATTAAATAGTTTCCGTTGTGAAAAGAACCAAGATTTCATCGTGCCCTCTAAAAGGCAATCCACGTGAAGCTAAACTCTTAACGACAGCGACGACTCGTTTCAAAACATTTTTCCAGTAAACTACTTCTTTTTCATATTCAGCAATCACAGTTTAGTCGATGCGACCTAAAGCACTTGCTTTATCTTTCAAAGTTTTCAAACAAGTTTGATGCTTTTCAGAATTTTCATGTTGACTCATTCTTATTCTAGCATTTTTCCAATCGCTGAATCCATCTTTCTTAGAAAAAGCAGATTCACCGCCAAAAAGAAGGCATGGAGCACAATATACCGATCCTTTGCTTACAGAATATACTAGCCAGACACGGGTAGTTTTTTCACCATTTAAAAGTTTTCTTTCGAACATGGATGAATTAAAAGACCGCGTATCTCTTTTTGACTGCGAAAAATCCAGATGTTCATTTCTCTTATAATTATACTTAGCGATATGATCACGTAATTCGTCATTTACGAGCCATTCCGCAGGGTCATCGTTGAATGAAAGTATTGACTTTTTATGAACGTCTGCTATTCCTTCCGTAGATTCTGAAAAAAAATTATTTTTATGTTATCTACTTTTTAGTCTGCGTACAAATTTTTTTTTTTACAAAAATACAGAAAATCTGGAAACTAGAAGTACCACCTTGAAAGAATTATGATGAGTAAAATTAAAAAACAAGAGAGAACGCTATAGTCGGGTGCCCCGACTATCAGATACCCGTTACTCAGCTAAGGGAGTGCGAGGGAGATAGATATATAAAATCTTTGATCAGGCATAACTTTTTAACGAATGGTCCGATTTGAAAAATTTCTTCTACATTTCGATAGGTATTGATAGTCACAATAAAACTGCATTTTTAGTTTTCCAAAATCTTTAATGGTGTGGGCGCCAGACACCTTTCAAAAAATGGTGTAGGGCGATTGAGGGCGATTGAGGGCGTTAGAGGGGGCGTGGCACCATTTTGAAATAAACTTGCGCTGCGTAGGAACTACAAGAATATGCATGCAAAATGCCAATCCTCTAGCTTTTATAGTTTCCGAGATCTCAGCGTTCATACGGACGGACAGACGGACAGACGGACATGGCTAGTTCGACTCGGCTAGTGATCCTGATCAAGAATATATATACTTTATAGGGTCGGAAAAGCTTCCTTCTCCCTGTTACATACTTTTGCACGAATACAATATACCCTTTTACTCTACGAGTAACGGGTATAATAATAAATTATAGGGAACAAAAAATCATGAAATTCAAAATAATGTACCTGCAAAGTCTGTTGTTTCCTCAGAAATTTGGCTTGTTTCAGGAACGGACGAACTTCCCGCATCACTTTGATTTACGCGAAGCGTGAAATACGAGGAGATCTTTTTGGTTTTTGCTATAACCTCGTTATCTTCAACTTTTCTTTTTGCGGCTTGCTTGCGATATTCGGCACCGCTTAATCGAATTCGCCCGTCACTCATTTTTGTTAAAAGTTAAAAAATGCATGCAATGCCATTTTAAGAAATTTTTACGATTGTCAACAATGTGATTGCGAGATATTTCACAATCGTGTATAAGTGTGACCAACCTATCGATATATAAGTGCGTGGTACGCGGTATTTGAATTTTAACTGCGCATTTGTGAGAAAACTTTTGGATTCGCCTTTGAGAAAAAAATGTTTGTGTCCATTTAAATGCATTTTATGTAGTGTTAACAGTCGAAAATTTGCCGCCCCTGAAAATTTGCCGCCCTAGGCAGCTGCCTATATTGCCTATATGAAAAGTCCACCACTGCCTGCAAGGGTTTAAAAATGCACCTACTTTACTCAGAATTTTATTTTATTAAACTAAAATTAACGGTAAATAATGCGTTAAAAAAAATCCTTAAAATAAACGATTATTTTTTAATTTTTACGTTATCTCATACATATATACCGGTTACTTAAAACTTGTATATTTTTAGTCATACAATAACAGTTATATCTGATTTTTTTAAATAAAAATCAAAAACAAGAAAGAACGCTAAAGTCGAGTGCCTCAGCATAAGCAGTAAAAGTCTCCATTTGAAAAAGTTGCAAGGTGTTTTTTGTCAACTTCAGATAAGAAACAAGAGAGAACGCTAAAGTCGGGTGCCCCGACTATCAGATACCCGTTACTTAACTAAAGGGACTAGCAGGGTCGGTAGCCCGCAGCTTCGCCTGCGGAAACTAAAATTGAAAATGAAGCTACTTATTTTAAATTTAAAAAAAGATTAATTTTTAGCCTATAAACCGAGAAAAGATTTTATCATAACTTTTTTCCTTAATTTCGGTAAAAACAGTATTTTGTCCTATACAAACTACTTAAGGAAAATACAAAAACTTGAAAAACCCCATTATGTGTTTTTTTAAAATCTTTCTTAAGGAATAAATAAACTTAATTTCTTTAAAAAAAATGAAAACGAATTGCTTAAGGATATACATAGCTCTCCAACAACAAATATGATAATTTTGGTTAAGATTTACGATTTAAGATTTTCGCAGTTGAAAAAATTATTGTCTCCAATTCTAATTTTAATAAATTGAAGCAATACTATTGCCCTCAAGTGGACGGACACTCATATTATAAGTCTAAGAACCTTTTTGAAAGGAATGAAAATTTTAGGCTGAATTTTATTTTATCGGTCCTTCAAAACAAATCCTGTTGATCTTGGCCTTGCTACCTCCTTCTACCTTTTTGCCATTGTTAATTGTCCCAGTATTTTTTGTTTATCAAAGACGAAATTTAAAAACTATTTAAACCGATTTACATATACTTCTTTAAAAATATGTTATTTCTTGATAACACTATGCAGCATCAAAAATTTACCTCGCTGGATGCTATATTTTTGGATTCGTTACGAATTCCCAAGTTAAACTGCGTTTTTCAAAAAGTTCCCCGACGCAAGGATTCTTAGCAAAAGGACCTCAAAGTTCGAAAAATGCTGAAATTGGCCAACTTTCCAGAGATCTCAGAGGCAAACGGATGCATGGTTTGATTCGATGTTAAAGTTTTTTAAAAGATACACTCTTTATCTTTCAAACCCCATACTTAGAATAATTTAAAGGCAGAAACAAATTCTAGAAAACATGGTCAAAAAACATAAAGGTATACAGCTGCTGTCAAAATAGTAGTAGTGTTGCCGCCCTGTGTTTTTAAAAGTTTGATGTTGTAACTTTTTTTATCCAATTAGTCTAATAGTAAAATTATAATCAATACAATATTACCAGGAAAAGATCAATTACTACAACAAACTTTTAAATACACAGGGCGGCAACACTACTACTATTTTGACCGCAGCTGTATACATTTATGTTTTTTGACTATGTTTTCTAGAATTTGTTTCTGCCTTTAAAAAAATCCTAAAATTATTCTAAGTATGGGGTTTGAAAGATAAAGAGTGTATCTTTTAAAAAACTTTAACATCGAATCAAACCATGCATCCGTTTGCCTCTGAGATCTCTGGAAAGTTGGCCAATTTCAGCATTTTTCGAACTTTGGGGTCCTTTTGCTAAGAATCCTTGCGTCGGGGAACTTTTTGGAAAACGCAGTTTAGCTTGGGAATTCGTAACGAATCCAAAAATATAGCATCCATCGAGGTAAATTTAAAAAGCACTAAAAATGCTGCACAGTGTAATTAATTAATTACCTAAGATGAAGCCAAGGTAATTTTATGCACATAAGTAACGAAAAGGTAAATAATAACCAAATACTCTTGGCGATTTTGCTAACACAGTAGACAACTCTTATAAAGAAAACAAATATGTATGCGAAGCAATGAAGAAAACCAATTGGATATTAGCCGCATTTTAGAATTATTAATTCTGTTATCATTCATTTTTCACCTTAATTATAATTATATTAATAACGACAGGAAGACAGGTGGAAGGGGATGCCGTGAATCAAATTGTTTAAACATTTCCATTTGTTTAAACAATATGAGGCGCGTGTAAGAAAGAGCAAGAGAATGAATTGATTTGAATATTTAGTTGTTTTTGAATATTTTCATTGCGATTTGAATTTTAAAAAACAAAAATCTGTAAGAAAATGTTTTAAATCTGTTGAGGAAATGTAAATTAAATATTTTTTAGCAAAAGGATCTCGTTATCATGAATTTGAATCTAAGCGAATCTTACTGCCTTAGTCAGCTGCAATGCGCACACACATGTACCGTACGCAAGCCTAGCGTATGGAAGTGATTCAATTAAACTTGAATCACTGTAGAGCGGCCACGACTTGCTTCAGCAAACCGTGCGCGAGCAGAAGACGGACTACGCCATCCTGAGCGAACCTTACCAAACGGGCGACGACGAAGAATGGACCGCTGACCTATCGGGTAAAGCCGCCATTTGGAGGTGCGGTAGAAGCGCGCAGAACATAAGGGAGGTGAGGCGAGGGAATGGATTCGTACGCGGAAAGGTGGGCCAGTACTGGATCTACAGCTGCTACCTCGCCCCCAGCCTCTCGTTCGCGACCTTTGGCGAAACCATAGATGAAATCTGTG
Organism: Drosophila pseudotakahashii; assembly: GCA_035046095.1. NCBI lineage: Eukaryota > Metazoa > Arthropoda > Insecta > Diptera > Drosophilidae > Drosophila > Drosophila pseudotakahashii. The sequence goes on along the minus strand of JAWNOE010000055.1, from coordinate 368,816 downwards.
CGGATGCCCGAGGGAAGCTCAACGTCCTGTTGGCGGGAGATTTCAACGCGTGGGCTCTCGACTGGGGAAGTCAGTGGACAAACGCGAGAGGACGCATAGTGGTAGAGGCCGTCGCCTCGCTAGACTTGGTGCTCCTGAACGAAGGCTCCCAACAGAAGTTTAACAGGGCAGGAGCTGGCTCAGAGATCGATCTGACGTTTGCGAGTCCCAGCCTTGCGCTGCAGGCATTCTGGCGGATCGGCGATTACTTCACAGCCAGCGATCATGAGGCCATCATGTGCAGCCTGGGGGTACGGCCGAGCAGGACGCAACCCCAGCCGCGTAGTTTAAAGGCATACAGGAAGGATACCCTAAACGTACCAGAGTTCTTAAGAGCGGCCCAAGCTCTAAATGGAGCCCAGCCCAACAGCGCTAACGAGGTGGCCGACACATTCGCCGCACGCTTAGAATCCGCATGCGACAGAGGGATGCAGCAGTGGAAACATTACCGGCAGAACCACGCGCCAACGTACTGGTGGAACCAGGACATTGCGGAGATCCGTCGTTCGTGCTTACACGCTAGGAGGCAGTTGCAGCGATCGATAGGATCAGACAGGTTCGAGGAGTGCCACCAATACATTAAAGAGAAGAGAAGGGCTCTAAAAGTGGCCATAAGAGCGTCCAAGAGGTCATGCTATCTGCAGCTGTGCGATTCAGCGGAAGGCAACCCATGGGGCAGCGCCTACAGGCTAGTGGTAAAGAGGATTAAGGCAGAAAACAGAGCGGTGGAGCCCGAAGCCATGGACCACATAGTGCGCGAGCTTTTCCCGTTGGGAAACCCAATAAGGCGGCAGACAGCAGACGAAAATTGCCTTCCTGCGGGAGAGGTGGTGACAACGGCGGAAATCGCAGCGTCCGGCAGGAGACTGCCAACCAAGAAAGCCCCAGGCCCGGACTCGATCCCTAACAGGGCGTTGAAACTGGTCCTGGCCGAGTACCCGGCAGCTGTGTCGGAGATGCTTAACAAGTGCCTCCGGGAAGGACAATTTCCGGCAAGGTGGAAGAGGCAAAAGCTTCTGCTGCTGGCGAAGCCAGGAAAGCCACCGGGAGAACCGTCCTCCTACCGACCCATCTGCCTACTGGACACCATAGGAAAGGTCCTGGAGTCAGTAATCTCGACCAGACTCAACGCGGCACTAGAGGCATCCGGCGGCTTATCCGACCGCCAGTTCGGGTTCCGAAAGCGCCGGTCCACTGTTGATGCAGTCAAAACGGTCGTCACACTAGACATTCGCAACGCCTTCAATTCGGCTAACTGGGATCGGACAATGGAGGCTCTCAGGAACTTCAACGTACCTGGGTACCTGCTTAACATTATCGACAGCAGCATCATACGACGTAACGGCTGGCGTTCCACAAGGCTCCGTTCTGGGTCCCCTCCTTTGGAACACTATGTACGACGGGGTCCTAAGACTGGAGTTCCCAGAGGATACCACGGTGATCGGGTTCGCTGACGACGTAGCCCTCGTTGTCGTCGCCAAGGAACTGGCGGATACCGAGTCTAGAGCGGATGAAGGCATAAGAGCGGTAGAAAACTGGTTGGCTCCACACAAGACCGAGGCAGTCTTGTTTTCGAGCCGGCAACAGGTAGAGACGGCATGTGTCTCGGTTGGTGGCACGTCAATATCATCGCAGAGAGCCATCAGGTATCTCGGCGTATTCCTGGACACCAGACTGTCTTTCCGGGAGCACCTTGACTACGCGCACGAAAAGGCAACCGCTACGGTAAGAGGTCTGTCCCGAATCCTCCTAAACACCAGGGGCCCCAGGCAGGATACCAGGAAATTGCTAATGAGCGTGGCAGCGTCGTAAATTCTGTACGCAGCTCCGCTGTGGGCGGACGCCATGGCCGTCCCCAGCTACAGAAGGGGAGTGGACTCCGTTTATCGGCTTGGCGCAATAAGGGTCGCCTGTGCCTTCTAGGCAGCGAGGCGACACGAACGTGGCGCAACGCAAAAGCGACACAGGGCGGCAACACTACTACTATTTTGACCGCAGCTGTATACATTTATGTTTTTTGACTATGTTTTCTAGAATTTGTTTCTGCCTTTAAAAAAATCCTAAAATTATTCTAAGTATGGGGTTTGAAAGATAAAGAGTGTATCTTTTAAAAAACTTTAACATCGAATCAAACCATGCATCCGTTTGCCTCTGAGATCTCTGGAAAGTTGGCCAATTTCAGCATTTTTCGAACTTTGGGGTCCTTTTGCTAAGAATCCTTGCGTCGGGGAACTTTTTGGAAAACGCAGTTTAGCTTGGGAATTCGTAACGAATCCAAAAATATAGCATCCATCGAGGTAAATTTAAAAAGCACTAAAAATGCTGCACAGTGTAATTAATTAATTACCTAAGATGAAGCCAAGGTAATTTTATGCACATAAGTAACGAAAAGGTAAATAATAACCAAATACTCTTGGCGATTTTGCTAACACAGTAGACAACTCTTATAAAGAAAACAAATATGTATGCGAAGCAATGAAGAAAACCAATTGGATATTAGCCGCATTTTAGAATTATTAATTCTGTTATCATTCATTTTTCACCTTAATTATAATTATATTAATAACGACAGGAAGACAGGTGGAAGGGGATGCCGTGAATCAAATTGTTTAAACATTTCCATTTGTTTAAACAATATGAGGCGCGTGTAAGAAAGAGCAAGAGAATGAATTGATTTGAATATTTAGTTGTTTTTGAATATTTTCATTGCGATTTGAATTTTAAAAAACAAAAATCTGTAAGAAAATGTTTTAAATCTGTTGAGGAAATGTAAATTAAATATTTTTTAGCAAAAGGATCTCGTTATCATGAATTTGAATCTAAGCGAATCTTACTGCCTTAGTCAGCTGCAATGCGCACACACATGTACCGTACGCAAGCCTAGCGTATGGAAGTGATTCAATTAAACTTGAATCACTGTAGAGCGGCCACGACTTGCTTCAGCAAACCGTGCGCGAGCAGAAGACGGACTACGCCATCCTGAGCGAACCTTACCAAACGGGCGACGACGAAGAATGGACCGCTGACCTATCGGGTAAAGCCGCCATTTGGAGGTGCGGTAGAAGCGCGCAGAACATAAGGGAGGTGAGGCGAGGGAATGGATTCGTACGCGGAAAGGTGGGCCAGTACTGGATCTACAGCTGCTACCTCGCCCCCAGCCTCTCGTTCGCGACCTTTGGCGAAACCATAGATGAAATCTGTGCGGATGCCCGAGGGAAGCTCAACGTCCTGTTGGCGGGAGATTTCAACGCGTGGGCTCTCGACTGGGGAAGTCAGTGGACAAACGCGAGAGGACGCATAGTGGTAGAGGCCGTCGCCTCGCTAGACTTGGTGCTCCTGAACGAAGGCTCCCAACAGAAGTTTAACAGGGCAGGAGCTGGCTCAGAGATCGATCTGACGTTTGCGAGTCCCAGCCTTGCGCTGCAGGCATTCTGGCGGATCGGCGATTACTTCACAGCCAGCGATCATGAGGCCATCATGTGCAGCCTGGGGGTACGGCCGAGCAGGACGCAACCCCAGCCGCGTAGTTTAAAGGCATACAGGAAGGATACCCTAAACGTACCAGAGTTCTTAAGAGCGGCCCAAGCTCTAAATGGAGCCCAGCCCAACAGCGCTAACGAGGTGGCCGACACATTCGCCGCACGCTTAGAATCCGCATGCGACAGAGGGATGCAGCAGTGGAAACATTACCGGCAGAACCACGCGCCAACGTACTGGTGGAACCAGGACATTGCGGAGATCCGTCGTTCGTGCTTACACGCTAGGAGGCAGTTGCAGCGATCGATAGGATCAGACAGGTTCGAGGAGTGCCACCAATACATTAAAGAGAAGAGAAGGGCTCTAAAAGTGGCCATAAGAGCGTCCAAGAGGTCATGCTATCTGCAGCTGTGCGATTCAGCGGAAGGCAACCCATGGGGCAGCGCCTACAGGCTAGTGGTAAAGAGGATTAAGGCAGAAAACAGAGCGGTGGAGCCCGAAGCCATGGACCACATAGTGCGCGAGCTTTTCCCGTTGGGAAACCCAATAAGGCGGCAGACAGCAGACGAAAATTGCCTTCCTGCGGGAGAGGTGGTGACAACGGCGGAAATCGCAGCGTCCGGCAGGAGACTGCCAACCAAGAAAGCCCCAGGCCCGGACTCGATCCCTAACAGGGCGTTGAAACTGGTCCTGGCCGAGTACCCGGCAGCTGTGTCGGAGATGCTTAACAAGTGCCTCCGGGAAGGACAATTTCCGGCAAGGTGGAAGAGGCAAAAGCTTCTGCTGCTGGCGAAGCCAGGAAAGCCACCGGGAGAACCGTCCTCCTACCGACCCATCTGCCTACTGGACACCATAGGAAAGGTCCTGGAGTCAGTAATCTCGACCAGACTCAACGCGGCACTAGAGGCATCCGGCGGCTTATCCGACCGCCAGTTCGGGTTCCGAAAGCGCCGGTCCACTGTTGATGCAGTCAAAACGGTCGTCACACTAGACATTCGCAACGCCTTCAATTCGGCTAACTGGGATCGGACAATGGAGGCTCTCAGGAACTTCAACGTACCTGGGTACCTGCTTAACATTATCGACAGCAGCATCATACGACGTAACGGCTGGCGTTCCACAAGGCTCCGTTCTGGGTCCCCTCCTTTGGAACACTATGTACGACGGGGTCCTAAGACTGGAGTTCCCAGAGGATACCACGGTGATCGGGTTCGCTGACGACGTAGCCCTCGTTGTCGTCGCCAAGGAACTGGCGGATACCGAGTCTAGAGCGGATGAAGGCATAAGAGCGGTAGAAAACTGGTTGGCTCCACACAAGACCGAGGCAGTCTTGTTTTCGAGCCGGCAACAGGTAGAGACGGCATGTGTCTCGGTTGGTGGCACGTCAATATCATCGCAGAGAGCCATCAGGTATCTCGGCGTATTCCTGGACACCAGACTGTCTTTCCGGGAGCACCTTGACTACGCGCACGAAAAGGCAACCGCTACGGTAAGAGGTCTGTCCCGAATCCTCCTAAACACCAGGGGCCCCAGGCAGGATACCAGGAAATTGCTAATGAGCGTGGCAGCGTCGTAAATTCTGTACGCAGCTCCGCTGTGGGCGGACGCCATGGCCGTCCCCAGCTACAGAAGGGGAGTGGACTCCGTTTATCGGCTTGGCGCAATAAGGGTCGCCTGTGCCTTCTAGGCAGCGAGGCGACACGAACGTGGCGCAACGCAAAAGCGAGGGGCGCGCAAAGAGTCTGAGCAACTGGCAAAGGAACTGGGAAGCGTCTAGCAAAGGGAGATGGACCTATAAACTCATCCCCAACATCGAGGAATGGGTATCCCGTAAGCACGGCCAGGTGGACTTCTACCTGACTCAGGCTCTAAGCGGCCATGGGTGCTTTCAAAGCTACCTCAAGCGCTTCGGCAAGGAAACGGAAGACGGGTGCCCGGAATGCGGCAGCGGTATACCAGAGGACGCAAGCCACGTAATCTTTGAGTGCAGGCGGTTCGAGTTCCAAAGGCTTAGGTTGGAGGAAGCGACACGCTGGAGAGTAACTGCAGACAACCTGGTCCACATAATGCTGAGTAGCAAAAGGAACTGGGAGGAGGTTTCGAAGTATATAGCCGAGGTGATGAAGGCACTCAGGCAGGCGGAAAGATCGAGAAGGTAGCATTGTGGGCTGACCGGGCGAAGCAATGCTTAGCGGCCGTACCGCCCGATCGCGGTCCACTATAGCCACCACTTTTATCCCTACACCCCCAAACACCACACCCAAAACACCACCTACCATTGTTTTATATGTTATACTTAATTATATTTATTTTAAATTGTAATAATAAACCAACACTTGGAATACAAAAAAAAAAAACACGCACATATCTAGTGGTTGTGTGTGTAAAATACGCATTTTTTGCTAATTCATATTTGGTGCGTGTGTGTGTACGCAGAGGAGCGAATTAATGTTTTTTTTTTGTTTTTTACAAATCTACAGTTTGTCAATAACTCAACGTTTGTAAACTAATAAATAGTTTGAAAACATTTCGTCTTAGATGATAAAAATAAAAATAACTTTAAGGAAAACTTCGACTGTATAACCGTTTCCAAAATCTAAAGCTGATCGGAGCAGCATGATTTTGCATACAGGAAAATCTATTTTTTAATTTGACGTTTAGCTAAAAATTTCGATATAATCGATTTTTTAACCGCGCTTTTTAAATCTGCTGTGACTGTGGTATTTTCATTTTTTTTCCCTTGTGCGGTCACACTTAAATTCCCCTTGCGCGGTCACACTTAAAGTGCGACAGCATGACATACACACATACATGTACGACTTTATGCAAAGTGCGCCAGCTGAACATAAATACATACATATGTGGAGGCCGTGACGTCAGAAGGCAAAACAAAGTTTGAAAATATTTGGGACTTGGTAAAGGAGGCTGAATTTCCAAAAAAATTAAATGCAGTTATTTGCGGGTATGCCATAAGATTATGAACATCACATTTCTAACCTATTTTAACAAAATTTATAACAGAGAAATGGCAAAAGAAAGAATTAAATAAAAAACAAATCGCATTTTGGGGCCTTTGGGGGTCGTTTATTGATCTAATTTATACCTCACACGCGGCTCCTAATTATTCTCCGAATTATTGTGATTTTTTTTAGATTTTTATGTCAATCCGTTCTGGGTGGAATTTGCTACTGGACATTTTTTATGCCTTTCCTTATATTAATATAGAGAAGACGACAGGAAGACAGGTGGAAGGGGATGCCGTGAATCAAATTTTATAAACATTTCCATTTGTTTAAACAATATGAGGCGCGTGTAAGAAAGAGCAAGAGAATTAATTGATTTGAATATTTTTATTGCGATTTGAATTATAACACAAAAATCTGTAAGAAAATGTTTTAAATCTGTTGGGGAATGTAAATAAAACATTCTTTTAGCAAAAGGATATCAGTATTATAATGAAATTGAATCTAAGCGAATCTCACTTCCTTAGTCAGCTGGAATGCGCACACACACGTACACACGCACATATCTAGTGGTTGTGTGATAAATACGCATTTTTTTTGCCAATTCATATTTGGTGCGTGTGTGTGTACGCAGCGGAGCGAATTAATGTTGTTCTTGTTTTTTACAATTCCACAGATTGTCAATAACTCAAAGTTTGAAAACTAATAAATAGTTTGGTAACATTTCGTCTTAGCTGGTCGGGTTCTTAGATTTTAAAAATAAAAATATCTTTAAGGAAAACTTCGACTGTATAACCGTTTCCAAAATCTAAAGCTGATCGGCGCAGCATGATTTTGCATACAGGAAAATCTTTTTTAAAATTTAACGTTTAGCTAAAAAAAAAGTGCAAAAGAATCGATTTTCGATTTTTCAACCGCGCATTATAATCTGCTGTGACTGTGGGATTTTCATTTTTTTCCCTTGCGCGGTCACACTTAAATTCCCCTTGCGCGGTCACATTTAAAGTGCGACAGCCTGACATACACACATACATGTACGACTTTATGCAACCCAGCGGGAAAGTGAGAACTAATGGCTCGACTAATGGGCTCGACGTGCTTGCACCATCTCTCCCTGCGGACAAGAGTCGGCAGGTACTCATGCACCCATCGCTTCCAGAATCGATCCCGCATCATCCTCGCTATGCGCCAGCGGTAGCGCATCCCACGGACTCCTGTCCGTCATCCTTGGGAAGATCTGGGACATCGGGTGCTCCCTTCAGCAAATCGTTGGGTGTCAGTGGAGCCTCCTGGTCCACCGTCACTGGTAGATGAGTGAGCGGACGAGAGTTGACTATACTCTCCGCTTCAATCAGCAGGTTCTCCAGTACGTGCTCCTTGGGCGCGAGTTCCTTCATCGTGTGCGTCAGCACCTTCTTTACACACTGCACCATTCATTCCCACCCACAGCTGGGTTCGCCGGGCAATTGAAAATCCACTCGACTCCTTCAGACGACAGCTCGCCCTGGATCTGTACAGGCTCGAACACTTCGCTGAACCTCTTGGCCTCGCAGTCGGCTCCAACGAAGTTCTTTCCGTTGTCGCTCCTAATCCTGACGACGGGTCCACGGCGGCTCATGAAGTTCCTTATAGCGATTATGCAGGAATCGGTGTACAAATCGTGAGCCATCTCCAAGTGGATAGCTCTTGTGGTCAGACACGTAAACTGTGCCACCCACCTCTTTTCCGTGCGACGTCCAACCGTCACAAATAGCGGTCCAAGATAGTCAAATCCGGTAAACTTAAAGGGCCATCCGTTGGCCTCCAGCCGGTCCTCTGGCAGGGGACCCATCTCGGGCTGAGTTGGTCGTGGTCGTCGCAGCTTATAAACGTTGCACTTGCTTATCACCCTCCGTAGCAGCCTCCGTAAGTTAGTAATCCAGAACTTCTGCTGGATCGCTCCGATGGTTGCCTCCGTGTTTTGGTGGCACATCCTCTCGTGGTGATGCTGCACGATCATCTCCGCCAATGCCTCCTCGTGAGATAGTATGATCGGCCGACGCGCGCTGTATGGCACACACGTCGCGTCGTCGATCCTTCCGCTGGCTCGCATTACTCCGTCCTCGTCGAAGTATGGGGACAGTCCATGCAGTCGGCTGCCCTTGGCGGCTTTTCCCTGGCTGTCCTCAGCAAACGCTTCTCGCTGCGATTGCCGAACCAGTGCGCGCTCAGCTTCAGCGCACTCCATCGACGTCAGTCCGTGATCCACCATATCGTAGTCCTCGACACCGTCGAATGAATCTGAGCACCCAAGCGGTGCTCCTCACCAATCGATTGTAGCTGGAGAATCTCTGCAAGGATATGAAGTTCATCGTAACCAAGGCAAACTCACATTTCATTTCCTCTTCGTCGGTCGCCGGTGGGATCCATCCTTCGCTCGATCTTGGCCAACTCTCCTCTGGTCCTCGTAGAAATGGGGGACCGCTTAGCCATCGTGAATCGATGCTCAGGTCCACGGCCTTGCGCGGCCTCGTCGCGTCATCTGCCACGTTTTCGGCAGACGGAACCCATCTCCACTGGGACGCCTCTGTGGATTCCAAGATCTCTGCCACCCGGTTACCGACGAACTGCTTGTATCTCCGGTGGGTGCTGCTTATCCAGTGCAACACAGTCTTGGAGTCCGTCCATAATACGCAGTTGCTGGTCGTCACACCGTGCTCCTGCTTGACGGTGTCCATCAGTCTGGTGCCCAATACTGCCGCATGAAGTTCCATTCGCGGGATCGACATAGTACTCATCGGAGCGCACTTCGTCTTGGAGCTTATGAAATGCGCCCGCACGTCATCGTTCCCGTAAGTGGCCCGCCAGTAGGCCGCTGCTGCGAACACCGACTGACTGGAGTCCACGAAGATGTGCAGCTGTAGCGTTCGCACGCGTCCACCGCCGAAATAGTAGCGTGGACACCGGAACTTTTCGATTTTCCTTAATAGCCAGGGCTGCTCGCGGATCCGTGCTGTTGTACTGCGAGGCATTCAAGGTCTTCACATAGTCTGCCGAACATGATGAGCAAGCTGCTCCGAACGTCATCACTTGCATCTCATATACGTCCGGCTCCCGATGGTCATCTCCGTTTCTCCACAGAACATCTGAGCACATCTGTCCTTTGGCTGCATCAGAACCTGATAGAACATCTACTTGATGTCTGCACAAACCCCAACTGCTCCTTCCCGAAAATGGAAGAGCACTGCTGGGAGGGGCTTGTAGCGCTGTGGGCCTTTCAGTAGCGCTGAATTAAGGGAAACGCCGTTCACCTTGGCAGCCGCGTCGAAGACCAGCCGGATTTTTCCAGGTTTGTTCGGGTTTTCCACCCCGAAGTGCGGCAGGTACCATAACTTGCCTTCCTGGAACCTCTGGACTTCCTGGGGCTCCAGTCGTCGTGCATACCCCTTCTTGACGTAATCGTCCATTATGCCCTTATAGGCCCGTGCGAAGACCACATCGCGTCTCATTTTTCCCTCGATGTTGAGGGACGAGTTTCTTTAACGATATATTGTAACTCTCTGGCAGTCTCACCTCGTCGTCTCTCCATAGCAGCCCGGTCTCGTATCGTCGGCCTACTCGCTTGGTCGTCTCCTCCAGGATACTCAGGGCCCGTGCGTCGCCGCCATCTGCGACTGACGGCGCCAGCTCCACTTCGCCAGCTGCGACTGTGCCGGCTTTACTCCGAAATTTTCTATCTCGAAGTAGTCGCTGACCATCTTCTCCAGAAGATTATCCTGGGACACGGCTAGGAGGCACGAACTCTGGAGCGGTGAGCTCGCCTTTCCGTTCACCGGTCCATACACCACCCATCCGCTGCAAATGGTCCTCCAGATCCATAGCTTCTTGTTCTGAGGGGTATTCCAAGATGCGCATGATCCAGTCCAATTAGGATCCTTGGCGTCGCATTGTTGTACGGCTTCACAGGTAGACGGGCATATGCCTTCACTGCTTTTACATCCTCCCGACTCAGGCTCTGCATCGGAAGGTTCAAATTGGCCACTCCGCACTGATCTGCAGGCTGACCACTTCCGTGTGTTCTTTGACAGATTTCCCACCAAACCACTGCACGTTCAGTTGGCGACTCTCACCTTTCAGGTTCAGGCTGCGGATGAGTTCGTCGTCGATGAGCGTGACAGACGATCCTTCATCGAGCAGTGCATAGGTGTCGACCTGTGTATTCTCCCCGTACAGCGTCACGGGTAGAATCCGGAATAGTAGTTGGCATCCAATCGAACCAACGCAGCTCAGGTTTTATTGCGGCAATTCCTGGCGGTCACACGTCGATCGCCTTTCATCCTGCTCACGCCCCGCGTCTATAACTACGGCTGACGTATAACGGCTCCTCTCGTTGGAATCCACTGGTCGTGGCATTCCTCTCCGTTTGCTGCTGTCTCTGTACAGCCGTTGGTCCTGACTGCTTCCCTGATCCCTCCTGCGGCCTCCATCTGCGACTGGCGGCCGTCTGGGATGTCCAGGTGGTTCGTGTAGAAGGTAGTGATGCCTCATTTGGCATCCATAGACGTTGCATCCACGGCTCTTCCTGCAGAACTGCGACATGTGTCCGGGCTCCAGGCACGAGAAGCATAGCCTCGTTGTAGAAACGCTGTTAAACTCCTTGCAGTCCCTGATCTGTGGCGGCAAATTTGCACTAATTTGTGCCGGCAACTGCGACGGTGACGTCACTCCAAGCTCCGTTTGCAGATTATCACTCATCTGCCTGGGCAAGTTTTCACTTAAACTCTGTTGCGCTGCTCTCTGGCGTGGCAGCATTCCACTCGAACATGGCGGTGTATTCGCCGAACCGCTCACTCCGATTCCAACGGGATCTTTGGAGGCCTCTGCTTGACTTCTCAAACATGGCGGTGTATTCGCCGCACCGCTCACTCCAACGCCGCGTGCCCCGATTCCAACGGGATCTTTGGAGGCCTCTGCCTGACCTCTCAAACATGGCGGTGTATTCGCCGCACCGCTCACTCCAACGCCGCGTGCCCCGATTCCAACGGGATCCCTGGCGGCCTCTGCCTGTCCTCCATTTGCCCTTGCCTTTTCCAGCTCCGACTCGAGGCGTGCGATCCTTTCCATTAGGGCCGCCGCTGGTACTGGTTACTGCAGATTACTTGCCGTTTTCCTGGCGGCTGATCCACTTAGCTTCGGAGTCTGTGGCTGCTGCCGATTACCAGCCGCACTCGCAGAGCTGGTCGCGGTGCCAGTTGCTGTGGCCGTGGTGGTCGTAGCTGCGGGAACACCCGAGGCTTCCAGCCTGGGGCTCCGCCGGGGCGAATGCTTCGTGGGCATCGTCTTGCAGAGTGCGAATAAAAGATAATGTCGCCGCTTGGCCGATCACAGGCAATGCCTTTAAACGAACGCTGGACAGTAGTTGGAGTTCTGTTCGCTCGATCGTTAGCGTTAACATTAGCGTAAGCATAGGCGTAAGCGTAAGCGTAAGCGTAAGCGTAAGCGTAAGTTTTATTCTGAAAGGGTTACAATGGTTACATAGCTCTTACATTTACTTAATTGGCATACCGCAGTTTCTCTTCCCTCTCCTTGTGATGGCGCAAATCGGTCTACGGTTTACGATCTAGTTCTGACAAAGCTGTTCTCTTTTTACCCGATTTTAGTGAGGCCGAATAACATAAACTAAAAATGCCAGATTTCAAATAATTCTGACTTCGACTAAGTTTGGCGCTAAGTTTGAACTTGACTGACTATCGATAGCCCTAATCCGTTCCGCGACACATATATAGTAACTAACGTAATTATTAGCACCTGTGCTATTACCATTATCTTCTAAAGAATTCGCGGTTTTTCAAAATTTATGATAAAGCGCCATTGGTGTTGTTGTTATACAGGTAAATATATACAATGGCCATCATCTCCTGAATAATTCGCGGCTTTAAGTCTTGTAAGATAAAGCCTCTAAGAGATGGCGTTATACGAGTAAATATAAACAATGGCCATCTTCTTCTGAAGAACTCGCGGTTTTTTATTTTGTTTGATAAAGCGTCTAAGAGATAGTGTTTACGAGTAAATCATCTTCATCTTTCATCATCTTCTAAAGAATTCGCGGTTTTTCATATTTTACATTAGGTAAAAGTTTAACTGGAAATATTGGTCTGCTAAAGTTCTCCACTTCGCGAAGCTATATTTTATTATACCAGAAATGTATTTGTTTCTTCAATACCTATCAAATGACATTAAAAGAACATTGCCACAAGCCGCGAAAAGCTGTGGCGCCCACAGTTTTAAAGCTAAACTAAATATTTAAACTCAAATGTATTTAATTCGTTAATACCTATCGATTGACCGAAAAGAAGTTTGCCACGCCCTTTCTAACGCCCAAAAACTCCCTTAGCGGTTAGCGCCCACATTTATGCCATGCGTTAATTCTTGTTTTAAAGTTAGGTTAGGTTAGGTAAGAACGGCTGCCTGACTAACGCCTGACACACTTAGACCTCTGTGGGTCCATTGAGGTACCGTATGATCTCGCTTTCCCTGTTCGGGGTCCCCTATCATATTAGTCTCAACCTAGAAATTTGGATGATCAGCATGTCTTCCACCCGGAAGATTTCACAAAAAAAATTAATGCTTTTAAGGTTGATTTCCGATATTTCGGTCAGATCGTTGATGAACGGGATTCCTAAATCGAAGTCTGCATAGGGCTGAGCAGAAGCAGAGAAGGTGCTCCACCGTTTCTTCTTCTTCTTCATCCCTGCAGCTTCTACAGAAGTCATTGCTTGGGGATTTTTGCCTGCCGGGATGTATGCCGACTAGCCTATGGCCTGTAAGGACTCGAAACTCGCATACCGCACTCTGTGCGACTAAATTTTGGTAATTCCGACGTTTACTATTTATTCCAGGCCATGTCTGGAGAGTGATACGGCACTGTGGTGCGTTTTGTCACCTAGTGCTGGCTAGTTTGATGAAGTGGTTTTTGATAATTAGCTTGCAAGTCGCCATGGGCATACCGACAATCACTTTTTCTGGAAGCAGGCGCTTGGCTATCACTATATATATTTAGATGTCTACCTAGGAGGTTGATGTTCTCTAAGCAGTTAAGTGCTTCCTTTATAGGGTATACTTCCGCTTGGAGGACGCTACAGTGATCTGGGAGTCTGAATGACTTTCTGATGTCTAATTGTTCGGAGTATACTCGTCCGCCAACGAGTCCTTCTAATTTTGAGCCATCTGTATAGAAGCAGATTGCGTCCGTCGGGACCGGTCGGCCCTGTTGCCATTCCTCCCTATCTGGGATCAGGTCCTCGAAGGGTGTGTGTTTGTATTCAAGAGGTTCCCATAGATACGTTTTCTTTGGTATCGACCTATCATGCTGCAGTATCTTGGCATGACCATAGAGTTGTGTTTTCCTTCAGTCGAATGGCTGTCGATTTGGCTCTTTCCATGCCAAGTCCTGGCTAGGGAGGTTGAAGATCGCTTTCAGCAGCTTGTTTGGGGTAGTTCGAAGGGCTCCACTAATACACAAAGCCGGCATTCGCAGTACTTTGTTTAGGGAAGTAAGTATGCATTGTTTTTGTAGAGCGGTCCACCCCGTATAGGAGGATTGGCTTAACTACCGCTGAGTAGATCCAGTTGACAATTCTAGGGGACATGCGCCACCTTAGCCCAATTGCCTTTTTACAAGAGTAAAGTGCAATGGTTGCTTTTTTTGTTCTTCCTTGATTGTTTAGGCCCCATTTGAGACTCTTATCTAATACCAACCCCAGGTATCTGGCGTGTTCGCTAAAAGAGGGATTACAATTGTTATACCCGTTACTCGTAGAGTAAAAGGGTATATTGTATTCGTGCAAAAGTATGTAACAGGGAGAAGGAAGCGTTTCCGACCCTATAAAGTATATATATTCTTGATCAGGGTCACTAGCCGAGTCGATATAGCTATGTCTGTCTGTTCGTCTGTATGAACGCTGAGATCTCGGAAATTACAAAAGCTAGAAAGTTGGGATTACCCACGCATATTCTTGGGCTTCCTACGCATCGCAAGTTTATTTCAGCCGAGCGCCACGCCCCCTCTAACGCCCACAATCGACCATAAATGCCCACAAACGATTTTAAAATGTGTCTGGCGCCCATATTTTTAAAGACTTCGGAGAAGCTAAATGCAATTTTGTTGTGTTTAGTTATACCTATCGAAATGTAGAAGAAATTTTTCAAATCGGACCATTCGTTAAAAAGTTATGCCCGATCAAAGTTGTATATATCCATCTCCCTCGCACTCCCTTAAGCTGAGTAACGGGTATTTGATAGTCGGGGACCCGACTATAGCGTTCTCTCTTGTTTAGTATGGGTTGGTTGAGTTGTGGGATCTTGTACTTATTCGTAAATAGAACAAGTTCCGTTTTTGAATTCTAGAATTCGCAGTAGCTTATTTAATGAGATATTCCGCAGGAGGGGTGATAGTTCACCTCCGTTCGGGGTGCCTCTGTTCACTAGTCTAGTCTGAGTTGAGGCTCTTAGTGCGGCCGTGACCATTCTGCATATTAGCAATTTATGGATCGGCCCCTCCACTTGAGCTTCAACCCCTAGCTCTATGAGAGACTCTGTTATTGCTGTGGGAAGCACATTGTTGAAGGCTCCCTCTATATCTAGGAAGGCGATCAGTGTGTATTCCTTGTTGTTGCCAATTCGGTTGACTTACCCTTGGTGTAGGCATGCTGTGCCTCCGACATTTGTGTCGGGTCGATAGTGGCTCTCAGGGGTAGGCTTATCAGTCTTATCAGTAATGTCAGGCTTATTGGCTTGTCCTTTACTGTGGTGTGGGTGGCCTTCCCTGCCTTGGGAACGAAAACTACTTTTGTTTCACGCCATGCGGTTGGTAGTTCTCCTACTGCCAGAATGCACTATGGGGAATTTGACCACTTTTTTTGGCCAAAACCCATTTTCTGAAAGTCGGAATTTTCAAAAAAGTTTTAGTGCAATGCACTCACAATAGACCAATCTTTAGTGTTGCATAACAGAAATTATTATAGAGGGCGCCCCAACAAAGGAATCAGCTGACAAACACAGCTGTTGCATTTGCACAGCACAGGCGCCTGCAATATTAAGTTTTCTTTGCAAACTTTGAATGGTTACAAGGGAATAACTAAACAATATTACTTCAATTTTTTTAATGAATTCCAATCTGTGTGGTTTGTATTATGTGTTTGTGAACGTCATTTGTAGAAAAAAGTCGTATTGTCCCCTTAATAGAGAAAAAATGTAAGTAGCCTTGTAAATGGATATTTTGGATAAAGTCTCATGTTCCATTAGAGATTTAAAGTGAGTCCAGAAGAGTCCATCCACGAGATCTATATTAATTGGAAGAGTATTAAATTCTTCTTCGAATAAATGTTATTAAAAATATCACTTTTTACGATTTTGCGAGAAATTTCAATTTTTAGGACATAACCTCAATTTGGCCAATGAAGATTTGTTTGGAAAGTGGTACGAAGCGAAGGGAAAAGTCGCGAAGGAGAATGCTGTGTTTAGCTTTATTAAAGATGCCATATCAGGAGTGGATTTTGAACAGTACAACGATATTGTAGACCAAGCAAGTAAAAAATTTTGCTACCGCTTGACGCAAATGTGGAAGAGTTCATTTGCTAATTTAAGTCAGTTTCATCGGAAGCATGCAGTTTGGCTGGATTCCAAAACTGTCATCAATTTTCCGGAAACCAAGAAGCCAGTAGGTCGGCCAACACTACCTTACAACGAGAAGGGCTACAGATCTCGCAGAAGGCGCGCTGCAGATCTGGCCAAATCGGAAAAAGAAAATGTAAGTTTGCTTATTCTGGCAGCAAGCGTGGCCGCACGAAAAAATAAGCAAGCTGATCTTGCCAGTATTCTCAAACTTCTTTCGATTTGCCCCGAAAAAGCTAAATATATGCGCAAAGCAATAACGGCACCGAAGCCAAAAACGTTGTCCCCTAATGAGGCATTAGCTCTTCTTCTGGACCAAAATTTTACGAAAGAGCAATACTTAGCTGTACGGGACCAATCAAAAAAAAACCAATGCGATATATATCCATTATACAAAACGGTTGCTGACGTAAAAAAAATGTGCCGACCTGATAACTTTTCAGTAAGTGAAAACAAAGCTGAAGTAACGCTGCAGAGTCTTGTAGTCCACACAGCAAGACGACTCGTTAATTTGCAAGTTGACGTCGTCGAGAGCATTATGCAGAATCAAGGTACAGAGTTTTTATCGGCGGAACTGATTTTTAGCTACGGCTTTGATGGTAGCTCTGGGCAATCCAATTACAATCAAAAGCACTCGGGAGGACTATACTTCGGCTCGAATGTATTTGCTACAACAGTCACACCCTTACGGCTTATAGATGCTTCTAAAAATGTTATTTGGAATAACCGAACCCCTCAATCAATTCGATTTTGCAGGCCGTTGAAGTTAGAATTTGTAAAAGAGAGCAAGGAGTGCATTTTAAAGGAAAACGACTACATTATAAATCAAATAACCAACTTAATGCCCTGTAAAATTATCTTGGAAAGCGGGAAGTCCGTATACATCAAGTTTAATTTATATTTAACAGTTATTGATGGCAAAGTGTTAAATGCGCTGACGGGCACCAACTCTACTCAAGCTTGCCCAATTTGTGGAGCCACACCATCCGATTTTCTGAATAACAGACAATTCAAGTGTGCCAAATTCTTGCCCATCGTCAGCCATTTGAAATATGGGTTGAGCCCTCTTCATGCCTGGATTCGAGTATTCGAATTCATTTTGCACGCAGGATATAAAAATCGTGTTAAGAAATGGAGAATATTTGAGGCAAAAGACAAGGAAGAGGTTCTTAAGAGAAAGAAGGAAATTCAAAGCCAATTTTGGGAACACCTTTCCTTGAAAGTGGATCAACCGAAAGTGGGAGGTTTCGGAAGTACTAACGATGGGAACACTGCTCGGCGAGCATTCTCTGATCCTCAAATATTTTCAAACATTACTGGCATCGACGAGCAGCTCATTTCTAATCTTCACACAGTTTTGATATGCCTTTCATGCCAGCTGCCAATTGCGGTGCAAAAATTCCAATCTTTTTGTTTTAAAACGGCCGAAATAATTATAGATAAATACCCCTGGTTGCCAATGACCGCAAGTGTTCACAAAATTCTTATTCACGCAAGTGATATAATCGAAAACACAGTGCTTCCTATTGGATACTTTGGCGAAGAAGGAGCGGAGTCTCGCAATAAATTTTATAAATCAGATCGTTTGCATCACGCTAGGAAATGTGGTAGGGTAGAAAATCTAACAGACGTGTTTCACCGAGCTACAGATACTTCTGATCCGATCATTTCATCAGTAAATTTAAATAGAAGAATTCAGCGACAGAGAAGAATGTGTCTTCCTGTAGAGGTTTTGGACCTATTAGAATGCTCGTCAAATCCCGATGACACCACGGCGGGTGAGGATGAGGAGAATTATGTTTTGGACTTAGAAGATGAATATAATCTTGAGTTAGAAAACGAAGAACAGGATATTTTCTAAGAGGTTTGTAGGGAAAATATAAGTCTCTCTATATATTATAAACTTCCTTTCGTTACAGGGCCTCCAAATGCTTTGGATGGGTTTTATATTACATTCTGACTCAATACTGTTTTACCCTGTTAAAGGCGTGCCACGCCCATTATTTTCCAATAAATAGAGCCTGATACTGTCACAGAACTTGATTTACTTGTTTATTAGTACTGTACCAATTTTTTAGAAATTTGGATAAGCTACCAAAAAAAAATGGGCGGTGCCACGCCCTCTATTTTTCTATTGATAATAGATATTGGTCAATTTAACCCGATGCTGAAATCAGAAGTCAAATATCTTGCTTCGTTCTTGAGTTATTAATTTTGGCCAAAAAAAGTGGTCAAATTCCCCATAGTGGAATGGTGTGGAAAATTTTACTGAGCCAATTTAAAGCCAGCTGTCCTGCTTGTTGGATATGTGCCGGTTTTATCCCGTCTGGTCCTGGCGATTTGTATGGTTTGAAGCTCTGAATGGCCCATTTAACATTGCGGTCCGATATGGGGAGATCCAGATTGATCCCTTCTTCGATAATTCTTTCTGGAGGATGACCTGTTCGTTGTCTACCTGGGAAGTGAGCGTCTAGAAGTAGGTCTAAAGACTCTTCGCTAGAGTCTGACCAGGATCCATTAGCTTTTCGGAGCCTAAGCCTAAGCCTAAGGGCGCGGCTGTCTTGGAGAGTATTTTCCTGAGCCTTGCAGCATCAGACGCTTTTTCTATGTCAGAGCAGAAAGACTGCCATGCACTTCGTTTTGCTCTTCTAATGGCCTTTTTGTACGAGGCTAATTCTAGCTTGTAATGCTGCCAGTTTGCGTCCTCGCTTCCCGCCTTTACTCTGTTAAACAGGCATCTGCGATTTGATCTGAGGATTGATAGTTGTTGGGTCCACCAGGTGGGTTTTTTCTTTCACCTTGGTTTCCCTATGGGGCATGCAACTTTGAAGGCCGAGTTGCAAGCTTCCGTGAATATATCTACTGTTGTGTCTAGCTCAAGGGACAATATTGTTTCTATGCACCTGTGGTCTGGGAAGGAGTGCTCGTCGGAGACGAACCAGATCGTTTGGCACGCTTTGCATAAGAATAAGTTCGAATTTAAAATAAAGTCAAAAAGAGACTCACCTCTGTCGTTGTTGTTAAGGCAATCCCACTGGGTGTGATGGGCGTTGGCGTCACAGCCTATTACCAAACCTGTCTTGAGCTCTTCGCATTCCTTTGGTAGTCCTCTGACTAGCGCGTCTGGCGGGTTTTCCTTTTTAAAGGCCATGTAGGCCGATAGCAGCCGTGTTGCACCTCCAGGCTTATTGCGGCGTTATCTAAGTTGCTGTAATGGCGAAGCAGAAATATATTAAGATGCCTTTTGGCTAAAA
Source organism: Drosophila pseudotakahashii (assembly GCA_035046095.1). Taxonomy (NCBI): domain Eukaryota; kingdom Metazoa; phylum Arthropoda; class Insecta; order Diptera; family Drosophilidae; genus Drosophila; species Drosophila pseudotakahashii. The sequence goes on along the minus strand of JAWNOE010000055.1, from coordinate 349,432 downwards.
TGCAGGTTCGAATTTTACCTTATTTGGGGTCAAGCATTAGCTTATACTCTCTCGTTCCTAGTCCAGCAACCTTGCCTCCTACCACCCAAGGTTCCCGTACTAGGACTAGGTCGGCTCTGCCTTCGGTCAGGCGAAGCTGTAGTGCAGCAGACGCTGCTTTACTGTGATGAAGGTTAAATTGCAGAAGTCTTAGTGACATCTTCTGCTGCAACCTCCACCACAGTTACGTCGGCCTCCTCTGTGTCACTCAGGTCTACGTCTTCTATTGCCGGTCCCAGCGCTCGCATCTCCCTGCTTAGCGAGGAATCGGTGGAATAGCCGTCCTTCGGCCCTCCAGGCGCCTCCAGTTTTTCAGCAAGCACCTGTTCGGCTAGATTGCCCGCGGAGTTTCCGGCAGCATTAGAGTAGGACTTGATCCTTGGTAATCTCCGCAAAGGAGACCGAGGGCTGGACCTTATATATCTTCCCCGAAGGTCCGGGTAGCTCGAGGGACCGTTGCCGCTTCGTCTGAGCACCTTCCTGTGTGGGCTTATCCTGCCCATAGTTGGGAAGCACCAACCTTGCCCACTCAACCTTCTTCTGCCATTCTGGCGAAGGTATTGCTTCTTGCCTGAGAGCGCAGAGTCTGGGCGGCAGTCCTCCTTTCTGCAAAGGTATATTTGTTTGCACCAGTGGGTGGCCCGATCGCCTTGTTTAACACGCATCGTCGGTACTGTTTCGATGCAGAATAGCCGCTGGTTGTCCGGGACTGATTATTTCCTGGGACTTCCGTCCTCGATTCCGTGATTGTTAACCTCCAGAACTAGAGGACGTTCGCTATCCGCAACCTGCGACCCGCTCGGTGGCCCCAGCTAGGCGGCTTCAGAACCATCTTCCCAGGTCTTCAGGCCGTTTTGAAGTTAATTAGCTAAGTAACGGGTATCTCTACTATATCGTTTTGATTTAAAATTCAAAAGTTAATAGATAATTATCTATAATTATAATACATATATGATTGGCAGCCCTTGTTACGTCGGCGTATTAGTGCCCCAGTCCTGAGAAGGACTTGGGCCGAGGAAGTTGCGTCCTGAGCAGGCACGCTGGCTGCCGGCTAAGCTCGCCGTATTTGGCGTGGGTTCTTTGGAAGCCACTCCCTCTCCAACATAATGAGAATAAATTTATCGTGCCTGAAAGTGGGTAGAATTCGTAAAGTTCGTCTGTCTTCTGTCTGCACCTCCCCACATGCTTAGCTGTCGCTTGATCGTAACACGATAGGTTTCTACCAATAAAAGTTTGATTTCACATTATAAATTTATTGTGAAAAGGTTTTTTATAGGTGCGCATAATGTGGACAAAAATATATATTACATATACAAATATATACAAATACAAATGGAAACTTAGTCTTTTATATCCTGGCGATGAGATCTCGACGCTCTGGATCTTTTGGATTGTAGATAATGATTAAATTAAACATATATATGTATTTGAGGAATTAATGCACTTAAAAACAAGAAAGAACGCTATAGTCGGGTGCCCCGACTATCAGATACCCCTGACTCAGCTAAGGAAGTGCGAGGGAGATGGATATAAAAAACTTTGATCGGGCATAACTTTTTAACGAATGGTCCGATTTCAAAATCGTTTGTGGTCGATTGTGGGCGTTAGAGGGGCGTGGCGCTCGGCTGAAATAAACTTGCGCTGCGTAGGAAGCCAAAGAATATGTTTATTTTATTATATGTATTTTCATCCAGACAGACAGACAGACGGACAGACGGACATGGCTAGTTTGAATCGGCTAGTGATCCTTATCAAAAATATATATACTTTATAGGGTCGGAAATGCTTCCTTCTAGCTGTTACATACTTTTGCACGAATACACGAATACCCTTTTACTCTACGAGTAAGTATTAAAACTATAAGAATATGGATGGAATGAAGAACGCGGCACTCGGGCATTCAGGTGAACTCCACAGCGGTGACTTCTCAATGGGCCTCCAATTACACAAGCACGTCTGCTTTGCGGTTGTCATTTAACTTTTCTGATTATTGTTAACGTTGCTGGTTTTGTTTTAGTTTTTCATTGCCGTTGCTCATATTTATTTGGTATAATTTACTTTATTGTTCCGCACTTAATCCCGGCTTCTTTCAGGCCAGTTGGAGGCGGCGGTTACGATCCTCTATAGTTCGTGTCCATGATTCCGACGGCGTTGTACTGATTTTTTGTACATTCGGAGTCCTCGTAAGACTATAAGAAGCACTAGTAACACGGCGATCAGACACAAGACGTTAAATACCATCACGATCTCGTCCTTGTGGTCTATTACTTCGACATGGTTATTAACATTGGCAGTGTTTCCTTTTTGTTTTTTGTTTGGTCCTTTAGACGGAATCTTTGGGAAACGCGAAATAAGAATTCATCTTCACTGTCTTGAACTTCCTGTCGAACGGATAATTTATTTTTCTTGATGCTCGATTGTATTGTTCCCGGCCGGATCTGAGAATCTGACTGACTTCTCCGTGGAGTTTTAATTCTTTTATACCGTAGGTAGAGCTTTTCTTTTTGCTTCCGGGTTCTTATTTTCGTACCTAAGTGTTCCCATCTAGGTACTCATTTTCCCTTGCTTTAGCCAACTGACCCACTTCTGGATGTAGCTAGCGTCAGCTCTCGGGTTCATATCGGTCTCTCGTTGCTTTACTGACCGCTATATTCTTTCATGGAATTGCTCAATTTTTGCATTATATTGCATTGCGCAAACTTGGTCTGTTTCGCGATCTTACGGACTGTGGATTCTGCTGCCCCCCTTTTTTCCTATGCTCCTCCCGCCATAACCGGCGATCGTTACACCCTATTTATAACAGATCAGTTTTTCTGTTCCATAACATTTTTCTTTAGTGTTAAAAAGCATGAAAAATGCGCAATTCCTCCAAGTTTTGCAAAGTATTGTGAAATTCTGAAACTTCAAAATTTATTGCGCAGTTTGCCAATCTGAATGCAAAATTGGTTCTGTGACGACAAGGAAATTCCTAACGGACGACAAAAGAAGCTTATATAATACGTTGTCGCAGAGATCGACAATAATGGCTAAAGAGACAACTTGACCAGGAGGAGAGCTTGGAAATGTAAAAGTTGGAGGAGATATCGACGGAGCAGAAATCCAGATGAGGTGATTAAGGCAAGGCGGCAAAGTGGAGACACTGAAGTTGAAAATTTACCAAACCTGAAGGCGTGATTAAATGCGATATTAAAGGCGCGAGTGAAGACAAAGTTTAAAAGCAGGTATCAGAGCAGACAAAGGCTGCAACTTTTAGTTCAACGATTTACCGGAGACGAATTTAAAAGCAGTGGTAAGTTAAGCAAAAAAAGACGAGAAACAGGATGCGATTCTCAAGTGTAAATCCATATGCGCTTACATTATATTTAATTGAAATCTGGAATTTGAAGTAAAACAAAACAATTTTTATCTATCACATGCCGTTTACATCATTCTATTATCTCTATTCGTTCAAACGTTATGATTTATTACCAAAAAAAAGTCAAAACGTGCCACTATGCGTTGTAGAGTTGTAGAAAGATATTGAAGATTCGCTTTCTGCATTCACTGGAATTGGCTTTCAGATTTCGAGCTTATTTTTATTATAGTTGTGTGGACTGATCTTCAAAAATTCATTTACAACAGACAGTTAGTGAAGGCAGCTGCCTTGGGCCAACCAGGAATAAATGATAAGGATACACTAAAAAAAGTTTTAAAAAATGATCTTGGAGAAAAGCTTACAGCAAATCATTCGAAGTTAGACGAAGAATATATTAAAAAATACATTGTGGAGGGTATACCAGACTCGAAGCAAAATATAAGTTGTTTGTACCAGGCATCCAAACTTAAGGTGTTTCGTGATAGCTATTAATAAACACTACAACATTTGCTTTTATACTTTTCCGAAATTTATAAGTTTAAGGCGATTGCGCTGTGGGGTTAATCCCAACGTTCTAGCTTTTGTAGTTTCGAAGATCTCAGAGCTCATACAGACGGAAAGACAGGACATCGTAACGATACAGTAACCGAAACAATTGGAGCAAAACGCAGTTCATCCAATAGATCGTGGACATATGTCTGATCTCACCTCAGGTAAAGATGAAAATAGTCCAAACTTTGACATAGATAATGACAATCGAAATTGGCTGTAGATCCGCCTTCCATTGGCAATTCAGACTTGACAGAATCTAATTTCATTTAAGATATTCTTCCAGATTTAGACCTGCTTCACTTGAGCAACGACATAAGTTCAGTATTGGTTGGGTTAGTTCCAAATTACTAGCCATTAAAGCCAGCGTCAAGCCCAGTAGAAATGAAAATTCTCTTTACAAATGAAGTCCCAGTCTATCAGAGACCTAGGCGTTTACCGTACAGGGAAACTGAGAAAGTTGACATGCAGATCAGGGATTGGCTTAAGAAAGGAATCATTCTTCAAAGTGTTTCCGAATAAATTTTCGCGACAACTTCCCTATGGCCTTGATCGACGATGTTTTACATAAGCTTCAGAGGGGAAATGTGTGCGTTTGTCGGCCAAAGTGGTCAATACAAATTCTGCTTCGTACCATTCGGAATTTTCGATTCCCCTGCAGTGAGAGATTTGAAGAAATTAAAAAATGTCGCAATTTCTTCAGGTCTGCGTATAACGTGGAAAAAGTGTCAGATTGTACAGATATAGTCGAAAACGCAACTATTAGCAGAAAAGACGTGAGCATTTGAAAATTTCCCAGAACCGCGAGAAAAAAATGAAGTTCAACAGTATCTTGGCCTAACATCCTTTTTTCGTAGGTTTGTGAAAGACTTCACATTTGTTGCCAGACCTTGTCGAACTTGCTTAAAGAACACATCCTTTAAAATGGGCGAGGAAGACTTAGCATCGTTTGTTCAGTAAAAAGTATCATTGTCTAGTTTGCCTGTATTGAAGTTATTTGATAAAATGAGTGTTACAGAAGTCCATTGTGATACAAGCATGCACGGATATGGAGTAGTCCTTCTTCAAAAGGATTCAGCTGATCAAGAATTTCACCCAGTAGAGTCCATAAACCGTAAGACAACAGATGCCGAGGAGAAATATCCTTCTTATGAGCTAGAAGTACTCGCTATAATACAGGCTCTGAAGAAGTAGAGACCCTACTTGCTAGGTAGAAAACCATTTGAAAGGTCCTGGAAAGAAATACCTACGACGACTTCTACCTGAAGCAAAAAATTTCTTACAAGACCCCTATAAGGGAGTCCATTGTAATTCCGCCAGCCATGAGAACAAAATAATCAACACAGCTCACCAAAAAAGGATACTTTAGCGTCAAAAGGTCAATTGACTTGGTGCAGCGCGATTATTACTTCCAGATTTAGAGAAGAAGGCTCAAACTGCATAGTTACCGAAGCTAAGTATCGGAAAAAGAGGCGATAAACAAGGCGGACGAGCCGATCAGACCTATCATATTGTCCACATTGGCCCCATGAATATGAGAAAAAAAAATACAATCATCTTTTAGTAGTGGTCGACGCTTTCTCTAAATTTGAGTGTCATTACCCCACTAAGAGTACTGGGGTTGACAAGGTAGTGGATGGAATGGAAAGGCAGTCTGAAGTATTCTGTATTCTAAGTCGTATAATCACGGATTGTGAAACGGCATTCACAGCCAATGTGCTTCAGGAATACTGTAAAGATAAGCAGGGTCCTATAAAGTCCTCTACACTTTATACTTCTAGACAAAGATAGCTCAATTCACACACTATACTGTGTACTATGTATACACTATGATCACTAGGATTATAAAAGGAGTTAGTTAAGCTATTAGAGGTACATTTTTTTAATGAGTTACAGGAAGGGAAGAAGAAGATTTGAGAAGAAGCTAAAAAGAACATTCATTCAACAAATCAAGGAAGCCAGAGTTTGAGTACAAAGTAGCAAAATTAGAAGGACCATACGTTACTCGTAAGTTGAGACATGGTCGATACTTAGTCGAAAAAATAGGAGACGATGAAAGTCCAAATAAAACGAACACTGTCGCTGAGTATATGAAGTTGTGGTCATCCTTATTCGGGTCGAATAAATTGTTAGAATAGCCGACGGAAGGATTGGCAAAATAAAGACTTTTATAAAATATAAGTTAAACGTAACAGAGACTTCTGAGGTGTAATAATTTTTTAGCTACTAGACATCGGATTATATGCAAAATCATATTTTTAACTGCTTGTCGAAATCAAATCTCGATTGGACTGAAATTCGTTTCACGTTAAAATAATAAGATTAGGCCCATGTCGCTTTTGCATATCCGACACATCTTGCATATCAAGAACATATCCAACATATTTTTCGACATATTATCAAAGCAGAATTTTGTCATAATGTTTATATATTAAAAAAAACATTTCAAAGAGGGTTTGTTTTGAATAGTTGATGAAAAAAAATGCCGAAAACTCAAAAGAAAGGAGAACGGCTTAAGGAATGGTTAAAAGACATTAACGAGTTTGCCATTACAGTAATTGACGACCATATATACTGCAAGTTCTGCCAAAAACATGTAAGAAATGTTAATATATTAAATTCTATTCTATCTTATAATTGAATGTCCTAGATTGGTAGTAATCACAACACTTAAGAACAGAATTACATAAACAAAAGCAAAATAGTATACCATCTAGAAACGAACCATAACCCCTTTTAAACAATGGATTGAGATCTCTATGGCCAGACCTAAATTAATAAAAAAGGTACTGCTTATGGTTTCAGACGCAGCTGTCTATATGATAAAGGCTGGTCAAAACTTAAAAGTATGATACATGTGACTTGCTTGGCCCACGGTGCATCGAGTCGCAGAAACTATTCGAGGACATTTCTTAAAAGTTAATAAATACATATCGGACGTTACAAAAATATTTCTGGTGGGGACCGTTGCGCTCAATTCAAATTGATGCTTGATATTGAATTACCGCCGGAGCCAATAATAACGAGATGGGGAACTTGGATTGAGGCTGCATACTGTTATGCTACAAACTTTAATGGAATCAGTCGTGTTATTCTTATTTATTGGCATTAACTATTTACTTAATATATTTGTAGGTTGCAAAATCCCTAGAAAGCGACGATGCTCAAGCCATTAAAAATGTTCAGGAGCAACTAAAGGACTTAAATATAAAAAGGGAGCTCCTAATTATTCAGAATTACTTTTGCACCATGCCGTCAATAATTGAAAATTTAGAAAAAGGGTACAATTCACTGAAGCAAAATATGGTTCTGCTGAGCAAAGCTCAGGAAATGATAAATGACGTATATTAAAGAAAAAAATTAAAGGATGTGCTATTAAGAAGCCCGGACTTTAAAACGATTGAAAAACTGAATGACTCAATTAACAGAATAGATGAATGAATGAACCTATAAATATAAATATACTCCATTGACGTCGTGCGATGTTGAAAGAAGCTTTTCCGCATTTAAGCTCTTAGTCACCGACAAAAGAACAAAATTAACTGTTAACAAGAGAGAACGCTATAGTCGGGTGCCCCGACCATCAGATACCCGTTACTCAGCTAAAGGGACTGCGAGGGAGATAGAGATGTAACATTTAATCACGTATAACTTTTTAACGAATGGTCCGATTTGAAAAATATCTTCTACATTTCGATAGGTATTGATAAATACAATAAAACTGCATTTTTACTTTTTCAAAATATTTAAATTTTTTTAAATCGTTTATAGCGGTGGTGGGCGTTAGAGGGGGCGTGGCCCTTGGCTTAAACAAACTTGCGCTGCGTAGGAAGCCCAAGAATATGTGTGGGTAATCTCAACTTTCTAGCTTTTGTAGTTTCCGAGATCTCAATGTTCATTCAGACAGACAGACAGACGGACAGACGGACATGGCTAGATCGACTTGGCTAGTGATCCTGATCAACAATATATATACTTTATAGGGTCGGAAACGCTTCCTTCTACCTGTTACATACTTTTGCACGAATACAATATACCCTTTTACTCTACGAGTAACGGGTCAATAATTATTATGGTTACAATAATTATTATGGAATTTCATTTATTAGATAACTACAATTAATATCCTTTTTACATTTTTTTAAAATATTAACAAATAAATATAAATGTGAGAACAATATTATAAGTTGCTGATTTTTTTGTTAAAAAATATTATAATCGGGATGACACAAAAATCACACAGCGCATAAGTGGCCGGAAATTAATGCTATTCAGAAACCCACCAGGAATGAAGCGCAGACCAATGCTGATCCGCTATCTATATCTAACGGGTCCCTAGAGGACACGGTTACCAGGATAGAAGCCGTGCTGAACAGCCTATCCCTTATGTGCCAGGGGCACATAAATCAGCCTACGCGTGATCATCTCTCCGATCTGCTGCAACTACAAGATACGGCAGAAGTCCTCTCCAAGAAGGAAAAAAGGAGCGCCCTAGAGCTAAAGGACAGCAACTCACAAACTTCACCAGAAGTAGAAAGTCGACCGGTAATCTTTCTCGGCTGCTTAGAGGGAGCTAAAGCATCCCCAAAAAGGCCCCGAGACCAAACGACCGGCCAAGGTGGGTCCCCACCAAATAAGAGAAGGTATAATGGGAGGCAAGCAAGTAGGCTGCGACCAGAAGCCGAACCCCGTAAGAGAATTGAAACGAACCCTGCTGGAAAAGAAAATAAACTGGGCCTGAAGTGGTGGCTAGTGCTGGAAATCTGACGTACGCTGATCTTTAAAAAGCGGTAAAAGGGACGCATCTCCCTGAGCCATGTCAGCGGAGATGTACAAACAATCCGTAAGACAGCTAATGGAGACCTGCTGTTGGTGCTAAAGAAAGCCTCTGGACGCAGTGCAAAGGAGGTAAAAATGACAGTCGGCAAAGCCCTCGGAGTCAAAGCAACGGTGAGGGCCCTGACAGAGCGGACAAGACTCGAGATCCTGAACCTCGACGAGGTAATAACCAAAGAGGAAATAGCGAAGGCGGTAAACAATGAACATGGAGGTACTCAGACGCCGTGGACTTAATCAGGTCTCTCAGAGCCACTAGAAGCGGCTGCCAGATAGCGACACTGACGGTGCCAACAGCGACAGCTAGCGTGCTGTCAACCAAGGCCCAAATACGTATCGGATGGGTTATTTGAGGAATCAAACCCGTACTTTCGCCAATGAGATGCTACAAATGACTTGAGTTTGGTCACATATCCGCAAACTGTACTGCAGGCAATGACTTGAGAGGAGCTTATTTTAAATGCGGCGAGAAAAACCACGAGGCCAGAAACTGCAGTAGAGACCCACACTGCATACTCTGTGCCCAAAAAAAGAACCTCCCAACGAACCACCCGTCGGGTAGCTTTAAATGCCCGGCATACATCAAGGCTGTCAAAAAATCAAATGTTAGTATTTATCCAACTGAGCCTAAATCACTGTCGGGTGGGCCAGGATCTCCTCACCCAAACTATCGAAGAGCTCAGGATAGATCTGGAAATCCTCAGCGAACCCTATAGGACTATTATATCCAACACGTAAGTATCGGATCAATCGGAGAAGGCTGCTATCTGGTCGGGTGGCCAAAATTCCAGACACATTAGTGTCGTAAGGGCTGCAAAAGGATACGTCAGAACCAAGCTAAACGACCTGTGGGTTTACAGCTGCTACCTGCCCCCTAACTGGTCCCTCGAGGCAATCGACAGTCTGGCCATGGATGTAAGCCAACACTCGCCTACAATGGTTGCTGGCGATTTCAACGCATGGGTCACCGAATGGGGGTCAGCGTACACAAACGCCTGGGGAAAAGTAGTTGCAGAGGCATTTGCCTCATTGGATTTACTCCTTCTGAACGCCAGGTCAAGCCCCACATTTAGCAGAGCAGGAGCACAGTCGATAATCGACCTCACATTCATAAGAGCAGGAGCACAGTCGATAATGGACCTCACATTCATAAGCACATGCTTGGAGGCGTCGGCAACATGGGAAATCAGCGAAGCCTACACTGAGAGCGACCATTGATCATTATTACCACTCTCCACACGCAAAGAACCGCGCCGAGAATCTCAAATCGGAGCCACTACAAGGAAGGGTTTCTAAACATCCAAGTATTCAGGGCAACGCTAGAAGGAATGGAAGTTCTGAAACACAAAGAGGCGGTGATAACCAAAATCAAGGAGGCCTGCGTCGTTAGTATGCAATGCAAGAAACACTTCAATGGACACAGACCGGTCTACTGGTGGAATCGGGAGATTGAAGATGCCCGCCGAGAATGCATAAGTGCTAGAAGAGCCTACCACAGGTCGCGGGGAAACCAAAGCTTAATGCTTCTCCCGGAGACCTAAACCCAAAAGCGAAAAGCCCTAAAAAAGCCATACAATCCAGCAAAAAGCGAAAAGTGCTTGAACGCATTATCAGCGAAAAATTAAGCGAGGCAATAGTGGCCGCCGTTCCGACAGCCAATATGGCTTTAGGAAGGCTCGCTCTACCCTAAATGCACGACATAAAAAACGCATTCTACTCCGCATCCTGGATTAGGATAATCTCGGCCCTCGGGAGACTAGATATCCCACCATATCTAATGGTGATTGTCAGCGACTATCTCCAAAACAGATGGCTAGACTACGACACAGACGACGCTCCACAAATCTGCAGGGTCACAGGCGGAGTTCCGCAGGTGTCCGTTCTAGGCCTTCTACTATGGAACACCACTTCCAACTAGGAGGAAGCATCGTAGGTTTGGCCGATAACGTCGCGGAAGTAGTGGTAAAAAGAAGAGGATGTGAAGAATGCAACAAATGGGGCCATCCGAATGATTTGTGACTGGCTTAGATTAGCAGGCCTTGAACTAGCGGAACACAAAACTGAGGCAGTGCTCATAAGGAGCAGACAAACAGTGGAGAATCGACTATACCATTGAAAAGGGTCATTAAATACCTAGGTGTCATTCTAGACACACGGCTAACCTACAAAGAGCACCTACAGGAAGCACATAAGAAGGCGATTGGCGTATAAAGTCGCTTGTGAACGGTTGTGTTTACCTGTGCTTTGAGTTTTTGATTTATTTTTGTGATTTTTTCGCAAGTGTTTTGTGTTTAGCTTACTAACAAAGTTTGCCTAACAATCGCGTTAGTGTTTTAAATAGATCTTCCTGTTTAACGGGTATGTGGTTTTAGTTATTTTAACAATTTCCATTAGATTTGTTTAATATCTTGGCTTTGTTGGTGTTATTTTGCACTCTCTAAATTTGCTCTTGTATTCTTTCTCTCTCTCTCTTTTCCGCTCTATTATAACTGTAATTTCGCTCTCTCGGAACCTGCCAAATTTCTGGTAGACTCTTGGGTGCTTTTCTCATAGTCTCTCTCTCTCTCGCTTTACATTGTAACTGTTCGTTCGTTTAGTTGTTGGTGCCCCACAAGCCACGCTCAGTCGATTGAACATTTTTTCTATCGCGCTCTCGTGCTCTCGACTTAATTCGCGATCTCGCGCTCTTATACTTACGTGTTTTGTGTTTTTTGCTGTTTTGGAATTTGATCCCAGTGCCAAATTTACTCGTGGTATATTTTCCAAATTTTATTTTCTATTTCTTTAAATAACCTTTTTTTTCCTATAAAATGGCCCTTATCTGTACAAAGAAAAATTGTTCTCTTCCGACGTCAACCAAAGATTCTTTTGTTATCTGTTGGCTCTGCGATTCGGTCATGCCCGTCAAATGTGCAGGATTTACTGGCAGAGTTAAAGACTTCATTGAAATGCGTACCGGTCTCATGTGGGCATGTGAGTCCTGCAAGGAAATGACAGTCGAAATGAGCAGCTTCATGAGGCAGACTCGAGACGGACTATTGAACCTTTCTCGAGTTTTCAAACAGCTCAATGACGGGTTCAACTCAGTTTGTGACCAATTTAATAATAAGAAATTATTATTAACCGAGTCGCCTAAACGCAAAAAAGCCAGCTCAGGGGCGGTTAATAAGACCGTGAAAGAAAACAAAACATTGAACTCGGTAGCTGCAGCAGATCCGGTCGGCACAGGGGTAAGCGAGCCACCTGTGCCTATGGTAACAGCCAGTTCCGGAGATCTCGGAAACTATAAAAGCTAGAGCGGAAGATTGTTTCAAAAAGGTGCCACGCCCCCTTTAACGCCCTCAATCGCCCTAAACCATTTTTTAAAAGGTGTCTGGCGCCCACACCTTTAAAGATTTTGGAAAAGTAAAAATCAGTTTTATTGTGATTATCCATACCAATCGAAATGTAGAAGAAATTAAAAAGTTTTTCCCGATCAAAGTTTTATATATCCATCTCCCTCGCACTCCCTTAGCTGAGTAACGGGTATCTGATAGTCGGGGCACCCACTCTAAGCCATACACACAACAAATTTGATTGGTAAAATTGAATTACGCAGATAGTTCAGTAACTATAAAAAAAAGGTACCTCACTAATAAAAACAAGAGAGAACGCTATAGTCGAGTACTTCGACTATTAGATACCCGTTACTCAGCTAAAGGATGAGATGGATATATGCACTCGTCATATCTACTAGCGCCATCTAGTGGCTGTTTTATTTTTTGATAAAAACTTTTAAATGGGTTGTCCGATTTTTAAAATTTTTTCTACATTGCGAGAGGTATTAGTAAACGCAACAAAATGGCATTTACACTTTTACAAAATCATTAAAGATGTCGGCGCCAGGTTTTTTTTAAATCCTTTAAGGCGATTGTTGGCGTTAGGGGGGGCGTGGCGCACGGCTGAAATAAACTTGCGCTGCGTAGGAAGCCCAAGAATTTGTGTTGTTAATCCCAAATGTCTAGCTTTTGTAGTGTCCGAGATCTCAGCGTTCATCCAGACAGACAGACGGACATGGCTAGATCGACTCGGCTATTGATCCTGATCAAGAATATATATACTTTATAGGGTCGGAAAAGCTTCCTTCTCCCTGTTACATACTTTTGCACGAATACAATATACCCTTTTACTCTACGAGTAACGGGTATAAATAGTCATTCGTTTGTTGAAGAAGACGTTTCCGATTCATGATCAGGATCAATATGGGAGTCGATAAAGCCATGTCCGTCTGTCTGTCTGTTTCAATACCGTTTGCGAGCTCAGTTTAAAAGCACACGGTCTGAAACTTTCACAGTCGTCCTAAAACGTGTGTTCGCAGATCAAAAGCTCCCCGATCGGACGTCTATATCCTATAGCTCCCATAGGACCAATCGGATATAGCTTTCAAAAATTGAAGATATTTCGCGCAGTGTAAAAGCTATTAACATGAATCTTTTTTAATCTTATTATTTCATGCATACCTTGATCAGGGTAAAAGCGCGTTCCGATCGGACGTCTATATCGTATACACCCAAAAAAAAAATTACTATAGAATGTAAACTATTTGTACATTAAAACTAAACTATTGAGTGTCAAAAATTTCTCGATACTCTGAGTATTAACCTACCACCTTCGAAAGTATTAAAATGAAACTTTCGAAGTTGTCAACTTTAAACTAACGAGTATACAGTTTATACTCACTCAGTGTACTGAAATTTAGGCTGCTAGTTTATTTTTTATACTATTTAGTATAAAAGCTATGCTATGTGGTCTTAGTTTTATACTAAGCTCGTAAACTGTAGTATACTTATTAAGCTATTTATCAAGATTGTTAGTATACATTTTAAACTATTTCGTATAAGACCTATATGATTTCCCCGCTACCTGTAGTATACAATTTATACTATTTAGTTTTTCGTGGTATACAAATTAATCCCAATAAAATCTCGTTGTGTATTGTTTTTTTATTATTATTTTTTAATATTTTATTTTATTTTTATTTCATAAATATTAATACATTTTTAGTTAAAATAATTTTAATCTTACATACCTAACAGCATTTTTATTATGATATTTAACAGGGGGACCTTAAAAAATACTTATATTATTAATTTTTAAAGAATTTTCTTGTGCGTATATGTATGTATTTCAATGGAAACAAGAATTTGCGCAACACAAATGTACATATATGTTTGTGGCTCCTTCGCGTGCGCAAAGCACTTGTTTCCATGGATGGTTTTGTACGTAATACAAGTATTTTAATTTAAGCAACAGAATTGCTTTTGCACTATGCACACAAAATTTGCCAATAAGGACAATATAATTTTTCCCTTTTTAATTTAAAAATAAATATTTTACTTACTCGGCACGAATAACTAGAATGCAGGACCAAACTCACTCAGCATAATAATCACAAACGCGTCAAAAAACGCCAAATCTGGTATCATTTTTTGTGTTCGTATACTCGCTTTTGTCCTGGTTTCACACCAAGGCATATGTACAAATAAACGCTATCGTCCTAGTTTCACACCATAAAAAATAATTTTTCCGTCAGTATAAAATGTATGCTACAGATTGTCACTCTTATAATAATTAGTGTAACCTTAATACTATAAAGTGTAGGCATGAAACTATTTTGTAGTACGTTGAAACTACATTTTGTTATACTACAGAAAGTTTTTTTTTGAAACTACAAGTGTAAATAATAAACTAAATAGTCGAATATAATTAGTTTACAAATAACACTACAGGTTTACGCCTTATACTCCTTGGTATACCACTTACACTACAAAGTATACAGTTTAAACTAATTAGTGTTGATTTAATAGTTACACTTTCATACTACCCCTAGTATATTTTTAATACAACGCTCATTAAATGTAAACTTTTGGTTTTTTTTTTGGGTGTAGCTATCATACGAACAACAGGGTGAACAAATATAAAATTTTTCATTTCATTTATAAAATATTTTGTTGTTTTTTAAATTTATATTGCTATTCTAGTAAAATTTTAATTCGTGAATTCGTGAAATCTGCTTTTGTTCTCATTCTACAAATGTTATTCAATTCCGTATTAATATTTCCCTACTGGGTATCGCCTTCCGTTCACCAAGACCCTTAAGTCAGATTATGAATAGTTAAGACCTTACTTTAAAACTAAGTCTCTTAAGTCTTTAAGTCAACACTAGCTGGAAGTCAAGTGCAACCCACATCTTTTAAAGGTGAAGGATTAAGTCACTTTTTTTCACAATAATTGATAACACTGTATTACAACATTTATGTCTTTTAAATTTACCTCGATGGATGCGATAAATTTGAATTCTTTACGAACTCCCCCGGAAAGTTGACCAATTTCAGCATTTTTCGAACTTTGAGGTCCTTCTGCTAAGAAGCCTTGCGTCGTGGAATTACTACTTTTAAAGTAACCACAACGTTTCCGTAATACGTAAGAGTAACTATTTGATTGGTAGAATTGACAATTCTGTGAATGGGGACTGTTAAACTATTATATAGGTTAATTTTTAACAATCGATTTTTTTGTGTGTAGTAAATGAATTATCAGTATTTATCAGATATTCCTTTTTTAAAAATGTGTTTTTATTTCTTTTACACTTCTTGTAGGCTGATGGAGAATATGACAAGGAACAATTGAGAAGTATGTGAAAATTTGGCACACTATACTTAAATTTTAAAACATTTTATTAGTTCTTAGGAATGCTTTTAAAGCCTTCGACCACGACGGTGCAGGATGGATCGAACATGCAGATGTATCTAGCATTCTTGAAATATTAGGTCAAAAATTGGAACCGCCAGCGGTTAAAGCACTTATTAAAGAAGTCGATAAAGGGACAACAGGTAAATTAGATTTCAGCCAGTTCTGTAAACTGGCCGCCCGCTTTATTGAAGTTGAGGAAGATGTTGGAGCACTTCAAAATGAGTTAAAGGAGGCCTTTCGTGTATATGATAAAGAAGGAAAAGGCTATTTAACAGTTGCAACTTTGAGGGGTATTCTTCACGAATTAGACGATAAACTGTCGAACCAAGACTTAGATATGATCATAGAGGAAATTGATGCGGATGGATCCGGTACGGTTGATTTTGACGGTAAGTAGTTGAACAAATAAATCTAAAACTAGAAATAATTAAAATTTTTTCAGAGTTTATGCAAGTTATGACAGGTAATATTTGTAACCGTAAAACATTATTTGTTCTAGTTCTAAGAACATTTGGAGTCGTAAGCCTTTATTAGAGACATTAATCTATTTATACCCGTTACTCGTAGAGTAAAAGGGTATATTGTATTCGTGCAAAAGTATGTAACACGGAGAAGGAAGCTTTTCCGACCCTATAAAGTATATATATTCTTGATCAGGATCACTAGCCGAGTCGAACTAGCCATGTCTGTCTATCCGTCTGTCCGTCTGTCCGTCTGTCCGTCCGTATGAACGCTGAGATCTCGGAAACTATAAAAGCTAGAGGATTGGCATTTTGCATGCATATTCTTGGAGTTCCTACGCAGCGCAAGTTTATTTCAAAATGGTGCCACGCCCCCTCTAACGCCCTCAATCGCCCTACACCATTTTTTGAAAGGTGTCTGGCGCCCACACCATTAAAAATTTTGGAAAACTAAAAATGCAGTTTTATTGTGACTATCAATACCTATCGAAATTTTCAAATCGGACCATTCGTTAAAAAGTTATGACCGATCAAAGATTTTATATATCTATCTCCCTCGCACTCCCTTTAGCTGAGTAACGGGTATCTGATAGTCGGGGCACTCGACTATAGCGTTCTCTCTTGTTTTAAATGTATTACCCCGAAGAGGGACACACAAACAAATTTTGTTGGTAAAATTTACCAATGAAGATAGTTTAGTAACTATAAAAATAGTACTTTAACAAAAAAATTGTCATCCGTGTATTAGTTTTTCCCTTGCATACTATTAAATATTTAAACTATTATTGAAATACTTACGCTTACGAGATGTGTGTTTTTTGTTTTTGTACCTATTTTAAATAGTTATTCTACCATTATGAAATAGTTACCTTAACGTAACATCTTTAATATAAAAGTATGCAACAAGTCAAATTTAAAGTCATTATGACTTTACTTTTAATATTATTTTCTGTCTTAAGTCTTTAATATACTTCCACACTAGCTGCAAGTCAAGTGCAACCCGCACCTTTATAAGATGTAAGATGAAGGTTGAAGGAGACATTTCCGACCACATAAAGTATATATACATATATATATGTTCTTGTTCAGCACCAATAGCCGAGTCTATCTAGCCATGTCCGTTTCTATGCGATCTAGTCTCTCAGTTTTAAAGCTATCGCGATGAAACTTTCCCAAAAGTTTTCTTTCTATTGCTGGTAGTACATATGTCGGAACGAGCCGGATCGGACCACTATATCTTATGGCTCACATAGGGAGAATCTCAAAATATATATAAAAATACATTGTAACTTTGTAGGAAGTAGGCGTTTTAATTTTTGAGAATTTAATATCAACATTTTTAATAGGCAATAATATATTTGGATTCCCAGAAACAGCACCGATCGAGTGAGGACTAAGCTTTGTGTACTTATTATAACTGCAAGGGTATATAAATTTCGGCTTACTGAAGTTAACTTCCTTTCTTGTTTACAGTTGCATAACTATTTTATATGGTAAGTTACCGTATTACAATTTTTTACTATCATTACTTTTTGGAATTAAATTTGTTAGTAGCATTATTTTTGGGGACTTTAATGAAATATATTTTCAGTAGCATTGAAAGCTTCCAATGCCAATGAAGTGTGTTTTCAGTAGGATTACTTTTTTTCAATGCCAATGAAATATTTTTCAGTAGCATTACTTTTTTGACAATCTAATGAAATTTGTTTTCAGTAGCATTACTTTTTTCAATGCCAATGAAAAGTGTTTTCAGTAGCATTAATTTGTTCATGATATTTCAAAAACAATGCTTATGCTAATAGACACAACTGGTTAGAAACCAATACGTTTACGTATTACGTAAGAGTAACTATTAGATTGGTTAAATTGACAATGTTGTGGTTGGGGACAGTTTAACTATTATATTGCTTAGTTTTAGCCAATTGATTTTTTTGTGTGTACAAAATAAGTAATGGGTTTTTATTCTATGAATTCTATTTATATCTGATAATCTACAGCAATCTCTTTGTTTTGTACTAAAAAGGGTATTATCCCTTAAAAATTTTGTTAGCATACACTGAGGGAAAAAAACCAAGTCTACATTTAGGAACAAAATTCTAAATTTCAAAACGTTTTGTTTGTTTGAACAAACGTTCCTAATATAAAAACAATCGTTCTTATACCTAAAATCAATTTTGGTCTTCATTGTGTCCTAGCGGGAGATGCGTTGATACTTTGAATTTAAAATATTGCCTTAGGAGAGCATAGGCCCGAGGAGTTCAAGCAAACCAAATAACGTGCAACAAATATTTCGGCTTTGATCACTAGCTTTGATCACTAGCCGAGTCGATCTAGCCATGTCCGTCTCTCCGTCTGTCTGTCTGTATGAACGCTGAGAAATCTCAAAAACTACAAAATCTCAAAGGTTGGGAATAATCACACATTATCTCGGACTTCCTACGCAGCTCAAGTTTGTTTTATCTAGGCGCCACTCCACTCGTACGCCACCAGTCGCCTTTTTAAAAAGCCTGGCGCCCACGTCTTCAGATTTTGTAATGCCACTTTGTTGTGTTTATTATAACCTACCGACATGTAGATGTAACAACAAACCTTTAATAAAACAGGGCGGAAACAGCTACTTGTTTTTATGTTTTTTAGCTATTTCTTGTACTTGTTTCTCCCTTAAAAAAATCCTAAAATTAGCTAAAAATCCTTGTGTTGGGGAACCTTTTATGTTTCTGTGTAGTTTTAGGCACATTTTAATAAACCTAAAATGTTATTTGGTTTGAAATGAATCAAGTTATAGTTTTTGAAGATCAATAACTACCAAACGCGATTTTCTCAATGATGTGTAATACGTCAAAATCAAGTGATTACAAGTGTTTTCTAAATCAGGAGTCCTGCTCACCGCCGCTGACGTGTGTGTAGAGTGCCAAGTCGTAGAACTGCCAGCGCTGCGACTGACCTTCGTCCACTTGGTAGCTGAGACAGCGAGTCTCGAAGAAGTCGGTTTGCTTCTCCCGACAGGAAACGATGGGGTGTCCGTAGCCGAAGCACACATCCTTGGTGCTGAAGTAGATCCTGCCGAGAGCCAGGGAGTGACCGTTGCGCAGGCCGGTGAGGCTGCTCCGGAAGGCGGCCTCGCAGGCGCAGGAGAATATGGGAAAAATGCCTTCTAGATCCCGGTTTTCACCTACAAAATTAGTGCCGTTGTCGCTAAAAGTTTGCTAACATTTGCTCGAAGGGACATGAAACGTCGAAGACATAGCAGGAATGTGTCTGTGCTAAGGTCGGTGGCCAGTTCCAATTGTATGGCTGATGCTACAAGGCAGACGAAGAGACATATGTAGCCAGGGACTGCGCCCTCTCGTTTGTAAGGATGCTCTCTGGCCGGGGTACGATTCTCAGTCGGATCCAGAGGTCCTTTTACAAGAAATTTGTAAAATCACTGAGACACTGGGCTAGAGAATAACGTCCGCGGGGCGGACGATGATTTTGAATAAATTATCCTGGAGATTCGCACTTACCCGCTTAAGGGGGTTATTCCGGGTGGGCGTTGGACTTGCAACCCTCGGATAACCTTCGAGGCTATGGTGACTTCGAACATACTAAGTCCTTACTAATGGAAAAATCCCGTGAATGGTCAAGGTATGAGGCGAGGGTATCGAGAATCCTATGGGCTGGACCTTCGGGCGATGCCGCAGCCGAATTTTATCGCGGAGGTCCGGTGTGCGAGCTTTGGATACTTGCGTCGGAAGGATCTTCCGTTCCGCGCTTGTAAGGATTAGTGGGGCAAGTGAGAGGATCTTCCGTCTCACCGTGGGAATAGGTGGGGAGCGAAGGGTCGGAATGATCTACCGTTCCGCTACGTTATAGGACTGAGGGCGGGTGAATGAGAGGATCTTCCGTCTCACCGTAGGAATTAGTTGGGGACCCTCGAGAGGATCTTCCGTCCCGTTGGGGGGTTAGTGGGATACGAAGGGTTTTTCGGCTTCGTTGTAAGACACCGGTGGAGAGAGGATCTTCCGTCCCGTTATGGGAGTTAGTGGGATACGAAGGGTTTTTCCGCTTCGTTGTAAGACACTGGTCGGGACAAACGAGAGGATCTTCCGTCCCGATGGGGGGTGCTAGTGAGGCGTGAAAGGTTCTGCTACTTCCTATGAGAGAGGAAACTAGTGGGAGAGTGAGGGGATCTTCCGCCTCTCTACGCTGGTGGGTTAGTGGATAAAGGCTAAAAGAATATACCAATATCTACAGTATCGATAACTTTACCGCTTCAAGTCAGGTTGCCGGTCGCCAATAACCTAAACCACTTGAGGGGAAAGGGGTATGGGGTAAAAATAATAAGCACTCAAACCGGTTTCTGTGGTATGTGGTATGTGTATTTCACTAGTTTTATTCACTGTCGCATTTCTTTTCTACTAACACGTTTGTTTGCTCTGTTATCTGTTTCACTGCACTGATCACACTCCTCGCTCACTAACCTTATTTTCGAGTTGACCGCGTTCTTACTTCTCCACGTGCTTTACTTCTGTCTGCGCGACTGTCCCCTTCGAGATATCGGAGCCAAGAGACCCTTGGAAGCCGCAATGTGACCCTCTCCTCCTCCCCTTTCTGTCCCTTGCCAGATCGGTTTAGTATTTTATTCCTGGATTTCTGGTATTTCTCTCTATGGTTGCCACCTCGGGCGAATGATGCCGAACTAAACTGAGCCTATTCTGGTTCTATACCCAAAAATCCCCTTGGTTCGCTTTCCGATTATGAAATAATAATCCTCCATTTAATTTATCTGACAAACTAATGATTATAATAACATAAGGCTTAAATGACTGAAACTTATATATATTGTGCGGCCCAGCCGTCAGGCAGGATCGTCACACCCCCCCTTTTCCTACCGGGGGCTGATGATGAGACGTCCGTCACTCTTGTAGTGCCACTCTCCTCCTTTGACGACGAAACGAATGCAGTGTCCTCCTCCGGTCTGTACGGCCGCCCTCTCGGTGATCAGACGAATCGCCGATGCTGGCAGTTGTCGTAATTCGCCCATCCCAGGCCAGCCTTCTGGTAGCGGACATAGCTCGTCCAGGGATACTACAGGGGTAGCGTTCTCCCCTACCAAAGTAGACGGGGTCAATCCTTCCACGAAAGACCCGTCCCAACCGGTACTTTGGATCTCGGCCAAGACCTGATTGAGGACCTCATCCTCCCACTCGGGCAGCGGCGCATCTGGCGGGGCGCAGGTCGGGGATTGACGCCGTTGTGACGTCGATTAAGCCGCCACGTCATCCTCCTTCGTCGCGCTGACTGGGTTCCAACCCGACGGACTGGCCTCGGGTATCGCTGGGCTCTGGAATACGCGACGAAAAAGGGGACGGTCTTCTACCCCATCCCTGCTATCGTCGCCAACTCGCGTTCCGTGAAACATTTGAAACGGTGGACTTCAAGGTGTGAGTCCAAGCGGTACCGTTTTACGCCTGGTCGAGTGATCAGGGAAACCACAGACCGACGGCGGAGAGACTTGAGCTGCAGCGATCGGACGCGTCTGGGTCGTTTGTGCTCGGGTCTTCTTTGGCGAGCATCGTAGGCGTGTCGGGGACGCCTGGACACGAATCTTCATCGGCGAGCGTTGCGGACGCATCGGGGACGTCTGTACTGACTGCGCGCGGAACTCCCTCGGCGAGCGTTGCGGACGCATCGGGGACGTCTGGACTGACTGTGTCCTCTGCGGTAAGTGCTGCGTGCAAACCCGGGATGTCTGGACGTCGGACTCTGGAATGTCGGAATGTCGCATCCCATTCCAACGCTGGGGGTGGTGGTGGTGACTGGGGTTCGTCCACGTAAGGACCCTCGGCGCGTACCCAGGGTGCCTTGAACAGCACTTACTCGAGCTGCTGCGATGCGCATCATCGAGACATGTCCTTCCCAGCGGCTGATCTGATCCTCAACGGTACGGTGGTAGTACAGGGCGTCGCAAAAAAACCAGGTTAGGGGATGTAAACTTCGTTACAGTGTAGGGACCGTCATATTTGGGAGCCAATTTAGCCTTCGAGAGAGGATGTTGGCGTACCCACACTTTATCCACGAGCTTCGGTCTCTACTCACGGCGTCGAAGGTTGTAATGCCGCGCTTGTTCTTGGGAAGCGTGTTGGAGATTGGATCTAACAATCTCGAAGATTTCCTTAAGTTGGAGCGCTTCGGGGTCTTTAGGTATCATTGCCGATTCGGGGGTGACCTCGTCGTTCAGCATTGTCGGGAGTCGGGGCTCGCGTCCTTGCGTCAGAAAGGCGGGGCTATACCCCTTAGAGTCCGATGCACTTGCGTTGATGGCGCGCGCTATCTCTGGCAATAGCTCGTCCCAGGAACTTTGGTCCCCCTCGGTGAGTGTTGCTATCATCGTCTTGACAGTCCGATTCGTCCTTTCGGTGGGATTTTCCTGTGGACAGTAGGGAGCAGTATATTGGACTTCTACTCCCAGTGTGTGGAAGTACTCTCTCAGAATGCGACTGGTAAATTGAGTACCATTATCGCAGCCGAACTTCCGAGGGATGCCGATTCGACTTAGTATACGTTCCCGGAAAGCCTTCTGGACTTGGGCGGCAGTAGCTTTACGTAACGGGATTAACTCCACCCATTTGGAAAATATGTCGTGAAACACGAGGAGCATGGTGTTTCCGTGCTTCGATCGAGGTAGTGGGCCGACAAAGTCCGCGCATAATATGTCAAACGGTTCGTTTTTATGCGGGTTAACATTTTTCCCGCCGCTTTCGTCTGGGCGGTTTTATACTTCTGACACGACTCACAGCGCTGAATGTAACGTTTCGCGTCTCTAAACATGCCGGGCCAGAAATACCTCTGGGACAGTCAGGAAACGGTCTTTCGGACCCCCAGATGTCCAGCCGTGGGTGCCTCGTGGCATTCCTGGAGAACTCGAACTCGACTTGGACTAGGGACGCATAGTTTCCACGGGAAGTAACCCTCGTCATCCGCTCTGTGTCCTAGGTTCTGGTAGAGTTGTCCGTTTTCCAATGTGTAATCTGAGAACTTCATTCTTTTATCTTAACTTTCATACCTTGGATCCATTTACAGTGCGTCTCTACTTCAGCCATCTGTTGCAAAACTTCGCAGGGATGTCGGGAAAATGCGTCTGCCACCACCTTCGATTTGCCTCGTTGGTAACGCACGTCGAACTGGAAGTGTTGTAACTCCAGCGCCCATCTTGCTATCCGACCCGAGGGGCTTTCGATGGAGTTCAGCCATTTGAGGGCTAGGTGGTCGGTAAGTAGCACCTCATTTTCCTAATGGCCCATATGATGGCCAGACACTCCTTCTCTGTTGTCTTGTAATTGGCCTTCGTGGCAGTGAGTCGACGGCTAGCGTAAGCGATGACTTTCTCCTGGCCTTCGATGTCTTGTGACAGGACTGTCCCACGTCACTAGCGTCAGTTTACAGCACGAACGTCTTGTCGAAGTCGGGACATCCTAACAGTGTCGTCATCGGTTGCGCCACAGTCGCGAAGTTGGGGACGAAACGGCGGTACCAAGACGCCATGCCTAACCACTGCCAAACCACTGCCTGAGCTCCTTGAGACAGGTAGGTAATGGCCGTAACTTTCTCCGGGTCGGTCTGGACTCCTTCGGCACTAATCACGTGTCCTGGATAAACTAATCTCCGCCTGAAGAACGCGGACTTCTATGGGTTTACCTTCAGGTTCGCCCTCCGCAGCCTACGGAAGACTTCGGCCAGATTAGCGAAATGTTGTTTCTCCGTGGCACCTATAACCTATAAATGGGCGAAGGCGAACGGCTCCATGTCCGCTCCAATCACGCTATCCAAAGCGCGTTGGAAGGTTGCGCTGGCCGAGTGAATCCCGAAAGGCATGACCTTCCATTGGTATAGGCTTCTGCCCGGGACGGTGAAGGCCGTGAATTGGCGGCTGTCCTTGGCCATGGGTATCTGACAATAACCGTGCTTTAAATCCAGCGTCGAAATGTATCGGGCTTGGCCCAGTCTTTCCAGGATATGGTTGATCCTGGGGACGGGGTACGCGTCGGGCACTGAGTGGGCGTTCAATTGTCTATAATCAACGCACATGCGCCATTCACCCGTCATCTTCTTGACCAACACTATAGGTGCGTTATGCGGACTCTGTTTCAAGGGTTTATCGTCTCGCATTACAATCCGATGCTCCGCCACGTGTGATACCCCTTGAAGCTCCTCGAAAAGCGCTAACTCATGGGCGATGAACTCCCGCTGGTCGGGTCTTAGGTCATTCTCTTCCGTCCTTGGTTTTCCTACTTCTGTTTTGTCGATTTCATCAGCCTGGAAATCCTCCAAGGTACTTCGCGGTTCGTCGTCCTCCATGATGTCGACTCCTCCGTCGTCGATTTTCCGTTCTTTGGATACGGTCATCTGACGCATGAACCGGTTGTGCGCGGGGACCTCACTCTGCTCCGTATGCGTAGTGTCCTAGTCATCGTACTCCATCTCCCGAAAGTTTCCGGACTTGTATCCTCTGACGACCTCATATCGATTTTACTTGGTCGCAGTCGGGGGTCTTCCGCCGATAAGCTCAATTTCACCCTAAGAGTGGCTTCTCCACACTGTATCCGCGTCCCCATCGCCGCCAAGAAATCCATCCATAATATCAGGCGATCCAACTTGGTTGGCATCACTAAGAAAGGCACTTGCGTGCCAGCTAGTTCCACTCGAGTACGCCACAACTTATTCACGGCCAGACTCGACCGATCAGCTTAAGCTATTGTAGTCATGACCTCTTGCATCTCCTCAGGTCGTGCTGCCATGCGAGCGTATCCTTCACTCGCAAAACTCCTCGACGCCCCCGTATCCACCGTGGCATCCACCCACCGGCCTCCGATCTGCACGGTAGCGGTGATCAGACCGTTTTCTATTCTTAATGGTGGGTGTCTTGGTGTCGGGCTGTTACTTCGCTCGTCTCCACTGCGCCCGCATCTCGGCGAAGACGTCGTTCGTTTCCCGGGGCGTCGCGGCGGCAACAATCGACGGTCAATACGTTCCTGCGACCACAATCCCACCAAAAGTTCAGGCGTGTATTAGTACAACCCCGCATAAAGTGACCGACTTCTCCGCACCTACCACAAGCTCGCTGTACGTCGATGTGTGGTAGGGGCTGTCTGATCATTTGATGAATTACATTTCCTCTTTGACTGTGTACCCCGGGATCTCGAAAGGGGTTCGGCGTCAGACGAGGGTTAGTTCTATCCCGATCTGTAGTTCCTATCCGGGGAATGCCTGCGCGGCTCGACGTCAACTGTCTCACGCTTTCGTATTCCGTCGCCATGCGGGTTAATTGCTCCAGCGTCTCGATCTCGTGTCGTCTTATGTACAGCCGATATTCCGGTGCCATATTTTCATAAATCCGATAGAGTTCTTCTTCTTTTTGGTACCCGGCTTGCTGCATCTTGGTCTGCAACTCGACCAAGTAATCTTTGCATGTCTCGTCCACTTCCTGGACATGGGCGCGGATCTCGTCCTCTAGTCGCTCGAAGTAACGTGGGGGCAGGAAGAAACTTAAGAATTCGGCCCGGAAAACTGCCCACGTAGCCATCTGTAGGCGACTCGTACGGAACCATCGTGCTGCCCTACCTTCCAGAATTTCTGAAATGGCGCGAGGTACCTCCTCCTGGTTAATTCCGTATGTTGCTATTTTCTCCTCAAGTTCAGCGATCAAGGTCAGCGGGTCGGACGCTCCGTCGAAACGCAGATTCCATTTGTGCATCCGTTCGGCTAGTAAATGTCGGGGAAGAGTAATGGTCACTGGGGCTCCTGGCTGTGGCAGTTTCAGCACGACGTGGTTTCCGAGTGGTGGGGCGATGAGATTTCGCGACGTACCTGGACGGACTCCTCGATAGCTTGTCAGCCTTCCGGGCGAGGCAGACCCGGCGACATTTGAAACCTGACTTTGGCCAACTTGTGACATTTTGGCTCCCGGCTTGAGCCCTTTGTCGCTTTCTAGTTGGTTGGGGCTTGGAGCTCTCGAACTGTACTGCTCCTGTAGCTGCGTGAGTCGTTTCCACACCGCTTCTGGAAACAATCCTGATCTCACAAGTGTAGCGAATGCCTTCTGCGTTTCCGCTACGGTGCCGTCGGCGCTGAATCCGAACTCGAGTGCTAAAGCGGCCAGCTCATCTTTACGGCGGGCGTAGATCCATCGTACTCCTACGCCTGGGTTTTCGAGCAAATCGGCTTCTTCATATTCGCCGTCGGACTCTTTCGTATCAGGCATGGTTTACGATAGTACGCGAAACTCCTTCCTTTTCCTTTACGATATCGATTTTCTACTTTCCCTCCTTCTTGTGCTCAACGCGATCCTCCGCTTCAACAGTTCGCAGGGCTCGACGGGTGTGCGATTCTTTAGGATAACTATATGCATTTAGTGGGCCTTTAGACCACTTTGGTGTTGCTCTAGTTAGCCTCAGCGTCCTGGCGCCACTTGTAAGGATGCTCTCTGGCCGGGGTACGATTCTCAGTCGGATTTAGAGGCCCTTTTACAAGAAATTTGTAAAATCACTGAGACACTGGGCTAGAGAATAACGTCCGCGGGGCGGACGATGATTTTTCAATGAATTATCCTGGAGATTCGCACTTACCCGCTCAAGGGGGTTATTCCGGGTGGGCGTTGGACTTGCAACCCTCGAATAACCTTCGAGGCTATGGTGACTTCGAACATACTAAGTCCTTACTAATGGAAAAATCCTACAGGCTGGACCTTCGGGCCGATTTTTCCGTGAATGGTCAAGGTATGAGGCGAGGGGATCGAGATTCCTATGGGCTGGACCTTCGGGCGAGGCCGCAGCCGGATTTTATCGCGGAGGTCCGGGGTGCGAGCTTTGGATACTTGCGTCGGAAGGATCTTCCGTTCCGCGCTTGTAAGGATTAGTGGGGCAAGTGAGAGGATCTTCCGTGTGTCCGTGGGAATAGGTGGGGAGCGAAGGGTCGGAATGATCTACCGTTCCGCTACGTTATAGGACTGAGGGCGGGTGAATGAGAGGATCTTCCGTCTCACCGTAGGAATTAGTTGGGGACCTGCGAGAGGATCTTCCGTCCCGTTGGGGGGTTAGTGGGATACGAAGGGTTTTTCCGCTTCGTTGTAAGACACTGGTGGAGAGAGGATCTTCCGTCCCGTTTTGGGAGTTAGTGGGATACGAAGGGTTTTTCCGCTTCGTTGTAAGACACTGGTGGGGACAAACGAGAGGATCTTCCGTCCCGTTGGAGGGTGTTAGTGGGGCGTGAAAGGTTCTGCTACTTCCTATGAGAGAGGAAACTAGTGGGAAATTGAGGGGATCTTCCGCCTCGCTACGCAGGTGGGTTAGTGGATAAAGGCCAAAAGAATATACCTATATCTACAGTATCGATAACTTTACCGCTCCAAGTCAGGTTGCCGGTCGCCAATAAGCTAAACCACTCTCCTCCTCCCCTATTTTTTCCTTGCCAGATCGGTTTAGTATTTTATTCTTGGATTTCTGGTATTTCTCTCTATGGTCGCCACCTCGGGCGAATGGTGCCGAACTAAACTGAGCCTATTTTGGTTCTATACCCAAAAATCCCCTTGGTTCGCTTTCCGACTATGAAATAATAATCCTCCATTTAATTTATCTGACAAACTAATGATTATAATAACATAAGGCTTAAATGACTGAAACTTATATATATTGTGCGGCCCAGCTGTCAGGCAGGAGCGTCACACGTTTCCTTGAGGATAAATGGTCACCGTTGAGGGTAGAGCCTCCGTTATACGAATGCCTGTTAGATCGTCTCTGGTAATTGGTCGTCAGCTGGTAACTGCGAGTTGCAGACAAACGGTAAGAGCTTGATCAACTGGGAGCGGCTGCGAAGTGGTTTTTCCCTAAGATCCTCCATGGGGCATTTCTGAGCCTCACGCAGGCAAAGTATGCGACCCGACTGAATATCTTCAAAGGTGAGCCGTGCCCTATTTTCTGGTCTTTTGAATGAAGTGTAAGGTGTGAGCTACATCGCGAACCAGTTTTATCCAGGACGAGACTCGCTGAGTCAACGCTTAGATTGGTGAACATGAGGCGCCCTGCTGAGTGGTTAATGCGGAGGACTTGACTTCTTCTTTGCCAGGGTTAACTAAATGGGAAGAACAGAACTTTGTACAGCTCAACTTTACCGCGAGCTTTTCTGAATCTTGCAGCCACGAAGGTCCAATCCACCATAAATCGAATTGAAGAAGGTCTGCAGCAAGCATTCCTCGTGTGGCGTAGCCTGTGTTTACGGCAACGCACCGAGTATTTCTGAAGTCCTGTTTGCAACAAATGTTTCAAGGCGCGGTAGGGATTGCTGCTTCAGCGGAGCAAGTCTGGTTTTCACTGCTATGAGTGAAACAGATACGGTGTCATTTGCTCGCACTCTGCTGTAGATGACTGCAGGATATGCCTTGATAGAGGCATCTGAGAATCCATGCAGTTCTATGTGATCACCATTGTTTTCGACAAATCGTGGCAGGCGTAGTTCTCGAAGTATATATAGGTCGTTACGGCATTTGTTGCACTAGACAGCAGTTTTTGGAGGAAGCTCCTTGCTCCAGCCGAGATCGAGTAACCACAATTTTTGGGACAGAATTTTAAACTCCACCACCGCTGGCGACAGAATGCCTACAGCGACAGAATATAGATACGTGCCGCGTTGGTGTTGTACGGATTCGGTGTAAGGCATATTTTGTAGCATAGCTTATTCTCTTCTGGAGCCCAATGAATGCCCAAAACCTTTGCTGTAGGATTCCATCCTTTGCCTTATACTTCGGTTGTAGAAGTAGCTCTGTCAGTGATACTTGTCGAATTTGAAACCCATTTGCCAAGTTTCTTGCCTGCACATTTCATTAATTGCATCAGCTTTTTTTAGTTGCGAACTAGATCTTCCTCTGTATGTGCTCCGCATATGACCTAACTGAAAGTGTTCCCGCGTAAATTGTGCAGATCGGGGTCCATCTTTAGGCGGCGCTCGAATCTTAAATTCTTAATCTTGTTAAGGCTTCTTGTAGTTTTTCCGAAATCTGTTCGTTGGAGTTTTCGAACGGAAGCTTGACGCTATAACGCCCTTTGGAGACCCGAGTATGTGATTTCACAAAGTGTTTTTCAACAAAATCATCATCTGATTTCCCATGGAATTCCTGGTTGACATTCTCCAGCTCCCAAAAGCGCCGAAGCGTTGAGTCATATTAATAGCCGTGAGCATTGTTGTTTTAGATGAACAGGATGTAGTAATGATCGATGTTATGACCCATCCAAAAATGGTCGAAAGGTGAACACGGTCCAAACGTAATCGCTGCCCAAGAGAATATCAACTGGCGCCACCGATTAATAGTCAGAATCCGCAAGATTAAGGCCAGCGAATGCCATAATAGCATGTCTTGCTAAAGTAAAGGTAATTTCGCTAAGTATGTGGGCACGTACCTTCATTGTATGATCTGAGATGCTTGATTGCATGTCCAGTATGCTGCAGCCTATAGTTGTCTCTGCCTTGATCGATGAAATTCCAAACATCAAAATGCGTGAAGGCGAACGTTACAGAATAAGTGCCTGTACTCAACGCTAAGAGATCAACGACAATTCCGAACCACTGTCCAAAAGTACCCGACATGTAGTGTGCGATCCTTTTGCGTTTTTAACAAACCCCAGAGCTGTTGGCAATGAACTAATGCTTAGCCATTGGGGCTGTGTATCCATTCTTCATCCGTTGCACAGGGACTCAGCTGTGGGAGCCACTGGCCCACGAGCGATATGGCTGATGGTCACCGTTTAATTAATATGTGGCTGCGTCGTGCACTCAGAAAAACCAATTCCTAGATTTAAGGAAACATGGACTAAACAGACAAAAAAAAATCTAAAATGAAGAAAAATGTTCTTAAATTGAGAACGTTTGTTCATAGGAATGAGTCAATACCGATTGTCTTAATTTAATGTTTATACCCGTTACTCGTAGAGTAAAAGGGTATATTGTATTAGTGCAAAAGTATGTAACAGCTAGAAAGAAGCATTTCCT
This sequence comes from Drosophila pseudotakahashii, assembly GCA_035046095.1. NCBI lineage: Eukaryota > Metazoa > Arthropoda > Insecta > Diptera > Drosophilidae > Drosophila > Drosophila pseudotakahashii. The sequence continues at coordinate 319,441 of JAWNOE010000055.1, read as the reverse complement.
ACCCTAAAAAATATATATATACTTGGTCAGGATCATTAGCCGAGTCGATCTAGCCATGTCCGCCTGTCCGTCCGTATGAACGTATGAAAGTTAGAAAATTGAGATTACCCACACATATTCTTGGGCTTCCGACGCAGCGCAAGTTTATTTCAGCCGAGCGCCACGCCCCCTCTAACGCCCACAAACGATTTTAACGCAATTTTGTTGCGTTTATTTATACCTATCGAAATGTAGAAGAAATTTTTCAAATCGGACCCTTCGTTAAAAAGTTATGCCCGATCAAAGTTGTATATCTCGATCTACCTCGCACTCCCTCTAGCTGAGTAACGGGTATCTGATAGTCCTGGCACCCGACTATAGTGTTCTCTTTTGTTTTTTCATACAAACAATCAATAGCAATGTGGGGTTTTTTATTAGCACGTCTTTCGTGGATTAGATCTCGTCAAATACTGCCTCTACTCGTCGTTCTCGTCCTATCGTCTTTACTCCTTTTTTCTCGTCTTCTTCTGGAATGTGTGTTATTGCTCGTCGTTCTCGTTGTCTAGATCCGATTGTTAGGGTGATTCTTGCAATATCACTCCCACATTCGGCCATTCTGATCAAACATTCGCCTCGAATGTTTCGTCGTTGTCATCGTGGGTGGGCCATGGCTTGAGATATTCGGCACAGGTCGAAGAAATTTTTGCACCGTCTGAGTTGCCGACTTTCTGGACATCGTAGGCGTTGTTGTGCTTGACTTTCGTGATTTGGTTAGGACCCAAAAACTTCGGCTTTAATTTGAGACCTCCGCCAAATTGTGTGCGCTTTATGGCTACCATTTCGCCGACGTTGTAAAGCCTTGCTGGTTTGCGTCGCAGATTGTACGTCTTTTTGTTTTCCGATTGAAGCTTTAAAATTTGTGATTTTGCCTTCAGCATTAAATCGTTGCGAGAGTCCTGAAAGAGCTCGATGGTTTCGTTGTTGATTAGTTCACGAAGCTGCTGGTCATCTATGTTTCTCATTTTGACTCCGATTAGAAGCTCGAAAGGTGTCGCGTTGATGCTTCTTGAGAAAGTAGAGTTGATGGCTTGTTGAACTCGATCAACGTGTCTGTACCATTTTGTAGGATCATCCACACTGAGTTTTGATAAGACTGGGATAATTATTGCATTCAGTCTCTCCACTTGTCCATTTACACGTGGTAGACCCGTCGTAGACTTGACAACCTTTATATTTTCATCATCGCAATATTGAAAAAAATCTTGGGCTGTTAAAGCTAAGCCTCGATCCGAAATAATACAAGCTGGGTTGCCAAACACGTTACTTTGTCCTCGTAGTTTTGTAATGACTTCGCTTGCGGTCGTTGACTTTGTAGGATAAAGCCAGCAGAACTTCGTAAAGGAATCGATGACGGCGAGTATGTGCTTGTAATTCTTGCTTGTAGAGTCTAAAGGACCCAAGTGGTCGATGTGGTAAGTGTGTAACGGAAAGTCTTCTTTTTGCAATGGATGTAGCCAGACCTCCTGCTTGCCACGATTGCGGTTGCTTAAAATGCACGGAATACAGCAGTCAATGAATTTCTTTATTTTTTCGTCAAGGTTTTCGATGAGATATTCGTTGCAAATCATCTCCTTCGTCTTTTTGACGGCGAAATGTCCTCGGTCGTGTGCTCGGGCTACGATCTGTCTTTCCATGTTTCTAAGGACAACAAGAAGTTCTGCGTCGTTGACTATCTTGTATAGGATTCCGGACTTAAGAAAATTGTCGTCGTATGGTGAGTTGGAGTCTTCAATAATTTTGCAGATCGTCTAAAGCCAAGTCCTATGGAGTCATCTATAATTGTCATTATTGGGTACCTAGAGAGAGCGTCAACGTGCTTCATATGTGTACCTGAACGGTGTTCGACTTTGTAGTCGTACTCTTGGAGCAATAGTACCCAACGTGCAACTCTGGTGCACAGACTTTGCTTGTCCAGCGTCTTGGTGAATGCATTGCAATCAGTGACAATCTTAAAAGGGATGCCAAGTAGATAGACTCTGAACTTGGTTATAGCTTCGATGATCGCTAGCACCTCTAATTCGTAGCTGGAATATTTACGCTGAGCATCTGTGGTTTTCCTACTCATGAAGTAGACTGGGTGAAATTGGCCGTCGTCAGCTGATTTCTGCAAAAGCACGGCGTCAAACCCATCTATGGAGGCGTCAGTGTGTACCTCGGTTTCGTACTTCGGATTGTAAATTGCTAGAACAGGGCTGGAAGTCAGGTATTTCTTTAGAGATTCAATAGCGTTCTCTTCATCAGGGCCAATAACAAATTCAGCTTTACTTTTGGTAAGGTCAGTAAGGGTTTCGAAATCAGGGCATAATTCTGGATGAACTTTCTAAAGTATCCTGTGAGTCCTAGACAACTTTCTAGCTGCTTTAGGTTCTGTGGCGTCTTAAACTTCGAAACTGCGTCGATCTTCTGAAAAGTCGGAGAAATGGTTTTGTTCTCGATGATGTGACCTAAAAACTGGATACGGGTCTGCCGAAAATGACATTTCTTCACTCATTCGAGTGTCCATACAATCGGGGGGAACTATAAAGAAATTCAAAACGTAGGCACTGTTTTCAATCCACACTGCTTGCTTGCACTGTCCAATTGGCTTGATTTTTATTGGCATTGCGATTTTTACCAAATCCAATTAGATATACACTGCACTCCTTCAGCTTCGGCAAAACTAGCTCATCGTATAAGTCTTCGCGCAAAATATTAAATTTGCTGCCTGTGTCGAAAAGTGCAATACAATTTTTTGTTTTAATTGAAACGACTTTGCTCGTCATGTTGTTGTGCTCAATTAAAACTCGAGCGTTTGGCTTGCTTTCATCAACTGTTTCGACACGTTGGGGACAGTTTTTGGAAATGTGTCCAAATTTGTTGCATTTAAAACACTTTCTGCCTTTCTCTTTACTGTTGCAGCCACTAGACAGATGTCCCTTCTCACCACAATTGTAGAAAACGATTTCCTTCTTGCCACCTTTTGACCCACTGTGCACTGCTTGAGCTTTCTTGTCTTTCACACTGCTTTCGCCGAAATGGGATTTTGCACTGATTGTTTGGTAGTCCTTCAATTTGTACTTAAATACGGTAAAAATATTCCTGTACACTTTCGTTCGCGCGTCGATTGCTCTCTCCAAGTTGCATGTGTATTTGTTTGCTGCTCACTCTCGATCTGAACTCGCTCAACAAAGACACTTTCAAAGCACTCCACGAATTTATTCCTTTCTCGCTCAACACAAACAATTTCGCGACACCTTTGAGCGATTTTTTGGCAAAGATCAGCTTTTGCATTTCGTTCCAGCCCATGAGTACAGCTTGGTCCTCAAAATCACTTATCCAGACATCGACTGGAATTTCGTCTGTACCCTCGAATTGTTTTATAGATTCCTCTATATCGCGAAAACTTAAAGCGAAACGCGGCATCTTGTTGCACTGAATTGGCACGAATTCTTCTTTCGCTCTCTTTCACTCGTAGGATTTGTTACCGCGGAATTTGCAATGACACTCTCAATTTCGTCGTCGCTTTGATATTCTTCGTCGGCTTCTCTTTCTTCATCAGATTCCTCTGGATCTTCCACTTCGTTGCCAGCGAGAAGTTGGCCAAATCGAAGATTGCGAAAAATGTGCAATTGCATGTTTTCGACGTCGTGGCTTATGCTCAAAAAAAGGCAAATTTAACCCCTTTCAGTCAGTTTTGCCTGTACGTATACACTTTTAGCTTTGTACACTTGATCATTTTTGTCGTACTGGAAACCAACAAATTCGCGAAGCCGTTTGCGATTATTCCTGTCTCCCTCTTTTTCAAACACGAATTTGTGCAAAGCCCAAATGCTGTTCTTTGATGCAGTTTTTAGATTGTTTGAACTCAAATCGTTTAGCCACGCCATACTTGAACAAATGTATGTTTTACGAAGGGTTTATGTGTCTTTATCACGTCGCAGAACTTTCACGTATCACTTTTAAGTTTATCGGATACTTCCCGGCGAGCTCCCAAATGTGGGGTTTTTTATTAGCACGTCTTTCTTGGATTAGATCTCGTTAAATACTGCCTCTACTCGTCGTTCTCGTCCTATCGTCGTTGGTTTCGTCTTTACTCCTTTTTTCTCGCCTTCTTCTGGAATGTGTGTTATTGCTCGTCGTTCTCGTTGTCTAGATCTAATTGTTAGGGTGATTCTTGCAATATCACTCCCACAGCAATATCAAAACAAGAAAAGAAGCTAGCTTCGGCCAGCCGAAGCTTATATACCCTTGCAGATAAAGTAAATATAAATATAAATAAAATTAAGTTGTCAAAAATCAAAACGCCTACTTCCTACAAAGTTACAATGTATTTTTATATATTTTTTGAGTTTATTCCTATGGGAGCCTTAAGATATAGTGGTCCGATCCGGCTCCGACATATGTACTACCTGCAATAGAAAGAAGACTTTTGGGAAAGTTTCATCGCGATAGCTTTAAAACTGAGAGACTAGTTCGCATAGAAACGGAAAGACGGACATGGCTAGATGGACTCGGCTATTGGTACTGATCAAGAATATATATACTTTATATGGTCGGAAACGCCTCCTTCACTGCGTTAGAAACTTCTGACTGAAATTATAATACCCTCTGCAAGGGTATAAATATAAAATAGAAAATAAGCACATGCTCATAACAAACAAGACGGAACGCAATAGTCGAGTACTTTGACTCAGGGTTCGGAATTTAACACACATGTTAAAAACATGTACAATTGTATTTTACAGTGTGAGCAAAGTAGTTGACATGTGTGTCAAAAACACATGTGTTAAAATGTGAAAAATAATTGTTAACACACACAGCTTACTTGTGTTTTTTACACAATGTGTTATTAACACGACGTGTTTTTTAGACAATGTGTTTTTAACACAAATGAAAATTACATTTCACGACATTAACGAGTCGAAGGGAAAATGAAAAAACTAATATGGGCAATGATATCTTATATGTTAGTTTTAACCATTTTAAAACATATATGAATTCTTATACTCTAGAAAACCGTGCATTTTTCAGTTGAACATATAATTCTGACACTTTATTTACTATGTTTATACGATAGCAATCACGATTTCTTGAAAGTGCGAAATAGAAATAACCCCTGTTTATACGACAGCAGAGAATTCATGCTTTTGTTCACTCTCAGCTGATAGGGATGCCGGACCGGTAAAAATAAGTGATAATTTTTAACCTTTAATAGCTCTGAGTGGAGAAATAGCCTACGAAGGGCTTTAAATTTCTAGCGATCTGGCAACGTTGATAATTTTTAACAGAGTTACCAGAGCTGCTTATCACCAAATCACGCTTTGAGGCTGAAATCATAGTCAACTTTCGTGTGTTGCCGAATTCACGAAATGGCGTTTATACAAGCACGAATCGGCCGAATGCGTGAAATGATAGCGTGAATTCGGCATCGTATAAACACAGTAAATGTCAAAAACTCATTGTGTTAAAAACACGCTGTGTAAAAAACACGTCGTGTTAATAACACGTCGTGTAAATAACACAAATGACATGTGTGTGTTATTTATGTTTCTAACATATGTAGAATACAATTTTTTACACACATGTCAATAACTTTTTTTGAACTTAACACTTTGACATTTAACATGTTAATAACACAAGTTTTTTATTTTCCGAACCCTGCTTTGACTATCAGATGCCCGTTACTCAGCTGAAGGGAGTGCGTGGGAGATGGAGACATGCAGTCATCAAAGCTATTTTTGATGGCTCCATCTAGCTGCTGTTTCATTTCAATGAATTTTAATGAATTTTAAACACAACAAGCATTTTTACTTTTCCTAAATCTTTAAAGATGGGAGCGACAGACACATTTTAAGGTCCTCTAAGGTGATTGTGGGCGTTAGAGTGGGCGTGGCGTTCAGCTTAAACAAACTTGTAAAAAGCCCAATAATATGTGTAGTTAATCCCAACTTTGTTGCATTTGTAGTTTCCGAGAACTCAGCGTTCATGCAGACAAACAGACGGACATGACTAAATCGACTCGCATAGTGATCCTGATCAAGAATATATATACTTTATAGGGTCTCCCTCTTGCATACATTCCGACAAATAGAATATACCCTTTTACTCTACAAGTAACGGGTATAAAAATGTTATATTAACAAAATATTAAAAAAAATTTAAAACATACCATTCTTTATATCAGGAAGATAATAACGATCTTGGTACTTAAAAAAGTTTACCCCCATGTCCAGGACCATTTAATATTATTTTGAAATTATAAATAAAAGTATATTCAATATTATAGTCACTTTAATTTTAAGAAAAATGTCAGGGCGCTACAAATTGTAGTACTTAACAATTGGGCAAGTTGCTGTTTAATAAGCAGTGCTTTTCTTGAATTTTACCCCATATGAGATCTTAGCTCAGTGGGAGAGTGCTCTGCTCACCAGATTTGAGTTCGATTCCCGGTAGCCCTCTCCACAATTATTGTTATTATTAATTGAAAAACAAGCGCAAACGCTATATTTAGTGCCTCGAATATTAGATACCCGTTACTCACCCAACTTTAAAACAAGAATTAACGCGGAGTTCAATGGTACCACTACGTATGCAATACGGGCGCTATACATACTTACTATACATACATACATTTATATATTTATATATATCCACCACATATTTGTGGGCGTTAGAGTGGGCATCGAAGAAACCGAAGAAACAATTTCATTTCAGTTTAGCTTCAAAACTGTGGGCGGCATAGTTTTTCGCGGTTTGTAGGCGTTGGAGTGGGCGTGGCACACATTTTTTTAAGTACGGTGATAGGTAATGAAGAAACAAATACATTTGAGTTAAATCTTTTAATTTAGCTTCAAAACTGTAAATCCAAGACACCAACTCTCTAGCTCTTACAGTTTCTGAAAACTCAGCGTTCACATGGACAGACAGACGGATCGACTCGGCTAATGATCCTGATCAAGAATATATATACTTTAAGGGTCGGAAATGCTTTCTTCTACCTGGTACATACTATTCCCCAAATCCAATATATTCTTTTACCCTACGAGTAACGGGTATAATTATGTGCATATTAACAGTGTCTGATGGTGCGACAGGTAAGGTGTCTGCCCTGGAAGCGAGAAGACCCCAGTTTGGGTCCTACTGGTGCATTTGCTAATAATAATAAAAATACTACAGTACACAGGTTACAAAAAAGAATCATGTTTTGTACTGGACTCGAACCCGGGTCAAAAAAACCGAGTGCTAGCACATTTTCCCTGACTAAATGCTTTTGTAAGTTTAGATGAAAATCTGAAAGCTAAAATTCTTAGATAATATGGAGTATATTTAGGACCATCATGGCTTAACCAAGCAGTCTTTCTTAGTTTGCTCAGCTGCATCCAGTCCGAGTACAATCTCCGTATCTCCGTCGGTCACCTTGCGCAGAACTCCTACATCTGGACTGGATGTCGAAAATAGATTTACAAATGTCTCCAGCAAAGTGTTGATAATGTGACGTGGTCTGTTGTATAGACCAATTAGGCAACTCCAAGCAGCCTCGTAAGCAGATTCCGTTATTGGCATATGACGAATAAGGTCTGCTGCTTCTCTCCTAATGAACGTTTTTAAGTAGAGGAACTTATGTATTGCTGTTAAATGCTGTTTGCTGTGGATCGTACTCTCGAAGATGTTTTTAAAGGTTGGCCACCCCTAGCTGCCTTCTCTGTCGCTATTATTAGATGATGTGTGAATCAGGTGTTTGTAAAACATAGTTGTCGGAGGAGCATTTCAATATAACGTAAATTTAGTTGAAAAAATGTTACTGTATGGCAACGCTGTAAGCTAGGGCTAACGCGTTGCAATTCTAAAGTCGACTTCTTATTCTTGTACTGCGCCCGGTGAACATAAAACAAGTTCGGCAGCGATCGAACATTTTGGCGACCGTGACAGGACACAGTACAGAATAAGCGGAGGTTCAGAATTGGAAAAGCGTCCAGCGCATCGCACCAACCACGGGCGACGACAGCGGCAGTCAACATCGAAAGAGTCAGCTTACAGGAATTGACGGAGAGACATCAGCAGCATTGTCCGCCTGTCTGGAGAAGGTCAACCATATTCCGGATCATCGCCAGCGTTGAGGAGCACGAAGCACGGAATCTTTCTGGACCACCATTGCGCCAAGATTGCATAACTTCTCCACTCTCCCAGTCAGCGATTTGCAGCCACGTGCAGTGGTCAACTTGTGCACAAACACAAACGAAAAATTCCGTTACAGCACACACATACATACACACGCGCAAGCGTGCAGTGAGTACACACATACACACATTGTCATCTATCTCTGTTCCATACAAATACATACATACGCTTTACCGCTGCTTAAGTAGCTTTTGCTGAATTTTTGTCTACGCATTTGCCAATTTTCTAACGCCGAGCTGCACTTTAGGTACAGATTAGGTCGTTCCAGAATTTATAGTCAAGCTCAACGCCATGAGTCCAAACAACAAAGGCGAAGCGACCACCAACGAGAAGCTACCTTTATTGCGGCAACAACGATCAAAGGTCGAGGACAATATCAAACGTTTAGCTGACCGCATAGAATCCAACTCAAATGAAACAGCGGAATCCCTAGACTGCAATGTGCAGATTCTAGAGGCATATTTTCGGCAGTTATCCCAGCTGCAAACTAGAATCGAAGAATTAGACATCGACGGACGCGCAGTGGGTGAAATCTTATTTGTTGAGACAAAAAGCAAATAAAAATCACTCATCAACAAACAACGCCGCGCGAGCCTCCACGAGTCTACTTTTCTCAATACAACAACAAGCGCACAACAATCCCGGTTGCCAAGTTTAAAGTTGCCAAACTTCGACGGAACCTACAGTGACTCCATAATTCTTCAGATCGACAAATTCACCTATTTGCTAAACTGTTTGTCAGGACCAGCACTTGAAGTAGTCAGTGCGTACCAAGTGACTGAAGATAACTACTCCAAAGCATTCGATCGACTCAAGGAGCGTTATGATAATAGCGTACTTATCTTTTTAGATTCCATCACGAACCTATTCAACCTTCCAGCGATCGTCAAACCAGATACGGCAGGACTTCAGCGGCTAATTGATTCATCGTCAGCTATCCGAGGATCTCTCCTTTCTTTGGGCAGCGCGGATGATATTATGAACGCGATAATGATCAACTTAGATCTTGCAAAAGTGGACGCAGATACTCGACTCAGCTACGATGAAAAACAATCTTTCGACGAGCTACCCACTTGGGACGACTTTTGTAAAACACTTACACACCGATGCCAGTTCCTAGAAGGTCGTCAACGGAGCTCAATCAAGAACCGCCAAAGTGATTGGTGTCAGAAGGCTAGCTGCGTTTACTGTGAGTCAGCCACTCATTATGTATCTCATTGCAAGGCCTTTTCTAAATTAAACTTAGCTCAACGGAAGGATTTCGCAAAAAATACACTCCTCTGCTTCAGCTGCTTACGGAAATCTCACACTGTAACCGAATGCTCATCTAATTCGAGGAGCAGAGTATGCCAAACAGCGCATCACACTCTCCTGCATGAATTCTCACCAAATCAAGGGCATGTAGCATCCATCGGGGGTCGGTCAACAGTTTTACATCAGAGTCAAGCAACATCTCTGCAGGCACCACAGATTTCTCTCCTAGCACGTACCGCAAAAAGAAGTCTCATACCAACAGCGGTAGTCCATATCAAGGACGGAAACGGCCAGTTTCTGATAGTCAGAGCGTTATTAGATTCAGGTTCGGAACTTCTGCAGTTATCAAAATGCCGCGTCAGCCAAGCGATCAGTGGTATTTCTGACACCTCAAGGCAAATCAATTACCATGGACACCATGGTAATTACCATGGACTCTAAAATCACGAGTTTCGGACTTTCAATGGACATCCAATTTCGCGGTTATCGCATCCATTTGTGCTCAACAACCTAGTGAGGGTGTTGACATAACCGAATGGAATATGCCAGAAGGGATCGTACTAGCTGATCCAACATTCTTTCAACCCAGCAAAATCGACATTCTGATCGGAATTGAAGAATTCTTCGAAGCCATCCGAGTTGGAAAGTGCACAATGGGTACGAACGTGCCCACGCTCATTAATACAAGTTTCGGATGGGTAATTGGTGGAAGTACGATGTTACCTACTGATCCTGAGCGCTACAACTACAATTTCGTTGAAGATCAACCATCTCTAGATGAAATCGTTTCACACTTTTGGAAAGTGGAAGAGTATCAAACACCACGACAAACTCTTACCGAAGAAGAACAGCTCTGTGAACAGCATTACGAGAACACAGTTGCTGTTGGATCCGACAATCGCATTACCGTTCGACTTCCATTTAAGGAGTCACCACAAACGTAAGGCGGCGACAGCGCCGCCAAACGTTTTTCCCTACTCGAACGTAGGCTAAATAACAATCAGTTCTTAAAGCAATCATATGTTTAATTCATGCGCGAATACATCACAACAGGTCACATGTCACTCATACACTACGTTGACAAAAGAGAGCCCCATTTCTTTATTCCCCACCATTGCGTGTTACGGCCCTAGAGCCTAACCACTAAGCTACGAGTAGTGTTTGATGCTAGCGCAAAAACTTCTTCCGGCGTAGCATTAAACGAAACTCTAATGGTAGGACCCACAATACAACAAGATTTAATAACGACATTGCTTTCATTTCGGCTTAATCGTTACGGAGTCTGTTCCACATAGCCAAGTTAAACGAATCAGAATCTCCTCTTGCCGCTGCAGTACTACGAACTGATCTATATGTCGATGATCTTCTTACAGGCGCAGACGATATAGACACTGCACTACAAAAGAAAACGGAAGTCTCAAAAATGCTAAGTCAGGCTGGATTGACGATGACCAAATTCAACAGTAATTCACCCACACTAGGTAATTCATCAGACGGCGAAATTTCAATGCAGCTGGAGGAATTGAAGTCAACGAAAATGCTTGGATTAGCATGGCAGCCATCAGACGACGTATTCATTTTCCAGTTCAAATTCGAGCTTTCTCCGAATTCTACTAGACGGACTATCCTATCAGAAGTATCACGAATATTCGACTTGCTTGGACTAATCGCGCCCGTCCTCATGAATTGCAAAACGTTCATTCAAGATTTAGTTATCCGCAAAGTTTCTTGGGATGAGCCAATTCTCAACGATTATGGAATCGTCTGGGACAACTTAAAAAATGACTTGCGCAACTTATCCACAGTGAAACTTCCACGATATGTATCAACCTCACAACAATACCAAAGCGAGCTTCACGGATTTGCGGATGCCCGCAAACGAGGATACGGCTGCTGCCTTTATATTCGCAGCATAATCAATGGTGTAGTAAAGGTCAACTTATTAGTTGCAAAGTCAAGAGTCGCTCCAATTCAATCCTTATCAATCCCAAAGCTTGAGCTCTCTGCAGCCGTGCTGCTTAATAGAACATATCAAAAGTTTAAACACAAACTCGAGCCATACATCTCAAAGGCATACTTTTGGACCGATGCGAAGACCGTTCTACAGTGGCTTGGGAAACACTCGTCGTATATCGTATCCAGAGGATGCTCAGTAAAGGATCTTGAGCACAACATGTGGTTTACTGGACCCGACTTCCTGAAAAGGTCGGAAAGCGAATAGCCTTGTCTGCCTAATCCAGTAAATCCACCCCTCCAGTCATCAATCGAGATGCAACCCAAATCTATGATAGTCAAAACTTCGAGTGATATTGTAGTACCCAGCATTCTAGATGATCTTATCGAGCGGTCATTGTCATACTTTCGTATCCTGCGTACGCTATCCTTCATTTTTAGAGTATTTAATAGGGTCCCTGCAGCTAGACATTCAACTGTTCCAAATGTAGTACACGTGCCAGCGATCGAGCTAAATCAAACGTTTTGGAGAATCGTAGCACAAATTCAGCAAACGGTATATAGCACGGAGATCAATTCATTACTGAAGAACTAGCCATTAAAGTCTAGCTTTCAAGGACTTACTCCGTATTTAGACAAAATGCGTATCGGCAATGCAATCCTGATCCTGGTGAGAGTAGGGGGAGACTGGATAATTCTGATCTGCCATACAGCGCTAAGCATCCAGCCATTTTGCCAAAGCAGCATCGCTTTACACGGCTATACGCCGAATTCATTCACTGTTCCAACCTGCATGCAGGAACGAAAACGTTTGGGACATCAACGGCAGAGCCTTAGTGCGTCAAGTGGTACGGGAATGCACTCACTGCTTCCACTACAAGCCTTGCCTTATGTTCCAGATCATGGGAAATCTCCCTCCAGATCGACTTGTCGGCGAACGCGCGTTCCTGGTGTCAGGGGTCGATTTTTGCGGTCCCTTCCTGACCTCATACAAAATTCGAAGCAAGTCCCCGTACAAAACATACGCTTCAATATTTGTGTGCTTTGTAACGAAGGCTACCCACATCGAACTAGTTTCCGAGCTTACAACTAATGCTTTCTTATCCTGCATTCGAAGGTTTATTGCCCGGCGTGGGTTACCGCAACGCATCTACTGCGATAACGCAAAAAACTTCGTGGGAGCTGCCAACAAAATGAAGGAGTTCCAAACTGCATTACTGGAGCCTGAATCCATCAGTCTTCTAGAGTCATACAGCGCTCGCCAGGGATTCTCATTTTGTTTCATCCCTCCCAGAGCCCCACATTTCGGAGGCCTTTGGGAGGCGGCTGTCAAATCAGCTAAAACGCACCTGCTAAAAAACATCGCAGAAGCAAACTTTACATACAAAGAGCTCCTGACCGTCCTCGCAGAAGTCGAAGCCATATTGAATTCACGCCCCATTGCGCCAGTATCGGACGACCCAAATGATGGAGCTGCATTGGCGCCGGCCCATTTCCTAATTGGGTCACCTTTATTGTCTGCACCAGATGAATCTCTCTATAACCCAGCAGAGGAGGACGACGACTCCAAGTTGCGCTATCTAACCAGATGGCAACGCGTGACATTCATCAATCAACACTTTTGGCGCAGGTGGCAAAGGGACTACATCCATTCTCTTCAAGTTCGCGGCAAGTGGACCAAGCCGCAAGCCAACATCCAGGTCGGTCAACTTGTCATCGTGCACGAGGACAACCTTCCTCCGCGATGCTGGAACCTAGCAAGAGTCACTGGAGTTACTTACGGACGAGACCACCGAGTACGAGTCGTGGATCTCTTCCTTTTAATTGTAATTGAAAGATCTGCGTACTTTCAACGAGGGGAGTATGTCGGAGGAGCATTTGAATATAACGTTCTAAAGCCGAATTCTTATTCTTGTACTGCGCCCGGTGAACATAAAACAAGTTCGGCAGCGATCGAACAATAGTGTTTGCTAGCAAGAACTTGTCCTCGTACCTCTCTCCTCTTGCCCATCATAAAGGGCCATTTGATCGCCAATGGTCTCAAACTCCTTCCAAACGCTTTTGAGCTTTTCCAATGAGACGGGGATTTTATCCAGTTCTCAGATTGATCCCGCACATGGATCTTGTGACGCCGTTAGCAAACGCGTAACTCTTGCCTCTTTAAAGGCGTGAATTGATCCATGTTAATTCATATCTAAATTTGGCTAGAAGGACCAAAGATATGGTGATGATTCATCACTGATTAATAAACAAGGTTTATTTTTGATTTAAATGGACTGTATATTTTGTATTATAATTTATTGAATTGATTTTTTTGTTTATTTATTTAATCTTCTCTTTAATAAGACCAAAGAGTATACATACATAGAGAGGACATCCCATATAAAAAAGTCTGTCGTATGGCGGGTTCTAGCGGTGGAACCCGCAGTTTAACCGTAGAACCCGCACTGCTCGATTCTACTTGGAATCTAGTCGGCCGCGGCACTGCTTGCCATTTGGCCTAGTGGATAAGACATCTGACTACCAATCTAAGCGGTACGAGGATCGAATCCCGTTGTGGAATTTCAATTTTTTTTTTTGTTTTGTTTTTTTAAGAGTATTTTGTTTTTTTTTCTATTTTGTAATTTTTTATTGATTTTTTCCATTTTGTATTTTTTTTTGTTTTTTTCTATTTTGCAATTTTTTTTGTTGTTTCTTTTAGATTTTGCATTTTTTTTGTTGTTTTCTATTTTGTAATTTTTTTGTTGATTTTTTCAATTTTATATTTTTTTACCCGTTACTCGTAGAGTTAAAGAGTATATTGTATTCGTGCAAAAGTATGTAACAGATAGAAAGAAGCGTTTCCGACCCCATAAAGTATATATATTCTTGATCAGGATCACCAGCCGAGTCGATCTAGCCATGTCCGTCTGTCCGTCTGTCTGTCCGTCTGTCTGTCTGTCTGTCCGTATGAACGATGAGATCTCGGAAACTACAAAAGCTAGAAGGTTGAGATTTTCCACGCATATTCTTGGGCTTCCTACGCAGCGCAAGTTTATTTCAGCCGAGTGCCACGCCCCCTCTAACGCCCACAATCGCCCACTAACGATTTTAAAATGTGTCTGTCGCCCACACCTTTAAAGATATCCGAGAAGTATAAATTCAATTTTGTTGTGCATATTTATACCTATCGAAATGTAGAAGATATTTTTCAAATCGGACCATTCATTAAAAAGTTAAACGCAATCAAAATTTCTATATCTATCTCCCTCGCACTCCCTTTAGCTGAGTTATGATTATTAGTCGTGACACCAACCCGAGTACAGCGTTTGCACTCCCTTAAGCTGAGTGACGGGTATTAGATAGTCGGGACACGAACCCGACTATAGCGTTCTCTCTTGTTATTGTTTGACTTTGGGCTTAACAAAAAAATATTTAAAGTTAAAAAAAAAAACGATTCCCTGGGGGCGGGTTTTTTTATGCAGAAAAATATGCGACAAATTTAAAAACGATCGGTTGAGCCGTTTAGAAATGCCGATGAACACGCACTTTTAAAAACGTGGTTTCGAGAAAAACATGTCACATGTAAAACACGTATAGAGCACTTTAAAAAGACGTTTTGCGGTGCTCACTGTATCTCCGCCAAAAACTGACGAATTTCCATTCTGCTTTTACATTTCGTTAAAGAATAGGAAAAACTCTCCCCCTGGGAAGTTTTATTTTTTATTTTTTTACTTTAAATATTTTATTACGCCGTGCAAAATCAAAAATTATTTTTTTTAGAAAAATGTTACTAGTACTAATTACATCCTAACTTCCAAAGTTCTTTTAGATTGACTTAAAACTTTTTTGTATAATCTTAAGATGTTAATCTACAAGAAAAGAAATATAAAAAAAATTGGATTTCTTTTTTTGCAAGACCCTACCATTAATTATTGTTTAGCTTTTAACTAAAATAAAAAAAAAAATATATATATATTTCGAGACATCAAAAAAAGAAAAAAAAAAATATTAGAAAACGTCTGGCCCTTGCGGGGATCGAACTCGCATCAACATCGCTGATCAACGCTTTAACCAGCACGACCATAGACCGAGTTGAAAATGTTGGACAGAAAACCCTTTTCGACTTTTAAATGTTGTTGGCCCTCGATTATCAAAATGACAAAAATGAAATTTTGTCGAAAATGTGTTGCCACGTTCTCGCACACATACACACAAAGCCCACTTACACTTATGCATTGTGTTCTCAATAAACGAATTCTAAAAATAGAACAAGCTCTTTTCCCCTTGCCGACAACAGTTTGAACAGAACGTCAGAGTTATGCCCTCTCTGTATAATGTATACTCTTTGATAAGACTAACATTAAGTAGATCAAATCTTAAAAATATATCTTAGCTAACAGTCATGTAGACTGAATTTAGACTGAAGGGCCTTAATATTTATTGCTGGACTGCTTTCGATGCAGACGAGTTCTGTTCGAAACCCGTGTTAGGTTCCTTGTGAGATTATTTGTTAGGTAGGCCGCTTTATGCTTTGATATTCGAAGGCAAGACATCGATTATTTAAATTTTTGGGATGTGAGCAAATTTATTAAAATGTTTTAACTTTGCATAAGGTTTTGCATTGTTGTTTTCATGAAGGACATAACTGCCATCATAGCCTGTTGTAAGGTCAGCATCATGGTTTCGATGCTGTTTGGTATTTGTCCGTTTGCTTGCTGAGGGGTTATTATGTTTCAGAACATCGAGCTTGTGGGATCCCTGTCTGATTGGCAAGTCCGGATCTTTGTCTTTCGGCCTTCTTTGCTTGCAGGGAACGGCTCGAAGTTGTGGAAGCCTCTACAAGCTACGCAGACTGATCGAAGCCAGCAGTGTGTGTGTCCATACTCTTGGCAGTTTGTGCATTGCAGCGGACCATTTCGCTTATGCGGTTCTTCAACAGTAATCCTTCCTGCACTTAATTTTTCTTTAAGGCTCTGCTTTGTGGCTCCAGTTTGACCTTAAAGAGTGGATGCGGCTTTTAATTATTGTTGATAATAATAATAATATTTTTTGCGAACAATATTTTTTTTTTCTTTCAGTGCCTCTAATATGTCATTGGTTACGTCATTGGCACTACTTGCAAGCCTTTGGTGCTCTTGCGCTGGTACGTGTAGTAGGTTTCTTAGCCTCGTCTAGGTATTTGGTTGCAGCTCTGAATTGATCTTAAGTTTTTGTTTGAAGCTTTGTTTCGTGAATATTCCCTTTTACAAGAGGGGTGACATAAAAATTGTCATTCCCGACTTTCTTTACTAGGGCATTTGAGTTCTGTTCCCTTATGTAAATTTGTGGGGGCTTTGGCTTCTTATGTACAGCCTGTACAGCTTCTGGTTGATTATTTTCACTGCCTTTATTAGGGCAATTTATTTTTTCTTTATTTTTATAACCTTGCAGAGCTTTAAAACTGAGAGACTAATTCGCATAGAAACGGACATACGGACATGGCTAGATGGACTCGGCTATTGGTGCTGATCAAGAATATATATAATTTTTGTGGTTGCAAACGCCTCCTTCACTGCGTTACAAACTTCTGACTAAAATTATAATATATGATGGACGTTGATGCACTACGAGCAGTACAAACAAGTGGCCCAACGATACCAAGCACGTGCTTGTTACGCGCGGGACCCTTTATCAATTAGGGCAAAAATGCGAGTTCGCGAGGAAAATATATGAAACAAGTACTACAAATACTACAACTAAGATTGAAGCAAATGAGATAAAATTTTAGTTTTTAATACGGGGATAGATGTTGAAGTGCAAATTAAATGATAAAGATTGTTATAATTTTTACATAGAACACGAAAGGGCTCATGCAGAGTAAAATTTGATGTACATCGAGGCAAATTAAGAGGGTAATAATTTCGTGTTAGTCTAACGGGAACATTAAAAGTTAAACGGTTTACCAGTTCTACGGAGTCAATATCACCTTTTATAAGATTTTGCATAAAAATAGTACCAAGCATTATTCTACGGTTTTTAAGTGTAGGTAAATTAAGCAATAGTAATCTACTCTGGTAGGAAGGTAGCCTTACGTTTTGATCCCAGTTCAAACTACGAAGGGCAAAAAGGAGAAATTTTTTTTGCACCGACTCAATACGGTCGATGTGCACTTGATATTGTGGACTCCAAACTGAAGAACAATATTCCAAAATAGGACGGACAAGGGAGGTATATAATAATCTGGTTGTATA
This sequence comes from Drosophila pseudotakahashii, assembly GCA_035046095.1. Classification (NCBI taxonomy): domain Eukaryota; kingdom Metazoa; phylum Arthropoda; class Insecta; order Diptera; family Drosophilidae; genus Drosophila; species Drosophila pseudotakahashii. The sequence goes on along the minus strand of JAWNOE010000055.1, from coordinate 301,826 downwards.
AGGGTCATCAGATTCCTTTGACCAACGCTTTATAAACCCAAAAACACTCATAGCTTTATTGACTGTGGCCATTATGTGGCAATCAAATTTAAGTTTTGGGTCGAGAAGAACACCTAAATCGTTAATTGAATATATACGGTCGAGTGGTGTATTTTGAAGAGAATAACTAATAAACGTAGGAGTACCCCTATAAAAAGTCATAACGTTGCATTTAAGGCAGTTCAGATTTAAAAGATTGTACTCACACCATCCCTGAAAACAATCAATATCTGACTGTAAGTTGAAACCGGACCCTACATCTTTATATGATAAACAAAGCTTAACATCGTCAGCGTACATTAGTACACGAGAGTGAGCTACAATAGAGGGAAGATCGTTAATAAACAAAGTAAACAGCAAAGGGCCTAAATGACTACCTTGAGGAACTCCAGATGTCACGTTGATCATTTTAGAAACAGCGCTCTTAAATATAACCCTCTGAGTCCTACCATTCAAGTAACTTGAAATCCATGTTAATAGATTACATGGAAACCCAAGCTGATCTAATTTGAATAAAAGGAGAGAGTGGTTAACAGAGTCAAAGGCCTTACTAAAATCTGTATATATAACGTCAGTCTGCATGTTATTCTTATATCCATTTATTACAATAGAAGACAGTTCAAGAAGGTTGGTGGTGGTCGATCTTCGCTTAACAAAACCATGCTGACACGGTGATATTAGCGAGGAACATAAATGCTGCAAATGAGAAGTAATAATACATTCAAATGCTTTAGGAATTGCCGACAATTTAGAAATGCCTCTATAATTCTGGGCATCCGCCTTTGCACCCTTTTTGTGGAGTGGAATAATGAAAGAGTCCTTCCAGATAGTTGGAAAAACTGATGATGAAATAGACAAATGAAAAAGTTTAAGAATCGGTTTACAAATGGTTGAAGCACAAAACTTAAGCACACTCCCAGGGAGTCCATCAGGACCGGGAGAATACGTTGGCGTTGTTGTTGCTAAATCCTTTAAAAGAGAACTTTCGGTAATTACAGGGGTAAAAATACAATTAGCCCTATTTAAGGGGTTAGGGTAGATAGGGTTTGACCAAGCAGCCGAACTATAAATAGTTTGGAAAAACTCGGCAAATAAATCCGCAATTTCAGAATCCGACGATGCCTCTTTTGAGTTTAAACGTACCGATGAAGGCAATGCCGAAGACTTACGCTTGGCATTAACGAAGTTATAAAACTGCTTCGGATCATTTGAAAACTCGAATTTACATCGATTTAAATACATGGAATAGCAATGACTGTTGAGAACATTAAAATCTGAACGAGCCACAACAAATTTCGCAAAATCAGATGGCTTACCCGTTTTTTTATACTTTTTATAAGTGTTGGATTTAAGATTTTTAAGTCTTTGAAGCGCATTGTTAAACCAAGGAGGCCTGTTTAGCTTCGGAGGAAGACTGTCAGGAACGCATTCGTCAAAAAAAGTGTTTAAAACGCTATAGAAAAGTTCAATTGCACTGTCAATATCCATGCAATTGTACAAATCAGTCCAATTATATTGCGAAATCATGTAGTTTAGTTTATTATAGTCACATTTACGAAAGCATCTCCTTTTAGTTTGAGGAACTAAAGGAGAAAGGGTATCAGTACAGGGGAGGCCAATTGTCAATTCCAAAGTTGGATGATATAAGTCTTCAGGTACAACAAGTGCGTCAATTCTAGCTACAGTGACTTCATGCGGATCTAAAACAAATACTAGATCTAATTGTCTTTTTAATGAATTTCGTATAAAGCTTACTTGCTGTAACGATAATTCTAAAAGGCCATCCACAAAATCATGGGCGGATAAAGGAGTAGCGACAAGTGAGTCAGTGGGAAGAGACCAAGAGATATTAGGGAGAGTAAGTCACCCAAAACAATCAAAAGGTCTCTGTTGGAAAGAAAGGATAGAACAGATTTTATAGCAGACAGATGGTGCTCATAAATTATTAAATCAGAGCCAGGAGGAATATAAGAGCAGGTTACAAAAATAGATAAGGATTGAATGGAAACTTTGACACTAACAAATTCAATATCGTTAGGGATATGAATGTTAAGTCTCTCCGATGTTAAACTAGAGGTAACGGCAATCAATACACCACCCCCCCTACGCGGGAAGCGATCGGTCCTGTAGGTGTTAAAGTTCGTTGACAAAACTTCAGAGTCAGATATCTCTGGTTTCAGCCAAGTTTCCGTAAAAGCCAAAATATCTTCAGTAAATGCAGAGGAGTCAGCATAAAGCTTTGGTAGCTTCATATTTAGTCCTCTAACATTTTGATAAGCCAAAAATAAACCTGTTAGTTTTTCGGCACAGCGGAAGACCTATTATTAGGCACAGTGGAAAGCCGATTATTAGGCACAGTGGGAGGCCTGTTATTTGTTCTCGGTTTATTGGGAACAAATTATTTTATTACCAAATCATCATTAAGCCAAAAGCTTTCAGAAAGTAGTACATTAAACACATCAGGCGGAGCAAATATTTTAAAAGAAGATATCCTACGGGCGTACGAAAATCGAAATTGTTCAACTTCAATGTCCTCGGATGGGAATTTTTCACGTATGAATTCCATAACATCCTCAGATTTGGTATCCGGGGTAAATCTAGAAACAAACAATTGCTTCCTATGTGGAACAACTGAAAGTTTCTTACGCCCCCCAGCCCTTACAAGGGTATAAAAGCCTAAAAAAAATTGCAATAAAAGATAGAACAAAAATGAATAAGAAGAATAAGTTTAAGAATATTTCCCCCTTTCGTGGTGAGAAGTACTCCGTTTGAAAATTTCGTGTGAAGGCACTTTTTGCAGAAAATTATTTATTATTTGTGATTGAGACGGAGATGCCAAAAGATGCAGGCGAATCCTGGGCAGAGGCAGAAATATTAGCTAAAAGCGTAATTATAGAATTTGTAAGTTACCCTTTTCTTTCTTTTGCTGACAATAATTCGACCGCTAAAGAACTTTTTCAAAAATTGGATTCCGTGTATGAACGTAAAAGTTTGGCAACGCAGCTTTCTGTCCGGAGCAATTATTAACGTTTAAATTAAATGGCAACACTCCTTTTATTATACATTTCAATAAATTTGACGAAATGATCAGTGAGTTAATGGCATCAGAAGCAAAAATCGAGGAGGTGGATAAAGTGGCACATCTTCTCCTAACATTGCCCTCTGACCACGACATTTAGCTGAAGAACTTAAGTAAGGACACAAGCAATAAAGTTTTGCAATCTGTGTCATTAAATAGTAGCAAGCCCAAGGAATTGCATCTAAAATCCAAGGCCAAACCCTCCAAGAATTTTAAATCCAATTTATAATGACACATTGCGGTGCAAAAGGGCGCTTCAAGAAAGATTGTTTCAGTTTTAAAAAAAGCTTGGAGATTAAAGATAAGGAGAAACAAGCCCAGGTAGCTGCCGAAACAGGTAGATCCTTTGCATTAATGTTGAGGCGGGGCAAAAGTTATACAGGTGACGCTGATGTATCCTTCATATTGGACTCGGGAGCTTCAGATCACAATTCGAGCTTTACACTGGAAAATGTTCTGTTCTGCAAAGATGTTCCACAAAATCTACTGTGCGTCTCTAAGATGCAAGCTGCAGGATTGCCAATTGAATTCAATTCAAAGGGAAAAGGTATGTGTAAAAGCAATGTATCGATTGCTAATTTTAAAATAAACCATAAAGCATATGCAACTGACTCAAATAGTAAGCATTTGAGAAGCATTTGAGAGAGAGCGAAAGCGGGAGAGAGAGAGAACAAAAATTATAGGGAAAATAAAAGAGAAATATATAGAGGCCAAAAAAACTTTTTATTCAAATATTTCAAAATGTAGATACATACTAGAGTCCTGCATGAATCAACAGTATGCTTAAATATTTCGAAACATACGAATCCCTTATGTCAACTGTATATATGTTTCGAAACATCTGGAAATGTTTCGAAACATTGGGGAGGCCTAGCTTTAACAGTATATCAGTTTATTTTGTTTGTCTAAAAGTGCTTTTCAAAATGGACGTTGATTTGCCAAGTGGCTCCAGCAATTCTGTGAGTATATTTTGAAATGTAATAAAAGAGTCACCATGGTAATTTTGCATAACTAGGCCCTCCAAACAATTCAAGAAAAAAGTGAAAAAAGGAGCACCATAGGGAACAATCCGAGCTTGGTGAATGAAATTATGTTTTTGAACAGCAATCTAAATTTTAGTGAAACAACATAAAATAAAATATTTGTGAAAACCATAAATTAAAATACAATTTTGTTAAATTTCCAAACCTGCTAATACAAAATTATCTATTACAGCTTTTGTTTATAAGTCACGTTTGAAACCCGAATCGTCAGTATCACACTGTTGTAGATGTTTCGAATCATTTGCATCTTACTGTAAAAATGTTTCGAATCATAAAATGTCTCGAAAACTGTTGATTCATGCAGGGCTCTAATATATACATTTTTATACCCGTTACTCGTAGAGTAAAAGGGTATATTGTATTCATGCAGAAGTATGTAACAGCTAGAAGGAAGCATATTCGACCCTCGAAAGTATATATATTCTTGATCAGGATCACTAGCTCAGTCGATATAGCCATGTCCGTCTGTCCGTCTGTCTGTCTGTCCGTCCGTATGAACGCTGAGATCTCGGAAACTACAAAAGCTAGAATGTTGGGATTACCCACACATATTCTTGGGCTTCCTACGCAGCGCAAGTTTGTTTCAGCCGGGGGCCACGCCCCCTCTAACGCCCTCAATCGCCTTAAACGATTTTGGAAAAGTAAAAATGCAGTTTTATTGTGTTTATCAATACCTATCGAAATGTAGAAAAAATTTTCAAATCGGAAAATACGTTCAAAAGTTGTGCTCGATCAAAGTTTTATATATCCATCTCCCTCGCTTTCCCTTTAGCTGAGTAACGGGTATCTGATAGTCGGGGCACTCGACTATAGCATTCTCTCTTGTTATATAATGAAATAACCCAATTATAATTATTATTTATTCATGTTTATTTATTTAAAATTACAAATTAAGCATTGAAATTGTTGAAGATATTATGTCTTTTGTTGCACCCAAAAAAAAAATCCTGAGTGTCAAATTGATACTTGTGGTTCAAAATGTCACTGCCCCTAGGATCAAATTTTTGGTGTCAAATTGATCCCAAATGAGTGTCAAATGTATACCGCATTTCTCAAAAAATTGAACTTGATAAGAAATATTGTCATTTTAATGACACAAGGGTCATACTGATAGCAATAATTGTCATTTATCGATTTCTGATGTTCGAACTTCTATTTTCGAAGTTCGAAATGAGCCTATCGCGAGGAGACGCAGCTATTGCGCTGTCATTGTAAGTTCGAAAGTGAGAAAAACAAGACGCGTTTTTTCTATGTTAAGTGTTTAAGTGTTTTAAAATCAGGTGAGTACAATCTTAATACGATAATTACTCTAAATTAAGTATGATCAACATATGTGAGTGTGTAGTTTGAATAAACCTGTTACATATGTGTGTAATTATAATTGTCCTATTGCACATTATTTTAAACTGATTTATTCAGTTAGTTAGTTATAATAATAATATTATTAATGTCTTTATACAATTCATATTCTTGGATTAGTTAAATTTCCAGAAATAGCTCTTGCACGTATGTATATATGGAACGCAGTTATTTTCGAAAATATTAAAGTGACACCAGAATAGGGTCAACTGGCCGTATTTTCATACTAAGAAAATGACACCGGCTAGTGGCTCTTTGACACCAAAAGGGGTCAAATTATTATTTTCGAAAATATTAAAATGACACCAGAATAGGGTCAACTTGATGACCTTCTGATCAGAGACAATTTGAAACTCAATAATGACACATTGACACCTAATTAGGGGCACAGTGATGACTATTTTTTTTTGGGTGTGAGGATGAAATTAAGAGTTGAAAATGACCTCTCCACTGATATTTGTTATTCAAGTGAGACTAGCACCACTTTCGCAACTTCCTTCAAATAAGGTGACTTAAATTTTAGGCAAAAAAATTAATTTCGTTGGTCATTAAGGGTAGGCGAACATGAAACAAAGTACAATTTTCAATTTCCGTGTATAGGTTTGACCATCCAGAATGGTGAAAAAAAGAAATGACCCCTGAGAATCATTAAGGCTGCTAGGTGGAGAAAGAGCATCCCAATTTTTATTCAGCTATACGAGAGCAACAAAGCAAGCAGTGTAAAAGACCTTTTGCCGAGTATTTTCGACGAAAAGGGTCTCGGGTGAACACAGACCCGATCGAGCAAACCAAATCGCCAGGGTTCGGAAATACTACTACATAGCAGCAATAGTAACTACAAAAATGACATACTATTGCTACGAGAGTAATATATCTATGAAGCCTGGAGCAAAACACTTTTGAAATGCTACAGTCAGAATACTATATGGAGCCGTAGAAATAACAAAAACTATGGTTTTTTTTTTTTTTGCTGAGCATTCTATATGACTATAGTAGCTATAGTAAATAAGCTATAGTATTTTTCAGGGACCGTAATCATTATGAGTTTTATTTTAAACCTCACACAATAATCCCTATTTTTCATGAAAAAAATAAAACTAAAAAATAATCATTATTTCTGATCGGAAAAAATAAAACTCACTTGGCCACGTCTTTTCTATACCGATTTTAGTCCTATAAATCGAATGCAGACGTGCCACCTCTGACAAAAAAAAAGCTTGAACTTGGATTCTGGATCCCGTTAAATGGTATTCTAATTTTAGTCAACATTTAACAAAATACCACTACTTTTTGATATCTTTAGTTAGTTCACTTAATCTAAAGAAGCTTTTCCTCTTGCTCTTAAAAATTTGAGATTATTGAGAATCGATTTAAATGTCAAACGAACTATAAGAAAAATGTCCTTAGCTAGGAAGAGAACGTATCCACACAATCAGTTCCTCTTCTTCTTAAGAATTCGCGGTTTTTGAAGAACGGATTTAAATATCCAACAAAGTATAAGAAAAGGTTCGATACTGAAATCGATTTTTTTAGAACTGCGAATTCTTAGGAACAAGTAAAACTTTAGATTTTGTGGACCATTCTCTACTTACCTAAAGCCCTGGACTTAGAAGTGGTAGAAGCATAAAAGGAAGAAATTTTATTAAAAAATTAATTTCTTATGGAAAACTGTAATATATTCAGTATAATGTAGCTCCCAGCTCTCAGCTCTACTAAAGTTTATTTACTATAGTAAAATATTTATTTACTATAGTAAGATTTAGAAAATAGCTATAGCAGCTTTGCTATTGTATTCATAGTGTGTTCATATATATAGTCATATATTATAGTCACAGCGGAACTCTCTGCTTCTAAAGTGAATAAAAAAAAAAAAATGGCGAAAAACAAAGATTCTAAGGATATTTAAAGAAGGTTTAATGATTGGAATGAAACGCAAGTCGATGCGCAGCACACACGGCACAATTGTGTGCGATTGATGTCACAAAAAATAAAAACATAAACAAATTTTTATTGCAATGCCGAAACATTACTAAGCATATACGGAAGGCTTCAAATGGATACAGTGAACTCTTTGACATAAAAAAACTGAAGTTGCCTCAATTCCAATTTATAAAATTCATGTATCAGACAACAAATCCACACGTTGGGACTTTTGACAAATGTGAAACTCAGATATTTTGTGACAGGAGAAGCATTTGAGAGAGAGCGAAAGCGAGAGAGAGAGAGAACAAAAATTATTGAGAAAATAAAAGAGAAATATATAAAGGCCAGAAAAACTTTATATTCAAATATTTTAAAATGTAGATACATTTTTATATAATAAAATAAACCAAATAATAATTATTATTTATTCAAGGTTATTTATTTAAAATTACAAATTAAGCATTGAAAGTGTTAAAGATTTAATGTCTTTTGTTGAGGATGAAATTAAGGGTTGAATATGACCTCTCCACTGATATTTGTTACGCAAGTGAGACTAGCACCACTTTCGCAACTTCCTTCAAATAAGGTGACTTAAATTGTAGCCAGAAAAATTAATTTTGTTGGTCATTAATGGTGGGCGACCATGAAACAAAGCACAATTTTCAATTTTCGTGTATAGGTTTGACCATCCAGAATGGTGAAAAAAAAGAAACGACCGCTGAGAATCATTAAGGCTGCTCGGTGGAGAAAGAGCGTTCCAATTTTTATCCAGCTATATGAGAGCAACAAAGCAAGCTGTGTAAACATTTTTACCGAGCTATACGAGAAGCACACATACATGCTCAAAAGACCTTTTGCCGAGTATTTTCGACGAAAAGGGTCTCGGGTGAACACAGACCCGATCGAGCAAACTAAATGGCTCATCGGTTGAGCAGGGAGCAACCCTGGGGCAAACGAAATTTTGGGGTCTCTCCCTGACAGGTTCGTATGGGGTCAGTATGTGAGGGGTTTTTTCCTGACAACAAGCACAAGTGAGACCCTTTTTTTACGAGCTCTGCATTTAACATGTTAATAAAACAAGTTTTTTACAGAGTGTGTTATTTTCCGAACCCTGCTTATTATACTGCAAGGGTATATAAACTTCGGCTTGCCGAAGTTAACTTCCTTTCTTGTTAACCATTTCATTTGGCGGGCTTAGTTTCCGTTTGATTTGGATTTAACGATCCATGCCAGTCTGTATAGCCGGACCCACTTTTTGTTGTTTGTCACTTGCACTCGACAACACATGGGATATCGCATTGTTAGTAACTAAGACCGTTGATGTTGATGTTGTTTTTGCAGTTTCCGCGGTTGCACAAATAAACGAGGTTGCAGTGCTCGAGGCTGGTGAGCTGTGAGTCGGAGCTGGGGGTGGGGTTCAACACTGCAAGCTCCATGAAGTGGGAGTTGGTGTGAGTAGGGCGGGAGAACAAGACCGTGCTTTCGCACTGTTTTTTTTTAAGGAGTGTATATTTATTTACCATTAACAGGTATTGATCTTGAGTGGGATAAATACTCACCATTTACTAATATCAAATCAGTATATTTTTATTGTTTTGTATTTTTTCCAATCTTATCTTGATCAGCACTGATATAACAGGAGATCTAGCCATGTCTCTGTTTAATCTTGAAATATTAAAAGCAAAAAAAGTTTAGGGGTTTAATTCAGCTTAATCGTTAACATTAACAGTAATTAAGACAATTTGCTAAAGACAACATTTGTTTTTTCCCTAAATAGTTTTTCAGCTAATATTTTTAAAATTAGTAAACACGTTTTTAAAGATTTTTTTAAAATTGTATTCTTTAAAAGCAATTTATGATTTTTAAAAAATACATCAACATTTCGTTTTTGTCAAAAATGTACAAAATATATATTGAAAATATTTTTAAACCGAAATCTTCTACTTGATTGATGATTAGGTACCGCGCATAAATTATGTAAATATAAAGACGAAAAAAGTCACCCATAAGATGCATGTCACAACCATTCATTATTGGGCTTAATACAAAACAAAGCGTCTTTTTCACACCCCAACGCAGTCGACTAAAGATGCAAATGTCAAAAGCAAACAAATAACGATCGCAATCTCAAAGAAAAGCTTCCGCCCGTAAAGAAGGAATTCATTTGACAATTTATTTTCGGCCAGGCAAGAGAATGTATGGCAAAATGGCCAATTAGTCGCCTTGGCTAAGTGAAATGAAACTTTGACCCTGATCAAGAATATATATACTTTATAGGGTCAGAAATGCTTCCTTCTATGCGTTACATACTTTAGCACGAACACAATATACCCTTTTACTCTACGAGTAACGGGTATAAAAAGTAGCAAAGATAAAAGTATGCAAATATATCTGATTTACATACATTGTTGCGTAGTTTTTAATTTTAATTAGTGTCCTTACACACATGACCAATTTTTGACTCTAAAAAACACACATTTTTAAGGTAATTTACTTAACTTTCGGGTATCTTAAAAAATAATGTATCGAATCGTTTTTTTTCTGATAGATAGGTAAGTTAGTTAAGTTATTACGTACATATCTTACACATAAAACATATTGCAGTTTGCCAGCCGCATCTCTTAGTAATGCGTTATTTGCCAAACGTCAACTTTTGCTCCGTTTTTCAATTTCAAAATAAACAACAATTTTTAATTACTATTTTTTATACTTTGCTTAAATATTTTTTGGATGTAATTCTTGACATTTGAAAAGTTGTAGCTGCGTCCACGCCTGCTAGAGCAAAAATAGGTAAACAAATCATGGTTCCACACTGTGGAATCAAACAGGCTTTGTAATGAATCCTTTCGAATAGATTAGAGTTAAATAAGTGATAAGCAAACTATGAATAGAGCGGATTGAATCTTAGGTTTAGAGTATGATAGCAAAAGCCTAAAGTGAAATGAGTGATACAAAATGGAGGTGCTGTTAGTAAAACCGACCGGAAATAAATGAAAGGGATTGAGCCAACCAATGCTGTAAGTACTTTTAAATCAAATATTAAGTCCTTGCTTCGTTGGAGCAGTTTAGTTAAGCTAGGCTTAACGTTGCATAACAACCACAAGTTTTGCCGTGTCTTTCGTTAATATTTCCTAATGTGCATTTTTACCAGTTTCCCTGGGATATCCGTATTTCCCAGTTGAAACAACGGAGGACAGACTTGGAAAAGAAATTACGGGATATTCGAATATCAATGTTAAATACGCGACTGACTTTAATGTGCTAGCTTGGTGGAATATGCACAAAAATTTCTTTCCGCTTTTGTTCAAAACGAGCTGCAAAATATTCTGTATTCCGGCGAGCAGCGCGGCATCGGAGCGAACGTTTTCTAACGCTAGGAACTTAATCACGGACAAGCGTTGTCGAATAGCCACCAATCCGGATAAAATTAATCAAATAATGTTTTTACATTCCAACAGTAATTAAATATATATCCCCCATGGTCCGCAAATTCTTAGGACTTAAATATGAAAATGGCATTGTTATTATCTGTAGCGAGCTAAAACTACTCACAAAAAAGAACCCCAACCACAAAAAATAGTCAATTCTACTAAGTAAATAGTTACTTTCACAACAACAAATACATACAATTAGCAAAGAACACACCTATATCCATGACAAAATTTACAATTTTTTGTGGTTGGGGTCTTTTTTACAATTTTTTTTTTTGTGTGTAGGGGGAGCTTGGTAGTTTACAAAAAAAAATAACAAAAAGGGCAAACATTCACGTACATATGTATATAAAAAAAATTTAATTTTTCATTTTGCCCTTATGACGTCATGTAAGAATTCAGATGTATTCGAATAAATTCGTCTGAGTTGTTCGTGTTCTCATTTACTCGATTCGTTATACATAACTTTTTCTGGTTCGACTGAGTTTTACGTCAGCATACTTATTTTTTCATTCAACTCATTTTGAACATTGTCAATTCGAATACGTATTTTTTGTTATTCATGCAGACGTCTATTCCACAGCTAGAGTTTGTTGTTTTGTTTGTTTATTTTACTAGGGATGCCCTTCAACGATAGGAAATCAATTCAAAATATACCGAAAATACAAAAAAAAAAAACAAAAATTCCAAGGACCCTAAAAGTACCTTACTTACCAGTACAAAACCACATCTAGTTGCCTATACTAAACCTATGTAAAACAATAAAGGAAGTTAACTTCGGCAAGCCGAAGTTTATATACCCTTGCAGTATAATAAGAAGGGTTCGGAAAATAACACACTCTGTAATAAACTTGTGTTATTAACATGTTAAATGCAGAGCTCGTAAAAAACGGTCTCACTTGTGCTTGTTGTCAGGAAAAAACCCCTCACATACTGACCCCATACGAACCTGTCAGGGAGAGACCCCAAAATTTCGTTTGCCCCAGGGTTGCTCCCTGCTCAACCGATGAGCCATTTAGTTTGCTCGATCGGGTCTGTGTTCACCCGAGACCCTTTTCGTCGAAAATACTCGGCAAAAGGTCTTTTACACTGCTTGCTTTGTTGCTCTCGTATAGCTGAATAAAAATTGGGATGCTCTTTCTCCACCTAGCAGCCTTAATGATTCTCAGGGGTCATTTCTTTTTTTCACCATTCTGGATGGTCAAACCTATACACGGAAATTGAAAATTGTACTTTGTTTCATGTTCGCCTACCCTTAATGACCAACGAAATTAATTTTTTTGCCTAAAATTTAAGTCACCTTATTTGAAGGAAGTTGCGAAAGTGGTGCTAGTCTCACTTGAATAACAAATATCAGTGGAGAGGTCATTTTCAACTCTTAATTTCATCCTCACACCCAAAAAAAAATAGTCATCACTGTGCCCCTAATTAGGTGTCAATGTGTCATTATTGAGTTTCAAATTGTCTCTGATCAGAAGGTCATCAAGTTGACCCTATTCTGGTGTCATTTTAATATTTTCGAAAATAATAATTTGACCCCTTTTGGTGTCAAAGAGCCACTAGCCGGTGTCATTTTCTTAGTATGAAAATACGGCCAGTTGACCCTATTCTGGTGTCACTTTAATATTTTCGAAAATAACTGCGTTCCATATATACATACGTGCAAGAGCTATTTCTGGAAATTTAACTAATCCAAGAATATGAATTGTATAAAGACATTAATAATATTATTATTATAACTAACTAACTGAATAAATCAGTTTAAAATAATGTGCAATAGGACAATTATAATTACACACATATGTAACAGGTTTATTCAAACTACACACTCACATATGTTGATCATACTTAATTTAGAGTAATTATCGTATTAAGATTGTACTCACCTGATTTTAAAACACTTAAACACTTAACATAGAAAAAACGCGTCTTGTTTTTCTCACTTTCGAACTTACAATGACAGCGCAATAGCTGCGTCTCCTCGCGATAGGCTCATTTCGAACTTCGAAAATAGAAGTTCGAACATCAGAAATCGATAAATGACAATTATTGCTATCAGTATGACCCTTGTGTCATTAAAATGACAATATTTCTTATCAAGTTCAATTTTTTGAGAAATGCGGTATACATTTGACACTCATTTGGGATCAATTTGACACCAAAAATTTGATCCTAGGGGCAGTGACATTTTGAACCACAAGTATCAATTTGACACTCAGGATTTTTTTTTTGGGTGCAACAAAAGACATAATATCTTCAACAATTTCAATGCTTAATTTGTAATTTTAAATAAATAAACATGAATAAATAATAATTATAATTGGGTTATTTCATTATATAACAAGAGAGAATGCTATAGTCGAGTGCCCCGACTATCAGATACCCGTTACTCAGCTAAAGGGAAAGCGAGGGAGATGGATATATAAAACTTTGATCGAGCACAACTTTTGAACGTATTTTCCGATTTGAAAATTTTTTCTACATTTCGATAGGTATTGATAAACACAATAAAACTGCATTTTTACTTTTCCAAAATCGTTTAAGGCGATTGAGGGCGTTAGAGGGGGCGTGGCCCCCGGCTGAAACAAACTTGCGCTGCGTAGGAAGCCCAAGAATATGTGTGGGTAATCCCAACTTTCTAGCTTTTGTAGTTTCCGAGATCTCAGCGTTCATACGGACGGACAGACAGACAGACGGATAGACGGACATGGCTATATCGATCCGGCTAGTGATCCTGATCAAGAATATATATACTTTAGAGGGTCGAATATGCTTCCTTCTAGCTGTTACATACTTCTGCATGAATACAATATACCCTTTTACTCTACGAGTAACGGGTATAAAAATGTATGTATCTACATTTTAAAATATTTGAAGTTTTTTTGGCCTCTATATATTTCTCTTTTATTTTCTCGCTTTCGCTCTCTCTCAAATGCTTCTCCTGTCACAAAATATCTGAGACAACAACAAAATAAAGACCTTTTGTAGGAACCCTTTTGTTGTTTTGCTCACCTACTGACTGTCAATATATGAGCGCCGAACGATTTTGTTTATATCGAGCGGTCAGTTGGGGACCGACCCGAGTGTTCCGGTCAACCAAAAACCCGAGACCGAGAGCACAAACGAAACGAAAAAAGGGTTGTTGCTCAGACCGTGAGCTAGATGTTCTCAATTTTCGGTTCTTTCAACTAAGCAGCGCGATTAGAAAAATTCGGTTGACCGTATTTTACGAGCTCTGCCCACAACTTATAGTCATTCTGTTCATAATTAACAAGTGTACATTTGAATGATTTGTCATCAAATTTTTTTTTCAGCATTTTATCATGCACATATACTGTTGAACCAAATATCTTTAAATATTTTAATTGTGGCTTTCTGTTGTGCCACATTTCAAATGGAGTTTTCTTATCCTGAAACGCCCTACTTGGAGTTCTATTAATTAAATATGTTGCCGTTAAAACAGCCTCACTCCAAAAGCTTATATTAAATTAGAAACCACAAATCATTGCTCTAGCCTTTTTAGTTATGGATCTAACATGCTTTCAGAAACTCCATTTAACTGCGGTGTATGTAGAACCGTTAAATGGTAACTTATGCCTTTTTCACTACAATAATCTATCATCCAATTTGTCAAATATTCTCTGCGATTCTCGATGGCAATTTTCACAACCTTTAGGTTGAAATGAGCTTCACTCTTTGCGATGGAATCTTTAAAGAATTGAATTTATTGATCGACAAAGATAACACCCAATAGTTTCTTCCATCAACACCAGAAGGAGTTATCAGACCACAAACATCGGAATGAATTATAAATAAACGCCGTTTAACATATTCTTTATTCTTTACTTTCTCAAAAGGAAGTCTAGCTTGCTTACCATCTATGCAAGCTTCGCATAGTTCATTATTAATCTTAATATTTTTGACTAGTTTTACATCTTCAAACATGTTATATCGAACAATTTCTAAAGCGGCAACAAAAATAGCACTTTTAAAGATTTTCGAGTTAAAACTTTATTTTTTGAGCTTTTTGGTGTTCTAGTTTTTTTGTTTTATTAAGAATAAGTACTTTTAAATGAATCGATTAAAAACAAGAGAGAACGCTATAGTCGGGTGCCCCGACTATCAGATACCCGTTTCTCAGCTAAGGGAGTGCGAGGGAGATAGATATATGAAATCTTTGATCGGGCATAACTTTTTAACGAATGGTCCGATTTGAAAAATTTCTTCTACATTTCGATAGGTATTGATAAACACGATAAAAGTGCATTTTTACTTTTCCAAAATCTTTAATGGTGTGGGCGCCAGACACCTTTCAAAAAATGGTTGAGGGCGATTGAGGGCGTTAGAGGGGGCGTGGCACCATTTTGAAATAAACTTGCGCTGCGTAGGAACTCCAAGAATATGCATGCAAAATGTCAATCCTGTAGCTTTTATAGTTTCCGAGATCTCAGCGTTCATACGGACGGACAGACGAACAGACGGACATGGCTAGTTCGACTCGGCTAGTGATCCTGATCAAGAATATATATACTTTATAGGGTCGGAAAAGCTTCCTTCTCCCTGTTACATACTTTTGCACGAATACAATATACCCTTTTACTCTACGAGTAACGGGTATAAAAATAAATAACGTAGTTTCCCAATTGTGCTATGAAACTCACTATATTGCGAACAAGAAGGACATTCAAAAAGTTCTTTCCTGAAGGCAATGCAAAAGCTAAGTTACGTTGAATCGTCGAATTCTTTAAAATAATAATTAGTAGTCACCTAAAAAAGATCCCAAAAGGATAACACGAAGTAGGAAAACCACAATGACCCGACCCGACCCCATAACTGCAAGAAACTCAGGTGCATAAATGCAAATGGGTCCCATTTAAGCCGCCTATTTAGTTAAACAATTTTTTTTTAATGTTTGTGAGGATACAAATTGTTAGACATTATGTACATAAACAAAAATTAGGCGGTTGAAGTCCAAAACAAAAATCTTTCTAGACTGCAAAGCATGGTTCAATTTGAAGAACGTGTCTTAAAAAAGGTGCACAACAAGGGGGATATTCATTTTGTGGTCTGGCGGCTGAAAATTAGTGTTGTTTGGATGAAAAAGCCTTAAATTTCACTTCAGACAACCAACAAGTATAAAATATAACCCCCAATTCACATTTGAAAGGAATAAACAAAGTTGATCTAGTATCATGGTATGGACATGTTTCTCGTACTATGGTGATGGTTCAATATCATAAAGTAAACCCTTTAAGAATTAACATGTTCACGTTGATAACTCATAAATGATGATGCTATTTTATGTGGAATACAAAATTAATTTATTTTGAAAGCTTTACCACGATTATAATCTTAAACAAATCAGAATGAGAGTCTTCTAACGTTTCGACACGAATAAGCTAAATGATATATAATGGAATTCACAGGCCCCAAAACTAACTAAACTAAACTAAAAAACAACGGTTTTAATGCAAAACGAAAGAAAAAAAGGCACTTGAGCTTTTTTGAAAAAGTCACAGAACAATTTCCCCAATCAAAGTTTCTAAAGTCGAATGACGTCAAATCCGGCTCGATTTTGTTTTTGTTGCTGCAGCCAAAGCTTCAGAACAACATTTTTTCACCCTAAGATATATAAAATTAAATATTCCAACAAACAAAATTTTAAAATCTCAATTTTTAAAGTTTTTTAAGCTTTTTTCCAAAAATAGTGCTATTTTTGTTGCCGCCTAATTTAGGAACTTTTTAGGGTTTTAAAACAGTGCACATTGTGGTCGTAACCACCCTTATTTTAGTTTCTAGATATGTAACCCTAGTAACTCATAAAAACCGAATGCAAATATTTCAAAAAAGGGCCATTGTATAGCACAAATAAGAATTCCCAATCAATGGTGCTATTTTTCTTGCCGCAGTGTATGCTTCGGCCGAAGCTTATATACCCTTGCAGATCCATCCTATTCATTTACAGAAACATTAAATTTAAATTAACTTGCGTAAATGTTACAACAATCCAAATTTTAGCTGTTTTCGTATTACTTTGGCATTAATATTTTGATCCTTCCTTTGGCAGCTATATAATATAGCCATCCGAATTTTGTTAAATTTAATACGAAATTTTGAAATGTTAATTAATTAATTTCCATTTAATTTTCCGACCGTTCCTATGGCAGCTATATGATATAGTCATCCGATTTTTTAGAATTTTTTTTCGAAATTCAGAAATATTAAAAAAATAGTATTCCCAAAAGTAGAAGGTTATATTTAAAAAAACACCAAAGCTAGAATTTTTTTACGTTTTTTTTCGATCCTTCCTATGGGAGCTATAAGATATAGTTGTCCGATCCGGTCGGTTCCGATATATATACTACCTGCAACAGGAAGAAGACTTTTGGGAAAGTTTGAGCCCGATAGCTTTAAAACTGAGAGACTAGTTTGCGTAGAAACGGACGGACAGACGGACATGGTGACAGACTCGTCTAGTGATGCTGATCAAGAATATATATACTTTATGGGGAAGAAAACGTCTCCTTCACTGCGTTGCAAACTTCTGACTCAAATCATAATAGCCTTAAAAAATTTTCAAGAAAATCACAGATGATAACCAAGGCAAACTCTACGAGGTAACCGAGTTTGAAGAAAATCGAAGTGTTTATATGTGCAGTTGAGAAATTCTTACCCCACTGCAAGAACTGCACGCATAACGAAAATGCTCTATATTTGAGCATTTTTAACATGTATATTGCGAGCTACAAGAGGGAATTTATTTAATTAACCATTTCCGACAGCGAAGATCACTACTTGGTATAGTAGGTAATGTGGCCAACAATGTAGGAGCAATGTATTTAAAATAATGCCGGAAGTCAAGCTTAAGCTAAATTCAAAGGAATTTGAAGAATTTTAGGTATTGAAAAGCCCTATTTAGATTTCTAAATGAAATTTCGATATTCCCCATAATTTTGGGGCTACATTTTCGATTTAAAAAATCTAAACCGCTGCTCCGATTATGATGATTTTAGGATCATTATGCTTAAGTTTAATTTTTCAAGATTTTAACATTTTTTTAAATATTTTTAAAGAATTTATTTAGATTTTCTTTTTTTTTCGATATGCATAACAAATGTTTATTGGAGAGTGTTATGTGAAACTTTATTCACTTTCACCCATGGTAAAAATGAACAAGAAGTAGTGAATAAAAAAAAAAAAATAAGACTTTACAAAAATTGCACAGTGTGGCAGTCTATAAGTCTAAGTCTGGAATCAGTTTCCCACTAGCGTGCCGTCCAAGTATCCAATTGTCTGATGGGTGCAATCTTTTTAGTCTTCTTCTGTTCATAGGTCTGGAAAGTGTGAGGGCAAGTCTGTTTGTGTGGGAGATGAGTCTTGATCTGTAGCGAATGGCAGAATTGGTAATAGATTTACAAACAGGATTAATTTTGAGATCTCGAAAAATAGTAGTGTTTCTTGTATAGTATGGGGCCTTTATCATATGTCTTAAAATTTTGGATTGGCAGGATTCAACTCTTTTTATAGAAGTGTTACAGAAGTGTATACCCCAATGTAGACTAGGCATCAAGGTTGCTTTGAAGAGCCGGGTTTTCGCCGTGATCGACAGTCCACTGCCCGGACGAAGAAGCCATCTCATTTTCCCCGCTTTTTGCCTTACTGAAGCACAGGTTGCCACAATGTGCTGCTTCCAGGTAAGCCGCCTGTCCAGAGTAAGCCCAAGGTACTTAACCGTGTCCGAGTGCTTTATTGGAGTCCCGTCTAAGGTTAGGCGATAGGTGTTCAGCCTGTTTAATGAAAAGGTTGCATGCTGAGATTTGGCAGGATTCACTGCGATGTTCCACCTCGACGCCTAGGCCTCAAACTCATTTAGCATGTCCTGCACCATATCTGTCGCCTCTCTTCGCAGAGCACTTGTCGCCAGAAATGCTGTGTCATCTGCATAGGTAGCTGTTAAAACATTCCTGCCTCTGGGCGACGGAAGGTCCGAGGTGAATATTGTATACAAGACAGGACCCAGCACACTTCCTTGGGGGACTCCAGCAAGAATAGGCCTTGAGGCAGACTTGGATCCTCGAACATCCACCTGGAAGGTTCTACCAATTAGAAATGAGCGAAGGAGATCAAAGTATGTCGGGGGAAGAATGGGTTTCAGCTTATAGAGCTAGCCACAGTGCCAGACTCGATCGAAGGCTTGCTTGTCATCTAGAAATACTGCGCAACAAAACTTTTTCGCCTCGAATGCTTTAAGGATATGGTTGATCACCCGATGCATTTGCTCAGCAGCGCTATGCAGACTCCTGAAACCAAACTGATGATTTGGAATTGCATCCTGCAACATATGAACACTAAAAAGCCTTTTTAGTAAGATTCGCTCAAAAATCTAAGAGAAGGTTGGCTTATAGGCCGAAAAAAATCAGCACAGCGGGGCGAGACGCCTTTCTTGGGGATCATAACATTAAATTTGAGAAGCCGGACCAGAGGGAAGATCATCAAAGGCTTCTGCAATAGCAGTCTCTTCATCTGTGACCAAATCAAAAGGCTTAAATCTTTCTTCCAAAGAATCAACGAATTCCTTAGCTATTTCATCATCTTTATTTGCCCTGGTACCGTCCGATCGAAGCAAGGGAAACTTTTGGAGAGGCTGCCGTTTAAGCCCGCGAGTGCATTTCCACAGTTCGAAGCCTCGATCAGCATCCGGACGAAAAATTCGGACTTAGCATCAAAAAGTGATTTTCTTAATAAAGTAAGTCTTGTGGATGACGCGATTGCATGAGATTCATGCACAGTCAGAAAGTTGGACGAGATACCCTTATAAATAGCAAAATCGATTGCCATTGGATTTCGCCTTGCATCAGAAGGAAAGTGATAGCCGACGACGGAAAATATCACGGCGCACAGTGGCGCCTTGGGCCAAAAAACGTGCAATAAATCAACATCTACACTTAAAGTTAACTTTTCGATTTAAAAAATCTAAGCCGCTGCTTCGATTAAGATGATTTTTGGATCATTAGTTATTTTATGGCCGAAATGCTTAAGTTTAATTTTTCAAGTTTTTAAAATTTTTTTTTGTATTTTTAAAGAATTTATTTAGATTTTCTAAGTTATTGCGTCTCATTTTGCGGGAGCCTGCTAAAAGAGCGAAACCCAGAGAGCGGATGCCAATAGAGCGACGGCCGAGAGAGCAACATACAAGAAAACTGATGAGGGGGAGGGTGAAGTGCTATGAGGAAGGGGGGGGGGGGGGGGGGGGGGAGGAAGGGGCAATTTAAGTTAAAATTTGTTTTGGATTTTAAAGTCTTATACTGCTGCTCTGTTCAATATGATTTTCGATCAATAGTCAGTTCTGTGGATCAAATGCTTAGGTTTTTTTTTCAAAAAGTATTTTTCATATTGTAGCAGAAGTAGATCCCTATTTAAAGTTGGCCAAATCTTAGGATTCGAATTTCTGAACAAGTACGGAAGTTTGATCTGTAAGCATTCAAATACGATACTTCTTCAGATATGTATGCATGTAGGTATGAATATTTGGATATGTTTTGATTTGTGTTGTGTGTGTTTCTATTTGAAAGTAGATGATGTGTTTAAATACAAATAAAATGATTACCTTCCTTTCAGCCAATGGTAAATCTTTCAAAGTTATTTGTAAAGTTTAAAACTAATAATTATCGTTCATATGTGGAATCTGGAAAAATAAGTTACTTCGCTACTTTTGCATGGGATGGCAATCTTTGCGTGTTTGTACAAAAGTTTTCATTTCATTCAAAACCAGAAATTTGAAAAAACAAATTCCAATTTACAAACAAATATATATGTGCGCTCAATAAAATTGCATTGCATAACATTGTAACTAAAAACAAGTACAAAGATTCGCGACTTTCACATTCATTTATTATATGTTTTTAAATTTTATTGATTCGATAAGAATGAGATCGCATAATCTGTCTCTTAAGATTGGAGCACCCGAAATGTTATTGTGAAATTTAGGTCCCTCAAAGTTATGGAATGGGACACAATTGCAGATAAAAGGGGTTCATAAAAATGTAATCGAAGCAACAGTATTTACGGACTTGGAAGCTGGCTGGACTAGATCTTAGAGAATATTGCTTTACTCATTAGCTCTGCCAGTAGGCCTATTCTCGATCCTTAAGGATCTTCTAAAAATTTGGTTTACACAGAAGTTTTAAAAGTAATTATATTAAAAAAAACGTGCACATTTATCTGGAAATTAGAAGGTCCTGACAACCGGTCTCCATACTAATTTTAAGCGAACGAAGTCGATTCCGGTATAGCTAGTATACTATATATATATATTGCTAGTGGAAAACAATGAAAATAAATTCGGCTCGAAGGACCAAATGTTGGGGCGGGTCCGTGTCGAGAATAATCCCAAAGAAAGTTTCCCAAAAGAACTAAAAAAAAAGGTTGAATTGTAGCTTCGTTTCACTTGTGTACTGTTTTACTTTTTATTCACAAATAATCTAACATGGCCTAAGCTTAGTCTATAGGGTTTTTAACCGGTTCGGTTACCAGTGATGCCAAACCAGCGATGTTTACCTTGTTCGACATGAACAAGATACATCCAGAAAGTGGTATCCATGCCTCAACATAGGCTGCCACGAATTCTAGCGAACTATTTGGTGCAGGAACGTAAGCAATAGGTCATAGAATGGGAGACGCTTGCCGAGACCTACGGAGAAAGGCTAGGACACTGTCCCGTTTTACGCGAAATCCGCCTGCTGCATTTTGGTAAGGCTCAGCTGCAACCGCGTGATGTATACGATTCGCTGGATGGGCAGTGCTGGTCATCTCTTTAAAACTACGTCAACCAGGCTCTGAAGTACCGAAGCAATATTTTAATGGAAAACTTTTAAATACTTAATTTTATAATTCCAACTCGTAACTCAGCTCTCCTAGTTGTTAAACCTAGCGGTGGAACGATCTGATATCTGGGGAAGACCCGGGAAATCCGGTGTAGTACACTGTGCAGTTTGACACTGTGAAAGCCGAGATCGACAGACGGTTAAAATAACCAAGTCGATATACTTTCTATTCTATTTTAATTTTTGGACTATTTGCCCTACATTTAAAAAAAAATATGGCTCGATTTTCTAGGTCGTCGATTTTCTAGGTTTTTACAGTTGAAAACCTTTTAATCTAAATCAGCGGTTGGCACACACATACGTTGACATTTTGTTTTATATTTGTGTGAGTAATTTGCACTGGGCAGCTCATCGATGTGTGTGTGCAGACCGCTGTTCTACGTTATACGTGTGCGAGCAGCGCGCCCGCAGAACAAAACCCTATGCTCACTTAATAGGGCGCTGCCGACCGCTGATCTAAATATATCAGTTTAATATTGATGCTGTACCCTAGAGCTGACAAAAAATCGAGTGAAGTCGACTACAAGTCGATAGTATACTTTGCGATTGTTCAGTCGATTTTCAGTCGACTATTATGGACTTTATTCAATAAAGTAACATTTGGTGAAGTTTCGAACAATTTATGGTACATTTAAATATTTCTGTGGTGATATTAGTCCAAAGAAAATAAGGGAATTTTTCTAACCTTATTTTACATTAAAAATTTACATATTTTGCAATTTTTAATGCTCTGCCTAAAAACACTAACATATCCTAGCAACCTAATCATAATAAAAATCATTCAAGGGCTTTGATCTAATGTCAAACAACGACTAGTCGATTATATCGAAACAGTCGACTGAAATGCTGTCAAACAATCGACTGACTACACTATCGATAGTTTTATTTTCGCCAAACACACGTACAGTGGTGGAAAGCGCTTGCGCGATCAGCTGATCGTAGTGTGCGAGAGGGGGTGCGGGTGCCATAGCAGCGAGCTTCGAACAGGGTGCAGGCCAAGCACATAAGTGCGTGCCGTAGCACGTAGGGAAATATTGGGCGGTTCGTCTGAATTTTGGGCGGTACTTTTAAAAAAAAAAAATTATAATAAATATATTTTAGTAATAAGATTTATCCCTTATATTAAATTTTATCTTTTTTATCTTTATTATTTTTTTTAAATTGTGTCCGATCGAAGACTAGCAGGATACTGTGGGAAAAAGGTCCAACCATCCCGGAAAACCAGTGCCCACGCACTGAATCCCCCAGGCGGGGAAATGTCGGGTAGGGGATCGGGGGCACAACACCCTGGCGCCAGCCTAGGAGTTGTGCCAAACGATAGTGGAGGCACGCCGGCAAACAAGGGCCTGGCGCCGCCGCCAAATGCCGACGGCTTTCATACGCCGTTGTCCAGTCTGCCTGACTGGGCCAATATGGGAGCGGACCCATTTAAAAAAAGCAACGCGATGGCGAGATCGCCAGAAAAAAGGGTGGAGTGCAGTGCCAAGCAGCCCGGCACCCCCCCAGCAGGAGAAAAAAGCACCCCAAAAGCTGCTGAGGAAGAGCAGGGGGATGTGCTAAAACAGCTGTCCGGCCTGGGATCGAAGGCCAGGGAGCTGAAGAGGCTAATGGACGGAAAGCGCTCCATCACAAACCCCATGAGGGATATTGTCGACGAAATCGACTATCTCCAGAGGGAAGTCCTGTCGGCTGTGCAGGGCATAATCGAGGAGCAGGAAAAGGCTAAGGAGACAGCCAAAAAACCTGCGCAGAAGTACTCGCGAGCGGAACTAGCAAGCGACCCAGGTGCCAAGAAACTGGGAAAACGCAAGCTGTACCTGCAAAAAAGGCGATGCACGAGGCACCGGCAAGCAATGCCAGCCAAAGTGCTAGAAAGGGGAAACACGCTGGGACAGAGAGCACCAGCAAGCCCCAAAAACCTGGGAAGAAGCCTGAGGAATGGCAACAGGTCAGACAGAAGACAAGGAAGCCAAGGATGCGACCGCCTCGCAATGACGCGATAGTGATCGCAACCTCCACTGGAGGGTCCTATGCGGATATCCTTAAAAAGGTTAAGGCTGAACCGCAGCTGAAAGAGCTAGGACAAGCCGTACAGGCTGTCAGGCGCACAGCTAAGGGGGAACTCCTAATCCTTCTAAACAAGGTAGCTGACCCAAAAACCGCGGAGCTTCAGTCCACAATGAAGGCGGTCCTGGGCAGCAATGTTGACGTCAGAGCGCTGACTGAGACAATGCTGGTCGAGGTAAAGGATATTGACGAGATCACCGAGAAAACGGACATTCTATGTGCGGTTAAATCACAGTTCGATGTGGAGCTGCCAGAATCCGCGGTGATGAGTCTAAGGGCGGCATACGGTGGCACGCAAACCGCTACAATTAGAGTCATGCCCGACATAGGGAGACGGCTCTTAGAGAAGGGAAAAATTAGGCTGGGTTGGACTTCGTGTAGAATCCGCCCGAAGATAACACCCAAAAGGTGTTTTAAGTGTATGGAGTTTGGCCATATAGCAGGGAACTGCAGGATCCAAGAGGACTGCTCAAAATGCTGCTACAACTGCGGCGCAAAGGAGCACCAAGCCAGAGGCTGCAAGGCAAAGGCCTGCTGCATGCTCTGCAAACGCAAGAAGGAGAAGGATTGCGACCACCCAACAATGAGTGGGAAATGCCCGTACTTCAGGAGGGCTTTGCAAGGGCTTAGGGGTAAATGAAGTTCCTTCAAATAAACCTAAACCACTGTGAGGTTGCCCAATTGCTGCTGGAGCAAAATGTCATCGAGGAAAACGTAGACATTGCACTCATAAGCGAGCAATACAGGAATAAAAATTCCGGGGAATGGCTAGCAAATAATAGCAAAAAATCGGCAATATGGAGCTGCGGAAATCCAAAGCTTCAGATTAGCAGGAAAAAAAGCGGAAATTGCTTCGCTAGGGCCCATGTGAATGGTATAGCGTTCTATAGCTGTTATCTGCCGCCAAGCCATAGCCTTACCCAGGCAATATCTGTGCTCGAAGAGATTGCAGAAGATGCCCGGGAAAATCGCCCAGCCGTAATAGCCGGGGACTTTAACGCCTGGGCTACCGATTGGGGCTCTCCCCGAACAAATGCGAGGGGAAAGGCGCTACTTGAGAGCTTCGCCGCACTTGACCTAGTGCTGCTGAACTCTGGAACAAAACCGACTTTTCTTAGAGCCGGCACCAGTTCCATCATTGACCTCACATTCGTGAGCGCTGGATTGGCCTCGGGCTCCAGCTGGGAGGTTAGTGACACATACATGGGAAGTGACCATGCAGCAATAATCTGCACGATAAAGTCCAGAAATGGCCCACCACGGGTTCCTAAGACCGTGTCAGGGTACAAAATAGAAACGCTAGACGTGGAGATGGTACAGATGTTTTTCGAGGACCTCTCTACTAGCGGCTCAGCTGAAGAACGGGCAAACCACATCGCAGACTACACCAAGCTAGCCTGTGATGCATCTATGCAGAGAAAGGGAAAAAACCCATCAGGAAGAAGACCTGCATACTGGTGGAACCAATCCATTGCGGAAGCCAGGAAAGACTGCCACAGGGCAAGACGCGCATACCAACGCTCAAGAGGAAGGCCCGAATTTGAGTCACTTCAAATAGTTTTCAGGGAAAAAAGACGAGCCCTGGAAAAAACCATTAAAGAAAGCAAACGCAGGTGCTTTAATAATATAAGCGAAGAAATAGACTCCAACCCATGGGGCTTCGCATATAAACTCGTCACAAAACGGCTTCGGGTATTTAGTAGGCCATCGCCGACATGCCCAGTCGCCCTAAAAAGGATAGTGGAAACACTATTCCCAGAGCAAGAGAGTATGGCGCGAACCTCACAGATCGTGAACACTGCGAGCATAGAGCTCACAAGTGCCGAAGAAGTCCTCCGGGTTTTGAAGACAATACTGGACGACAAGGCACCGGGACCAGACGGCATCCCAAATAAAGTCCTTAAAATTGCCATAAAGGCAAACACAAAGGAGTACGTTGACATGTATAACGCATGCCTAGCAGAAGGTGTGTTCCCTAGTCGCTGGAAACAACAGCGGCTGGTACTCATACCAAAGGGGGACAAGCCGGCGGAGGAGCCTTCTTCATATAGGCCACTCTGCATGCTAGATACGGTGGGTAAAATTCTCGAACGAATAATCCACTCCCGGCTAGAAGGTGCCCTTGTCGAAACCAACGGCCTCTCAGAGATGCAGTATGGTTTTCGGAAGGGACTATCTACCATCGACGCCGTCGGTAAACTGTGTGAAATCGCAGATAAAGCGATCGAGGGGAAAAGGTGGTTGTACGGCACTAAGCAGTACTGCATAGCGGCAACGCTGGATGTTAAAAACGCATTCAACTCCGCTAACTGGGACCACACACTAAATGCATTGAGAAACCTTAATGTTCCAATGTATATACAGAGAGTAATAGCGAGCTACTTCGAAGGCCGCCTGCTCCTGTACGAAACTGATGCCGGGCAATCGACCCACAGGGTGAGCGGGGGAGTCCCACAAGGATCAGTCCTAGGCCCATTGCTATGGAATGCCATGTACGATGGGATCCTACGGATCACGATGCCCGAAGGGGCACGACTCATTGGCTTTGCCGATGACGTAGCCATAGTAGTTTCTGCAAAGAAACTCCCAGATGCAGAGAGAATCTGCAACGAAGCTGGGAAACGAGCAAGCGCATGGCTCGACGCCAAGGGACTCACCTTGGCAGCGCACAAGACAGAAGCTGTCTTGATAAGTAGCAGGAAGATAGTAGAGACTGCTACTATCAAAATTGGAGAAGCCACAATTAAATCTCGCCCAAGCCTAAAATACTTGAGTGTCATGATTGACCACCGGCTAACATTCAAAGATCATCTAGCGTACGCTAGTGGCAAGGCAGGTAGGACCGCGGCCGCAATCTCGAGGATTATGGCAAATACTCGGGGACCGAGGCAACCAGGTCGGAGATTACTGGTTAGCGTTGTCACATCGACGCTGATGTACGCTGCTCCCATATGGGCCCGAGCCACTGAAACAGGAAGTTATATGCAAGAAGCCGACTCCGTGCAGAGGCTGTGTGCCCTGCGGGTATGCTGTGCGTTCCGCACAGTATCCCATGATGCGGCGTTGGTAATATCGGGAATTATACCGATCGACCTGCTGGCACTGGAATCAGTTGAGATCCGAGCAGGCAGCACAGGAATCGCAACTGCTGAATCCCTACGGAAAAGGTGCAGAGAACTTACCATTGCGAAGTGGCAAGAGCGATGGGAACGAAGTAGCAACGGACGTTGGACGTATAAGCTTATCCCAGAACTGCAGAGATGGCTGGGAAGGAAGCATGGACATGTGGACTACTACTTAACGCAACTGTTGACAGGACATGGATGCTTTAAATACTATCTAAATAGGTTTAAGCATGAACGTTATCCGGACTGTCCACTCTGCGAGTCGGATAACGAAGACGCAGAACACGTATTTTTCGTCTGTCCGAGATTTGAAAATGAACGAAGAGATCTAAGCATGAGGGTTGGGAGGACGCCAGCCGCTTGTAACCTGGTGGATATTATGCTTGACTCAGAAGAAAATTGGTCTGCTGTATGCAACATGGCCACAATAGTACTCAAAAAACTGCACATCGCAGAAAGACTGCGAAATTCCAATAGGATAGAATCCTAGAGAGCCCTAAGGGCATTCCCCCCCCGGCGAAGTAATACCTAACGGCAGTACCGCCGGGGAAGCGGGGAGGGGGTGGAGTTTTTACTGGGTTAGAGTCCCAGACTTCGGCAAGCTGGCTCAGCTCCGAGTTGGCTTTCGATGCTTTTCACCACCACTAACAAAAAAAAAAAAAAAACTATCGATAGTTTTGCAGCTCTGTACCCAACCAATAATTGTAAAGCTTATTTATTTAATTTAAATAAATTATATAAGATACTATTTTAAGATAAACAAGAAAACGTCGACTATCAGATACCCGTTACTCAGCTGAAGGGAGTGTGAGGGAGATGGAGATATGCAATATTAGTTTTTGCTCATAACTTTTCAAGTTCTATTGATAGGTATTTTTAAACACAACCAAATTGCATTTATATTTTCCCTTCTCTTTAAATATGTGAACGCCAGACATCCCTTTAAGGCGATTGTGGGCGTTAGAGTGGGCGTGGCGCTCTGTTAAAACAAACTTGCGCTGCGTACAAAGCCCAAGAATATGTGTGGGTAATCCCAAATTGCTAGCTTTTGTAGTTTCCGAGATCTAAGCGTTCATCTAGACGGACAGACAGACAGACAAACGGACAGACGGACATGGCTAGATCGACTCGGCTAGTAATCCTGATCAAGAATACATATGGGCATTTCCAGGAAAAAGTCAACCAAAACCCAAAAATTAAAAGTTGGCGAAAAAATTTCTTTTTTGGTTTAAATATAGCATTGGTATCTATATTTTGTAAATCAATTACATTTCCTTCCAAAATTAATTTTTAACGCGAAGATATGCAGCTTTGAAGCACGAGCAACACATACTGTATATCTCAGCAACATTTTGTTGAGCTTTCGTAATATTGCTATGCCTTCTGTGAAAGTCTCAAGATCAAGCAACCAATCCTACAAATTAGTTTAAGGCAAATGCTATCAGGAAAAAATTAAGAGTTGTTTAATATTAATGAAATAGATGTCTTTATTGAAGTTTATTTTTAAACATTTTTAATGTCGCGTCCGTAATCAAAAAACCCTTTTTTTTCTTTGCACTCGTCCAATTCGCGACACATATAAACGACCTTTTATGTGTAAAGCATGTGTAGTTGGAACAAATTAATTATAATTTTTTTGACAATAAAAATGAGCGTATTAATGTTTTTAAAAAATTTTTTAAGTCTGTCGCGTCCGTAATTTTAATTTTTAGTTATTAGACAACAATTGTTCAAATTTTTTGGTGAATATAATTGTTTATTTGCAGCTATGAAAAACGTCGAAGGCCTTGCTTTTCCTTGTCATATACTTTACTTATTAATATTTGTATTATTCACAAACTATTTTGCTATTGAAGAGAAAACACTTATCCAGTTCCTTAAAATCGTTTCAATATGCTCAAGAAAATGTATAGGGAATGTACATTGTACATTGGTGCCAAGGAAGTGGAGGAATTTGCATTACCACTACAAGATAAAGTGGAAAAGTGTTACACAGATTCCAAACGCACCGTGCATCCATTAAATAAAATCCGAAATTTGTATGCGTCTTACAGCCTTTTCAACTAAAAAGAACATTTAATAAAATACTTTATACGTGCAACATAATTCTAAGATTAACTTATTTTTTTAATATAGGGATATATTCTTTAACAGTTATTACACCCGTTACTCGTAGATTAAAAGGGTATATTGTATTCGTGCAAAAGTATGTAACAGGGAGAAGGAAGCTTTTCCGACCCTATAAAGTATATATATTCTTGATCAGGATCACTAGCCGAGTCGAACTAGCCATGTCCGTCTGTCCGTCTGTCTGTCCGTCTGTATGAACGCTGAGATCTGGCTGATTGGCATTTTGCATGCAGATTCTTGGAGTTCCTACGCAGCGCAAGTTTGTTTCAAACAGGTGCCACGCCCCCTCTAACGCCCACAATCGCCCTACACCATTTTTTGAAAGGTGTTTGGCGCCCACAACTTTAAAGATTTCGGAAATGTAAAAATGCAGTTTTATTCTGTTTATCAATACCTATCGAATTGTAGAAGAAATTTTTCAAATCGGACAATCCATTAAAAAGTTATGAGCAAAAAATGAAACAGCCACTAGATGGCGCTAGTAGCTTTGACGCGTGCATATATTAATCTCTCTCCCACTCCCTTTAGCTGAGTAACGGGTATCTAATAGTCGAAGTACTCGACTATAGCGTTGTCTCTTGTGTTTTGAATAAGTTTCTGCTTTTACTAAGCAGAATTCAATTTAATTTCATAGAACGAGCTATATAAAAACAATGTTTCTATTAAAAAGAGGTGGATAACGCGAAAATAATTTAACCAAACTTTACAGTAGGAACTTTAGTAACACGTAAAATAGCTCTGCAACATTTTGACAAAATAAAAAGTTGCAATTTTTTGTTAAGTAGCAACATGTTGCGTCCGTAACTGTCGCGTCCGTATTCTTGCACTATGTTTAGAAAAAAAACGGCTGAATGTTTTGCCACCGAACTTGCTTTGTTGTGTTCTGTTACTCAGCAGGTATACTGGAAAAAAAAGCCAAAAAAATACGCCCTCCAGTTTCGCAGAATTTAAGATTTTTGTAAAGTTTTCAATATTGCAGTTCTATTTTTGTCGCGTCCGTATTTCACTTATTTTATTTTATTATTAAGAACTGGCTGGACAGATAATTTTCATTTTTTCTCCATAAATACAAGAGTGTCTGAGCTATCCAACAAAAAAATAAAAAGTAAAAAATGTATACTGCATCACTCTTATTTTTAAAGGTAAAGTTGAAAAAATGTCGCGTCCGTCACCCTGGAAATGCCCATATACTTCATAGGGTCGGAAACGCTTCCTTCTCCCTGTTCCATACTTTTGCAAGAATACAATATACCCTTTTACTCTACGAGTAACGGGTATAATTATGTTGAAGTATTATAAGGTGAGCTGTATAATAGAGGTTAGGTATTTCAAATAAATAATGAATATTAAATTCATAGCAAAGCCACGAGACTTAAAATTATTGCATTGTGGAAGACAAGTGGTAGAAGGCCTGTAAAAGCTTCTATCGTAGACACCAAACTCAAATAAATCATAAAGATTAGATAATGTAAAAATAAAAACAAGAAAGGAAGCTAGCTTCGGCCACCCGAAGCTTATATACCCTTGCAGATCATTCCTATTCATTTACAAAAACATTACATTTAAATTAACTGGCAGCTATATAATATAGCCGTCCGAATTTTGTTAAATTTTATTCGAAATTTTGAAATGCTAAAGAAAAGCCATATCCCAGAGGAGAAGACAATGTAATAAAAATCAACAAAGATATAATTTTTTTCCTATTCATTTCCATTTAATTTTCCGACCGTTCCTATGGCAGCTATATGATATAGTCATCCGGTTTTTTTAAATTTTTTTCGAAATTCAGAAATATTAAAATAATAGTATTCCCAAAAGTAGAAGGTTATATTTAAAAAAACACCAAAGCTAGAATCGACTCGTCTTGTCATGCTGATCTCGTTCACTGCGTTGCAAACTTCTGACTGAAATCATAATACCCTCTGCAAGGGTATAACAAGAAAGGAAGCTAGCTTCTGCAAGCCGAAGCTTATATACCCTTGCAGATTATTCCTATTCATTTAAAAAACATTACATTTAAATTAACTTGCGTATATGTTACAACAATCCAAATATTAGCTGCTTTCGTATGACTTTGGCAATAATTTTTTGATCCTTCCTATGGCAGCTATATGATATAGCCGTCTGAATTTTGTTAAAATTTATACGAAATTTTGAAATAGTGAAGAAAAGCCATATCCCAGAGATGAGGAGAATGTAATAAAAGTCAACAAAGATATAATTTTTTTCCTATTAATTTCCATTTAATTTTCCGACCGTTCCTATGGCAGCGATATGATATAGTTATCCGATTTTTAAAAAATTTTATTCGAAATTCAGAAATATTTAACAAATAGTATTCCCAAAAGTAGAAGGTAATATTTCAAAAAACAACAAAAAACAAGACTTTTGGGAAAGTTTGAGCGCGATAGCTTTAAAACTGAGAGACTAGTTTGCGTAGAAACTGACGGACAGACGGACGGACGGACAGACGGACGGACAGACGGACATGGCTAGATCGACTCGTCTTGTCATGCTGATCAAGAATATTTATACTTTATGGGGTCGGAAACGTCTCCTTCACTGCGTTGCAAACTTCTGACTGAAATTATAATACCCTCTGCAAGGGTATAACAAGAGAGAACGATATAGTCGGGTGCCCCGAATATTAGATACACGATACTCAACTAAAGGGAGTGCGAGGGAGATGGAGATATAAAACTTTGATCGCGCATAACTTTTTAACGCACATCTTTGAGTAACGGGTATCTGATAGTCGGGGCATCCGACTATAGCGTTCTCTCTTGTTATGTGCTAATAAATTCGTAATAAGGCAATTGTACTGCAAAATATTAGTTCTACAACTTTTTGAAAAACTAAATGCTTAGATCACACTTTACCTTGACATAATTTGTCTTACTAAAATCCCTGAAACACTATGGATAAATTAAATATATTACGACATAAAATTTGAGGTATTTTACATTATCGAGAAAATTTACGTTGGGAAGTTATGCAACCGAAATTTGTAAGGTATAATAACTTTTTTAATACAACAAGAGACAGTATAATGACTCTAGATGACTAATGCGATTTATACAATTCAATATTTTAAAGCCTGATTTTTTACAAAATTTATTTTAAAATGTAAAAAAAATATTTTTGAAATTCATTAGTTCTAACGTTAAAATTCAACTAACATCGTCAATTAACTTCAAAAAAATACAATATCTAAATTTGAATTATTAATGTTAGTAAGACAGCTTAAATATTTTCCTAAAAAGGGCCGAATGGGTAAATTTTAGATATTAAGTATGTTGAACGTGCGATCGTCACTAATTTTTAGCTCATTAAGAAGTGTTTTTGTTTGATTGGCGAATAAGTGCAGTTCGATAGCTGAGTAACGGGTAAATAATAACACCAGTCTACAAAAAAAAAAATCGATAGAATACGCACTTAATGAAACCTTTGTTTTCCGGTAAGGTACATCTTTCTGATTAAGAAATTTAATTTCTACCATACATACATACCATACAAAAAATTGTAAGTGCCCTTTTCTTAATCAGTAAGATGTACCTTAAGTGCGTATTTCATCGATTTTTTTTCTAAACTGGTGTAATCGAGGGACTGGAATATGTATCTGCTCTTCTTATAAAAATAAGATTTTTATATGTTACACACGATACATTTTGTTAATTTATTTATTTTCATTAAATTTTTAGGTTGATCTTCAATAATACTTTTCAACAACGTGTAAGCGATGACGGCCAATGGACTAAATATGTAAAATATATTGTATTTTATTATTACTTCTTATAAGTCTGTAATCATAAATAACATCAAATTAAATTGCACCATCATTAATTTTCTTTGACTACTTTTACTTTTACAGGGAAAACTGTTTTAACCAAGTTGCTCGGGAACGTCTTCTTCTTATAATTTGGACAGATTTTGTTGATATTATCCTGTATAACTCATAACACAGTATAACACAAATCAAAAGTGCTAATTATTTGAAAAGATTTTTAAATTTGTACATCCTTGAATATTATTATTTTTCTGTTACTATCACTCCTCACTGAAAATTAAAAAGGTGCCATAGAAATCTGTTGTAACCAAGTTATCACGTTTATTATAATACCAGTGAAAGGCTTGTGGAAGTCGGTTGCGAATATAGATTATGTTAGGTAGTTACGTTTGAGAACTACAAGTACTCTTATCGCCCATTTGGGCCAGACCTGCGTCGGAGGAGTATGTAAGTCGAACCGTTTTCGACTGTTTAATCGCTACGTAAACGCCGCGACTAGCTCAGAGATATTGTGTGTTCGTCCCACCAAATTTGTATTGCGTGACTGCCCGTGACCCAAGAAAATGCAGAGTTATCCGATTGGGACAAATTGGAAAACTTTATTTAGTTTTACTTTTCGCTAGAATTGGTTTCTTCGTCAGCTGGCTGTTGCGGATTGCCTGTTCGGCTTCGTGCCCTCCTCGTCTCAAGATCACTTCGTGCGTTTCTCGGCGGCGGTCCTCAACGGCGTCGCTGCTCTCGGATCGTGCTATTTGTGGAATCCAGCGTCGTCGTTCTCCAACGGCTCCTCTCCAGTTCCACCCCGGCTTATAGGATTCAAAAAGTCTGCACAACCTTCCTTTTGGGTTCCCACCAGAATGATCTCGTGACCACCTGTATCGCTGTGTTCCCTGAGGTCGGTCTGGCTCTAGCCTGAGAAACAAATGTCCCGACAGGTCAAATCCGAGGATTCAGCCTTCTCGTCAGTTCACCGTAACCATGACGCTTGGCACAAACTCTTGATCCGCGCTCACCTTGCCGGTAGCTCGTCCTTCACTCGTCTCTGCTCCTGTCCTCTCGTCTCTGCTCCTGTCCTTCTCTCGACTCTGTTCCAATCTCTGCGTCTTGCAGATCTCACCGTTGCAGTCTCAGCCTTGGCCTAGCGTCTTGACTCTGGTATCTTGATCTGGGCGTAGAGCACTCGGTTTTCGATACTCTCACGGCCACGCACTCGATTAAATCCTCGCACTTGTATTCTGGATCTTTTGGGAAACTGTCGCACTTGTATTCTCGCTCGCGTATCTTGATTGACTGTCTCCTGTCTCTCCTCCGGTTGTCAACGCCTTCCGGCCGACACGCCCCGTGTCTCCTGCCGCGCGTACTCCAACTGACTGCCTCGCGTACTATCGCTGCCTCTCGCGTACTGACTCTGATCCCCCGAGCTGCGCCTGCGCCGTCCCTTATATAGGCTACGGCGGCACACGGCTCGCTAGGGTCCAATGTGCAATAGTGTCCCGTTAGTTCCCTTTGCACACGGCACGCATCGGGTCCAAGGTCCAAGATGTCCCGTTAGTTCACGGTGCATCCTCTTTGTGCCGGTTCAAAGTCCACGGATTTACCGTTTGACCTCACTGCCCTTTGGCGGCGTGGGTCCAAGGTCCAGCGCGGTACCGTTATTCCACGGTCGCTCCGCTTTGGCCGGGTCCAAGGTCCAGTATGTAACGAATTTTCGTAAATATCAGGCCAAGATGTTGTCTAAGAGAAGCGCTCACGCGAATTTATTCTCCGGCTTGGCTCGTCGACAATTGGTATAGGTTTTGGCTACTTCTCTCGGATGGCCTATCTTCATTATTAATTCTAAAAAATATTCGCGTGACAGGACATGCTAGAACAAAAATAAGAGATACTACATGTTTTAACCAGACTTTACGTAATTCTAAAACTAGGGGTTCTATTGCACTTTGCCTACTCCTTATACACGTTAAAATCTCAGATGTTTTCAAGATTCATAATGCCCTCCCTTCTTTTGACTGATTTATTAGCAATAAAAAATCTGTATTCTACGAAACCGTCCCTTCGGTGTTCAAGGGTGTCAGGGGATCATCTATGCCGAGTCAAATTTTAAAGCATTATAATATTTTGTATTTAAAAACGAAAAGAAAATTCGAGCAATTCATGGGGACAGCTATACATCATAATAAATCAGAGAACAGTAAAAATATAATAAATGGGACAATATAAAAATATATATAAATAAAATTGGTATAAAAATATGGAGTAAAAATATAGTTTATATAAAAAGTTAAATATTCATGCGGGCTCTTATGCGATGACATCGGATTTAAATATCTTGGATATTGAAATTAAAAATGACAAAAATTTAGAAAGCGAATCAGATTCTTTTGGCAAACAAGTGTGAACACATAGCCATGACTTGAGCAGCAAAATGCACAGAAATTTTGTTGTATTTTTATACCCGTTACTCGTAGAGTAAAATGGTATATTGTATTCGTGCAAAAGTATGTAACAGGGAGAAGGAAGCTTTTCCGACCCTATAAAGTATATATATTCTTGATCAGGATCACTAGCCGAGTCGAACTAGCCATGTCCGTCTGTCCGTCTGTCCGTCCGTATGAACGCTGAGATCTCGGAAACTATAAAAGCTAGAGGGTTGGCATTTTGCATGCATATTCTTGGAGTTCCTACGCAGCGCAAGTTTATTTCAAAATGGTACCACGCCCCCTCTAACGCCCTCAATCGCCCTACACCATTTTTTGAAAGGTGTCTGGCGCCCACACCATTAAAGATTTTGGAAAACTAAAAATGCAGTTTTATTGTGACTATCAATACCTATCGAAATGTAGAAGAAATTTTTCAAATCGGACCATTCGTTAAAAAGTTATGCCCGATCAAAGATGTTATATATCTATCTCCCTCGCACTCCCTTAGCGGAGTAACGGGTATCTGATAGTCGGGGCACCCGACAATAGCGTTCTCTCTTGTTTCTTTTTGAATTATATTATTGATTTTCTGCCACTCATTTTTTCCTACTTATTTTCGGTTTTCATTTTCCCGTGGGATTTTTGTTTTTTTTTTTCTGTTAATTTTACTTTAAGGAAAATAATGTCTAAATTCTCAATATCGCATATTTTTTTACTTGTGACTTCTTCTTTGTTTGATTATCCTTTATATATCATGGTTTATATTAATACGGAACTTTTTTTCGCTCACCACAATTTCTGCTGGGGTCCTCCTCCACGAAAGCGCTCTCTCGGGATAAACCTGAAAATTTAGATAATATCCTTATTTCTTTTTGGCACCAACGCACCCAGGATTTTCATATCATTTACCGCAATTATAATAATAAAAAAAAGACACTAAAAAAAATGCGATTGAGTCGCCGAGCAGAAATCACAATAAAACCACTCAATTTTTAAAACCACTCAAATCGGCCTTTGCCTTCCTATCATAATTTTCGCACTTTGATCGGGTCCCTTTTTTTCTCACCACATGAATATTATTTAACTAAATTAGATTAAGCAACTAAAATAATATTTTTTTGATCTTTTTTTGTTTTTAAATTAGGACTTAACTGACAATGTTCTGCTGCCTGATTTTTTTTTGGTTCTATATTTTTTCTATCATTGGGCACTCGGACTCGGTTCGACTTTTCAGCAACTATATGTGAACCTTTTGTTTGTTGGCTTTGGGGGATCTAAGTTGGACTTTTAAAACTTTTCACGTCACTTGGTCGGGGCACACATGATTAGGAAATTTTCCTCTATTTTTCCACTAAAACTGCAATTTTCTATGCTCCCAACGGAAGTTTACCGTTATTCGGTCATCCTCTTTCCGGCGATAAAAACGCCCTCGAAGGCGGCTGCGCGACAACTGCGCGAGTCCAGTAAAAACTCAATCTGGGGCGGCGATTTGGAGATTTCTTGTTGTTGCAATCATCTTTCTTGGGTCCTGGCTTCGCCAATATGCACTCAATTTTGGTGCGTTTATTTTTTAACAGATGATTTTGATTTTTTTTTCTTAAGCGCCAAGCCTAATAAAATAAATTCCATACTGAATTTTACTTCACCCAAACCCTACGCTTTGGATTTAGCGCTGCACTGGCTATTTAAACGCTTTTGCGTTTCTCTGTGCCGGGGATTACTTTCGCACAACAAAATTTAATTTGGACTGTATAATTTGGACTTTAATCCAGCACAACTTGTACCTCTGACGCCACGTTTAGAACAGAAAGATCCAGACGCCACAATTATGGCGGTAACCTCTAGCCGGGTAGACTAGATTGAGAAAAGGAAAGTTGACAGAAAGGTCTGTTGCTCTCCTTACCGCTTTTCTTTTGCCACATCCCATACCACCGAGCGACTCCTAGATGGTGCTTACCATATTTTACATCTAGCTAACTACAAGCGCTACAAGTATTTACCAATGGAACTGGATGCTCTCGGATTCTGCCGCATTCTCGCTGCCTTCGCTGTTGCTAGGGGCTCTCCTGCCACGAGATTTGTGGGGAGTTTTACGACTCCCCACATCTCCCCCATCCTTCGGAATATTTGGAAAATATTGCTTTCTCCACCCGGCGCACTCCGTTGACGTGTCTCAGCTTCCTCGTTGTAGTCCTCGTACTCTCCATTCTCCTTGTTCCTGGTTCCCTACCCCTGGTGTTGGCCATCAGTCCGGACGCAGCGGTGCAGTCTCAGCCGTGACCTGTAGGCGTCTAACCCTCGCTGACGCCTTTCTCCTGCCGTTGGCCACCGGTCGGATCGCAGCGATGCCAGTCTCAGCCGTGTCCTGTAGGTATCGCGACCCCCGCGTGTAAATCCTCCCGGCGCCGCTCTTGATCCTGTTTCAACTTTCCTCCTTGCCGATTCCTCCTCCTTGGTCGCTGATCCTGGCCTCCGAACGGAATTTCGAATTTCCGCACCACTCCCACGTCGAAATTCACTACTTCTCTCTCCGCCGTCTGGCACCTCTGCTCCAACTCACAATCGCGTTCATCGATCGTGGTGAGCGGCGTTGCCACATCCATGTCTCCAAATCCATTTATCGATGTTTAGCGTTGCCATTTCCGTTCCAGTCGCAGTGTGACCAATAGTGTGGCCACTGTGAAAAATCTAGTATTTCCATATCGTGTTCCCTATCGATCGCGCTATCGATCGACCGCCGATCACCGATGGTGAGTATTTTTGCACATTTTAAGGTTTTTTGGCCGGTTTTCTGACGCCTTTCCCTTTTCAGCTCCATGCCGATGTATGCCCCGTATGTTCCGGGTGTGGATCTTGGCTCCCACGCGCCCCGGAAGACAACTTGCGGCTGCAAGTGCCCCCGTGTCCCGCGCCTGCTGCAGCCTCGCGACGTAATTGCCAGCCCGCGCGCCTGGCTTTCGCGCCCCTCGATCCGCTTCTGGCATGGCTGCCGTAGAGGTCGTTGACCCCTTTCCTTTTTAGTTGTTGTGCTGCAGTTGGTGATGCTGCCTGTGTTGAAGCACTGCCTGTTGCGCTTCTTGTTGTTTTCGCGACCGCATTTCGCCCCGCATTTAGCCGCGTTTGTTGTTGCTTGTGCTGGTGTTGTTGGCGCCGGCTGCGTCTGCGCGTATTTCGCCGCGCGTACCCTCCCCTGTCCCAGAACATATTCTCGATTCTTGTAAGTTCTAGCCCCGATCTGGGGCTACTTGGTCAGTTCGCCCCACGATGGTCGACAGATGTAACGAACCGATTTCGACTGTTTGATCGCTACGTAAACGCCGCGACTAGCTCAGAGATATTGCGTGTTCGTCCCACAAAATTTGTATTGCGTGGCTGCCCGTGACCCAAGAAAATGCAGAGATATCCGATTGGGACAAATCGGAAAACTTTATTTAGTTTTACTTGGAATTGGTTTCTTCGTCAGCTGGCTGTTGCGGCTTGCCTGTTCGACTTCGTGCCCTCCTCGGCTCAAGATCACTTCGTGCGTTTCTCGGCGGCGGTCCTCAACGGCGTCGCTGCTCTCGGATCGTGCTATTTGTGGACTCCAGCGGCGTCGTTCTCCAACGGCTCCTCTCCAGTTCCACCCGGCTTATAGGATTCAAAAAGTCTGCACAACCTTCCTTTTGGGTTCCGACTTGCCGGTAGCTCGTCCTTCACTCGTCTCTGCTTCTGTCCTCTCGTCTCTGCTCCTGTCCTTCTCTCGACTCTGTTCCAATCTCTGCGTCTTGCAGATCTCACCGTTGCAGTCTCAGCCTTGGCCTAGCGTCTTGACTCTGGTATCTTGATCTGGGCGTAGAGCACTCGGATTTCGATACTCTCACGGCCACGCACTCGATTAAATCCTCGCACTTGTAT
Organism: Drosophila pseudotakahashii; assembly: GCA_035046095.1. Lineage (NCBI taxonomy): Eukaryota > Metazoa > Arthropoda > Insecta > Diptera > Drosophilidae > Drosophila > Drosophila pseudotakahashii. The sequence continues at coordinate 262,646 of JAWNOE010000055.1, read as the reverse complement.
TCTGGATCTTTTGGAAAACTGTCGCACTTGTATTCTCGCTCGCGTATCTTGATTGACTGTCTCCTGTCTCTCCTTCGGCTGTCAACGTCGCGTCTTCCGGCCGACACGTCCCGTGTCTCCTGCCGCGCGTACTATTGCTGCCTCTCTGACCCTGACCCCCGAGCTGCGCCTGCGCCGTCCCTTATATAGGCTACGGCGGTCCCGTTATTTCCCTTTTTGCACACGGCTCGCTAGGGTCCAATGTGCAATAGTGTCCCGTTAGTTCCCTTTGCACACGGCACGCATCGGGTCCAAGGTTCAAGATGTTCCGTTAGTTCACGGTGCATCCTCTTTGTGCCGGTTCAAAGTCCACGGATTTACCGTTCGACCTCACTGCCCTTTGGCGGCGTGGGTCCAAGGTCCAGCGCGGTACCGTGCAAGGTCCAGTATTTACTAATGGATGCCCTCGGATTCTGCCGCATTCTCGCTGCCTTCGCTGTTGCTAGGGGCTCTCCTGCCTCGAGATTTGGAGTTTTACGACTCCTCACAGTTTCTTGTAGTATCTTGTAGTATCCCGAGACCGAGAAGCGGAAAGAGAGAGTTTGGAGACCGAGAAGACTTCAAGGTTGAGAGAGGGAACTGTGACAAAGAAAGTTCAAAGAGTTAGTTGCGGAGAGTGAGAGAGTGGAGACTTGGCTAGTGCCGTGTGCAAAAGAGAAATAACGGAACTGCACCGTACTTTGGACTCTCGGTTCTATTTTAATATTTTTTCACACAAATCGAGATTAAGTCATTATTTATAAATTTAACTCGATGTTTACCATTTTTTTAATCGATCAATGATATATTATAGGTGTCATAGAATTGATCAAGGAAATATAGCATATGTTCCAAAAAATCTGGTAGAAGTCGGTATTTATTTCATAAATATATTTTTTTAGCAAAATAATAAAATTTTAAATTTAAAACCTTAATTTGCTAATTTTTTTTATCATTATCTTCATCAATACCTTCAGATAAGTCAAATATCTTTATGATGTAAAAAAGCGCGGATGAACCAGGGCTGACAATATATCAAATTATAAACATTTCTTGGTAACTTTAACTGCGGTTTTTTCAGAAGAGGCACAAAAGGGCAGGCTAATTTTTTCAGAATTTCTAGTTAAATATCTAAACTTAAAAAAAAAAGAATTAAACGGGGATGTAGGGTGTAACACTACTTTACGTCCAAGAATATAAAAAAAAGACAATTTTTTTGACCACTTTTAAAAAATTAAAAAAAAAAGTAATTATGCACTTAACATTTTTTTTCTTTTTGCAAAATTCTAAGAATTGGTTGCTCTTAAAATTTCAATTGTTACATATACAACTTAGGCCCTAAAGCGCTTTCAGAAAAATTTCAAAGATTTATAAAAATAATTTTTTTTCTTATTGGCTAAAATTCTATTTCAAAAAATCAACTTTAAAAATCTGGATCAATTGGAAAGGGCATCACACGGCTAGGTCAAGGCGATCCGTTGCATTTCTGTCTCAACTAAGTCCTCGGGGAGAAACCTATCTAGACCCAGTGTGCCTTGCCTAAGCAGGACCTGCCGCGATCAGCCAGAAGGGAGATCGGTCAATCGTTTGTGGAGAACTCCAGAAGAGCTCTACGGTTTGAGTCGTGTAGTTCCGGAGCGGCGTGTGTCTGAACCCCGAGTGAAACGAGCCAGAAGATCAGTCAATCGATTGTGGTCTCAAGTGGACAGTGCTGCCAGGACAGCCATTTAGTGGCAATTTCTAGCCACTTTAAAAAAAAATTTGCAACTTTTTTTTATATGCTATTAGCCACAAAACTAGCCATTTTTTATTTTAGCCATTTAACCCCAAGACAATTTTGTATTTTTCTTTGATATTATTGCTTTTTTACACCTTTTTAAAATTTATTGCACAAATTAAAATTAATAATGGTTCCCAAAGTTATCGGAACTTGTTTTTAACTTAGTGGCAGTGCTACCAGTTTAGTCATTAAGGGGCTATTTCTAGCCACTTTCAGAAAAACTTGCAACTTTTTGTTTGAAAATGCTATTAGCCACAAATTTAGCAATTTTTATTTGTTTTTAGCATTTTTTCTTACTAATTAAAAAAAAAAGAAAATTCTTATTTTTTCTTATCATTTTTGAGTTTTTTATACCCTTTTTGAAATTGATTTCAAAAATTACGATTAATAACACTATGTAGCATAAAACAAGAGAGAACGCTATAGTCGGGTGCCCGGACTATCAGATACCCGTTACTCAGCTAAGGGAGTGCGAGGGAGATGGATATATTAAAACTTTGATCGGTCATAACTTTTTAACGACTGGTCCGATTTAAAAAATTTCTTCTACATTTCGATAGTCACAATAAAACTGCATTTTTACATTTCCAAAATCTTTAAAGGTGTGGGCGCCAGACAGCTTTCAAAAAATGAGGGGGCGGTTAGAGGCTTGGCACCTTGTGAGGCACCGTAAAAGCTGCCCCACATCCAGCGAGTAGATCTAAGTATACATAGACATATTTGGTAGATAATAAGACAAATAGTACTAAGTTAGGATAGGCCACGGAGGCAGGCAAGAAGCCAAAAAAAGACGTTAAGTTCAAAACTTCGGCCGTTAGCCAGTAGTTCAAACAGGCGTTATTTAGTATATTAATCGACCGTTAGCCAATAGTTCAACCAGGCGCTATCGAGTGTGCTAATTGGGATCTCAGCTGATCAAGCGCTCTACTCGGGTTAGGCGGTCTGCACACGAACAGATTAGGCGACCTACGCACGGTCCAGTGTTGGGAAGCGAGGACCCGGCTGGGACCCAGTCCCGGGGCTCGTTCGTTCGCCATCAGTGAAAGCCAAAGCATCGCAGGATAGCAGCAAGGACTTTAAGGACACGCAGGACAGCAAGGATCAAGACGGAGGACCCTAGTGAGTAGAGTGCGAGAGAGATAGGGACAGGGAAAGAAAATAGTGCGGCTAGGGAAAAGATATATATATACAAAAGAAAAAAAGAGAACCAAGGAAAGAAAATAAAACCACGGACAATAAGAACAGCGAACATATACCGAGTTGGGTTTATTTCTCCCATGACCCTCAAAGCCCCGATCCGCGTGTGCTAAAAACAGTGGCCTAAGCCAAGCCGGTTGCGTTTTCGAGAAGATTCCTCTGCGCAACGGGACTTTGGTGACAACCACGTGCACAGACGTGAAGGCGTGCAAGTACCTATGCACACCTATCCCGAACAGTGGGAGCCTGTCCCCGAACTGGGAGCGCTGACTTCTGTCCATGTTTAGAGAAGATTCCTCCGCGTGGGCGTGAGAACAGCGCCCCAGGCGGCAGGAGTTGACACAGTGGTATAGGCCAAATCCCCCCCCCCCCACTGTGCCGCCTCCGGCACGCACGTGGCGGCTTTCACTCGTTCGCGTCTACCCCAAATCCGAGTTGCAAAGGCCTGCCCTGACCCACCGATAAGGACCGCCGCGCGCATCGTGGCTGACCGGCGACTGCGGCCAAGTTGCCCGCCTCCCCTCGTCCCCGCTTATTTACAAATTCGATTGTAAAGGATCCTGGGGAGACTGAGCTCCATCCCAGCCGTAAAAACATCCTTACAGTCTGGCGCCCGAACAGGGACGAGCGGAGGACGAGCCGGTGTCCACCAAATTTATGGCCTAAAGACCCATAAGACGCCGTTGGCCATCGCCGAGCCGCCCGGCCACCCACAGCGCCCGGCATCGCCGCAAACCGCCCCGCCACGCGTGCCGATCACAGCAGCATATATAAATCCTGGCCAGACACCGCTTAGACCACCAAGGGGCACCGCGCACACCAACAGCGACGCTAGGAGCTATTTTTTGCCACAGACAGGGTCGTCGCACACGTCAGACGCACGCTCAGCAAAACAAACAGGGTCGTTACACGCGCCAAGCACCAGAAAAACCAGGGTCAACAAAAAAGCCAAGTAAACACACACGACAATAAGAAAAAAAAATTTTGGTACACACACGACTGCCGCCATAGTTTTGGTTGGGGCTCTCTCACCTCTATTTGCAACGGGGGAACTGTTCTCGTTTCCTTTAGACGTGGCTGTCGCCAACGACACCACCGATCCTCGCCAAACCTCGGTTCGGCCGCACAGCGCCGTCGCCAGCCCTCGTTCCGGCCATCGAAGCCACTGATCCCTGCCGGATTTGCGGGCGAGGCCGCTCAACGTCGCTCCAACGTAGTCGTGGACCACCACCGACGCAGTGCAGCTTTGCTAGGCCTTGTTCCGGCCGCTTCGTGCCACCGCCAACGTAGTCGTTGGCCATCGACGCCGCTGATCCCCGCCGGATTTCGGCCAGGCCGCTCTACGTCGCCGCCAACGTGGTCGTTGGACACCGACGCCAAGGATATAAGAACTGGATATCAAAGACCACCCGGAAACCACGCCGGACGACAACCTGGAGGAATTAGTCGTAGCAACCGGAAGTAAGGAAAAACTAGCCACCATGGGCGTCCGCTGGATCGCATATCGCCGGAAAGAGGAACTGGAGGGACTCCTCAAGGAGTTCGGATTGGAAACGGCGGGAACGGTAGTCGAGCTGCGAGCACGACTAGCCGACTTTATCGGAAAGGCAGAGCATAGCCAGACCACGCTGTCTCGACTCGCACAGCTAGAAGCCCTCTATCCCGAGGCACCATCCGGGAAGGAAATGTAATCACGGTCCACGTCCCCAATGCCGGAAGCGGGGGCCATGAAGCTGATCGTACCCGGGCGGTCACCCTCACCAGGACGCATGACCACCAGCGCGGAAGCCCAGAATGCAACCACCGCCTCCACTAACCGAGCACCGCGCGACACCATATCCGCAGCGGTACTGACCGAGAAGCTACGGAGCTGGGGAATCCTCTTCGACGGACAAACGGACCCGGTCCATTTCGTGGAACGAGTCGAGGAAGGAGCAGCCGCCTATAACGTCCGGATCAGCGACGTTCCCAGAGCCATCTCCGGGTTACTATCTGGAAGAGCGGAAGGCTGGTACCGAGCCTATCGTATGCACTCTGCGCCATGGCTCCTATTTAAGACCGAGTTCTTGGAGTTCTTCCTGCCTCCGAGGTACTTTAAGAGGATAGAGGACACGATCCGCACCGGGTATCAACAGCCGCAGGAGCCATTCAAGAACTTCCTCGTGGACCTGAGACTCATGATGCAGCGCGCAAAGTACACTCTGGCAGACGAGCTCGAAAGGATATATGAGAACTTGTTGCCAGAATATCAGCTTTTTATCCGTCGCCACGAGTTCTCCACCCTCGAAACGCTGACGCAGCTCGCCACCGCCTATGAGATCGCACGGGATCGGGACTCGGTTCGACACGCCGCCCTCACCCACTTCGCCACCAAGGGGTCGGACCAAGCGCAAAGGTCACCACCATACCCTAGGACTACGACTGCAAGAGAACCCATCGCCGTCCCCCTGCCCATCGGGGCTACGAGTCACATGATCTCCGACGAGGACAGCCGGCCGGTGGACATACAGCGTGCCTGCCGCCGCTGCGCAGAGGTGCACCCGGCCGCCCCGCCTCTTTTGTTGGGATTGCGGACGCAGAGGCGTGCGGACAGTGAACTGTTGTCGGCAGTCGGGAAACGGACAGCATCCCCGCTCGAATTGGGAACGGCCGGGGACAGCCAACACACTTCCCAACCCGTAAAGCCCCCACTTCGACTGGAGAACGGGCGGATAGTAACGACGATCAGCATCGACGAGCGACCATTTCTGGCTACACTGGACACTGGAGCGTCGCGCAGTTTCGTGAGCGAGCGAGTGGCTCAAACTCTGGCCACCCCCACCAACAGGAGGGCAGTGCGAACGCGGATCTCCTTGGCTGACGGCTCCTCCCAAGAAGTCACCAAGGCCGTGTGGGCACGCATCAAACTGGACCAGCAAGAGGCCGAGCTACCCCTCCTGGTGTTACCCACGATCCTGGACGACGTTATCCTAGGGATCGACTTCTTGTGCGTAATCCAGGCGTCCCTGATCTGTGGTCGCACTTGCCTGCGACTCATCCGGCACCCCTTCGAGAGGCAACGACGATAACCACGCCCGAGATACTGCCCGCAGACCCGACAGCCGCGAACCCACCCCGAGCGGGTGTCGTAATCGGTGGACACCCACGGGACCCACTCCAGCAGTCAAGTGACGCCACAGCGTCATCGGGCCCTTGGGCTGTGGTATCACCGAACTCTCGAACCAACACGGGTGCATCCGCGACATCATCGTCGCCGTCGCCAAGGACCTCATCGTCGTCATCGCCGTCGCCAAGGACCCCATCATCGTCATCGCCGTCGCCAAGGACCAGACCGGTCACCTCATCGTCATCGTCGCCGTCTCCAAGGACCCCATCATCGTCGTCGCCATCGGCTCCAAGGGCCCCATCATCGTCATCGCCGTCGCCAAGGACCAGACCGGTCACCTCATCGTCATCGTCGCCAAGGACCTCATCGTCATCGTCGCCGTCGCCAAGGACCTCATCGTCGTCATCGCCGTCGCCAAGGACCCCATCATCGTCATCGCCGTCGCCAAGGACCAGACCGGTCACCGTCTCCAAGGGCCGCCACGGCTACATCGTCGCCGCCGCCGTCCCCAAACTCTCGAGCGGTGCCAGCCGCACCCTCCCGGCCGAGAGGACGACCGGGTCCAACTATGTCATCCGATCCCCCGCCGCCTGCGGTTGCCGGAGGGGTCAGCAAGTACGGATTGACTCCGCTAGCGGATGCAGAAGTGGCCCGTGAGAGAAACCCGTTCCGAAACCAGGCCAGCCACGATAAGCCTACGGCAAATCTCGCCGCCATCGCCGAATGTCTGGAAGAGCAGCAGCCACCGACGATCACCGGCGAGCCTTTGGAACCCCGAACCCTAGCGTTCCTCGAGGAGGAGCTGAAGCAATTCGACGGATTGGCCGGGGTGACCCACATCGCGGAGCACCAAATAGTCATGCGGGACGAAAAGCCACTGAAGCAGCGGTATTTTCCAAAGAACCCGGCCATGCAGCAGATCATCAGCGACCAAGTCGATGAGCTACTCCGGGATGGGAGGATCGAACCATCACGGAGCCCGCATAGTGCTCCCATTGTCCTGGTGAGAAAGAAGACTGGGGAAATGCGAATGTGTGTCGATTTCCGGCAGTTAAACGCACACAGCGTGCCGGACGCGTACCCGCTTCCGCGCATCCACCACATCTCGACGCTGGACCTGAAAAACGGCTACTGGCAGATCCCAGTGGCGCGGGAGAGTCGCGCTTGTACCGCATTCACCGTGCCAGGACGAGGATTGTTCCAGTGGCGAGTGATGCCGTTTGGATTACATTCGGCTCCAGCGACATTTCAAAGGGCCCTGGATAGTGTCATCGGGCCAGACCTAGAGCCTCACGCTTTTGCTTACCTTGACGATATCATCGTCACAGGAGCTACGCGGGAAGAACATATGAAAAACCTCAAGAAGGTCTTCAAGCGGCTTCGGAATGCCAACCTACGGCTGAACCGGGCCAAGTGCAAGTTCTTCTGCCGAAGCCTAGTGTACTTGGGGCATGTGATCAGTGAGGCCGGTATCCAGACCGATCCGGACAAGATCGCGGCCATAAAGGGGCTACAACCCCCCACCAATTGCAAGGAGCTGCGGCGATGTCTGGGAGTCGCTTCTTGGTATAGGCGATTTGTACCCAACTTCGCCGCCATAGTGCAGCCGATGTCCACGTTGCTACGAAAGGGGAAACGATGGCTCTGGGAGGAACCACAACAACTCGCGTTCGAAGATCTAAAGAGCAAGCTCACCGAAGCGCCGGTGTTGGCATGCCCGGATTTCACCCGGAAGTTCCAGTTGCAAACCGACCTCAGCGACTACGGGCTCGGAGCAGTCCTGACGCAGGAAGCCGAAGAAGGCGAACGAGTGGTGGCGTACCCTAGCCGGCGACTGGTGAAATCCGAGGAAAACTACTCGGCCACCGAGAAAGAATGCCTCGCCATCGTCTGGGCCATTCGGAAACTCCGGTGCTACCTGGAAGGGTACCGGTTCGATGTTATCACAGACCATTTAGCCCTGAAATGGCTGAATAACATTGAAAACCCGACCGGGCGTATCGCTCGCTGGGCGCTGGAACTCCAGCAAATCCAATTCGACGTGCACTACAGGAAGGGTAACCAGAACGTGGTCGCTGATGCACTGTCGCGCCAACCACTGGACACGCTCCACCAGCTACAGGAAGAAGTATCACCATGCAAGTGGATTCGAGCCAAACTGGAACAAATCGACGTACAACCGGAAAAGTTTCCGGACTACGCCAGAGAGAACGGACAGCTGTACCGCCACCTCGGCGATCCATTCTCCGACGAGGGCATCAGCCCATGGAAGCTGTGCGTCCCCACGGAGGACCGACGACTCGTGCTGGAGGAGTGCCACGACCACCCCTCGGCAGGGTATCTAGGGATCCGCAAGACGATCCGACGAGTTGGACAGCGCTATTTCTGGCCTGGAATGCATCGGGACGTTCGCCGACACGTAAGGTGCTGCGAGACCTGCCAGCGGTTCAAGGCGAGTCAGCTCAAGCCCGCGGGCAAGATGCTCACCCGTCGCCCGGAGGAACCTTTCACAATGGTCAGCGCAGACTTCCTGGACGTTTTCTCGAAATGGGTCGAGATCATACCGCTGCGGAAGGCGACAACGGCCCAGCTGGAACTGGCGTTTCGAGAGCGCATCCTCTCCCGATTCGGAACCCCACGCACGCTGATATGCGACAACGGCGCGCAATTCACGAGTCGAGGATTTAAGGCACTCTGCAAACGGGCCGGCGTCCAGATCCAGTACACGGCTCCGTACTCACCACAACAGAACCCGACCGAGCGTGCGAACCGGACGATCAAAACTATGATCGCCCAATACACCGCGGACGACCAGCGATCCTGGGACCAGCTACTGCCAGAGATCTTACTCGCAGTGAATTGCAGCATCTCGGACAGTACAGGATTCAGCCCCGCCTATTTAGTCCAGGGCCGCGAGCCACGCCTGCCGGGGGCCTGGTACGACAAGGTGACGCCGAGCTCAAGTACCACGCCACAGCCACCCGAAGACCGGGCTAAAGGATTACAGGAGGCATATGCCATCGCACGAGAGAACAACGAGCGGGCATCCCAGGAACAGCAGCGGTACTACAATTTAAGGCGGCGCGCTTGGCGACCGTTGGTGGGATCATGGGTGCTGGTCCGTACCCATCACCTGTCCAAGGCCAGCGAGGGATTCAACGCCAAGTTGGCTCCGAAGTACACCGGACCCTACAAAGTGGTGAAGTTCCTGTCCCAGAATGTAGTGCGACTACAACTGCAGGGCTCTAGGAAACGGCGGACTGCCAGTCTCCCGGATCTCAAAGAGTACAGGACCGGAGAAACCGACGACGAAGAAGATACAGCGGACAACGAGGCAGAGCCATACACAGAAGCGTTTGCCTCCGAACCCCCAAACGTGGATCCAGAAGACTCCCAAGCTATGGGCGACCAGCAGGAGATACTCGGCCAGGAGAGCAACCAGGATGCCCAAGTCACTGAGCAGCGTACCCAGCCCAAGAAAGCCACCCGTCGACGAGTACACTTCGAATAAACCAACATTTAAGCCGGGTCACGTGAGTCAAGCGGGGCACCCGCGCTGCCATAGTTAGGTTAAGCCGCCAAGTAAGCTAAGAACTCTGAACTTGTAATCTAGAACCATAGTATCCCAAGCCGCACTATAGGTAGGATTCACACAATAAGACCTAAGCTAATACGTTACATTTACTAGCACACCGTCATCATGTCCGAAAACGAGGAGTACGAGTACCGCCCATGGGGCTACTCCACCCGCTCGCCCTCACCACCAGCCGGCACCATGTCCGCAAACGAGGAGTACGAGTACCGCCCATGGAGCGCTGAGGGATTTGAGGAGAGATGCGTCCAGGAGAGTCGTGCCTGGACACCAGACCCGGCATCATCTACAGACGACTCGTCAGTGGGAAGGGATGGCCGCTTCGCGACTGGGGGCCCACCCGTGCCCCTCCAGTGCTCAATAGCGGAGGCCAACGACGCTTGGGCCGATTACGCAGCACGGCCTCGCACCCCCACCGCCTCGACCGCCTCACGGGAAGCCGATGCCACCGAAGACTCGTTTATGGGTACTTCGGTGAGTGGATCCCTGAGCGACGACGCCGACGCGGAGGCCGTAACTGCTGAGCCGCACCAGATAGACGAAGGCGAGGAGGGGACGGATCCCACACCGAACTGCACGACGACGCCGGAAACGCAGCCCGAAGAAGCCGAAGCCAGGACCCCGAGTCCCCACACGACCGCTGCCCAGAACGAGCCCCTTCCAGCTACCCCGGGAAGGGGAATCCCCGAAGTTGGAAGCTCGAGAACCCAAGACCGGCACCCAGAACGGGAGGACAAACGAACAACGCCACTGCCCGCCTCCCCTGAGAGCCCTCGGATACCGAGTCCTACGGTAGTCGCCCTAGACGGAATAATCCCACCCACTCCAGGGAGTAGCATCCCGAGAGTGGAGATGAGCCGCTTGCTCGATCCCCACCCGGCGGGACCGGAACGGGATAACGACGGAGGTGCACGCGACCCCATAGCAAGGCCCAACGACACAGAGGGTGCCGATATCCTATACCTGGGCCTCTTCCCGACCGGACCAGAGGAAGACGCACTCCTGCAAGCGTTACGGGAGCACCCGGGAGTAGAGCAACTCTTCGACGAGGAAGATTGGATCGTCGCACCGGCAGCATGGAGGGTAGACACGAACGAGCGTCGTCTCCCCAGCTCCATCGTGGAATACGTGGAGGCGCACGACCGCACGAACGTTCGTTTCCTGCGGCACCACCAGGGACACCGATTCCGCATCACGATCACGGCCCGACGCGGCATCGCCATCTCACTTCGCCACCCCAACGTAAGGGGGGGGGTGTGAGGCACCGTAAAAGCTGCCCCACATCCAGCGAGTAGATCTAAGTATACATAGACATATTTGGTAGATAATAAGACAAATAGTACTAAGTTAGGATAGGCCACGGAGGCAGGCAAGAAGCCAAAAAAAGACGTTAAGTTCAAAACTTCGGCCGTTAGCCAGTAGTTCAAACAGGCGTTATTTAGTATATTAATCGACCGTTAGCCAATAGTTCAACCAGGCGCTATCGAGTGTGCTAATTGGGATCTCAGCTGATCAAACGCTCTACTCGGGTTAGGCGGTCTGCACACGAACAGATTAGGCGACCTACGCACGGTCCAGTGTTGGGAAGCGAGGACCCGGCTGGCTATATAAGCCCGGCGGCCGCCAGTCCCGGGGCTCGTTCGTTCGCCATCAGTGAAAGCTAAAGCATCGCAGGATAGCAGCAAGGACTTTAAGGACACGCAGGACAGCAAGGATCAAGACGGAGGACCCTAGTGAGTAGAGTGCGAGAGAGATAGGGACAGGGAAAGAAAATAGTGCGGCTAGGGAAAAGATATATATATACAAAAGAAAAAAAGAGAACCAGGGAAAGAAAATAAAACCACGGACAATAAGAACAGCGAACATATACCGAGTTGGGTTTATTTCTCCCATGACCCTCAAAGCCCCGATCCGCGTGTGCTAAAAACAGTGGCCTAAGCCAAGCCGGTTGCGTTTTCGAGAAGATTCCTCTGCGCAACGGGACTTTGGTGACAACCACGTGCACAGACGTGAAGGCGTGCAAGTACGGGTTTTCTCTCCGCTTGCATAGTCTTCCGTCTCGGTTTCGACCGACGCACACCTATCCCGAACAGTGGGAGCCTGTCCCCGAACTGGGAGCGCTGACTTCTGTCCATGCTTAGAGAAGATTCCTCCGCGTGGGCGTGAGAACAGCGCCCCAGGCGGCAGGAGTTGACACAGTGGTATAGGCCAAATCCCCCCCCCCCCCCCCCCCCCACTGTGCCGCCTCCGGCACGCACGTGGCGGCTTTCACTCGTTCGCGTCTACCCCAAATCCGAGTTGCAAAGGCCTGCCCTGACCCACCGATAAGGACCGCCGCGCGCATCGTGGCTGACCGGCGACTGCGGCCAAGTTGCCCGCCTCCCCTCGTCACCGCTTATTTACAAATTCGATTGTAAAGGATCCTGGGGAGACTAAGCTCCATCCCAGCCGTAGAAACATCCTTACAACCCTTTTGAAATAAACTTGAGCTGCGTGGGAACTCCAAGAATATGCATGCAAAATGCCAATCCTCTAGCTTTTATAGTTTCCGAGATCTCAGCGTTCATACGGACGGACAGACAGACGGACAGACGGACATGGCTAGTTCGACTCGGCTAGTGATCCTGATCAAGAATATATATACTTTATAGGGTCGGAAAAGCTTCCTTCTCCCTGTTACATACTTTTGCACGAATACAATATACCCTTTTACTCTACGAGTAACGGGTATAAATATAGTCTAATGGATGCCATAAAATCAAATTCGTTTTAAATCCCCAGTTTGAACTGTGCTCGCCGAAAAGTTCAGCGGCTAAAAAGGACCTCAACCTTGGAGGTATTTCAGGCCAATTGATTCTTTGTTTGCTATGCAGTCAAAGCGCTATCCATTATCTTTCCAATTCTATAGTCAAAATAATTTTACGATTTTTTTTAAAGGGAGAAATAATTATTGTTTTATGACTTCTATCAAGGTAAATAAATAAAGTGTTAAATAAAAGTTCTCAAAGATACCTAAACATATTTTTAAGCGTGTGGTTCTGTGTGTTGCTATTGAGTTCGTTGAAAACGAACATTTAATTAGTTAGCCATTTTTTGGCCATTTTTACATAATTTTTAGCCATTTTTTGCAAATTTTTTTTTCCAATCTAGCCGTTTATGCTTCGGAGATTCTGGCAGCACTGCAAGTGGAGGACTCCAGAAGAGCCCTACGGTTTGTGTCGTGTAGTCCCGGATCGGCGTATGACCAAGATCCCGAGTACCAGAAGCCACACCACGTCCAGCCGTGCAACCAGCATACCCAGGGGCGGAGCGAAGGACATCGTTGAACAGCAAGCCAGCCAGCCACAACAGATCGAGCTACTAGTAAAAGTCGAGGACGATAAGGCAAAGGGTGAAGCTAGGGCGGAACGTTCGTTTACACTAGGCGTAGAAGCGAAGTGCAGCGCTCGGCAGCATCATTGCTTGACTTGGACTGCCAGCGCGAACTGAGTGGAACACCAGTGGGACCATCCAGGACAGAGCAAGGGACAGGCGGTGGTGTATCGAAAGGAAAGATTCCTGGAAATCGCGGCCTCTGTTCACCCTAGTCTAAGAACGGTGACGCTTCCCCAAACCCGCGCAGCTGATCTCCTGGCGAGTCCAAGGCGCTACAAGTAGTCGTCGATTCTTCGCGCCCAACGTCTTCAGGGAGCTTCAAGCGTCTTTAGGGAGCTTCAAGAATCATCGAGTGAGCTACAGAACCGGAGCACCCAGTCAACAAGCGAAGTGCCCAGCTGAGCACCCAGTCAACAAGATGAGCACCAAGTCGTCAAGCGGCCAGGAGTCGTCGACGGCCACGAATGAATCGCCATTCAAGACCAGCCGAGCCGGCCAGATCACTGTACTATTACACCCGTAATAAAACCCTCTACGAACCCGCAAATTCTGTGTTTTCTCACTAATCTACTGGGCGGTTACGTTTATATAAATTTGGTGGGACGAACAAACAACTATACTGAGCTAGCCCGCGAATTCTCGTAGCGAGCAGACCTTAAAAATCAGTTCGTTACATCATTATGTCCCAAGTGAAAGGGAAATCTTGAGATATTGTAAATTCCATAAAGCGATAGTCTAAGAAAGAGTGTTCGTCGCCTACTGTCCATGTGACGAGTTGGTTAAGCAAGGGTTCTTAAAATAGCGTTAATGTCTAGTACTTTCCACCTATTTCTCGTGATATGATCGAAATTAGTATTAGTTTAGCGATATCTGACTGGTTTCCCATCGACAAGCAGGAATTATAAAGAGCAGAAGCATTGTCGATTAGATATTTGGTTTAAATTATCAATAAATTGGCGCTGTATTGGCGCAGCATACCACAGATTGCAGTGTGCTCTTCGGAGTGGCGCTCTCTTCACCTCCCGCTGCCTGGACGCAGCATCCATCATCTCGCAGCGTGCTCTTCGGAGTGGCGCTCTCTTCACCTCCCGCTGCCTGGTTGCAGCATCCAGAATCTCGCAGCGTGCTCTTCGGAGTGGCGCACTCTTCGCCGCACACTACATTGGAGCTGTGGCCAACACCTGGGTGGCTCAGCGGTTTTAATGGAGTATCACTCTCGGCTACACAGTTGGCAACATTGGATTGTAATACCATTTATGATCCTTGGGATTATGATCTCAACCCACCAATACGTATTCGTACAGAATCACTGCGCCGCGTTCTTAATGGATCCTACGGCGTAGGAGGGCAGAAAACTGTTGCTGCTGCTGCTGATTTGACTCTCCCGGATTAGCGCCAGGCATCCATGGCAAGAGTTCCTGGAAAGTCGCCTAGCCGTAGAATTGGAAACCTTCTTAAAATTTTCTTTCAAAATGTATCTGGAATGAGGACCAAAACCCAATCTGTCTTCATGAACACATCCAATAGTGATTATGACGTAATCATATTGGTGGAAACCTGGCTCAACCCTAACTTTAACGCCAACGAGTTCTTCGATGCAAATCTGTTCAACGTCTATCGTAAGGACAGAGACTTTAGCAGAATGCAGTAGAGGTGGTGGTGTCATCGTGGCAGTACGCCATACTTTCTTGTGCATAGCCGTTAAACTTGAAAACGAAGACTCTCTTTTGGACCAGTTGGCTGTCGAGGTAGCTGGCTCGTCAGGAAAGATTGTAATAGTTGCTTCCTACATTCCCCCTGGTAGCGATTTTACGATTTATCAGGCACATTTGAATAATATTTCCAGTATAAATGACAGTTTAGTTGACGGTGTGGGTATCTGTGTGACAGGAGATTTTAATTTAGGATCTGTTGTATGGACATGTGACCCGCAATCGCTCTTTATGGTGCCTGGTAATGTCCACCAGCCACATGAAATTATTGTCATTGATGATTGTTATAGTATGGGCCTCACCCAAATAAATAATATCTTTAATGATTTGCATAGGCTACTGGATTTAATTTTCATCAATTCGATTGTTCATTCCTCGGTAAGCCTTGCTGAATATACTATTTCTAATTGTGATTCTCATCATAAACCAATTTGCTTTAATATTGAATTTTATAACTTTTTACCAACAGTTAATGTAGTTCCTATGTATAACTTTGATGATTCCAGCCTGGCTGCCGTAAGTGATTGCCTCGTATCTATTAATTGGGTCTCTGTTTTATCGGATGCTTGCATTGAGACCAATTATAATAATTAGCTAGCTGCACTCAAAAATACTCTGGATAGCATTGTCCCAACTACGGTGCGGGGTTCCTATATGCTTCCGTGGTACACTAAGGGCCTCCAAAAGTATAAAAATCTAAGGAATAAGTTCGATAAAAGGTTCTTGAGATGGGGTAATCCGGTGGATGGCGATAGATACAGGCAACATAAGCGAGAATTTGAGTTTTTGAACAAATTTCTATACAATCAGTACATTTGTGATATTAAAAATAGCTTAAAGTCCAATCCTAATTCGTTCTGGCGCTTCGTTAATTCTAAAAAGTCATCATCATCCATACCTTCAACTATGACATAGATAGATACAGGCAACATAAGCGAGAATTTGAGTTTTTGAACAAATTTCTATACAATCAGTACATTTGTGATATTAAAAATAGCTTAAAGTCCAATCCTAATTCGTTCTGGCGCTTCGTTAATTCTAAAAAGTCATCATCATCCATACCTTCAACTATGACATATAAAAATACGGTCGCTAACTCTGGGGCTGATATTGCCAACTTATTTGCTTCCTTTTTTCCTGCCAACTTCGAGCCCGCGTCTAGCTGGAATAACCAGGAAGTCTTAAACAATATTCCAGAATTCAGTAGTATTGGCTCCCTTGATATAACTGATTGGGACATCTCTGAAGCTATAGTTCACTTTGACGATTCCAAGAAGCCCGATGTTGATGGAGTATCTTCGTTCTTTCTGAAACACTGCTATACTGGTCTTCTTGAACCTCTTAAAATCCTTTTTTCTGCCTCTCTAGCTCAGGAAAATTTTATATCTAGATGGAAAATGGCTAAAATTCTACCGGTCCATAAATGTGGATGTAAGTCTGAGATCTCCAACTACAGGCCTATTGCCAAAATAAGCAATATAGCTAAGCTGTTCGAAAGAATCGTAGTTAAAAAGTTATCTTTCCATTTAAGTGCCTATATTGACCCAAATCAGCATGGGTTTATGCCTGGACGTTCTACGACCTCGAATCTAGCTATCTTCACAAAATTTTGTGTACAATCCTTTGAGTCCCATTCGCAGGTGGACACAGTTTATACTGACTTTGCCAAGGCTTTTGATAAGGTCTGCCACTTAATCAAAACAAATGTCATGTGGTCCGCTATAGTAAATGTTCATTATCTATTATTTCAACGTATTATATTTACGATCACCCACTCCTCGCGCTGTTCGAAATTATGGATCTTGGGGTCCTCTTTGATAGCAAATTCCTTTTCAATCACCACATTAATTACATCTTGCCCAAAGCATATGCTATGTTCGGTTTTGTCAAACGTAATACTGTAATGTTTAGGGACCCGTACGCCAGACTGTCAGTGTTTTCTGCATTTGTTCGCTCAAGGGTGGAATATGCTTCATTTATTTGGAATCCCTCAAGCGAAGTGCATTGCAATAGGGTTGAGCGGCTTCAGAAAAAATTTCTGAAGTTTTCACTTGCATTTTTCTGATCCATTCCCATCTTACTCCAGCCAATGTCGCCTACTACATACTTGTAGTCTTAAAGACAGGCGTTCAATAGCGGGCCTACTTTTCGTGAACGACTTAATTATTGGTAACATTGATAGTCCTTTCCTTTTGAGTTTAATTACCTTCAATGCCCCAGCCAGGAATCTCCGTACCATGGTCCCTTTTTTTGAAAGTGCTGCTAGGACCAATTATGCTCGGAATGAGCCACTTTTAAGGGCTTTGCGTTTATTTAACTCCCTGCCAGCCAGCATCCGGTTATGTTGGGGATCCAAGAAGGATATGCTTAGGCAATCACTTAGAAAATATTTTTTATGTAGTTCTTAGTCTTAGTTTTAAGTTTATAACTTACTAGCCAGATAAGGATTTAATCCATTGGCGGAATAAATAAATAAATAAATACAAGGGTTGGGTTATCATAACGAGTTTTTAGTAATTTTCCGATGAAATTTGAAAAACTTTAACTGTTTCCAAGGCTGATCCACGAAGGCAATTCCATTGTCCTTTTCAATAGGGGCTAGCTGACTTCGATTTCCAACAACCTCCCTGAAAGATGTTATAAAGTTTTGATATTCAGTGCACTTGCCATCAAATTTCGGTAATGCGAGCCGATGTAGTTTGGTTGTTGGCCTAGCGACGTTGACATTTATATCGCCAATTGCTGTGTGCATCAGGGCCAAGTTAATCCTGGATGCATACCTTTGTTCCGATAAAAAGTTCCTCTATATCTACACGGGTATCGCGAGATATCTCATCGGCGTCCAATTCCTTGATTTGAGATTGCATCGTCAGCGCCTGCTTGAAATAGGCTTCGAGTAATGACAGACGACAAGTTAAATCCGCAGCTGAATGTTGTTGAATTGGATCCACTATTTGTTTGATACGAGTCATACTCCTACGGGTATTGAAACGCTGTGATTTGAATTGTTCTATGTCAGACATTTTAAAATTATTGAGCCAAGATAGATTTATTCAATGGTTGACGAAATGTTTAATAGTGATGGAACTAATAGTGAAGGTTGACTAAATAATTTTCCGATTGTCTTGCAAAATAAAGTTGTAGATGTATATACAGACTTCCTAATTTGTGTAGAACTACTGTAGAATGTAGATTTCCATAGACGAATGTGTAGCAGCGACGTTGAGGTTAGGTTGGACGCGCGTTGCGTAACTCTTTGAGAAGCTTTCCTTCCGACGATTGGGCTATCTTAAAGGCATGTGGCAGATGATGCCGTTCAATGCCCCAGCCAGGAATCTCCGTACCATGGTCCCTTTTTTTGAAAGTGCTGCTAGGACCAATTATGCTCGGAATGAGCCACTTTTAAGGGCTTTGCGTTTATTTAACTCCCTGCCAGCCAGCATCCGGTTATGTTGGGGATCCAAGAAGGATATGCTTAGGCAATCACTTAGAAAATATTTTTTATGTAGTTCTTAGTCTTAGTTTTAAGTTTATAACTTACTAGCCAGATAAGGATTTAATCCATTGGCGGAATAAATAAATAAATAAATACAAGGGTTGGGTTATCATAACGAGTTTTTAGTAATTTTCCGATGAAATTTGAAAAACTTTAACTGTTTCCAAGGCTGATCCACGAAGGCAATTCCATTGTCCTTTTCAATAGGGGCTAGCTGACTTCGATTTCCAACAACCTCCCTGAAAGATGTTATAAAGTTTTGATATTCAGTGCACTTGCCATCAAATTTCGGTAATGCGAGCCGATGTAGTTTGGTTGTTGGCCTAGCGACGTTGACATTTATATCGCCAATTGCTGTGTGCATCAGGGCCAAGTTAATCCTGGATGCATACCTTTGTTCCGATAAAAAGTTCCTCTATATCTACACGGGTATCGCGAGATATCTCATCGGCGTCCAATTCCTTGATTTGAGATTGCATCGTCAGCGCCTGCTTGAAATAGGCTTCGAGTAATGACAGACGACAAGTTAAATCCGCAGCTGAATGTTGTTGAATTGGATCCACTATTTGTTTGATACGAGTCATACTCCTACGGGTATTGAAACGCTGTGATTTGAATTGTTCTATGTCAGACATTTTAAAATTATTGAGCCAAGATAGATTTATTCAATGGTTGACGAAATGTTTAATAGTGATGGAACTAATAGTGAAGGTTGACTAAATAATTTTCCGATTGTCTTGCAAAGTAAAGTTGTAGATGTATATACAGACTTCCTAATTTGTGTAGAACTACTGTAGAATGTAGATTTCCATAGACGAATGTGTAGCAGCGACGTTGAGGTTAGGTTGGACGCGCGTTGCGTAACTCTTTGAGAAGCTTTCCTTCCGACGATTGGGCTATCTTAAAGGCATGTGGCAGATGATGCCGTAGCCTTAGCTGGTTCCGGGTCGTTGGGCCGGCGGCGACGTGAACGATGTAGTATAACAACGATAAGATGAACGGCCTTCGACGATTATTACGATGGTTGGGATGAGTGGCACAAGCTGCACACTCCGAATACGACTGCGAATGTTATGTATGTATATAGCATATATATATATACATACATATATATATAGTATTCGTGTTTTTATTGATTTTAATCTTTTTTAACCTTATAAATTACGGCTCGGATGTAATTGAAAAAAAAAAAAAAAAAAAAAAAATACAAACGGCAGTGATCCTCTCTCGCGACGGGACAATGGCTCTCACTGTGCGGTACGGCCGCAAAGCAATGCTTCGCACAGTGGCAGGCCGCTTAGCCCATTCGCTCCTTTCTGCCTCTCTCCGAATTCCGACGTCGCTTCCCACGTCCTTGGGCTCTCTATCATTAGCGGCACCAGCGTGCCCACGCTGATCTCCGCTCCTGCTGCTGCCTCCAGAGCCGCCCTTTCTTCAGCGAATCGGCGGCACTCACAGGCGACGTGGCGCGCATCTTCCAATACGCCGGTTCCGCACTCCGGACAACCATCATCGTCATCATGGCCGTACTTCTTGAGGTAGCTACGGAAGCAGCCATGCCCGCTCAGCACCTGGGTCAGGTAGAAATCCACCTGCCCGTGCTTCCGCTCCACCCAGGCCTCAATATTGGAGATCAAATTGTGGGTCCATCTCCCTTTGGACGAGGCATCCCACTCGGCTTGCCAGCTCTCGTAGCTCCTTCCTCTAGCCGCTATTTTGAGCTCAGCCTTCGCGACGCGATCAGGTCTCTGGTGCCCTCGGAACGCGTTGCGCATCTCAGCCTTCTCACGGACCAGCTCCCTCAGAGGGACCAATCCCGCTATCACCAACGCAGCGTCGTCCGAGACCGTCCTGAATGCGCTTGCCACTCGGACAGCGCATAGTCTGTATGTAGACTCGGCGCCCCGTATGTAAGACTTGGTCTCGACTGCTTCAGCCCACACCGCGTACAGCATCTGGGAGGTCACCACGCTGGTCAGCAACTTCCTGGTACTCTGCTTGGGTCCTCTGGTGTTTAGGAGTATCCGAGAGAGGTTTCCTGCCGTCCTGCTGGCTTTCTTCTGGGCGTATTCCAAGTGCTCCTTGAACGATAGCCGGGTATCGATCAGAACACCGAGGTATTTGATCGCCCTCTGCGATTTGATCACGGCTCCGCCTACCCGGATCTCGGCCGTTTCCACGATCTTCCGGCTCGAAATCAGGACTGCCTCCGTCTTGTGCGCCGCTAGCTCCAGGCCAGCACTCGCGAGCCACGATTCAATTCATTTGATCGCAACGTTTGCCGTAGATTCCGCTGCGGTGCGCTCCTTAGCGACTACGACCACCGCTACGTCGTCAGCGAAGCCCACCACGGTCGTGCCACTGGGCATTGGGAGCCGCAGAACTCCGTCATACATGGTGTTCCAGTTGCGGTTTTGGAAATTGCTCCACTCACATACGTTAGGTCGATGATGGAGGCGGCTCCTGCTCTTGCAAACGTATGCCGCTCACCGTCGTTGAGGAGGACGACGTCTGTCGATGCAAACGCCTCGAGTACCGCGCGTCCTCTGGCGTTGGTCGAGACGGATCCCCACTCCTGGGCCCAGGCGTTGAAGTCTCCTCCGACTATAACGTTGGCCCTGCCACGTAGATCGGAGCTTAGGTCGTCCAAGATCCTACAGAACGCCTACAGTGGGAGACTAGGCGCCAGGTAGCAGCTATATATGCAGTAGCTGCCAACCTCCGCCCGCACGAATCCGTCCGCTGCCAGAATGTTGGACATCCTCAGTCGCCTTTCTCCGCAGAGCCAAAGGGCCGCCTTGCCAGAGCGGTCCTTAGCCCACTCTTCCCCCACACTCACCCTGTAT
This sequence comes from Drosophila pseudotakahashii, assembly GCA_035046095.1. NCBI lineage: Eukaryota > Metazoa > Arthropoda > Insecta > Diptera > Drosophilidae > Drosophila > Drosophila pseudotakahashii. Next base: position 241,524 of record JAWNOE010000055.1, on the reverse strand, counting down.
GGCTCGCTAAGCATGGCCACATCCGCCGCTACCTCGCGCACCGTCTGCATCAGCAGGTCCTGCGCCGCTCTGCAGTGATTCAGGTTGAGCTGAATCAATTGCATACGTTGCTCGGGATACCGGTACCGCCGTTTCCGGCCTGACTGTTTTTGCTGCCGGGTCGAACGTTGGCCTTTCTGGAACTCACTGGAGGGTTCACTGGCTCCTTTTTGCAGGCAACTGCCTTGTGGCCTGATTCCCCGCACTTGATACAGCAGCCGCTTTTGTCCACGAGACTCTTGCACCTAAAGACCGCCGTTTTTGATTCACCATACCCGGGGCGGAGACTTCGTATTCTCACTGCTCCTTCGCTTAGCTGGTATTGCTCGGCGAGGGCGGTACGTATCTCATGTTCCGTCGTGATCGCGTCGAGGTTGCGTATGTCGAAGACGCAGACCTTCAACTCCTCCGTTAGGGCTCGCACTTCCGCAGCGTCACCCAGGACCCTGGAGATGCTGTCTCTCATGGACTCGGCGCTCTCTGATGTCCCTCTGGCTACCTCAAGGAGTAAATTTCCCCTAGCCGTCCGACACACCTTGGTGACAGCCCCTCCGAGATCGGTCAGCCGGCTGTCCTCCCTTCTCGTGACCAGGGCCAGGATCTCGCTGTAGCTCTTCCCTGGAGCTTCCACTACCACCGCGTCTGGGCGTGCTCTGCGAGTCTGTTTCCTCTTTCTAGCCACTGTGCTCCACGAATTCACGGCAGTCATGGGCTCGGGTTCGGGTGGCCTTTCTGTATTCCCTTGCCGACGCTTCGATACCCAAGGCATCGCTGGGGCATCTGGCCGAGCCTTTTTGGCACCGTTCCTTGGCGCTGCGGGGGCTGTGGTCTGGGTTGGAGGGGCTCGCCTCTGTTTAGGGGCGACACAAGCCCCGGCTATGCCGTCTTGCTGACTGACCCTTCTCCACGGGTCAGTCTGAACTGCCCGGTCTTTCCTCAGCACTACCGCCGTCTGCTGTGCCTTGGTTTCGACCTGCTTCCCAGCTGGTAGGGTCTGGGAGCATTTGCAGCATACGCTCTCCAGCGCGCTCGTTTTCTCAGGCTCCACTGCCGACTGCTCGATGCCAGATTTGAGCTTCCGCAACTCCGTTATCATCGCCTTCATAGCGATATTAATATGGCGCACCTGCTTCTCGTGCACCAGGCTGTGGAGTTCGTCCAGCAGCTTTCCGAGCTTGGTGACGCACTCGGTACGAGTGGGCGTCTGCTCCTCCTCCTTTTCAGCGTCGGAGGTGGGCTCCTCCTGGGCAGCTTTGCTCTTTTTTGGAAGCGTACCCTTCGGACCGCACGTCGGACTGGCCGGGTCTCTGCTCCTTTTGGCCGAGTCTACAGGGTCGCCGACCGCACTCCTCTCCGGCGCCGGGGATGGCGCGAGGGGTGGGGATCGGGCCAGCAGACTGCTCTTGCGGCATGTGCACTTGCGAGGTCCCTCGTTGGCCAGGGGTTTCCCCGTGACTAAGCAAGTGGGAGTTTTACCGCTCCAGCTCGGTCGCCAGAGCCCCGTTTAAAAGGTGTACCGCCCAGCGGTGGGGTTGGCAATTGGTCTGCTCCATGACCTTTACCACCTTATAGTTCCTCTGTGCGAGCCTTGGGATTGGGTTTCACCCGCATTCCACTACCTCCTGCCAAGGATCAAGAGCAGCAGCCCTGAAAGCTATGCTATGCAGATCGCATACGCACGTCGTAGCAGGTAGCTTTCGTCAGCACAAAAATGGCGACAGCGCCTCCTGCTGGTCGATCTGCACAGCGCCCCCTGGTGGCGGCGGAGTGATGCCAGACCTGTGCGATTTTGGTGCTTCTCAACACTCGGTCACAGCTGATCTTCCCAACTACTGACGTAACTGGCGTATGCTGCGGCAGCCACATTTTCCGCGAGAGAGAAGTTTGCGAGCGGAGGCAACAACAACCATGGAGGTTATCTGGGGAAATACTCTCACCACACCCTCCGCTGGTCCAGATCTAAGGATTGGAAGATCGGACTTTCTGGATCCTCCGTGGACACCACTGCCGGTGAGCGATCACAGCCGTTTCACGCGGCCGGTCAGCATCTGATTTTACAGGGGGCCCTGCCACAGCCCCCACACCACGCGTTCATCGGGGGAGCGCCACCGCGACGCATCCGTGCCCGGCGACTTCACACACACCTCCTATGTGGTGTATGTGAACACACATATATGTATGTATAGACGTGCGCTCCGATAATTTCCAATTATTTAATCACGGCCCCACGTTGGGCGCCAATAAATGTGTGATCAAAAGCACTTTTATGATCGGTTTTATGAAATGGGGGTGATTTATTAATTTATCATTCGCGTTTCAAGTTTGCTGTCGGCCTTTTTGACTTTCTAACTTCAAGTCTTTATGTGTGTGTTTTGCAAGTACAATTTGTCTAATTTGGCAGCGCCTTGGAGCAGCTGATTAAAATAACATTTGTGGCTTAACTGCTATGATAGCGCGAGATTTAAAGCTTTAATTAATTACAAATTCCTTTGGGCTAGTCCCCAACATCCCTGCTTTTCAAAAATAATAACTGGGCCCCTAAAAACAGACTATGTCTAAGCCAAAAAAAAAAAATACGTAACAAAAAACCCTTCGATACTTCGCAACTGCCGAATTTAATAATTGGAAATAGCATAATCAAATACAAAGAATCTGCAGGCAACCTGGTTCTTACCTTTAATAACACGTTAACAAGGAGCAAACATATAAACATATAACATTATATTGGGCTTCTGAGACAGCTACTTTTCAGTCGATCTTGCCAACTCAGCTTCGTATGCTAGTGGCCAAAACAATTTTGGTTCCCACCCTGTTTTACGGTGTTGGGTTTATTGTGCAAAAATTAACTGTTGCTTGAAATTCAATCGTCTGTTACGTGTTTAATCTTCGTCGCACTGACCACACTTCCCACCTGGTCAAAATTGTTCTTGACCTAAGCCTTAGTCAGTGGATTAACCTTAAAACATTAATTTCCTTTAAAAAGATTGTGTGCACCCGTTAACCGTCTTACTTGTTTTAGGAACTTCTTCCAGCATAATCGCCAAGAACATAAAATAATACTATCCCTCGATATAAAACCTTATGCTCGAGGAAGCAATTTTTTATCAATCAATTTGCCTATGGAATAATCTTCCGCATGCTTTCAAAATCATAAATCATAATTTATGCATGATTAAAAATAATTGCAAACTTATAATCGAATCATAAACCCAACTTTGTTAATTTGTATACCCTTGCAGGGGTATTATAATTTCAGTCAGATTTTTGCAACGCAGTGAAGGAGACGACCACATAATGTATATATATTTTTGATCAGCAACCAACCAATAACCGAGTCCATCTAGCCATGTCCGTCTGTCCCATTGCTATTGTAAAAAAGTTATTCAAAAACAAAAATAGCCACTTTGGCCAGAACAGAACAACAAACAACTAATTTTGTGTGTGCATATCCGAACTGTTTTTTAAGGTCCTGGAAACATTTAAATGATGTTAAAAAGCTCATTGTAAGAAACTTTATCTTGGACGTTTATGCACTATGGTCAGTACAAACAAGTGACCCTTTCGACTCCAAGCAAAGCTTGTTACGCGCGGAGCCCTAAACCGTTTGGGCAAGTAAGCGAAAACGCGGACATGGAAAAAGAAGATATAACAATAGACAGTTTAAAATACATGCTTACAAGCTTTGTAAGAAATTATCTATGATCATTCGCTTGAAACGGAGATTCACACTGATGCATCCAAGTTTGGATTTGGAGCCGTTTTGCTCCAGTTTTCGACATGAGCCGTAAAACTAAGCCTTGCGATGAAAAATATCATTCCTATGAACTCGAAGTGCCTGCGGTTACGGGAGCTTTAGTGAAGTGACGGGAAAGTTCAAGAATGTTACGGACTGTTACGCTTTTACAATGACCATGAACAAGAAGGAGATTCCGCTCATATAGTTTGAACGTTGATGCACTATGGTCAGTACAAACAAATGGCCTTACGACACCAAGCAAAGCTTGTTACGTGCGGAGCCCTAAACCGTTTTGGGCAAATAAGCGGAATCGCGGACATGGAAAAATACGATCTAACAATTTTTTTTGAGGAATTTGGTGATTTGATCACAGACGTTGTTCTTGATGTTGTTGTTGCTGTTTAAATGTTTTGAAGTTTTCTTGTTTTGTTGTTTAACTGTTTGTTGGTTAACTCTTGTTGACCAAAGATTGTTATCTAAGACAAACATGTTCGATCATGTTGGGGAAGATGTGTCCTATGATTATAAAACTAATTAAGAATTCAAAACAACCCCAATGTACAAAAGTTGCGGGATGCGGATTATTTCGGTTTTCACGTTTTTAAAAATGCCGAGATCAAATAAGAACACATGTACTTCGGTTCAAAGTATAGGCAAAAGTGCCGGATTATTTGGCCGCCGGAAAAGGCGGAAAGGCTTTTAAAGTGACCGCATATTCTTATGCGTTAGCGAATCGTACAATCTAGTATTTTGTGTTAGACTTAAAGTTATGTAATGTTTCCATTTCATTTTCGTTCCTTTTTATGGTGTAAACTAGGTATAAGTCTTCAGTTTTTTGTTCTTAAGTAATTATAAGGGTTTTTATGGTGTAAATTAGGTATTAGAGGCAAAGGCTTGTTGCTGGGACTGCGATGGTAACTCCGTTTTCCACTGCTTAGCTGTCGATTGCTGCTTTCTCGCTCCTTGGTGTGCTGCTGGTCAGGCCTGGTGCGCTTGGCTGTTCCTTTCCTTTCGTCTCCTCGGATGGTTCATGCAGGATCGTGTGGTGCAGCTCTTTGCACACGTGGCAGATGTCCTTGGATCGGGACTGTTGGAGTGTGTGAGAGGATGCCAAGCAGTTGACGCAATAGTGCAAACGTCTTACAGCCCGTCGTTTAGCGATAAAGTCAAATTTTTAGAAACTTTTCGCAGAAACGCAGCGGGTGCTTTTGGCGGCACATCTTGCATTGATGTCCCATCTGGTAAGAAAAATCATTATAAGCGACTGATTGAGAAACGAGATGATATGTTAGCTGTGGTGTTGGGACTTGTGTTATGTGTGTGAGATTACTGGGAGGTATTGGGTTTGATTTTGAGGACGATAAGTTTGACGACCGGACGAGTTATTTTGCCCGTGCTGGTTTGTAAGTCTACGACGCGAATTTGATTATCGGGTCCCGGATGAACCTTGAAAACTCTCCCTAGACGCCACATCACATCATCCTTAATAATGACGACGTCGTCGAGAGCTAGGTTTCGAGAAGGATACTTCCATTTATAGCGACGGTGCAGTTCTGAGAGATATTCATTCCTCCAACCTCTACTTAGTTCTTGATGCATTATTTTGAGTTCCTGCCAGCGGTTATGTAGGCCGAGGTTTTCACCCGGATTGTCGGGAAACACGATTAGGGGGGCTCCTCGGATAAAATGACCTGGGACTAAAGGGAGTAATTGGTCAGCATCTGATTTCAGAGTTGACAGCGGTCTAGAGTTAAGAACCGCTTTTATTTTTGCGAATAAAGTAGAAAATTCTACGAAAGTAAAGGCGTGGGATCCTGCAACGCGCTTGAAGTGTTTTTTTAATGATTTGGTGGAAAAGCATACGAAGACCGCTACGTAACCCTTGAGCGAATCGTTGACGTTTTTAAGTCAAAGGTGCCTGCAAAATCAACACCCATAATTGTGAATGCCGGAGTGAATGTGGTTCGATGAGAAGGGAGGGCAGCCATTATCTGATTCGAAGTTCTCTGCTTAAATCGGGTGCAGGTAACACATCTTCGGATGCAGTTTTTGACTTTGTTTGTCAAGCGAGGAATATTTTTTTCGATATGCATAACAAAATGTTTATTGGAGAGTGTTATGTGAAACTTAATTCACTTTCACCCATGGTAAAAATTAACAAGAAGTAGTGAATAAAAAAAAAAAGACTAATTACAAAAATTGAGCAGTGTGGCAGTCTATGAGTCTAAGTCTGGAATCAGTTTCCCACTAGCTTGCCGTCCAAGTATCCAATTGTCTGATGGGTGCAATCTTTTTAGTCTTCTTCTGTTCATAGGTCTGGAAAGTGTGAGGGCAAGTCTGTTTGTGTGGGAGATGAGTCTTGATCTGTAGCGAATGACAGAATTGGTTATAGATTTACAAACAGGATTAATTTTGAGATCTCGAAAAATAGTCATAGTCAAAATCATATGTCTTAAAATTTTGGATTGGCAGGATTCAACTCTTTTTATAGAAGTGTTACAGAAGTGTATACCCCAATGTAGACTAGGCATCAAGGTTGCTTTGAAGAGCCGGGTTTTCGCCGTGATCGACAGTCCACTGCCCGGACGAAGAAGCCATCTCATTTTCAACGCTTTTTGCCTTACTGAAGCACAGGTTGCCACAATGTGCTGCTTCCAGGTAAGCCGCCTGTCCAGAGTAAGCCCAAGGTACTTAACCGTGTCCGAGTGCTTTATTGGAGTCCCGTCTAAGGTTATGCGATAGGTGTTCAGCCTGTTTAATGAAAAGGTTGCATGCTGAGATTTGGCAGGATTCACTGCGATGTTCCACCTAGACGCCCAGGCCTCAAACTCATTTAGCATGTCCTGCACCATATCTGTCTTGACGAATGCATCGAAGCATGAGTCTGTTTTCTGCGTGGAGTAAGATTTGGTGTATAAATTTTATGAATAGAGTGCATAGTGCAGAGTTTGGAGGTAAGAGGCGTATTTTGCCTATTTAGCGAGCAGTTCTGCGCGACATAGTTCAAGGCGTGGTAAGCTTATGGTTTTTAAGGGGGCTACTTTACTCTTTGCCAGAAGTAAATGAGATTCAATAACTCCCGAGGGGTATACAGTACGTATGTATATTGTAGCACAGTACGCCTTTTCGGATGCATCACAGAAACCGTGTAGTTGTACATCCAGATCTGGATCGTACTGGATCCAGCGTGGGATGTGTATATGGGTTAGTTCTCGAAGATTTTGGATAAGGGCATTCCATTTATCGATAGTGTTTTGGGAGTTTTTATCATCCCAGCCGTGATTCTCCAGCCATAGGGATTGAAGCAGTAGTTTTGCTTGAATTATTATTGGTGTTAGCCAGCCTGCCGGGTCGAACAACGTCGAAGCGTATGATAAAATGCTACGTTTAGATATCTGAGTGGCTGAGTTAGGCGGGTTGATGTCGTATGAGAAACAATCATCATTGGCATTCCACTTAATGCCCAATGTGTGGGTAACGCTAGAGTCGGACACTTTGATAAAATTGTCATTGAATAAGTGATCTCGAAGAATTTCACTTAGCAACGCGTCGTGAAATTCGGATTTAAAAGGGAGACGGACCATGAAGCGTCTATCAGGCAGTCGTTGGGTCGTCTCAGCGAATAATTTTTCGCAAATTTGGTCCGAGTGAGAAGTTTGTTTTGGGACGGATATCTCTTCCACTTTCCAAAATTTTTTAAGGAGATTACCGAGGCTTTCGGAATTCTCCTCTTCGCAAGTAGAAAAAGTGCAAACGTTGGATGTAGAAGCCTCCCCTAAAGAGCCACTTACGATCCATCCGAATATGGTGCACTGAGCGAGTAGGATTTGAGAGAGATGAGTTCGAATGCCCTCCAGAAAGATTTTAGGGGCAATATCACTCCCAATTATAAGATCAATTTCAGCAGCGGTTGAGAAGTTTGGGTCAGCTAATTCGAGATTAATGAGACAGTTATCTGACCAGATGGCATATCTTAGAGGACGAGTTAACAAGTTTTCCTCCCACTCCGGAGATGCTTGTGTAGTGTTTAAGAGCGCACAGCTTAAGACTGCGTTGTGACTTTTCTGTGATAAAGGTGCGCTTAATCGTATGATCCTTGATCGTACAGGGCTCGGAGGCAGAACAGTTCTCCTTTATGAAGGACACGGACTAACGCCGTTGGGAAAATAACATTCCGATTTTGCGTGGAATAATGTGCTACAACATTGGATGGTTGAGCTAATTCTGGATTTGGTCTCGGTTTCAGAGGAAAATGCAGTAAGGACTTCCTTTGCAGTGTGACTATATGACAGACAGTTAATACAAAGATTAGCCGCCTTTGCAAACTGAAAACGATCTTTCGGAGTAAGTTTTCTAAATTGACTGCATTGTCGTAGGTGATGTGATTCCTTACAATTTTACCATGGGTCTCCTGTCATCGTGGTGTGTGCTACTGCACTAGTTTTGCTGGATGACTTGAGGGGTGGTTGGTAAAAAGATTTCGCAGGCTTAATGGAAGAAATACGTTCTAGTACCTCTACTCGAATCACTTGAAAAGCATTCATTTGTTGCCAAGTCGGCAAATCCTTTCGGGAGTCGAGAAATTGTTCCCAAAGGGAGAGCGTCTGGTCGGGTAATTTTGATGAGCATAGATGAACCAGCATGGGGTCCCAATTTTCAGTTTGAACTGTTTGAGCCTTTAGTACGGAAAGACAGTGTGTCACTGTGGACAGAATGCTCTTGATCCCCTCGTCAATTTCCTTATAAACCTTATCCATGGAAAAGAGCCTTTTTAAATGAGTGTCTACTAGCAAACGTTTGTTTTGAAACGCTTGGACAAGGCGTCCTAGGCGGGAGCGAAGTTCTCATCGCACAGTAGAAACTGTTTGACGATAGTGCCAGCTTCTCCTCGGGTTTTACTTCTTAAGTCATACAATTTTTGAGCCGCTGTGAGCTTGGGGTGATTGCTATATACAGCAGTAAACATGTCCCTAAAGACGGGCCAATCTTCGTAGCAACCACTAAAAAGTTCGGTGTCGCAGGGAGGGATGTGTTGGCAAGAGCTGACGAGTTTGGGTCCCCACTTAAATTAAATTGAACCCCTCCTTGGTTTCCCCGACATAGATCTTTTAAAAGAGTTTTAACTCTACAAAACTAGTCTTCGCATGTAGAATAGGTCAAACTGATTTGCTCTTCCCTTTCAGCAGAGATCTCTTCGTCAGTGGAGACCATCAAGCATCGAGAGAAATCAAAACGTCGATGGGCAGACATTGTGAAAAATTAGGGAAAAAATCGGATGGGATACAATTAATTTTTGTTAACCTAAAAGGAAACCCGGACTCGAAAGTAATGTGTTAAGTAAAACCAACCAGAAATGTATCCTTTGGCCCAATAGGGGAAGGCTGCAGGCTTATTGAAAAGGAGTTGAAGCGTTACTATGCTCAATAATTGTAATATGGCAATTATAATTGTATAGAGTTCCAGAGGGTGATCCCAGACAAAGTGTGGTTATTTTACTTCGTCAGTTTGGGAAGTGATCTGGGGGGTCTTTATAAAAACAGGTTTATTTTAGCTCCTGGCAGACAAAGTAGGGTTATGTCGCCGTGTGTTTGTAAAGTTTAAATAAGTGGGTTGCCTATAAGCCAAAAAAATATGGGATTTCTTTGTATAAACCATTTAAAATGCGGTTTTAAATTTACAAGAGGTATGTGCGTATCCCATTTTCTATCAACAGTAGACTTTTATGTCATTTATGTGTTTCTGAAAAGGCTTAAAAGATACTATGAACTATTCCACCCAGTATTAACTCGATATGTAGGCTAGGTGTTAGTGTGTTGGTACACAGCGCGGTGAACACGAGTTCGAATCCCACAATTTTTTCCTTTTATTTAAAATGGTATTTTTTTTTTGTATTAAACTCAAACTTAAAATTGTCCTAACGGACTTAAGGTGCAATTTAAGCTCAGAGTCTTTACAAAAGCTTTTATTTGTAAAACTAAATGAATAAAAGAAATGCTTTTCTAGTTAGTAAAATATGTTACTGTTGGGTTTATATTCTTTGGTTGATTTACTTTCTTTTGACTTAAACAAATCTTAACATAAATTAACGGAGAAAATATTTATTAACAGGGAAATATAAAAAAATGGTATGCAAAATACTTATCCGATGTGGTATTCGAACTCGTGTTCACCGCGCTGTGTACCAACACACTAACACCTAGCCTACATATCGAGTTAATACTGGGTGGAATAGTTCATAGTATCTTTTAAGCCTTTTCAGAAACACATAAATGACATAAAAGTCTACTGTTGATAGAAAATGGGATACGCACATACCTCTTGTAAATTTAAAACCGCATTTTAAATGGTTTATACAAAGAAATCCCATATTTTTCTTATCTGTATATGTGCTCCATGCTTCCACCTACAATCCTACATTTAAATTTTTGTAAAATTCCTCTTAGAACGGCTGCAATCGCAGTTTGAGTGATATTTTTAAGCGAAATAATATCGCTCACAAATAATCATTATTTGGGAGCGATATTTTTTTCGCTCACAAGTAATGATTATTCCGGATAAATATTTATAAAACTCAAAAATAATGATTATTACTAAGCATTACATAATAAAACTTAAAAATAACGATTATTTCTGATTTTTTTGAATATCGCTTATAATGATTACGGTCCCTGCAAAAAAGACAAAGTAGGGTATGTAAAGTTTAAATAAGTGGGGTGCCTATAAGCCAAAGAAAGACAAAGTAGGGTTATGTCTCCTCGTGTATGTAAAGGTGAATAAGTGGGGTGCATATAAGCCAAAAAAAAAGACAAAGAGTAGAAGGTTGTAACGAACTGATTATTTAGGTCTGCTCGCTACGAGATTCGTGCGGCTAGCTCAGTAAGGTTGTGTGTTCGTCCCACCAAATTTATATAAACGTGACCGCCCAGTAAATCAGTGAGAAAGCACAGAATTCACTGGTTCTTAGTGGGTTTATTGCGGGGTGGTAGTAGTTTTTGTAGGCGCGGCTGGCCTTGGTACTGCCACTGGTGGCGGTCGATGACACCTAGTCGCCTTGATGACTCGGTGCTCTCCTCGTCGATTTAGCGTTCTGGTTCCGTAGCTCCCTCGACGATCCTTGAAGCTCCCTGAAGACGCTGAAACTCCCTGAAGATCCTTGAAGCTCCCTGAAGATCTTTGGAGCTCCCTGAAGATGCTCGGCGCTGCTCGTCTCTGCTGCGTAGAATCGATCACTACTCGTAGCGCCTTGGACTCGCCAGGAGATCAGCTGCGCGGGTTTAGGGAAGCGTCACCGTTCTCAGACTAGGGTGAACAGTGGCCGCGCTCTCCAGGAGTGTCTCCTTTCGATACACCACCGCCTGTCCCTTGCTCTGTCCCGGATGGTCCCACTAGTGTTCCACTTAGATCGCGCTGGCAGTCCAAGTTACGTCTACGCCTAGTGCAAACGAACGTTCCACCCTAGCTTTACCCTTTGGCTTATCGTCCGTGACGTTTCCTCTTAGCTTGATCTGTCGTGGTGTGTGGCTTGACGTAGAATGGCTTCTGGTACTCGGGGTCTTAATCGTACGCCGATCCGGGACTACACGACTCAGCCGTAGGGCTCTTCTGGAGGTCTCCACTCGAGACCGCAAACGATTTACCGATTTCCCTTGTGGCTCGTTTCACTCGGGATTCATACACACGCCGCTCCGGGACTACACGGCTCAAACCGTAGGGCTCTTCTGGAGTTCTCCACTTGAGACCACAAACGATTGACCGATCTCCCTTCTGGCTGATCGCGCCAGGACCTGCTTAGGCATGGCACACTGGGTCTAGATAGGTTTCTCCCCGAGTTCACGATTTCTTGTCGCAGGCTTACACTGCTCAAACTCTGATCGACTCTCCAGGCGAGATGCGAGGATTTAGTTGAGACAGGAATGAAAACGGATCGCCTTGTCCTAGCCGTGTGACGCCCTCTGGACCTCAGCTACCTGTGTCTCAATTCGGAGATTCCTGGTGATCCAATCCCGAACGTCTCGACGTAGCGATCTTGCTCCTTGTAGGCTCCCACGGCGTTGCTTCCGGCGACTCGACTTGTTGTTGTTCACTTGTAGTTCACTGTACTGGCTGACTTGCTCACTTTAATATCTTGACTGATCTTGATAGATTGACTGATCGTGATCAACTGACCTTGATCCACACTCTTGATCGACAGATCCAGCTGCCAGCGCCCGGCGGCTTTATATAGGGCCTCCGGGAACCGTTATTTCCCTTCTGCGCTCTAAACACGGCACCTCCCCAATCCAGATCCAAAGTCCGTGGTTCCTGTTTGACCCACTTGTCCTTCACGCACGGCCTCCAATTGTAGTTATGCGTGCTGCTGCCATCCCGCCGGTTCTTGTGTTGCATGTGGCACGCCTGTGTGCCGCTCCGCTGCCAAGATGTGGCACTTGTCCTCGCGGTCCAAAGTTCCCGGCAGAGTCCAAAGTCCGGTGCAGTTCCGTTATTTCCCTTTTGCACACGGCACCAGTGCTGCCAGGTCAGCCATTTAGTGGCTATTTCTAGCCATTTTTAAAAAAAATTTCCACTTTTTTTTCAATGCTATTAGCCACAAAACTAGCCATTTTTAATTTTGTTTATTAGCTATTTCAGCCATTTAACTCCAATTAAGCAATTTTGTATCTTTATTTGGTATTATTGCTTTTTTATACCTTTTTGAAATTTATTGCACAAATTAAAATTAATAATGATTCTTGTACTTAACTCAGTGGCAGTTGTACCAGTTTAGCCATTAAGTGGCTATTTCTAGCCACTTTCAGAAAAACTTAAAACTTTTGGTTTGAAAATGCTATTAGCCACAAATCTAGCAATTTTTATTTGTTTTTAGCAATTTTTCTTACTAATTGAAAAACAAGCAAATTCTTATTTTTTCTTATCATTTTTGACTATTTTATACCCTATTTAAAATTGATTTCAAAAATTACGATGTATAACACTATGTAGCATAAAAATATAGTCTAATGGATGCCACAAAATCGAATTGGCTTTAAATCCCCAGTTCCGAAAAGTTCCCTGGCGAAATAGGACCTGAACCTTGGAGGTATTTCAGGTAAATGGATTCTTTGTTTGCTATGCAGTCAAAGCGCTATCCATTATCTTTTCAATTCCATAGTCGAAATAATTTTACGATTTTTTAAAGGGAGAAATAATTATTATTTTATGACTTCCATCAAGGTAAATAAATTAAGTGTGGTTATGAGTGTTGTCATTGGGATTGTTGAAAACCAACATTTAATTAGTTAGCCATTTTTTTGGCCATTTTCCCAAAATTTTTTAGCCATTTTTGGCTACTTTTTTTTCTAATCTAGCTATTTATTCTTCGAAGATTCTGGCAGCACTGCACGGCACTCTGGCTCTGCCCGCAATGTCTCCGCTCTCTCACTCTACGCAGCCAACTCTCCAAACAATCTTTGTCAGAGTTCCCTCTCTCAACCTTGAAGTCTCCACTCTCTCTCTCCGCAACCTACGCTCCAAACTCTCTCTCTCCGCTTCTCGGTCTCCAAACTCTCTAATTGCGAGTTTCTCTCCACTTGCTCTTCGCCGCGCCGCTACTACGCTACTCTTGCCGCGTAAATGGTAAACGGCCGGCCATCCCCTGTTGCAGGAATTTGTGGGGAGTTATTCAACTCCTCGCAAGGTAATATTTCAAAAAACACCGAAGCTAGATTTTTTTGTCGGTTTTTATCCGATTTTTCCCATGGGAGCTATATGATATAGTTGTCCGATCCGGCAAGTTCCGACATATATACTACCTGCAATAAAAATAAGAAGTTTTCGGAAAGTTTGAGCCCGATAGCTTTAAAACTGAGAGGGTAGTTTGCGTAGAAACGGACAGACGGACAGACTGACAGACGGACATGGTTAAATCGACTCGTCTAGTGATGCTGATCAAGAATATATATACTTTATGGGGTCGGAAACGTCTCCTTCACTGCGTTGCAAACTTCTGACTAAAATCATTATACCCTCTGCAAGGGTATAAAAATGTACATATGAACAGCTGAGATATGTGTGCACGTGTGCAAAATTTGTGCATTAGCGGACCGACGTACATATATGTAAAAGTATGGACTCGCACTAGCCTCGATGTATGTATGTGTTTAGGCGTGCAAAATTTTAGTGTATAAGCGGACCGACGTACCGCGGCAAAGTTCTTCATCTGGGCCCAGAACTGTTCGTCCGAGCAGGGTCTCTAGTCTCGCCTAAGAATTCTTCCCTGTTGCGCTCAAACCGTGGGCAGGTGAAGATTACATGATCGGCGGTCTCCTCTACTCCGCATTGGGGGCATCTGTGGTCGTCGTCGTGGCCAAATCTGGTCAGGTAGCTCCTGAAGCATCCGTGTCCGCTTAGGATCTGCGTCAGCCAGAAGTTTACTTCTCCTTTTGCTCTTTGCATCCACCGCTTAACGTCGGGTATGACCTGGTAGGTCCAGCGTCCTTTTGTGGACTGTTGCCAGCGAGCCTGCCATGTTCCTAGGCTCCTTTCCCTCGCCCTAGCTTTGATCTCTCGTCTCTGTGTTCTCGCGTTCTCTCGTCTCGCGTTCCAAGCGGCTTGACTTCTTCGTGAATCTCCTTAGGCTCGATTTCCAGAAGGTCTATGGGGACCATTCCGGAGATCACAAGGGCTGCGTCATCTGATACCGTGCGGAATCCGGAGCAGACTCTCAGAGCGCATAGCCTGTAGGTGGATTCCAGGCTCTTTATGTATGACTCCGTGCTAACAGCTTCGGCCCATATCGGGGCGGCATACAGCATTGTTGACCGAGTTAACGACTGCAGAAGGAGTCGGCGGCCTTGTTTTGGTCCTCTGGTGTTGAGCATTGTACGCGCCAGAGCTCTAGCGACGTTGGCGGCCTTTTTGATCTCTTTGAACAGGTGCTCCCCGAAGGACTGTCTCGTGTCTATCATGACTCCCAAGTAGCGTATTGCTCTTGCCAAGCGTATATTGGAGCCTCCAACTTGGATGCTCGCTGTCTCGACCACCTTGCGACTGGTTATGAGGACCGCCTCGGTTTTGTGGTGCGCTATGCTGAGGCCTACCGACGAGAGCCACTCTTCGATAGATGCCACTACTTCGTTTCCGAGTTGCTCCGCTTCCGGGATGGTTTTGGCCACGATTACGACTGCTATGTCGTCCACGCTCGTTCTCCCTGGCAGTGCCAACCTTAGAACTCCGTCGAACATCGCATTCCAGAGCAGCGGTCCAAGGACGGATCCTTGAGGTACTCCACAGGTGATCTGGTGCTCCATTGTCCCTCTATCCGTGTCGTAGAGTAGGGTGCGGTCGCTGAAGTAGGACTGTACGATGCCTACTAGCTGCCAGATTGCTTCCAGTGTAACATCCCAGCGCGCCGAATTGAAGGCATTTCTAACGTCCAGGGTCACGACTAGGCAGTACTTCTTACTGTCTCCCCGCTATCTTGTGCCTTCTATTGCCTTCGAAGCTATGTCCTTCACTGCCGAGATGGCATCCACCGTTGATCTCGCCTTCCTTAAGCCGAACTGCATGGGTGACAGGTCCCCAGCTGCGGAGATGGCTTCTTGCAGTCTGTTGCTGATGCACCATTCTAGTGCCTTGACTACATGGTCGATCAGGCGACCTCTCGCAGTCTTATGCAGTCTTCTCGCGCGCAGACAATCGCTGCGGGCTGCTGCTATCTCTCCTGTCCACCAGTAGACCGGTTCTAGGTTACGGTGGTGACTCCTCGTTTCCCTCATGCTGGCTGTGCATGCCGTCGCCATGGCTACCATTAGCTTCTCAGCGCTGCTCTCCGCGTGCTCGCCCATACCCGGGTCTCCCCATGCTCTGTGGAACGCGTCCTCCTGGAGCGTCTTTGTATAGCAGCGGCTGCTGTCGCCGGTCGATTTCGCAGATTATGGTCGCTCGCAGAGTAGACTTCTCCAGGCGCCATCGGGCTTGCTGAAAAAGCGAGCTGCTGCAGAAGGTGAGGTCCACGACTGAGTCGGCTCCGCCTCTTCTAAAAGTGTGTTCCGATCCAGTGTTTAATAGGGCTACATCGAGTGACGCGAAGGTTTCGAGCAGAGTTTTCCCTCTGGCGTTCGTGTAGACCGACCCCCACTCCTCGGCCCATGCATTGAAGTGCCCGGCGATGACCACATTCCTTTTTCCCCGTGCGTCATCCACCAATTCGTCCAGAACAGATGTGAATTGCGCGAGGGTGAGGCGTGGTGGCAGGTAGCAGCTATATATGAATAGCTCGTTCACCCGGGATCTGGGTATATATGTATGTATGCGTGGGTTTGCAAAAAAGGGTTTAATATGACTACGAGACAATTCACTGGGTGTGAATGTATGTAGGGGTTTGCATTTATTTGTGCAAAAAAAGGATTGAGTTTAACGTGTCTGTAGGGTCAGCCACGAGGATTACCTTTTTCACACGCTCTGGGGCCAGGAAAGAAATATCCAGTAAATATGTCCACTTCTATCGCTCTCGGGCCAGCACAAAAAACTCTCTAGAAAGATGTCCAGTTCTGTCGACGTCGAAGGACCATTTACAAAAGTTGCGGGATGCGGATTATTTCAGTTTTCACGTTTTTAAAAATGCCGAGATCAAATAAGAACACATGTACGTCGGTTCAAAGTATAGGCAAAAGTGCCGGTATTAATGGCCGCTGGAAATGGCTGGCTTTTAAAGTGACCGCATATTCTTATGCGTTAGCGAATCGTACAATCTAGTATTTTGTGTAAGACTTTATGTTATGTTTCCATTTCATGTTCGTTTCTTTTTATGGTGTAAACTAGGTATATGTCTTCAGTTTTTTGTTCTTAAGTAATTATAAGGGTTTTTATGGTGTAAATTAGGTATAGGTAATTTCAGTTTTTAGCCTTTTAGTCTTAATATAATACAAAATGATTTATATTTTTTGTTGTAAGAATGATATTCCAACACCAAATGAAACAAATCTCACAAGTTAATGATTCTCAGATATGGAAATATTTTCAAATACAGATTTCTTTCCTCCACAAAACCTTAAACGAATAAATTGATTCTAAGATTCTTTCCCTTCCCAGGCTAGCTCTAACACGTGCCATAATGGGTGTTGAAATCACGATCCCGCACTTCTCCGTACCTGCAATTTGAATTCCCAATAAAAAGTCAGAGGTTATTTTATACCATAACTAGCAATACCCGAAGCGACGTTGTCCGCTATTATTAGCAAATCATTTCTTGCTCTAGATAGTAACCTGATTTTATTATATTTCAGAATTTTAATTAATATCCAAGTAAAATACCGTCTAACCTTAGCTGAGCACCACAGTAAACCCACCTAATATTTGACCATAACCCCTAACCATAACTTACCTTTCCTTTACACCGCCTTAAACCCACTTGTCTCTCACCCCAGGCACAATTTTTTAACACCCTAATGCAGCTTTCACTATTTCATCGCCTTAACCCCAGTGTAACCCATCCATATAGCCTTCACGCCGAAAAACCATAATGTTAACCACCATTCTCCACCATAACACTATTTTTTCTTTCCTTAGCCAACCATTTTCTTACCTGAAAAAAAAATGTTTCCTTGCTTAAAGCCCACTTTTTCTTGTTTGTCATCTTAACCCACCTTATTTTTTTTGCTTTGATGGACGTTGATGCACTACGAGCAGTACAAACAAGTGGCCCAACGATACCAAGCCCGTGCTTGTTACGCGCGGGACCCTTTATCAATTAGGGCAAAAATGCGAGTTCGCGAGGAAAATATATGAAACAAATACTACAAATACTACAACTGAGATTGAAGCAAATGAGATAAAATTTTAGTTTTTAATACGGGGATAGATGTTGAAGTGCAAATTAAATGATAAAGATTGTTATAATTTTTACATAGAACACGAAAGGGCTCATGCAGAGTAAAATTTGATGTACATCGAGGCAAATTAAGAGGATAATAATTTCGTATTAGTCTAACGGGAACATTAAAAGTTAAACGGTTTACCAGTTCTACGGAGTCAATATCACCTTTTATAAGATTTTGCATAAAAATAGTACCAAGCATTATTCTACGGTTTTCAAGTGTAGGTAAATTAAGCAATAGTAATCTACTCTGGTAGGAAGGTAGCCTTACGTTTTGATCCCAGTTCAAACTACGAAGGGCAAAAATGAGAAATTTTTTTTGCACCGACTCAATACGGTCGATGTGCACTTGATATTGTGGACTCCAAACTGAAGAACAATATTCCAAAATAGGACGGACAAGGGAGGTATATAATAATCTGGTTGTATAAGGGTCATCAAATTCCTTTGACCAACGCTTTATAAACCCAAAAACACTCATAGCTTTATTGACAGTGGCCATTATGTGGCAATCAAATTTAAGTTTTGGGTCGAGAAGAACACCTAAATCGTTAATTGAATATATACGGTCAAGTGGTGTATTTTGAAGAGAATAACTAATAAACGTAGGAGTACCCCTATTAAAAGTCATAACGTTGCATTTAAGGCAGTTCAGATTTAACAGATTGTACTCACACCATCCCTGAAAACAATCAATATCTGACTGTAAGTTGAAACCGGACCCTACATCTTTATATGATAAACAAAGCTTAACATCGTCAGCGTACATTAGTACACGAGAATGAGCTACGATAGAGGGAAGATCGTTAATAAACAAAGTAAACAGCAAAGGGCCTAAATGACTACCTTGAGGAACTCCAGATGTCACGTTGATCATTTTAGAAACAGCGCTCTTAAATATAACCCTCTGAGTCCTGCCATTCAAGTAACTTGTTAGTTTTTTGGCACAGCGGAAGGCCTATTATTAGGCACAGTGGAAAGCCGATTATTAGGCACAGTGGGAGGCCTGTTATTTGTTCTCGGTTTATTGGGAACAAATTCTTTTATTACCAAATCATCATTAAGCCAAAAGCTTTCAGAAAGTAGTACATTAAACACATCAGGCGGAGCAAATATTTTAAAAGAAGATATCCTACGGGCGTACGAAAATCGAAATTGTTCAACTTCAATGTCCTCGGGTGGGAATTTTTCACGTATGAATTCCATAACATCCTCAGATTTGGTATCCGGGGTAAATCTAGAAACAAACAATTGCTTCCTATGTGGAACAACTGAAAGTTTCTTACGCCCCCCAGCAGCAGTCTGAACCTCACTCGGCTGGGACCCAGAAGCGGTTCCTACTGTATCTACAGTCAGCACCGACTTCTGTGACTCAGGTTGGCATCCAGATTATCCAGATTATCCTCGCAAATGTCAAAAATAACCTTACATTTTTCACCTTCATTCTTTCCTTACATTACCTGTTAGCGTCACCCTAATCTAGCAATTACACCCTTAGCCACAACTTAACCCCGCATTAACCTTACTTTATTCCCACCTTAACCCAATCGATCTGCTATCCTAAATCTATTATTTTGGTCAGTTAAATTAAAATAAAAAGAAAAACGAACAGCGTGCTGCCAATAAACCCCCGAAAAAACCTTAAAAACTGGAAAACTATTAACACTCAAATACCTATGGTATGATACGGCCAACATGGTTTAACCGCAAAACGGATCAGATCGCAGGATCGGTAGGTTAAAAAAATTAAGTGCCCCCATGTCGGTTGGGGCTTAACAGCTGGTTTAAAATATTTCCGGAAATAAAAGAAAACTAAGATCTAAAAGTCAACATTTAGCGATTTTTAGGGTTTCCTGTGATTCTTTTGGAGACACATTTTTCAAACAATTTCCTTCTTGCGCCCATCCTCTATAACACAATTTATGACCAATTCTTTCAAAACTTGTGTAGTCTGGCTCGTCTGCTCGTCCCTCAGTTTTAAAGCTATCGGGCTCAAACTTTCCCAAACGTCTTCTTCCTATTGCACGTAGTATATATGTCGGAACCGACCGGATCGGACAACTATAATTTATAGCTCCCATAGGAAGGATCAAAAAAAAAACGTAAACAAATTCTAGCTTTGGTGTTTTTTGAAATATAACCTTAACCTTTTGGGAATACTATTTTTATAATATTTCTGAATTTCGAAAAATTCGGATTCGGTCGGAAAATTAAATGGAAAATTAAATCTTTTTTGTGTGAGGAGTTAAGTAGCTCCGCACAAGTAAACACACGAAATACATGGAGAACTACAGGGAGACCGGCCGCACTTTGGACTTTAGTGTAGTGCCGTGTGCAGAGGGCGAAAGGTCGAACGGTAAAAAAACCGTGCACTTTGGACCCTGAAGTGGAGAGTTGGAGAGAGAGTTGGGAGAGTACCAACCCAGAGAGAGAGAGAGCAAAGAGAGGCGTCAGAGCGAGACTGCACTAGCCTGAGGGAGAGACGAGAGAGCGCAGGCGTGCCGTGAGTAAGGAATTAACGGTACAGCGCCGCACTTTGGACCCTAGAGTGGTGTCGTGCGCAGAGGGCGAAAGGTCGAACGGTAAAACCGTGCACTTTGGACCCTGAATTGGAGAGATGAAAAGGAGAGGCCGAGGATTAACGGGACCCGGAGGCCTATATAAGCGGGCTCTGCGCTGGAGTCGGGACCGAGTCATCGAGCATCAAATCGCGAGTGAACTACGTTTAGTAAAGTCAAAGTCAAGGAGAAACCGCCGTGGAAAACCAGCAAGGAGCAAGATCGCTACGTCAAGAAGTTCGGGACCAAGCAAGTCTCCGAATTGCGACACAGGTAGCTGAGGTCCTTCAAGGCAACGCACGGCTAAGTCTCCAGAACATCAAGGTTGGCCGTAGTACCGACCATCACAACTATATTGGCTGTGGTACCGATTAGTCCGGCTACGTTGGCTGTAATACCGGTCAGTTTGGCTGCATTGGCTGTAAATACCAATAAGGCTAGCTGTGCCGGCTGTAATACCGACTAGTCCGGCTACATTGGCTGTGATACCGTTAGTCTAACTGCGTGCGGCTAAGTTGGCCGTAGCACCGACTGGTCCGACTACATTGTCTGTAATACCGATTAGTCCAGCTGCGTCGGCCGTAACACCGATCAGTTGAGCAGGACATAGGCAGACTTGGCACGGGCGTCCCTCCAGCAGAGTGTTGGGCACGAGCAGCAGACCTCAAGGGAGCAACGCAGGACAACGCAGCCACGAGTCGCCCAGGACGTCGACGAGGACAAGCATCCAGGGACCGCACCGAGAACCGGACACCAGGTACGATCGCAACAGCCAGGAGGGAAGGTTCGGGTGGAACGTTCGTCTTTCTCTGGGCGTTTGCTACAGGGTCTGCTGGCGTAAACCAACCGTAGTACCGGAGCAGGACAGAGCAAGGGACAGGAGACTGCGGCTGGCAGGACGAAGGTCTTGCAAGCGTAGTGCCTGTTCACCCTAGTCTGAGAACGGTGACGCTTCCCTGAGCCCAACAACCCAACTCCACGCCCTCGTCTACGAGTGGCAGCGAAAGTACCCGGCGCATTCAGGAGCACCTGCAGCAAGGAACCACGGATCGGAGTCGCAGGAGCGTCGTCAGCACGAGTCACAACAATTATTATAAAACCAGAGCCGTAAATAAACGCCTCCTTGAACTGAATTCTGAAGTGTTTTACTGTTAACCGGGCGGTCACGTTTATACAAATTTGGTGGGACGGACACACAAATCTACTGAGCTAGCCGCACGATCTGCGTAGCGAGCAAACCGTAAAAATCAGTCTGTTACATCTGGCGCCCAAAACGTGATCATCCCAGTAGTAAAAACAAATAAAAAGCAGAATGGGGAAGAGTTGGATTTACCGTCTGAAGAAAGAGGTCTTTGCCCATGTCTCACAGAGGAAGACATCAGAAAGGCATTGTCCGAATATTATTCACAGACTGAGAACGACCTCAAGCTAGTCGATATCTGGGCCGAGCTTGAAGCAAAATACGGCGACAGACCAGGCACCAGTATAAAGATAACAAACGCCGAGGGTGAAGATCTATTGGAAAGTTTGAGCGTCGAAAACATGCAGAAGGAGGCGCAAAAGAGAGAGCCAAGCCAGGAAAGGCAAAAGGCAACGCAAAAGACAGAACCGATACCGACCTCTACCCCCAGCAACCCAGATTATGCCAAAGTCGCGAAGCAGGTCAGAGAATGGTCGTTCAGATTTGATGGCACAGAGAAAACACTCGAATTCCTGGAGCAGGTGGAATGGTCCGCGAATACCTACGGGTTGGATTTGAATTTAATACCTCGAGCGATGCCTAAGCTTCTACAAGGAAGAGCATTAAAATGGTTCATCTCAAACAACCGGCATTGGAAAACATGGGTAGAATTTATGGAGAGTTTCCAAACATTCTTCCTACCCAGAGGGTATTTTGCCAAGCTAAAGGACCAGGTGAAAGCTCGGAAGCAGGGATTCAGGGAGCCGTTCAAAGATTACATGGTGGAAATGCAGACCATGGTAAGACCGCTCGGGTACAGTCCGGAGAAAATACTCGAGATCATAAAGGAAAACAGCACACCAGACATAAGAATTTCCCTCCGAACATACAAAGTCGACAACCTGGAAGCCCTCATGATCCTGGCCGACGAGTACGAAGAGCTGGAAAAAGAGCGGGAAGCATTCTCACAAGAGAATAAGTTCAGCACGACAAAAACGACATTTCCGACTCAGGTGACATGTAGAAGATGCGAGGATACCAGCAGGCAAGACAGGCAAACCGAACCATCGCGAAACACGCCGAATACGGAATATCAAAGGCTACAGACAAACACTTTATGGAGACCACCAAACACCACCCAGAGACCACAAAGCACGCCAGCAGGAAGCAACCAAGCCCACCAATACATATCCAACCCGCAGGAGGCGTGTCGGAAATGTGGCAGACACAGGCATTGGGCAAGAGGTTGCCGAAGCCAGCGGTAGCTATTTTGCTGGATATGCGGCAAGGTGGGGGTGAAATGTATGGAATGTTGCCAGAGAGCGGGAAATGGCCAGCGATCCCAGTCACAGAGAGGCGAGCGGGGGTCGCACGTTGTTACCTCTCCAATCTAACTGGCAGGCTAATCGATGAGGAGCAGCAGGTGTCCGCAGCGGTGACGATTGGTGGGAACTCGTACAAAGCCACAATCGACACCGGGGCAACAGCTAGCTTCATCAGCGAAGAGCTGGCGGACAATCTGGCTGCTCTGGGAAAGATTACACGGACGAGACGGCAAGTTAGGTTGGCAGACGGAAGGTACAGCGAAGTAGGCGCGCAGCTCGAGGTAGAAGTCGAATTCGGCAACAAACGACTGACCATGAGCCTGATGATATTACCAGGGGTAGTAGACGCATTGGTGCTGGGATGGAATTTTCTCACACAAGTTGGCGCTGAGATAAAGTGCGCAGGTCACGAAATCCGCATACCGGCCAGGAACAGACACAACGGATGGCTGGAGGAAAAATTGTCGGTGGCTGTTGTTCAAGAAAACCGCGAGGAAGGAAACTTCGAGCAATTCCTAGAAGCAGAGCTGGCAGAATTCCGAGCCATGAGCGGAACTTCGAACGTGGCCGAACACCAGATCACCATGAAGGACGACAAACCTATAAAACAAAGATACTACCCTAAGAACCCCAAAGTTCAAGGGGAGATCAATGCAAAGGTGGACGAACTTCTGGAAATGGGTTTCATAGAACACTCGAAAAGCCCGTATAGCTCTCCCATAGTGATGGTGAAGAAAAAAACCGGCAAGTGGAGATTGTGCGTCGACTTCCGACAGATAAACGCAAAATCGGTGAAGGACGCGTACCCAATGCCACGTATCAACTACATCCTGGACCAACTACGAGAAGCACGCTATATCAGCAGCCTGGACTTAAAGGATGGATACTGGCAGATTCCGCTGGAGGAAGCAAGCAGAAAGTTCACGGCGTTCACGGTGTCAGGAAAGGGGCTCTTCCAATGGAGAAAGATGCCATTCGGATTACACTCGGCATCCGCAACATTTCAACGGGCCTTGGACCAAGTGATTGGACCAGAGATGTCTCCTTATGCGTTTGCCTATCAGGACGACATAATCGTCATCGGACGCACTCAGCGAGAACACAAGGACAACCTTAGAGAAGTGTTTCGGCGTCTGAAGGAGGCGAACCTGAGAATAAACCCCGAGAAGTGTCAATTCTTCAAAAAGGAGCTGCTGTACCTGGGACATCGAGTTACAAGCCAAGGAATTGGCCAGACCCAGAGAAGGTTGCTGCCATAGCCCAATTAGAACCACCTGCAACCGTCCGCGAGCTAAGGCAATACCTAGGAGTGGCATCGTGGTACCGACGATTTGTACCAGACTTCGCACGCATCGTTAAGCCGCTCAACGACCTACTTCGCAAGGGCGTGAAATGGGTGTGGACGCAAGACCATCAACAGGCATTCGAGGAGGTGAAGGCGAGGCTGGTAACTGACCCAGTGCTAGCATGTCCAGATTTTGGAAAAACGTTCATCCTGCAAACAGACGCCAGCGACTACGGCATAGGGGCGATTCTGACACAGAACACGGAAGACGGCGAGAAAGTTATCTCATACTCCAGTCGAACGTTAAACAGAGCCGAGAAAAACTATTCGACAACGGAAAAAGAGTGCTTGGCCACTAAGGCCCTACCTGGAAGGCTACCACTTCAAGGTGGTAACGGATCACATGGCACTGAAATGGTTGAACAGCATTGAAAGCCCATCCGGAAGAATCGCCAGGTGGGCCCTTGAGTTGCAACAATACGACTTTGAGATTGCGTACATAAAGGGCCAATTGAACGTGGTAGCCGACGCACTGTCCAGACAGCCGGTGCCGGAAACCCTCCGGAGAGCGAAAGAATTGGTACCAAATACGGAATGCAACTGGATCAGAGACATGCGTGAGAAAATAAACGCTCAGCCGCAGAAATTCCCAGACTACGTGTTCGATGGCGAAACGCTGTATAGGCAGATCCCACACAGAGCTGGCAACGAAGATGTGGTGGCTTGGAAGCTATGCGTCCCTACAGATCTAAGAGAAACGGTCCTACAAGAAAATCACGACTGCCCAGCGGCCGGCCATGTAGGAAGCCGGAGGACGATTGCCCGTCTAGCTGCCAGATACTACTGGCCAGGAATGCAAAGGGACGCAAGAGCATACGTTCGGAAATGCGAAGAGTGCCTAAAATATAAACCTAATCAGAGACAAGCGGCGGGGAAAATGCTGACTCAAATCCCGGAAGAACCATGGGCAACGGTGTGCGCGGATTTTGTGGGCCCTCTGCCAAGATCGAAGCACGGAAACCAAATTTTGTAGGTACTAATTGATCGTTTCTCAAAATGGACAGAATTGGTGCCTCTACGAACCGCAAAAGCAGAAACCCTACAAAAGGCGTTTAGAGAACGTATAATCGCAAGGTTCGGAGTTCCGAAGGTGGTGATTACGGACAACGGGGTGCAGTTTGCCAGTCGGGCATTTAAAAAGTTTCTTCACGACATGGGAATAAAACAGCAATTCACGGCACCATACACTCCTCAAGAAAATCCCACCGAGCGCGCTAACCGAACCGTAAAAACCATGATCGCACAGTATTCCGGACAAAACCAAAGGAACTGGGATGAAAAGTGGCCAGAGATAATGTTGGCAGTTAACTCAAGCGTATCCGAGTCCACAGGATACTCTCCTTCCTTTCTGACGCAAGGCAGAGAACCACGGTTGCCAAACGCGTTGTATGACAGAGAAACACTGGGCACAGGAAGGCAGACAGAGTCACTGGAGGGGAACGCCGAAAAACTAAAAGAAATCTTTGAAGTAGTCCGACGAAATTTAGAGAAGGCAGCGCAGGATCAAGCCAGACACTACAACCTCAGAAGGAGACAGTGGAATGCACGGATCGGCGATATCGTCTGGGCCAAGGAGCACCAATTGTCTAAAGCGGCAGAAGGTTTCGCGGCCAAACTAGCGCCGAGATATGATGGTCCATATCAGGTGGTCGATTTTGTATCCCCCGTAATCTGCAAAATTCGCCACCAGAGAAACAAGAAAGAACGCACCGTGCATATCAGCGACCTAAAGCACCAAGAATATGCAGGCGAAGCGATCGAGGACAGAGATACGAGCGGGTCGCAAGCAGCAGAAGGATCGGGATTACAAAAAGCCGTTTAATCGTCAGGACCAGCCAGAGTCAACGGAAGATGGATGTGGGCAGACAGAAAAGATCGTTTAATCGTCAAGCGAATGCAGAACCACCAGAGTCCAAGTCCGCATTAGACAGTAGCATCCGTTTAATCGTCAGGCAAAAGCCGAAGTCAACGGAGCACGACACACACGAGCAAGGACTCTGATCACACCAGCACACACCTAAGTCAACGACGAACAAGGATCGGGATTACAAGAAGCCGTTTAATCGTCAGGACAAGCCGGAGTCAACGGAAAGGGGAGGTGGACAGACAAAACGGTCTCGCAAATGAAGACTTGACAGATCCCAATGGGGCAGAGGCAACCGTTTCTGCGTCAGGCCAAAAGCCGGAGTCAACGGAGCATACAACCAATGGAAAGGGACTCTATCAAATAAAACATTCACCAGACAGGTGGAAACAGGTGGATAACAACGACAAAACACATGTCACCGAGGAAAGGGGAGAGACGGTACGGGGTACCGTAAAACTAGAGAGAACACGCGTCAGTGGCGGCCGCCACAAGTCAACTGAAGAGACCAAGCCAAAAGGAAAGGTCTAGGAATCGGAAAATGGCGGCGCTTGACACGCAAAGTTAAGAGAAAGCGGGACCCCAAAGAGAAGACTTGAGCCGCACAGAGAACCAATAGGGACATAACGGTACGGCCCAAAAGGGAATCCCCAAAACCGAGGCTTCATGGTAAAGGAAGCTGCGAGGGAACGGGCAAACCAAATCAAGAAGCCAACATGAGTACAAGAGTTACCAGAGCAGCAGCGAGGAAGCAGGCCGCGCTTCAGCGAGGTCCGGAAGGACCCGTCGCGGAGCAAGGACGGTCGGAGGGTAGGCCGCTGCCTATCTTCCGGCCCACCCAAACCCCGCGGCGTGGTGCCGAGGACGATGGAGCTCGCTCGGAGCCCGAGCCGGTAGTCACCACGGAGGAGAGTGACTTGGAGTGGGCCGAAGACCCGGTCAAGGAGAGGCAAGAGTGGCGCCTAAGAAGGGCCAGGGATCCGGCGATCGATGCAATCCCGCCAGGACACACCCGAACTTTTAAGGGTGCAGCAAAGAGGCCAAGGGGAAGCGGCAGCACCTCGATGAAGATGGCCAAAGCAAGGGTCAAAATGCTAAGGGATGAGGTCGAGCGGATGCGGACGATGAGGGCCCCGGTTGAAGACCGTAGAGCGGTCGAAAGGGACGTCGAGTCGGCGCATAAGGAGTGGAAGTGGATGAAGCAGGCCGCCCATGAAGACGCTGTACAGGAGGCATACCGCCTCCAACAAGAAAAGAGGAAAGAGGAGGAGAAGCAACGGGCGGAGCTAGAGGCGAAGCAACGGGCGGAGCTAGAGGCGAAGCAACGGGCGGAGCTAGAGGCGAAGCAACGGGCGGAGCTGGAAGAGAAGCAGCAAGCAGAACAGCGGCAGGACACAGAGTGGCAACAACAGCTACAAAGGTGGGAGGAGGAGGAACGACAGCTGTGGACAAGCGAGGTCCTGGTGGACGCAGTGCCCCTAATCATGAAAGGGATGCCAGAGATTCCGCCAACCCCCAGATACGGCGGCGTCGAGGAAGACGACCAAGGACCCGAAGCCCCGAGCCTCACGCTCCAATCGGATGGGTGGTTCACCCACCAATCCCCGAGGCCACACCCCCAAGATTGGCCGAAGCTACCACCAACCCCCCGCCCGCAAGAGTGGCCAGAGGATGTCGACCGGAACCCTGAGTTCAACCCCAATGTGACCCACCCGGAGGTGGAAACCCCACACCCACCCAAGTGGATTCCGGCCCGACCGCCTACGCCTCGGCATAGCCAAGAGGTCCGGGAGGAGGAGCCGGAGGATCCCTCCGAGGACGAGGTGCCGAGACCAGAAGGCAGAGAGGATCAATGGCAACACTGCCGGACGGAGATCCCGCAAGCCCACGTTGCGCATGCTCTCAATGCGTTTGTGGCCGGCGGAGTCCAGTGGCGGCAGCACACCGTCACATGGACATGGCCAATCGGCAACGAGGAGGCCTTACAGGATGCGGAGACCCCAGCACAGGACCCGCCGAAGGCGAATCCACGGGATCCTAGGGTGCGCCTAGACTTCGCCGAGTGGGCGCCGCCGACGCCAGAGACTGGTGGAAGTGGAGAGCGACAGGTCCTAGAGAAGGGGCCATGGATGTGGCCGACACCCGGCAACCAGAGGCCCAAAATCCAAAGACAGGTTTCTGCTCCGGAGGCACGCGGCCCAGTGGTACGACCCGCGCTGGTGCGTATGGCATCCCGGACAGAGGGCGGATCCTGGCGGGACATCACCAAGGACGAGTGGCCAGCAGACCTGTTGGAACAGCCGGTCGTCAAGGATGCCATACGGAGAGGAGGCCCACGCTGCGTGATGGCGGAGATAGGCCGGAAGAAGTTCCGGATTCGGTTGGCAGCTTCGGGCCAAGTTAGCGTGCGCAGGTTTGAATGTTGACCATTGTGCAGAATAAAAAAAAAGGGAAAACCTGAAAAAACTAACACACACGTAAACACTGACACTGGGTCTTAAAACGGGTACAAAACTGGCACAAACACTTAAAATAATAACACCAGAAAAGCGGGGGAGTAAATATTAAAAAGGCAGTTCACCTGAAAAGGTAAACAAAAGCCAATCAGTTGGACAGTAAAAGTAAAGAAAGTCACAAACTCACATGTACGTTAAAATCGTGGGCGAGGGGTAGCGGCTGAAACGGGGGGGGGGGAGGGGGCGCGATGGCGATCATGGCGGCTGCAAATTCTCTCTTCCAGGTCATCTCTTTTTGCAACGCCACTCACAGGCGGTGGCCACTGTCCAAAGGCGAGTCAAGGGCAAGAGGGGGCTGTAAGAGAAATGGGATGAGAGAAATGGGAAATTAAAGAGAAAACTTACCAGCGAAAAATTTCTCCTCGTCATCATGTGCTTAGGGAAGGGGGCGCCAGCGATATTTGGCGGTCGATTGGCACTATCGTATAATAGCCGATCGATGGGGCACGAAACAATGGAAATTTTAGGCGGTGGCGTTTACCTGTTTTATATTATACGGGACGGCCAAATAATTCTTCCCCAATTGTTTTTGTTGGTTTGGAAGTAACTTAATACTCAAAAAAAAAAAAGAAACAATGGAAATATCGGCATATGGAGGGTCACTCTAATAAACATCACGAGGATTAGGTGGCAACGCCGCCCCTAGGCGACATCGATAGGCGGGTCATGTCATCGATCGCCGTATATTAGTGTGACCAAGACGAATAACAGGAGATCGTGAATATTACTGGAGCGGGAAATTTAAATGTCAACGGCAACAGTAGGAATCAAGATATGTTGCATCAACGAGGGAGCATCGTGGGAGAAAATCGTGACAGACGGATCGGCGCAGTCTAACTCAAGAAGGAGCTGTAGGCGTCGATGGAAGGATCGGTAAGACTCAAGGGCAACGAGGATACACAGGATGAAAGCCGGAGAGGAACAACGAGAATTCTAACGTCTGTGGGGAAAACATCTGAGGGGGGACTAAATCAAGAAGAAGAATGAAGGGACTCAAAGGCTACACAGGATACACAGGATGACAGCCGGAGAGGAGGAACAAGCTCACTTTCGTCACCCGAAGAAAGGGGGGAATGTGAGGAGTTAAGTAACTCCGCACAAGTAAACACACGAAATACATGGAGAACTACAGGGAGACCGGCCGCACTTTGGACTTTAGTGTAGTGCCGTGTGCAGAGGGCGAAAGGTCGAACGGTAAAAAAACCGTGCACTTTGGACCCTGAAGTGGAGAGTTGGAGGGAGAGTTGGGAGAGTACCAACCCAGAGAGAGAGAGAGCAAAGAGAGGCGTCAGAGCGAGACGGCACTAGCCTGAGGGAGAGACGAGAGAGCGCAGGCGTGCCGTGAGCAAGGAATTAACGGTACAGCGCCGCACTTTGGACCCTAGAGTGGTGTCGTGCGCAGAGGGCGAAAGGTCGAACGGTAAAACCGTGCACTTTGGACTCTGAATTGGAGAGATGAAAAGGAGAGGCCGAGGATTAACGGGACCCGGAGGCCTATATAAGCGGGCTCTGCGCTGGAGTCGGGACCGAGTCATCGAGCATCAAATCGCGAGTGAACAACGTTTAGTAAAGTCAAAGTCAAGGAGAAACCGCCGTGGAAAACCAGCAAGGAGCAAGATCGCTACGTCAAGAAGTTCGGGACCAAGCAAGTCTCCGAATTGCGACACAGGTAGCTGAGGTCCTTCAAGGCAACGCACGGCTAAGTCTGCAGAACATCAAGGTTGGCCGTAGTACCGACCATCACGACTATATTGGCTGTGGTACCGATTAGTCCGGCTACGTTGGCTGTAATACCGGTCAGTTTGGCTGCATTGGCTGTAAATACCAATAAGGCTAGCTGTGCCGGCTGTAATACCGACTAGTCCGGCTACATTGGCTGTGATACCGTTAGTCTAACTGCGTGCGGCTAAGTTGGCCGTAGCACCGACTGGTCCGACTACATTGGCTGTAATACCGATTAGTCCAGCTGCGTCGGCCGTAACACCGATCAGTTGAGCAGGACATAGGCAGACTTGGCACGGGCGTCCCTCCAGCAGAGTGTTGGGCACGAGCAGCAGACCTCAAGGGAGCAACGCAGGACAACGCAGCCACGAGTCGCCCAGGACGTCGACGAGGACAAGCATTCAGGGACCGCACCGAGAACCGGACACCAGGTACGATCGCAACAGCCAGGAGGGAAGGTTCGGGTGGAACGTTCGTCTTTCTCTGGGCGCTTGCTACGTCTGCTGGCAAAAACCGGCCGTAGTACCGGAGCGTCAAAGGAAACTGAGTAGGCGTCTAGCGGGACCGGCCGGGACAAAGCAAGGGACAGGAGACTGCGGCTGGCAGGACGAAGGTCTTGCAAGCGTGGTGCCTGTTCACCCTAGTCTGAGAACGGTGACGCTTCCCTGAGCCCAACAACCCAACTCCACGCCCTCGTCTACGAGTGGCAGCGAAAGTACCCGGCGCATCCAGGAGCACCTGCAGCAAGGAACCACGGATCGGAGTCGCAGGAGCGTCGTCAGCACGAGTCACAACAATTATTATAAAACCAGAGCCGTAAATAAACGCCTCCTTGAACTGAATTCTGAAGTGTTTTACTGTAAACGGGGCGGTCACGTTTATACAAATTTGGTGGGACGGACACACAAATCTACTGAGCTAGCCGCACGATCTGCGTAGCGAGCAAACCGTAAAAATCAGTCCGTTACAGTTGGTGAAATGATCTGCAAGGGTATATAAGCTTCGGCTGGCCGAAGCTAGATTCCCTTCTTGTTAATTTATTTATTGAAGTTAATCTTCTTCGACGGTAATTCAGGATTATAGTATGAAAAGTCGTCATAATAAATACTAGTTTTCGATCATCTTCATCTAATTCATGATTATAGTTCTTATACTTAGGTGATGTTGAAAATATTGATCGAAATATTGATAGTAAACAACTATAAACCAGCTGGCATCAGTTAAACCAATTCTTGAACATATTAATCAATTTCATAGTTATATTTCGTATCATATCTGGTCTCAAATGTGTTATGATGTATATAACATTAACTTTCTAGCATTAACTTCCTTACATTAAATTACTTTAAAAAAAACAATGCTTAGAGAAGAAAACCGCCCTTCACATGTGTACACAATATGGAAACCGGTTTAGACATCTCTAACACAACACATTTTCTCGTCATTGATTAGCTAACAATTATCAAAAAACTTAACATCAAAATTTTTACATACAGAATAATACTAATATTTGAGATGTTATTCTTATTATCCCTACCTGCTTAAACATAGAAAACTAATAAATTAATACTCGATACAAGATACAGATAGATTATTAATATAAAATACTTATTTACCTACACCGACTCAATACTCATTACATTGTTGTAACGAAACAAAAAAACAAGAAAGTTAAGAATATCACGTTGATAATTTTATTATAAATATCATTAAATCTTTCCATTCCTATTATTTGCAAATATCTTCCAAAAAGATTTAAAAGTATCATGTTATCATGTATTATATCAGTTATTACTATTTTAGCTATTTATTATTTTCATTCCTCCGTCCTATATATATCTCGGATCGTATCACGGATTCCATCATACATTTTTCAATATCGCCACTTGCTAGCTTCGCATCCCAAAACCACAGTTATTAACAATATTAAAAGGTCTAAAAATAATAAAGAGGTCAAGTGTATAATAATTCCAAAGTCAAGATTGTCAACAACAGTTCGAAACAGTCGCAAGTAAGGAGAACAATTTCTTATGAATTTATCTATTCATAAAAATAGTATAAATATGTAGTTAGCAGAATAGACATATAAAAACGATAAGAGTTAGTAAAAAGTTTGTCATCCATAATTTAAAAGTCATTAAGCAGGAGGACTATTGATAACCAGGTAATAATCCTAAAGTGATGGTTACCTACAGCAATACAACCAGTGGTGATACAAAGGGTTGTTGAAGTGCAACGAACACTGCAATATCTATTGTAGGTAAAATTCTGGTTTTGTACCGTCCATAAACAAATGTAATTAGCTTAACAGAGATAAAACAATAGAAGGTCTTAACCATAAACTTTTTTACCAGCACACCCCACAATTTTAAACATCATCTGATTGAAGGTCAATTGATTGTCACGATAAATAGCAAATTTGATTGGAAACAAGAAAGGAAGCTAGCTTCGGGCATCCGAAGCTCATATACCCTTGCAGATAAAGTAAATACCTATATTTTAATGCTTACTCTATCGGTGCAGTTCCAGGGGTTTCAGATTCTGTGTGACTATTTAAAATGTTGTTTTTAAGTTGTCAAAAATCAAAACGCCTACTTCCTACAAAGTTACAATGAATTTTCTTTTACTTGTTTGATTACTCCTATGGGAGCCTTAGGATATAGTGGTCCGATTCGGCTTGCTCCAACATATGTACTATCTGCAATAGAAAAAATACTTTTGGGAAAGTGTCATCGCGATAGATTTAAAACTGGGAGACTAGTTCGCATAGAAACGGACAGACGGACATGGCTAGATGGACTCGGCTATTGGTGGTGATCAAGAATATATATACTTTATGTGGTCGGAAACGCCTCCTTCACAGCGTTACAAACTTCTGACTGAAATTATAATACCCTTGCAAGGGTATAAAAATAAGTATTGTAAAATGAAACGATGTTTTTTTTTTTTTCTTGGACGTTGATGCACTATGTACAAACAAGTGGCCCTTACGATACCAAGCAATGCTTGTTAACGCGCGGAGCCCTACACCGTTTTGGGCGAGTAAACGTAATCGCGGACAAAGAAAAGGACAATTTCACAATAGACAATAAAAAATACATGCAGGTCAAAATACGAATAGTCAGATACATAAAGTAAAACTAATTAGTTGCTAAGTAGGACAGTATTATTGATTTACAGATAGGCAGAGAGTCGGTAGTAGATATTAGGTGATATAGTCTATTATAGTCATTGCAAAGTACTCTAAAAGGTTCATGCATTGCATAATTAGAGATACAATGATTTAAAACTAAAGGAATATAGTGTCTAGTGAATCTATTAGGCACATTAAAATCCAGGCGACCCAATAACTCGGGACTCTCCACATCACCATGAATAAGATTCCTAATAAACGTAATACCAAGCATAGTTCTACGGTTAACTAATGATGGTAAGTTAATTAGAAGTAGTCTACTAGAGTAGGATGGCAGTATTAGGCTTGTATCCCAGTTAAGTCCCTGGAAGGCAAATATTAAAAAGTTTTTTTTGCACAGACTCAATCCGGTCTATATGCACCCCATATTGGGGACTCCAAACAGGAGCGCAGTACTCAAGAATTGGTCGGACTAATGATATAAACAAGGTCTTTGTGACATAGGGATCATCGAATTCCTTCGACCACCTTTTGATAAATGCAAGCACGCCTCTGGCTTTATTTACCATGGTAGTAATGTGATCAGAAAATTTTAGTTTAGGATCCATGTAGACTCCACGGTCGTCAGCATGCGTTATTCTATCTAACACACAACCGCTCAAAGTATAAGTTGAATAGTGAGGGCTGACACGAAAAAAGGTCATTAGTTTACACTTTGAACCATTTAAATTTAATTTATTTTTTATGCACCAAGTTTGAAATGCATTGAGATCAGATTGCAAAGCTAAACTTTGCGCAGGATCATTAAATTGCAGGCACAACTTAACGTCATCTGCGTACATAAGTACACGTGACTTCGTTAGGACTAGAGGAAGGTCATTTATGAATAATGTAAACAGGAGCGGACCAAGATGACTTCCTTGTGGTACACCAGAAGTGACTCGGATTAGGGATGAAAAAGAGTTATTTTTAAACATAGAAAAAACCTTAAAACTGACAAAAATTATTTCTAAACAAGTTCATTGGGAGCCTAAGAAATGATTTAAGAATGAAATCTAAGCATAAATGTAAAATTAATATGAAAAATCTATTGCTTGCAATTGCTTGATATCTTTGGTGATCATGTAAAAACACTGATTTTACATGAAACTTATAAGTGTAAAGAGCGGGTAGATCGGGTGTATTTAATATAACTTATTATGCCATTATAATACGATTTAGCGTCGCTTGTGAACGGTTGTGTTTACTTTTGTGCTCTAAGTTTTTTGTGTTTTTCAGTGATTTTTTGCGAGTGTCTTGCGTTTGTTTATAAACAAAGCTTAGCCTAACAACTGTGTTAGTGTTTTTAAATAAATCTCCCAATAAACGGGTACATGGTTATAGTTATTTTAACATTTCTATTGGATTTGTTTAACCGCTTGTCTTTGTTAGTGTAAATTTCACGCTCTGAACTTGCTAAAACTCTTGTAATCTCTTTCCCACTCTCCCGCTCTCACTCTCTGAGAGCTTGCTGTACTTCTAATTTCTCTCTCTCTCTTGCTTGCTTTACATTTGTAACTGTTCGTGCGTATAGTTGTTGGTGCCCCACAAGCCACGCTCAGTCGCTCAGTCGATAGAAGATTTTTTCTCTCGCGCTCTCATGCTTATAATTAAAATCGCGATCTCGCGCTCTTATACTTTTCGTTGTTTTGTGTCTTTGCGGTTTTGGAATTTGATCCCAGTGCCAAATTTACTTGAGGTATTTTTTTCAACATTTTATTACTATTTCTTTGAATAACCTTTTATTTTCTTTATAATGGCTCTTATCTGTACCAAGAAAAGTTTTTCTCTTCCGATGTCAACTAAAGATTATTTTATTATCTTCTGGCTCTGCGAATCGGTCATGCACGTCAAATGTTCAGGATTTACTGGCAGAGTTAAAGACTTCATTGAAATACATACCGGTCTCATGTGGGCATGTGAGTCCTGCAAGGAAATGACAGTCGAGATGAGTAGCTTTAGAGGCAGACTCGAGACGGTCTATTGAACCTTTCACGAGTTTTTAAACAGCTCAATGACGGGTTCAATTCTGTTTGTAAACAATTTAATAATAAGAAATTATTGTTAACCGAGTCGCCTAAACGCAAAAAAGCCAGCTCAGGGGCAGTTAATAAGACCGTGAAACAGAACAAAATACTGCACACGGTAGCTGCAGCAGTTCCTGTCAGCACAGGGGTAAGCGAGCCAACTGTGCGTATGGAAACAGCCAGTTCCGGAGGTGACCCTGTTTCTGGAAGCCAACCTGAGGCACAGAATTCGGTGCTTACTGTACCTATTGATACAGTAGGAACCGCTTCTGGGTCCCAGACGAGCGAGGTTCAGATTCCTGCTGGGGGTCGTAAAAAACTGTCGGTTGTTCCACATAGGAAGCAACTATTCGTATCTAGATTTACCCCAGATACAACATCCGAGGATGTTTTGGAATTTATTCGTGAAA
Source organism: Drosophila pseudotakahashii (assembly GCA_035046095.1). Taxonomy (NCBI): domain Eukaryota; kingdom Metazoa; phylum Arthropoda; class Insecta; order Diptera; family Drosophilidae; genus Drosophila; species Drosophila pseudotakahashii. Next base: position 205,778 of record JAWNOE010000055.1, on the reverse strand, counting down.
AATTCCCATCCGAGGACATTGCCGTTGAACAATTTCGTTTTTCTTACGCTCGTAGGATATCATCTTTTAAAATATTTCCTCCGCCTGATGTGTTTAAAGAACTTCTTTCTAAAAGCTTTTGGCTTAATGATGATTTGGTTATAATAGAATTTGTTCCAATAAACCGAGAACAATTAACAGGCCTCCCATGGTACCAAAAAACTGAAAAGTTTATTTTTGGCATACCAAAATGTTAGAGGACTTAGCATGCATTATAGCATTATAGTATTTTTTTTTTGTTTTTTAGATATTATTGCTTGTTAATTTTAATTAATTTATTAATATTTAAATATTTATCAATTTCATTTATTTTACTTATTATACCCTTTCAGAGGGTATTATGATTTCAGTGAGAAGTTTGCAACGCAGTGAAGGAGACGTTTCCGCCCCATAAAGTATATATATTCTTGATCAGCATCACTAGACGAGTCGAACTAGACATGTCCATCTGTCCGTCCGTCTGTCCGTCCGTCTGCTCGTCCCTCAGTTTTAATGCTATCGGGCTCAAAAATTTCCCAAAAGTCTTCTTCCTATTGCACGTAGTATATATGTCGGACCGGATCGGACAACTATAATTTATAGCTCCCATAGGAAGGATCAAAAAAAAAACGTAAAAAAATTCTAGCTTTGGTGATTTTTGAAATATAACCTTAACCTTTTGGGAATACTATTTTTATAATATTTCTGAATTTCGAAAAATTCGGATGACTATATCATATAGCTGCCATAGGAACGGTCGGAAAATTAAATGGAAAATTAAATCGTTGTTGGTGAAATGATCTGCAAGGGTATATAAGCTTCGGCTGGCCGAAGCTAGATTTCTTTCTTGTTAATTTATTTATTAAAGTTAATCTTCTTCGACGGTAATTCAGGATTATAGTATGAAAAGTCGTCATAATAAATACTAGTTTTCGATCATCTTCATCTAATTCATGATTATAGTTCTTATACTTAGGTGATGTTGAAAATATTGATCGAAACATTGATAGTAAACAACTATAAACCAGCTGGCATCAGTTAAACCAATTCTTGAACATATTAATCAATTTCATAGTTATATTTCGTATCATATCTGGTCTCAAATGTGTTATGATGTATATAACATTAACTTTCTAGCATTAACTTCCTTACATTAAATTACTTAAACAAAAACAATGCTTAGAGAAGAAAACCGACCTTCACATGTGTACACAATATGGAAACCGGTTTAGACATCTCTAACACAACACATTTTCTCGTCATTGATTAGCTAACAATTATCAAAAAACTTAACATCAAAATTTTTACATACAGAATAATACTAATATTTGAGATGTTATTCTTATTATCCCTACCTGCTTAAACATAGAAAACTAATAAATTAATACTCGATACAAGATACAGATAGATTATTAATATAAAATACTTCTTTACCTACACCGACTCAATACTCATTACATTGTTGTAACGAAACAAAAAAACAAGAAAGTTAAGAATATCACGTTGATAATTTTATTATAAATATCATTAAATCTTTCCATTCCTATTATTTGCAAATATCTTCCAAAAAGATTTAAAAGTATCATGTTATCATGTATTATATCAGTTATTACTATTTTAGCTATTTATTATTTTCATTCTTCCGTCCTATATATATCTCGGATCGTATCACGGATTCCATCATACATTTTTCAATATCGCCACTTGCTAGCTTTGCATCCCAAAACCACAGTTATTAACAATATTAAAAGGTCTAAAAATAATAAAGAGGTCAAGTGTATAATATTTCCAAAGTCAAGATTGTCAACAACAGTTCGAAACAGTCGCAAGTAAGGAGAACAATTTCTTATGAATTTATCTATTCATAAAAATAGTATAAATATGTAGTTAGCAGAATAGACATATAAAAACGATAAGAGTTAGTAAAAAGTTTGTCATCCATAATTTAAAAGTCATTAAGCAGGAGGACTATTGATAACCAGGTAATAATCCTAAAGTGATGGTTACCTACAGCAATACAACCAGTGGTGATACAAAGGGTTGTTGAAGTGCAACGAACACTGCAATATCTATTGTAGGTAAAATTCTGGTTTTGTACCGTCCATAAACAAATGTAATTAGCTTAACAGAGATAAAACAATAGAAGGTCTTAACCATAAACTTTTTTACCAGCACACCCCACAATTTTAAACATCATCTGATTGAAGGTCAATTGATTGTCACGATAAATAGCAAATTTGATTGGAAACAAGAAAGGAAGCTAGCTTCGGGCAGCCGAAGCTCATATACCCTTGCAGATAAAGTAAATACCTATATTTTAATGCTTACTCTATCGGTGCAGTTCCAGGGGTTTCAGATTCTGTGTGACTATTTAAAATGTTGTTTTTAAGTTGTCAAAAATCAAAACGCCTACTTCCTACAAAGTTACAATGAATTTTCTTTTACTTGTTTGATTACTCCTATGGGAGCCTTAGGATATAGTGGTCCGATTCGGCTTGCTCCAACATATGTACTATCTGCAATAGAAAAAATACTTTTGGGAAAGTGTCATCGCGATAGCTTTAAAACTGGGAGACTAGTTCGCATAGAAACGGACAGACGGACATGGCTAGATGGACTCGGCTATTGGTGGTGATCAAGAATATATATACTTTATGTGGTCGGAAACGCCTCCTTCACAGCGTTACAAACTTCTGACTGAAATTATAATACCCTTGCAAGGGTATAAAAATAAGTATTGTAAAATGAAACGATGGTTTTTTTTTTTCTTGGACGTTGATGCACTATGTACAAACAAGTGGCCCTTACGATACCAAGCAATGCTTGTTAACGCGCAGAGCCCTACACCGTTTTGGGCGAGTAAACGTAATCGCGGACAAAGAAAAGGACAATTTCACAATAGACAATAAAAAATACATGCAGGTCAAAATACGAATAGTCAGATACATAAAGTAAAACTAATTAGTTGCTAAGTAGGACAGTATTATTGATTTACAGATAGGCAGTGAGTCGGTAGTAGATATTAGGTGATATAGTCTATTATAGTCATTGCAAAGTACTCTAAAAGGTTCATGCATTGCATAATTAGAGATACAATGATTTAAAACTAAAGGAATATAGTGTCTAGTGAATCTATTAGGCACATTAAAATCCAGGCGACCCAATAACTCGGGACTCTCCACATCACCATGAATAAGATTCCTAATAAACGTAATACCAAGCATAGTTCTACGGTTAACTAATGATGGTAAGTTAATTAGAAGTAGTCTACTAGAGTAGGATGGCAGTATTAGGCTTGTATCCCAGTTAAGTCCCTGGAAGGCAAATATTAAAAAGTTTTTTTTGCACAGACTCAATCCGGTCTATATGCACCCCATATTGGGGACTCCAAACAGGAGCGCAGTACTCAAGAATTGGTCGGACTAATGAAATAAACAAGGTCTTTGTGACATAGGGATCATCGAATTCCTTCGACCACCTTTTGATAAATGCAAGCACGCCTCTGGCTTTATTTACCATGGTAGTAATGTGATCAGAAAATTTTAGTTTAGGATCCATGTAGACTCCAAGGTCGTCAGCATGCGTTATTCTATCTAACACACAACCGCTCAAAGTATAAGTTGAATAGTGAGGGCTGACACGAAAAAAGGTCATTAGTTTACACTTTGAACCATTTAAATTTAATTTATTTTTTATGCACCAAGTTTGAAATGCATTGAGATCAGATTGCAAAGCTAAACTTTGCGCAGGATCATTAAATTGCAGGCACAACTTAACGTCATCTGCGTACATAAGTACACGTGACTTCGTTAGGACTAGAGGAAGGTCATTTATGAATAATGTAAACAGGAGCGGACCAAGATGACTTCCTTGTGGTACACCAGAAGTGACTCGGATTAGGGATGAAAAAGAGTTATTTTTAAACATAGAAAAAACCTTAAAACTGACAAAAATTATTTCTAAACAAGTTCATTGGGAGCCTAAGAAATGATTTAAGAATGAAATCTAAGCATAAATGTAAAATTAATATGAAAAATCTATTGCTTGCAATTGCTTGATATCTTTGGTGATCATGTAAAAACACTGATTTTACATGAAACTTATAAGTGTAAAGAGCGGGTAGATCGGGTGTATTTAATATAACTTATTATGCCATTATAATACGATTTAGCGTCGCTTGTGAACGGTTGTGTTTACTTTTGTGCTCTAAGTTTTTTGTGTTTTTCAGTGATTTTTTGCGAGTGTCTTGCGTTTGTTTATAAACAAAGCTTAGCCTAACAACTGTGTTAGTGTTTTTAAATAAATCTCCCAATAAACGGGTACATGGTTATAGTTATTTTAACATTTCTTTTGGATTTGTTTAACCGCTTGTCTTTGTTAGTGTAAATTTCACGCTCTGAACTTGCTAAAACTCTTGTAATCTCTTTCCCACTCTCCCGCTCTCACTCTCTGAGAGCTTGCTGTACTTCTAATTTCTCTCTCTCTCTTGCTTGCTTTACATTTGTAACTGTTCGTGCGTATAGTTGTTGGTGCCCCACAAGCCACGCTCAGTCGCTCAGTCGATAGAAGATTTTTTCTCTCTCGCTCTCATGCTTATAATTAAAATCGCGATCTCGCGCTCTTATACTTTTCGTTGTTTTGTGTCTTTGCGGTTTTGGAATTTGATCCCAGTGCCAAATTTACTTGAGGTATTTTTTTCAACATTTTATTACTATTTCTTTGAATAACCTTTTATTTTCTTTATAATGGCTCTTATCTGTACCAAGAAAAGTTTTTCTCTTCCGATGTCAACTAAAGATTATTTTATTATCTTCTGGCTCTGCGAATCGGTCATGCACGTCAAATGTTCAGGATTTACTGGCAGAGTTAAAGACTTCATTGAAATACATACCGGTCTCATGTGGGCATGTGAGTCCTGCAAGGAAATGACAGTCGAGATGAGTAGCTTTAGAGGCAGACTCGAGACGGTCTATTGAACCTTTCACGAGTTTTTAAACAGCTCAATGACGGGTTCAATTCTGTTTGTAAACAATTTAATAATAAGAAATTATTGTTAACCGAGTCGCCTAAACGCAAAAAAGCCAGCTCAGGGGCAGTTAATAAGACCGTGAAACAGAACAAAATACTGCACACGGTAGCTGCAGCAGTTCCTGTCAGCACAGGGGTAAGCGAGCCAACTGTGCGTATGGAAACAGCCAGTTCCGGAGGTGACCCTGTTTCTGGAAGCCAACCTGAGGCACAGAATTCGGTGCTTACTGTACCTATTGATACAGTAGGAACCGCTTCTGGGTCCCAGACGAGCGAGGTTCAGATTCCTGCTGGGGGTCGTAAAAAACTGTCGGTTGTTCCACATAGGAAGCAACTATTCGTATCTAGATTTACCCCAGATACAACATCCGAGGATGTTTTGGAATTTATTCGTGAAAAATTCCCATCCGAGGACATTGCCGTTGAACAATTTCGTTTTTCTTACGCTCGTAGGATATCATCTTTTAAAATATTTCCTCCGCCTGATGTGTTTAAAGAACTTCTTTCTAAAAGCTTTTGGCTTAATGATGATTTGGTTATAATAGAATTTGTTCCAATAAACCGAGAACAATTAACAGGCCTCCCATGGTACCAAAAAACTGAAAAGTTTATTTTTGGCATACCAAAATGTTAGAGGACTTAGCATGAAGCTACCCAAGCTTTATGATGACTCCTCGGCATTTACGGACGATATCCTGGCCTTTACAGAAACTTGGCTGAAACCAGAGATAACCGACTCTGGCTCTGACTTAATAATTTATGAGCAACATCTATCTGCTATTAAAACTATTCTATCCTCTCTTTCCAACAGAGACCTTTTGATTGTTTTGGGTGACTTAATCTCCCAGATATTTCTTGGTCCCCTTCTACTGACTCACTTGTCGCTATTCCATTATCCGCCCATGTTTTTGTGGATGGCCTTTCTGAATTATCGTTACAGCAAGTTAGCTTTATACGAAATTCATTAAATAGACAGTTTGATCTTGTGTTTGTTTCAGAGCCGTCTGAAGTCACGTTATCTAGAATTGACGCTCTTGTGGTACCAGAAGACCGATACCATACAACAATGGAATTGACAATTTGCCTCCCTTACCTTGATACCCTCCCTCCTTTAGTTTCTCCAACTAAAATGAGATGCTTTCGTAAATGTGACTATAATAAACTTAACTTAATGATTTCGCAATATAATTGGACAGATCTTTATAACTGTATGGACATCGAAAATGCCACCGAACTTTTCTATAGCGTTTGTTCGCGCACTTTGCGCGTTTTAATGAAATTTGTTGAATAGTGTAAGGCGGGAGCGGGAGCGCAATAAAGTTTTAATCGCTCTCGCGAATTCGCCCTGTCTCTCACTCCCTTCGTTAAGTTAGGCTTAAGCGTTTTTATACTGAAATGAAAGAGTTAGTTGTTATATGAACTTCATTGCGCAAACTCCCTTTCGTCGTCCAAATAAATCGTAAATTTTCCCTGCAATCACACGTTTTCGCGTTTTTAATACAAAACAGTATTAAATTTTCAGCGTTCTAAACACTTTTTTTAATGAATGCGTTCCTGATAGGCTTCCTTCCAGGCCGAACAGGCCTCCCTGGTTTACAAATGCGCTTCAAAGATAAAAAGTATAAAAATCGGGTAAGCCATCCGATTTTTCGAAATATGTGGTGGCTCGATCTGATTTTAATGTTCTTAACAGTCATTGCTATTCTATGTATTTAAATCGTTGTAAATTTGAATTTTCAAATGATCCGAAGCAGTTTTATAGCTTTGTTAACTCTAAACGTAAGTCATCGGCTTTGCCTTCATCGGTTCGTTTGAACTCAATGGAGGCATCGACAGATTCTGAAATTGCTGATTTATTTGCCGACTTTTTCCAAACCACTTACAGCTCCTCTTCCTGGTCAAAATCAATCTACCCTTATCCCTTAAATAGGGCAAATTGTATTTTTTTCCCCTCTAATTATCGAAAGTTCTCTCTTAAGAGATTTAACAACAACAACGCCAACTTACTCTCCCGGTCCTGATGGACTTCCTGGGTGTGTGCTTAAGTTTCTGTGCATCAACCATTTGCAAACTCTTAAACTCTTTCATTTGTCTATTTCATCATCAGTTTTTCCAACTATCTGGAAGGACTCTTTTATTATTCCACTTCACAAAAAGGGTGCGAAAGCGGATGCCCAGAATTATAGAGGTATTTCTAAACTGTCGGCAATTCCAAAAGCCTTTGAACGTCTCATCACATCCCATTTGCAACATTTATGTTCCTCGCTAATATCACCGTGTCAGCATGGTTTCGTTAAGCGAAGATCGACTACCACCAACCTACTTGAATTGTCATCTATTGTAATTAATGGATTTAACAATAAAATGCAGACCGACGTTATATATACAGATTTCAGTAAAGCCTTTGGACTCCGTTAACCACTCTCTTCTTTTATTCAAACTAGACTTGCTTGGGTTTCCATGTAATCTTTTAACTTGGATTTCAAGTTATTTAAATGGGAGGACTCAGAGGGTTATATTTAAGAACGCTGTTTCTAAAATAATCCGCGTGACATCTGGAGTGCCCCAGGGTAGTCATCTAGGCCCTTTGCTGTTTAATTTGTTTATTAACGATCTTTTCAAGTATGGTGTGAGTATAACCTCTTAAATTTGAACTGCCTGAAATGTAACGTAATGTTCTTTCTATAGGGGTACTCCTACGTCTATAAGTTATTTGCTTCAGAACTTGCCACTTGACCGTATATATTCAGTAAATGATTTAGGCGTTCTTCTGGACCCGAAGCTTAAGTTTGACTGCCACATAATGTTGACTGTTAACAAAGCTATGAGTGTTCTTGGGTTTATAAAGCGTTGGTCAAAAGAATTTGACGACCCTTATATAACCAAATTATTATTTACCTCCCTTGTCCGTCCTATATTGGAATATTGTTCTTCGGTTAGGAGCCCACAATACCAAGTGCACATTGACCGTATAGAGTCGGTACAAAAACAATTTCTTCTTTTTGCCCTTCGTAGTTTGAACTGGGATCAAAGCGTAAGGCTACCTTCATACCAGAGTAGATTACTATTGCTTAATTTACCGACACTCGTAGAAAAATGCTTGGTACTATTTTTATGCATAATCTTATAAGAGGTGATATTGACTCTGTAGAACTTGTACGCCGCCTAAATTTTAATATTCCCGTTAGACTAACACGTAATTATTATCCTCTTAATTTGCCTCGATGTACATCAAATTTAAGTCTGCACAAGCCCTTTCGCGCTCTATGTTATAATTTTAACAACCTTTATCATTTAATTTGTATTTCAACTTCTATCCCGGTATTAAAAACTAATATTTTAACTCATTTGCTTCACTCCTAATTGATTCTTTATTTTCATTATGTGTCCCGTTTTTTTTTTTGTTTTGTGTATTCATCCTCGCGAACTCGCATTCTTGCCCAAATTGATAAAGGGCCCGCGCGTAACAAGCACGTGCTTGGTGTCGTTGGGCCACTTGTTTGTACTGCTCGTAGTGCATCAACGTCCATATATATTACATTTGTGGCTGGAATTTTCAGTTTTATGAGCAGGGATTGGGTTGGTTTTAAATGGGATAATATTTTCGGATTTAAATATGTTTTTTTTTTTGGGTTTTAGGACGGCTTTAAAATAGCTTTAATCATCATAGTTTTTTTTTTTTTTTAATTTTAAATACTCGCTTAGACGGCTTGAGTCGACAGTCATTTGATTTAAAAAGGGGTATTTGAAATTCTTATATGGCAATTGACTTACTTTACATACATCCCTCGATGAAGCGCTTCACGAAGTGCCTGGGAAAGAGAATCTCAACTACCTTACGAAAGAGAGAGAGCTAAATATACCGCTCTCATTTTGACTTGCTTACCAACCTAAAGCGGTACTCTATTTGCTCTAAGTCCAGCTTATGCCGCAATTTGGCAGTTAAGATGAGGGAGAGAGGACTACTTAAAAGGGAAAGGAAACGGAAAATAACGTAAGGGAGTGCTCTATATCATTCTTATCAGGCTATTGAACATCGCTCTTAAATGTTGGCTATCATTATACTCTTACAACTACTTAATCTAAACTGCTGCTGCTGATCTGCTTTCTGGTTTTAACTGGGTTTAAATTTGATTGGGTATTTTAGGAGGATTTTAATTCATTTTGTTTGGGGTTTGTTTCCCCACGGCTCACACTGGGGTGAGAGACCCCAATAGTGACGATCAAATCAGCCGTCAAAAAATTTGAACATGTTATAATTTTTTATTTTGTATTTGATCAATAAAAGTAAAAAAAAACAAGAGAACGGTATAGTCGGGTGCCCCGACTATCAGATACCCGTTACTCAGCTAAGGGAGTGCGAGGGAGATAGATATATAAAATCTTTGATCGGGCATAATTTTTAAACGAATGGTCCGATTTGAAAAATTTCTTCTACATTTCGATAGGTATTGAGAGTCACAATAAAACTGCATTTTTAGTTTTCCAAAATCTTTAATGGTGTGGGCGCCAGACACCTTTCAAAAAATGGTGTAGGGCGATTGAGGGCGTTAGAGGGGGCGTGGCACCATTTTGAAATAAACTTGCGCTGCGTAGGAACTCCAAGAATATGCATGCAAAATGCCAATCCTCTAGCTTTTATAGTTTCCGAGATCTCAGCGTTCATACGGACGGACAGACGGACAGACGGACAGACGGACAGACGGACATGGCTAGTTCGACTCGGCTAGTGATCCTGATCAAGAATATATATACTTTATAGGGTCGGAAAAGCTTCCTTCTCCCTGTTACATACTTTTGCACGAATACAATATACCCTTTTACTCTACGAGTAACGGGTATAATAACATTTGGACTTTCTGTAGAGTATTTTTTTTTTTAATAATTATTTTTCTTCGGCGCATTTTTTGAAAATTTGTGTATTTTTACCAAAAAACCGGTAATGTTTCATTAATAGCGCTGAAAATTTACCCGAATCGTTTATGTATTTATTTAGATTACATTTATTATGAATACTAAGAATCTATGAACTTTATAGTAAATATGCGCTAAAAACAATATACTGAAAATGAGAAAAAACCTTGTATTGCTTGTATTTATAAAATAAAACAAGAAAGGAAGTTAGCTTCGGCCAGCCGAAGCTTATATACCCTTGCAGATCATTCCTATTCATTTAAAAAACATTACATTTAAAATAACTTGCGTATATGTTACACCAATCCAAATTTTAGCTGCTTTCGTATTACTTTTCCATTAATTTTTTGATCCTTCCCGTGGCAGCTATATAATATAGCCGTCCGATTTTCGTTAAATTTTATTTGAAATGTTAAAGAAAAGCCATATCCCAGAGAAGAAAAGAATGTAATAAAAATCAACAAAGATATAATTTTTTTCCTATTAATTACCATTTAATTTTCCGACCGTTCCTATGGCAGCTATATGATATAGTCATCCGATTTTTAAAAAATTTTATTTGAAATTCAGAAATATTTAAAAATAGTATTCCCAAAAGTAGAAGGTAATATTTCAAAAAACACCAAAGCTAGAATTTTTTTTACGTTTTTTACGTTTTTTTTTCGATCCTTCATATGGAAGCTATAAGATATAGTTGTCCGATCCGGTTCGGTCGGTTCCGACATATATACTACCTGCAATAAAAAGAAGACTTTTGGGAAAGTTTGAGCCCGATAGCTTTAAAACTGAGAGACTAGTTTGCCTAGAAACAGACGGACAGACGGGCGGACAGACGGACAGACGGACATGGCTATGCTGATCAAGCATAAATACTTTATGGGGTCGGAAACGTCTCCTTCACTGCGTTACAAACTTCTGACTGAAACCATAATACCCTCTGCAAGGTTATATTTATAACTTCGAATTTATTAGTGGAAACCACATTTTAAAAGAAAATCCAAAAATCAATCCGATTCCATCTCGGATTCGCCTTCACTATCGCTCATATCGCTCATAAATTCTGCTGCTTTTAACAGAGTTAAAGCTTCCTTCGAAAAGGTGTGCACCTTTTTTTTCTGCAACTTCCGTTTGGTAGATATTATTGGATCGGAGCTAATGAAAAACATATTTAAAATGTCCTGGTTGCTCTTCACCCTATCCATTTATCTCGAATAACATTCTCTGTATTTTTTGAAGTCTTTGTTCCGAGCTTCTTGAGCTTCCTCTGACAGTTGGCCTATGGGTAACAACGCATTCGAAATAATATTAGCACCGTGAATTAAGAACTTGTGTATTGTTGGTGGCATATAATACCACGGATACAATTGTATAAAGTATCTAGCCGTTTCATGAGCGTATTCTTCGAATAGCTTACCAACACCTGACATTCAAAAATAAAAAAAACCTATTTTTTCGTGAAATACCGAGCAACTTTGAATTAAAATAACTCTCTTATAGCAGAGTGTTGCACGGAACCCCTTGGTGGGGACTTAGGTACATATCACAAGAAGAATTTTTAGAAAAAAAAATGGTTACGTTTGGTTACGTTTGAAGAAACGTTTGACCTAATTTACTTAAAAACAAGAGAGAACGCTATAGTCGGGTGCCCCGACTATCAGATACCCGTTACTCAGCTAAGGGAGTGCGAGGGAGATAGATATATAAAATCTTTGATCTGGCATAACTTTTTAACGAATGGTCCGATTTGAAAAATTTCTTCTATATTTCGATAGATATCGATAATCACAATAAAACTGCATTATTACTTTTCCAAAATCTTTAATGGTGTGGGCGCCAGACACCTTTCAAAAAATGGTTTAGGGCGATTGAGGGCGTTAGAGGGGGCGTGGCACCATTTTGAAATAAACTTGCGCTGCGTAGGAACTCCAATAATATGCATGCAAAATGCCAATCCTCTAGCTTTTATAGTTTCCGAGATCTCAGCGTTCATACGGACGGACAGACGGACAGACGGACATGGCTAGTTCGACTCGGCTAGTGATCCTGATCAAGAATATATATACTTTATAGGGTCGGAAAAGCTTCCTTCTCCCTGTTACATACTTTTGCACGAATACAATATACCCTTTTACTCTACGAGTAACGGGTATAAAAACTTCAAATTTTACAGATTATTTTTTAATACATTTTTTTTTATAAAAATTTAACACAAAAAAAAATTAAAATTTTTTAAAAATAGTTTAGAGTTTAATATTATTATTCCCATTTTCAAAAAGGTGTTTTTGCCTATTTTTATTGTAAAAATCGTCACTCAAAGTGGCAAAAAAATATAAATTTTTCGTATTTTGGAAAACAAAAAAACAAAGTTTCAACTTTGGATTTACATTGTGAGGTTTCTTTAAGACCTAGGACGATAATTCTTTCACTTTCTAATGCAGAATTTTATCTTCTTTCGCCACATATGACCCTCATTGCGCAACTCCGAAATTTGTATTTTGAATTAATCGTCATTTTTGGGGTCGCTCACCCCAGTGTGCGGCTTTTGACGTATTGCCGGTAAAACTATCCCTAGCCTATGATACAGGGCTATTCTACAATATATAAAAGTGGATGTAGAAAATATGTAAAATGTATAAAATATAATTTTCAGTGCTCGTGCTGCGGCGGGATCTGGATGCTGCTGCAGCTTCGGTTGGATGGTTGGTTGGGTGAAGGTTTGGGATTTTCTTACTGTTGGCCTTTCTTCCACTCACTGCTTCAGCCCAAGCTTGGCTTTTAGCGCACTCGGGGCTACGTAACTGCCACCTGAAACATTAAGGCGTTCTGACACCGTTTCTTCCCTTCCTCTCCTAAAAAGAATCTTACCCACTAGGGGTTGGCACTTTAGCACTTTTATACACAAGTTGAAACGCACTTGCCGGTGATTTTGGTAATTTTGGATATTTTGGAATTTTTCCTTTGTCTCATATAACCAAGAATTAAATCGAGAGCTGCAATACAATGTTGATACATTGCAGGAATTCGTCCGAAATATTGTGCCGTTGCTGAATGAACAGCAAAAACAACTATACGAAACATTAATGCAAGCGATGGACAACAATACTGGTGGTCTATTCTTCCTGGACGCACCTTGTGGAACAGGGAAAAGATTTGTTATTTCTTGCCGAAAAGAATAATGATGTACACGCACTGAATTCCACCATTCAAGCAAAAATTGCTGGCGATTTGGTGACATGCAAGTCCGTTGATTTCATAACAAATCCCGATGATGTAGTAAATTATCCAACAGAGTTTTTGAACTCTCTGGACTTACCAGGATTTCCACCACATAACTTGCAACTCAAAGTTGGATATTGCGCAATTTGAATCCACCGCGACTTAGCAACGGTACTCGAATATCGGTAAAAAGACTTATGCCAAATTTGATTGAGGCAACCATTATCAATGGAAAGTACGCATGTGAAAATGTATGTATTCCGACTGATCTTCTGTTTGACTTCAAACGATTGCAATTTCCAGTTCGCCTTGCGTTCGCAAAAACAAAAAATGCGGTTTACCAAAGAGCACTTCAGGATCCAGTTTAACTTTTCCATTTGCGCAAACAAGCCGTTTCTCTTTAACGTTTCTCTTAACTTTAACGCATTGCAATATCGGCATATAGTCGTCATTGGTCAAATATCTAAATGTTCATCATCACTGTAGTTCTCAGTGGGATCATATTGGAATGCCAAACGATTGTATGATGCCAATGATGCCATAATTTACACAGCTCAACTTACCACTGTAAAGACAAATGCCTGCTGATGGAATTGAATGAAAATTTGCACAATATACGTGATTGATTTAACGGGTTCCAATTAAAATGTGAGGAAACGCATAATTTATTTTTTTTACTTTTTTTCACAATTTCACAGTGAACACAATACCGGTTTGTCACATGAAATTAACTAAGCAGAGAACAATGAGTAGCTGTCAAACAATGTATCACGCACCGGCGCCATCTTCTTGAAATATTGGTTTGTAGTACATGCTATGTATCAGAGATGGCGCTGTATGTATAAAAAATTATTTTCCCGCTTTCCTGTTGAAATAAAAAATGATTTTCCCGCTTTCCTTTTGAAATTTTTCCAGATCTTTGTTTGCTTTAAAGCTCACGGAGCCCGAGACCTTTCCAACGAATGCAAAACCGTGGAAATCGGTTCGTGCGTTCTGGATTTATAGCGTCAGGAAGTTAAACCCGACTTATTTTTATATAGTAGATATTAGAATGGATTAAGCTGCAAGCGTTCCGCCATGAAACACAGTTTCTGATGGGGCAATACATCAACTTTCGTAATCGGTCTGATCATCTAAGAAGTGGTCTCATTTGTTCAAATGTTAGTCGTCAGGTCTGTGGCAAGTTCCAAGTGGATGGCCGAAGTGACCATTCAAACAAATAGGCATATGTAGCCCTTGCTGATACGTGGCTTCCGAACCTTTGCATCCTTCAATAGAATGGGACCTTCATAGTCGCAACCAGTAAATATAAATGGAAGCACTTAAGTAATGCATACGCTAGGTAAATCAGCCATTTGTTGCTGGGATGTGTGGTAGCGTTGACGAAAGCACACTAAACAGTCGTGTGTTATCTTCCGAATTATATTACGTGCTCAAAATATCCAGAATTTTTACCAAACAATAAAAAAAAGTGAGGAAACGCCAAGGTGGATGTAAACTCGGTGCTTGTGTTCCAGTATCAGCTTTGAGATGCGGTGCGTTTTTGGTAACAAAACTAGGTGTTTCGCATCGCTTGACAAATGCCAGTGGTGCAGTCGTCCGCCTACTCTCAGCAAATCGTTTTCGTCGATTATGGGTGTCAGTTTGATCAGCTGTGATAAGTTTTTTAAGGGTTTTTTACCGAGATACAATAGGTAATCGTCATGGAAACAACCTTGTGCTTGTTGAATAAACCGCATCACGTAGCCGACAATGTGGACGAGCTTGATCCAAGAAGACACTCGTTCAATTAGTTCATCAAGTAGATATATCTGGGTTGCTTCAGTCAGTGCAGCCAAACAGTTGGATTTGACTTCTCCTTGAATGCGTTTGTCTCTAAAAGATAAACCGAACCGTAAGTCGCTTAACTTTACCAGGTACTGATCCTCTTCCCGTATCCATAGAGGCCCATTCCACCACAAATGGAAATCAATGAGCTCAGCAGACCTCAGTCCAATGGACGCGATATTAGCTGGGTTTGTTTTGGAATTTACGTGAAGCCAATCACTCCTTGGAATAGTGTCAAGGATTTCCGAGGCTCTGTTTCCTACAAATTGAGTTGGGCTGGCGCATGCGATAACCAGGAGAGCACTATTGAAGAGTCGAACCAGCTAAAAACAGTTATGTTCCAGATGAGATCGAGCGAATCAGTTGACTGAGGAGAAGCGCTGCGCAAAGTTCCAGACGTGGCAATGATTGTTGTTTCAGTGGAGCCACCCTTGTTTTCGCAGCCACAATGGACCTCGAGTTGGAGCCATCGACCTTTGTGACTCTGTTGTACACCACAGCAGCATACGCCTTAGTTGATGCATCCGAAAATCCGTGCAGTTTGATGTTGACCGGGTCTTTGGTCACTTCAGCCAGTTGTTCGCCAATTTGGTTGGGAGTGGGTCATCCCAATCCTACTTCAAGAGCCGGAGCTTCAGGAAAAGGATTTAGAATTGGAATAAAACGGGTCCCAAGAGTCCGCGAGGGTTAAATATCCTTGTGACGTCGGACAAGACTTGTCTCTTTGTGCAGTAAGGATTTGCATCTAGACCGACATTATACATTAGAATGTCTTTCCCAGGATGCCAGTACAGTCCAAGAACCTTAACTGGTGACGTTTGGGCAGATTGTGTATCGGTATCATCCGTTTGTATACATGGTGTATTGGATACCTATTTTCGTTTCGGTTTTAAAGTAGCTCATCTTAACTGTTTGACCCAGTAAGAACGCCTTCGACATAAAAATCCTACAGCACAATTTTTGACGCATTTGGGTATTCGTCTTATGATCGACAGCAAGTTGTTTCAGCACTCGCACAGCCAGGAATGGTGCGCATGAAGTTCTATAGGTTACAGTGCACAATTGGAAATGCTTCATAAGTTCGAATGGATCTTCTCTACAAACGATTTTCTGGAAGTTTCTGTGCTTTTCGTTGACCCATATTGATCATTCGAAATTGTACAATCGAAAACGAAGACACTGCGAATAGATCGCGCATTACTGGGCCCTGTAAACAGGGTGTCATTTAAAGCCTTACCATTGGCATTTTCCTTAGGTGGCACCTCTTGCATGTGCCCCATATTTGTGTACTCCTGCATAAAGTTTGTGGGATGCGGTAGTAAAGAGACAAGGACCACTAGAAGCGGTCTAACCTTCTGATTTATTATTTTTCCCTTTCTGTACTCGATGGCTATAATTTGTACTCGATACCCAGTTGGAGGAACCTCCAATTTTTGGGGGATCATCCGAGATATGGCCATCCATTCGACAGAGCTTTAAAACTTCGATTTCTCAAAATCACGTGGAGTGCGATGAAAGCAGAGAGCTGGTGAAATTTCGCAAACTGGGCTGGAGGTGATCTGCAAAACGTCATAAGCAATTTTTCTGGAGTGTGACAAGTAAGGCAGGAGTCGATAGCAAGGCGATGAATTTCATCAGAAAGGCGCACATTTGCAAGATACTGGGCAAAGTAAGACGCAAATACAAAGACTGGGAGAAGTGCCGATTCACATACATAAACAGAGACAGTTGCGGCTTCTGTAGAAGCAAGAGCTTGGAAAGCCAGCGGATGCAGAGCTGGAAAGGATTGCGGAGCAGCATGTTGTGGCTCGGAGCACTTTCGAGGCAGCGGATCGTGGATCGTTGAGATCTAGGAGAAGCAATGGAGATAGAGCGAGCAAGACATTGGAGAGCGTGAACAGAAAAATTGACGAGTGACAGATGCGACATTATTGAACGAGAGGCTGCACTTTCGGGGGAGAGTTGCCGGAAAGTTTATTTCAAGTTGTATATAAGCTAGTGGGGTAAAATTGAAATCAAGATCAACATTGCAGACACAGGGTGGGTAATCTATTTACCATTTGCTTTTAATATTAAAAGTAAGACAATATTATTTAAACTTAATATTCTACAGGATAAGTTTTCTAAAATGGAGAGAAGCGAAATCATGGCATAGCGAGATGAAGTGTTGCGACGGAAGTTGTTGGAGATGCAATTGGGTACGACTGGATTAAAGGCGGAATTGCAAGAGAGATTGTTGATGGATTGATTGACAGAGGTGAGTCAGAAACGGAGGATATTGAAGAAGAAGGTAGATCAGTGTCATCCGCAGAAACCAGGAAGAAACCGCCCAAATGCAGGTTGGCATGAAGGACTAGTAAATGAGAGGCAGGGAAGATCGTGGTTCACTTTAAAAGACGTCGAGGGCAGTGTAAACCAGTTTTCTGAGTCGACTTCCCCAGATATATATTCCAATGAATAGGAGAGTTGGAAGATTGTGCAGCTACAGTTGAATGGAACATTTTACAGGTGTTCGTTTATGCAGCGCAGTTGCTTAGTGGAGCAGCAAAGATGTTTTTGCGTAGCCAGAGGAATATTAAAGACTAGGCCAGTTTGAAATCAGCTTTGTTAGACGAGTTTGGAATCAAGGTTTTGAAAAAGATAGCAGCATAAGGGTGAATCCTTGCTTGAATTCCTTTATGCACTTATAGAAATCGCCAAGCCCATTCATTTGGAAGAAGAGAGTCTAATCGAGTATATCGTTGAGAGTAGAGCTGCAAAACTATCGATAGTGTAGTCAGTCGAATTTCAGTCGACTGTTTCGATATTATCGACTAGTCGCTGTTTGACATTAGATCAAAGCCCTTGAAAGTATTTTGATATGATTAGGTTGCTAAGATATGTTAATGTTTTCAGGCAGAGCATTCAAAATTGCAAAACAAGTGCATCTTTAATGCAAAATAAGGTTAGAAAAATTTCCTTTATTTTGTTTGGACCAATAATAGCAGAAAAATATTTAAATGTACCATAAATTGTTAGAAACTTCACCAAATATTATTTTATTGGAAAAAGTCGATAGTAGTCGACTGAAAATCGACTGAACAATGGCAAAGCATACTATCGACTTGTAGTCGACTTCAGTAGTTTTTTTGTCAGCTCTAGTTGAGAGTATCCCGGATGCTAGATTTAATAAGGCAATGCTGTATCAAGCTAGAAACCTTAAAGATCTTAAGCTACAAATCGATGCTTATCAGAAATGTTGTGGTTCATCCAAGCCAGTAAAAAAATATGGTTCGCTGGGTAGCAAGGCTGTGAACGACCCGAATAAAGAAGCGGTAGCTGGATCGGTTAGGAAATGTTTCCGGTGCTGAGATTAGTCGCACATAAAAAAGGATAGGAAGTATAGAAAAATGTTTCAAATGCGATCAACTGAATTCTGAATTCAAAGGACATGTAGATAAAGGTTAGACTGGGTCGATTTGTATGGGCAAAAAAAAAGTGATAAATCGTAGGGGGGGGAACGTGTTCTATGGACAATTCTAAGCAACATTGCCAAAGAAACTATGCCTTGAAAACCACGTTTGACCCTCCGCATTTGCAAAAGAAAACAAGAGAGAACGCTATAGTCGGGTGCCCCGACTATCAGATACCCGTCACTCAGCTAAAGGGAGTTCGAGGGAGATGAATATATAAAACTTTGTCCGAGCACAACTTTTTAACGAATGGTCCGATTTGAAAAATTTCTTCTACGTTTCGATAGGTATTGATAAACACAATAAAACTGCATATTTACTTTTTCAAAATATTTAATGGTGTGGGCGCCAGACACAGAAACACACACACATAAAATCGTTTAAGGCGATTGTGGGCGTTAGAGGGGGCGTGGCCATCGGCTGAAACAAACTTGCGCTGCGTAGGATTAGGTTGCTAAGATATGTTAATGTTTTCAGGCAGAGCATTCAAAATTGCAAAACAAGTGCATCTTTAATGCAAAATAACCACAACGGTCTATGACACAGTTTCAGAAGTAGACTTGGAGCATTTTAGTCAGGAATTTGCTTCTGAAGTTGAGAATTACATGCCGAAGAGAAATCTCACTTCCCCAGTCGTGATAAAGATGTTAACAAAAAATGAATTACTTATTTTTCAACATCCGAGACGTTTGGCATATTGCGATCAGAAAATTGTCGATGATCAGGTTCAAAAATGGTTATAAGAAGAGATTATCAAGCCTAGTTGTTCTTGGTTAATCCTAACTTTCTAGCTTTTGTAGTTTCCGAGATCTCAGCGTTCATACAGACAGATAGACAGACAGACAGACAGACGGACAGACGGACATGGATATATCGACTCGGCTAGTGATCCTGATCAAGAATATATATACTTTATACTGTTTATACTGTTACATATTTTTTTCACGAATACAATATACCCTTTTACTCTACGAGTAACGGGTATAAATACCTAGTATTTGATGAAAAATATCACAGTAGCCCTAAATTTTATACACTGGAATTAACGAGAAAAAAATTTTAAATCGTTTTTGGAAACAATCTCTGGGCATTTCTAATCCATATTGCCAAAGAAACTATTTGCCTAAAACCACCTTTGACCCTCCGCATTTGCTAGAGAAAAATACTGGTATTTTGTTATACTTTTGAGAAAAATATCATAGTAGCCTTTAAAGAACTATCAATTTTAAATTCCCCCTTCGTTAAAAATGTTTTCTTCTCTTTAAAGCATTTTTTCTATACTGTTACTTGGAATATCAGTAAAGGCTACTATGATATTTGTTTTAAAAATAAAATGAAATACCAGTATTGTTCTTTTGTAAATGCGTAGGGTCAAAAGTGGCTTTAGGCATATAGTTGCTTGGACGATATGGCTTAGAATGACCCAAAGATTGTTTTCCTCCCAAACGATTTGTAAATTTTTTCGCGTCCATACAAAAGTTCCAAATTCAAGGCTACTCAGATATTTTTCATTAAAAAACCAATATTTTCTGTTGCAAATGCGGAGGGTCAAACGTTATTTTCATTGGCAATGTTGCTTAGAATTGTCCATAGAATACGTTCCCCCCCTACGATTTGATGACCTCCAAATCGACCCACCCTATTACAGGTGCTGAATTGTGTTTGATGCTAGGCGTAGGAGTTTTGATAGGGATCGGCGAAAGTCAGGTTTTAACATTCAGAAGCTTCATAACAAGTGTTGTTATCGATGCCATGTCGGTCGAGTTTCATGTCATACCAGATGAGGATATGAAGTTTGACGCAATCTTAGGCACACCAATCTTAGACAACGTGGACATGATGCTACCAAGTCTGGAACTGTATTTTCACCGAGAGATCGTTGTGTTCAGCAAGGGCCACACAAAGGATCAAACGAAAACCAGGCAGTGTGCAGCTAATTACC
Organism: Drosophila pseudotakahashii; assembly: GCA_035046095.1. Lineage (NCBI taxonomy): Eukaryota > Metazoa > Arthropoda > Insecta > Diptera > Drosophilidae > Drosophila > Drosophila pseudotakahashii. The sequence goes on along the minus strand of JAWNOE010000055.1, from coordinate 185,381 downwards.
GAGTTCGAGAGTCCGTGCGTGATAACCACAACGGTCTATGACACAGTTTCAGAAGTAGACTTGGAGCATTTTAGTCAGGAATTAGCTTCTGAAGTTGAGAATTACATGCCGAAGAGAAATCTCACTTCCCCAGTCGTGATAAAGATGTTAACAAAAAATGAATTACCTATTTTTCAACATCCGAGACGTTTGGCTTATTGCGATCAGAAAATTGTCGATGATCAGGTTCAAAAATGGTTATAAGAAGAGATTATCAAGCCTAGTGGTTCTTGTCGATAAGAAGAACGGGAAGAAGCGCTTGTGTTGCGATTATCGCAAGCTAAATGAAAAGATTGACCGAGATAATTTCCAAACATCTAACATGGATTGGGTGATCGAAAAAATGCCAAGTGGAGAAGTTTTCACAACACTAGATTTAACTAATGGTTTCTTTCACGTGCCTGTTTCGCCAGAATCCCAAACTCTCCAGCAGTGTTTACCAAGTTTATCATGGCGGTTTTGCGTGATTCGATTCAGATAAAAGATGCGGTCGCATACAAGCATGATGTGATCATTGCGAGTAAGAATATCGATGAGGGCATGTTGAAATTAAAGCGAGTTTTGGAAGTGGCACAGAGAAATGGCTTGCGCATAAATTGGAGTAAATGTCAGTAAATGCCTTAATTGCCAAACCGTTGTCCGACCTATTGCGCAAAGAGGTGAAGTTTGAGTTTCACGACAAGCAGTGAACAGCATTTAAGAAGGTAATGGAAGCGTTAAACAGTGGACCAGTTCTGAAGCTCTATGATCATCTCGAAGTGCCTGCGGTTACGGGAGCTTTAGTGAAGTGGCGGGAAAAAAGTTCAAGAATGTTACGGACTGTTACGCTTTTACAATGACCATGAACAAGAAGGAGATTCCGCTCATATAGTTTGGACGTTGATGCACTATGGTCAGTACAAACAAGTGGCCCTAACGACACCAAGCAAAGCTTGTTACGCGCGGAGCCCTAAACCGTTTTGGGCAAATAAGCGGAATCGCGGACATGGAAAAATACGATCTAACAATAGACAGTTTAAGAATACATGCTCACAAAGAATTTACAAATTATTTGACGACAGAAAATCAGGGTTCAAAATGCTATGCTATATTTGTAGTTTTTACTATTTGCTATTGCTACGAGAGTTATTTCTATGAAGCCTGGAGCAAAGCATTTTTGAAATGCTACAGTCAGAATACTATATGGAGCCGTAGCTATAACAAAAACTATAGTTTTTTTTTGGAGCAGAGCATTCTATATTACTACAGCTACTGCTCTCAGCAGTGCTATAGTAACTATTGTTACTATAGCATTTTTACTTGGAAAATTTTAATAAAATAAAATGCTAGGCATTCGATTGATTTTGTGGAACAATAATTACAATTATTATAAAAAAATGGATTTTGGTGTCTTAGAAAAAAGGTTAAAATTTAAGAAACCTCTATGTAGCCACTTTGCATTCGAGGCAAACAGGAATCTGACCACTTGTCGGTCACCAGCTCGAATTCGAAGGAGTTCTTGAGGTAAATGTCATGCAAATCGCTGCCGATGCAGCCTTCACGCTTCTCAATGAAATTGGCAATCAGACTACGATCCACTTTTAAACCAGTAGAGTTGGAGTAAGAAAAAAACTTCAGAATTTGGAAAAATTGGGAATCCTAATTAAATTATGCCTCTGCATCTGAATCTCCTGTGTCGGAATCATTGTCTTCAAATAACGGAAGATTTTGAATAGCTTCATCTAAATGATTTGAATTAAGTTTGACCAGAAGTATGTTTTCCAATGTATTTTGACTCATCCTGTTTCTGTTGTCCGCCAATATTAATTTTAAGGATGAAAATGCTCTTTCTATGGTGACCTATAAAAGATACAGGTTGTACAGATTATTGTATAGAATAAATTACAAAATGTATACCTGTGTTGGTGGCATAGCAAAGCATATTTGGCTGAGTTCATATAATTCTGGATCAATTGACTTTCTTTCGAGCCAAAAGTTTAATACATTGCTAATTTTCCTGTACGATAGATTTAAAGTCTCAATTTTTCTATTAACATCTGTTGCTGTAGTAGGAGGAGTCTCTGGTAAATGGGAGCTTAATAATTGTGTAAAATATCAAAAGAAGAGTTGGTTTCATTGTCGGTGATCAATGGACTTGCATTTCCTTGTTTACTGCTTAATTTTGGATCATGATGAATTATCTTCTTCCATAATGTTTTCAAAAATTCTGTACCATTCTGTTTTTGTTCAGCGTTTAATATATGGTGAAATCTAGGACCCAGGTAAAGGCGTGCCAGCATTCCATGGTTTTCAAGCAATTTCTTATTTCTTGTGTTTATACTGATTAGAAGGCTCCGCCCAATCAAAGTAATAATTGCATTCTGAGCGTTCGATGCCACAATTTGTTCTGTTTGCAGTTTGCAAGTAAGCCATAGTGCGTAAAAGTTTCCATAGTGTAGTTGTTCCGATTGAAATTGAATTATAGTCTTTTGTAAGGGGTTCATAGATGTAGTGTAGCCAGAAATAAAATCCAAAAGTGCGTCATTAAAATTAAAATTTTCTTCGTCTGTCTTGTTGTTAATTGATTGTATTGTTATTAAAATGTCCTTTGCTTGGTTAAGTCTTTCTATCATTTTATATGTTGAGCCCCATCTAGTTGGGCAATCTAATTGAGGCAATTTCAGTTTTTTTTTGTCAAAGAGTTCACTGTATGCATTTGAAGCCTTCCGTATATGCTTAGTAATGTTTCGGCATTGCAATAAAAATTTGTTTATGTTTGTATTTTTTGTGACATCAATCGCACACAATTGTGCCGTGTGTGCTGCGCATCGACTTGCGTTTCATTCCAATCATTAAACCTTCTTAAAATATCCTTAGAATCTTTGTTTTTCGCCATTTTTTTTTTTTTATTCACTTTAGAAGCAGAGAGTTCCGCTGTGACTATAATATATGACTATATATATGAACACACTTTGAATACAATAGCAAAGCTGCTATAGCTATTTTCTAAATCTTACTATAGCAAATAAATATTTTACTATAGTAAATAAATTATAGTAGAGCTAAGAGCTGGGAGCTACATTATACTGAATATATTACAGTTTTCCATAAGAAATTAATTTTTTAATAAAATTTCTTCCTTTTATGCTTCTACCACGTATAAGTCCAGGGCTTTAGGTAAGTAGAGAATGGTCCACAAAATCTAAAGTTTTACTTGTTCCTAAGAATTCGCAGTTCTAAAAAAATCGATTTCAGTATCGAACCTTTTCTTATACTTTGTTGGATATTTAAATCCGTTCTTCAAAAACCGCGAATTCTTAAGAAGAAGAGGAACTGATTGTGTGGATACTTTCTCTTCCTAGCTAAGGACATCTTTCTTATAGTTCGTTTGACATTTAAATCGATTCTCAATAATCTCGAATTCTTAAGAGCAAGAGGAAAAGCTTCTTTAGATTAAGTGAACTAACTAAAGATATCAAAAAGTAGTGGTATTTTGTTAAATGTTGACTAAAATTAGAATACCATTTAACGGGATCCAGAATCCAAGTTCAAGCTTTTTTTTTGTCAGAGGTGGCACGTCTGCATTCGATTTATAGGACTAAAATCGGTATAGAAAAGACGTGGCCAAGTGAGTTTCATTTTTTCCGATCAGAAATAATGATTATTTTTTAGTTTTATTTTTTTCATCAAAAATAGGGATTAATCAGGTGTGTCCCAGAAAACACTAGAGTTTTTTCAGAGAGTTGCTTTCAAAAACAACAAACAACAAAGAAACTCCCTTGTTTTCCTTGTTTACTCAATCAAAAGCAACACAAAAACAACTGTCGGGTTCCCTAAAATCTGATTTTGATACTTTCAAATGTGTATTTTTTTTTCTCTACATTTGGTTCAGTTTGTGAGTTTGAAAATATCTGCATAATTTTCATAAATGTCCAAGGCTTCGTTAACCTTTTTTTCGAATTAATGTTGAAGAAGATTTAACAAAATGCATTGGATTATGTGTTCAGCGGCTTAATTTAAAATGCTGATCAAAAGAATTTCAAATGTATCGGATAAAACTGAGTAGGCTTCACGTTGTTTTTCATACAAGTGCGTGTCAAAAAGCAAACTTAAACCTCAATTTTTTCGGGGACACCGACATTTCAAGCGGTTGTTTTTAGCAACTCAAATGTCAGGTACTTGATAAAATAAATAGATCCTACATCTGGTTGATAATTAAATTTAGAAAAAGAGGGTTCCTTTTTCTTAAATTTATTCAGTTAAACATAAGTTTGACACTCTAAGAGCCGTAACAAACCTACTTTGTTATGTATCAACAAAAACGTCGATGAAAATGTATATACATTTGAAAGCAACCCAAAAAAAATTCTAGGAACCCAACAATTGCTTTCAGGTTGCTTTTTGGTTGTTAGAGTTTTCAGGGACACACCTGATTGTGTGAGGTTTAAAATAAAACTCATAATGATTACGGTCCCTGAAAAATACTATAGCTTATTTACTATAGCTACTATAGTCATATAGAATGCTCAGCTCCAAAAAAAAACTATAGTTTTTGTTATTGCTACGGCTCCATATAGTATTCTGACTGTAGCATTTCAAAAGTGTTTTGCTCCAGGCTTCATAGATATATTACTCTCGTAGCAATAGTATGTCATTTTTGTTGTTACTATTGCTGCTATGTAGTAGTATTTCCGAACCCTGCAGAAAATATATTAGTTTATTATAATTAGTAGCATTAGGGGTATCAAACAGTAAGACGTGGCACAGTGAATTATAATCGTCACACAGAACACGAAAAGGATCATGCAGGGCATAACTAGATCTACATATTGGTAGGGACAACGGACGAAAACGGCGAACTGTTCTACAGGGTACATTCCAATTAAGTGAACTAAGAAGGAAAGGGGAGTCGACATCAGCATTAATAAGTTTTTTGTAAAAACATAACTCCATGACACTTTCTACGATGGCAGAGGGTTGGTAAGCCGAGCAGGCACCCACCTCGCAAGATAAGAGGGCAATCGACTACCTGTGTCCCAGTTTAATCCTCTTAGAGCAAATAGAAGGAATTGTTTTTGGACAGACTCTAACATATTTTGGTAACAGCTAATTTGAGGAGACCATGTACAAGATGGGCGATGTATCTACAAGCTTTCGACTATGAAATAGATTACAGGTCCGGCTCGAAAATGAGACATGCCGATGCGTTGAGTAAGGTGTCATGTTTCACATTGACCGACAGTTTGCTTCATCGTTTGCGAGAGGCACAGTTGTTAGATGATTGAACGAAGGTACTTGAGAGTGTCGTTGAGACCAAGGGCTATAAAGATTTCTACATTGTCAACGGAGTTCTCTTTAAGGACTTTAAGCACTAATGGAAAATCAGTCACAAGCAAGGACACTTTTCGTTGAAGAAAACTCATGACTTGATCGAAAAGTCATACTATATTCCGAAGCTAAAGGAGAAGGTATCGCGAGTTGTTGATAGCTACGTAGAGTGCATTCTTGTGAATGCTAAAGCTGGTAGGCAAGAAGGGTTCCTTACACCGATCGACAAAGGAGACAAGCCGCTCGTCACATACCATGTCGATCATGTCCGCTCAATGGATTTGACCAAAAAGCGCTATAATCACATTCTTGTCATTGTAGATGCTGTGAGGAGTTGAATAACTCCCTACAAATAGCAGCAGCAAAAATAACGGATGGCCGGCCGCCCACCAGTTACGCGGCGAATTAGCGTAGTAGCGGCACGGCAAAGAGAGTTTGGAGAATAAGGATTGGAGAGAGAACTCTGATGAAGAGAGTTTGGAGAGTGAGAGTTTGGAGAATAAAGAATGGAGAATGAGAGAGTGGAGAGTCTAACTCCGGAGAGAGGGAACTCTGACAAGAAGAGTTTGGAGAGTTAGTACAGAGAGTGAGAGGGTGTAGACTTCGCTGGCAGAGCCAGAGTGCCGGGTGCAAAAGGAAATACCGGACTTTGGACTCTGCCGTGAACTTTGGGCCAGGAGGGCAAGTGCACCAAGAGAATCAGCAGGACGGCAGCAACACATGGATCCCTGGTTCGAAGCCGGGCAAGAAGGACAACTTGCTAAAGCAGGAGCCAGGGACTTTGGACCTGGAGTGGAGAGATTCAGCGGGCAGAGCGCAAAGTGGGAATAACGGTTCCCGGAGGCCTTATATAAAGCCGCCGGGCGCTGGCAACTGGATCTGTCGATCACGAGGAGTCAATTCGTCAAGATCAGTCAAGATATCACAGTGAACCAGTCAGTCAACAAGTGCCAAGTAATCTACAAGCAAAACACAAGTCAAGTTGGGAGCCTACAAAGAGCAAGATCGCTACGTCGAGACGTTCGGGATTTTATCACCAGGAATCTCCGAATTGAGATACAGGTAGCTGAGGTCCAAAGGGCATCACACGACTAGGTCAAGGCAAACCGTATTACGCCTGGCGGGTCTATCACTGCGACAAGCGATCGTGAGCTCGGGGTGAGTGCCGTCTAAGCCCAGTGTGCCTTGTTGCAAACACCACTCTGCCGTATCCCGGCGTAAGCCTAGCCCGTCAAGTGGGAATTGAACAGGTCCTGGCGCGACCAGCCAGAAAGGGCGAGCAGTAGACCGGTTGTTGTTTTCGAGAGACTCTGTCCTGGAGAGACTCAACGGTTCTAAGAGCCCGGGATCAGCGTGTGTCCAGAACCCCGAGTGTTGCGAGCCAAAAGGGCGAGCAGTAGGCCGGTTGTTGTTTTCGAGAGTCGGTGTCCTGTAGAGACTCAACGGTTCTGCGAGCCCGGATGCACAGGACGTCGTTAACTACAACGCCAACCAAGGACATCGAGCGGATGCGTCACGAACGAGCAAGAGGTTGAGGCCAGGGTGGAACGTTCGTTTACACTAGGCGTAAAAGCAAGGTGGAGCACTAGGCAGCCTCCAGGTGTCATCTGGACTGTCAGCTCGATCCGAGCCAGACCATAGTGGGACCAGCCAGGACAGAGCAGGGGACAGGAAGTTGCGTTTCGAGAGGCATTGTCCTGTAGAACGCAGCACCTGTTCACCCTACTCTACGAACGGTGACGCTTCCCTAAGGCCGCACGGCTGATCTCTTTGCGAGTCCGAGGCTCTACAAGTAGGCGCCGAGTCCACGCGTCATAGACGAGCATCGCGGAGCATCTACAAGGAGCTACAGGGAGCTACAGGACCGGAGCACGGAATCAACAAGGCATGCGATCACGGAGGCGACGCACCGACGTGCAGAGACCAACATCATCAGGAGGTGTCGGAGACACCGAGGCCCACGAGTGGCGATACCAAGGCCAACCGAGCCATTAAGCCCGCTGTAAATCACACCCGCAATAAACCCAATTCGAACCCGTGAATTCTGCGCTTTCTCACTAATCTACTGGGCGGTGACGTTTATATAAATGTGGTGGGACGAATACACAACTTCTCTGAGCTAGCAGCACGAATCTCGTAGCGAGCAGACCTACAAAATCAGTTTGTTACATCTGGCGCTCAAATGGTGATTGTTCCAGCAGTGAAAGCAACAAAAAACAGAATGGGGAAGAGTTGGAATTACCGTCTCAAGAAAGAGGACCTCGCCTATGTCTCACAGAGGTTGAACATTGCTCTGGACGGCAAATTGGAAGACATTAGAAAGGCATTGTCTGAGTATTATTCACAGACGGAGAACGACCAAAAACTTGTAGATATCTGGGCCAAGCTAGAAGCAAAATTCAGCGACAGACCAGCCACCGGTATAAAGGTAACAAACGCCGAGGGGGAAGACCTAGTGGCAAAAAGAGACACAAAAGAGAGAACCAAGCCAGGAAAGGCAAGCGACAGCACCGATACCGACCTCTACCCCCAGTTAACCAGACTATGCCAAGGTCGCTAAGCAAGTCCAAGAGTCGTCATTCAGGTTCAACGGCGTAGAAAAACCATTCGAGTTTTTGGAGCAAGTGGAATGGTCCGCCAACACATACGTCCTGAATCTAGACATGATTCCCCGAGCGATTCCGGAAATACTCACCGGAAAAGCGTTGAAATGGTTCCTTTCTAACAATAAACAGTGGAGAACCCGGCCAGTATTTAAAGAAAGTTTTCACACTAATTTTCTGCCAAGTCAAGCAGCGGAACCAAGGGTACAGCGAGGCCTTCAAAGATTACATGATTGACATGCAGACGATGATGAGGCCACTCAATTGTTTTCCGAGGGAGACGCTTGGCATAATCAAGGAAAACTGCACGCCGAACATTAGAATCTCCCTAAGAGCCTACAAAGTATCTGACTTGGACACGCTGATGATCCTAAGCGATAAATACGAGGAACTGGAGAAGGAGCGGGAAACTTCCACTCAAGAGAACAAATTCTCAAGGGCAAAACCAGCAGCCTCTGCCCAAGCTATGTGCAGAAGGTGAGCGGACATCGGGCAAGATCCTCGAGGAAACCATCAGCGGACACCACCACAACCGATCCATCAGCTACAGCCAACCAACGCCCCGAATAAGGGCCAATGGACACCAACACAGCAAGGCCAGCGGCATCAGGCATCCGACACAGCCTATTAGTGCCAATGGACACAACAACAGAGCCAACAAAGAAAGCCAACTCAAACCGCCTGGAGGCCACCAAACCCCACCCAGAAAGTACCCACATCACAGACCCCCAGTAGGCCTGGGACACTGGGAAGGCGGCTGTCGAGACCAGCGCTTGTTGTTCTGCTGGGTGTGCGTCAAAGTGGGAGTCAGAAATGTCGAGTGCTGCCAGCAAGCGGGAAATGGTCAGCGATCTCAGCCGCAGAGAGGCGGGTGGGGATCGCAAAGTGCTACCTTTCCAAACAAGCGGGCAAGCTAATCGAGGAGGAGCAGCAGTTGTCCGCAGCGGTGACGATTGGTGGAGGCACATACAAGGCCACAATCGACACCGGGGCAACAGCGAGCTTCATAAGCGAAGAACTGGTGGACTACCTTGCTGCTTTCGGGAAGATTACAAGGACAAGAAGGCAAGTTAGGTTGGCAGATCACAATACCGGCCAGAAACCGACACAATGGGTGGCTTGAGGAAAAGCTATCAGTGGCAGTCATGTAAGAGACACGCGAGGACAACGACACATCGAAATTCCTGGAAATAGAGCTGGCGGGCTTCAGTGCCATGACGGGGACATCTAATATGGCAAATCACAATAAGGGACGACAAACCTATTAAGCAGCGATACTACCCCAAGAATCCAAAAGTTCAAGGGGAGATCAATGCGAAGGTGGACGAGCTCCTTCATAGAACACTCAAAGAGCCCATACAGCTCCCCCATCGTGATGGTGAAGAAAAACACCGGCAAGTGGAGATTATGCGTAGACTTCAGGCAGATTAATGCGAAGTCTGTAAAGGACGCCTACCCAATGCCCCGCATAAACTACATCCTGGATCATCTAAGGGAGGCACGGTACATCAGCAGTTTAGATTTGAAAGACAGATACTGGCAAATCCCACTGGAAGAAAATAGCCGGCAGTCCACAGCTTTTACGGTGCCTGGAAAGATTTATTTCAGTGGAGGGTAATGCCGTTTGGCCTCCATTCGGCATCTACGACGTTTCAACGGGTCCTGGACCAAGTAATTGGTCTCGAAATGTCACCCCACGCATTCGCCTACCAGGACGACATCATTATGATCGGAAGCACGCTGGAAGAACACAAATAAAACCTTAAAGAGGTGTTTCGACGTTTTAAAGAAGCGAACCTGAGGCTAAACCCGGAGAAATGCCAATTGTTGTACTTCGGCCATAGAGTGACGAGCGAAGGAATATGCACGGATCCGGAAAAGGTAGCAGCCATCTCTGAATTGGAACCACCTTCGACCGTAAAATAACTCCGGCAGTACCTGGGAGTAGCGTCGTGGTACCGCCGATTTGTGCCAGATTTTGCTAAAATAGTCAAACCGTTAAATGACAGTAAATGGGTGTGGACACAAGAGCACCAGATGACATTGAGGAAGTTAAGGCAAGACTGGTGGCAGATCCCGTATTAGCATGCCCGGACTTCAACAAAACGTTCACCCTACAAACGGACGCCAGCGACTACGGCATCGGAGCGATATTAACCCAGGACACGAAAAGAGGGGAAAATGTCATATCCTATTTAAGCGGAACGCTCAATGGCGCTGAGAACAACTACTCAACGACGGAAAAGGAGTGCTTGGCAATTGTCTGGGCGATCCGAAAACTCAAGCCGTATCTGGAAGGTTAACACTTTAAAGTAGTAACTAGGGATGTCGAAATATTTAAATATATCGTATAAATGATATTTTTATTGAAACAAAAAATCGAAATGATATTTGATATATCAGAAAAAAAAAATCTATATATCAGATATTTTTGATATTTTTGTATTTTTTTGTACTTTTAATTTAATTTACAAATGCCGCTATTTCCCGCGCATTTTTTTACCGCGTTTTCTTGCATTCTCAATGCTATGCTGTACTACACATATACACACATATGCAAGAGCGCTCTTTTTACTTTCTTTGTTTAAGCACTTAATATACGCGTCTTGGTGTTTGTTTTTTAAATGCGATAGCAGGTTAGAGCAATTGTCACTAGTTTTTGTTTCTATCACAAATGTTGCACTTGGAATTTTTGCGGCTCTCATGATGAAAAGTGTAACCTCTTAAAATTATCAAAAAAACAAAAGGGAACGCTATAGTCGGGTGCCCCGACTATCAGATACCCGTTACTTACTAAAGGGAGTGCGAGGGAGATGGAGATATAAAACTTTGATCGGCCATAACTTTTTAACGATTTGAGAAATTTCTTCTACAATTCGATAGGTATAAATAAACGTAACAAAATTGCATTTATACTTCTCCGAAATATTTAAAAATGTGGGCGCCAGACACACTTTAAAATCGTTTCTGAGCCATTGTGGGCGTTTGAGGGGGCGTGGCGCTCGGCTGAAATAAACTTGCGCTGCGTAGGAAGCCCAAGAATATGTGTGGTTAATCCCAACTTTCTAGCTTTTGTAGTTTCCGAGATCTCAGCGTTCATACGGACAGACAGACAGACGGACATGCGGACATGGCTAGATCGACTCGGCTAGTGACCCTGATCAAGAATATATATACTTTATAGGGTCGGAAACGCTTCCTTCTCCCTGTTACATACTTTTGCACGAGTACAATATACCCTTTTACTCTACGAGTAACGGGTATAATAAGCAAAACAAATCGATGATACCTAAAAATTATTTAAAAAAAATATCACGATAACAATTTTTTTTTCGCCAATAAAATCGATATTTTGATATATTTTTGACATCCCTAGTAGTAACCGAATATATGGCCCTGAAGTTGCTCAACAGCAGTACGACTTTAAGATAGGGTACAGGAAGGGACAGCTGAACGTGGTGGCGGACGCGCTGTCAAGGCAGCCATTGGCGGAATCCATCCGAGGCATAAAGGAGTCATCGTCGGCGGATGCTTCAGCAGTATGCAGCTGGTTTCAAGAGATGTGCGACAAGATCAGGTCCCAACCGCAAAAGTACCCGGACTACGTTATGGAAGGCGAGAATCTGAACAGAAGCATACCACATGTTACGTGGAAGATGTGCCTCCCGAGAGCTCTACGGGAAACGGTGCTGAAGGAAAACCACGACTCACCAGTAGCCGAAGGACAATAGCACGTCTGGCAGCCCAATACTACTGGCCAAGTATGCATGGAGACGCCAGAACCCACGTAAGGAAATGTGAAACCTGCATGAGATTCAAGCCGAATCAAATGCAGGTGGCGGGTAAAATGCTAACCCAAGTGTCAGAGAAACCGCGGACTTTGTTGGACCCCTACCGCGATCGAAGCACGGCAATTCAATGCTACTGGTGCTTATAGACAGATTCTCTAAATGAACGCAAATAGTGCCGCTACGCACGACGTAGTCTGGGCTAAGGAACACCACCATTCATGTTACGAGGCAGCAAGGACATTCGCAACGGTACGGCACAAGGATAACAGAAAGAGTACACAAGGATCGAAACCGCAAGGCAACAGGATTCTACGTCAGGCTGCTGAGAGAGTCATTCGGAGTTACGCCAGGCAGCAAGGACACTAAGAACAGTACTGCATAGAAAGGAAACATCAAGGATATGCGAGGCAACTGGATTATGCGTCATGCCTAAGCGAGAGTCATCCAGGATGACGCCAAGCAACAAGAATATGCACAAGGGTACGGCACAGGGACAACATCAAGCATATGCGAGGCAACTGGATTATACGTCAGGCCGAAGCGAGAGTCATACAGGGTAACGCCAGGCAACAAGAATATTCACAAGGCACAGGGACAACATCAAGGATAAGGCAACAGGATTCTACGTCAGGCTGCTGAGAGAGTCATTCGGAGTTACGCCAGGCAGCAAGGACACTAAGAACAGTACTGCATAGAAAGGAAACATCAAGGATATGCGAGGCAACTGGATTATGCGTCATGCCTAAGCGAGAGTCATCCAGGATGACGCCAAGCAACAAGAATATGCACAAGGGTACGGCACAGGGACAACATCAAGCATATGCGAGGCAACTGGATTATACGTCAGGCCGAAGCGAGAGTCATACAGGGTAACGCCAGGCAACAAGAATATTCACAAGGCACAGGGACAACATCAAGGATAAGGCAACAGGATTCTACGTCAGGCTGCTGAGAGAGTCATTCGGAGTTACGCCAGGCAGCAAGGACACTAAGAACAGTACTGCATAGAAAGGAAACATCAAGGATATGCGAGGCAACTGGATTATGCGTCATGCCTAAGCGAGAGTCATCCAGGATGACGCCAAGCAACAAGAATATGCACAAGGGTACGGCACAGGGACAACATCAAGCATATGCGAGGCAACTGGATTATACGTCAGGCCGAAGCGAGAGTCATACAGGGTAACGCCAGGCAACAAGAATATTCACAAGGCACAGGGACAACATCAAGGATATTGCGAGGCAACTGGATTATGCGTCAGGCCTAAGCGAGAGTCATCCAGGATAGCCCCAGGCAACAAAGGATACACCACCAAGGATATACCACAAAGGATATACCACCAAGGGTATACCACAAGGACAACGTGAAGGGTGTACAATGATAAATTGCGAGGCAGCTGGGTTAGGCGTTAGGCGCAAGCGAGAGTCATCTCCCAACAAGGACACAATACCAAGGGTATACCAACAAGGATATACCAACAAGGATCTACCAACAAGTACACAACACCAAGGATACAACAAGGATCTACCAACAAGGACACAACACCAAGGATACACAGATACACGTTAAGGTAAAAACCTGGAAGAGCACAAAACCGTGGCGGTCGAGGTCTCGTAAAGATCTGGAACCAAACCAAGTCGATTGCTACGTCGAAGAAAAAGGGAAGACGGCACAGCAAAGAGAGCTGTACCGTAAGAGCAATTGGGCGCCCACGAAAAATAACGGGAACAAGCAAAGAGTTCGGCTCGAAACCGAGGTTTCGTCGGAGGGAGACCAAGCCAGAGTCTGGCATTCGAGAAAAGTCATTATGAGCTCAAGAATTACACGGTCAGAAGCAGGCAGGAGGATGGCTGCCCAGCAGCAACTGAAAGTATCCAGCCCGGGGCAAGGATGGTCGACAAGCCGTCGGCCTACCCGAGCTCCGCGGCGGATCCCGACGCAGGCCAGAGAAATGGAGTGGAGATTCTCGACGAGGCCAAGGAGGATGCGAGGCTGTGGCGTCTCTACAACGCCATGGACCCAACCCGCATGTCACGCTAGGCATAGGGAGGTGTAGCCAAAGACCAAGGTGGCAGCCAAGGAGCCGGCATCCCGGCATCCCTGGCCGTCAGCCAGACCACGTTGGATTACCGGAGGAAGACGGCGGAGCAGGTCGAGGAGCGGCAGCAGGAGAAAAGCCAAAGTCGAGCGGCTACAGAAGGAGGCGGAGTGGGAAGGGCGGCTTCAGAGGGCAGAGGACGAAAAACGGGAGATGTGGGAGACCCCGCAACCGATTCCCCTGACCCCGCGGTACACGCCTGGAGAACGCGGCTCGACACCGTCTCCTCTGGAGAAGGGACCCTGAGTATGGCCCGAGACCAGTAGTAGCGGCAGCGCCAGCACTCGGCACCAATGGCAACAACAGCGGCGAAGCGACCAAAGCTGATGCGGCAGGCGTCCGCACCAACAGGCGGAGGCGGAGGCGCCCGCGGTTAACATAGCGCGGAGGAAGGGCAGCAGACGGTGCGTTCTGGTCTCCGTAGGTGAGCGAGCGTACCGGGTGCGTTTGGGCGCTACGGGCATTCGAGTTTTCCGATAAAAAAACAGCAAAAACGTAAACGAGACCGAGTATTTACAAAGGGTAACCGACACGAAAAGTTGTCTGATAAGGCAAAGCAGGGGGCATACATAAGCGGCAGCAACCTAGATAAATAAAAGCATGTGTTAGTTTCACGACGGAAAAAAAAGGCAGTATGCCAAATACTCACCTGTTGCGGGTGGCAACTGCCAAACATGTAAACATAATCCGTTTTGTATTTTCGCGGGCATTGCCAACATGGAGCAAGTCCGATCCGCTGAGGGCATGTCAAGGGCAAAGAAGAGAGAGGAAACGGAAAGGATTAGAGAGAAAGAAAAGGAAAGAAAGGTGAAAGACCTTACCAGAGAATACCGCTTCATCATCATGAACTAAGGACGATAGTGCGATCGATGGGCACAAAGCAAAATGGAAACATCGTTCATAAGAGATATCGCAGCCATCAGGTGGCAACGCCGCTCCAGTGATATCGATGGCTGACAGTATCGATATCATGTGGTAGTCCCGCTGGGTTATCGGTACCGGATAAATATAGGTGCCCAGTGGGACCAGATGGAAGATCGTCGCGGGAAATTCAAGGTGAGGCCCGCTGGGTTATCGATAGCCGATGAGTATTGATGACAGTGGGGCCACATCGAGGATCGGCGCGAGAGTTTTGAAAATTGCTGGAAGATGACCGGCGCCGTAGAAACTCACGGAGTTGAAAGCGTCGAGGGAGCGTCGACGGAGCAACGAGGGAGCCTGGAGGGATCAAGCAGAACATTATAAGGACTAAAAGGCTAGGAAATGAAACAAAACCCCCGAGAGTAGGAGGCATTTTTAAAATTTTTCCCGAAGTAAGGGGGGTTGAAAAAGTCCCCACAAATAGCAGCAGCATGGATGGAGAACAAGGATTGGAGAGAGAACTCTGATGAAGAGAGTTTGGAGAAAGAGAGTTTAGAGAATAAAGAATGGAGAATAAGAGAGTGGAGAGTCTAACTCCGGAGAGAGGGAACTCTGACAAAGAAAGTTTGGAGAGTTAGTACGGAGAGTAAGAGGGTGGAGACTTCGCTGGCAGAGCCAGAGTGCCGGGTGCTGTGAACTTTGGACCAGGAGGGCATGTGCCACAACTCAACAATGGAGAATCAAGAAGGAGCCAGGGACTTTGGACCTGGAGTGGAGAGATTCAGCGGGCAGAGCGCAAAGTGGGAATAACGGTTCCCGGAGGCCTTATATAAAGCCGCCGGGCGCTGGCAACTGGATCAGTCGATCACGATGAGTCAATTCGTCAAAATCAGTCAAGATATCACAGTGACCCAGTCAGTCAACAAGTGCCAAGTAATCTACAAGCAAAACACAAGTCAAGTTGTCGGAAGCAGCGCCATGGGAGCCTAGAAAGAGCAAGATCGCTACGTCGAGACGTTCGGGATTGGATCACCAGGAATCTCCGAATTGCGACACAGGTAGCTGAGGTCCAAAGGGCATCACACGGCTAGGTCAAAGCGAACCGCTTCTATTCCTGTTACAACTAATTCCTCGCATTACGCCTGGCGGGTCTTTCAGAGTTGAGCAGTAAAGTCCTGCGACAAGAGATCGTGAGCTCGGGGCGAGTGCCGTGTAACCCCAGTGTGCCTTGTTGCAAACACCACTCTGACGTGTCCTGGCGTAAGCCTAGCCTGTCAAGTGGGAATTGAACAGGTCCTGGCGCGACCAGCCAGAAAGGGCGAGCAGTAGGCCGGTTGTTGTTTTCGAGAGGCTCTGTCCTGGAGAGACTCAACGGATCTACGAGCCCGGGATCGGCGTGTGTCCAGAACCCCGAGTGTTACGAGCCAAAAGGGCGAGCAGTAGGCCGGTTGTTGTTTTCGAGAGGCGCTGTCCTGTAGAGACTCAACGGTTCTACGAGCCTAAGAACCCTAAGAACACACAACAAGCTCGCCCAGGAACAGGACGTCGTTAACTACAACGCCAGCCCCCAAGGACATCGAGCTACGCGGAAATGTTACGAACGAGCAGGAGGGTGAGGCCAGGGTGGAACGTTAGTTTACACTAGGCGTAAAGGTGTCACCTGAACTGTCAAAACGATCCGAGCCAGACGCTAGTGGGACTATCTGGAACAGAGCAAGGGACAGGCGGTTGTGTGTCGAGAGGCGTTGTCCTGTAGAATGCAGCACCTGTTCACCCTAGTCTTAGAACGGCGACGCTTCCCTAAACCCGCACAGCTGATCTCTTTGCGAGTCCGAGGCTCTACAAGTAGGCGCCAAGTCCACGCGTCAGAGACGAGCATCGCGGAGCATCTACAAGGAGCTACAGGACCGGAGCACGGAATCAACAAGGCAGGAGATTACGTGCAGAGACGAACATCATCAGGAGGTATCTGAGACACCGAGGTCCACGAGTGGCGATACCAAGGCCAAACCGAGCCTTTAAGCCCGCTGTAAATCACACCCGCAATAAACCCAATTCGAACCTTTCTCACTGATCTACTGGGCGGTCGGACGTTTATATAAATTTGGTGGGACGTCCACACAACTTCTATAAGCTAGCCGCACGAATCTCGTAGCGAGCAGACCTACAAAATCAGTTCGATTCAATGCCTTTTCAAACCGTTAAAGTATATAGAATAGAATAGAGATGGCGTTATCTGCCTATATATTAGAATGGATTAAGCTGCAAGCGTTCACGAACAGCTACATTCTTAGGTAATTTTTTATTTTTAATTTAATATTTTTTAAACACTTTGTTAACGAAAAGTACAAAGACAATTAAATAAGTGGAAAGGGTACAACGAGGTAACAAGCCCAAAATACCAATAATCGCCTTCATATTTTTGGTGTAAGAAAATTGTTGAAAAGAAGGTTAAGGGAATATTAAAATCTCTCCAAAGTTGCAAAAAATAGTTTGAAAAGCGATATGGTGAACTGTAAATGTGATCAGGTAGAATTGATTCTGAATTTCATAAAGTTTTTACCCTATTAATTTCTTAGTCTTAGCATGAGTGGCGAAAAAATGAATTTGTTTGCTTCTTCTTTTGTCCAGCTGATAACTTATGCAAACAATCCCTAAGAATTTTAGTAAGATTTAAAAAAATATATAGAATTTTTTCCAAGTTTTTCTAGTTTTTTTTAAGTTGTTGTTTTTGTGAAAATAGAAAAAAAAAGGCTGAAACAAGAAAAGTTTTTTAATTTTTATATAATAAAAAAAACGCAGCCAAAACACCTTTAAGTCGCGCGCCTAGAAAGTTGGCCACAATAGGTGTCCTTCAAATGTATCATCTCTAAGAAGCTTTTTAATTTCGGGACCTGCGAACACTCCCGTTTTAACTTTGGCATACGAAATTTCTGGAAATATGGACAACAAGTAAGTACCACCATCTTTATTGACGACTTTAACGAAATATTTAATAAGTCCCAACTTTATGTGCAGTGGTGGCAGAATAATATTTTCTCGTTCAACAAAAGGCCTGCTTCATTCGAGATGCAATAAACTCTGACTTCTCTTTTGTCAGCTCTAAATCTCGATTCCTATCTTATAACTTTTCTTGAGAAAGTAGGATAACTTCATCTTTACCCGGACTGGAGTCATCGGAAATAGAAGAGCTATCCGAAGAAGTGTAATTATCCATTTTGTCGGGACATACTGGATATGCTACATAAGCGGAATGAATTTTGGGAAGTGTCACTGAGTGCACGTTCGCGAATTTCCATTTTGCGTTCTTTCCGATGCCTAAGCATTTACTAGGCAAAAATAGCAATCTGTCTCATGACAAGATGGTTTTCCCCAAATCATCGGCGTGTCAAACTTCAAGTACAATAAAGGACATTTCAAAAAGGTAAATTTTGCCTTCGCTCCATTTAAGTAATGTCAAGCGGAAAGAATCGCAAATTCTCCACGGTGTCCAAGCCTCTTCAAGATTTAGTTCAATGCGAAAGTAGAGGATATATCAATTTTTCACTTCACAATCAAAGTGTTGAAAGTTATTGTTCATAATAAATTTACCACATACATTGCAAAAAGTGTTAACACCATTTAAACAAGTGTATTCCTTTATCTTATTATTCCTTTTTTTCAAATTCGTAAATTTAATTTAAATTTAATTTAATTTTGACAAATTTAACCTATAAACCGAGAAAAGATTTTATCAGAATTTTTTTTCCTTAATTTCCGCTAAAAGAACATCATTTTGTCATATGCAAACTACTTAAGGAAAATAAAAAAACTTGAAAAAAAAACATTATGTGTTTTTTTAAATCTTTTTAAAATTCTAATTAAAAGTTGTATTACTAAATAAGGAAGGCACGTGGAAGGGAATGCCGTGAATCAAATGGTTAAAACATTTCCATTTGTTTTAACAATTTGAGGCACGTGTAAGGAAGAGCAAGAGAATCAATTGATTTGCGATTTGAATTTTAAAACACAAAATCTGTAAGAAAATGTAAATAAATTATTCTTTTAGCAAAAAGATATCAGAAATATCATGAATTTGAATCTAAGCGAATCTCACTTCCTTTGTCAGCTCCCTGCAGTTCCCTGCAGTTCCCTGCAGAGCGTCTGCAGAATGGACTCTCTCACCAACCCCCTCTCTCTCAATCACGCTCTCACAAATTTCTCTCTCTTAAAAGCATAGAAAACGAGACAAAATGTCGAACTTCGCCTGTCTCGCTCTGCAAGCTGGGCAAGCGCGATCGTGGCAAAGGGAAGACAACAACAAGAGAGATTGCGATTGATGTTGTTTTTCTCGCTCAGTATTGTTTTTCTATTTCTCGAAGGCAGGCGCCGTTTTTCCGCGGTTTTCAACTGCGTTTTACTTTTAAAGGAGTAGCATTGCTGTGATTAGTTATTTTAGAGTTTAAACAAAAGTGCTTTAATTAAGAATACATTTTTATCTTAATTACAGTAGCTTTTAATTTTTAAATTATCCTTTATTTTTAATATTTTTATGTCAAGCTGATGGTACACAGTTCTTATAAAATAGCTTTTCAGATGAAATCATTTTGTCCTACAGCCCAGAAGAATGTTGTTCTTGTTCGGCTAAGTAAGTTTTTATCATTCTTGCCTCGTTATATAATATAAAAACTAATATTTTCGAAATTCTGATCTCATTGGTCAGGTGGAACCTACAGAGCCTCCGGAGAGAGTGCAAAAATGCGTGAATAATATCCATGCGCGAAAATGCAGCTCATCAAGTCTCCGGAAGCTGAGAACCTGCAGAAGATTCTACAAATCACCGTAGTTTGCAAAAATCTATTAATTTCATGTAATAATAAACCCATTGATAAAAGCAATAAAATTCAACATATTTTCAATGAAAATGGGCGATGAATTTGGGTGATAATTAGGCGCTGAAAAAGCGCTGAAAAGGCGATGAATTAGGCGATGAAAAATTGTGATGAATCATCGCCAGTTTCTGGCAGTGATGAGCCCCTAGGACATGCCCTTGTTAAAATCATCGCTATTTTTCACACAAATTCACTAGTGATTGAGCGCTTGGTGCTCACCAAAAAGGTGATGAATGGAACTGCAGGGTTCATATTTGGTGCGTGTGTGTGAACGCAGCGGAGCGAATTAATTTTTTTTTTGTTTTTTACAAATCTACAGTTTGTCAATAACTCAACGTTTAAAAACTAATAAATACTTTGGAAACATTTCGTTTTAGCTGATCGGACTCTTGGATTTTAAAAATAAAAATAACTTTAAGGAAAACTTCGACTGCATAACCGTTTCCAAAATCTGAAGCTGATCGGAGCAGCATGATTATGCATACAGGAAAATCTTTTTTAAAATTTAAAACGAATCGATTTTCGATATAATCGATTTTTTAACCGCGCATTTTAAATGTGCTGTGACTGTGGTATTTTCATTTTTCCCCTTGCGCGGTCACACTTAAAGTGCGCCAGCAAAACATACATAAATACATATGTGAAGGCCGTGACGTCAGAATGGCACATTAAAATTTGGAAATATTGGGAACTTGGTAAAGGAAGCTGAATTTTTAAAAAATTTAAATGCATTTATTTGCAGGTATGCCATAAGATTATGAACATCACATTTTTAAACCATTTTAACAATATTTATAAAAAAGAAATGGCAAAAGAAAAAATTTAAAAAAAAAAAACGAATCGAATTTTGGGGCAGTTTATACCTCACACGCGGCTTTTTATTTTTTCTCCGAATTAATGTGATGTTTTTACATTTTATTAGTCCTATTTTATTAGTATAGAGATATATTAAGGTTATATATATTACTTATTAAAAATACTCACAGTCATAACGCAAGCAATTTTCTATTTTTTAAGGAATTTTTTAAAATTAAAATCCTTTTTTATAATTTTTTAGCTTTTAAATATCTGATTTAACTATTTTTTGAGCCGGCTGCCATCACCACTAAAAAAAAAGGGTATATTGTATTCGTGCAAAAATATGTAACAGGGAGAAGGATGAGTTTCCGCCTCTATATAAAGTATATATATTCTTGATCAGGATCACTAGCCGAGTCAATCTAGCCATGTCCGTCTGTCTGTCGGTCTGTCCGTCCGGATGAACGCTGAGATCTAGGAAACTATAAAAGCTAGGAAGTTGGGATTACCCACACATATTCTTGGACTTCCTACGCAGCGCAGGTTTGTTTCAGCCGAGCCCCTTATCGAAATGTAAAAGCTTTTAAAATCGGACCATCCATTAAAAAGTTATGAGCAAAAAATTATTCAGCCACTAGATGGCGCTAGTAGCTTTGACGTGCATATATTCAACTCTCTTCCACTCCCTTTAGCTGAGTAACGGGTATCTAATAGTCGAAGTACTCGACTATAGCGTTCTCTCTTGTTTTTGTTTACATGTCGCCGCCTGGGATAAAACTTAAATTTGAACTCTGTCGATCGAAAAAAGTTGAAAAATCGTAAATTTAAAAAACCACCATAAATCCAATTTTTTATAAATCTGAGGCATACCCGGCTTGTTTCATTCAGTAGGATGTTAACTTTAATTTGGTACCCATTAAGATTTTTCTACGGATTTTTTTTCAAGTTGTTACGATATATACAGCCGACTTACAGTCGACCAAAAAACACATTTTTCATATTTGTCGAGCTGCTGCGCTGCCATCACTTATCCAATCATATTGATCTGTATGGCAAAGTTAAGCTCTGATCTATTGATTTAAAAATAAAACGAAAACTGGCCCAATCGGGATAAAAAATTCGAAAAAAATCAGAAATTTTACATTTTGAACTTTAAAAAGTCTTTAAAAAAAACTGATCCATCAAAAATTTAGATAGTGGTATATTCGTGACCTAGGGATCCAACACTAACGGAATTTGCCATCAATTGCTGGTAAGCACTTCAATAATATTATTTTGTAAACTAGTGTAATTATTTAATTACGTCTTTACAAATAAGTAAACATGTTTTTGTTTAAATAGTTTTAAAAATTTTCTTTGTTAAACAACAATACAGGGACAATTCAAAAGTGGAAATTCAAAGGCCAAAATACAAAGGCTTTGTTTTGAAGTACCGATGAAATAAGATCCAGCATACAATTAATGCCTTCATATTTTTGGTGTAAGAAAGTTTTTGAATAGAAGGCCAAGGGAATGATAACTTTTTCATTTTTTTTAATTCAAAAAGTTATCTGGGTAAGAGCGAGACAGCAATATTAAAATCTCTCAAAAGTTGAAAAATAGTTTAAAAACCGATATGGTGAACATGTAAATGTGATCAGGTAGAGTTTATTCTGAATTTCATAAAATGTTTACCTTATTAATTTAGTTTAGTCTAAGCAATGCGAAAAAAATAAATTTGTTTGTTTCTTCTCTCATAAGAATTTTATTTTTAGTAAGACTTAAAAAAATATTCGGGGGTGTCACAGTAAACGATTCTAACTAAATTTCCCCCGAATAGGAATTCTCGTTGTCACAGACGTCTTTTTTGACGGATTCTTAATCCCCCGTATTTTGCCAGGCGTTTTGATAAAATAAACAAACTTACAAATGCTTGTCAAAAATATAACTTTATTTATGAATTTAATGAATTATCTGTAACTATCTGTATTTGTATATTTACTTTGGGTTATATTTAAAAATATGCTTTTTATAAAACCTCTCGAAAAAATTAGCAAAAAACAAGAAAGGAAGCTAGCTTCGGCCAGCCGAAGCTTATATACCCTTGCAGATCATTTCTATTCATTTACAAAAACATTACATTTTAATTAACTTGCGTATATGTTACAACAATTCAAATTTTAGCTGCTTTCGTATTACTATGGCATTAATATTTTGATCCTTCCTATGACAGCTATATAATATAGCCGTCCAAATTTTGTTAAATTTAATACGAAATTTTGAAATGTTTAAGAAAAGCCATATCCCAGTGGAGAAGAGAATGTAATAAAAGTCAACAAAGATATAATTTTTTTCCTATTAACTTGCATTTAATTTTTCGCTAGCAGCTATATGATATAGTCATCCGATTTATTAAAAATTTTATTCGAAATTCAGATATATTTAAAAAAATAATATTCCCAGAAGTAAGAGGTAATATTTCAAAAAACATCAAAGCTAGAATTTGTTTACGTTTTTTTTTCGATACTTTCTATGGGAGTAATAAGATATAGTTGTCCGATCCGGTTGGTTCCGACATATATACTACCTGCAATAGGAATTTTTTGGAAAGTTTGAGCCCGATAGCTTTAAAACTGAGAGACTAGTTTGCGTAGAAACAGACAGACAGACGGACGGACAGACGGACATGATCGACTCGTCTTGTCATGCTGATCAAGAATATATATACTTATGGGGTCGGAAACGTCTCCTTCACTGCGTTGCAAACTTCTGACTGAATCATAATACCCTCTGCAAGGGTATAAAAACCCTCGGCAAACCGTACAACCTGACAGTGGTACCAGTTAGATCGAACTTTAAAATACCAAATTTCGGAGTAGTTATCGAAATGTTGTTTTAACAAATTATTTTTACAGAGATACTATTGTATTGTTAAAAAAAAACTCATTTCTGGAAAAAAATTTATGTTAAAAGAAGTTGTAGTTATTGAGAAATTAATAAAAACATGCCGCCTTTGCAAAAGGTGGCAGCACTGTCGTGAAAAATGTCCCATTTTTCCCGGATAAGAAGCCGGCTGTGGAGAAGACGAAGACATGTAAGTAAAATTAAATATTTTTTGTTTATTATTAATAAAAACTAATAAACGTTGCTAGTTTTTAGCTAGATCTGCAGCACAAGAGGCCATATTCTTGCGATTCATTTGCGAAAATATCGACATTGCCTAAGGACTTAATCGGGGCGACCGCGTTCTTGTGACAACTGCTTGAGAGGACCTGGCCAATGAGTTAAATCCCCTTGTATAACCGCTTCTAAGGATTCTCCTCTGCATTCTAGCCTCTCGCAGTTTATGTCTTTAAAACTGCTCTAGAGCAAGAATTCGTGCAGATGGCTTTTTGGGTTGCTTTTAATATTCTATCCAATTTACAAATGTAACAAAAAACAAAGCAGGGTTTTCAGGGCTGCAGTGTGTAGCCTGGCGGGTAATTCAAATGTTCATTTAATTATTTTATTTTGTACAATATACGCTTTAAACAAGTATTATTTATGTAATTTAAAAAAAAAACATAAATTATGTTTAAAACTTATTAAAAAAAGGTCAAAACAAGTCAAATTAAATGTAAGGGCCTTTGGCATAAAAATATCAATCACTTTGCGATTTTTTCTATAAAAACTGGTTAGATGAATTTACTTCAAATGTTTTAGATTTAAAATAAGTAGCAAAGATAAAAGTATTCCAAAGGAAACAATACAGCCGATTTACATACATATTTGCGAATTTTTCAATCTTAATTTCCGCAGGCGAAGCTGCGGGAGACCCCTGCTAGTAGCATACATAATCATATATGTAAACCTAGGTTTGCCAAAGTTTGAATCCTTTTTTCATTCAATGTTAATTTTCAGAACACTTGTTCATTGTTTAAAATTTAAAGAGCAGAACATTTTTTTTGGGCATTCATCTTAGTTTACTACCCTAAGGTAAATAAACGGTTCCAGAGTAATGAAAAAAATACCACAGAGCAGATGCAGTGTCGTCAAACCAAAGTTACTGAAACGTAACCTAAACTTGTTGTATGCATATATTGCTGTAGCACCGGTCTCTCGTTGGTACGTTTAACAGAGCCCAAAAGCTAACTCAACGTTCAGTTTGTTTCAGTTAACCCGCGGTGAAACTTTGTCGAGACAAGAGCTTTAGTGTGAAAGAAAAGTGAAAAGCCTTGTTGCTCGTTGATTTGCTTTGTTTTATCGGGCTAAGTGTCAATGTGCTAATGGGATCAGTTGGTTAAAAGTGTCGCGACGTTGTAAATGTGGGCAAGGGTATTTGTAGAGCGCATTGTTTAAAAATCATTAATTTTTGTTGTTGTCATACTAAAAAGTGTTATCAAATAATATGTTGGCATTGGTGAAAGTGTGTTAACGGTTTTATATACAACCGAATATTGCCGCCTACAAAAGCAGTCACAGCAACAGCATTGCTGTTGAGCCTCATTTTGGAGCAATGTCGATGTATATGGATAGGAGATTAAAGTGCAGCACAATATAACACAAATTTAACACGGGACTGTAAATGAAAAAATTTAAATATTCGTTAGTGTATAACGAATCGAATCGTTCACATTCAAAAACTTATAAATTCGCATTGGAATTTGGCATGAGCCATCTAAATAAAGAAGTAAGATATGATTGCTGACACCAAGCCTGTTGAAAGTTTATATAACACTAGTTTACAGCAAAAGTACACCAAAAAGGATAACGGTAGTTCATGGTTGAGTTGGAGCCCTAGATTACAAAAAAGAAGTCAACATTTTTGTTCGTGGAAGCATTTTCCTTAAAAGATTTTTTTAAGACTTTTTTTTGGTATTTTTTATGTCACCAAAAGCCGAGTCCATCTATCCATGTCCGTCTGCCCGTTTCTATGCGAACTAATCTCTCAGTTCAGCCGGATCAGACAACTATATCTTATGGCTCCCATAGGAATAACCAAAATCAATTTCTATTCTAAAACGAAATGTAAAAGCAGAATGGAAATCCGTAAATTTATGGCGTAGATACAAAATTAAAAATTGAGCTTCCCAGGGGCGGGTTTTTTTTTTATTCTAAAGCGAAATGTAAAAACAAAATCGAAATCCGATCATTTTTGGCGCCTTTTTTTAAAAGTGTTCAAGGAATCGCTTTTCCACCGATATATAAGCCGATAGTATCGGCTAAAGAAATTAGTGGATCTTAAAAAAAGACAAGACAAAGACAAAACAAGAAAGGAAGCTAGCTTCGGCCAGCCGAAGCTTATATACCCTTGCAGATCATTTCTATTCATTTACAATAACATTACATTTTAATTAACTTGCGTATATGTTACAACAATCCAAATTTTAGCTGCTTTCGTATTACTATGGCATTAATATTTTGATCCTTCCTATGGCAGCTATATAATATAGCCTTCCGAATTTTGTTAAATGTAATACGAAATTTTGAAATGTTTAAGAAAAGCCATATCCCAGAGGAGAAGAGAATGTAATAAAAGTCA
Organism: Drosophila pseudotakahashii; assembly: GCA_035046095.1. Classification (NCBI taxonomy): domain Eukaryota; kingdom Metazoa; phylum Arthropoda; class Insecta; order Diptera; family Drosophilidae; genus Drosophila; species Drosophila pseudotakahashii. The sequence continues at coordinate 159,512 of JAWNOE010000055.1, read as the reverse complement.
ACAAAGATAAAATTTGTTTCCTATTAATTTGCATTTAATTTTTCGACCGTTCCTATGGCAGCTATATGATTTAGTCATCCGATTTATTAAAAATTTTATTCGAAATTCAGATATATTTAAAAAATAATATTCCCAGAAGTAAAAGGTAATATTTCAAAAAACACCAAAGCAAGAATTTGTTTACGTTTTTTTTTCGATACTTCCTATGGGAGCAATAAGAAATAGTTGTCCGATCCGGTCGGTTCCGACATATATACTACCTGCAATAGGAACTTTTTGGAAAGTTTGAGCCCGATAGCTTTAAAACTGAGAGACTAGTTTGCGTAGAAACAGACAGACAGACGGACGGACAGACGGACATGATCGACTCGTCTTGTCATGCTGATCAAGAATATATATACTTATGGGTTCGGAAACGTCTCCTTCACTGCGTTGCAAACTTCTGACTGAAATCAAAATACCGTCTGCAAGGGTATAAAAAGATTTTATCATTCCCTTGGCCTTCTATTCTAAAATTTCCGTACACCAAAAATATGAACTCGAAAATTTTAGGCTGGATCTTATTTCATCGGTCCTTCAAAGCAAAACATTTGTATTTTGGCCTTCTTACCTTGTTGTACCCTTTCCACTTTATTTATTGTCCCTGTATTTTTGTTTAACAAATAAAATTGTTTAAAAACTATTAAAACCGAATTATGTTTACTTATTTGTAAATACACCATTAAATAATTACCTCACATACACATTAATAATAAAAGGCTACATAAGAACCAAATACAAAATCCGCAGTACACAACGCTTATAAGGAAAGACACTATTTATGCAAAGCAATGCCAAGAAAGGCATCATTATTATTTTGTTTACAGTATTTTTTTTAAATTATATTTTCAATTTTTTTTTTTAATTTTAAAACACAGAAATCGGTTACAAAATGTTTTAAATTTTTGTCTGTTTTATGGCTCTGGTATTTTGCTTTGGACGGTCACACTTATCTTCACGCTATGACTTATACATATGTGGAGACCGTGACGTCACAATGGACATAGCAAAATTTAAAATACTGGGGACTTGGTGAAGGAGGCTGAATTCCCAAAAAAATGTAAATGCCGTTTTGTGAGGGTATCTTATAAGATTATGAACAGCACATTTTTAAACCATTTTGACAACATTTATAACAGTGAAATGGCGAAAGAAAGAATGAAAAAAAAACAGATCGTTGTTTATTGTTCTAATTTGTAGCGCAAACGCAAAAAAAGCGCAAATATTTAAAAAACAATTAATAATAATAGATAAATAAATTATTAAAACCTTCAAAAATTATATTTTAAGAAATAAATAGTAAAGTAAATAACACAGGTCGACAAAATTGACTTTATTAAAAGGTTCAGGCCTATTGGCATTAAAATATGTTAATATAGATGTATATAAGCATATCTGCATACTTAGTTTTCGCGTTGAACGGGTGGTATTTGTGCTACTTTTTTCAAACCGCGATTGCACAAATACCATCCATTAAACGCGAAAACGAAGTATGCAGATATGCTTACATACGTCTATATTAACACAATTTAATGCACCAAAAACACTGTCGTCCTGTGTAATAGATCTTTTTTTACTATTAATTTTTGTCATTTATAAATTGTTAAAAAGCTGTTTTTCGATGCGGAAACATGAAGTATCAATTAAAAGTGAGCGAAGACAGAGTCTGATACACGTGTTACTTATTTGCCGTATAGTATATGTAAAACAAGAGAGTTCGCTTTAGTCGAGTATCACGACTATTAGATACCCGTTACTCAACTAAACAGCTTTAATATAAATATGCCTTCTTGTATGCCGAGACCTACTTATTAAAGTGAGGAAACTCCATGTTCCCCAAAATATTTTGTTTTTCCGTAACGTGCGGATGTCATACTTATTGTACCTTATAAGGTATAATAGTATACTAGTAACTACTAATTGTTTTTGTTTTGTTTTTTGTTTTAATAATTAATTTATAAATATTTATAATATATATATTATATAATTTACTGTATACTAAAGGTATTTATACCCGTTACTCGTATAGTAAAAGGGATGGAACAAAAGTATGTAACAGGTAGAAGGAAGCGTTTCCGACCCTATACGATCATTAGCCGAGTCGATCTAGCCATGTCCGTCTGTTCGTCTGTATGAACCCTGAGATCTCGGAAACTACAAAAGCTATAAAGTTGGGATTACCCACACATATTCTTGGACTACCTACGCAGCGTATGTTGGTTTCAGCCGTCCGCTCCGCCGAATCTGACGCCCACAGTTGCTTTAAAGAACATTCAAACAATCCTGGCGCCCACATCTTTGCAGATTTTAAATCAAATCGAACAATTCATTAAAAAGTTATGACCAAAAAATAACCAGCTACTAGATAGCGTCATTTGCTTAGACGACTGCATATTCCTATCTTCCTCACACAACCTTTAGCTGAGTAACGGGTATCTGATAGTCGAAATACTCGACTATAGAGTTCTCTCTTGACTTGTTTAATGAAACTATTGCGCGGAAGGATCAAATCTTAAAAAAAAACAAATATTAGTAGCCGTCTTGTTTTGGCATATTTAACATATATATATATATATATATATATATATATACATATATGTAAAAAAAATGTTGAAGAAATATCAACATGTGATCCGCTAAGAACATATCTGCTGACCGTTAAAATAAGCACCCTTCCGGTGGACACTGGTGACAGAATTATCTTAAAACAAGAGAGAACTCTATATTCGACTATCAAATACCAGTTACTCACCTAAAGGGAGTGCGAGGGAAATTGAGATATGAAACTTGGATTGAGCATAACTTTTTAATGAAAGGTCAGATTTTAACTATTTTAATTTTGTTTTTACTTTAATTTTTTTATGAAAAAAAACGAATTGAAAATTACTTGTAAAATTATACTATAAAAGTACATTTTTTGAATGTCAGGCGATGGTAAACTGTTTCGGTCAGTTGTTTGGATCGTGTCTGCTTTAGTCAGCTGCTTCGGTCAGCTGTTTTTGGCACTTTTAATACACAATTTTTGAATTCGCAATGCAGAAATTATTTTGATGCGTTAATACCAACAGGTCAATTGTCAGAGAAAGCTCAAGAAACTAAGAGCAAGGACTTCAAAAAGTATAGAGAATAAAAACAAGTAAACGGAATTTGCCGAAAAAAACAAACCTTTTCGAAGGAAAGCAGCAGGTAGTAAAAGCGACCAAAGCGATACCGAGTCGACCCTGAGATGGAATCGGATTAATGCTTAAATTATTTAAATCACCGATTTTCTTTTAAAATTATTGTTTTCACTAATAGTTCGATATTAATTAATATAATATAATATAATATAATTAATAAAAAATTACTAATATTTTGGTAAAAATACCCGAAGTTTCGGAAAGTTTACCATATTTACCATATTACCATAAGTTTACTGATTTGATTGTCATTATTGGGGTCTCTCAACCCAGTTTGCGTCATAGAGAAACTCAAAACCGAAGTGACCTTTAAGGTCATATTAAAGGAGGTCTTGAAGTCCTTGAGTCAGAACCTTTATCATATACATATGTCGCTTGGGTGCCAACAGTCAAAAGTCCGTCTGTGTCTAGAGGCTGGAAAAATCAAAAGTCAAACCAAAGGCAAAAACAAATTATGTCTAGAACAATTAGATTATGTTTACAGGGGAACGAAAAAAAAATTAATTCGTCACATATGTATAAGGAAAAAACAATTAAATTTGTTTAAAGTACGCATAGCATCAACTAATGAGCCTTTGGCCATACTTGCTTCAAGAATTAGCGGTATAAAATACCGTACTTGTTTTCGAATTTTATGAGTTTTTGTTTCTTAGCTTAGTTAAGAACAACAGGGAATAGACCGTGGTGCTAAAAACATGTTCTTAAAAGTTTATTATTTGCGTACTATGCAACGATTTATATAAATTGTTGTTGCTTTTCAATTAAAGCAAAAGCACGCTGCTAGAAAAAAAATCGGTACTTAAGGAGTATAAAAAACACGTTTTGAAAGCATTTTTTTAACATTTAAATTTTAAACATCTCAAAAGAAACAAGAAAGGAAGCTAGCTTCGGCCAGCCGAAGCTTACATACCCTTGCAGATAATTCCTATTCATTAACAAAAACATTAATTTAAATTAACTTGCGTATATTTTACAACAATCCAAATTTTAACTGCTTTCGTATTACTTTGGCCCTAATATTTTGATCCTTCTATAGCAGCTATATAATATAGCCGTCCGAATTTTGTTAAATTTTATTCGAAATTTTGAAATAATAAGGAAAAGCCATATCCCAGAGAAGAAAAGAATGTAATGAAAATCAACAAATATATAATTTTTTTTCTATTAATTTCCATTTAATTTTCCGATTGTTCCTATGGCGGATTTATGATATAGTCCTCCGATTTTTAAAAAATTTTATTCGAAATTCAGAAATATTTAAAAAATAGAATTACCAAAAGTAGAAGGTAATATTTCAAAAAACACCAAAGCTAGAATTTTTTTACGTTTTTTTTTTTTTTTGATTTTTCCTATGGGAGCTATAAGATATAGTTGTCCGATCCGGTCGGTTCCGACATATATACTACCTGCACTAGAAAGAAGACTTGTTTGCGTAGAAACGGACAGACCGACATGGCTAGATCGACTCGTCTTGTCATGCTGATCAAGAATATATATACTTTATGGGGTCGGTAACGTCTCCTTCACTGCGTTGCAAACTTCTGACTGAAATCATAATACCCTCTGCAAGGGTATAAAAATTGTAACAAAAAGCAATCGATTTCTTTACAAATGCGTACGCTTCGCCTAATTATTCCCTAATTTATTTGTATTCCCTTACAGTCAAAAGTATGCAACGCTGTGAAGAAGACGTTTCCGACCCCATAAAGTATATAATCTTGATCAGACGAGTCGATCTAGCCATCTCCGCCTGTCCGTCCGTCTGTCCGTTTCTACGCAAACTAGTCAGTTTTGAAGTTATTGGTATGAAGGTTTTTATGGCAGTCCGTTCTGGCTCATTTTTGCTACTTCTCATTTTTATACACATGCAGAGGGAATGAAAATTTCAGTCTGAAGTGTGCAACGCAGTAAAGAACACGTTTCCGACTAGAGTTACACGCGTGTAGTGTTATTTTTCGTGACACGAAACACGCACGATTAACATAACGTGTTCGTGCGTGGCTTCGCCTGCGGAAATTTATATTGAGAATTACGCAAATATGTACTTATGTAGATCAGCTCTATTGGCATTATCTTTGCTACTTATTTAAAATTTAAAAAATTCCCAATTCCTAGCGTAGTAGCAGAGGAAAAATTTTATCAGAACTTTTTCCCTTAATTTCCGCAAAAGCATCAGTACTTTGTCCTATGCAAACTACTTATGAAAAACACAAAAAACGCAAAAAAAAACAGTACACTCAAAAAATTATTTTTCTTAAATATAAAAAAAAATTATTTTTCTGTGCTTAAGAAAAAAAATTCTATAAAGAGAAAACAATTTCTAAACTTTAGAACAATTTTCTAAATTTTTTTCTTAAATTTTTTCTAATCTTCCTTTCTTTATTTGGAGTTAAAATCGCCTTTAATTTTAGAAAACAAGAAAAAAATTTTCTAAAAATAAAAAAAATTGTGATTGACATTAAACAAATTCTTACATAATAGAAATATTGTTTTTCTAAAAAAACAGAACAAATTTTTGAAAATTTTTCTAACGTTCAGAAAAATATTTTTCTAAAAAAAAAAGAAAAATGTCAACTTTGTCAACTTTTATTTGATCAGTTTTCCCTCTTATTCACTTTGTAGAACATTTTCTTTAATCCTAAGAAAAAATCACCTTTAATCGATGAACATTTCCTTTAGTGGTAGCCTAGGGGTCTAACGCGTAAGTGCATGAATATGTTATACAAGCTTAGAACCGCAAGTGTGAGTTCAATCCCACGTCGAGACGAACATTTAATGAAATCTTTTTTTTTTAAACAATCATTTACGGCTACTATTGTACCATAATAAAATATATATTTGTTTATAAATATTAATGTTAATCAATAATTATTAACAAACACAATTAAATAAACATCTAGAGGGGAATAACAAGAAGAGAGCCAGATCAATTTGACTAAAAGTAAGAGAACAAAATGTGAATAGACTTTCTACAGCGCCTCACGTGATGCTTCCGTGGCGCAGATGGTAGAGTCAAAGATATTATAAACACTAAGATGTGTAACGAGGAGCAAGAAAATGTACGGAGGCAGCGTCATTTTTGTCAAATGCGACTCACACGTATTCAGTCTATTTTTAGAATGCCGTTTCTTGACTTCTCTCTCTCTCGCTCACTTGCTCTCTCGCTCTCAAAACTCCGCGCTGCAGAAAAGTCGAAATTCAATTTTTGTCTCATTTGTTGATTCTTGAATTATGTTCCCGAAAAGGAATCGTCCTAAAAGGCACATTGCGCACAACATTTCAAAAAGGGCTGTGGCGCATTGCGTTAGTTGGTGGCCCGCGAATAATGCGATTGAGGTTCGAGTCCACTCTGAGGCGTATTGATTTTATTTTTATCTTAATTTTTTTTTATTTATTTTACTTTGTTTTTTTTTTGTTTTTTGAATTTTTTGGTTTGTTTTTTAATTTTTTGTTGTAGTTTTTTGTTTGTTTTGAATTTTTTTTGTAGTTTTTTGTTTGTTTTGAATTTTTTTTTGTAGTTTTTTGTTTGTTTTGATTTTTTTTTGTAGTTTTTTCTTTGTTTTTAAGTTTTTTTTTAAATTTTTTGGTTTGTTTTTTAATTTTTTTGTAGTTGTTTTGTTTGTTTTTGTTTTTATTTATGGCTAAGAATCCTAGAAAGAAATGATTTACACCGAAATCATTCAATCCATTAATGGTCTTTACCTTTCTTTCAATTTAAAAAAAATATATTCAATGAACAATGTTAAAAAAAAAAAAAATACTTTAAAAAAAAGGCTGCGTTCAGTCGGAGTTGAACTCGGTCCGACACGATCCGCAGTCGAGCGATTGCACCCCTAGACCACAGTGCCTTGTTTCGAGACGTCAGACAGATGCGACATTGAGCCTATTTCGCAGTAGAGCAAACGAAATTTCACACTAACACAACCAAAGAATCTAACACGGACAACGCACACTAAGAAATTATAAATCCACTTTCTGAATCCACACCAAAAATTTTGTCGTACATTCAGTTGTATGGGCGTTACACCTCTTAGTGTTTATATTCTCTTTGGTAGAGTGCTTGACTGCAAACTGTGAAACAAAAGCGGTTCGATTCCCGCGTGCGGTTATTGTTTTTTTTTTGTTATTGGGTTTTTATATTTATTATTTATAATTTGTATACTTATTTCAGTTATAATTACATTGATTAACATTAATAATTATAAACAAATATATATTTTATTATTAAACAATAGTAGCCGTAAATGATTGTTTCAAATTTGAATAACTTAAACATCATTTTTATCAAAATATAATTATTCAACAGAAAAAAAACGCATTGCATTTTTTTATTAATACGTAAATTTTACGGATTAAAAAAAAAAAAGACACCATTAAACTTTCGTCTCGACGTGGTATTAAACTCACACTTGCGGTTCTAAGCTTGTATAGCATATTCATGCACGCACGCGTTAAACCCCTAGGCTACCACTAAAGGAAATTTTCTTCGATTCTTAGTTTTAATGAGCATTTTCTAAAACGTGAATAAGAAGGGAAACTGATCAAATGAGGTGACATTTTCTAATTTTTAGAAACAAATTTTCTAAAAATTTTCAAACATTTTTTTCCGTTTAAAAAAAAAACAATATTTCTATTATGTAAGAATTTGTCTAAAGTTAATGGCGACTTTTTATTATTGTATTCGTGCAAAAGTATGGAACAGGGAGAAGGAAGCTTTTTCGACCCTATTAAGTATATATGTTCTTGATCAGGATCACTAGCCGAGTCGAACTAGCCATGTCCGTCTGTCTGTCCGTCCGTATGAACGCTGAGATCTCGGAAACTAGAAAAGCTAGAGGATTGGCATTTTGCATGCAGATTCTTGGAGTTCCTACGCAGCGCAAGTTTATTTCAAAAAGGTGCCACACCCCCTCTAACGCCCACAATCGCCCAATAAAAATGCAGTTTTATTTTATTTATCAATACATATGGAAATGTAGAAGAAATTTTTCAAATCGGACCATTCGGTAAAAAGTTATGCCCGATCAATGTTTTTATCTCCATCTCCCTCGCACTCCCTCTAGCTGAGTAACGGGTATCTGATAGTCGGGGCACCCGACTAACTTGCGAAAATTTAATATAATTCGCTCAATGTCCGTTCCATATCTAATTTTGTATGCGTATCAGTAGGGTGTAATAGGTCACAATTTAATTTATTTCAAGATATTTGCATATATTTCGTTGTTTATAATTTCATGTTTTATATTTTTGCTATTCTAATCACATTTTCATTAATGAAGTCTCAAAGGGTATTAAAGCTTAGGCTTGTCGAATCTAGTTTCCGCTTTCTTATTTTTCAAGATACCGAATTCTTTCTTTGAACGCACGTTGCAGCAAATAGTGCATCTCGCAATTTAAAATGCTTCCCTGTGACGATTCACAAACCCACTGTAACCTATTTTTACCGGTCGGGCATCCCTATCAGCTAAGATCGAGCAAAAGCATGAATTCTCGGCTGTCCTATAAGCAAGGGTTATTTCTATATCGCGCTTTCAAGAAATCGTGATTCCAATCGTATACGAGACTATAGTCTTATGCTTAGAAAACCCATAATATATCGAAATCATCAGTCGATTTGGCGTCACTTGTGAACGATTGTGTTTACCATTGTGCTCTGTGTTTTGTATTTATTATTGTGATTTATTCGCAAGTGTTTTGTGTTAGCTTACTAACAAAGTTTTGCCTAACAATCTTAAATAGATTTCCCTGTTAACGGGTATGTGGTTTTAGTTATTTTAACATTTCCATTAGATTTGTTTAATATCTTGGCATTGTAAATTTGCTCTTGTATTCTCTCTCTCTCTCTCTCTTCCGCTCTATTATAACTGTAATTTCCCTCTCTCGAAACCTGCCGATTTTCTTATAGACTCTTGGGTGTTATAAACATAGTCTCTCTCATGCTGGAACTATATAAGGTGGTCTCGTCAGCTCTGCTGAGGACGTTAAATCTGTTTACCTCTCTGTCTCTCTTAAGCGAAAGAATGAGATAGCTAGATAGAGACTGGCACAAATAACGTCCTCAAAAGAGGGAAGCTCTCTCGACGAGACCACCTTATATACCCTGCAGTTCCATTCATTACCTTTTGAGCAGTGAATCACTGCCAAAAATTGAGCACTAAGCGCTCAGTCACTAGTGAATTTGTATGAAAAATAGCGATGATTTTAACATGGGCATGTCCTAGGGGCTCATCACTGCCAGCGCCACTGGCGCTGATTTAGCACCTTATAGGCGCTTTTTCAGCGCCTAATTATCACCCAAATTCATCGCCCATTTTCATTGAAAATATGTTAAATTTCATTGCTTTTATCAATGGGTTTATTAATACATTAAATTAATAGATTTTTACAACCTACTGTGACTTGTATGGGTCTTCGGCAGGTTCTCAGCTTCCAGAGTCTTGATAAACTGCCTTTTCGCGCATGGAGATTATTCACGCAATTCCGCATTCTCTCCGGAGGCTCTGTAGGCTCCACCTGACCAATGGGATCTGAATTTGGAAAATATTTGTTTTTATAATATTATATAACGAGGCAAGAATGATAAAAACTTACTTAGCAGTGGAAGAATAACATCCTTCTGGGCTGTAGGACAAAATGATTGCACCTGAAAAGATATTTTATAAGCACTTGGTACCATCAACTTGACCTAAAAATATTAAAAATAAAGATAATATAAAATTTAAAAGCTACTGTAATTAAGATAAGACAATAACTAAAAAATACTTACCTAAAAATGTATTCTTAATTAAAGCACTTTTGTTTAAACTCTAAAATAACTAATCACAGCAATGCTACTCCTTTAAAAGTAAAACGCAGTTGAAAACCGCGGAAAAACGGCGCCTGCCTTCGAGAAATAGAAAAACAATACTGAGCGAGAAAAACAACATCAATCGCAATCTCTCTTGTTGTTGTCTTCCCTTTGCCACGATCGCGCTTGCCCAGCTTGCAGAGCGAGACAGGCGAAGTTCGACATTTTGTCTCGTTTTCTATGCTTTTAAGAGAGAGAAATTTGTGAGAGCGTGATTGAGAGAGAGGGGGTTGGTGAGAGAGTCGATTCTGCAGACGCTCTGCCGGCGTCGCAGTCGACTCAGAGCATTTCAGCGCTTGGGCTAAATTCGGGAACTGCAGGGTACATTCAACAATGGCTGTTAAGCACATTAAAATCAGAACGAGCCACCATATATTTCGAAAAATCAAATGGCTTACTTATACTTATAATTTTTATCACAACTCCCCTACGCGAGGAGCGATAGGTCCTATAGGTTTTCAATTTGTTTGACTGAACTTCAGAGCCAGATATCTCTGGTTTCAGCCAAGTTTGCGTAAAAGCCAAAATATCTTCAGTAAATGCAGAGGAGTCAGCATAAAGCTTGGATAGCTTCATATTTAGTCCTCTAACATTTTGATAAGCCATAAATAAACGTTTCAGATTTTTGGCACAGTGGAAGGCTTGTTATTTGTTCTCGGTTTATTGTGTAATATTAGACTCTTTAGTTGTTCTGTTCAGCTTTAAAATCGTCTTAGACCTAATTACATAGGGAATGTTTATATTTATGTGTACATAAGTCCGGCTGCGCTGTCGCTAAGGCGTGCGAACGGATTTTATGCTGCCACAACATAACTGAGCCGCAGCTCGCAGAGCTTGTCTGCGGAGACACCCTGCAAGCAAAGAGGCGATCTTTCTATCGCCTATCGTCCAGAAGTCACTTCTTAGTAACTTCTGGAAGATAGAAACACGACAGAACACATTTTACAAAAACAATAAGGGTCGCGATCGTGGAGAAGTAACTTTTAAGGCACTTCTAGGCGATAGAAATACGATAGAACACATTTGACTACCTAAAAAGGGTTGCGATCGCGAAGAAGTAACTTCTGAGACACTTCTGGACGATAAAAAGGCGATAGAACACATTTTACAAAAACAAAACCAATGGGTCACTTCCAGAAGTGACTTCGGCGACGCTTCTATAAGTCACTAAGAAGTGACTTCGGGAAGTGTCGCCGTAGTGGAACATTTCTTCCCGACGGAGGTGACTTCGGCGATCCGAATGCGATATCGCGGACGATCGTTTTCATCTTCTAGACGTCACTAAATAGTGACTTTCGCGATAGAAAATGCTTGCAGGGCACTTGTGTATATCCCATTACTTATGTGTGTGTAATATTTCTTAGATGTTACTGTGTATAAGTGTAGGCTTATAAGCCTATGCATATATTAGCGATCGGCTGCAAAGTAATCGTACGTATACGTATAAGGTACATTTGTAACGGAATGTATATACAGTGTGTTTTCGATAAGGAGGATACAGTGAACACACCATATGCTGAACCAATAGATAAGTATACTACAATTGGGAACAAAGTATTTTATTACCAAATCATTATTAAGCGAAAAGCTTTCAGAAAGTAGTACATATAACACATAAGGCGGAGCAAATATTCTAAAAAATCCTACGGTCGTATGAAAATCGAATGGAATTTTTCTCATATAATTTCCAAAACATGTGGTATCTGGCGTAAATCTAAAAAAAATTAATTGCTTCCTATGTGGAACAACTGAGAATTTCGTGCGCCCCCAGAAAGCCAGAAACGGCACCTAGTATACCTATGTGTATGGTCCGCACCGAATTGGTTGACTCCGCCGGCTCTGACGATTTTTTAACAGCATGACTTCCGGAAAGAGGAACTGCGCCGGAACCAGCTGTATCCATTGGCACAGTTGCTTTACTTACCCCTGTGTCTACTGAAATAGCTGCAGCTACCAAGTTCGGATTTGGGGTGGATCCCACAATCGTATTGACTGCCGTTGAGCTGGCTTTTGTGCGTTTGGGCGACTCGGTTAGTAATTTTTATACCCGTTACTCGTAGAGTAAAAGGGTATATTGTATTCGTGCAAAAGTATGTAACAGGTAGAAGGAAGCGTTTCCGACCCTGTAAAGTATATATATTCTTGATCAGGATCACTAGCCGAGTCGATGTAATTTTTTTTTGGTCCTGCAACCCAAAATACGTACAAACTTTTATTTTCAATTTGTTCAAAAACTTTTTTTATAATTTTTTTTTTGTTATTTTTATTTATAAATAACAGTTATTCGATGACTTTTGTTTAAAAATCAAAGCATAACAGTTATTCTGTGATTTTTATTTTGGCATAACAGTTATTCAATGATTTTTATTTTAAAAATCAAAACCAACAATCTTTTAAACCACGTAGAATACAAAAAAAAAAACGAAAATGTACTTTTATTTTTCGGATAAAATCCTTTTATACGATGTATTACATGCCTCTTTACATAAATATTAAAAACCTTTTTTAGTGTGTACATTTGAACATTTTGAAATAAAAAACAAGAATGGAAGTTAACTTCGGCAAGCCAAAGTTTATATACCCTTGCAGCTATAATAAGTACCCAACGTTTAGTCCTCACCCGATCGGTGCTGTTCCTGGGATTTCAAATATATTATTGTCTATTAAAAATGTTGATATTAAATTGTCAAAAATTTAAACGCCTACTTCCTACAAAGTTACAATGTATTTTTATATATTTTTTGAGTTTATTCCTATGGGAGTCATAAGATATAGTGGTTACTATGTATACTATCTCTAAAGATTATAAAATGAAAGACCGATTTTTAAGGGGATACGACTACAGCCCAAACCGTAAGAGCTAGAGCAGCCAAATTTTTGCACAGTATTCCATTGGGGATCTAAACGCCCACTAAGATCCGAAATGTCCCCCCAGTGGCCCCAATCAGCTCCAACATTATTATTTCGAAGCTCTAAATTTGGTCTATTTGATTGCTTAACTTCTAAAGTGGTTGGAATTTTGAAATTTGGAATATGCCGAATTTTAGGTACTGAAAAGTCCTATTAAGATTTCTAAATGAAATTTCGATATCCCCCATAATTTGGGGGCTACATTTAAAGTTAACTTTTCGATTTAAAAAATCTAAACCGCTGCTCCGATTATGATGATTTTTGGATCGTTAGTTATTCTATGGCCCAAATGCTTAAGTTTAATTTTTCAAGTTTTTAACATTTTTTTTAGTATTTTTAAAGAATTTAGTTAGATTTTCTAAGTTATTGCGTCGCATTTTGCGGGAGCCTGCCGAGAGAGCGAAACCCAGAGAGCGGATGCCAAAAGAGCGACGACCGAGAGAGCAACAGCCAAGAAAACTGATAAGGGGGAGGGGGAAGTGCTGTGAGAAAAGGGGAGTGGAAATGGGCAATTTAAGTTAAAATTTGTTTTGGATTTTAAAATCGTATACTGCTGCTCCGATCAATACGATTTTCGATCAATAGTCAGTTCTGTGGATCAAATGCTTAGGTTTTTTTTTTCAAAAAATATTTTTCATTTTGTTGCAGAAGTAAGAGCCCCATTTAATTTCGGTCATGGAAGAAAACAGACAAACTTACTAAATTTCTGTAAGCAAAGGCAAAATCATAAGATTCGAATTTCTAAACAAGTACGGAAGTTTGATCTGTAAGCAATCAAATACGTTACTTCTTTAGATATGTACATATGTATGTATGCATGTAGGTATGTATATTTAAATATGTTTTGATTTGTATTGTGTGTTTAAATACAAATAAAATGATTACCTTCCTTTCAGCCAATGCTCAATCTTTCTAAGTTATTTGTAAAGTTTAAATCTAATAATTATCGATCATATGCGGAACCTGGAAAAATTAGATACTTCGCTACTTTTGTATGGGATGGCAATCTTTGCGTGTTTGTACAAAAGTTTTCATTTCATTAAAAACTTAAAAATTTGAAAAAACAAATTCTAATTTACAAACAAATATATTTGTGCGCTCAGTAAAATTGCATTGATAACATTGTAACTGAAAGCAAGTACAACAATTCGCGACTTTCACATGGATCACATTCATTTATTATATGTTTTTAATTTTTATTGATTCGACAAGGATGAGATCGCAAGTTAGAAGAGGGCTATACTAAAAAATACACTTGCCCTTCTTTGCCACAATTCGTTTTTTGGGAGTGAGAAGGATATAATGATAATGAGCTTTAGGACAGTAGCAAGTGTAAGAAATGGGGACGATCAAGCGCACAATGAACTCTCTGAGAGAGCTTGCCTAAAGAAAGAGAAACAAGCACAAGATTGACCGTGGTGTGGCAAGGGGTAGGGTTTAAATTCACAATTATGATTTCAATTTTGGTTTAAAAACTCTCTTAAGTACATATTTTGATCATTTTTTTGAGTTCATTTTAAAACCAGGAACTTCGAAGTTTTTCTTTAATCGTATATCCCCCATTTTACGACCTACTTAGGCAAAAAACAAGCCAAAAAAGTGATCTTTGTTTTTCTAACACATCATGAATCTTAAGATTGGCTATCTGTGCGCTCCGTTTAGACAACGAAAAATAAAAGAGCACCGGTACCAATACATTATTGCTAAACTCAAGTCTCCTATAAATCGGTCGACTCTTTCACTGATGTTGACTATGCGGTTCATTACCCTGCTGAATTTTTAAACTCTTTGAATGTAGCAGGGATTCCGTAGCATAATCTGTCTCTTAAGATTGGAGCACCCGAAATGTTATTGCGAAATTTAGGTCCCTCAAAGTTATGGAATGGGACACGATTGCAGATAAAAGGTCTTCATAATCAAAGCAACAGTACGGGATCCACGAAGGGGGAAACAGGATCCCATTAATACCTTCCAGTGTGCCGTTTCAGTTTAAGAGGCTAAAATTCTCTCTAAAAGTTTGCTTTGCAATAACTATAAATTAATCGCAGGGGCAGACTTGGAAGCTGGCTGGACTAGATCTTAGAGAAGATTGCTTTTCTCATTAGCTCTGCCAGTAGCCTTATTCTCGATCCTTAAGGATCTTCTTAAAATGTTGTTAACACATAAGTATTAAAAGTAATCATATTAAAAAAATTTGGCAATTTTTCTGGAAATAAGAAAGTCTTGACAACCGTACTCCAAACTAATTTTAAGCGAACGAAGTCGCTTTGGGTAAAGCTAGTGTATATATATATACATAGTAGATCCGATCCGGATCGTTCTGCAATATCCTTTTTGCAAAGTTTCATCGCAATAGCTTTAAAACTGAGAGACTAGTTCGCATAGAAACGGACAGACGGACCGACGGAAGGACGGACATGGCTAGATGGACTCGGCTATTGGTGCTGAATAAGAATATATGTATATGCTTTATTTGGTCGGAAACGTCTCCTTCACTGCGTTGCAAACATCTGACTGAAATTATAATACCCCTGCAAGGGTATAAGAATAAGAAAATAGTTAAAAGTTTAGAAATATTTTTTTAAATATTTTTATTGGGTCATATTTTTTATGTTCACCATTATCTTTGGGCTTTAGAATATTCACTCCAAATATGAAGCCGATATCTGAGAAAATACGACTTCTACTCTTACAGTGTGCCACATTGTGACAAAGCGTACCAGAAGAGTGTGCGAAGGCGACTACTATATATACACGAAGAAATAAAAATCACCTGTGAGAGCCCGATCGTAAATATACAAATCGACAGGAATCGCAAAAAACTTAAAGGATTGCATACAAAGACTTTAAGAAAACCAATTGGTTTGGGAGAAAAGGGTTTAAAAGTGAAAATTCAGAAATTTGGAGCTGTTGGGGCCGGTGGGGATAAATGGCTCGCATTATTCTGCCTGTGCTCTTATTGAAAATGCGAGTCGAATGAACTTATTTAAAACTTAAGTTTATGGAAGGTTGAAAATTTTATTCTCTTTGTCAGTTTGTCCGTTTTTTGTGTTTTAGGAGCCTAGAAGAAACATTATTTTTACAACTTTTGAAAAAAACCCGATAGTTTAGCGGAAAAACAGCTATAAATAGCAAAATTTTGGAGTTGTTCTTCTGTACTACAAAGGCTACAAACTTGAGCTATACCTCGATTTTAAGGTATTTTGAAATACTATAAACGCCGCCCTAACGTAATTTTTGTTTTATACTTCGTAAAGAGGTGTTTTTGTTGTGTAGCATTTTGACGATTTAATTGTAACTTAGTTTAATTTAGTTAATCACTGTATCTAATGGGAGGGAACGAAATGCACATCTTGCCGTAACGAGGGCTTGTAGAAAAAATACAAATGGCTTATTACTAAAAATTTGACATTAATACAACATTTTTTTTCTAGTGGTATGTTGGTATGCTCATGGGAAGTGACCCATATGAACAACATATAACAATCGTAATGCAATCTTAATGAGCATACCAACAAAAATTTTCCTCGTCATACTTAATGCGTTTACAGTTCATAAAACTGCCTAATTTAGTGTAGAGATATAATAGTACCAACATATGTATTTAATAAAAGACTTTTCTATTATATCAATGAATATATATAATATGTGGCTTCCAATAACTGATTTTAAAACTTATAATTCTCTTTTACAACTACTTTTTATGGTTTTTGTTGAAACAATTATTAAATTTTTTTTTTTAAATTTTTTGTCCTGGTCATGTTTTCTAGGTTTGTAAAAGGCGCATGTGCGATTTTTGTTAAATTATTTGTAAAAAATAATTTCTAATCTAAAAAAAAGTCAGAGAATAACAAGCATTAAAGTAAATTATTTTTTTTGCGTAATCATTTCTTTACAAGCTGGAAGTAGAACTAATTATATTAGTACAGCCATAGAATGTCGGAAGTGTGGGTACTTAA
This sequence comes from Drosophila pseudotakahashii, assembly GCA_035046095.1. Classification (NCBI taxonomy): domain Eukaryota; kingdom Metazoa; phylum Arthropoda; class Insecta; order Diptera; family Drosophilidae; genus Drosophila; species Drosophila pseudotakahashii. The sequence continues at coordinate 142,578 of JAWNOE010000055.1, read as the reverse complement.
GGCCAATCGTCGTCTGCCAACCTCTTCTTTAGTTATTATCCATCGCTGTGGTGCTTGTACTTTAGTGGAATTCTACTTTATTGCCCGTTGACTTTTCGCTGACACTGTAGGAATATTAAAAGTGATTTTTAACAGAATCGCAACAATTATTTATACATTATATAATTCTGTGTCGGGCACTAAATGCTCAATTAAGAGACTTAAATAGCCAGCTGGTATAAAAAAAAGTCTATAAAGGCCTGCGACATTTCGTCTGCGGTGCAAGTACTGATCTGACACTAAAGCAAATGGTTTAAAATAACAAAGTCGGTGTTTTCCCATTAAGGAATCAAAATCCTCTAAACTTGTTATATTTTTTTTTGTAGCACCATGTTTCGAAAAATTGTAATTTCCTTAATTATTTGGAGTTGCAGCACACAGGCTGCGGACATCCTAATGGCGACCCAAGGTAAGAAGATTCATCCTTCAATATTTTATACTTCGTTTTCAAATAACTAATGTATGTGTACAACATTGAAATATTTTTAAAATCATTTTTAGGTGGAACAAAATCGCACAAAATACCATTCTGGGAGCTGGCTAAGGGTCTAATTTCCAGGTATTTATCCATATATATTTATAACCGTTACTCGTATTCGTGGAAAAGTATGTAGCAGGTAGAACGAAGCGTTTCCGAACCTATGAAGTATATCTTCTTGATCAGGACGAGACGATCTAGCCATGCCTGTCTGTCCGTCTTTCTGTCCGTGTATTAGATTTAGATTCCTGTAATCGAGTGCCACGCCCACTTTTACGCCCACAGAACACCGCAACGCTAAAACCGGTCTAGCGCCCGGATTTTAAAAAAAAATTTTGAGTGGTTTGTTTTGTTTTGTTTATTAATACAGTCAGTTTTGTTCATTAAAAAGATATGCGCAATCAAAGTTTCATTTCTGCGTCTCTCTCGGACTCGCTTTAGCTGGGTAACGGGTATCTGATAGTCAAGGCATGATGCCTTGGGTGTTCTTATACCCGTTACTAGTAGAGTAGAAGGGTATATTGTATTCGTGGAAAAGTATGTAACAAGGAGAAGGTAGCTTTTCCGACCCTATAAAGTATATATATTCTTGATCAGGATCACTAGCCGAGTCGAACTAGCCATGTCCGTCTGTCTGTCCGTCCGTATGAACGCTGAGATCTCGGAAACTATAAAAGCTAAAGGATTGGCATTTTGCATGCATATTCTTGGAGTTCCCACGCAGCGCAAGTTTGTTTCAAAAAGGTGCCACGCCCCGTCTAACGCCCTCAATCGCCCCAAATCATTTTTTGAAAGGTGTCTGGCGCCCACACCTTTAAAGATTTCTAAAAGTAAAAATGCAGTTTTATTATGATTATCAATACCTATCGAAATGTAGAAGAAATTTTTCAAATCGTACCATTCGTTAAAAAGTTATGCTCGATCAAAGTTTTATATATCCATCTCCCTCGCACTCCCTTAGCTGAGTAATGGGTATCTAATAGTCGGGGCAAACGACTATAGCGTTGTCTCTTGTTTTTTTTTAGATATCTGGATCTTTTTGAATAGTTCCAAAACGTTAGGTTTTAATAACTTTTTAATAAGTTCAGCTAGTCAAAGTACAAAGAAAAAATGGGTCTCAACGATTATCTTTTCGTTGCTGTAAATTTAACAGACATTGGGGAGAAGTCTGAGAGGTGAAACACACACCAATTTATTTAATTTTTTTAACATATAATTAACATCTAGGAACTTTAACAAGGGTGTATAGATAAGGGAGAGGTCTGTAGGTTGGTAAACCTTTTGTTTTTGATCTGCCGTTTGGTCATAAGCTAATGAAACTTCACATGTTAGGTACCGATCGAAAGCTTAGTGTTTTAACTTTAAAGTAACATAAACATTTTTTTTTTCTGAGAGAAAACAAAAAAATAATATTTTTTGAAAAGTGTCAAAAAACGACATTTTGAAAAAAAGGTCTGTAAGTTGAAACACTTTTTAAATTATTGACTTTAAAAACGTACTCCAAACTTTTATGAACTATTTATTTTTGTTAATTTAATCAATTTTAGTTCGTTTAAACTTGTGTCCCGTCCATTTTTTTAAAGAACCTAGACCAAACATCAATTAAAACCAAAAGGGTCTTTGAATCACTGCATTTACCTAATTTCAAAGAACTTTACTGGGCAGAAAGCGAAATCTGTCGGACTGAGGCCTTTTTGTATGCAAAGCGGGTATCACAACTTACACGCTCAAAATGTTCCAACTTACACAAAATGGGTAGTTGGAAAAAATCTGATTTTTATTTTTATTAAGAGTTCAATTACCTATGTCTTAAGCATTTTACCAAATAAATTAAAACCCGTTATTAATTATACCCGTTACTCGTAGAGTAAAAGGGTACATTGTATTCGTTACTTGTAGAGTAAAAGGGTACATTGTATTCGTTACTCGTAGAGTAAAAGGGTACATTGTATTCGTTACTCGTAGAGTAAAAGGGTACATTGTATTCGTTACTCGTAGAGTAAAAGGGTACATTGTATTCGTTACTCGTAGAGTAAAAGGGTACATTGTATTCGTGCAAAAATATGTAACAGCTAGACGGAAGCATTTCCGACCCTATAAAGTATATATATTCTTGATCAGGATCACTAGCCGAGTCGATCTAGCCATGTCCGTCTGTCCTCTGTATGAACGCTAAGATCTCGGAAACTACAAAAGCTAGAAACTTGGGATTACCCACACATATTTTTTGGGTTTACGCCGAGGGCCACGCCCCCTCTAACGCTCACAATCGCCTTAAACTATTTTTAAATGTGCCTACCTTTTAAAGGTTTTAAAATCGAACTATTCGTTAACTTTAGCTGAGTAACGGGTATCTGATAGTCGGAGTACCCGACTATAGCGTTCTCTCTTATTTTTTTTATCTCTTACCATTTATTTTTTATCGATATTTTTAGAATTAGGACTAGTTTGAGTTATTTAAATTAATTTAAATTAAATTTTAATCTAAGTGTTTTTTAAGAGACATATAAAACTTATCAATTTTTCATGAAGTAGAAGACAAGAAAGCGATTTTACTTCAGTAACTTTGCATTAAACAACAACAGCGCAACGTGTAAGAAGAGAAGAGCAATACGAACACCGGAGAGCGCCGGAGAGCACTTCTGTTGGTTTCTTTTTCTTACACGTTGCGCTCTTGTTGTAAATAGTAAAATAGTTTTCTTTACTAGTGGTTTTGCAATTACAAAAATTTTATTATCTTACTTCGTGAAGAAATAATGAAGCAAAATGAGGGAGGATATTTAAATAGAAAAAGATAAAAAAAAACAAAAAATACGGGTCGTTGCATTTCGATCATCTATCAATATAAAAGTTTCGAACTTTTCTGAGATTTGACCCCAAATTGCCTGTCACGTTTCACATTTTAATTAAGCTATATTACATTTTTTTTGTAATTTTCGTAAACGCTAGAGACGCTCAGTTGGTCAAATAGCCCTGCTAGCGGAGTTTTATTAATAACTTGAGTAAATGATAGATATTTTATGAAACCTTGAACTTACATTTTTAACCTATTTTACGAAAATCCTCTGAATTTCATTGGTTAACAAAATGTATAAACATTAGGGTGTGTCGATTTGGAGGTCATTAAATCGTAGGGGGGAACGTATTCTATGAACAATTGTAAGCAACATTGCCAATGAAACTATGCCTTGAAAAACACGTTTGACCCTCCGCATTTGCAAGAGAAAAATACTAGTTTTTTTATGAAAAATATCTGAGTAGCCTTGAATTTGGAACATTTGTATGGACGCGAAAAAATTTACAAATCGTTTGGGAGGAAAACAATCTTTGGGTCATTCTAAGCCATATTGTCCAACCAACTATATGGCTAAAGCCACGATTGACCCTCCGCATTTACAAAAGAACAATACTGGTATTTCATTTTATTTTTGAAACAAATATCATAGTATGCTTCACTGATATTCCAAGTAACAGTATGGAAAAAATGCTTTAAAAAGAAGAAAAACGAAGGGGGAATTCAAAATTGATAGTTCTTTGACGGCTACTATGATATTTTTCTCAAAAGTGTATCAAAATACCAGTATTTTTCTCTTCCAAATGCGGAGGGTCAAACGTAGTTCTAGGCAAATAGTTTCTTTGACAATATGGATTAGAAATGCCCAGAGATTGTTTCCCGGCCAGTGTAAAAAATGTAGGGCTACTGTGATATTTTTCATCAAATACCGGGGTTTTTCTTTTGCAAATGCGGAGGGTCAAACGTGGTTTTCAAGGCTTATTACTTACTGTTCTTCAAGATTGTGCCTAACACAAATTTCTTTAGCACTAACAACTAATTTGATGCGACATTTTCGCCAAGCCACATGGTAAGTCCGAAAGCGCTAACGGACTGACATTTCACCTTAAAAATCCCACAGACTTAAAAGTTGGACGTAGTTGGTTATCATTTTGGAAATTTTCACACCACAATGTCCAACGCTTTACATAAATACTTAAATCTGCTATAGTCCCATAAAGTTAGTTAACTTCTCAAAAGCCATTCTTGCAAAATCAACTTACAAATAACAATTTTTTTAGCTACACATGGAAATATATGTCATATTTAGAACATTTCTAATTTTAAATAAAACGAAAGTTATTATAATTAATAAACTAAAATATATCCTTTTATTTGATGCTTCAAGATCACAAACAGCCTTAAATCTTTGCATAAACACGTGCTTAAAATACCTTAAGTTTCAAAGCTCGCAACCAATCAGGGATGCACTTAATAGCTCATTCCATGGCTTTTTTGAGGTTTGCAAAGTTTTACCAATTAAATGAAAACAAAACTTAACGTACTTTTAAAAAGTTAAAAATCGACTTTGATTCCGCTAGATTTTTAATTGGATTCAATGTGGGACGATGCGAACGCTTTGGTAGTTCAAACTATAGTAAAGTGTACAATTGAACACAAATGTAAGCATGCGGTTTTCTTATCAGGGACGAATATACATACCAGTGGCGGATCTAGGATTTTGTTCTGGGGGATGATATTAAAACAATTATTTTGTTGCATACTTTTTGAATACCAAACTTCCCCTCATTTTTTACCCGAGTAGGGGATGAACCATTTTTACATTTCACTTTTTTCTTTTATAAATTTTGTCGTCTTTTATTATTTTAATTAAGTTCAAAGTAAGCCGAAAACATCATAAAGATATCTTTCATCGTTCTAAAAATATACAAAAACAAGAGAGAACGCTATAGTCGAGTACTTCGACTATTAGATATCCGTTACTCAGCTAAAGGGAGTGGGAGGGAGATTAATATATGCACGCGTCAAAGCTACTAGCGCCATCTAGTGGGTGTTTCATTTTTTGCTCCTAACTTTTTAATGGATTGTCCGATTTGAAAATTTCTTCTACAATTCGATAGGTATTAATAAACACAACAAGGTGGCAATTACACTTTTATAAAAGCTTTAAAGATGTCGGCGCCAGACACATTTTAAAAGTCCTTTAAGGCGATTGTAGGCGGTAGAACCCCCTCTGGCGCTCGGCTGAAACAAACTTGCGCTGCGTAGAAAGCCAAAGAATGTGTGTGGGTAATCTCTGAGATCTCGGAAACTACAAAAGCTAGAACGTTGGGATTACCCACACATATTCTTGGGCTGATGGGAAAACATCAACTCCATAAGGATCCGATAAGAGTGAACGAGTAAAACTACTTGGTGCGACTTGTTTTTTAAGAAAAAACCGAGGGCTTGTTAAAAATAAATGTTATATTGAAATAACTAGAAATGGCTCCAACTTTTTACAAAAACCGATTGTAACGACTATCTGGCGCATATATTAAAATTTAGAAAACAATTTTTATTTGTGGGGGCAATGCTTAAATGTTTTTTAAGAGTTCTGATTTGTTTTTATTTTTAAGGAATTAAAAACTTATTGGTTTTTCTTAATTTTATTGCAAAAGAAGACATTTCAAAAGAAATAATGCAAAATACATACAGTGAATCGGAATTTGGAAAACTAAAAAAAACTCGAACTAAAAATAAAATATTTTTGGATGCCGATGTCCCACGCCCCTTCTAACGCCCACAAACCGCATAAAGGTGTGGCACCCATAGTATTAAAGCCAGATTAAAATTTTTAACTGAAATGTATTTGTTTCTTCAATACTCATCGATTGACCAAAAAAGTGTGCCACGCTTACTTTAACTCCCACAAACCGGAAAAAACTGTGGTGCCCACAATTTTAAAGCTAGAATACAATTTTTAACTGAAATGTCGTTAAACGATTCTAAGCAGTATTGGCGAACATAAAGTAACTAAAATAACGTTAGACCCTCCCCCAAACGGGAGTGAAAAATATAGATTGAGGAAAAATATCGTAGATATATTATTAAAATTTGAAACCACTATTTTTATTGCTAAAAGGAAATTATTATGAAATGCCTCTGCTCGTCACCACTGTTATATACCCCTGCAGATCATTCGTATGTTAATGTTTTGTTACAGGGGTATTATAATTTCAGTCAGATGTTTGCAACGCAGTGAAGGAGACGTTTCCGACCACATAAAGTAAATATATTCTTGATCAGCACCAATAGCCGAGTCCATCTAGCCATGTCCGTCTGTCGAATTCTATGCGAACTAGTCTCTCAGTTTTGAAACTTTCCCAAAAGTCTTATTTCTATTGTAGGTAGTACAAATGTCGGAACGAGCCGTATCGGACCACTATATCTTATGGCTCCCATAGAAATAATCTCAAAAAATATATAAAAGTACATTTAAACTTTGTAGGAAGTAGGCGTTTAAATTTTTGACAATTTAATATCAACATTTTTAATAGGCAATAATATATTTGGAATCCCAGGAGCAGCACCGACCGAGTGAGGACTAAACTTTGGGTACTTATTATAACTGCAAGGGTATATAAACTTCGGCTTGCCGAAGTAAACTTCCTTTCTTGTTTTGACATTAATTTTTCTGTCTTTCTATGGCATCTGTATAATGTAGTAATTAGTGTTGGGTAAAAACTGCTTATTAGGGTGAGCATGTTCACTTTCTCTTTTTTTCTTAATTTGTCAACTATTTCAGTTTGCTCACTTGTTCACTTGCTCACTTGTTCCCTTGCTCACTTGCTCACTTGCTCACTTGTTCACTAGCTCACTTGTTCTCTTGCTCACTTGTTGACTTGCTCACTTGCTCACTTGTTCAGTCCTTAAATTTCTCACTGGCTCTGAGAAAACAGCTGATTGACTGTAAAACCGTTAGCAATGCATCCAAATAGTAACATAAAAATACTTTTTGAGCCAAAAACAGCAAGAGATCAACTTAGCAAGTGAGCTAAAAAAATCAAATAAGAGAGCAAAACTGAACAAGTGAACAAAAAATAGCAAGTAAGAGAGCAAAACTGAGCAAGTGAACAAAAAAGAACAAGTTCGAAGGAACTTCTGAAATAATAAACAAGGGAGAACGCTTAGTCGAGTGCCTCGACTATTAGGTACCCGTTACTCAGCTAGCCAACTTTAAAAAAATAATTAACGCGAAAGGCAGTGGTACAACTGCGTATGTAATATGGGCGCTATACATACATACATTCATACCATATATATACCAGAGAACGGCACCGGTGCTTGATTTTGACACTACTTGTGTACATGCCTAAATAGCGGTGCCGGTGCTATTAACACCGCCTACTATGCAAGTGTGGTGTTTAAACACTGCATCGTTTGTGAGTGTTACGCAGGCAACTCACAAAAATATATAAATTTACAGTGATTGACTTGCAAGATGATATGCACGATAAGAATGGCTTTTGCTTTCTTCTTTGCACTGTCATTTGGATACCTGGTGTACTTCCCATTCACGGACCTAAACTTCATAGAGTTCTGTCTTCTATAGACTAAATAAGAGACCACAGACTTATTTCTCAATAAAAGCAAGAAATTTAAATCACTAACTGTTGTTTTTGCCTACACAATACAAACAAGCGATGGTCGCACACATAAGTAAAAGTCTACTACATCAATACACGAAGCACATTTTTGACACCGCATACAAACAATTCATAACAGAAATGAGTTAAAAACACCGCATCATTTTTTGACAAACTTTGCTTTGACACACAAGTTTAGAAAATACATTTAGGGTATTCAATTGCGTTGCAAACGTTTGAAAAGTGTAAGCAGTTCCAACAACAATTTTCATACAAAATAGTTTGCTAGGCCTACAACACCCCAGCCTATGTATACGAACCTGTTGTACTTGTTTAGAAATAATGGTTTCAAATAGAGGTTTTAAATACTACAAAAATATTTAACGCCTAAGAAGTCGCGGACTTCTCATATAAAGTAAAAAGGGGGATATTTTTATGTACATATGTCAATTTTATTTTAGGCAAAGCCTCCCTGGCATTTCATTTTTTTCTCAAAATTCGTCATGCAATACCAAAAATATGAAGTTAGCCTTTTCTGGTATGTCAATATCTTGCTACGATTTTTGAAAAACATCGTTCACAATTTTCGTCTAGCAAACTTACAAATTTAACACTTTTGCAACGCAATTGAATACCCTAATTGTGTTTGTGCGGTGTACTTGTAGTTGCGGTGACCTGATGCCATTCTCTGCTGCACACAAAAAAATCGATTGGTACAACCGTCCCCAACAACAAAAATTGTCAATTCTACCAATCAAATAGTTACTCTTACTTAATACGTAAAGGTCCAATTACCTACTCCAAAAGTGACTTGATCTTACACCTTATAAAGGTGCGGATTGCACTTGTCTTCCAGCTAGTGTGGAATATTCAAGACTTAAGACGGAAAATAAGTTTTAAAGTAAAGTCCTAATGAAGGGGGAAGACCCAGTTGGGAATAATATATACCATCGCAGAAGATTTGTAAAATTACTGCGGCATACTTTAATATTGAAGAAGTTACGTTAAGGTTACTATTGTTCATAGTTAAAAAACTATTTCAAATAGTTTCAAGGTACAAAATCAAAATACACACATCCCGTAAGCGTCAATATTTTAATAGTAGTTTAACTATTGTGAGGAGTTAATAACGCACAAGTAACGACATGAATAACTGCATGGAGATATCTGTCTGTTGCTAATTACGCAACTTATTCGCGTAGTAACGGCAACGCAGGAAAAGAGAGTTTGGAGAAAGCAGTTGGGGAGAGAGTTTAAAGAGTACGAGGAGAGGGAGTTGGCGAAGTACGAAGACAAAGAGAGTTTGAAAGAGACGGAGCGGAGAGAGGCGTCGGAGCGAGACGGTAGCAACGAAAAAACGGCACAGCGTCGCACTTTGGACTTTAGTGTGGTGCCGTGCGCAGAGGGCGAAAGGTCGAACGGTAAAACCGCGGACTTTGGACCCTGGATTGGAGAGAAGAAAAGGAGAGGCCGAGGATTAACGGGACCCGGTGACCTATATCAGCGGGCCTAGCGCTGGAGTCGGGACCAGTCATCAAACATCAAATCGCAAGTAAAAGTAAAAATCAGAAAAATACGGCCGCGGAAAACCAGCCAGGAGCAAGATTCTGGACCGAGCAAGTCTCCGAATTGCGACACGGGTAGCTGCGATCGGCATCTTAGAAGTATCACCCTCAAGAGATATATATTCATTGTAAGCCAGAGCCGTAACTAATCGCCTCCTTAACCGAATTCTGAAGAGTTGTTACTGTTAACCGGGCGGTCACGTTTGTATAAATTTGGTGGGACAAACACACAATCTACTGAGCTAGCCCCTAAATTGGGGAATAACATGCTGGGGCACCGCTTGCGACACGTCGCTAAGAAGGGTTCAGACTTGCATCACAAAAGCATTACGGAGGATGCTTGGGGTGAAGTGGCATCATTACGTTGAAAATAGCGTTTTATTTCGAGACACAGGTGTACCAACAGTTACTGAGATGATAACTATGCTCTCGAATCGCTACAGGGATCGGCTCTTGGTGCATTCCAACCGCCTGGCTAGACGTCTTGCAACACCACTGGGCCGACGTCGTCTCCGCAGACGACACCCCGCGGACCAATGGATCCTCGGCCGTGATAGACACGGGAGACTTTTGTAACTTATTAACCCAGATGTAACATGCCTATGCCATACTATGGCTCACCTACCCGCAGATTTCGGGATTATTTTTTTTTACTTTGCTATATTATCGACAACATGAAAACAAGAACCATTTCTTGTGAGGCGTGTTATTAAAGAATGTGCCTACTTCGGCTTATACCAAAAAAAAAAGCCGCACGAACTTCGTAGCGAGCAATCTGTATAAAAACAGTTTGATACATCTGTCGCCCAAAACGTGATTGTCCCGACAGTAAAAACACAAAATACCAGAATGGGGAGAAGTTGGATCTACCGGCTCAAGATGGAGGATTTCACCTACGTAGCACAAAGGCTGCGCATTTCCCTGGCGGGAAGATCTGAAGACATGCAGACAGCCTTGGTAGGATACTACACTGAGACGGAAAACAATCCAGATCTCAAAGAACTCTGGGATGAACTAGAAGCTATGTACCCAGAGAAACCAGGTCCAAGTGTTAAGCTAACAAACCCCGAGGGAGAAGACGTCATGGAAGGCCTTAGCATCGAAGATATGCAACAAGAAGGCCGGCGAAGAGATTCGACCCAAGACAGAAAGACATTTCTGAAGTCACCGAGATCTAGGTAGCCCGAATACTCTAAAGTCGCGAAGCAGGTCAGAGAATGGTCTTTCAGGTTTGTTGGGACAGTAAACCACTCGAATTCTTGGAACAGGTCGAATGGCCCGCGAATACCTACGGGTTGGACCTGAAGTTAATACCTCGAACGATGCCTGAACTACTACAAGGAAGAGTATTTAAGTGATTTATCTCAAACAAGCAACAGTGAGGAACATGGGGGGACTTTATTGAGAGTTTCCAAACGTTCTTCCTGCCCAGAGGATATTTTGCCAAACTAGAGGACCAGGTCAAAACTCGGAAGCAGGAATTTAGGGAGCCGTTTAAGAATTACATGGAGGACTTGCAGACCATGATAAGGCCTCTCGGGTGCAGTCCGAGCGAAATACTCGAGGTCATAAGCGAGAACAGCACACCTGACCTAAGAATATAATTCAGAACATACAAGATCGACGACCTGGAAGCCCTCATGATCCTGCCGACGAATACGAAGAGCTGGAAAAAGAGCGGGAAGCGTTCTCCCATGAGAACAAATTCATCAGGACAACGTTAGACAAGACATTCCAGCCGCCAACCAGCGGATCCCACCGAACCTACATCACCAAGGGCAGCCAACCAGCACCCTATGGAGACCATCGATCACAACGCAGAGGTCACAAGGCATAGGCATAGCCGAAACCCACAACACTGATCCACAAGAAGCCTGTCGCAAATGTGGCGGACACGGCCATTGGGCACGAGGTTGCCGGAACCAGCGTATATGGTTCTGCTGGATATGCGGAAAAGTCGGAAATGTCGAAATGGGCAGCGATCCCAACCGCAGAAAGGCGTACAAAGCCACAATCGACACCGGGGCAACAGCTAGTTTTATTAGCGAAGAGCTGGCGGACAACCTGGCTGCTCTGGAAAAGATTACTCGGACGAGACGCAAGTTAGGTTGGAAGACCGAAGGTGCAGCGAAGTATGCGCGCAGCTCGAGGTAGAAGACGAATTCGGCCACAAACGACTGACCATGAGTCTGCTGATATTACCAGGGGTAGTAGAAGCGTTGGTGCTGGGATGGAATTTCCTCACCCAGATCGGAGCTGAGATGAAGTGCGCAGGTCACTAAACCCGCATACCGCCCATAAACAGACACAACGGATGGCTGGAGAAAAAATTGTCGGTGGCAGTTGTTCATGAAGACCGCGAGCAAGGAAACATTGAGCAATTCCTAGAAACAGAGCTGGCAGAATTCCAAACCATGAGCGGAACTTCGAACGTGGCCGAGCACCAAATCACCATGAAGGACGACAAACCCACAAACACATACAAACATAAGCTGTTCTAGTACTCGGACGTCTTTTTCGACACTCCTCCTTTACATCGTGTTTTTCCGGTTAAACCGTTCTTAAAATGCTAAGTGTTCCCCAATGTGCTAGCACGGGTAGTTGCTTCTTACCTAATAACAATTTAATTGTTCCAGAGTCTGCCGCCCTTATGCAATTGAGCCCTATTTCAATGAAATTGATGGACTTCAATCGAGCCGCTCCCCCTCTCGCCTTCGAGGATGAATCGCTTAATTCAGACACGAATTCTCCCCCTCTTCCCTGACGGAAGTTCGGGGCGATTCGGATCCTGGCGTTTGTGATCATGGCGATGCAAGCAAGAGGGAAGGGGAATCGTAAATTTTAGGGACTGGCAGTATCTACGTGAGTCCAACTAGAACCGATTCGTCAACCGCTGATATTGACCAAACGAATGCTACAACTTCGTTGGCTGTACCAACCGTACAACCTGTGAAGGCTCTGCTGGCTATTCCCAGGCGTACACCCACTGATACATCTCCTGCACCTGTTACTCTGGCGGCCTTGGCTCCCAAAAAATAAATTTTTGTGTCGAGACTGTTGGCTTCTGCAACCGAGAATGATAGTCTGGGATGACACATTCAATTTTTATGATCAATTTATTGTAACAATTTTTCCCTTATGGGAGTTCAAATGAGTGCGAGCGAGACAGGTATAGCATGAATTCGCCGCACAATTATTGCTGCTAGCAGCAGAGCAGTCGACAAAAATTGATTCTAATAGATTCAATATTGACGCTAGACACAATTTCAGGGCATACTATGTGAAAAGTGCTGTCAAAGTAAATATGGATCTGAAAAAGGCTGCCCTATTCACGTTAGAACTTAATATTGTTTTAATTAACTTATTAAAAGCGCGTAAAAAGAAAAGGAAGAAGTTTTCTGCAAACTGGCTATTGAAAAGGGAGGAAGAAGGTAAAATCTTAATTATGTGACTGTGACTGGATAAAATAATAGAATATGGTGTGTAGGATTTAGCCACAGGCTTATGCGCGAACTAAATGATGAAGATGAAAATTTATACATCCGCACCCTACGGATGACTCCACATCAGTTTGGACAACTTTTGGAAAAAGTCAAGCCATTTATCCAAAAGAAGAATACGTGCTGGCGGAATTGTATTGGACCAGCGGAGCGCCTACAAGTGACTCTACGATACCTAGCCACAGGTTTGGTTTGGCCATTAATTTTGAATTTACACTAGGATCCTATTTATATTTTAGGGGAGTCGCAATATAGTTTGCAGTTGCCTTTCAGGATTCACCAGTCGACCATTTCTAAAATTCTGAAGGAGACTATTCCAGTCATATACAATCTGTTAAAAGACCAGCACCTTAGGTTTCCGCAAAATTCAAAAGACTGGGAAATTATAGCCAATGACTTTTACACATTATGGGGATTTCCAAATTGCATTGGCGCTATAGATGGTATGTCTTACCTCCATTCTGCTCAAAACATAATTCTATTATTTTAGAAAAACATTGTAAGATCCGACCCTTGAAATCATCAGGGTCCACCTACTTTAACTATAAAGGTGATTACTCAATCATTCTTATGGCCATAGCGGACGCATACAACCGATTTATATATGTGGATGTTGGGGTAAACGGACGTGTTGGAGACGCAAGAGTTTGGTTACATTCCGATCTAAAGTACGCCATAGAAGGCAAACGAGTCCATATACCGCTGCCAAGGACACTACCACAATCCGATAGAATATCTCCCTTTACTTTTATAGCTGACGATGCTTTTGGTCTGACCGACTACATGATAAAGCCCTACTCTCACACAAATTTAACACCTGCCCAGTATAACTTTAATTATATGCTGTCAAGAAATAGGCGTGTCGTTGAAAGTGCATTTGGAATTTTAGCAAATCGTTTCCAAGTCTTTTTCACCCCAATGTGCCGGACACCAACTGAATCAGCTAAAGTCGTTTTGGCATGCGTAGCTCTTCATAATTATCTTAGATCAGATGCAATAGAAAGCAACAACGAACGAGCTGCATTTTCATTAGATGAACTTGAGTATGCTGTAAGGTCCAATTACGCAGATCTGGAATGCGATGCCAGGCAAGCTAGATCGACTAGAACTGGAGAGTGTGTCCGAAAGGGATTGGAGGAATTTTTTATGGAGCAAACAATTCTGAAATATTTACAAAATAAAGAATACATTTAAAATGTGATATATTCATTTATTTTCTTTGTTGTTGCTCATTCTCATATTTAAATAAAATGTTATTAATTTCATTTCTTGCCTCCAAGTTAAGATCTGGGTCTAATTTCTCCAGACAATGACTCACGTACATTGAATAGTGATACTGGGAAGACTGAGGAGTTGCCTCATTAATTTGATGCGTTATAGCAGAAGTTAACTTGCTAGCTTGTTCGACCACGTCTTGAAGCGTTGAGTTTTCAGGCTGCTTGTGTTTCTTTTTGGTAAGTTGTACATGTGGTGTAGAGCTGTACGAATAAGATACCCCAGAATTGGAGGAGCCATCACCATCTACTGCAAAAGTAGTGTCAATTAACTCCTCATGATCCTCCCTTCCTTCTTCGCTTGTTTCTTCATCAAAAATCTAGAACAAAATTACAATACACAATAAATATATCTTATTTATATAGACGCATACTTACAGAAATAACACTTCGGTTAAATGTATTGACCGAAACCTTCGGTAGCATGTTCCCTTGCAAAAATTTCATTTTTTCCAAATACTTCCAGCTCTTCTCTTCTACGGAATCGGTTGAAGCCCCACTTTTCTTTGCCTTTATTATTTTATTATTTTCCGAGTTGAAGTAGGTTCGAAGGTTAGTCCATTTCTTCAGGCAACCATCTGAAATTATCATTTATTTTAAAGTCGCTTTTCATATATCATATGAATATTATTTACCTCTGAGAAATGGAGTTTGCGGATTGCAAGCAGAGTTCACCTTTTCGGCCGCTGCTACCCAAAATAAATGTTTCTTTTGCTTTTTTTTATAATCTGGCGATGATGCATCCCAAATATACGGTGCATTTTGAACCACATCAATAAGACAATTGATGTCCTCGCCTCGCCAGCAAACCATTTTCACTATAACTATTTATTTGCAAAACTTGTCACATGTAAATGTTACCGTTCATAGTTAAAATTCCGTAAAAGTATTACAAATACTAAGCAAAAAAAAGCGTTATAGGGAAAATAAATACATTTTAATGTACTGTCATTTGAATTCGCCAGGTTCGCCCCACAATAAATTGATGATAAAAATTGAATGTGTCATCCCAGCCTTACTGATCCCAATGCTGTCGTCAGCACAGATGGACTGCTTAGGCTGGGATGACACATTCAATTTTTATCATCAATTTATTGTAACAATTTGTCCCTTATGGGAGTTCACAATTATTGTTGCTAGCAGCAGAGCAGTCGACAAAAATTGATTCTAGTAGTTTC
This sequence comes from Drosophila pseudotakahashii, assembly GCA_035046095.1. Classification (NCBI taxonomy): domain Eukaryota; kingdom Metazoa; phylum Arthropoda; class Insecta; order Diptera; family Drosophilidae; genus Drosophila; species Drosophila pseudotakahashii. Next base: position 127,122 of record JAWNOE010000055.1, on the reverse strand, counting down.
AATATTGACGCTAGACACAATTTCAGGGCATACTATGTGAAAAGTGCTGTCAAAGTAAATATGGATCTGAAAAAGGCTTTCCTGTACACTAGGGCGGTCCACATTTGTATGGAAATTTTTTTTTTAGAACTTAATATTGTTTTAATTCATTTATTAAAAGCGCGTAAAAAGAAAAGTAAGAAGTTTTCTGCAAACTGGCTAAAAAGTGAGGAAGAAGATAAAACCTTAATTTTGTGAAAACTGTGATTGGATAAAATAATAGAATATGGGCATTTCCAGGAAAAAGTCAACCAAATTCCAAATATTAAATGTTGGCGGAAAATTTTCTTTTTTGGTTTAAAAATAGCATTGGTATCTATATTTTGTAAATCAATAACATTTCCTTCCAAATTAATTTTTTACACGAAGATATGCGGCTTTCAAACACGAGCAACACATACTGTATATCTCAGCAACATTTTGTTGCGTTTTTGTAATATTGCTACGCCTTCTGTGGAAGTCTAAAGATCAAGCAACCAATACTATAAATTAGTTTAAGGCAAATGCTATCAGGAAAAAATTAAGACTTCTTTAATATTAATGGATTATATGTCTTAATTGAAGTTTGTTTTTTAACATTTTTAATGTCGCGTCCGTAATCAAAAAACCAAATTTTTTCTTTTCACTCGATCAATTTGCGACACCTATAAACCAGCTCTTATGCCTAAAGCAAGGATAGTTGGAACAAATTAATTATAATTTTTTGAAAAAAAAATTAGCGCGTTGATATTTTTAAAGAAATTTTAAAGTCTGTCGCGTCCGTAATTTATATTTTGTATTTCCAAAAAACAATTGATCATAATTTTTGTGTAGCTAATTGTTTTATTTGCTGCTATGAAAAACGTCGATGGCCTTGCTTTTCCTTGTCATTTACTTTATATAATAATATTTGTATTATTCACAACAAATTTTGCTATCGAAGAGAAAGCACTTCTTTTAGATACTTTTAAGATTTTTAAGATGGAAAAAAAAGAAAAAAATAGAGCTAGCGCGAGAAAGTACAGGGAGAAATTGTCTTTAAATCCCGATCGTTTGGAAAAATTCAAAGAAAAAGATAAATCCCGGAAGAGAGAATACCGACTGAAACTAAAGAAAATGATGGAGACGGACCCTGAGTTGCACTTAAAAAAAAAGGAAAAGGATAAACTCCGCCAAAGAAAACTTCGTGAGAAGAAAAAAAATATGGCAATCGACTTTCATACAGCGTATAGGAGTAAGCAGTCCTTGGGAAAGGCAGTAAAGAAAATGGAAAAATCGTTGCCAAACGACATGGAAAAGAAGAAGGCTGTTTTAGAAGCGGTAGGGAAAAAGTATTTAAGTTGCAACAGGATTGAAGATCGAGCTCAGACGTCTGCTGATTTTCAGAAATTTTCAATGCTTAGAGACTTTTACCTGAAAGACGACATTAGTGTTCAAGCTGCGGGCAGAAAGCATACCTTAAACCTTAATGGGAAATTTGTCGCAAAACGTTTCATGATTTTGACCGTGTCGGAAGCATACGAAATTTATAAAAAAGAATCGAAGTCCCCAGATTTAGTGAGTAAATCAACATTTTTCCAGCACAGACCACCGGAAGTTCAACTAATATCAAAGCTGCCTCATAATATGTGCGTGTGTATGTATCATGCTAACATTGGATTTTTGTTGGAGGGATGTACTAAAGTTATACCTTCCTTCCCTCGTGTCTTTGAATCGTTACTGGAATCTATTTGCTGTAACATAAAGAATGAAGAATGCATGCTCAACAAATGCCTGAGATGTGTAAAAGATATTGTCGAGGAACTTATTCCGATTAGCTATCTCAAAAAAATAGATGAAGATATAGTGTGGAAAAAGTGGCGTAAAGTAGACGACAGGTTAGCATTAACAATGACAACTGCTCCTTTTTCGGTTCTGTTGGATGAGTTTCAAGCGCTTCTACCTCAGTTTAAAACCCACTTTTATATAAAACGATCTCAGCAAAGCTATTTTGAGGCTAAGAAAGCGAATATAGATTCAAGGGAAGTAGTCATCCAAATTGATTTTGCCGAAAATTACAGGCTGATCTCTCAAAACGAAGTCCAAAGCGCACATTTTAACTATAAACAGGTTACGATATTTACTTGCGTAGCTTGGCTTTGCGACAAAACTTTATCATTTGGAATAATTAGTGAAAATTTAAGCCACAATAAATTTGACGTTGTCTGCTTCTTAAGCAAACTTTTAAAAGTGATCAAGGAGAAAGCCGGCACATTCGAAAATATATTTATATTTTCTGATGGTAGCAGCTCGCAATTTAAAAATAAATTTATAGTCCGTAGTTTGGTAGATTTTGTTTACTATTTTGGATGCGTCAAAATTGAATGGAACTATTTTGCCACGTCCCATGGAAAAGGAGCAGTGGATGGCGTAGGAGCAGTCATTAAAAGAAAAGTTTGGCAAGTAACTAAGTCCCAAAATAAAATATTATCAAGTCCCTTTGAATTTTTTCAATGCGCTCAGGAAAATTTACACGGAATAAACCTTATCTACATTGGCGCCAAGGAAGTGGAGGAATTTTCACTACCACTACAAGAAAAATGGAAAAATGTTGCACAGATTCCAGGAATAAGAAAAATACACTATGCATCCAGTAACAGAGAATTAGACATTTTTGTGGGTGTCACAGCCTTTTCAACAAAAAACAAAATTTAATATAATATACTAAACGTGCAACATAATTCGTAAATAAACTTATTATTTAAAGATAGGTATATATTCTTTAGCAGGTGTATTTTGATTAAATTTCTGCGTTTACTAGAAAAATTTAATTTAATTCTAACCACTTAGTCACATAGCTTTCATAGAACGAGCTATATAAAAACTATGTTTCAATTAAAAAGAGGTGGATAACGCTAAAATATTTTAACCAAACTTTAAAGTAGGGACTTTAGTAACACGTAAAATAGCTCTGCAACATTTTGACAAAATAAAAAGTTGCAATATTTTGTTAAGTAGCAACATGTCGCGTCCGTAATTGTCGCGTCCGTATTCTTGCACTAGTTTTAGAAAAAAAACCGCTGAATGTTTTGCCACCGAACTTGCTTTGATGTGCGTGGTTACTCAGCAGGTATACTGGAAAAAAAATTCAAAAAAATTCGCCCTCTAGTTTCGCAGAATTTATGGTTTTTCGAAAGTTTTCAAAATTGCAGTTCTATTTTTGTCGCGTCCGTATTTCACTTATTTAATTTTATTTCTAAGAACTGGCTGGACAGATAATCTTAATTTTTTTAGCATAAATACAAGAGCGTCTAAGCTATCCAACAAAAAATTAAAAAGTAATAAATGTACACTGCGTCACTCTTATTTTTAGAGTTTAAGTTGAAAAAATGTCGCGTCCGTCACCCTGGAAATGCCCATATGGTGTGTAGGATTTAGCCACAGGCTTATGCGCGAAATAAATGATGAAGATGGAAATTTATACATCGGCACCCTACGTATGATTCTCCCAAATGTCTCTTGGTTTCAGTGTAATGACTCAATATCAATGACTCACAGAACTCAAAATGATTTTATTGAAGGCCTCATTGAATTATCGTTGCTGCAGATAAATTGGATTTCCAATCACAATGAGCGAATTTTAGACTTGACTTTTGTATCGGATAATTGCGACGCCGGCTGTGTCTTGTGTTCCTCCTCTATCTCTCCCTGAAGACAATCTTCATCCTACCCTCCAGCTATCTTTAAATGGGGTTTTCCACTCTGCGAGAGCTTCAACAAAGCCACAGCAAAGATTTTGCTGTAGAAGAACGAATTATTCGCAGCTTTTGCATTTGTTATTTAGAACTGCTTGGTCATGCCTAACAGATGTTCCTGTTGCGACGGTGTAGCGTATTTTTATGGTGTCCTTTATAGCTTTTTCGATAAATATGTACCCCTTTCTAGTGGGGTACAGCTCTTCGTGGTTAACTCGTCAGCTTTCTTATCTAAAGAACGAAAAATCCAGACTTTTTAAACGATTTAAACAAACTGGCGACTTACCTCAAGTTATTAGGTCTACAACTGTTTTAATGTTTGCTGACGTTAACATCGTCTCGTCTTTAGTTAGATCTTGACTATTTACAGACTTGGTGCAAACTCAATAATTTATCTCTTAACTATTCTAAATGTAATATTATGACATTTTATCGTTGTAATCCATCTTTGTAATCGTACTCTATTGACAACAACGTCCTTCAACGAATTTCCACTGTACAAGACCTGGGAGTTTTATTTGAGCATAAACTTTGTTTTAACGATCACATATCACTAATTTGTAATAAAGATAGGAGCCTTTGAGCCTTTACGAAGCGTTGGTCTAAGGAGTTTGATGAACCTTATACAACCAAGCTTTTATATGTATCTCTTGTTCGTATATCGTTAGAGTATTGTTCATGTATATGGTCACCGCAGACGTTAACTTTCCAAAATATGTTGGAGTCCGTTTAAAATCAGTTTTTGTTATTTGCTCTAATAGGTTTTAACTGGGACGCTGGCCGTCGATTGCCATCCTATAATGCCAGGTTGCGTTTACTAGACTTGCCCACCCTGATCAACCGTAGGATTTGTTACGGTGCTACGTTCATTCACAAATTAATAAATGGTGATGTTGACTCATCCTTTCTCCTTAGTTCCCTAAACTGGAATGTAACATGCAGGACAATTCGCCGGTATCGACCCCTGTCTTTGCCATTTTGCAGGTCAAATTTCTCCCTTTATGACCCTTTCCGTGTTCTTTGTGATAAATATAATGATCTCAGACATGTCTTGTTGTATAGAGTCTCTTTAGTGTCCAATTATTTTATTTATTTATTTTTAGTTATTTAGGACCGTAAATAATGATTATTTTCGCTATTTTCAAATGAATAAATCATACACTTCCAATCAACATAGAACAAGCATGACTAGCACGTTTTTATCCTTTAAGGCTACACTATGAATATCCTTGATGATTTTTAATTTTTAATTGTTATATTTATTCTTCTATTGTTAAACATTATTTTTGAGCAAAAAAAATAAAAATCACAAATAATCATTATTTTTGAGCAAAAAAAATTAAAATCACAAACAATCATTATTTTTGAGCAAAAAAAATAAAACTCAAAAATAATGATTATTCGTGATTTTTATTTTTTTCGCTCAAAATAAAACTCACCAAGCAACAACTTTTAATCCTTTAAGGATATTGCCAATATTGTCCTATGTCCTTATAAAGGGACCCTAGAGCAACAATTGACAACAACAACAACAACAAAACGTATTTCACCTGTGTTTGTTGCAATTATTTAATATAAGGTCAACTGTTACTTACAGAGCAGCAGCAGCAGATATACACAATTACTAAAACAATGATTATAATGATAATGATAATCATCATAATGATCAATGTGATAAAGCTTATCTTAGGCCGAAAGCGCACGAGAAGAGAAAACAAAAGAAGACAGCGGAAGCGCACGCGCTTAGATCTATTTATAGTAGCGCTTATCTTAGTCTAAGACTGAAACTTATCAGTAAGAATGACTTATTGTAGATCATTTCTATCGAGTTTCGATATGGGTCATTATCATTATCATTATAATCATTGTTTTAGTAATTGTGTATATCTGCTGCTGCTGCTCTGTAAGTAACAGTTGACCTTATATTAAATAATTGCAACAAACACAGGTGAAATACGTTTTGTTGTTGTTGTTGTTGTTGTCAATTGTTGCTCTAGGGTCCCTTAGGACAATATTGGCAATATCCTTAAAGGATTAAAAGTTGATGCTTGGTGAGTTTTATTTTGAGCGAAAAAAATAAAAATCACGAATAATCATTATTTTTGAGTTTTATTTTTTTTGCTCAAAAATAATGATTTTTTGTGATTTTTATTTTTTTTGCTCAAAAATAATGATTATTTGTGATTTTTATTTTTTTTGCTCAAAAATAATTATTAGTTTTGATTTAAAAAATTAAAAATCGATAAGTAATCATTACAAAGTAATTTTTAAAGTATTACTTATAATGATTACGGTCCCTGCTTCAAACTTGTAATTCAATGTAACTTCCACTCGATGTGTGTAGGGGCATATCGTTAAAAAAATCCCCTAATGTGGTTTGGTACTATTGTTGAAAAAATCATAATATATACTACAAATGTTTACAAGCATTTCCTTGCACAGTTAGGTGCAAAGAGAAGCAAGAGGCAGCAAGAACACAACTTTCTCTCTTAATTAAAGAGGGCATCTCAAAGAGACAAGAAAGTAGAATAGATCGGTAGATCGGTACACAACGGAGACAGTGGAACAAACTAAAGAATTCTTAAACAAAAACAGGGATATACTTATTCTAACTTCTGACAAAGGAAATGTCACCGTAGCGGTTAACAAAGAAGATTATAAAGAGAAAATGTTAAGAATACTCGACGAACCGGAAACATAAAAAATATTAAGGCAGGATCCCACACTGAGGCTACAAACGAAGAAAAAACAAGAGAGAACGCTATAGTCGGGTGCCCCGACTATCAGATACCCGTTACTCAGCTAAGGGAGTGCGAGGGAGATAGATATATAAAATCTTTGATCAGGCATAACTTTTTAACGAATGGTCCGATTTGAAAAATTTCTTCTACATTTCGATAGGTATTGATAGTCACAATAAAACTGCATTTTTAGTTTTCCAAAATCTTTAATGGTGTGGGCGCCAGACACCTTTCAAAAAATGGTGTAGGGCGATTGAGGGCGTTAGAGGGGGCGTGGCACCATTTTGAAATAAACTTGCGCTGCGTAGGAACTCCAAGAATATGCATGCAAAATGCCAATCCTCTAGCTTTTATAGTTTCCGAGATCTCAGCGTTCATACGGACGGACAGACGGACAGACGGACATGGCTAGTTCGACTCGGCTAGTGATCCTGATCAAGAATATATATACTTTATAGGGTCGGAAAAGCTTCCTTCTCCCTGTTACATACTTTTGCACGAATACAATATACCCTTTTACTCTACGAGTAACGGGTATAAAAACTTGGAAAAACTACTTAGGTTAGGCATTATTACACAGAGGGAAAAATTTATGTTAATAATTAATACAGCCATAGCCCCTAGAATATATGCCTTCCCAAAATCCACAAAAAAAACACACCATTACGTCCAATTTGCTTAATGATGAACTCACCGTCGTACAATTTATTTAGATATTTGTCCAACTTTTTGAAAAACTTGACTAAAAATTCGATTTTTAATGTAAAAAGTGCCATAGAATTTAAAGAAAGAGTCAATGACACACATATTTTTGAAGACGAAAAACTTGTATCGTTTAATGTAGTATCCCTGTTTTCAAGCGTCCCTACAGAATTAGCACTGGAAATTATCCAGAAAAGATGGCCAGAGTTGGAAGAGCACACCACTATTCCGAAAAAAACTCTTCACCGAAATGCTACGGTTTGTAACAACCGAAAACAGATACTTTACATACGAAGACAAGACTTTTATTCAGCTAAAAGGGCCTCTAATGGGATCCCCGGCGTCTCCTATTATTGTTGACATCGTAATGGAAGAAATTTTAAAGACGATCGACAAAACGAGATTAATGACAAAGTATGTGGACGACTTATTTGCAATAGTAAAAGAAGAAGATGTCGACGGAGTCCTACAAACATTAAATGCCTTCCACAAAGACATAAAATTCACATATGAACTAGAAAGCGAACATAAATTACCATTTTTAGATTCAATAGTTCACCGGGTAGACGACACGTTAAAACTGAACTGGTACCGGAAACCTAAGGCCTCAGGCAGACAAGAACATGATCATAAACACAGCCAAAAACTTCATCAGAAGAGTATTGGAGACTAGTGATTAGGGATGTCGAAATATTTTCTTTGATATTTTTGTTTTATTAATTTTTTTATTAATTTTAAGCTGCATAAGCCATAACACTAAACATTAACATAGTATGTAACTTATGTCGTTTGGCAGCGACATAGTTTCTCGGCTGGAGAAATTATGTCGTTTTTTCCTCGAAGGACTTCTGTCACTTTTAAACGTCATAAGTCCTCCACGAGTAATTTTTAAACGACACAATTTCGCGCGATGTTATGACGTTTAGCAGCGACATAATTTCTCCAGAAAAAAACGACATAAGTTCTCGGACCAAATGTACTGGGAGGAATTATGACGCTATGCCTATGAATACTACACACATACATACATATGCATATGCGCCCTTTTTACTTTCGTTGTTTAAGCACTTAATATACGCGTCTTGATGTTTATTTTTTAAATGCGATAGCAGGTTGGAGCTATTGCCACTAGTTTTTATGTTTTTATCACAAATGTTGCACTTGGCATTTTTGCGGCTCTCATCTTTCACATATGTATTTATTCTTGTCCCGCTTAAAATTATCAAAAAAATAAGCAAAATAATGGATGATGATATTAAAGACTAAAGACGAGGCTAGCAGGACACAAATCGGTCATCAAACGGAGAGGTGAAAGCTCAATCCAAAAAACAGCCCTTGCTGCCCATTGTGCGGACACTAGGCACTCACCAGACTTTGCGACGGTCAGCATCCTACAACAAGAAAATCACTACAACAAACGCTTTACTCTTAAAATGCTCCACATAAACAATACTTACCACACACTAGACTAAACTTCAAAACAGACACAGATAAAGTCGCACATATCAACAGACTTGACCAAAAGAAAATTAGAAATTAGTTTAAAACTATACAGTGTCGAGATCGGAAGCAGCGTCACCCATGTAGGTTTTTTAAAAAGGTGTATTAAAAAAAATTAAATGTTAAATGCTTGTGTTATTGTTAATATTTGTACAGCCCTAAAGACGGACCCCGGAGGGGTTTGAAATATATTGGAAGAAAGGAGGATAAAAGTGTCTTTTAATACTAAAAACAAAAAGGCACTAAAAACACATCGACCTTGAGCCGGCTAAAACCCATAATTTATAAATACAAATACAAATACAAAAGAAAGATACTACCCCAAGAACCGCAAACTTCAAGGGAAGATCAATGCAGAGGTGGACGAACTTCTGCAAATGGGTTTCATAGAGCACTCGAAGAGCCCGCCTAGTTCGCAATTAGTGATGGTGAAGAAAACCCGGCAGAAAAACCGGCAAGTGGAGATTGTGCGTCGACTTCAGACAGATAAACGCAAAATCGGTAAAGGATGCGTACCCAATGCCACGTATAACTGGACCAACTACGAGAAGCACGATATTTCAGCAGCCTAGACCTAAAAGATGGATTATGGCAAATTCCTCTGGAGGAAGCAAGCAGACAATTCGCAGCATTCACGGTGCCAGAAAAGTGGCTCTTCCAGTAGAAAGTTTTGGTTACAATCAGCATCCGCAACATTTCCAAGGAGCTGTTGGACCTAGGGTTTGGACCTGAGATGTCCCCACATGCGTTCGCGTATCAGGACGATATAATCGTGATCGGGCGCACTCAACGAGTCGAACATTAAACGGAGCCGAGAAAAACTATTTGACAATAGAGAAAGAATGCTTGGCCATTGGCTGGGCAAAGGGAAACGGTCCTACATGTAGGAAGCCGAAAGACGATTGCCCGTCTAGCTGCCAGATACTTCTGGCCAGATATGCAAAGGGACGCAAGATCATGCGGTCGAATATGGGAAGAGTGCCTAAAATACAAGCCGAACCAGCGACAGGCGGCGAGTAAAATGCTAACACAAGTCCCTGAGGAACCATATGCGACGGTGTGCGCGGATTTTGTGGGGCCTCTTCCAAGATCGAAGCACGGAAAACAAATGTCGTTTCTCAAAATGAACAGAATTGATGCCAAGACGAACCGCAACTGCAGAAACCCTGCTAAAGGCGTTTAGAGAACGAATAATCGCAAGGTTCGGAGTTCCGAAAGTGGTGATTACGGACACCGGGGTGCAGTTTTCCAGTCGGGCATTTAAGAAGTTTCTTCAAGACATGGGAATAAAACAACAATTCACGGCCCCATACACTCCTCAAGAAAATCCCACCGAACGCGCGAGCCGAACCGCAAAACACCATGATCGCACAGTTTGCCGGACAAAACCAAAGGAACTAGGATGAAAAGTGGCCAGAGATAATGTTGGCAGTTAACTCGAGCGTATCCGAGTCCACAGGATACTCGGCATCCTTTCTGACGCAGGGCAGAGAACCGCGGCTGCCAAGCGCTGTGTACGACAGAGAAACACTTGGCACAGGAAGGCAGACAGAGTCACCAGAGGAGAACGCCGAAAAACTAAAAAAAATCTTCGACTTTGTCCGACGAAATTTAGAAAAGGCAGCGCTGGATCAAGCCAGGCACTTCAACCTCAGAAGGAGACAGTGGAATCTGCGGATCGGCGATATCGTCTGGGCCAAGGAGCACAATTTGTCTAAAGCGGCAATAGGTTTCGCGGCCAAACTAGCGCCGAAATATGATGGTCCATATCAGGTGGTCGATTTTGTATCCCCCGTGATCTGCAGTATTGGACACCAAAGAAGCAAGAAGGAACGCACCGTGCACATCAGCGATCTAAAACAGCAAGGAACGGCGGACGAAGAATGCGAGAACGACGAAGCTGATGGAACAGAGAGAACAGACCGTTTAATCGTCAGGACAAAGACTGAGTCAACGGAAAGTGGAGGTGGGCGGAAAGGAAACCAATCGTTTAATCGTCAAGCGAATACAAAACCACCAAGACCGCATGATACAGTACATCCGTTTAATCGCCAGGCCAAGAGCCGGAGTCAACAGAGCACGCTACTCACAAAGACGCTGATCATTCTAGAACACTCGAAGGTAGAAGAATATTTAGCAACACGTTACATCCACGCTAAGACCATTCCAGGCTCCTGGTAAATGACGCCCCTCGTTCGGTTTGTGTCTCTCCTTCATTCCTTCTGCGGGGGCGCTCTGCTGTTGCTTTAAGCCTCGTTACAATGATTTGTGTTTTGGGAAAATTTGAAAGTCTTCAGCGAATGAGTAGCTTTTTAAAATGAGTTAGGTGTTGGAGCAATATGATGGTACTTTTAAGAACGTGGAATGGTCTTAGCGTAGATGTAACGTGTTGATACCCACCACATATTTGTGGGCGTTAGACGTGGCAAACTTACTATAAAAAATCTAAAGATTTTCTTTCTCGATTTTTTTAAAATTAGATTAAATGTCTTTGAATCGAGTGCACATACATTAAATCGCGAAAACAGGCGATTTCCCTTGAAAAACATTTTTCGTACCACTGCTGACTTGTGATGACTTTGAGTCATCTTACTAAACTATGCATATCTCCTAGAATGTACACCCCGATTTGCAAATATTCGGCTTCAGCTTTTTGGGACTAACGGCCCTTTAGATATGCATACTCAAAATAATTTTAAAATATTTATTAATATTATTAAAAAATTATAAAAACTAGCTATGAAAAAGAAGCCAAAATTAAAGTTTTTTGGAATTTTCAGACGCTAGATCTCCATCAATTACGGTTCGATCATACCGTGCCATAACTTTCCGGAAAGGTGCATCTATTTCCTTTCGAAGGGTGTCAGTTATTATTTTTTCATCGTGACCAGTGACACAACCCAACAGTAAACGAAAAAAATGGGTCCCAGCGTTTATACAGAAAAAATTACAAAAATTGTAAACGAGTTTAATTTGACATCATCTGCGTATAAATGTACATCACAATCGGACAAACATCTAGGGAGATCATTAATGTATATTGAGAATAGCAATGGCCCAAAAACCTACCCTTGTGGGACTCCCTGAGAGACTGATACAAGATCTGATCTACGGGATCCTGAAACGACAGCCTGTAATCTGTTGGTTAGGTAGGTGTCTAGAAGTTTTATTGCACTCGGAGAAATGTTATATATTGTACGAAGTTTAGTACATCTCTAAAGATTATAAAATGAAAGACCGATTTTTAAGGGGATACGACTACAGCCCAAACCGTAAGAGCTAGAGCAGCCAAATTTTTGCACAGTATTCCATTGGGGTTCTAAACGCCCACTAAGATCCGACATGTCCCCCCAGTGGCCCCAATCAGCTCCAAAATTAATATTTCGAAGCTCTAAATTTGGTCTATTTGATTGCTTAACCGAATTTTAGGTATTGAAAAGGCCTATTTAGATTTCTAAATGAAATTTCGATATCCCCCATAATTTGGGGCTACATTTAAAGTTAACTTTTCGATTTAAAAAATCCAAACCGCTGCTCCGATCAAGATGATTTTTGGATCATTAGTTATTTTATGGCCCAAATGCTTAATTTAATTTAATTTTTCAAGATTTTAACATTTTTTTTAGTATTTTTAAAGAATTTATTTAGGTTTTCTAAGTTATTGCGTCTCATTTTGCGGGAGCCTGCCGAGAGAGCGAAACCCAGAGAGGATGCCAAGAGAGCGACCGCCGAGAGAGCAACAGCCAAGAAAACTGATAAGGGGGAGGGGGAAATGCTGTGTGAAAAGGGGAGGGGAAAGGGGCAATTTTAGTTTTTTGTTTTGGAATTTAAAATCTTACACTGCTGCTCCGATCAATATGAATTTCGATCAATAGTCAGATCTGTGGATCAAATACTTAGGTTTTATTTTTCAAAAAGTATTTTTCATTTTGTAGCAAAAGTAATAGAAGTAATAGAAGAATAGAAAAAAATAGACAAACTTACTACAAATTCTGTAAGCAAAGGCAAAATCTAACGATTCGAATTTCTGCCAAGTACGGAAGTTTGATCTGTAAGCAATCAAATACGTTACTTCTTCAGATATGTTTGCATGTAGGTATGTATATTTGGATATGTTTTGATTTGTATTGTGGGTATGTGTGTTTCTATTTGAAAGTAGATGATGTGTTTAAATACAAATAAAATGATTACCTTCCTTTCAGCCAATGCTCAATCTTTCTAAGTTATTTGTAAAGTTTAAAACTAATAATTATCGTTCATATGCGGAACCTGGAAAAATAAGTTACTTCGCTACTTTTGCATGGGATGGCAATCTTTGCGTGTTTGTACACAAGTTTTCATTACATTTAAAACTTGAAAATTTGAAAAAACAAATTCCAATTTACAAACAATTATATTTGTGCGCTAACTGAAAGCAAGTACAAAGATTCGCGACTTTCACATGGATTACATTCATTTATTATATGTTTTTAATTTTTATTGATTCGACAAGGATGAGATCGCAAGTTAGAAGTAGGCTATACTAAAAAATACATTTGCTCTTCTTTGCCACAATTCGTTTTATGAAAGTGAGAAGGATATAATGATAATGAGCGTTTGGACAGTAACAAGTGTAAAAAATGGGGACGATCAAGCGCACAATGAACTCTCTGAGAGAGCTTGCCTAAAGAGAGAAAGAAACAAGCACAAGATTGACCGTGGTGTGGCAAGGGGGTAGAGGGTTTAAATTCACAATTATGATTTCAATTTTGGTTTAAAAAACTCTTTTTAGTACACATTTTGATAATTTTTTGAGATCATTTTAAAACCAGGAACTTTGAATTTTTACTTTAATCGTACCGGTACCAATAAATTATTGCTAAACTAATTTTTAGAAGTCTTCTATAAATCGGTCGACTCTGTCCCTGTTGAATTTTTAAATTCTTTAAATCGAGCAGGGATTTTGCAGCATAATCTGTCTCTTAAGATTGGAGCACCCGAAATGTTATTGCGAAATTTAGGTCCCCTAAAGTTATGCAATGGTACACGATTGCAGATAAAAGGTCTTCATAAGAATGTATTCGAAGCAACTTTATTTACGGGATTCGCAAAGAGGAAAACAGGATCCTATTAATACCGTCCGGTCTGCCGTTTCAGTTTAAGAGGCTACAATTCCCTCTACAAGTTTGCTTTGCAATAACTATAAATTAATCGCAGGGGCAGACTTGGAAGCTGGCTGGACTAGATCTTAGAGAAGATTGCTTTTCTCATTAGCACTGCCAGTAGCTTTATTCTCGATCCTTAAGGATCTGCTGAAAATGTTGTTTACACAGAAGTTTTAAAGTAATCATATTAAAAAAAAATCGGCAATTTTTCTGGAAATAAGTAAGTCCTGACAACCGTACTCCAAACTAATTTTAAGCGAACGAAGTCGCTTCGGGTATAGCTAGTAGAATTATGTAATTGATTGAGTCGAAGGCTTTGCTGAAGTCAAGCAGGGTAAGGAGAGTCACTTTGCTATTATCAATTTCTTGTCGGATATCTTCCGAGATCTTGATGATTGCCGTTGTACAGCTCCTGTTATTTTTGAATCCCGAATGCCTGCTACTCAATATGTTCTTATTGTCGAGGAAAGTTTGGATTTGCTGGGCTACTAGACGCTCAAAAACTTTTGCTAAAAAGGGCAAGATGGAAATAGGCCTGAATTCGATTTTCGCTTTTGGGATCGGAATGATTTTGGCTGTTTTCCACGTTTCAGGAAAGATGGAAGTAGTAAAAATTGTATTCAATATGTGGCTGATTTGAAAAATTATAACGTGTTGTACCTTTCAATGCATTTACCTAAAATAATGTTGTGGACGCGTATCTGAAACTTGAATCGGATTAAGATATAGTGCATTTACAAATACATTTTTGCACCAAATCTTTAAGTCGCTATAATATCCAAACGTGAGCTCACCCAGATGCCGTATGTGGCTAAACTCGTATTAATGAGTCCTCTTAGGTTTTGAAAACAAAACTGCGGTTACATTTTCCGTGTTGCACTGTGTTACCATCCACTTTGCTGAAAATTCTATCCTGTTCCTTGAGCATTTTAATCAAAACAGCAAAAGGAAAGTCGTCTTGTAATATTTTTGAGATACATACATATATGCTGGCTAAAAATAATTTCAAATTTTGCAAATTCTGCAAAGTTTTCCCAGATTTAACTTTTGGAAATATGCGGATGTATAAATGGCAACTTTTACATCTATTTTTCGCACTAGCCAATAGTTTTTATACGCGTTACTCGTAGAGTAGTTCAAATTCAATTTTGTTGAGTTTAAAAATACATATCAAAATGTAGAAGAAATTTGTTAGATCGGACCATTTATTAAAAAACTATGAGCAAAAAATTATATTGCATATCTCCATCTCCCTCGCACTATCTTCAGCTGAGTAACGGGTATCTGATAGTCGAAGTTCTCGTATATAGCGTTCTCTCTTGTTTTCTATTAAATAATTAATAAATCATTTTCATCGTCTTTTTTATTAAACTATTTTTTTTTTCCTAGAATTATTAATTATTATAAAAATGGGAATGTGCATGCATAGTAATTATGAATTTGACAGAAAATGGCACATAGTATGCCTTGAAATTGTGTCTAGCGTAAATATTGAATCTACTAAAATCAATTCTTGCCGACTGCTCTGCTGCTAGCATCAATAATTGTGCGGAAAATTCTTATCATTCCTGTCTCGTTCGAACCCATTTGAAATTGAAAAATGTAACAATAAATTGATGATAAAAATTGAATGTGTCAAGCCTAAGCGATTGAAGTCTATTTTGTGTTCATATCATTTTATTTTTAGTTTATATTTTTAAGGAAAAGTGATCAGGAGTTAAGTATAAAATATTTTATTTCGGAGTCGGTTTAAGTTGGAGTTTTAAGTTGAGTTCCGAAGCGCCCGCCCGGCGTGGCAACCCCACTGGTGGATCCAGGTGGTAGGGGTAACCGATATTTAGCATAGACACACGGAAATACTGAAATACCCAAAAAATAGAAAAAAATAGGGAAAAGGAGAATAACGTAACACAGACTCACGGCATATTTGAACTGAGCGAATGCAGAAATGGAACTTGCGCTTTAACGGAGAATCAAATCCGTTAGCTTTCATCGCTGTACTTGAGGAAAAGATTGCGACTTACGTAGTCGACCGCGAAGAAGTTCCTCGTGCCATGTCCGAGATTTTGGAAGGTCGGGCAGCACTTTGGTTCCGCACGATTCGTCTGTGGTCCCCTTCTTGGACAACGTTTCGACGGAAATTTCTAAATTTTTTTAAAATTATCACTATGGACGGCAGTCCATGTAGTGACGAAGCGCACAAGGAGAGTGTCCGAAGGCGACTACTATATATAGCCGCAGAATTGAAAATCTGCTGTGATGGTCCGATCATAATGAGTGATACACCAATCGAAAGGTATCGCAAAAACTAACAGGATTGCATACCAAGACATAAAGAAAATCAATTGGCTTGGGAGAGAGAGCAAAGAAAGTAAAAAAAAGAAATTTTCGAATTTTGGAACTGTTGGGGCCGGTGGGGATAATTGCTTCCTCGTAGTTGTAGTTGTGTTCCAATTGCAAATACGCGTCGAATGAGTGGTCATATGATAAAATCCGATGCTCCGTTCAAAAGATATAGCCAAAATAAGATTTTCTTCTTCTTCCCAAAATGAAAATTTAATTCTGTTTGTCAGTTTGTGTGTTTGTCCCAAAACGTTGGTTTAAAATCGTGGAAATTTTATATGGTGTTAAACATCTCGATATAAGAAACATTAGTTCTACCACTTTTGGAAAAACTCGCTAGTTTAGTGGGAAAACAGCT
Source organism: Drosophila pseudotakahashii (assembly GCA_035046095.1). Lineage (NCBI taxonomy): Eukaryota > Metazoa > Arthropoda > Insecta > Diptera > Drosophilidae > Drosophila > Drosophila pseudotakahashii. Next base: position 110,582 of record JAWNOE010000055.1, on the reverse strand, counting down.
ATAAATGGCTAAATTTCGTAAGCCCATTACTTGCGATATACTTAAGCTACAGACTTGTGCTTTACCTTATATTAAAGGTATTTTAAAGTAAAATAAACGCCTTCTCGACACTATTTATGTATATGCAATAGCTAAAAAGTTATGCACAAAACCATTTTTTTTCAAAGTTATATTTAGCTTTTTTTTTTATTTTTTTCAAAAACGGCTCTAACGATTTTCTTTAAAAGAGAATGAGAAAATTTTAGAAAGTGTATTTGATGACGAGTGTAATAATTTTTCGTCACAAATGTTGATATCAGTACTTTTGTATGTTGAAGGTGCGATCGTCACTGGTTTTTTACCTCGTTAAGAGGTGTTTTTATTTGATTTAAAAGAAGACGAAATCAGAGCCCTTGTCCAAGGCGTAGAATTAACGTTTAAAAGCTACTTAGTGGAGTTCAGCATGGAGGAAGAGGTCTAGCGAATGTATGAGTATAAGGCGCCGGAATATCGATTGTATATACGACGACATGACTTTACGACGTTAGCACAGTTAACGCTGATGGATACCGAATATCAAAATGGCTGGGCATCTGGGAGTTCGAAAAACAATATATTGTGCGCGGACTTTGTGGGCCCATCTAACAGGGTTCAACAAATACCGCTACAAAAAGCTCCGTCTGCTCAAGTCCAGAAGGCCTTTTGAGAACGCATGTTAAGTCGAGTGGGTATTCCAAGAAAGTTCGTGTGTGATAACGGCACCTAATTTACTAGCCGAGCTCTGAGGGCACTTTGCCAGACTCGGAATTGAAATCCTGTATACGGCCCCATATTGCCCGCAGAAAAAACCCCACCGAGAAGACAAATCGCACCGTTAGCCCTACTCTCGGAAGGTGATCTAAGTTCCTAGAATCAGTGGTGGCCAGAAAAAGCGCTTGCCGGATCCGCCTTCGACTCTAAGAACCCCGCGTCAATTAAGTGGAGTCTTTGAAATTGTCCGGTCTAACCTGCAACGAGCGTCTAAAAAGACAGCGAGACACTACAACCTTCGTCAACGGGAGTGGAGGCCTAAAATTAGAGACCAGGTTTGGCTACGGCTACACCCTCTCCCGAAAGCAGATATGGGATTAAGTACGACGGGCCCTACGTTGTCTCTATGTTAACATCGATAGGTAGGGATTTATAACGGTACCAATAAGTTTAGTCTACGATCTTTCAGATGAATAACGTCATCACCATGACGGACAACACCATGATTTTGCACCACGCAAGAGGCTATAAGAAAACTGACGATGATACCGACCTTGAACCCAGTGGCGAAAAGAACGGTCACGGACCAAAAGACGAGCACGGGAGTGCCGTGAGTGAGCCCTAGTCACGGCGGTCTTACCAACCGACATCACCACCTCAGACGGCAAACCGCGTCGAAGACGACTCGGATACGGCGAGCGATAACGAGGGGGCGTACGACTATTTTCATTCAGGAGGTCGTCGCCCAGGGGAGCCTTATTACTCCAGCTCACATCAGGGCACGTCTCTTTAATGCGCATCAACACCAAGTCGGTCGTATTTAAGCTACCCGACTTACGCCCAAAGGGCTGTAGTGTACGGGGGTGCTGCAGAGCTAATTCTATCTCTATCATTCGATAGTCGGCCATCTAACAGCGGATGGTAATTCTGCTAGAGAGGACCTTGGTACCTTCAAGCTTGGGATACGCACTCTTGCTAGGCTCGGGTCTAGCTCGCCGGATGTCGGGGTTCTTCCTTGCTTGAGATGGTACGATTGCACGCTACCACAATTTATTAGTGCGTAAAAATCAAAATAACAATCAATCGAGACTAAAGGCTAAGCTATCAAAACAATTAATATGATATTGAAGCGCTCCGACACGCTGAAAAGCAACTGAGAATCTGATAATACCTTCAGGGAATCTGGATGTTGTAATTCCGAAAGTCTTTACCCTCCCTTCCATGACAATGTTACTTAAGTTCTTGCATTGTCCCTAGGCCAAGATTAAATGATCTCTACCACATCATTAAGGAAGTGATTGACAGAAGTACTCGACAGACCATGGTTATTATTTATTCAAACTTCATTTTTAAACAAATTCTATAATTCATTTATAGTTATATTTATCCACATTACTTTCCATTGATTTCATTTATAAAAATTCATGAATTTCCTAACACATAAGTTTTACTGTTTTATTTCGTGTTCAATAGTATCCATTTTCAATCGATTTTTAAATTTATGAGCAAGACTAACAGTATTTTAATGAATCTAAGCTAAATGAATTTCTCTCGACTTAGAATTACGACAGGGCGGCATTTATAGGTTTTTAAAATAGGTATTTACGCATTGTTCGTTTTAATGGGTACTCACGACCATTTCTTTATGTTCCATAAGTCGCATTGCAAAGTTGGGCCCAAGTTCACGTTGACGTTGAGGAGCTGTTGGTCAAAATTTGTAATAAAACCTGCATTAAATGACCTATAAATATACCGCACTCATGCCAATCAGAGAGCTTCTTTCAAAGAGAAATAGATTGATACACGAATTTTACTCCTAGCGAGCGATTATCGATCGCCGGACGGTGTCCGGCGAGGAAGCCTTTGGTGGTGGCTAGTCTGTCCTTAGTCCACGACCAATGTATGGGTATCTTCGCTGCACCTTGCAGCGGCACGATCCGAGTTGGCGCTGGGTGGCCTTAGATGTGTTGTTGTTCCCGCGTTGAGTAAGGTGATTTGAATAGCATCTGCCTTTAACTGCTGGTGTCCAATTGCCAACACCCGGGGTTGACTGCGTAAGCACGCCGGCCGAGGTTATGTTCTCCACTGGGCCACTTTCACCAAGAATTTGGGCAAATTGGTGCTGAGGCAATTGGGATTGGCTGGCCTAAGACGTTCAGACAGTAACCGGCCTAAAGTAGGATAAGACTCCCTTAGTGGGGTCTACGGGTATACGTCTGACGTCACGCCTTTCTTTGTGGATCCCTAAGAAAAATCAGTTAGATTGGGGAACCCACGAATTTTGTATTTCTTTACCTTGCACTCACTCTCACAAATTCACTTAATAATATTAATAACCGCCTGGCTAAATAATGGGTCGCAGATCGCAATTATATAATCTGGTAAAGTTAACACGTGTTTAATATGTAACTTAGGCCACAGTCGAATGATCGAACGTTTTGCCAAGAGCGTATATCAGAGAATGAATGAAAAAATTGAACCGAAGTGCAGATAAGCCACTGACGTAGAGCTTTCCGCTGCAGTTCTAAGCAACGGTTTAATCGTATGATTTTTGCCGTCGCGACTGATCTGCATATCTGAACTTATTGGTATTGACGTTGGTATTGGTAGCGAGTAAATTCCCTAGGCCTCTGGCGCCGTGAAGTTATATTTATCTATGCGAGGGTGGGGTGAATAGTTATTTATCGTACAAGCTTAACTGGTCACTACAACCACAGATAATGGAGACAAGATTATTTCTTGGAAGCATTATCTGAAATGTTCCTCTTCTGTATATCTTTTAGATGGAATACTCCTAAATTTTTCCCTTTTTCGTTCTCTAATTCATAGTAATATGGACTACGTTTCTTGCAAACTCTGGCTGGAATGAACACTGGAGCTAGTTTACTACTGAATTTCTTTATCGCGTTACTTTGAGTAAAATTTCTGGCGTAAACTAGGTCGCTGGCTTTAAACTGTATTTCTCGTGCTCGTAGATTGTATTTATTTGCATTTTTTTCATGAGACTTGCTTATGTTTCGTTTAGCTTTCCACCTCTGTAGCTGTAAAGCATCTGGCTTTTGTAGCCTAGTGTCATCTGCTAATAGGTTCAAGCTACGTAGAAGACTGTAATCCCTGCCGTTGAGGATCATATTCTGCCCAAACGCTAGGAAATACGGCGATGAACCTGTACTCCTGTGAAGAGATGCCCTTAATGAACCACTAATGGCATTTATGTTGTCGTCCCAATTTGTGTGATCATTTCCAATATAGGCCCTTACGGCTGCTAATACTGATCTATTCAGTCTCTCGCTGGCGTTAGCCTGTGGGGAATAGATAGCTGTGAGTTTTTGTTGTACTCCGAAACTAGTAAGAAAAGCCTGGAAATAACTCGATTTAAATTGACTACCATTATCAGAAAGTATCACTTCTGGAACCCCGAAAGTATAGAATATAGCCCCCTCCAAGTACTCGCAAATTTTAGGAGCCGTGAACTTTTTAAGTGGACACAGAAAATAAAAACGCGTGTTGTGGTCGACTACAATGAGTAAACCTATATTGCCCTTCTTCGTGCGAGGATATGGCCCTAACAGGTCAATATATAGCTTTTGAAATGGTCTATCTGAAGTCAAAGGTTTTCCCATTGGTGGTCTAAGAGTAGTGTTTGGACTTTTTGTGGTACGGCAAACTACGCAGTCAGATATATAGTTGCGTATTTGCGTGACCATGTATGGCCAAAACAAATATCTTTTAAGTTTTTCTACGGTTTTGCTCATACCAGAATGAGCCGAACTAGGTGAGTCATGAGCCTGGTATAAAATATCTGGCACTAAAGCTGTAGGAATCCAGAGTTTCCAGATGTTTTCCTGGTTAGTCTCTTCTGATGGGAACGAGGTTTTCTTATAAATGTACCCATCCCTAACTTGAAGATCGGGAAATTTGGACTGGTTGGCGGATATATTCTCTAGCAAGTCCAAGTATTCCGAAGATTTAAAGTGTGCAGAGTCTAAGTCAACTATCGGTCCATTTTGGCAAAACTCATCAATGTCTGGATCGTTTTGCCGAGACAAGGTGTCAGCTACAACATTTTGTGAACCGCTACGGTGTTTAATGGTAAATGTAAACGTTCTTAACTTCATTGACCATCGGGCTAATCTCCCTGACAGGTCTTTCTGTCGCATTAACCATTGAAGAGCTGCGTGATCCGTTATAACTAAGAAATCCTGACCCTCAATATACGCGCGGAATTTCTTAATCCCCTTAATTACGGCCAGACATTCTAATTCGGATACAGAGTAGTTCCGTTGTGTTTTAGACAACTTCTCAGACATATACGAAATCGGTTGTTCTACTCCATTTCGCTCTTGAGCCAACACGCAACCAATACCATAAGAGCTGGCATCGCATAATAAAACAAATTGCTTTGAAAAGTCGGGTGTAATGAGAATTGGTGAGGCTGTAAGGCATGATTTTAGGGTTTCAAAAGCGAGTTGCGCTCCTTCATTCCACTCAAGTAACTTTTTCTTTTTCAAAAGTTCAGTCAAGGGAAAACTTATAGTAGCGAAGTTCTCTATAAAACGACGGTACCAACCGGACAATCCTAGAAATCTCCTTAACTGCTTAATCGATGTAGGCACTGGGAATTCTGCAATAGCCTTTACCTTATCTGGGTTAGTTCTTATCTGCCCATTTCCAATTATAAAGCCTAGATATACGATTTCCTTCATACAAAATTTGGATTTGCTTACGTTGATAGTGAGATTAGCTTTACGCAAGCATAAGGCTATCTCTTGTAGTAAAAGCAAATGTGACTCAAAGTCCTCGGACAAAACCAACAGGTCGTCTAAATATACGAAAACCCGAGTTCGGAGATGAGCTGGTATCACTCGATCCATCAAACGACAAAGAGTTTGGGCCGCATTGCAGAGACCAAAGGGCATCATTTTATATTGATACAATGGTCGATTTGGTATCGTAAATGCAGTGTATGTCGCGAATTCTCATAGCTTATTTTTATAGCTGTCACCCATTTCGAAATTTGAGAAATTAGTTGCGCACGCTGTCTACAATTAATCATGAATCTAAGATACACCATAATGATAAACAAACTAAAATTAGAGCGACTGATTTTAAACCTAAATAAATATAATAATATTAATGAGAATATGTTGAATGCTGAATATAAATATAAACGACTTTTAGGCGCGAAAAGAATTTTCTGTTAGAGCCCCAGAGCTAGCAGCGTCCAGGGCAACCAATTCATCGGGTGTGCAAATTTCCATTTGAGCTAGTTCAGTCAAGCTCTGCACGCAAATCGCCTCCCCTCCTACTCTCTCCTTTACGTAGATATCTCCACGCCTCGAGAAAACAGCTGTTAGTCGTTTTTGCCTCTTGAGATGCATCGCCCGCTTAAATATTTCATGTTTTGGTTTCGTCAGCTGTTCGTTTATATATATAAACGCTGGCGAATCTAGGCCGATAAGCTTTAAGCTCAGTTGCGTTTTCTTCTCTCTCCGGTACGCCCCGATCGCACGCAGCAGTGCTGCTTTATCGTGCACGTGTTCCATTTTTATAATAATAATTGGATCCACAATTGTATGCCCCGACTGTCGCGGTCGCATTCGAAAAATGGATCGTATTTTCGGCGGCGGGGTCAGTTGAAGTGAGAAGCACAATGCGTTGAAAAGTTGCCAGCGCAGGTCACAGGCAACTTCAGACTCAGCCTGTGCGTTGCAGGAGGCCACCCACTTTGCCTCCAACTCTTCGACGCGCTGGTCATGGCAGTTCTTGGCCAGCTTCACCTCCAGTTCTTGGATCCGTTGCTTCAACGTGCCCATCTCTCTCACTCGTTCTCCAATTGAGTGACTCGCAGAGAGAGCTTGTTGCAATCAGCTGCTATCAGCTTGAATTTCTCCTCCAGGCTGCCGGTTATCCGTGCCTCACCATCTGGGATCTCCCCCGCAAGACTCTCCTTGAGCTCGGAAAATTTGAGGTCGATCGTATGTAGCAGCTGAACATAGGAGTCACGGGCTCCCTTCAGATCGGAGTGAGTTTCCTTCCTCAGTCGTTTTGCTGCTGAAGCCATAGTGGTGTTGGTGATGAGTGTTTTCGGTTGAGCGTTTTGTTGTGTTAAGTGTTTTGTCTCTGTGCTTTGTGTTATGCTTGACACTGTTTTTGTGGCTAGTTTGAGTGTTCGTTGCAGTGTAACAGTTCAATTTGGGTATTTGTTGTTGCACTTCCGATTGTCGCCTTTTTTTTAAAGTGATTTTGTAGTTTAAAACCGATTTATCCCGGGCAAAAAATAAGTTTAGATTATTATTATGATATTTATGTTTCTGTAGTTAGCAGTTTTTGTTTTTTTTTCAGCCGAGTTTTAAGTTTTATTCGGTTTTTAAGGCGGAGCTTCTCAAACGCACGACTTGCTTGCTCGTTTCTCGTTCTTTCGAATTGATCAATAACATGTCGATACCGCTTATAAATTTTGCTGGCGGTAATCGGCTTAAAAGGCCATCTATGTGTGGAAGTGGGTTCGCGTCCCGCTTAGTAACCTTATTAACTTCCCTAGAATCGAGACATAAACGATTTTTGTCCCCCTTCTTCACTAATACACAGATACTACTCCAAGCACTCGTTGATTCCTCAATAACATCTAAGGCTAGCATGTTATCTACTTCGGCGAACATCAGCTTTTCTACAGCTGGTGAAACCGGCCAGAGCCGCTGCTTAACAGGACTGCTACTCCCAAAATCTATGGTGTGTGTGGACAAACTAGTACGGCCTAAACCTTCAGACGCAAAGGACGGAAAGTTTTTGATAACTGCCTCAAGTCTAAGGCGTTCTCCTTCATTCAGTTGGTGATAATTTGGAGGCTCTTCATTTTCATCTAGCGTTCCCATATCTAGTTCCGAAACTTTTGTACTACTATTTGTAATTTTATTAAGTAAACCGAACTTTTGCCAAAAATCGATACCTAGATATACGTCTTGTTTTAGATCGGGAATTATAAATAATTCGAGATCTTCTACCTTATCTCCATATCTTACAGAAGTTATAAGCATTGATACTACTTTACTTTCAGTTCCATTCGCAGCTTTTATTACGCCAGAACATTTTTGTATGTTTTTGTGTTTTAGTAAGTTCTGCGCAGCTAAGTTGCCTACACACCTAATTGTAGCTCCGGAATCTAGCAACGCTTTATAAGTCTGACCTTCTATAGGAATATCAGTATAAAGTCTCTGATCCGAGCTTAACACTATAGCGGAAACTAACTTTTTTCGATCGTGATGAACTTTCTTCCAAAACTCTCTTGATCTCCTGGTAGATCGTTTGGGTTTCAAACAAGCTTCAATAATATCTACCTTTTCAAATATTTCTTTACGCTTACTCATGTAATTTTGTATTCTTATATGTAAAGGAACAAAGGAAAAATGAATCTCAGGCTGATTTAAATTTTCTGTTTCCTGACACTCACTGGTTTGAATGGTTGTATTCGGTTTTGCATCTCCAGATTTTATGGATGTATCTCCTTGTTGCTCAGGGAAACATCCTTCGACTGGTTTTCCGGATTACAATTCGGACAAGTTGTTCTGTATTGTTCTTTAGCTCCACAACCGAAACAACGGACAGTTTTCTTAGCCATACAATCATCGTACCTGTGCCCTTGCTTGTCACAGTTCCAACAGGTGATAGGCCTGCGTTGGATTTGATTCACTTCTTCTCCTTCGTTTACTATAGCTGTCTCCTCGTCTTCCGTAGCTATTTCGTTTACGTAAGAGCGAAAAGGTCTTGGCTTGAACGTTCTGAGATTATTATAAAACTGCTCATGCCTGCGGATTTCGAATCTAAGCTGTGCTCTATTAGCGATTTTAAGATGCAGCAACTCATACTGTAGGCTAGGTTTTGCATTTCGAACTAATAATTCGACTAATTGTGCCTCGGAAACTCCATTCTGAAGTCGGTCTGCCAGACGTTCTTTAGTTTCCTGGAAATCTTCAAAGGATTCGTTTTCGCCTTGTCTACGTTTTCTTATTCCCTCCCAAATGTCGTAGTCTGTCTCAATATCTTCGAATCTTTTTCTAAATTCAAAACAAAACTCATTCCAATTGAAATTGGGATTGTTGCGATGGAATTTCCAATACCAATCACTGGCTTTTCCCGAAAACAAAAGATACAAATGGTCACACAGTAATGCGTAATCATTGCGTAGATTCTGTTTGGTAAGTGAGCCTATCCTGTACAAAAATTCGTCCATCATGAGGCTGGTTTTGCTGCCGTCAAACTTGAATCCCCATTTTTGGATAATTCCGTACACTTTTTTTGGGCTTACATAAGAGCTTGTATTGTTTCTGTTTAGACCTATTCTTTCGAAATTATCACCTGAATTGTTTTGATGGTGCTGGTGTTGTTCTGGGTCGTTCCTAAGGTTCTCCCTAAGCGGTGGATTAATACCAGGTGTGAGATTTGTTTGAGTGAGCTGAGATAATTGTAAGTTTTCCAATTGACTTTTAATAGATGTTTCAATAGTCTTCGCCAGGTAAGAGGTGAGTTGATCAACTAGTTGGGCCTGCTGTGAGCTTATGGTAGCCTGGATATAGTTAGTAATCTCTACTTGAGTACTTAACGTCATACCGGACGTGGCTGGTGGCTCTGTTAGGATTCTATCTAAATTTCCTCTTTGTGTATTTCTAGTTGACATTCCTCGCCTTGGAGGTGTACCTCGGTTTCTGGTTGATCTGGTGTTCCTTCTTACTTGGTAACTTGCGCTGTCATTGTTATCTTGATATTCGCTAATGCTAGATGGTCCAGATGTTGCGGCATTTAGTTCAGCGTACAAGGTGTTATTAGAATAAGATAGATTCATTTCGTTGCAATCTGTATTACAAATAGGACACGACTGTGTGCTCTTTAGGTGATCGAGAACACATTGCTTGTGAAAAGTATGTCTGCAAGGTGCTGTTGCTGTCAAAACTGTTGGTGCAAATGTTGCTTTGCATATAGAACAGCAGTTTTCAGTTTCTTGTGGCACTTCTGGTAACCTTTCTGAGCTATCTTTTGTTGCCATTTTATATTAATTTATTCTTTTAATAATCAAAATATTTATTTAATTATTAGGTCTGTCTTTCCTTATGTCGATCACTTTTATCAGAAATTTCTCAGTTGAATTTATAGTTATAAGTGGGTTTTATTTGGTCTATGGTCTCTCGTTTTTTCTTCACTATGAAATCGGACAATATACAGACGTTTAAGTAAGAGTATACTGTATTCCAAGAAAACCAAAATATAAACAAATCAGAGTTTAGAAACATATGGTGATGAGCTCCTATGGTTTCCTGATGGCTATGTTTGGTCGATCAATTCTAATCTGAACTGAAATCGCATAATCCTAAACTTTACTATCTTCTCCAAATAGATGCTCTCAATCCAATATGTTAATTTAATGAAATTAGTTCTATTGTGTTTCAAAAAAAAAGGATGGTTCAGTCTTAGAGCTTTGTGTACTCAAACAAGTGTGCAAACTGTCGAGCCCCACGTTGGGCGCCAAAATGTGTAGTGTACGGGGGTGCTGCAGAGCTAATTCTATCTCTATCATTCGATAGTCGGCCATCTAACAGCGGATGGTAATTCTGCTAGAGAGGACCTTGGTACCTTCAAGCTTGGGATACGCACTCTTGCTAGGCTCGGGTCTAGCTCGCCGGATGTCGGGGTTCTTCCTTGCTTGAGATGGTACGATTGCACGCTACCACAATTTATTAGTGCGTAAAAATCAAAATAACAATCAATCGAGACTAAAGGCTAAGCTATCAAAACAATTAATATGATATTGAAGCGCTCCGACACGCTGAAAAGCAACTGAGAATCTGATAATACCTTCAGGGAATCTGGATGTTGTAATTCCGAAAGTCTTTACCCTCCCTTCCATGACAATGTTACTTAAGTTCTTGCATTGTCCCTAGGCCAAGATTAAATGATCTCTACCACATCATTAAGGAAGTGATTGACAGAAGTACTCGACAGACCATGGTTATTATTTATTCAAACTTCATTTTTAAACAAATTCTATAATTCATTTATAGTTATATTTATCCACATTACTTTCCATTGATTTCATTTATAAAAATTCAAGAATTTCCTAACACATAAGTTTTACTGTTTTATTTCGTGTTCAATAGTATCCATTTTCAATCGATTTTTAAATTTATGAGCAAGACTAACAGTATTTTAATGAATCTAAGCTAAATGAATTTCTCTCGACTTAGAATTACGACAGGGCGGCATTTATAGGTTTTTAAAATAGGTATTTACGCATTGTTCGTTTTAATGGGTACTCACGACCATTTCTTTATGTTCCATAAGTCGCATTGCAAAGTTGGGCCCAAGTTCACGTTGACGTTGAGGAGCTGTTGGTCAAAATTTGTAATAAAACCTGCATTAAATGACCTATAAAAATACCGCACTCATGCCAATCAGAGAGCTTCTTTCAAAGACAAATAGATTGATACATGAATTTTACTCCTAGCGAGCGATTATCGATCGCCGGACGGTGTCCGGCGAGGAAGCCTTTGGTCGCCTTTGCCAACACCCGGAGGTGTCGGCCGAGGTTATGTTCTCCACTGGGCCACTTTCACCAAGAATTTGGGCAAATTGGAGCTAAGGCAATTGGGATTGGCTGGCCTAAGACGTTCAGACAGTAACCGGCCTAAAGTAGGATAAGACTCCCTTAGTGGGGTCTACGGGTATACGTCTGACGTCACGCCTTTCTTTGTGGATCCCTAAGAAAAATCAGTTAGATTGGGGAACCCACGAATTTTGTATTTCTTTACCTTGAACTCACTCTCACAAATTCACTTAATAATATTAATAACCGCCTGGCTAAATAATGGGTCGCAGATCGCGATTATATAATCTGGTAAAGTTAACACGTGTTTAATATGTAACTTAGGCCACAGTCGAATGATCGAACGTTTTGCCAAGAGCGTATATCAGAGAATGAATGCAAAAATTGAACCGAAGTGCAGATAAGCCACTGACGTAGAGCTTTCCGCTGCAGTTCTAAGCAACGGTTTAATCGTATGATTTTTTGCCGTCGCGACTGATCTGCATATCTGAACTTATTGGTATTGACATTGGTATTGGTAGCGAGTAAATTCCCTAGGCCTCTGGCGCCGTGAAGTTATATTTATCTATGCGAGGGTGGGGTGAATAGTTCTTTATCGTACAAGCTTAACAGGTTACTACAGGGCCCATACGTGGAGGAAACCCCTTCACCCCCACCGCTCCTCGCTTTGTAAGACGGCGTCGCGGACAGCCAGGAAACTCAAGGATCTCGCTTGGACGCTTGGAAATTTCGCGCCAAGTTGGAGGACGTGGCCGCGGGAAGGACTCCCTATTCACGTTCGACATCCCTTCGGGACACCCAGACATCTACAAGTACGCCAAAAAGAACGTCCACTCGAGCAGTCCCGACGTCTCCGATAGCCTTCCCTAAAGGTATTCTAAAAGAAAACTCGACACGGGGCACCCATACTCCGCCAATCTACATACCCGACGAGTCAGTCCCACCAGACCCTAAACGTCACTGCGGAGGAGCATAGTTCGAGGAGTACGAGATGATCACGGATAGCGAGGACGAATAGGCAAACCGTGCGCTGTTCCGTCGCGTGTTTCCCGAGACGTCTACGACGAACACAACGACCGAGGTCGACACCAGACGCTCGGCAGTTCCCAACAAGGGCAAGGGCATGGTTCCGCCGGCGCGATCGGAAACGTGGCAATAAAAGGATAAGCAGAACCCGCAGAGCCGCGCCAATCCCCAACCTGCGAAGCACCGGATCAACCCCTAAACGAATGGGAAGACAGATTCCTCGATCAAGTATTGGCGGACATGCAGGAGACAGGCTGGGACGAACCCTTTTCGGAAGGACCGGTCGCCGCCGGAGATCCTAGATTTACGCCCGTTACCGAAAGGCTGGGGTCGGGCAGGTGGCCTTCGAGAACTACCCACTAAAATTTACCACCAGATCGCCGAGAAACAAGCGGATCGAGTCGGACGAAGACGTCGCTTGCGATTTGCAGTCAAAGAAGGATCTACTCGCTACGTCGTCACGGGAAGGTGTGACGACCCAATCTAACGAATAGGACGCCACATTATCCTAAGCGATCGAAGTCTATTTTTTAATTTAATTTAATTTATTTATTTAGTATCCCAGCGCTACAAGTGCACGCTTATAATTATGGCGCTAGTCACATTGATTTGATATTTTTAACTTATTATTTTTAAAATATTTAAACAATTTTCCTAACTTACTTACTTAATTACTTGATTACTAACATCAAATATTTTGTAGTTTTCAAATTACTATTATATTATTATATTATTATTATTATTAATATTTTTTTTTTTTAAATATTTTTTTTATTATTATTATTATTATTATTATTATTATTTTTATATATTATTATTGTATTTTATTGTTATTTTTAATTAAACTTGCGATTTTAAATTGTCTTTAACTTTATTGTAAAATTGAGTTGCGCTCCTAATTGTTTTGAATTGGTGCGGTAGATTGTTCCATAGCCGAATACCATTTATGAAAAATTGCCCTTTCGAACACAGTGTTTGTACTCGAGGGCATATGTAATTTTTGGTTCTTAGGGATGTTGCTGGGGTAAGCTTATTATAAAGATAATTTGGTTCTCCACTCGTTACTATTTTATGGAAGAATGTTAAAGTTCTAAAATCGATCCAGGAGGTCAAATTAAGGTCAAGTAATTTAAATGTCATTTGTGATACATGGTCAAAACGTCTTAAGTTAAACACATAACGGACAATTGAATTAAAAGCTATAGTTAATATGCGCATATCCCGCGCATCACAATGACCAAAAATTTCGATGCCATAAAAGAGAGTGGGCATGAGGATAGCTTTGGCGATTAATAATCGAACTTCCTCAGATAGAAACGATTTGGTAAATGAAAGTTTTCTTAACAGAGCATATGTACGTCCTGTCGCTTTGACTATGTGGTTGCTTCAAGATAAAGTATTGTTAAATGTTATCCCCAGATTAACTGCACTCACTTCATAGTTTATCGGCGTATGGTTTATATATAATTTTTGAAGTGAAAGTGTTGAAATTGGCTTTTTACCAATTACCAAGCACTTCGATTTCTTCGGATTTATACCCAAGCCATTTTCCTTTGCCCATATTTCAATGATTGACAACATTTTATTACTTATACGGACACAGGCATGTATTTCGGTTACGGGTCTACTAACATATATTTGGACATCGTCAGCATATAAATGTACTTCACACTGAGACAGGATACTAGGGAGATCATTGACATATATAGAAAACAATAAAGGGCCTAGCACAGATCCCTGTGGCACTCCCCTGGTTAAGTTTCGGAGGGACGAAACTTGCGTCCGAGAGACGACCGCTTGATATCTATTCGTTAAGTACGACCTAATAAGCTTTGTCGCGTTAGAAACGTTACGCAGTTCCCATCCAGTTTTTGTCTTATATCCTCAACAATATTAGTGATTGCAGTAATACAACTCCTTTTCTTACGGAATCCAGATTGTTTTTCATTTAGTAAGGAATTATTAGCTAAGTAAAGTTGAATCTGAGAGGACATAAGATTTTCAAAGACTTTTGATAGGAAAGGTAATATTGAAATAGGCCTATAGTCATTGTTTAGCTTGGGAATTGGGAATATTTTGGCGTTTTTCCATATTGTCGGAAATGAAGACGTAGTAATAGCAGTGTTAAAAATATATGTAACATGGGGCAACATTAAGGGGAGCAAAAGCTTTACAAATTTTGGACACATATTATCGAGACCTACAGCATTGGACTTGACATGCAGAATACTATCTAGGACATCACTTTGATTTATACATGTAAAGCTAAAACTAGTATCACAGGGGGGTTGAGTATTCAGGTACGGATTGTATGTTGCTTCAGGTACATCTATTTCCAGAAACTTTTTGTTTATTAATTCAACGTCCACCTCAGACTCTGTCTGCTGTTTACATTTTCCAATACATAACTGTTTTAGCTTGGTCCATCTATTCTTTGAGTTAACACAGTTATTAAATTGTATATTATAGTGCTCTCTCTTTGCTGATTTTATCTTTTTATTTACTTTTACCCTAGCCTCTTTGTATTGCTTGCGATATTCATCAGTTTTGTATCGTTTCCACCGGAGGTAAGCTACATCTCGCTGACGGGTTATGTTTTTAATCTCGCTACTGAACCACGGATTTTGCATTGGCTTAATCACCTTGGTCCTTAGGGGCACAAACTTGTTGAACAAATACTGGATATTGTTGGTTAAAACATCTAATTGACAGTCTACATGACAAAGATTGTAAATACATGACCAATCACAACAGAAAAATTCAGTCTTTAATTCATCACAGTTTATATTTTTGTAGTCTCTATACGTAAAAGAATTAATTGTGTAGTCAAAGGTCAAGTCATATGTTAAAAATATTAGGTCATGTCTGGAGAAGGCTGGTACTGAAACCTGGTCATAATGTATGATTTTGCTGGGGTCATTGATAAGAAATAGGTCAAGTAATGTATCACAGTGGTTGCTATAGTGCGTGGGAATCGTTTCGTTTACTGAGTACAGACCAAGGGATTTAAAGTTATCCACGAGATGGCTTTCTGAGAATAGGTTACTGTTGAAATCGCCTGTCAATATGATGTCAGTGTACTCCAGCGAAATATCTGAAACCACATTTAGTAATGAACCGTAGTCAATTGCCCGATTCGGTCTATATATGCAACCAAGAAGGGTTCTTCCATGGGATTTATTGGGAATTACTAATAAAATGTATTCAATAATACTGTCACTTGGCTGTTTAAGTACCACTTTACATTTCAGCTGCACATTCACATATATAGCCACACCTCCTGCATGACCAATACGATCGGATCGATAAACATTATAGCCTTCACAGACAATAGACGAATCACACAGATCAGGTACAAACCACGTTTCAGACACACATATCACATCGACATTAAACTGGGTGAAAAGGAATCTAAACTCATCAATCTTTTTTAACAGACTTTGTGCATTTAAATGAACGATTTTGAGACCATTTTTATAGTTACTAATAGTTTTTATCATGGCACTAACTACGGAACAAACTTCCTCATTCTGCATTGTTGTTATCAATGGTTATTAGGGGCGCAATCTCAATATTCAAAGTATAAGTTCTTAATTTATCAAAGTAAACTATTTTTAGACCTATCTTAATTAGGAGGATACAATTTTTACGATTAAGAACGAAAGCTATCAGCTTCGGTTCCAGCCGAAGCGTTAGTGAGAGATGTAGAAAGTGGATCAGGCGAATGATTAACAGACGTGAGTGACGAAAGTTCCTCCATACTCTTGATGCAAAGGACGCCCTCTCTTCGAGCGCAGCGCACGTGCACAAGTCCGCGTCGTGTAAAGACGGCCGTAAGAACTTTATGCTTTTTCATACGCATAGCTTCTTTGAAAATGAGATAATGTTCTTTTAACAATTGCTCATTAACAAGCTAAGTTGTTTCTTGTGCTCGCGCCTGTACATTCCGATTTGACCAAGCAGCCTGATCTTTTCGCGTGGGTTTAACATTTTTATTATTATTACTGGATCCACATGAGTTTGTTGTGATTTCCTTGCTCGAAAGATATCGGAAACTTTTGGTGGTGGAGTCAGCTGGAGATTAAAGCATAGCTTGTGATAGAGCGCTTTGAGATCTTCACCTTCGACATAGGGAACGCCATGAACCCTCAGGTCACACGAGCTAGTCTCCCTGCATTGCGTTGCCTGCCTGGACTCCAGTGCACCCAACCTCTCGCCTGCTGCTTGTAGATTTGCCACCTCCCTGTTCAGCGTCTCAACACGCTCACCCATTCGGTCCTTGATGGAGCGAAGATCGGCAACCTCACGCTCCAACGTCAGGACTCGAGCATCCATTTGCTTTACTTCCCCGGCGATAATGTCCAAGCGATCCATAAGGCGGCTGAGCATTCGCTGTTCTGCTTCCCGAACGGCCGACTCAATTTTTTCCGTATGTTCCTCAAAACGAGTTTTTAGGAGCTCCAGCAGCTGTGGCGAATTTACATCGGAATTGCGTTCGATGGCTGTTCCGGCGTTGTTGCGGGTACGTTTAGTGGGCGGAGCAGTAGAACCCATGATATTTATTTTTATTTGTTTATTGTTTGATTTAATATAAATTTAGGTGTATTTGTCGGTTGTGTTTGTATTGTATCTTTCAGATTGTATCTTTTTAAGTTGTATGCTAGCTTAGCTAGCAACCACTCACTGCTTTGCCGACAAACTGTCTTATCGGCAATAGCGTATAACTGCCTTATCGGCGGTAGCCTAACTGATGGGGCAACCTTTTTCTCTCTTGCACTTCGAAGATTGTCTCTCACTGAAGGTGCACGCACAACCGCACTTGTTTTTCAACAAGAATTTATTTTCTGATTTACAGAGTAAACTTTGTTTATTAGCACTGTGTTGCAATGTCCGCGTATAGAGCTGGTAGTATATTTGGCGGTTATCGACTTTCTTGAATTTTATAAATGTAGTTTTCGGTAGAATATCGTTTATTTTATAGAGCGATCAATAAAGCGACTGCACACGAGAGAGATGCTAACTAACTTTTTGTTCATATCATTATATTTTTTAGTTTATATTTTTAAGGAAAAGTGACAAGTATTAAAATTACATTTGTGAGTTTGTTAAAGTTGGAGTTTTAAGTTAACTGGCAGCCCGGGGTGGCAGCCCCACGGGTGGAACCAGGTGGTAGGGTTAACTGATATTTAGCATAAACACACGGAAATACTGAAATACTGTGTAGAATTTAAAAATCAAAAAAAGTAGGAAAAAATAGGGGAAAGGAGAAAAACGTAACACGGACACACAACGATCAAGCTCTTTCTCTTGGCCCCAGGCTTTCGATCAAGGTGGTCATGCGCACAGAACAAAATACGGCGAATCTCTTAAACGAGACAACACGTGGAAAATGTTAGTGAAGTAAGAAACTATAGAAACGGTGCAGTGAATCAGACAGATTAAAAACAGTGAAATAAGAAAACCCTTAGTGAATAAATTGTGCAAATAATAAGAACCAAATACCAATGATTCTGGCTTTAATCATTTTATCTTATCCCTCACCCCTCCCTTTATTCGTGCGGAAAACGATGACAAAAGTCACATAACCCAGTAGTTATTGGAAAGGCTAGATCTTTCCATACTTGTGTAACCCAGTAGTAAGTGGAAAGGCTAGATCCTTCCATACGTGTGTAACCTACCAGTTAGTGGAATGGCTAGATCCTTCCATACCTGTGTAACCCTGTAGTTAGTGGAAAGTCTAGACCCTTCCATATTTGCGTTATCCAGTAGTTAATGGAAAGGCTAGATCCTTCCGCACTTGTTCAGTCCGCTAGATACCCCTGTTCACTAAAGGTGAATACAACTCTATTGTCCAGTGTCTCAGTGACTTACAAATATTTTTGTTAAGACTTCTGAACCCGACTGAGAATTATACCTCGGCCAGAGAGCATTCTTGCAAGTAAATTTATATCAAATAAAAACACCTCTTAACGAGGTAAAAAACTAGTGACGATCGCACCTTCAACATACAAAAGTACTGATATCAACATTTGTGACGAAAAATTATTACACTCGTCATCAAATACACTTTCTAAAATTTTCTCATTCAACTACAATTGGAACACAACTACAATGCGAGGAGGCAATTATCCCCACCGGCCCCAACAGCTCCAAAATTCGAAAATTTCTTTTTTTTACTTTCTCTGCTCTGTCTCCCAAGCCAATTGATTTTCTTTATGTCTTGGTATGCAATCCTGTTAGTTTTTGCGATACCTTTCGATTGGTGTATCACTCATTATGATCAGACCATCACAGCAGATTTTCAATTCTGCGGCTATATAGAGTAGTCGCCTTCGCACACTCTCCTTGTGCGCTTCGTCACTACATGGACTGCCGTCCATAGCGATTATTTGTTCATCTAAGCAAGAATATTTTATTTCGATAAATAAGAGTTTTGTATGCATAATTTACTTGCGGTATCTTTAATTTAAGAAAATAACTATTTTTATTCGTCTTTTGGGATTATTCTATATGGTCGTTTTTATACCCGTTATTCGTAGAGTAAAAGGGTATATTGAATTCGTACAAAAGTATGTAACAGGGAGGTATATATTCTTGGTATATATATATTCTTGTTCAGGATCACTAGCCGAGTCGATCTAGCCATGTGCGTCTGTCCATCTGTCTGTCCGTCCGTATGAACGCTGAGATCTCGGAAACTACAAAAGTTAGAAAGTTGGGATTACCCACACATATTCTTGGTCTTCCTGCGCAGCGCAAGTTTATTTCAGTCGAGCGCCACGCCCCCTTTAACGCCCACAATCGCCCACAAACGATTTTAAAGTGAGCCTAGCGCCCACATAAAGATTTTGGAGAAGTATAAATGCAACGGTCGTGAGCGGTCGTGTTTTTGTCTTGCGCTCCGAATTTTTGTTCTTTTTGTCCATAAACCATAGGGGTTTAATTAAAATTTTCTTTTATTTATATTGCTTTTTATGTCCTTAACAACATCCGTTCGCTTCGCGAGTGCTGTTTAAATCAACAAAATTAGTTTGCACGCCCAGTCTCTGTGCAGTGATTGTTGTTATTGTTTTTTATTTAATTGTCTTCTCCTTTTCTACCAAACGCTGTTTGGAGCGGTAAGAATCTATACGGTAGTTACCCGCTCTCCCGCACTCCCGCATAAAACGTTATTTTTGGAACAGCTGAAACTAAAGCTCCCCCGCTTACTCACTCCCGCTCACTCTTTCCCGCTCTCTTACTCTCGTAGCTTAATTCTCTTTGCACTGTGGTTTGGAATATCGCTATAATGGCTGTCTGTTGCTCGAAGAAATGCATGTCGTTGATTTTGGCTGGTCAACAGAGCATTCCGTGCCATTCGTGCTAAATGCCTTGGCTATTCGGGCCTGGTTCGCGATGCAATCGACATGAGAAGTGGCTTGCGCTACTATTGTGAAGACTGTGTTGCTTATGAAACCCAGGCAATTTCTATAAGGCGGCTCACAAAAATCACTGTAACGGAATTAATTCGAAACAGCCGTAGAAATACGGACCTGCTTGTGGCGTTTGAGTCGCAGCTCACTAGCCGTATGCTATCTGAGCCCGATTCTCCTAAGCGTAAAAAGATCGCGGTCGATAGACAACCCACGGTAGTCGCTAGTGAAACTCTCTCTGGCGATCCGGGGTCTGCAGCACAGCAGTCGATCTCAGCCGCCGCACAAATGGTACTGAGGTCGAAAGCTAAAAAAGATTCGGTTTCAGAATGTAAAGGACGTGAGACTTTGCCGCATGAAACACCTGAAAAATCTGTTAAACAAAATACAGAAAGGATTCCAACGCCGCATGTCGGATTTTACCGTGCTTAACGCCCAGTGTTATAAAAACTATTTAGCTCGTTGTAAGACACAGTTTATCCTGGATCCAAAACAGTTGTATAATTTTGTTAACACAAAGCGTAAATCTTCATGTTACCCATCAACACTAAAATTTGAAAATTCTGCTGCAAACACTGATCAAGCCATAGCAGATCTTTTTGCACAGTTTTTCCAAACCACCTATTCAACATCAAGTCCGTGAGATCAGTGTTACCCATATGAAATGCCTAAATCAAACTTTATTTTTTTTCCGGTTTTAAGTGAAAGCTCACTTCTGTTATGTGCGAATACTATAATAAAATACAAAATTCGCAAATTCCACGGTTGCTTACACTAGGCCAGATGACGATAGGCGTTTATTCGATAATCGGTCATCGACTACTCGTGAGTCAAGGGAGTCGGGACACTGAGATCAAAATGGAACTGGTTCCCTAGACCGGATCACTCCCAAATAAACCGAAGTTTAAATTTGAAAAAGTTTGAGTGGTTTTTGGCGAAGGGGGACTGAGAAAATAGCAAAGGTGACTTAAAGGGCGAAACTCAGTAGGCGCAGGCGGTTCGGTTGGCCGAAAATTTTTAAATTTAAAAAAAAATTATAAGTTCTACCAGTGAGTTAAAAAAGTAAATATAAGTTTAATGTGAGTGAAGTTACATATTAAATTAATTCCAGAGTATTCCGGAGGGAATAATCCTGGGTCAGGAACGGAAATTTTGTGGAAGAGTGAAGAAAGACCAGCCACCAGGAAGAAGAAGATTTTTCTAGGAAAAAAATTGGCCACTCATTCCTGGGTGGCCACAGGTTCTTATTTAAAATTAAATCTCATATATGCCAGCCGCAAATAATAAAACCAAACCAAAACAAACACTACACAAAAACTATGTAACCCACCCCAATTAATGTAATTTAATTCATATTATATCAAAACAACATTTATTTAAACTATTTAATACCTAAAACCAAAATACTCGCCCTATGATGAATTGTTACTTATTTATTTATTTATTTATTTAATTACTTATGTATATATATCTGTTACATGTAAAAGTCCTTCGGTACCGTGGGTAGGTTATTAAAATGTTAAAATTTATGAGAGATGTTTTTTGAAAATACAGTAAGAAAGTGAAATGAATCTGTCAGAGTAGTTATTTGTGTTGGGGGATGGGATGAATTAGGTAGCACGACCCGCAACAAAAAAAATATGGGAGATGTGTCCGAGGATGCTCTCGTGGTTGGGAGGGACTCCTAGGACTACGAGCTTAACAGGTGGTCCAATCCAGAGGTTCCAAAGTCCGTCGTAGAAAAATAGAGCCGTCGTTTAAATTCAAAATTCCGTTTTGTTTTTTTGTTTTGTCTGCTGCGTGAACGTGATCTTGGTTGTTCCCCTCCCTGGGAAAGACTTTGCATAGCCGGCAATGAACCCGCGCGAAAAGCAGGACATGACACTTCTTTTAGATTTGCATAGGGTCAAACCAGTCTACTCTCCGGGTCCTCAGGTATTGCGCTGAGACGTTGTGTAGACCATTGCACAAACTTTTTACTTTGTCTTTAGAAACGTCAGAATTTCCCGCATATATGGGAGGAATCGTTTGTTATCCCGCTTCATAAAAAGGGGAGCAAATTGAACGCATGTAATTACAGAGGTATTTCAAAGCTGTCAGATATTCCAAAGCTATTTGAGAACACAGTTGTAGGTCTCTTATTACCTCTTGTCAACACGGATTTATAAAACGTAGGTCAACGACAACCAACCTTTTGGAGTATACTTCATTTGTAATAAATGGTTTTAGAAAAAATCGTCAGACGGGTGTGGTTTACACTGATTTCAGTAAGGCGTTTGATTCTGTAAACCACCCGATTCTAGTTCGGAAATTGGACCTTTTAGAGTTTCCAGATGATCTTCTTGGGTGGATCCTAAGTTACTTAAATGGCAAGGGTTAATTTTTAAAAACTCTTTTTCATCCCTAATCCGAGTCACGTCCGGTGTACCACAAGGAAGTCATCTTGGACCGCTCCTGTTTACATTATTCATAAATGACCTTTCTCTAGTCCTAACGAAGTCACGTGTACTTATGTACGCAGATGACGTTAAGTTCTGCCTGCAATTTAATGATCCTGCGCAAAGTTTAGCTTTGCAATCTGATCTCAATGCATTTCAAGCTTGGTGCATGAATATTAAATTAAATTTTAATGGTTCAAAGTGTAAACTAATGACCTTTTTTCGTGTCAGCCCTCACTATTCAACTTATACTTTGAGAGGTTGTGTGTTAGATAAAATATCCCATGCTGACGACCTTGGAGTCTACATGGATCCTTATTTACCATGGTATTTACCTTATTTACTTGGTGTCGTAAGGGCCACTTGTTTGTACTGACTATAGTGCATAAACGTCCAAGAAGATTAAAAATTTTGTTGCATTTATTTATTCCTGTCGAAATGTAGAAGAAATGTTATGCCCGATCAAAGTTTTATATCTCCATCTCCCTCGCACTCCCTTCAGCTTTGTAACGGGAACCTGATATTCGGGGCACCCGACTATAGCGTTCTCTCTTGTTTTTAATTGCTTGCGCTCTGTTTTTCACTTTTACGTCATCGAAATGTAACGTAAGCGTTCAGCAGAATAAAATTGATTACTGATTTATCAGTGATCATGTTGTTCTGCTGAAGGCAACCACCATTGATTGTCTATATTTAACATACCTTTAAAATTAAAACTCATCTCTTTGACTAACAAATAACCTTGATTTCAGGGGCCACAATATTACCTTCCTAAGTGGATTTCCTGCTGATTTTAATATTGAAGGTCTGCAGGAGGTAACACCAGCCGGCCTAGTTGAATATATTCACAACTACACCAATTGGGATCTATTGGGTTCACGAATGGCTGGAAAAATGCCCATTAGGCCATGGGATGGTTTGCGATACGCTTTTGAAGTAAGTTTGAATTACAAATAAGTTATTATTTTCATATATACACATAATTGCTGGAGTTTGAATTTAAGGGGTAACATACACTTTTTCCCGGCTAATTCCACGTCAAATGTTACAGTCAATTCGGAGTCAAATATCAGAAAAAATCCAGACATTTTAATTACGATAGAAGATTAAAATCTAACGACCCGTTTTTAAACCCTTGAAAAGGGTACTATAATTTCAGTAAAAAGTTTCCAACGCAGTGAAGAAGACGTTTCCGACCACATAAAGTATATATTCTTGATCAGCACCAAAAGCCGAGTCCATATAGCCATGTCTGTCCGTCTGTCCGTCCGTCCGTCTGTCCGTCTGTCAGTTTCTATGCGAACTAGTCTCTAAGTTCTAAAGCTATCGCCGAAATAGCCGGAAATAATCAAAAACAAACTTTGTTAGTTTGTAGGAAATAGGCGTTTTGATTTTTGACATTTTAAAAACCACTTTTTAAATAGGAGTAATATATTTATTTTGCCTGCGAGTGCCTCGACTATAAGATCCCGTTACTCAGCTAAACAACCTTCAAAAAATAATTACCGCTTACTCTGTAGACCAATCTTTAACAAACATAAATTTTAAAATACATAACAGAATTGACGCGACGACGGTGCCATCTAGCGGGAGTTAGAGTGGGCATACTTTTTGTAGGCCAATTGGTAGGTATTGACGAATCAAATACGTTTGAGTTTAAATTTTTAGTCTAGCTTCAAAACTGTGGACACAACAGCTTTTTGCGGTTTGTGGGCGTTAGAAGGGCGTGGCACATTGGCATTATAAACTTGCGCTAAGGAATCTAAATTCAAAGGCGCAACTCTCTAGATCTTATAGTTTCTCAAATCTCAGCGCTCACATAGACAGACAGACGGACGGAAAGACATAGCTAAATCGACTCGGCCAGTGATCCTCATCAAGAATATGGGCGGTTCTTTTACAAGCCGAAAAGATTTGGCAATAAATATTTTTTCACATTTTTGATTTGGCTAAAACTTTTTTTATGTGTACTATTCGGGAAATAAGTAGGGGAGAGTGGGGCAATTTCGTCACTGGGGCAATTAAATTTTTATTGCACAGAAGACCATGATAATTAAGCTATAACATTAAATGTGATTTAGCAGTGCAAAAGCTGCATATTGTTCTCTACGAAATTTGTTCTACATCCCACGATTGCAAAGGGAAAAAAACGAGGTAATTTTGTATAATACGCAGTGCTATAATGTGCATTTCTGCGTAAGTGATTTTTAACTTTGCGCGTTATTTCAGAAGAAAAAAAATATTTATAAAAAACATTCGTTGGGGAAATTTCGCCACCCTATGCTTGGGGCAAATTCGTCCCCTATTTCAAATATTTTTTTTCTTTGCTCAAATTCCTTGATTTAATTTAATTGTAATTAAATTTACTGATTTAGCGATATGGTACGGAACTACATACATTCAAACCAGCAAAAACATGTATTTTGGTCTTTGCCCGAAGCAGTTGCGAGTTAGCATATGAATTTGGGAAAAAATTAAGTGTCGTTATGCCGCATACATGGGAGAAGAACAAAATGGTACTGAGTGGTTCCGGGGCTTCTTATGGCGGCACTCCGCTCTGGCACTTCGCAAACCTGAGGCCACCAGTTTGTCCCGAGCAACAAGTTTTAACGTGATGAATGTTAGGCTGTGTTTCAACTTATTGAAAGAAGTCCTGTTAAATTATTCATTCTCGCCATTTAACATATGGAACATTTATGAGACAGGCGTAACAACGGTTAAGGAAGAGTTACTTCAGCCGAAAGGGGGACGCTAGTAACTCTAGCCATGGTAGTTTCAGCAGGAGGACGTTTTTTGCCACCATTCTTTGTATTTCCCAGAAAAAATTTCAAAACCCACTTTCTCAATGGAGGATCGTTAGGATGCGTCGGAGTGGCAAATCCTAGTGGCTGGATGAAATCTGAAGACTTTTAAGTTTTCTGAAGTTTTTCAAATCGCATGTCCATTGTTCTACGGAGGAACCCACCCTTTTAATTCTCCATGCATCCATGCATCCCATTTAAGTATTGCTGGGCTCGAATATTGCAAGGAAAGCGGTATAGTTCTTTTGTCGCTTCCACCGCACTGTTCGCATAAGCTGCAGCCCTTAAATCGGACCGTGTTTGGTCCTTTAAAAACTGCAATAAACACACAATGCGATTATTGGATGACAGAAAATCCGGGTAAAACTATGACAATATATGACATTCCGTCGTTGCCATTAGCGGTTTCAAGCAAAAACATTGTTTCCGGCTTTCAATGCACCGGAATCGCACCCTTTAACCCTGATATTTTTAAGGAAAGCGAGTTTCTTCCGACCGTGTCAACCAGAATACTCCTTTGGAAATGGGTCATGAACCGAGTATTACAATCTCAAGTTTAACAGACGGCAATAAAAGTATGGAAGAAGTGTTGCATTCCACCAAGCAGAACCAAAAAAACAAACGCAAAAAGGAAGAAATCGGCGTAAAGCAGCTATTTTAACCGATCCTGAAGTAATGGACGAGTTGGCTAAGGAGCAGAATCAGGCAAAAGTTAAGAAACTACCGGCAGCAGGAACAAAAAAGACGTTAACCAAAATCAATAAAAAATAAAATCAAGGATTTAAATTATTTTTTATTTACCTATCTAATTATTTATTTATTTACAACTAAATTAAAACCAGAAAAAGTGCATGGTTTCAGTTTTTAATTTCTTATAAATCGCCCAGGCCATTAAAAAAAAGAGAAATATCACATTTTAAAGCTTGGTGCTAACCGCATTCAACAATAAAAATAAAAATATGATTATGTGGCACAAGACAAACAAAAAATAGCTTTGAAAAAATTAAAAAAAAAATGTATTATAAATTTTTTTAGTTTCCCAAAAGTATCTCCGGTTGTAGCGCTTTTCTACGAGTAAAGGGCATACAAGTATTTTCTTCTACAATTTATTTTTGACAGATAGATAACTTATGTCCTTATTATACCCGTTACTCGTAAAGTATAAGGGTATACTGTATTCGTGCAAAAGTATGTAACAGGTTGATGGAAGCTTTTCCGACCCTATAAAGTATATATATTCTTGATCAGGATCACAAGCCGAGTCGATATAGCCATGTCCGTCTGTCCATCCGTATGAACGCTGAGATCTCGGAAACTATAAAAGCTAGAAAGCTGGGATTACCCACACATATTCTTGGGCTTCCTACGCAGCGCAAGTTTATTTCAGCCTCTAACGACCACAATCGCCTTAAAGGTGTTTAGCGCCCACTCCTTTAAAGATTTCGGAAAAGTAAAAATTCAGTATTATTGTGTTTATCAATACCTATCGAAATGTAAAAGAAATTTCTTAAATCGGACAGTTCATTAAAAAGTTATGCACGATGAAAGTTTTATATCTCCATCTCCCTCGCACGCACTTCCGCTGAGTAACAGGTATCTCATAGTCGGGGCACCCGACTATACTCTTTTGTTTTTTAATACACTGGTCAGGCTTTTGTGAATTGGTATGGAATTATTAAAATAGTTTTTCTTACTTCCTTCTCAGTGACGATTCACAAACTGTGCCCATACCTCTCACAATTTTATGTAACTCATAAGACCATCTAAAATTATGTTATTTAAAATTGTGACAGGTATGCGACAGCTATCGGTGGATGTGGGTGGTGGTTTTACAACCATGGCGGTTTTTGCAAAAAAATAAAACAAAACCGAAATTATATTTATGTTAAAAAGTGGACTTTATCCCAATAGTGCGCTGCTTACAAATTAAGATTTTTAAACTTAGCTGTGGCTCAGTATATATAAGTATAAGTATATACGTATAAGTACATATAAGAGACATGTAACTATTTAATTCCGAAAAGAGGTCAAAGTTGGATATCCACTCTTAAAAGTATATCCAAAAAGGCTTATAAAGGCCTAAATTAAAGATACCGCGATATACCGCTGATGGACTATGAAAAGTAAAAATTGATTTCTTAATTTTAGAAATCTCGCCATTAAATCGGTGATGAACAGGTGCTAAATCAGCGCCAGTTTCTGTCAGTGATGAGCCCCTAGGACATGCCCATATTAAAATCATCGCTATTTTTCATACAAATTCACTAGTGATTGAGCGCTTAGTGCTCAATTTCTGACAGTGATTCACTGCTTAAAAGGTGATGAATGGAACTGCAGGGGTTCTATAACCTTATTACTTATAAATTTTTTTCAGAGTGAAACATGATAGATGAATAGCTCAAATACCTGCAGTGGGAGCGCTTGCAATCCCCTTCTGCAGTAGCAAATATGTGCAACAAATGTAAGTATATCAACAAGAGAAAACGTTATAGACTATGAGATACCCGTTACAAAGCTAAAGGGAGTGCGAGGGAGATGAAGATATAAAACTTTCATCGTGCATAACTTTTTAACGAATGGTTCTACATTTCGATAGGTATGTATAAACACAATAATACTGCATTTTATACTTTTCAGAAATCTTAAAAGGTGTGGGCGCCAGATACCTTTAATGGGATTGTTGGGCTGCGTAGGAAGCAGAGAGCTGCAACGAGTATGATCGAGTACGATCGATCATCGCGCCTGAATTTTCGTTTAATCCGGTAAACTCACTCGGCAACGAATAATCACGATAGGATCATTCTTCGGTTTTCGGGTTTGTTCGACTACTCGACTCGCTTCGTAACGATCAATTAAGTGATTTTTAGCTTCGGTTGTAGGTGAACAAAATGATCGTTTCGAAGCGCTCAATCGTTCCCGATGATCGCAGCATCGAGTCAGCTGTACAAGAATTGATTGTGAAAGGATTAAGTTGATTATAAATTACTTGTGACCACGATATAAAATTAAGGGAGCATGTGTTTAAATATATTATTGTTTATTGAGAACAAAATAAATATTAAATATTATTATTAAATATAAAGCAATGTTGACTCCTTGTATAGTTACATACTAAGGCATACATTTTTTATAAAATATTATTATTTAAAAATATATGATTATGTCGACATCCATCGTGTGTGCTTATTAACTAAATAACATAAGCGCGGTAGGACAGCTGACGAATGCACGATAAACTCGATCATAAACGGGTAAAATCTTCAAGCCGAACGATCACAAACGATCAGATCAATACTTCAACAATCACAAACGATCATTCATGGGACGATCGCGTTCGCTCACCGGTCATTTCGTTTCGCTCACCCGAAGCGATTAATCAAAACGGGTACGAGTAAATGATCGGGTGTATCCAAAAATGATTGACTCGTTGCAGCTCTCTTCCTACTAGGAAGCCCAAGAATATGTGTGGTTAATCCCAACGTTTTCCCTTTTACTCTACGAGTAGCGGGTATAAAAAGAAAAATATGTTGTTTGAAAGCCTGAAAGCCAATTTTCAACCCTTTTATCCTTTGATCCTCTCTCTCGCTCTCTTGACGCACAGTGGCGCCTTTAGACTTTTTTTGGTAATAAATCATAACTTTGAACTAATTGAGATAATCGAATGATGTAAACGGTATGCTAGATAATTGATATACCTTTGAAATTAGTGTTTAAGACAGTGAGTGGGCATGGCAGAGGCGTACTTACAAACCAGCAAAGTACAGATTTCACAGGAACACAAAATTAAACTTTGTGAAATTTCCACGAACCATTTCAACTTTTCCATGATATTTGGGTGCTCCTGAGTAAAAGTCCCATAAAAAATTATTTTCCATCACCTACAGGTTCCGCGGTATAGCTAAGAATACAAAAAACCGATGTTTGCCGACATTTTGAATTACGTGGCCTATTAAATTAGACTTACCTTTATTATTTTCGGTTAGACCTACTCTTAATGCATCCCGACACTACGAAAAAATAGCCCCCATTGCCCAAGTCTTTAAAATTCGACGCCAAAGTTGAAACTCCGAAAATTTTCACAATTTCTGTGATTAAAAAAGAATTCTGAGAATTAATTCTTAAATGGAACTTATTTTAATTATTTATTGAATCTCTTGTTCATTGTATGCTTTAATTTCGGTTTAAAGCGTTTTCATGAGGATATTTTATTGGATTTATTATACCAATAAAACCGTTGTTTTGATTTTATTATCTACTCCTAAATGTTGTCAAATTTTAAATAAGTCAAGGCATCCTATAGAATGCGAGTAAACATGTATTCTCTACGTATGTTCGGTGAACGTATTTTTTTCGTAGCTCTAGAGGTTGCCATGACTTATTTCAAATTTGACAGCATTTAGGAGTAGATAATAAAATCAAAACAACGGTTTTATTGGTATAATAAATCCAATAAAATATCCTCATGAAAACGCTTTAAACCGAAATTAAAGCATACAATGAACAAGAGATTCAATGAATAATTAAAATTAGTTCCATTTAAGATTTAATTCTCAGAATTCGTTTTTCATCACAGAAATTGTGAAAATTTTGGGAGTTTTAACTTTGGCGTCGAATTCCAAAGACATGGGCAATGGTTCACGATGGGGACTATTTTTTTGTAGTGCCGTGATGTATTAAGAGTAGGTCTAACCGAAAATAATTAAGGTAAGTCTAATTTTATAGGCCACGTAATTCAAAATGTCGTTAAACATCGGTTTTTTGTATTCTTAGCTATACCGCGGAACCTGTAGGTGATGGAAAATAATTTTGTATGGGACTTTTACTCGGGAGCACCCAAATATCACGGAAAAGTTGAAATGGTTCGTGGAAATTTTTGGCTGTGTACCTGTGTTTTTAAACAAAAACAATTTTTTCCGGCAAAAATAATTGTTCCTATTTAATGCTTAAATTTCTGAAATACACAAAAAATAAAATCGTTAAAAATTTAATTTTTATAAAAAATATTTGAAAATAAATTTAAAAAAATTTATCGTTACAATTAAACTAATTTTCAGTCCAACCATTTAAAAATAAAAAAAAACTTATATTTCTTAAAAGTTAACAACACAGTTACGGATTACCTAAAAAAACGTCTTGAGTTTACCAGGGATCCACCCCAAATACAACATCTGGAACCACGTATTTTTAACTTCTTTCGCCTCAAACAGCTAAAATCGCAAACAGACGCAGCTGGAACTTTTCAAAAATCAAAGGAATGTTCAAAAAACGTTTTAGCAAAGTATACAAAATATATTATGATACATATTTTTTTAATTTCCATCCAAAGTTGAAAAAGTTGACCTTTAGCAAATAGCGAATAACCATGAGATGCGGATATCGAACTGTTATTTGTTTTTATGTAGTTTTTACTTAATGAGCACACCAATAAGGGAAATCAAACATTAAGATCTTTCGATACATAGTTTTTAAGATATTCCAGCTAGAAGTGGCCTAAATTGGCTACAATTGGCTTTTTTTCTTAAAGCGAAAATTTGGTCAACTTTGAAGGGGCGCATCTGTAAAAATCTTACATTTATGGGGGTTACATATTTGAAAAGAGGGATGAACTATCTGTCGATTGGTGTGCCTTACAACTTTCTAGGCGAAAATTTGATTTATTGCACGTTTTTTGGACTAAATCGCCACTGTGCGACGATTCTCGAAAAAAAAACTTTTTTCTTTTTCTTAAAATGGTCTCCCTTCGCTCCAAGGCATGTAAAATATTTACATTTATATGTATTTACTTAGTTTTCCCGATCTAAAATCCGATTATCAACCCTTCCATCTTCGTGCTCCCTCTGTTTTGATTTGACCGACGTTTCTCGAAAAAGATTTCTAAATAATAATAATTTAATAACAATAATTTTTTTTTTCAGATGAAGGAAGGCCAAGAAAATGGATTTTAATGTCTGCAACTAGAGACTGATTTTTGTGATCACCTTGGGTCATATGAAGTTCAAAAGATCTTGGCTTATACAATAGTTAAATTATGCGAATGTATAAATGTATAAATTGTTAAGTTGTTATGTTAGCTGTCCATAGTTAACTACAAGCCAGATAAATAAAATACACCACTCAAAAGCTAGATAATAAAAGTTTTCTTAAGCCAACATTTAATATTTAAAAAAGATAAATGTTAAGTGTTAACTGTTAGAAATGTAACATTTTCTTTCCAGGAATATTATTTCTTGATTAAAACAAGAAACACATTTCTTGTTTCAGGAAATACATTTTCTTGATTTAATGGTGCTTTTCCAAAAAATCCTTTCTTGTATTAAGAAATTTAATTTCTCGTTCAAGAAATATTTTTTCGGCCATGGCAAAAAATTAAGAAAGAATTTGACTAGATTTTGTGGTAATTCACAGTTTTTTTTTATCGAGTATTACTAATTGGATAAGAAAAACTACAACAGTAATCTTTTAGAAACGAAATCTAAATAAATTCTTTAAAAATACGAAAAAATGTTTAAAAACTTGAAAAAAAAACATAAGCATTTGGGCCATAGAATTAACTATTGTTCCAAAAATCATCTCGATCGGAGCAGCGGCTTATATTTTTTAAATCCAAAAGTTAGTTTTAAATGTATTAATTAGTTTAATTTTTAAAGTATGTGGGATTTCGAAATTTGATTTTATGATTATTCATATATTTTCAAGATCAAACGCTTGTTGTTTCGATAAAAACATGTACTATCAATAAATAATAACTTCAGTTTCATAAAATAATTGCTACTTACCTGAAAAAAAATCCCAAGTTCCCTAAATTTTTTGGCTCAAAAAGGTATATAACCCCTTAAGCATTTAAATAGATCTAATTTGTTTGTTCCAAATATGGATGTTGGAGCTGTTTGGTGCCACTGGGGGGACATATCGGATCTTAGTAAGCGGTTAGGCCCCCAATGAAATCCTGTGCAAAATTTTTGGTGCTCTACATTCATAAAAATTAATTTCTAAATTTTAGAAATCTCACAGAAATCTCACGCCTACCTTTGAAAATAGAAAAAAAAATTCTCTAGTTTTTGTAGTTTCTGAGATCTTAGCGTTCATCCGGACGGACAGACGGACATGGCTAGATCGACTCGGCTAGTGACCCTGATCCAGAATATATATACTTTATAGGGTCGGAAACGCTTCATTCTACCTGTTATATACTTTTGCACGAATACAATATACCCTTTTACTCTACGAGTAACGGGTATAATTGTCTATCTAAAAAAATATTTGATATCCCAATAACTCATTTTTTTCCAGATGAAGAAAGGAAGAAAATGGTTTTTTATGCCTTCAACTAGATACTGAGTTTTGTGATTACCTTATGTCATAAGAAGTTCAACAGACCTTGTTATAACACAATAGTTAAATTATGTGAATTAAATACATCACCAATAATAACTCAAACTACATGATTTCGCAATATAATTGGACTGATTTGTACAATTGCATGGATATTGACAGTGCAATTGAACTTTTCTATAGCGTCTTAAACACTTTTTTTGACGAATGCGTTCCTGACAGTCTTCCTCCGAAGCTAAACAGGCCTCCTTGGTTTAACAATGCGCTTCAAAGACTTAAAAATCTTAAATCCAACACTTATAAAAAGTATAAAAAAACGGGTAAGCCATCTGATTTTGCGAAATTTGTTGTGGCTCGTTCAGATTTTAATGTTCTCAACAGTCATTGCTATTCCATGTATTTAAATCGATGTAAATTCGAGTTTTCAAATGATCCAAAGCAGTTTTATAACTTCGTTAATGCCAAGCGTAAGTCTTCGGCATTGCCTTCATCGGTATGTTTAAACTCAAAAGAGGCATCGTCGGATTCTGAAATTGCGGATTTATTTGCCGAGTTCTTCCAAACTACTTATAGTTCGGCTGCTTGGTCAAACCCCATCTACCCTAACCCCTTAAATAGGGCTAATTGTATTTTTACCCCTGTAATTACCGAAAGTTCTCTTTTAAAGGATTTAGCAACAACAACGCCAACGTATTCTCCCGGTCCTGATGGACTCCCTGGGAGTGTGCTTAAGTTTTGTGCTTCAACCATTTGTAAACCGATTCTTAAACTTTTTCATTTGTCTATTTCATCATCAGTTTTTCCAACTATCTGGAAGGACTCTTTCATTATTCCACTCCACAAAAAGGGTGCGAAGGCGGATGCCCAGAATTATAGAGGCATTTCTAAATTGTCGGCAATTCCTAAAGCATTTGAATGTATTATTACTTCTCATTTGCAGCATTTATGTTCCTCGCTAATATCACCGTGTCAGCATGGTTTTGTTAAGCGAAGATCGACCACCACCAACCTTCTTGAACTGTCTTCTATTGTAATAAATGGATATAAGAATAACATGCAGACTGACGTTATATATACAGATTTTAGTAAGGCCTTTGACTCTGTTAACCACTCTCTCCTTTTATTCAAATTAGATCAGCTTGGGTTTCCATGTAATCTATTAACATGGATTTCAAGTTACTTGAATGGTAGGACTCAGAGGGTTATATTTAAGAGCGCTGTTTCTAAAATGATCAACGTGACATCTGGAGTTCCTCAAGGTAGTCATTTAGGCCCTTTGCTGTTTACTTTGTTTATTAACGATCTTCCCTCTATCGTAGCTCATTCTCGTGTACTAATGTACGCTGACGATGTTAAGCTTTGTTTATCATATAAAGATGTAGGGTCCGGTTTCAACTTACAGTCAGATATTGATTGTTTTCAGGGATGGTGTGAGTACAATCTTTTAAATCTGAACTGCCTTAAATGCAACGTTATGACTTTTTATAGGGGTACTCCGACGTTTATTAGTTATTCTCTTCAAAATACACCACTCGACCGTATATATTCAATTAACGATTTAGGTGTTCTTCTCGACCCAAAACTTAAATTTGATTGCCACATAATGGCCACTGTCAATAAAGCTATGAGTGTTTTTGGGTTTATAAAGCGTTGGTCAAAGGAATTTGATGACCCTTATACAACCAGATTATTATATACCTCCCTTGTCCGTCCTATTTTGGAATATTGTTCTTCAGTTTGGAGTCCACAATATCAAGTGCACATCGACCGTATTGAGTCGGTGCAAAAAAAATTTCTCCTTTTTGCCCTTCGTAGTTTGAACTGGGATCAAAACGTAAGGCTACCTTCCTACCAGAGTAGATTACTATTGCTTAATTTACCTACACTTGAAAACCGTAGAATAATGCTTGGTACTATTTTTATGCAAAATCTTATAAAAGGTGATATTGACTCCGTAGAACTGGTAAACCGTTTAACTTTTAATGTTCCCGTTAGACTAACACGAAATTATTACCCTCTTAATTTGCCTCGATGTACATCAAATTTTACTCTGCATGAGCCCTTTCGTGTTCTATGTAAAAATTATAACAATCTTTATCATTTAATTTGCACTTCAACATCTATCCCCGTATTAAAAACTAAAATTTTATCTCATTTGCTTCAATCTTAGTTGTAGTATTTGTAGTATTTGTTTCATATATTTTCCTCGCGAACTCGCATTTTTGCCCTAATTGATAAAGGGTCCCGCGCGTAACAAGCACGTGCTTGGTATCGTTGGGCCACTTGTTTGTACTGCTCGTAGTGCATTAACGTCCATCATATATGTTATCTTAAGTCAAAAATATGATATTTAAAAATGTTAAATGTTTAAATGTTAAGTGTTAAATGCTAGAAATGAAATTAAATATAATATGCAATATAAAAAAAACAAAGATAAATTTTATATTATATTTTGGGGTTAATGTTAAACTTTCTTTCCTTCATTTAAGAAATAATATTTCTTGCAAGGAAATTTTTTATTTTTAAACAAGAAAGAATCCTCTTTTAAAACAAGAAAAGCAACCAACGAATAAAATAAGTATAATAAAACCAGAGTGAACGTCAAGTGTTTTAACTATCAAATACCCAAATTAAACATCTCTAAAAAAAATGAAAGACCGATTTTTAAGGGGATACGACCACATCCCAAACCTTTGTTTCAAGAAATGGTTTTTTTGAAAGGCACCTTTACAACAAGAAAAAATATTTCTTGAAACAAGAAATTAAATTTCTTAAAACCAGAAAATGTTTTTTATAAAGCCGCCATTAAAAGAAGAAAACATATTGCTTAAAACAAGAAAGGCGATTCTTGTTTCGGAGGTGGCTTCTTTCTTTTTTTATGAAATGAAATTTCTTAAAACAAGAAATGGTTTTTTAGAAAGATACCTTTCAAACAAAAAAAAATATTTTTTAAAACAAGAAAAGCAAAAAAACAAAGATAAATTTTATATTATATTTTGGGGTTAATGTTAAACTTTCTTTCCTTCATTTAAGAAATAATATTTCTTGCAAGGAAATTTTTTATTTTTAAACAAGAAAGAATCCTCTTTTAAAACAAGAAAAGCAATTCTTGTTTTAAAAGAGGATTCTTTCTTGTTGAAAAATAAAAAATTTCCTTGAAAGAAATATTATTTCTTAAATGAAGGAAAGAAAGTTTAACATTAACCCCAAAATATAATATAAAATTTATCTTTGTTTTTTTGCTTTTCTTGTTTTAAAAAATATTTTTTTTTGTTTGAAAGGTATCTTTCTAAAAAACCATTTCTTGTTTTAAGAAATTTCATTTCATAAAAAAAGAAAGAAGCCACCTCCGAAACAAGAATCGCCTTTCTTGTTTTAAGCAATATGTTTTCTTCTTTTAATGGCGGCTTTATAAAAAACATTTTCTGGTTTTAAGAAATTTAATTTCTTGTTTCAAGAAATATTTTTTCTTGTTGTAAAGGTGCCTTTCAAAAAAAACATTTCTTGAAACAAAGGTTTGGGATGTGGTCGTATCCCCTTAAAAATCGGTCTTTCATTTTTTTTAGAGATGTTTAATTTGGGTATTTGATAGTTAAAACACTTGACGTTCACTCTGGTTTTATTATACTTATTTTATTCGTTGGTAAGTTTGTGACAGGTAGAATGAAGCTTTTCCGACCATATGAAGTAGCCAAGTGGATGTAGCCATGTCCTTCAGTCTGTCCGTATGAAAGCCAATTCGACTGAATGTCCAAATGCGTTTTTGGTATCAAGGAAACTGGAACGCTAGTTTCCTTTTCTTATTTAACGCGAATTCTTCAGAAGATGAGGACCCTTTGTGAGAATACGCTTTTGGTATGAAGAGAACTAACTCTCTCCAGATGAATAGAAAACAAGAACGGAATCTTTAGCTAACGAAGTTATATACCATTGCAGATCATTCCTATTAAATTACAAAGTGTTAAATTTCGTATTATTTTTTATAATTTTTAAATTCCATTAAAAATTGTATACATTAAAAAAACAAGAGAGAACGCTATAGTCGAGTACTTCGACTATTAGATACCCGTTACTCAGCTAAAGGGAGTGGGAGAGAGATTAATATATGCAAATTAACTTTCTCCTTAGTGAGTTGATTAAAAAAATTTATTTTATTTTTTTAACTTCACTTATTCACTATTACAATTGTTTCATAGGTCGAACTTAATTCACTGCTCACTGATTATTACTTATTAAACTTCTCGATTCGATTCTCAAAAACGGACTCCCTGGACTCAAGTTCAATGATCAATAATGAAATCTCGGCTTAAGAGATTTATCTCAGAAAAACTGATTAAGAGAATGACTCAAGAGAGTCGGAAAAATAGGATGATGAAATTTGGCAATTAAATTTGAAACTGAATTTCTGCCGGAAATTGGTGTTTATGTTAGCGGACTTCGGGGACCGCTTTGGGGCTCCGATGTTTACAATATCGGCTTGGGTGTTTACAGAATCCCTTTGATGCGGGATGTGTGAAATTGATCTGGGTGGGAATAACTTGAAGGCGTAGTTAAAAGAAATAGCTGACCACGGGTTTATCTCGGAGTCAGTCTGAATTATTTGGAAATTTGTTCTGAACTCAAAGTTGTTTATAAATTGGGTAAGTGCCCCTAAGTAATGTGTCACATAACTCCCCCCATTCTAAATTGAATCGTCCCGATTCATTGGAACTGATGGGTATATTGAATGTATTTGATTAGTCAATTCGACAATGATATTTTCTTCTAGGGTATTCTCATTTTCGGGTATATTATTTTCTTCTTGTATTTCTATATTGGGTTGCCGTGGCTTGAATATTAAAAACTTTCTGTATTTGATTATAAGCATGAAAATTAAATATATAAATATTAATACGATTAATATTAACGAAATTGGTACTTGAGTTTGTTTAATTTGAATAAAAGGATTTAGTATGTTAATATTATCAAATGAGAGTTCGGAATCATTTGACATAATAAATTCGGATACTACAAATTCTGTATATTTTCGAGCAGTGATGTATTCCAATATCTTATTATCTACATTATTGAAAGATACATTATTAATTTTAGTAGTGCTGTTAAAAGTTATTAAATATGACCCCTAAATAAGTGTCATTAATTATATTATGTCCATTTACAAAAATGGCTCCTTCTTGGATTACATCTATATTTTTATTTTTTCTCTGATTTCTTTACATAATGTTTTTTCTCCATTTAGTAATTTGGTAAAGCAAGAACCTTCTGGGTTTATTGTGCAATAATTATTAAATAATTCTTTCTTAAAGTTAGACATTACATAGTACTTATTTCTGCATTTTGCGACGTGATTATCAATTAATAATTTTCCATCATTATGTGAAATGGATCTTGAATTGTAGACTTCACAACGATCGATGATAATGGGGTATTCTATGTATATAATTAGAATATCCTGGTGTAATGCGATTTTAAATTCTGATATATCCAATAGGTCAGTTATAATTACAGGCTTTTGTTCATGTTTATAAATTTCTTGTAAGTCCTCATTGTTTAGAATTTTAGTATTAAATACATCAATTTTTGCAAGTGTAATTGTATCCATTAAATTCATAAGATCGTACGTAACCAAGCGGAGACGATATTTTCTTAGTGGAATTTCTTGATTTTTAAAGGCTCTTTTAAATTCTTCAGATAGAGTTTTTATTTCTTTAAATATTTTAGAATTAATGACGAATTGATCATTACTATTTTGTATTAAATCATTTATCTTATTTTGCACTGTTATAAAATCATCATGATCTGGTGTTCCTGCTATCCATTTCCAAATAGTGCCTAATTCATTAATACCGCGTTTTGATCTATTGGGTATAATTTGTGAGATAAGCATTTTGATAATTCTCAATTCGTGGGACATTTCCCAATGTAAATTCGGGTTATTATTTATAAATTCTGATTCAAGATTAATTATTTCTTTATAAAAACTTAAATTAGTAATATGAAATAAATCTGCGTATGATTCATAAATAAGAACATCTTTAGTATCCTTGTAAAGAAAGAAATCATGGTTGGTATAATCCATAATTTCAAATTTGGTTGTAGCTACCATCAATAATAAGTACGTTAATGAAATCATTATCTGGAATTTAAGATAAAACATTTTTATTTAAGATTTAATATTATCTTTATGAATCGTACGATTTCTGCTGTTTATTATAACTTTATTTGGAAGATTTTCCTTAACTACTTGTTTTTTGTATCTTGAATTAAGCTTATTTCTTTCCCCGTGTTTCTTTTCATAAATTACTTCACCTACGTGATAATGTTTTTCTTGTCTACCTTTATTGTGAAATTCTAACATTCTCTCCTGAGCTTGTTTTAATAATAGGGGATTTGTATCATGTTGTATTTTATTAAATAATATATCATATGGTCGTTGGTTAGTTATTGAGTGAATTGTTAAATTATATTTTTGAGCCGCTCTAATGATAATTTCAGAATAATCAATTAAATTGAGCTCTTCTTTGATGCAGCGAGCAATTTCTGTTAACGTTGAGTGTGCCCTTTCTATTTGACCGTTAGACGTACTATGTCGAGGATCCGCAAAGAATAAAGAAATCCCGTTTCTTTGAGCAAAAGATTTAAATTGGGATGAAGTGAAACTTTGTTCGTTATCTAGCATCAAGGTTTTGGCCAAGGGAAATTGTTGAAGAATTTCTGAAACTTTATTTTCTATATTTAGTTTATTTGGAATTTCTTTTACTACCAAGAATTTCGAATATGAATCTATGCAAGTAATGAATATTAGATTTTGGGCATAATAGATATCGATATGCAAATTTTCACCTTCTCTTTCAGGGATAGGTGCCTCTCCGATCGGAATTTGCACTGGGTGTCTATTATATTTGTTTTTATTACAAATGGTGCAATTTTTTATAAATTCCTTAAGCGTTTTGTATAAATTAGGCCAGTAATATAATCTGCATATTTGCTTATAATTCTCATCTAGCCCTCTATGTGCCCTACAATGCGTTTCTGTGATGATAAGAGATTTATCTTCCGCATTTTCTACATCCTGGACAAATATTTTTGTATATAAAAATTTATTTATAAAATTTTCTTTAAGTGGTTTTTGGATTATATAAAAATCTTCTAAAGTACAATGAACTCCTATGGTTATATTAGGTGGAATATATTCTCTTGAGATTGATATTAAATTTTCTGGAGTATCATACTCTATTATATGCCTAGTATTTCCGAAAACGGTAATCGACTCATGTATTGTATACCTCCCCGTTGCTAATAGCAATTGCTGCTTAAACTGGTTTAAGGGTTTTCGGGTTTCTTGTATGACGTTCTCAAAACTACTTTCAGCTGAATGCTGAGTATTTTGATCTGAGACCGATTCGATACTTTCCGTTAAGTTATTTATTTGGATCCTTGATAAAGCATCCGCGACTACATTTGTTGCTCCTGGCTTATAAATAATTTTGGGTGAATAACTTTCTATAAATGAATACCATC
Organism: Drosophila pseudotakahashii; assembly: GCA_035046095.1. Lineage (NCBI taxonomy): Eukaryota > Metazoa > Arthropoda > Insecta > Diptera > Drosophilidae > Drosophila > Drosophila pseudotakahashii. The sequence goes on along the minus strand of JAWNOE010000055.1, from coordinate 70,729 downwards.
TCTTCATTTCAATATTCGGATTTTTCTGAGAAATGGAGAAGGACAGGGGTTGATGATCTGTATAGATCTCGATGTTATTTATTCCATATAAATAATTTCTTAAATTTTTAAATGCCCAAACTATGGCTAAAAGTTCTTTCTTATTTGTTGCGTACAATTGTTCTGTTTTGGATAAGGTTTTGGAAATGAAAGTAATTGGTTTTCCTTCTTGGGAAAGAACGGCACCAATAGCTAAATCAGACGCATCAGTGGTTAAAGTAAATTTTTTATTATAATCGGGTTGTACCAGTTCTATTTGTGCGATTAAATTATCTTTGAGCTCGTTAAAAGCTCTTACAGCCGAATCGTCCAACTGTATTGAAGCTCTACGTGAAGCAGTTTTAGATACTTTTTGACCTTCTAAATATTTTGTTAATGGTTTTGCAATTTTTGCGTAATTTTGGACAAATTTTCTATAATATCCTGTAAGACCTAGGAAGCTTCTAAGCTCTCGGATATTTTTAGGAATTGGGTATTTTAGGATTGTAGAAATTTTCTCGGGATCGGTTTTGATCACATTATGGGAAACAACGTAACCTAAAAAATTGGTTTCTAATTTAAAAAACTTTGATTTTCAATAGAAATTTTCATGTTTGCGTTCAGCAAAATTTTAATTATGACAATTAGATCTTTGTAATGTTGTTCAATAGTTTTTGAAAATATTATAATGTCATCCATATAAACATGGCATGTTTTACCGACTTCTTCTCTTAATATATCATCCATTGCTCTTTGGAAAATTCTGGGAGCGTTAGTCAACCCAAATGGCATTCTCAGGAATTCGTATTTTCCATTGTTTATTGAGAACGATGTTTTTTTTACGTTTGTTTCACTTATGAGAATCTGATGGAATCCAGATTATAAATCGATTGTGGAAAAGTATTTAGCTTTCCCAATATTTGACAAAATTACCGAAGTATCCTGCATTGAATATCTATCCGGAATTGTATTATCATTTAGTTTTTTATAATCTATTACAAGTCTGAGTTTTGGAGTTCCGTCTTCGTTGAAACCCTTTTTTGGTACTACTAGTACTGGGGAGTTATAAGGGCTCCTGCTTGGCCTTATAATTTCCTCTTTTAACATTCGATCTATTTCCGAGTTCACAAAATCTGAAGCTGATAAAGCATACGGATATTGTTTGCTATATATGGGTCTTTCGTTTTCAGTGTTTATTTCACCGCGAATATCTGTCCTAAATGGAATTTGCATATTTATTTTCGAATGCTCTTTATTGATAAAGCTTAGTATTTCATCCTCCAAATCTTTCAATTGATTTGCAGATGATATTTTCATATTGTTAATTTTTTGATTGTCGGATACTTCAACGACGGCGTGTTCAGGATTTTTAATTCCCAAACTAAATTCGCTTTGATTTCCCATTTCAGATTCGGATCTGACTCGAGTCTTTTCATCAAAGTATTTTTTTAAGATAAATTCTTTTAACGGAAGATGGTGGTTTCTTCGGAAAAGGAATGTTGAATCAAATTATTTCCGTTGTCGTAATTTAATTTTTCTTCCTTTCCATTATATTTTATCGTTCATTAAGCTGTATCAATCACAGCTCCAATTTTTTTTAATAAGTTATACCCTACTAGCAAATCTGAATCTAAGCCTTCTATTTCGTAAAATGTATATCGCGTATCAAATATAGTTATCATATGATAATATTTTATTATTGAATATCCATTTACTGTGGATACCCTTTTATATATTGGGAGCTCATTTTTACTTTTATAAATTCCTGTTTTAATATAACAAGAGGTTGCCCCAGTGTCTATTAATATTTTTAGTTTTTTATTTAATTTTTTATCATTTCTAATTAAGTAGGGTAATCCTACTGCTGGGTTTGGTCTAAAAAATGGTCTTCCTCAATATTATTAAGTCTCATGGTCTTGTTAGCCGGCTGGTTAACAGTTCCAGTCGGTACTCTTTTATTTTGAACCTGATCTTGTTGTGTGTCAGGCCCTGCCCTGATTCCAATTATTATTCCTGTTCTGGTTATAATTATTATAACCATTTTTATTTTGATTGTTATTATTGTAGTTATTACTTTCTTGGTTAAATCCTTAATTATTATTATTATTCCTTTGGTTATTATAATTATTGTTTTGCTGTCTGGGCTTATTATTTAAATATATTTGCCCGTTTCCACTTGAATTTTGTTCATTATTTTTTTTCTGTGTGGTTGAGAAAGTATTAGCAAAATGAGCCCTCATATTGTTACTTTCCAATTCCTGAACTATAACCATTGCATTTGGTAAGTCTTGAGGATTCATTGAAAATATTGTGTCAGAAATATGACCGTTAAGGCCGGTTATAAAAACTCTGAGGGCGGTCTTTCTATGTTTCTCGTTCATTTCTAAAGTTATTGGTTTATTTCTTCCGTAAGTCATAATAGTTTTATTAATTAATAGAGTTAACTTTCTATTAACAGTTCCGTAGTAATCCATTATGGATAATTTACCCTGGCTTAGTACACTCAATTCTTGTTCAATAATATGGATTGGACGTTTGTCACTAAAGACAAAGTCAAGCCTGGCCATTATGGCATCGAAATTTAAAACTGTACCGTTATGGGTTAAGGCATCATTTGCCATTCCTGTTATTTTATTCCTTAAGATTGACAATGCAGAATAAAACCTATCGCTGCCCCTGGCATATTGTCCCATAGCTATTTCAGCTGACTCTCTCCAGCTGACATACACATAAAAAAAAATCGAAGAATTTCCATTAAATCAAGGAAATTCTTTCTTGAATTTTTGCCAAAGGCGACCTCACCTTTGTTTTAGGAAATGTTTTTTTTGAAAGGCACCTTTAAAACCAGAAAAAATATTTCTTGAAAAAAGAAATTAAATTTCTTAAAACAAGAAAGGGTTTTTTGGAAAGCCACCATTAAAAGAAGAAAAAATATTTCTTGAAACAAGAAAGGCGATTCTAGTTTCAAAGGTGGTTTCTTTCTTGTTTCAAGAAATTAAACTTCTTAAAACAAGAAATAGTTTTTTAAAAAGGCACCTTTCAAACAAGGAAAAATATTTCTTAAAACAAGAAAATAAATTCTTGTTTTACAGGTGGATTCTTTCTTGTTAAAAAATTTAAAATTTCCTTTCAAGAAATTTTATTTGTTGATTTAAGAAATAATATTTCTTGAATGGAAGTTTTACATTAACCCTGAAATATAAAATAAAATGTAACTTCGTTTTTTTTTTTGATATTGCATATTTTATTTAATTACAATTTGAAACATTTAACACTTAACATTTAAACATTTTTAATTATCAAATTTTTGCATATTAGCATATGAGTTATTATTGGTGGTGTATTTAATTCACATAATTTAACTATTAACGATTTTACTATTGTATACTCCATGGCCTTTTGAACTTCATATGACATAAGGTGATCACAAAACTCAGTACCTAGTTACAGGCATAAAAACCACTTTCTTCGCATTCCTTCATCTGGAAAAAAAGAGTTATTGGGATATAAAATATTTATTTTTAGATACACAACATTTTTTGAAATAATGAAATGTTAATAATAGCCAAAATTCAAACACGTTGGTCAAAAGACCAAAGAGAGAGAGGCAAGGCAGATAGAACACGGAGATGGGGGTTGAAAGTCGAAGTTCAGAGAGAGAGAGACACGGGAGAGACACGTACGAGCGAAGGAAGACCGAATGTAAGCAGGCCAGATCATGACAGTTTGAAGAAGTAGAAGAGAGAAACGTCGGTCAATAGAGCGAGAGAGAGGAGCAAAAGATAGAAGGGTTGAAAATCGGCTTTCAGATCGGGTGAATCGCGTACCTGCATACATATTTACATGCCCAAGTATGTCAAACAAATACAACATATTTTTCTTTTTGATCTACTTACCTTAGAAGGTTTTAAAACAAAATTACAGCTTCGCCAAACCATTTATTTGGCAGATGCAACTGCTCTCACTGCAGGTACTTTAGAGATTTCTCCGACATGTTTCACTCTGAAAAATAAATATAATGCAAGTAATAAGGCGAAGTTATTATAGAACTCTACATCTACAAATATATGTACAAATGTATGTATGTACGTAGCTTTTAGCTAGAAAACAATTCAACTAAGTTTGTGTAAAACTTGTTTAAGAGATTTCGAATTTTTCCTTTAATTAGATACATACATTTGCATGCGCGCTATACAAAAAATTATATATGTACATACCTTTAAATAATTGGAAAAGGCTTCACTCTTTATCCGCTTGAAAATCACGTCCATCACTTACGAATCTTTTTTCACAACTGACGCTCGGATGATCAGAGAAGTCGGTGGCCGGGTAGTAGTCGGGCCGAGTAGGCCCTTCGTCCTACTTCGTTTTTTTCTGTCGTCAACATTCGGTAGCCGAAGGAAGTCAATGGCTACTTTCTTATATTCAAGGGATATTTCTTTCACATATTCAAAGGCGATTTCGCCATTAAATACGTAGAAAATGTTTTGGCTGCGACGACAAAACAAACATATGAGATTTTCATTTTTCTATTTTCAAGAAAAATTCTTTCTTGAATTTTTTCCATCAAGAAAGGTTTTCTATATTTAAAGGCAATTTTTCTAATTACAAGAAATTTTTTTTCCATTTTCAAGGGTAAGCCGATTCAATGGCGAGATTTCTAAAATTGAGAAATAAATTTTTATGAGTGTACTTATCTTCCTCACCTTTATATTCCCTTACAGATTTGATGATCTCATATGATGTTTCGCATTTAATATTTGGATCTATAACTTCTATCTGATAATCTTCAACCTTCTTTATTTTATTTGATAGTTGCTGTTTTAGATTTCCAATCTCGTCTTTTAATGGATTCAATTCATAATTTACAATCTGTTTTATTAATTCTCCTACATTTAACATTGTGGCGTTTGTTACTGCCTGATTATTTGTAACTTCTTGAGGAGGATTCGCTATGTGTGGTCTTTTATTACTAGGTCCAGCCTGCTCTTGAGGAGGATTCATTTTGAGGATTTTATCGAATTTTAAAATTAATTCTTCCACTTTGTTTTATTTTTCTTTTTTTTCAATTTTCTTAAATATAAATAATAAAAAAATATTATCGCTCACGAATCGTCCTTATTAAATTCTTCCTCTTGTATGATGATCCTGATGGGGTCTTCTTTTCAATTGTTGATCCTGGTTGGGGTCTTCTTTTCACTCTGTGCCTTCCTTTTAAATGTTATTTTTCAATTTTTGGTCATCTTGTGGCGAGGGATTGCCCTTCAGCCAATAAATTCTCTATTTTAGTTGATGATGATTTGTTTTTGTTTTATTAAATATTTAATTTTTGATGTTTTTTAGATTGTTGCTTTTTATTGTCCGTAGCAGTGAATTATGTTACGATCCCTATTTTTAATTGGGAGTAATTTTTTTTATTAAAGCGGATTATTGCATTTATTAATTTCCACCTTTTTATTTTTAGTTCAACACTATCTTTTTTATTTTGTTGGTTATATTTAAGGGGATTATTTCATTTATTAGTTTCCTCCTTATTTAATTAACACAAACTTTTTTATTTCGTTGGTTGTAACTGGGTTTGTTGGCCGCACAAATTCTTTTTTCACTTTAAAATTTTATTAGGATTTCGTTTTAAAGCCTTACTTTGGAATTTTTAAACGCGCGGCCCCACGTTGGGCGCCAATTAACTTTCTCCTTAGTGAGTTGATTAAAAAAATGTATTTTATTTTTTTAACTTCACTTATTCACTATTACAATTGTTTCATAGGTCGAACTTAATTCACTGCTCACTGATTATTACTTATTAAACTTCTCGATTCGATTCTCAAAAACGGACTCCCTGGACTCAAGTTCAATGATCAATAATGAAATCTCGGCTTAAGAGATTTATCTCAGAAAAACTGATTAAGAGAATGACTCAAGAGAGTCGGAAAAATAGGATGATGAAATTTGGCAATTAAATTTGAAACTGAATTTCTGCCGGAAATTGGTGTTTATGTTAGCGGACTTCGGGGACCGCTTTGGGGCTCCGATGTTTACAATATCGGCTTGGGTGTTTACAGAATCCCTTTGATGCGGGATGTGTGAAATTGATCTGGGTGGGAATAACTTGAAGGCGTAGTTAAAAGAAATAGCTGACCACGGGTTTATCTCGGAGTCAGTCTGAATTATTTGGAAATTTGTTCTGAACTCAAAGTTGTTTATAAATTGGGTAAGTGCCCCTAAGTAATGTGTCACATAACTTGCACGCGTCAACTATCATCTACTACCATCTAGTGGCTGTTTCATTTTTTGCTCCTAACTTTTTAATGGATTGTCCGATTTGAAAAATTTCTTCTACAATTCGATAGGTATTAATAAACACAACAATGTGGCAATTACACTTTTATAAAAGCTTTAAAGATTTCGGCGCCAGACACATTTTAAAAGTCCTTTAAGGCGATTGTAGGCGGTAGAACCCCCTCTGGCGCTCGGCTGAAACAAACTTGCGCTGCGTAGAAAGCCAAAGAATGTGTGTGGGTAATCTCTGAGATCTCGGAAACTACAAAAGCTAGAACGTTGGGATTACCCACACATATTCTTGGGCTGATGGGAAAACATCAACTCCATAAGGATCCGATAAGAGTGAACGAGTAAAACTACTTGGTGCGACTTGTTTTTTAAGAAAAAACCGAGGGCTTGTTAAAAATAAATGTTATATTGAAATAACTAGAAATGGCTCCAACTTTTTACAAAAACCGATTGTAACGACTATCTGGCGCATATATTAAAATTTAGAAAACAATTTTTATTTGTGGGGGCAATGCTTAAATGTTTTTTAAGAGTTCTGATTTGTTTTTATTTTTAAGGAATTAAAAACTTATTGGTTTTTCTTAATTTTATTGCAAAAGAAGACATTTCAAAAGAAATAATGCAAAATACATACAGTGAATCGGAATTTGGAAAACTAAAAAAAACTCGAACTAAAAATAAAATATTTTTGGATGCCGATGTCCCACGCCCCTTCTAACGCCCACAAACCGCATAAAGGTGTGGCACCCATAGTATTAAAGCCAGATTAAAATTTTTAACTGAAATGTATTTGTTTCTTCAATACTCATCGATTGATTAAAAAAGTGTGCCACGCTTACTTTAACTCCCACAAACCGGAAAAAACTGTGGTGCCCACAATTTTAAAGCTAGAATACAATTTTTAACTGAAATGTCGTTAAACGATTCTAAGCAGTATTGGCGAACATAAAGTAACTAAAATAACGTTAGACCCTCCCCCAAACGGGAGTGAAAAATATAGATTGAGGAAAAATATCGTAGATATATTATTAAAATTTGAAACCACTATTTTTATTGCTAAAAGGAAATTATTATGAAATGCCTCTGCTCGTCACCACTGTTATATACCCCTGCAGATCATTCGTATGTTAATGTTTTGTTACCGGGGTATTATATTATATTCAGTCAGATGTTTGCAACGCAGTGAAGGAGACGTTTCCGACCACATAAAGTAAATATATTCTTGATCAGCACCAATAGCCGAGTCCATCTAGCCATGTCCGTCTGTCGAATTCTATGCGAACTAGTCTCTCAGTTTTGAAACTTTCCCAAAAGTCTTATTTCTATTGTAGGTAGTACAAATGTCGGAACGAGCCGTATCGGACCACTATATCTTATGGCTCCCATAGAAATAATCTCAAAAAATATATAAAAGTACATTTAAACTTTGTAGGAAGTAGGCGTTTAAATTTTTGACAATTTAATATCTACATTTTTAATAGGCAATAATATATTTGGAATCCCAGGAGCAGCACCGACCGAGTGAGGACTAAACTTTGGGTACTTATTATAACTGCAAGGGTATATAAACTTCGGCTTGCCGAAGTAAACTTCCTTTCTTGTTTTGACATTAATTTTTCTGTCTTTCTATGGCATCTGTATAATGTAGTAATTAGTGTTGGGTAAAAACTGCTTATTAGGGTGAGCATGTTCACTTTCTCTTTTTTTCTTAATTTGTCAACTATTTCAGTTTGCTCACTTGTTCACTTGCTCACTTGTTCCCTTGCTCACTTGCTCACTTGCTCACTTGTTCACTAGCTCACTTGTTCTCTTGCTCACTTGTTGACTTGCTCACTTGCTCACTTGTTCAGTCCTTAAATTTCTCACTGGCTCTGAGAAAACAGCTGATTGACTGTAAAACCGTTAGCAATGCATCCAAATAGTAACATAAAAATACTTTTTGAGCCAAAAACAGCAAGAGATCAACTTAGCAAGTGAGCTAAAAAAATCAAATAAGAGAGCAAAACTGAACAAGTGAACAAAAAAGAGCAAGTAAGAGAGCAAAACTGAGCAAGTGAACAAAAAAGAACAAGTTCGAAGGAACTTCTGAAATAATAAACAAGGGAGAACGCTTAGTCGAGTGCCTCGACTATTAGGTACCCGTTACTCAGCTAGCCAACTTTAAAAAAATAATTAACGCGAAAGGCAGTGGTACAACTGCGTATGTAATATGGGCGCTATACATACATACATTCATACCATATATATACCAGAGAACGGCACCGGTGCTTGATTTTGACACTACTTGTGTACATGCCTAAAAAGCGGTGCCGGTGCTACTAACACCGCCTACTGTGCAGTTGCGGTGTTTAAACACCGCATCGATTGTGAGTGTTACATAGACAACACACAAAATTATGCGGTGGAAAAGTACACACTCAAAAATGTACAGTGTTGCTTCAATGCACAGAATTTTCGCACACTATTTTTTCGTACTTGTCAAATGTGATTGACATGCAAGATGATATGCAAAAATAGCTTTGGCTTTCTTCCTTTCAATCTCATTTGGTTACCTTACCTTTCTTATTTGTAATAATTTTTCCTTTTTTATTCTTTCAACACATTTTTTGAAATATATAATTAGAAAAGCATTGCGGCATGTAAGCACGGTCCATAAGCTTGTAGGAAATGGTGTTGTATTATTTTATTTAATTCGAGTTCCGTGTTCCGTCCATGAAAATGTTTAAAATAACAAAAAATATTTAATATTATGTCGTATAAAAATCGGAGAAGGTATTTACCTTTTATAATCAAATACATAAGTGGAGTATAGTTAAGTTTTCGGTTTGCCCAGAGTTTCACGCCAAGTAATTTCATTTGCTTTCGCATGACAGCCTTGAACATTGTTTTTTTTATCAACATTTATTTTTGATGTAAATAAACATTGAAGTTTATTTATATTCCACATTACGCGGTATGTTATATTAAGGTTCACTCCTCATTTCATCACAAACACAGAAATTCTGAATAAATCGCACTGATCACAAAGAAATCTCACAACGAACTGACGCTTGAATTCGAAATACAAAGTGCGTAGGTCAAATTCAAATTTTCGAAACATTAATGGAAACGTATTAAGAATAGATCAAAACAAGAGAGAACGCTATAGTCGGGTTCCCCGACTATCAGATACCCGTTACTCAAGGGAGTGCGAGGGAGATAGAGATATAAAAATATGATCGCGAATAACTTTTTAACGAATGGTCCGATCTATAAAAATTTCTTCTACATTTCAATAGGTATTTATAAACATAATAAAACTGCATTTTTCCTTTTCCGAAATTTTTAAAGATTTGGGCGTCAGACACCTTTTAAAATCGTTTAAGGCGATTGTGGGCGTTAGAGGGGGCGTGGCCCTCCGCTGAAATAAACTTGCGCTGCGTAGGAAGCCAAAGAATATGTGTGGTTAATCCCAACTCTCTAGCTTTTGTAGTTTCCGAGATCTCAGCGTTCATACAGACGGACAGACAGACGGACAGACGGACAGACGGACAGACGGACAGACGGACGGACGGACGGACGGATGGACATGGCTAGATCGACTCGGCTAGTGGCCCTGATCAAGAATATATATACTTTATAGGGTCGGAAACGCTTCCTTCTCCCTGTTACATACTTTTGCACGAATACAATATACTCTTTTACTCTACGAGTAACGGGTATAATTACATATCCTCGAGTAGAAGAGAGTACCTACAATGAAAACTAACGAAGCTATAATTTTTTTCTTATTATTTCCCTATTATTTTTTTATCGTTCCTATTGCAGCTATATAATAAAGTCGTTCGATTTTAATAAAAATAAATTCGATCAGTACTATAAAAAATTCAATTCCCACGCGACGCATTGCACACCCTACGATGATGTTTAATATAAAAGAAATACTAACAAAGGCGACCATTAAAGTTGCAAAGCTAGGTATCTTAAAAAGTTTACGCTAAGATTGGTAAAATTCTTAAAAGACTGGTAAAAAAAGTTTCAGGCAAATCAAAAATGTGACCCAAAAAAGGTGTTGTAACTATTTCATTCCGAAAATAGTAAAAAAAATTGTTGACCACTCTTGAAGATATATCCCAAAAGGCGAGGAAAAGTTGTGAATTTCTTAAATTAAAGATACCGCAAATACCAGAGTTGATTAACTACAGGCGTAGTGTATCGAAATAAAATGGTAGCAGCCCAGTGGGAAAATTCCACTGGAAAATATGTAATATTCATTAGGTTTCTCCATACAACCCAGCGGGAAAATTCCACTGGAAAATATGTAAATTTTATTAGGATTCTCCATACAAGCGAAAGGGACAAAACCTCATTTACCCCTTACATTTCTTCCATCTCTGGTTTCAAAATACACGGGGGTGGCACAAAAAGTATGGGGTAAATGAGGTTTCTATGTGGATCTCTGGCAGTAAAATGCAGGGCAAAAACCATTGGTTTTTCTCCTTCCCGCAAATTATGTTTTCCACATGTACTCAGCTATGGTTTCCTCTACCTGCAATATCTAGTTTTTCCACACGCTCCCAGTTTTGGGTTTCCACTGATTTGCAGTATCTGATTTCCCACAATAAAAATACATATTTTCATGTAATATTTGTCCGTGTAATTATTAATAATATTTACAGTAGAAGCATTTGAATTAAAAATTGTTAATGTCTAAAGCATTCCCGGGTTTCGCTTGGTCGAATGGAGGTCTTAGGTATCCATGTCTTGTAAGGTTGTCCTCTGAAAATATCAGAAATAAGTAAGACTAGGAATAATAATAAGAGTAATTACCATTATTACATCTCCCTACAAAATTAAGGGATCTCTCCAGAAATTATGCCATGGCCGATCATTTACCCTCTGATCAGCTGTTTTTTGTCGGGTATCTAAATGAGAAGAAAAAATCAAATATGGCAAATGTAGGCGCAACAGCTCTGGTCTCAATCGACCTGGCTGAAATAAATGTAATATTTTGATTATGTTAAACAACTAAGTTTATAAAACCATTTAATGAACACCGCTCACCATTTACCACTGGTGAAGACATTTCAATGTGTTTCATATGTGCTTCGTGGTTTTACCTACAAGCGCACATTCAAATCTTTGTAAAATTCCGTACAGAACGGCTGCAATCACACTTTGAATGATATTATATTATTAATATCGCTTAAAAAATAATCATTATTTCTGAGCGATATTTTTTTTCGCATACAAATAATAATTAAGTGGTGATTTTTATTTTTTACTCAAAAAAAAAAATCATAATTTTCGGTCCCTGGATTAAAGTCATTGTGATTACAGTTACTGAGTTCAATTTATTTCATTAAACATTATTAATATTTTGTCTACGTATTTTAAAAATACTAACAAATAAATATAAATGTTAGAACAAGGCTTTTGGTAAAAGTCATAGGATTCTGGAATATTTAAAGTTTTGTTAAAAAATATTATAATCGGGGTGACACAGAAATCATACAGCGCATAATTGCTCCGACATTATCTATTCCCTCACCACTGCAGTGGTAGCCAGCAGAGGCAGCACGCAGGGCCCACGGAATAGGCAATTTCTCTGCCGCTGCGCTGCTAGCTTTTCGACGCTCACGTACGCTGCATTATGGGGCATTTGACCTGTTTTTTTTGGCATTAATTAATCATTCAAAAACAAAGCAACTTTTTTGAGTTTGGTTTTTTGAAATAAGTTAATAATATTTAAATACATATTTTTAAGAAAAAATTATACACTAATAAATAATAATAATTAAAAATAAAAAATAATAATAAATAAAAAAAAATTTGTTTTTCCTAAACCAAAAAAAAAAAATTTTTTTTCCATCTTACGAAGCAAGTGCCGTAAAAATTGAATTTCTGGAGAAGTCGCAAAAAGTGCACATTAAGACTGGATGTCCCGAATTAAGACTTGACCCCTCTTTGAAATGGTTTAACCCACAGGCTCAACAAATTTAAACATTTTTTCTAATGTCTATTCAAAGTTGAACTTTCTTTTTCCAAACCTATTAAAAGAGACTACTACTATATTGTATTCGTGCAAAAGTATGTAACAGGGAGAAGGAAGCGTTTCCGACCCTATAAAGTATATATATTCTTGATCAGGGTCACTAGCCGAGTCGATATAGCCATGTCCGTCTGTCCGTTCGTATGAACGCAGAGATCTCAGAAACTACAAAAGCTAGACGTTTGGGATTAACAACACAAATTCTTGGGCTTTCTACGCAGCGCAAGTTTTTTTCAGCCGAGCGCCACGCCACCTCTAACGCCCACAATCGCCTTAAACGATTTTATGTGTGTGTGTTTTTGTGTCTGGCGCCCACACTATTAAATATTTTGGAAAAGTAAAAATGCAGTTTTATTGTGGTTATCAATATCTATCGACCATTCGTTAAAAAGTTGTGCTCGATCAAAGTTTTATATATCCATATCCCTCGCACTCCCTTTAGCTGAGTAACGGGTATCTGATAGTCGGGGCACCCGACTATAGCGTTCTCTCTTGTTATACCCGTTACTCGTAAAGTAAAAGGGTATATTGTATTCGTGCAAAAGTATGTAAAGTATATATATTCTTAATCAGGATCACTAGCCGAGTCGAACTAGCCATGTCCGTCTGTCCGTCTATCCGTCCGTATGAACGCTGAGATCTCGGAAACTATAAGAGCTAGAGAATTGGCATTTTGCATGCATATTCTTGGACTTCCCACGCAGCGCAAGTTTATTTCAAAATGGTGCCACGCCCCCTCTAACGCCCTCAATCGTCCTAAACCATTTTTTGAAAGGAGTCTGGCGCCCACACCATTTAAGATTTTGGAAAAGTAAAAATGCAGTTTTATTGTGATTATCAATACCTATCGAAATGTAGAATAAATTTTTCAAATCGGACCATTCGTTAAAAGTTATGTCCGATCAAAGATTTTATATATCTATCTCCCTCGCACTCCCTGACTATAGCGTTCTCTCTTGTTTTTTAATATCCACTGCGAAATCAAGCGAAATGTAAACATGTGGTGTTCGCTTGCTGCGCCTGACTTTAACATCTGTTATTTTAACATTGGACTGTTAACTTAACATTTGCGGTATGTAACATTTTATTATACCCGTTACTCGTAGAGTAAAAGGGTATATTGTATTCGTGCAAAAGTATGTAACAGGGAGAAGGAAGCGTTTCCGACCCTATAAAGTATATATATTCTTGATCAGGGCCACTAGCCGAGTCGATCTAGCCATGTCCATCCGTCCGTCCGTCCGTCCGTCTGTCCGTCTGTCCGTCTGTCTGTCCGTCTGTATGAACGCTGAGATCTCGGAAACTACAAAAGCTAGAGAGTTGGGATTAACCACACATATTCTTTGGCTTCCTACGCAGCGCAAGTTTATTTCAGCGGAGGGCCACGCCCCCTCTAACGCCCACAATCGCCTTAAACGATTTTAAAAGGTGTCTGACGCCCACATCTTTAAAAATTTCGGCAAAGGAAAAATGCAGTTTTATTATGTTTATAAATACCTATTGAAATGTAGAAGAAATTTTTAAAGATCGGACCATTCGTTAAAAAGTTATTCGCGATCATAGTTTTATATCTCTATCTCCCTCGCACTCCCTTGAGTAACGGGTATCTGATAGTCGGGGAACCCGACTATAGCGTTCTCTCTTGTTTTGATCTATTCTTAATACGTTTCCATTAATGTTTCGAAAATTTGAATTCAAGCGTCAGTTCGTTGTGAGATTTCTTTGTGATCAGTGCGATTTATTCAGAATTTCTGTGTTTGTGATGAAATGAGGAGTGAACCTTAATATAACATACCGCGTAATGTGGAATATAAATAAACTTCAATGTTTATTTACATCAAAAATAAATGTTGTTAAAGAAAACAATGTTCAAGGCTGTCATGCGAAAGCAAATGGAATTACTTGGCGTGAAACTCTGGGCAAACCGAAAACTTAACTATACTCCACTTATGTATTTGATTATAAAAGGTAAATACCTTCTCCGATTTTTATACGACATAATATTAAATATTTTTTGTTATGTTAAACATTTTCATGGACGGAACACGGAACTCGCATTAAATAAAATAATACAACACCATTTCCTACAAGCTTATGGACCGTGCTTACATGCCGCAATGCTTTTCTAATTATATATTTCAAAAAATGTGTTGAAAGAATAAAAAAGGAAAAATTATTACAAATAAGAAAGGAAGCTAGCTTCGGCCAGCCGAAGCTTATATACCCTTGCAGATCATTCCTATTCATTTACAAAAACAATTAATTTAAATTAATTTCCGTATATGTTACAACAATCCAAATTTTAGCTGCTTTCGTATAATTATTTTTTTGATCCTACCTATGGCAGCTATATGATATAGCCGTACGAATTTTGTTAAATTTTATACGAAATTTTTAAATAATGAAGAAAAGCCATATCCCAGAGAAGAAGAGAATGTAATGAAAGTCAACAAAGATATAATTTGTTTCCTATTAATTTCCATTTAATGTTCCGACCGTTCCTATGGCAGCTATATGATATAGTTATCCGATTTTTAAAAAATTTTATTCGAAATTCAGAAATATTTAAAAAATAGTATTCCCAAAAGTAGAAGGTAATATTTCAAAAAACACCAAAGCTAGAATTTTTTGACGGTTGACGGTGACATATATACTACCTGCAATAGAAAGAAGACTTTTGGGAAAGTTTGAGCGCGATAGCTTTAAAAGTGAGAGACTGGTTTGCGTAGAAACAGACGGACAGACGGACGGACAGACGGACGTACAGACGAACAGACGGACAGACGGACGGACAGACGAACAGACGGACATGGCTAGATCGACTCGTCTTGTCATGCTGATCAAGAATATATATACTTTATGGGGTCGGAAACGTCTCCTTCACTGCGTTGCAAACTTCTGACTGAAATCATAATACTCTCTGCAAGGGTATAAAAACATATTTTCCTTTTAACCATGTTGAATTGGGAAAGCGTCTTCTAGGTATCTTCTACAAGTGTCTTCTGAGTAACTTCCAGAAGTGACTTTGGCGACACTTCTACAAGTGACTTGCACGATATCGCATTCGGATCGCCGAAGTCACCCCCGACGGGAAGAAATGTTCCACTACGGCGGCACTTCTGGAAGCGTCGCCGAAGTCACTTCTGTAAGTGACTTCCGCGATATCGCATTCAGACGCTTCTATAAGTCACTTAGAAGTGACTTCGGGAAGTGTCGCCGTAGTGAAACATTTCTTCCCGACGGCGGTGACTTCGGCGATCCGAATGCGACATCGCGGACGATCGTTTTCATCTTCTAGACTTCACTAAATAGTGACTTTCGCGATAGAAAATGCTTGCAGGGCTCACATAAACCCAATGCGTTCTTTTATTGTATGTGTGCTGCTTTCTACTGGCCACCACTGCTTTTAGACCCCTAGGCTACCGATTGGGCCGATTTCCTAAAATGTAAGGCAATTTTTTCTTAGTTTTATAGAAAAATTTCTGAAATGCAGAAAGTTTTTTAAAAATATATTTCTAAAAATTGAAATTTTTTCTGAACTTCAACGCGATTTTAAAAGTATGGCGATTTTCTAAAATTTAGGTTGATTTTTTTTCTGGAGTGTAGAGCTACGTGCTCACTTTTATCGGATCCTTAAGAACTCCTTAAGGTTTTAATGTTGTTTTTAATGTTTTCCCATTGTTTAACAGTCTTTTAACAATTTTTAATGACAAAGCGTTAAATTACACAGTCCGACAAAATTTTGCATGTGTCGGTGTCCAGGCCTCCCAGCGGGAAAGTGAGAAGTTATTTTTCAGAGTATGAGAAAACCTATTCCTTTTAGTAGGCAGTGCACAGTGGTCGGGCTTGTATGGAGCCGCGGCCATAAATACTTCTAGATGTGCTATTGTTATGAAACTTTTACCAAAAATCTAAAAAAATTCTATAAATATATGTTACAAAAATTGGTCAGATCGTACCAGTATATCCTATAGCTTCCATAGGAACGAATTTCTCAGTGGTTGCGTTCACATGAGAGAGCAGTCATAAATTAATTTCTTATAATCATAATAGGCTGAACTTTTTAATGTAAGTTATTTACAAGCTTAGAACTGTAATATAAAAACGTGGGAGTGATTACTCACTCCCACCTCCCACGCCCACCTGCCCAAAAAAGTTATAACAAGCAAAACAAACAATAATAAAAAATGATATAATATTTAAATGGTTTCATAAAATAGCATTTTTAAGATCATTAATTAACCCAATCAGCACACTTTTAATTCTTTGGGGTTGATTGCCGCATTTATTCTGCCAAATGCTAAAAACATGCTTTCGAGAATACTGGTAGTTGGTATTGGTTCCTAATAAAATAAAACATTAATAAAACGACAAAATAATCTAAAAACATAAAACATAAAACACACAGCAAAAAGAAGCAAGCAAAACAGAAAAAACAAACTACAACTAAGCACACACAGACACAGAACAAAAAAGTGCTTTCTCCTAGATAGAGCTGCTAAAATAAATGAGGTTAGGTTGCATTTTTTAATGGCACAAGTGCATCGGCAAGTTTCGGCAGCTGAACAAAACATTTTTATAATCTTGAAATATTAATAAATAACAGAATATAAACATCATTGGGGGGTAACCGGGGGAAAGCACTTAAAACTCTACCTAAAACATTGTAATGCACACTATTTACGAACTAAATAGGACGCACTTTTTACCACTTAATTACACAAAACACAGGACAAGTTATTAATTTATGTATCTGTATAAACAAAGTATATACTGTTATGAACAATATCCATTATAAACGAATGGGATTAAACCGTGCTATATAATTTATTAGAATTTTTTAAGTAAGCAATTGTTCGCACTTTACATTCCAGTGTTGGAAAGTCCCGTCAGAAATTCCAAAAAAAAACTATTGTGTCGTAAAGCTTAGACAATTAGCTGATCATAAAACCGGGTTTCGGTAGAATATCTCAAAATCAATTTTTTGATTTTTGGCCTATGGCAGCGACCACTGTGCACTGGTCTAAAGCGAGTGGATTATTTGTTTTGTACGCTTGAAACTAAAAGTGTGTTTATGTACAAATGTCATGACTTCATCCAAGTGTTTAAATAAAGAAGAGATAAATAAGTTGAGAAACGCGGAACAATAACTCCGGTGTAACCGGCGTAATTTCCGATTCCCCTTTTTCTGTTTTTTTCTATTCTTCTTTTTAAATGTTGAAGAAACTTTCCCTGATGTTAGGACTTGTGTTCTGTTTTGTTTTTTTAATATTTTTCCTAAAAGTTAAGGCGTGCCGCCTTTGGCTATAAAAGTTTGGCGATTTTCTAAAATTCAGGACGATTTTTTTTTCTTAGTGTACCAGAGATTCCATATTTCAAACACCAAAAAAGGCTCCAACTTTTAACAAATACCGATTGAAACTAACTATCTGGCGCATATATTTAAATTAAAAAAAAACAATTTTTTTGTGGGGGCAATGATTAATTTTTTTAAAATCTTATTTTTTTCTGAAAACTGTTTATTTTTTTTTTTAATTGTATTTTAAAAGAAGGGATTTTGGAGGAATCAATTCAAAAGACACGAAGTCAATCAGATTGCTACAACCGCACGTACAGGTATTCATTGAGAGAGTACTTTTCCAAATTTGACGTTTTTTGACAAACTTAAAAAAAATTCGAAATCAAAGAATAACACAGGTACACAACCAAAAATTTCCACGAACCATTTCAACTTTTCCCTGATATTTGGGTGCTCCTGAGTAAAAGTCCCATACAGGTTCCGCGGTTTAGCTAAGAATACAAATTATTTTGAATTACATGGCCTATATAATTAAACTTACCTTTATTATATTCGGTATGACCTACTCTTAATGCATCCCGGCACTACGAAAAAATAGCCCCCATTGCCCAAGTCTTTAAAATTCGACGCCAAAGTTGAAACTCCGAAAATTTTCACAATTTCTGTGATGAAAAAAGAATTCTGAGAATTAATTCTTAAATGGAACTTATTTTAATTATTCATTGAATCTCTTGTTCATTGTATGCTTTAATTTCGGTTTAAAGCGTTTTCATGAGGATATTTTATTGGATTTATTATACCAATAAAACCGTTGTTTTGATTTTATTATCTACTCCTAAATGTTGTCAAATTTTAAATAAGTCAAGGCATCCTATAGAATGCGAGTAAACATGTATTCTTTATGTATGTTCGGTGAACGTATTTAATTTCGTAGTTCTAGAGGTTGCCATGACTTATTTCAAATTTGACATGAAAAATAATTTTGTATGGGACTTTTACTCAGGAGCACCCAAATATCATGGAAAAGTTGAAATGGTTCGTTGAAATTTCACAAAGTTCAATTTTGTGTTCCTGTGTAATTTGTTTTCGGCCGAAAAAAAAAGTTCATTCAAATCCAAAGAAAAGTTGTTCGTTGTTATACCCTCTGCAAGGCTTTAAAACGCAACCGCGAATTCTCCAAGAGAAGGGGACCCTCCACTCAATTTTTGGTAGATTATCTATTAATTGTGATGTTCCAAAATGTTATTCCAAAAACATAATTTTAGTAACCGCATGTACATATTTACTGTACGAATTTCTTGTTCAGATGTTTAAACAAAACACTTTGTCAATTCACTTGAAAAATATTCCTCACTTACTGAACATTGATGGTTTTCAACTGTCATTTTAAGACACTTTCGATTTTAACCTAGTTAAGTAAATACACCTATCCCGAGTGAAACAAAACAAAGTGTCTTTCTTTGCTCAGAAACTGAGCTCGACGAAGTTTTTATTGTTCTGATCTGAGACTGACAGGCTAAAGAAAAATGGTTGATCATATATAGGGAGGGCTGTATAAAAGTTAGAAAGCTGGGATTAAGTATGCTACCTAGAGATTCCCCCGCAGCGCAAGTTTGATTCAGCAGAGCGACACTAATACTCAAAAACTTCAGAAGTTGGAAAATCAAATTAGAATTCCTCGTGGGGCGTGCTTTTTGCAAAACAATAAGACAAACCTTTGGATTGTCAAATGTCTCGTAAAAAGACGTAGTTTCGCTTGCCGAAGTTTACTTTCTTTATTGTTTTTATTTGCCAATAAATATCGGCAAGCGCAAACATTACAAAATTGAACCATTCATTAAAAAGTTATAAGCAAGTTTGATAGGAGAAGCACACGACCGGTATGTTGTTTTTTTTTTCTTTTTTATCGAACTATAAATTTTCTTAATAATTTTTTAGTCACGTTGATATAAGTTTCAGTTTTATTTTCAAGAATATATTTAAATGTTGGGATTATATTCTTTTTAAAAATACCAAAGTAAAAATACTCATTTGACGATGATACCTGAATATAATTTTTTTCTTTTAACAGTCATGCGACGCCATGCTTGGTGACGAAGAGACAAAGGAGCTGTCAAGCCGGAGCTTTGACTTGGTCATAATAGACGGAGCATTCCCAGAGTGCTTTCTAGGATTTATATACCAGTTTAAGGTTCCCTTTATGTACATAAACACGGTGGGCTTTTACACAGGCAGTATCTCGGCTGCGGGAAATCCGGTTAGCTACGCTATAACCCCTAACTTTTATTCTCGATTTACGGATACAATGAGTCTTTATGAACGGGCAGTTAACACGGCCATGCAGATCGGACAAACACTTTTACACATGGTAAGTGGCACGAAGGCTTTTAACCTAAAATTTACAACGTTTTTATTTCAATTGCAGTATGTAATGCATCGGACACATCTTGTGCTGCGAGAGCACCTGGGTGCTAATATACCACATCCTTACGAGATGTCGCGCAATGTGAGCTTTATTTTGCAGAACGGGCACGCAGTCCTTTCTTATCCTAGAGCCTTTAACCCGAATATAGCAGAGGTGGCGTGTATTCACTGTAAACCAGCTAGAAAACTTCCCAGAAACCTTGAGGAGTTCATCGGCGCTTCCGGAATCTCGGGATTCATTTATGTTTCTATGGGCTCTTCCGTAAAAGCTGCAAATATGCCAGAAGCGCTGCGCCAAATGCTTGTAAAAACCTTTGCACGCCTGCCATATCATGTGTTGTGGAAGTATGAAGGTAGTTCCGCAGACATAAAAGACCTAACTTCAAATGTAAAGCTTTCACGATGGCTACCGCAACAGGACATTTTGGGACATCCCAAGCTACGAGCATTTGTAACCCACGGAGGCTTGCTTAGCATGTTTGAGACGGTATTTCACGGAGTGCCCGTCGTCACATTGCCGGTATTCTGCGATCACGATGTTAACTCAGCTAAGGCTGAGGTGGATGGATATGCCGTTAAGCTAGATCTTCAGACACTGTCGACCAATCAGCTTCACAAGACCATTATGAAAGTGATTCACGATCCTCGTTATAGAAACGCAGCGCGATACCGCCAGAAGCTATTGCTTGACCAGCGCTCAACAGCCCTGGACACTGCTGTATACTGGACGGAGTATGTGCTGCGTCACAATGGCGCTTATCATCTGCAGACACCCTCACGTAATATGAAGTGAGTTTATACAGATTTTTTAAGTATGCTCATATTCATAGTTTTTCTCTTTACGCAGTTGGTGGCAATACTATTTACTTGATGTAGTTGTGGTTTATTTAATTTTACTTTACGGCCTGATTTTATTACTAAAGCGTATGGATTTCTGGTCCGAAATGGTACGGAGCCTTCATTTTCTGACGCCTGTAGAAAAAATAAAGTCAAAGAGACTTTAAACTGATCAGCACAGTCTTGAACAAAACTATACGACACTAGGAAAATTGTATGTTTAAATGTTGTAAAGTTTTTATTTTCAGGGGCTGTCCATTTATTACGTAATCACCTGAGGGTGATATATATATTATATTTTAAAACACATAAAAAATCGGTTAAGTTTGTCCTTTGGATGTGCCAAAATTAGTTGGTATCGTACAGTTATGATACAATGGCATTGTAATTAAATTAAAAATTTCTAAAATGGACATAAGCACCAAATATTTAATATTAAATATAGGCAAATATCAGTGCTGAATAAGTTGTGGTTAAATTAATTTTTTTAATTTTATATCGTTTGGAAGTTACAGTTAAGAAATGAAGGATAACTTGAACTTTCAAACGCGTTTTTCCAATTGGTAACCACTTTATCTCAAGAACGTCTTGATTGATCGCGTTCGTGCTTAAATGAATATGTTCATAAAATGTAGCGCTAAAGCAAATGGAATAGGCCACGGGTTTTTTTTCAAAAAAAAACAAGCTTTGAGTCTCGCCAAATGACCATTATTCGACATTTCTTAAATGTTGTAATCCCTGCCAAAACGACATTTATCTAGATTAAAATGGAGTTTTCCGTTTTCGTTTCAAATGACCCGTTCGACCGGAATCGTGGTTATCATTAATGTACCGTTAACTTTTTGAGTGTAGAAGGAAAAGCTTTCATTTGTTTTAACTGCACATAATTTCTAAATTTACTTTTGTTCAATTAAAAATATATATACATATTTATAAGTAATATATTTTTAGTTTATAATAATAAATATAAGAACAATAAAAAATCAAAGCTCCACGTTTTTATGTCTCTTCACAACAATTTTTCGAAAAAAAAATATTTATATTAGATTGTTTATAAATTGCATTTAAATAACTGCGTACAGAAAAAAAAACCGCTCTGAATTTTAGAAAATCACCAGAAAATAAGGAGGAACATTATATTTTGTAGACAAATTTTTCTAAATAATAAGAAAGACTTGTCCGGATACACCTTAGATTATAATCTGGCCAATCGATAGCCTAGGGGGCTAAAACGTGCGGATTATATATTATGTACGCTTATATAGTCGGAAGAGTGTGTTCAGTCCCACCTCGAGGCGGAAATTCATTGAGTCTTTTTATTTTGTTTAACTTATTAATATTTTAATTTTAATATAAATTTCGATTTAGTTAATCTAACACACATATAAAGGGCTAAATCTCTAAAGATTATAAAATGAAAGACCGATTTTTAAGGTGAAACGACCACAGCCCAAACTGTAAGAGCTAGGGCAGCCAAATATTTGCACAGTTTGCCATTGGGGGCCTAACCGCCCACTAAGATCCGACATGTCATAGAGGCGCCTATCAGCTCCAACATCAATATTTGGTACATCAAAATTAGATCTATTTTTATAGCTTAACTTCCCTTATTAGAAATCAAAAAGAAATTTCGATATCTCCCATAATTTGGGGGCTACATTTAAAGTTAACTTTTCGATTTAAAAAATCTAAACCGCTGGTCCGATCAAGATGATTTTTGGATCATTAGTTATTCTATGGCCCAAATGCTTATGTTTAATTTTTCAAGTTTTTAACATTTTTTTTAGTATTTTTAAAGAATTTATTTAGTTTTTCTTAGTTATTGCGTCGCATTTTGCGGGAGCCTGCCGAGAGAGCGAAACCCAGAGAGCGGATGCTGAGAGAGCAACAGCAAAGAAAACTGATGATTACTGATTAATTACATTGTAAAAAAATTAAATTAAAATCTATTACATATTTAGAATCCATAATTTAATTTGAAGAACACTACAAAAAAATGGTGTTACATTTTTGTAAAAAATCTAAAAGTATAACTTACTTTTTTTTTTCTTTCTTAAGTTTTTGGTTTTCAATATCGTCTGGTATCTCTTCCTCTAATTCGTTTTCAAATGTGTCACTTATATCCTCATCATCTGTGTCATCTGCGCCCGAGTTTTGGGATGTACCTCCGTCATTGTGTCTAACACCTGTGTATATGATTGGCGAATCCAAAAGATCGACAACCTCAGTTGGCAGGCGCAGTCTATTGGTTTAAGTTAAGCAAAAACTAGATAGTAAGGAATCAGACGAATCCATAGCTCTGTGAAAAACATCTGACATATTGTCAACCTGGCTACATTTTCTGGCATGATATTTTCTGGCAGCCTTGAAAAGTTTGTGTCTTGCTTCTGATGCACTTTCTGGTAAGAAACCAACAGGAACAATTGACGACATGGGATACCTAAAGTAATTAGTAATGACGATTTGTGGCAATCAGAATTTCATATAAGCGCTGAATCCAATTATAATATTTTCCTAATATAGAGGACAATAGTTATACCCGTTACTCGTAGAGTAAAAGGGTATATTGTATTCGTAGAGTAAAAGGGTATATTGTATTCGTGCTAAAGTATGTAACAGGTAGAAGAAAGCTGTCCGTCTGTCTGTCTGTATGAACGCTAAGATCTCGAAAACAACAGAAGCTAGAATTTTGGGATAATCTTTGGCTTCCTACGCAGCGCAAGTTTGTTACAGCCGAGCGCCACGCGCCCTTTACGCCCACAATCGTCTTAAACGATTTTAAAAAGGTGTCTTGCGCCCACACCTTTACAGATTTTGGAAAAGTAAAAATGCAGTTTTATTATGATTATCAATACCTATCGAAATGTAGAAGAAATTTTTTAAATCAGACCATTCGATAAAAGGTTATGTGAGAGCAAAGTTTTATATCTTCATCTCCCTCGTACTCCCTTATGCTGGGTAACGGGTATCTGATAGTCGGGGCACCCGCCTATAGCGTTCTCTCTTGTTTTGGGTTGGAGAATGCACGCCTCGCCGTATTTCAGTCATTTGTATTGCCACTGAGGATTTGTCGCGGCTTGTCTACATAAAGCCCCATTTCATTCCAAAACGCTGCTTGAAGTTTAAATTTACGTGCCTTCAATTCGATGTTGTCCGGTGGCTTGCCACTTAAAAAAACAGCGATGTTAAGTAGCTGGGTGGTCTTCGCCCCACACATTGGACACAAATGGCAGGATCTCGTTCCTGTCAAAATATTTAACACCTTGCCGTCTATAAGTGTAAGGTGCTCATCGAATTTTACAAAATCCGAAGTGAGTTTGCTATCGAGACCCTCGAAAAATACCGCACTGGTGGAGGAGTCTTCCACTTCTGTTTCCGCAATCTCCGAAAAGATAGGAGCCATAATCCAAACGTCCGCCACTGGGTTGGAAAATATGTTTGTCGGTGATGGCAAGTATGATGGATAGTT
This sequence comes from Drosophila pseudotakahashii, assembly GCA_035046095.1. Taxonomy (NCBI): domain Eukaryota; kingdom Metazoa; phylum Arthropoda; class Insecta; order Diptera; family Drosophilidae; genus Drosophila; species Drosophila pseudotakahashii. The sequence continues at coordinate 46,360 of JAWNOE010000055.1, read as the reverse complement.
TAAATAACTTTTATAATAACTTTCTAATCTGCAGAATATATTGGTTCGATCGACGATAAGGATAAAGAGCCACCTAGTTTGAACGCCGTTAAGAGTAATTGCAGCTTATGTGATACCAGTGCACAACAGGTTGTAAGACTGAATTTCATTTTTAAATATTATCTCTTATGTTTACATACTTTAATAATTTAAGGAAGATCCCGCTCTGCAAGAGGATACGCCGCGTAAGGAAGTGGGGATCAAGGATGGATGGAACTGGATATGGAAAAGCATATAATGAACTCCGAAACATTTAGGGTATTCAATTGCGTTTCAAACGTTTGAAAAGTCTAAAAGTCTAAAAATAGTTTGCTAGGCCTACAACACCCAGCCTATGTATACGAATCTGTTGTACTTGTGTAAATAGGGGGTAAATAATGGGTAGGAATTTAAGCTAAAATACTTTCATTTCCTTTCTGTCTTATCTAAGCTCTCAATTAACTATCAAAACAAGAAAGAGCGCTATAGTCGGGTGCCCCGACTATCAGATACCCGTTACTCAGCCAAAGTGAGTGCGAGGGAGATGGAGATATAAAATGGGCGTTAGAGGGGGCGTGGCCCTCGGCTGAAACAAACTTGCGCTGTGTAGGAAGCCAAAGAATATGTGTGGGTAATCCCAATTCTCTAGCTTTTGTAGTTTCCGAGATCTCAGCGTTCATCCGGACGGACAGACGGACATGGCTAGATCGACTCGGCTAGTGACCCAAGAAAAAAAACATTGGTCGCCAAACGTAGAGCAACAAAATTTATACGCGAATTCTTAAGCGTCATTCGGATTTTAGGTTGACATCACCATAGACTCAAACCCGACTTTTTAGTATTTTTATACCCGTTACTCGTAGAGTAAAAGGGTATATTGTATTCGTGCAAAAGTATGTAACAGGGAGAAGGAAGCTCTTCCGACCCTATAAAGTATATATATTCTTGATCAGGATCACTAGCCGAGTCGAACTAGCCATGTCCGTCTGTCCGTCTGTCCGTCCGTATGAACGCTGAGATCTCGGAAACTATAAAAGCTAGAGGATTGGCATTTTGCATGCATATTCTTGGAGTTCCTACGCAGCGCAAGTTTATTTCAAAATGGTGCCACGCCCCCTCTAACGCCCTCAATCGCCCTACACCATTTTTTTAAAGGTGTCTGGCGCCCACACCATTAAAGATTTTGGAAAACTAAAAATGCAGTTTTATTGTGACTATCAATACCTATCGAAATGTAGAAGAAATTTTTCAAATCGGACCATTCGTTAAAAAGTTATGCCCGATCAAAGATTTTATATATCTATCTCCCTCGCACTCCTTTAGCTGAGTAACGGGTATCTGATAGTCGGGACACCCGACTATAGCGTTCTCTCTTGTTGTAGTATTTAAAACCTCTATTTTAAACTATTATTTCTACATAAGTACAACAGATTCGTATACATGGCTGGGGTGTTTCAGGCCTAGCAAACTATTTTGTATGAAAATTGTTGTTGGAACTGCTTACACTTTTACACTTTTCAAACGCTTGCAACGCAATTGAATACCCTAACTGAAAAGTTGGGTTTGAAACCATGATAATGACAGTAACAGCTAATAAAAATATTTGAATTTTAAATGCAAAAGAAAAAAAATAGTCTTCAATAAATTAAAATATTTGAAAAGCCGTCTAGAAAGCGTACCAGGGAGGTCGAAACTAAGCGATGGTCAGAGAGTGAAGTTAACAAAGTCCTAGACTATAAGTTAAATCACAAAAATGTTGAGGTAAGAGCTTGCAGAATGTGAGTTATAATTGCAGCTAATATTTAAGCCTATAGAAACCAACGTCCCAAATTTACTATAAGAAGATTTTGGAGGCCACAAAAATTGACGGCACTTGGAACAGTCTCCGTTTTAAAGTGCGTCATTTGAAGTTGGCTTGGCGAAAGGCAGAAGACTTTTGTAAGTCAACAGGAGCAGGAATAGAGGAGGAAGATTCTGAGACAACTATTAAGGGTAACATTTCATATTTTTAAAGATATTTTAAACTACTTCAAATACTTTCGCAGCTAAAATCTTAAAGATGTCCTTAGAAGCTAAATCGAAACGGAAGACAGAAAAAACTGCAATAGCGAAACTACAAGAAATGGACCCCGAAAGAATGAAATTTAGGCAAAATATGCTCGCTCTGGAAAGGGAGAAATTTATGTGGAGCAAAGAATTAGAAATCCGGAAACTGGAATTAGAGGAAAAGCGCTTGGACAACGATATGAAAAAATTTAAAATGGAACTAGAACACAAGGAGCAAATGTTGTAGATGAAGCTTGAAGTGAAAAATAAATCCTAAAAAAAAATTTATTTATTGTTCAAACATGAGGTGGTTCAAGTTATTCTTTTTATTTTCGGCGGCAGCAGAATTTCGAGTATTTTCTATTTCTGATTCATTGCCGTTCTGGAATTCGTTTAGATGTACGTGTTGGTCCGGTATATCGTGATCAGTCAGCAAAATGTTATGAATTATGCAGCACACCATAACCCAATCGCAGAGGGATGCCTGGGCTGAACTATTTGATAGTCGTAAATATTAAATATTTCTGTGCTGATATTAGTCCAAAGAATATAAGGGAATTTTTCTAAATTAAAAATGTAAATGTTTTGCAATTTTTAATGCTCTGCCTGAAAACACTAACATATCTTAGCAACCTAATCATAAGACCTCGGATTTTGCATATATATGGACATTGTCCATTTTTGGTCCCGTTTTTACCAAAATTTCTAGGTAGGTGTCATATTTTTCAAATGTAATAAATTCAAAAAATATGCAAAAAATATATGCATAAAATATGCAAAATATGCAAAATATGCAAAATATATGCAAAATATATGCAAACAACTTAAGGCTCAAATTTTTAATGCAGCCCTCTGGTGTTCTAAGAAACCTTCAGTAAACGCGGCGCGCAATTTAAACGACCCGTTTGGCCGCCACAAACTATGCTGCCCCTTTTACTATTTTTGCCCCTTTCTCCCCTACTTGTCGGAAATTTAAATAGGATTTCCAAAAATTTGGGAAAAAAATTAGATATCTCAGAAATGACGAAAAGGAACAAATAATTTTCTTCGGGTAAATTAGGTTGACTATGAAATGGACAATCTTGGATCTTTGAGTTTATTTTATAGGTCGAAGGTGACTTCTAAAACACATTTAAAACGTGTAAAGTTGTACGTTGTTCCTCCAAGCCGTTCCCGAGATATACTTATTTGAAGTTTGAGAACATTTTTTAAGTACTTAACTTCAAAAATTCATAGCGCCCTTAAATGGACACCAACAAATTTCAAAAAAATCACAGATGATAATCAAGACAAACTCTACGAGGTACTTGTAATTACATTTGCATATATTTTGCATATTTTGCATATATTTTGCATATATTTTGCATATTTTGCATATATTTTGCATATTTTATGCATATGCATTTTATGCAAATATGCAAACAAAATATAAATATGCCATTAATTTTAAACTATACTTCTATTGAAACGAATTTTGGTGTTTTCGGAATTGAAATATCTTTATCCTATAAAAATATGCAAATATGCAAAATCCGAGGTCTACTAATCATAATAAAATACATTCAAGGGCTTTGATCTAATGTCAAACAGCGACTAGTCGATATTATCGAAACAGTCGACTGAAATTCTGTCAAACGGTCGACTGACTACACTATTGATAGTTTTGCAGCTCTAGTGGATAGGCAGAGTTGCCTGCAATCCAGTGATTTCCACTAAAATGTCTTTGAAGGTGCTGTCCAATTATTGAATTGTTGAATTTTTTACCTATACCATCGGTCATTTCGATATCAAGCAAAGCATTGATTATGATCCATTCAAGCATTACATCCTTTACACCTTTACGTGGCATTTTGGGTTGTGATATTCAGACATACAGTTGCGGCAACAAAAATAGCACCATTGTGTATGCAAGTCTTATTTGTGCTATAAAATGGCTATTTTTTGGAATATTTGCATTCTGTTTTTAAGAGAAAGTAGGTTTATATATCTAGTAACTAAAATAAGGGTGGTTAGGGAAACAATACGGACGGTTTTTATAACTTCGGTTTATTTATGAAAAAAGTAGCAAGATAAAGCGGCAACAAAAATAGCACTATTAAAGATTTTCGAGTTAAAACTATATTTTTTGAGCTTTTTGGTGTTCTAGTTTTTTTGTTTTATTAAGAATAAGTACTTTTAAATGATTCGATTAAAAAAAATAAATAATATAGTTTCCCAATTGTGCTATGGAACTCACTATATTGAGAAACAGAAGGACATTCAAAAAGTTCATTCCTGAAGGCAATGCAAAAGCTAAGTTAAGTTAAGTTGAATCGTCGAATTCTTTAAAATAATAATTAGTAGTCACCTAAAAAAAGATCCCAAAAGGATAACACGAAGTAGGAAAACCACAATGACCCGACCCGACCCCATAACTGCAAAAATCTCAGGTGCATAAATGCAAATGGGTCCCATTTAAGCTGCCTATTTAGTTAAACAATTTTTTTTTAATGTTTGTGAGGATACATTTCGATTTAGCGTCGCTTGTGAACGGTTGTGTTTACATTTGTGCTCTGAGTTTTGATTTATTTTTGTGATTTATTCGCAAGTGTTTTGTGTTAGCTTACTAACAAAGTTTTGCCTAACAATCGCGTTAGTGTTTTAAATAGATCTCCCTGTTAACGGGTATGTGGTTTTAGTTATTTTAACAATTTTCATTCGATTTGTTTAATATCTTGGCTTTGTTGGTGTTATTTGTTATTTGCACTCTCTAAAATTGCTCTTGTATTCTCTCTCATTCTCTCTCTCTCTTTTCCGCTCTATTATAACTGTAATTTCGCTCTCTCGGAACCTGCCAAATTTCTTAAAGCTACAAAAAAAATTTCTTATTTTTGCTCTTCGTAGTTTGAACTGGGATCAAAACGTAAGGCTACCTTCCTACCAAAGTAGATTACTATTGCTTATTTTACCTACACTTGAAAACCGTAGAATAATGCTTGGTACTATTTTTATGCAAAATCTTATAAGAGGTGATATTGATTCTGTAGAATTGGTAAACCGTTTAACTTTTAATGTTCCCGTTAGACTAACACGAAATTATTACCCTCTTAATTTGCCTCGATGTACATCAAATTTTACTCTGCATGAGCCCTTTCGTGTTCTATGTAATAATTATAACAATCTTTATCATTTAATTTGCACTTCTACATCTATCCCTGTATTAAAAACTAAAATTTTATCTCATTTGCTTCTATCTTAGTTCATAATCTTTATAATCTTTATATGTCCCGTCTCTATTTGTCTCATGTATTTTCCTCGCGAACTCGCATTTTTGCCCAAATTGATAAAGGGTCCCGCGCGTAACAAGCACGTGCTTGGTATCGTTGGGCCACTTGTTTGTACTGCTCGTAGTGCATCAACGGCCATCATATATATACAAATTCTTAGACAATATGTACATAAACAAAAATTAGGCGGTTGAAGTCCAAAACAAAAATCTTTCTAGACTGCAAAGCATGGGTCAACAAGGGGGATTTCCATTTTGTGGTCTGGCGGCTGAAAATTACTGTTGTTTGGATGAAAAAGCATTAAATTTCACTTCAGACAACCAACAAATATAATATAGAAGCCCCAATTCACATTTGTAAGGAATAAACAAAGGGGATCTAATATCATGGTATGGACATGTTTCTCGTACTATGGTGATAGTTCAATATCATAAAGTAAACCCATAAAGGATTAACATGTTCACGTTGATAACTCATAAATGATGATGCTATTTTATGTGGAATACAAAATTAATTTATTTTGAAAGCTTTACCACGATTATATTCTTAAACAAATCAGAAAGAGAGTCTTTTAACGTTTCGAGACAAATTAGCTAAATATTATGTAATGGATTTCAGAGGCCCCAGAACTAAAACACATCGGAAATCTATGCAGATATGTTAAAAAACAATGTTTTTAATGCATAACGAAAGAAAAAAAAAGGCACTTGAGCTTTTTTAAAAAAGTCACAGAACAATTTCCCTAATGAAAGTTTCTAAAGTCGAATGACGTCAAATCCGGCTCGTTTTTGTTTTTTTAGCTGCGGCCAAAGCTTCAGAACAACATTTTTTCACTCTAAGATATATAAAATTAAATATTCCAACAAACATAATTTTAAAATATAAATTTTTTAAGTTTTTTAAGTTTTTTTCAAAAATAGTGCTGTTTTTGTTGCCGCCTAATTTTGCAACTTTTTAGATAAATGTACGTAAGGATCAAAAACAGTACACATTGTGATCGTAACCACCCTTATTTTAGTTACTAGATATGTAACCCTAGTAACTCATAAAAACAGAATGCAAATATTTCAAAAAATGGCCATTTTATATCACAAATAAGAATTTCCAATCAATGGTGCTATTTTTCTTGCCGCAGCTGTATACATACATATTTAGTAATAAATATTAGTATTAGTAATAATACAAATCAATGTTAAATTTAACTGAGAGAAACCTGTCATTTTAAATAAAGTATTGAGAAAAGGAAGTGTGACCTTCTTAGACCGTTTAAGGGTTTCAAGAGCGTGGCTAGGTGGGAACCCACCTTAGCCGAGTGTGGCGCAATTGTTGTTGCAACGTAGAGTTGTGCAAAGCAGTAGAGTGTTCAGGATTCATTCTTTCGAGAACCTTCGAACGGGCAACACGAACAATTGCAACTCGCTACGTATCTTAAAAAAGACCCTGTCTCCGACATCAGAAGTGGGATCCCCATCGCCACAAGAACATTCTGACAGTGTGTTGCAGGCGATTTTAGAGACACAAAACCAAAACTTTCTAGAGTTGCTAAAAACTGTGCAAACAACATCGACTGGAGCCTTGCAAAATATTTCGGTGACATTGCCAATGTTTAATCCTGATGCGCCTGGAGCAGATGCCGCAGCGTGGTGTAAAACCGTGGATATGAACTTATCCGAGCGTCCACTGGAAGGCGGAGCACTAGTCATGGCGCTTAGCAAGTCGCTGCTTGGAAACTCTTCGCTGGAATGTCGTGGCTGGAATTTAAGGATTTGTTTTTACACCGCTATGAAGGCATCGAGCCACCGTCTGCCGTATTGCTCAACATTCTCAACGGACGGCCGAGTGCAAACGAGTCCTTGTCAGTATATGGCAGCATGGCTGGTGACGTCACTGCTGACGAAGTGGAAAGGAATGAGCCAAGAGGAGATAGCTGTTTCATTAGTGTTGGCCCACACGTCCCAAATCGAGCCCAAGCTGCAAAGTTCCGTTTTCACTACAAACATAAAAACTCGGAATGAACTACAGCAGCTCTTAAAGGCGTTTGCATTCAGCAAAGTGAGCGAGTACTCTGGATTGGATCAAGAACCGGACAGGAAGAAGTTTAAAGCGCAGGCGCAAATCAAATGTCATTATTGTGGCAAGATAGGACATAAAGCGTTTGAGTGCCGCAAGAAGAAGGAAAATGAAAGAAACGTCGCAAAACCAAATCATCATACTGGCAAACCTTTGGCTGGACGAGAGAGGTCAGCAGTTACTTGCTTCAAGTGTGGCAATCCTGGTCACATTGCATCTGTATGTATGAAGGGAACGACTTCGGCGAACAACTTCAACAACGAGAAGCGAGTCGACATGTGTGCAGTGTTGGAGCCAACTAGTATTATGAAGCAAATGGGTGAGAGTTTTATCTCTTCTTCGATTCGGGTGCCGAATGCTCTTTGGTCAAGGAGAAACTTTGCAACAAGCTGGCTGGAAAAAGGATTTATAACACGGTAGTGCTAAGAGGAATAGGTGACAACATTGTTAAAAGCAACTTACAAGTATTGGCAACTGTAAATATTTCCGAATTTAATGTAGAAGTCCTATTTCATGTAGTAAAGGATAATTACCTTAAGTACGATAATATAATTGGTCGAGGAATACTGCAGCTAGGTCTTGGTGTCATGATTGATGCTAACAAATTAATAATGTATAGGAATCAAATTGTCAATGTAGTGAGTAATGAATCTTCGATAAGTATCTTAGAAAATCTGCTTAACGATAATGTGGAATTAGCTGACAATGATAAGATAATATTAAGAAATATTTTAAATGAATTCTCAGATCGATTTATAACTGGCATGTCACACAGGCGTATAACTACAGGAGAATTAGAAATTCGTCTAATTGATGAACATAAGACTATACAAAGACGTCCGTATAGACTAAGTGCAGAAGAAAATCTAATAGTCAGGGACAAAATTCAACAAATGATTGAAAGTAATGTCATCCGCCCAAGTAGCTCTCCATTCGCTAGTCCGATGCTTTTAGTTACAAAGAAAGATGGCAGTGATAGACTATGCATTGATTTTCGCGAATTAAATGCGAATACGGTGTCTGATAAATATCCATTGCCATTAATAGCAGATCAGATAGATAGATTACGTGGTAGTAAATACTTTAGCAGTTTGGACATGGCCAGCGGATTTTATCAGATACCGATTCACACTGATTCCATCGAGAAGACAGCTTTCGTGACTCCAGAAGGCCAATATGAGTTCCTTGCTATGCCATTCGGTTTGAAGAACGCTTCGTCAGTATTTCAAAGAGCGATTGTACGAGCCTTAGGTGATTTGGCATACTCGTATGCAATTGTCTATATTGATGATGTGTTAATAGTAGCAAACTACAAAGAAGAAGCTTTTACAAGATTGAAAGTTGTTCTTAAAGCCTTGTCAGATGCCGGGTTTTTATTCAATATAAAGAAGTGCACATTCTTCAAGACAGGAATAGAGTATCTCGGGTTTTATATTAAAGATGGCGAAATTAAACCCAATCCTAGATAAATAGAAGCTCTATCCGCATTAAGTCAACCAGCTACTGCCACGCAGTTAAGACAATTTATAGGTTTGGCTTCATATTTCAGAAAGTTTGTTCCACGATTCTCTGAACAGATGAAACCATTGTATCAATTAACTTCTAAGGCAAATGGATTTGCTTGGAAGGAAAATCATGAACAAATACGTAAAAAGATTATTGACGTGTTGACAAGTGACCCGGTGCAGACCATATTCAACCCTGAGCTTCCGATCGAGTTGCATACAGACGCCAGCGCGGATGGCTAAGGTGCGATGCTCCTTCACAGGATTGGCGGCACATGTAGGGTGATCGAGTATTTCAGTAAGTGTACATCGGCTTCAGAATCAAAATATCATTCTTATGAACTAGAGACTTTAGCCGTGTATAATGCTGTCAAACATTTTCGACATTACCTGCATGGTAGAAAGTTCGTCGTCCATACTGACTGCAATTCCTTAAAAGCGAGTCGCACAAAGGCTGAACTGACACCACGAGTACACCGATGGTGGGCGTTCTTGCAGGCATTCGATTTTAGCGTAGAATATAGAAAGGGAACTCAAATGGCACACGTAGACTGCCTATCCCGAAATCCTATTCCAGATGTCCCGAAAACGATAAACAAAGTAGTTGAGGTTCGCATTGACTTGGCATCGATATCGGATAATTGGCTAATCGCTGAACAGCAAAGGTATAGTTGATATCATGACACAAATAAATGGAGGTGAGATGCAAGTTGATAGAGCTAAAACTTACGAAGTAAGAGCCGGTTTGTTGTATCGCAAAATTCAGAGAAGTGGCAAGACTCGTTGCTTACCAGTGATTCCGAGATCTTTTAGGTGGTCGGTCATTAATCATGTACACGAGGCTATAATGCATCTTGGATGGCAGAAAACTCTAAACAAGGTCTATGAACAATATTGGTTTGAAAGTATGTCGAAGTACGTCAGAAAGTTTGTAGAGTTATTAATAGGAAAGCAGACAAGACCTTTGGGCATGTTACCCATAATATCTGAACCTAAGATAGATTGTAAGGAAGCTAGGGCAGAAGCTAAAGAGAATATGGTAGAGTTGATCAAAATAAGGCAAAAGTTGTGAAACATGGGATTGGCGATCATGTCTTGCTAAGAAGTGAGGAACGGCATCAAACGAAATTGGATCCCAAGTTCAAGGGACCGTTTGTTGTAACAGAATTGTTGGAAGGTGATCGTTCCCTGTTGAAATCATTGACTTAGTTGAGATCTGTCTCCTAAGAGGGGTGCACAGGACATCACACACAGAAGCTAAGTTTGATCTAATGAGAGATTGTGGCACTAAAGGTGCATATCGTCGCAAGTGGCGGCAAGAGCCTGCACTGTGTTGTGATAAATTGTAAGCCAAATGGTCGGGTTTGCGCAGAAAAGTACAAGCTACTAATAAGAAAGAGTTATCCTGCCAAACTGTCATTTGAAGACACAAGAGGTGTATTGAGGGATTAAAAAAAAAAAAAAAAAACAGTCATGATTTAAGTTAATGAGTAACTTCAAATTTGTTTCAGATTAGCAAAATGTGATGCCAATCCAATGTTAAGCCATGCACACGAGGACGTGCGATGGTCAGGATAGCCGTGTCGAGAGAATTAGTAATAATACAAATCAATGTTAAATTTAACTGAGAGAAACCTGTCATTTTAAATAAAGTATTGAGAAAAGGAAGTGTGACCTTCTTAGACCGTTTAAGGGTTTCAAGAGCGTGGCTAGGTGGGAACCCACCTTAGCCGAGTGTGGCGCAATTGTTGTTGCAATGTAGAGTTGTGCAAAGCAGTAGAGTGTTCAGGATTCATTCTTTCGAGAACCTTCGAACGGGCAACACGAACAATTGCAACTCGCTACGCATCTTTAAAAAGACCCAAGTGTAAAAGGAAGTCATGACGGACAAATCAACTCGCGAAGCGACTAAGAGACCCCTGTCTCCGACACATATATTTTACACACGTAAAAGCAATTTATTTTTAGTAACAGAAAATTTCAAAGGAAACGCTTCCCTCTACCTGTTACATACTTTTGCACGAATACAATATACCCTTTTACTCTACGAGTAACGGGTATAATGACCTTTCATAATCTGAATCTGAAATTGCATAAAGTTTTATCAGACCGAAGTTACCATTTCTCAAAATAACATTTTGATTCACATTTTATCAAGACTAGTCAAAGTTTACTTTTTCTTCATTTTTAAAAATATATTAAAGTAACAGTCTTTATTGTACCAAAAAAGTGGACATGCCATTAATTTCTTTTAAATGTCAAATAATTTTGCCTTTAAGTACAATATTATAGAATTTATTATAATATTTAAAAAAAAAAATTTTTTATACAGCTTAAATTTCACCTGATTCTGAGAGATCTTTAAAGATTTCTCAGAAGAGACGGATTTCGCCGACTTCATATTTTACTACAAATTTTTATGATAAAAAAAATTTTCAAATGTGCAAAAATAAAGGTGCCGTTTTGTGCTTTTTGTATAAAAGTTGATAACAGTAACCTAACTTCAAACAAGAGAGAAAGCTATAGTCGAGAACTTCGACTTCGAGGGGATGGAAATATGCAATATCTATTTTGGCTCATAACTTTTTAATGAATGGTTCTATAAAAAATGTCTTCCACATGTTGATATGTATTTTTAAACACAACGAAATTGCATTTATACTTTTCGGAAATCTTTAAAGATGTGAGCGCCAGAAAGTCATTTAGGGCGATTGTGGGCGATTGAGTGGGGGCGTGGCGATCGGCTGAAACAAACTTGCGCTGCGTAGGAAGCCCAAGAATTTGTGTTGTTAATCCCAACTTTCTAGCTTTTGTAGTTCCCGAGATCTCAGCGTTCATACAGCCGGACAGACGGACATGACTAGATTGACTCGGCTTGTGGCCCTGATCAAGAATATATATACTCTATAGGGTCGGAAACGCTTCCTTCTACCTGTTACATACTTTTGCACGAATACAATATACCCTTTCACTCTACGAGTAACGGGTATAAAATACACTTTTAGTGAACTTTTGGCAGCAGAGTTGAAATCTTGTATTGCTTTACCTCTATCGTTTGTTGTTATGGAAGTAGTGTATAAATGCGGGAGCTGGATACAAAAAGTGGAATTGGGAGGTAATTAATTATGCTAATTAGGGTAATAAATGGAGGTAATTAAAGTTAATGGTGCGTGACGAGTGATCGTTAAATAGGGTAATAAATTAGGTTAATGTGACCGGTGGGGGTAATTAAAGTTAATAGGTGACGAGTGATCGTTAATTAGGGTGATAAATTGCGTATATCCAGGAATTGTATCCAGAAATCCTATCCAGAAATCGGGGATTCTTATTAAGCGGGGAGAAGTTACGGGGGTGTGACGATGGGGTGACCTTTGCTTAGATTAAGAAAGTGTGGTGCTTACACGGTGTGACGGGTGATCATAGCGTTATATTTTGGTTTTCCTAGTTAATGGGGGGAGAAGTTACTGGGGTGTGACGGGTGACTTTTGCTTATCTGGGTTATCCTAGTTAAACAGGGAGAATTTACTGAGGTGTGTCAGGTGATCATAGCGTTATATTTAGGTTTTCCTAGTTAATGGGGGGAGAAAATACTGGGGTGTGACGGGTGATCGTTAATTAGGGTGATAAAATGCGTATATCCAGGAATTGTATCCTGTCCGTTAATAGATTTATTAAATGGGGTGAAACGAGGCGGGAAGAAAGTGTGGTGTGGTAAGCAATTTAATAACCATAGCCTCTAGAAAATGTCTCGGGTTGTTAACACGTTCACACGTGGACTTGGTAACTTGATTAGCACCCTTGAATAGGGGATCCCTTTGCTTGCCACTGAGAAACAAACACCCATCCCGAACAAACGAATACTCAAAAGAAACAGCTGAAAGCAAACACCCACCCCAATAGCAAAAGAATTCTCAAAAGAAACAGCTGAAAGCAAACACCCTCCCAAACAAAAGAATATGTAAATTTTTATTTAGGTCATGTTTATTTGGAAATTTGTAACAGGCTTTTCTTATACACTAAATATGATGACATTAGTTTTAAGGCTCCGTCTCGATTATTTTTATAGAATATTTAGGTTTTCCTAGTTCATGGGGGGAGAAATTACTGGGGTGTGACGGGTGACCTTTGTTTATCTGGGTTATCCTAGTTAAACGGGGAGAAATTACTGAGGTGTCTCAGGTGATCATAGCGTTATATTTGGGTTTTCCTAGTTAATGGGGGGAGAAATTACTGGGGTGTGACGGGTGTCCTTTGCTTATCTGGGTTGTCCAAGTTAAGCGGGGAGAAGTTACTGGGGTGTGACGGGTGACCTTTGCTTAGATCACACGGTGTGTCAGGTGATCATAGCGATATATTTGGGTTATCCTAGTTAATAGGGGAGAAATTACTGGTGTGTGACGGGAATCCTTTGCTTAGATTGAGAAAGTGTGGTGCTCACGGGTACGAGATAGAATGTCACGGGCTGTTGTCACGTTAAAAAGAAACAGCTGAAAGCAATCACCCTTTAAAAGGGGATCCCTTTTCTTGCCACTGAGAAACACACACCCACCCAATAACAAAAGAATATGTAAATTTTAAATTCAAATATATTTTTATTTTTTTAAGTTTTTGACCTGAAAGAAATACCTGAAAAAATCACCCATCCACCCAAACAAAAGAAGATATAAATTTGAATTTAGGACATGAATTTAGCTCATCTTTATTTGAAAAATTGTAACAGGTTTTTGTGTTATTGGAACCCCTGGAACTGCACCGATAGAGTAAGCATTAAAATATAATGATTTACTTTATCTGCAAGGGTATATAAGCTTCGGCTGCCCGAAGCTAGCTTCCTTTCTTGTTTTCCAATCAAATTTGCTATTTATCGTGACCATAATTGACCTTCAAACAGATTATGATTAAAATTATGGGGTGTGCTGGTAAAAAAGTTTACGGATAAGGTCTTCTCTTATTTTATCTCTGTTAAGCTGTTACATTTGTTATAATATTTGTTTATGGACGGTAAATTTCGCAGAATTTTACCTACAATAGATATTGCCGTGTTCGTTGCACTTAACAAATCTTTATATCAACACCTTTTTGTATTGCTGTTAGTCATCTTAACTTTAGGATTATTACCTAGTTATCAATAGTTCTCCTGCTTAATGACTTTTAAATTATGGATGAAACATGTTTTACTAACCCTCTTATCGTTTTTTATTTATATTCTGTTAACTACATATTTATACAATTCTTATGAATAGATAAATTTATAAGAAATTGTTCTCTTTACTTGCGACTGTGTCGAACTCTTGTTGACAATCTTGACCTTGGAATTATTGTCAGCAACTGTGATTTTGGAATGCAAGGCTAGCAAGTGGGGATATTGAAAAATGTATGATGGAATCCGTGATACGATCCGATATATATATAGGACGGAAGAATGAAAATAATAAATAGCTAAAATAATAATAACTGATATAATACATGATTACATGATACTTTTAAATCTTTTGGGGAAATATTTGCAAATAATCGGAATGGAAAGATTTAATGATATGTATAATAAAGTTATCAACGTGATATTCTTAACTTTCTTGTTTTTTGTTTCGTTACAACAATGTAATGAGTATTGAGTCGGTGTACGTAAAGTAGTATTTTATATTAATAATCTATCATTAATTTGTATCGAGTATTCATTTATTAGTTTTTTATGTTTAAGCAGGTAGGATTAAGAAGAATAATATCTCAAATATTAGTATTGTTCTGTATTTTAAAAATTTTGATGTTAAGTTTTTTGATAATTGTTTACTAATCAATAACGAGAAAATGTGTTCTGTTGGACAGGTTTAGGGAAACCGGTTTTCATATTGTGTGCACATGTTAAGGGTGGATTTTGTTCTCTAATCATTGTTTTTTTTTTTAAATGTACTGTAAGGAAGTTAATGTTATATACATCATTATAAATTCGAGACCAGATATGATAAGAAATATAACTATGAAATTGATTTATATGTTCAAGAATTGGTTTAACTGTTGCCTTGTTACTATTTATTTATTTATTTATTTATTTTAGTTTAATCCCAGTGCTACAGGCTAGGTGAAGCCTTTTAATTATGGCACCAGTCACTTTGGGTAACATTTAACATTAATCAATTTTTTCAATTTAACTAACATTAAAAATCTTAAAACTAAAAAAACAAGAAATTTAAGCTAAAATTAAAGTTAAAGTTAGAGTGTGCCCCGAAGGTGAGAAAATAATTTGGTTTTGATTATTAGCTGTTATTAGCTGGTTTATAGTTGTTTACTATTAATATTTCGATCAATATTTTCAACATCACCTAAGTATAAAAACTATAATCATGAATTAGATGGAGATGATCGCAAACTAAGATTTATTATGACGACTTTTCATACTATAATCCTGAATTACCGTCGGAAACATGTGTCTACCTCTTTTAATGTAAATCACAAGAATAGAAAAAGAAGATTAACTTCATAAATAAATTAATAAGTAAAATAATTGAAATTAATAAATACTTAAATATTAATAAAATAATACTTAAATATTAATAAAATAATACTTAAATATTAATAAAATAATTAAAATTAATAAGCAAAAATATCTAAACAAAAAAATGAATACGACAAAATTTCTACAAGCTCTTGTGCAATTCCCTTTTATAAGATATTTATGAGCCATTTGTGGAAAGAAAAGAAATTTTAAAATCAATTTATTTCCTATATCTGAGAATTATTAACTTGTGAGATTTATTTCATGGGACGTTGTTTTCATTTCTTTATTAGTTTTACAATCATAGGATACATCGTTCTCTAAAATGATCGGACATGTTTGTCTTAGATAACAATATTTAAATACTTTGGGTTTATGACACTTCTCACGTAATTTTAATTTTTAATTTATTTTAAAATGCTTTCCTAACGCTACAAGTTTATAACTTATAATTAGTGCGATAGTCACGTACATAGGAATCACAGTTGAATATTAATTGCTCATAATAAGGAAACAAGTCACGTGATCAGTATTGTTACATGGGGGATGTCGGGGATGGGTGGAAGGTG
The DNA here is from genome assembly GCA_035046095.1 of Drosophila pseudotakahashii. NCBI lineage: Eukaryota > Metazoa > Arthropoda > Insecta > Diptera > Drosophilidae > Drosophila > Drosophila pseudotakahashii. The sequence continues at coordinate 30,393 of JAWNOE010000055.1, read as the reverse complement.
AGCTACCTTTCTCACGTATATAGAAAGCCCAGTTGAATATTAATTACTCATAATGAGGAAAAGGTCACGTGATCAGCACCAAATGAATTTAAATTGAAAGCCCCTTATCTTTGTTATTTCATAATGTTGAAAGATATTGTTTCAGTTGATGTTCAAGGCTTCTTTGGTAATAATAAAAATTTCATTTTAAAGGAAATAGGATTAGTATTTGATCAGGATCCTAACTTGAATAATATTTCTGTAATAGAACCACCATATGATTTCACTTTACTAAATACAAAATCTCGAAAGACTGCAATTTGGTTAACCGATAAACATCATAACATTTATTGGAACGATGCATAAAATAGTTTTTCTCAAACTCGAAAGTATCTAAAGTCAATTACAAACGGAAAACAAATTATTTGTAAAGGGGTGGAAAAGAAATGATTTCTTCAGAAATGTTTTGGAAATTGTCAGTTCTTTAATATTAAGGAAATTTGTTGTCCGTCCCTAAACAGGTTTAAGGGAAACCGGTTTACATATTGAGAAAAACGACTTATGGGCGGGGTTTGTGCTCTAAACAATGCATACATTTTTTAAAAGTACTTTGATACCAAGAAACATATTTTATATACATAATTATACCCGTTACTCGTAGAGTAAAATGGTATATTGTATTCGTGCAAAATTATGAAACAGGGAGAAGGAAGCTTTTCCGACCCTATAAAGTATATATATTCTTGATCAGGATCACTAGCCGAGTCGAACTAGCCATGTCCGTCTGTCCGTCCGTATGAACGCTGAGATCTCGGAACCTATAAAAGCTAGAGGATTGGCATTTTGCATGCATATTCTTGGAGTTCCTACGCAGCGCAAGTTTATTTCAAAATGGTGCCACGCCCCCTCTAACGCCCTCAATCGTCCTAAACCATTTTTTGAAAGGTGTCTGGCGCCCACACCATTAAAGATTTTAGAAAAGTAAAAATGCAGTTTTATTGTGATATCAATACTATGGAAATGTAGAAGAAATTTTTCAAATCGGACCATTCGTTAAAAAGTTATGCCCGATCAAAGATTTTATATATCTATCTCCCTCGCACTCCCTTAGCTGAGTAACGGGTATCTGATAGTCGGGGCACCCGACTATAGCGTTCTCTCTTGTTTTAAAGTTGAAATAGACCAATTTATTCAAGATTTTAAAGGGGAGGTAATTGGTCACCACTTTCAATACCTCCTAAACACAAAACGATGTTCATGAATCAAGGTGGATATGATCTTAAAACTACGAATTATGGTGAACACTTTACATTCTGTAATCCCGAATTGACACCAGCAACATGCGCCTGTCACTTTTGTGCAAATCGTCGGGATGGAGTCAGAAAATTAATTTCAATATATAATGAAATATGTTTAGAATCCCAAAATAAATGAATAAATATATTATTATGGTATAAAATAAACTCTGACTTTTTATTGGGAGTTCAAATGGCAGGTAGTGCGGGATCGTGATTTCAACTCCTATTATGGCACGTGTAAGAGCTAGCCTGGGACATTGGCGTGAGGTTCACGCCAGGCTCTTATCAATACGCGTGCGCCTTGAGGCTTGTGCCTTGTCCCTTTTTTTGCGGTCGGGTACTGTTACAGGTGCGCAGGTTCAGGTACCTCTTGTGAGAGTCCCTTTTATGACATCTTCATGAGTCATTTGTGGAAAGGAAAGAATCTTAGAATCAATTCAACACGTTCTGGGGCGGAAAGAGAAATCTGTATTTGAAACTATTTTCCCACATTAACTTGTGAGATTATAACCATCTTTGATTATTTTGGGTGTGCGGTCTTTCTCACGTACATAGAAAGTCCAGTTGAAAATTAACTGCTCGTCATGAGAAAAAAGGTCAGGTGATCAATATTGTTACATGGGGATGTGGGGGATGGGTGGAAGGTGAGCGACAATTTCTCTTTCTAATGTACATAGAAAGCCCATTTGAATATTAATTACTTATAATGAGGAAAAAGGTTTCTAAAAAATTTAGCATTTGTCTAACTAAAACTTCTCAAAGGGGGTGATTCGGAGGGAGGGATGGTGGAAAAGCATGCTCCCCATATGAAGAGGGGATACAAATGAGAAGTTACTGTAAAGGAACTTCAGTTCGATTTCAAAGTCCACTGAATCCTTGCTAGAGGCATCAGCAGCAACATAAGTAACAACCCCAACAACAAACAAAAATCATCAAACAACAAAACCAACTAAACAACAAACAAAAAATCAACTAAACAACAAATCAACTACAACAACAAAACAGTTTAACAGCAACAAAAACATCAAGAAAACAACAAAAAACAGTTGAACAGCAACGACAACATCATGAATATCAACAACAACGTATGTGATAAAATCACCAAATTCCTCAAAAAAAAATGGTAATTTCATTTTTGAGGATCATTGATGAATAGAGAAAGTTGGTGAGAGAAAATCGAAATATGGCGTACATATGCTATCATGTTCCAGGGCCAACGCGTCGTCGCGACGATGATGTAAGAGAGGGCCCGGATACTTGTCAATGCCACCAGGCACCATACCTTAGGATTAAAGCTATTGACTTAATAAACAAATACAATAAACTTAACCTAAAATTAAAAAAAAATCTATATATATATTTGCAAAAACAAATTAAAAAAATAATAACAAAATATATATTTATAAATTCGAATTTGTATCTACTTTTGTTTGGGGCATAGATGTTTGTTTATCTTACGTACTCAAATTTACAAAATACTTGACTAACCTATGCTTAAAAATTGATTTTTTTTTGGCAATAGTCTAATTGCGTCAATTTTGATTTCGCAGAAAAAAATTTTTTAATAAAATTTTTAGTACTCAAAAAATCAACTTTTTGGAAAAATTGTTACTGTATGCAGAAAAAAGCAAATATTCTTGAAAATAATCGTTCACGAACTCGGCACAATCATTACGAATAATTTAAAAAAAAAATGAAGAAGATCGATCAAATAGTTCTTGTGCAATCGTGGTCACCGCAAGCCGCTATAAAACAAAAAGGGTTCCGAGAGAATTGCCATAACTTTGTAAATTATTCAAATATTTTCAAGATCAAACGCTTGTTGTTTCGATAAAAACATGTACTATCAATAAATAATAACTTCAGTTTCATAAAATAATTGCTACACACCTGAAAAAAAATCCAAAGTTCCCTCAATTTTTTTCGCTCAAAAAGGTATATAACCCCTTAAGATATAGTGGTGCGATCCGGCTCGCTCCGACATACATATGTACTACCTGCAATAGAAAGAAGACTTTTGGAAAAGTTTCATCGCGATAGCTTTTAAACTAAGAGACTATTTCGCATAGAAACGGACAGACAGACATGGCTAGATGGACTCGGCTATTGGTACTGATCAAGAATATATATACTTTATGTGGTCGGAAACGCCTCCATCACTGCGTTACAAACTTCTGACTTAAATTATAATACCCTCTGCAAGGGTATAATTAAACACGTTCAGAATACTAAAATAAATGAATAAAAATATTTTTGTTCTACAAATTAAACATCGACTTTTTATTTGTAATTAAAATTGCAGGTACGGAGGATAGTGAATGGATTCATTGCGTGATCATGGTTTCAACCTCTATTATGGCACGTGTTAGCCTGGGCATTGACGTGATATCCACGATCTAATCAATGAGCGCGCGCCTTGAGGCTTGTGCCTTGCCCCTTTTATTGCGGTCGGGTACTGTAACAGTGCGCAGGTTCGGGTACCTCTTGGGCGAGTCCCTTTTATGACATATTTATGAGGCATGTGTGGAAAGGAGATAGTCTTAGAATCAATTTAACACGTTCTGGGGCGGAAAGAAAAAAAAAGAAAATAACTTGTGAGATTTATTTTATTAGGGTTATTTACAATCGTAGGACACATCTTACCCAAAACATTATCAGACATGTTTACCTTACATATCCAATGGATATTATCCATCTTTGAATATTTTGGATGTGTGGTCTTCTCACGTGGGAAATCACACCTATACTGAGATCTTTGAATACTTTATGTATGGGGGGGGGGGGGGGGGGGGGTGTGGGGGGGATGGAATTTGCGGGTGGGATGGGGGGAATATGGCTCATTTAGTGTACTCTTTATGGACATGATCGTGACATTTTTATGACATCTAAACCTATTAAAACCATTTAATTTGTTGTTAATTGATAGCTAATTAAGGAAACTGGTTTCCATATTGTGTACACATGTTAAGGGTAGATTTTGTTCTCTAAGCATTGTTTTTTAAGTAATTTAATGTCAGGAAGTTAATTTTATATCCATCATTATAAATTTGAGGCCAGATATGATAAGATCTACAACTACGAAATTGATTAATATGTTCAAGAATTGGTTTAACTGTTGCCTTATTACTATAAGCTGTTCACTAGTGGTTTACCAGTTTTTATTAGCTGGTTTCTAGTGGTTCACCAGGTGTTTATTAGCTGTTATTAGCTGGTTTATAGTTGTTTACTAGCTGTTATTAACTGTTATTACCTGGTTTCTAGTTGTAATTAGTTGTTACTAGCTGTTTTCTAGTTGTTTACCAGGTGTTTATTAGCTGTTATTAGCTGGTTTCTAGTTGTTTATTAGTTGTTATTCGCTGGTTTCTAGTTGTTATTAGCTGGTACTAGTTATTTACTAGCTGTTATTAGATGGTTTCTAGTTATTACTATGTTGTTACTAGCTGGTTTCTAGTTGTTTACCAGGTGTTTATTAGCTGTTATTAGCTGGATTCTACTTGTTTACCAGGTGTTTATTAGCTGGTTTCTAGTTATTTACTAGATGTTATTAACTGTTATTAGCTGGTTTCTAATTGTTATTAACTGTTACTAGTTGTTACTATATTCTTACTATCTGTTTTATCTATTGTGATATGTTAAATATATTTCATTAAAGATTTATCCATTTATTCAATATTTTAAAATTAAGATATTTGGTTAATATTTTAAGTATCACCTAAGTAAAAAGACTATTATCATGAATTAGATGGAGATAATTGCATCCTGAATTACCGTCGGAAACATGTGTCTACCTCTTTTAATGTTAATCACCGGAATAGTAAAAGAATATTAACTGCAATTAATAAATGAATAAGTAAAATAATTGAAATTAATAAATATTTTAATATTAATAAATTAATTAAAACTAATTAGAAAAAAACATGGTAGGTAGGTAGGTAGAAGTGGTGAGGTCCTCTCTGAGGACCTCCAAGTAGAGTGTAGCTCCGTTTTGATCCACACCCTCGTAAATTCTTGTGTCCGCGTTCTCTTCAGTACCAGCCTGCGTCATTTAGAAAACCTAGGATTGCAGTTATCCTGTGCTTTCCTATTTCTCCCAATGATTCCAGCTGATACGCCCCGAAGTATCTCGCCCTGATAAGGTTTAGTGCTGGGCAATGACACATCATGTGCTCAGGTGTCTCCTGTGAATCTGTTTCTTTGCAGCTTGTGCAATTAGCGTTGTACGGAAGCCATCTTCATGGCATGCGTGCCAATGGCCCAATGGCATGTGATGAGTGCCGTGATCCTTCTTATTTCCCTTTTACTTTTGGTTATTAGCTCTCGAGTTCTCTTGCTATTGACGGTTAGTTTTGATCTCCTGAGACGCTGATTCTGGGAGGTGGAAATTCGATTCTATCCCCCAGCTTTCAGCGAAAATTCCAGCCCCTTCACCACAGTCCATCTTGGAGCCGTCAGTGTAGAGTGATACCTAATCTTGTCCGGTTACTCTGTCATTCTCCCAGTCTTCCCTCGATGGAAAGGTAGTCGTGAATCCGTTTCCAAATCGTATCTCCGCTGTCATATAATCCGTTTTGTTCTTTGCCAGATAGTTGTCCTCTAAGATACGGCAGTGCCATGTGTGGTAGCCTTTCCAGCATTTACTTTCCTTCAGTCTGGCCGCACTCTGCGCTGCGTATCCTTTATGAAAAGTTCTATGGGCATTATATCCAGAATAGTGTTCAACGCGGCAGCCGGGCATGATCTTAATGTCCCTGTAGCTCCTGCGCAAGCTGATCTTTGTATTCTTGTCAGCTTGGTAATATTGTATGCTCTAGTCAGGGCTGGCCACCAGACTAGTGCCCCGTATGTGGGAATTGGCCTTACCACTGCTGTGTAAAGTCATAATATTATCTTAGGGTGTATACCCCAGTTTTTGCCAAACATTTTCCTGCACGAGTAGAATGCTATGCTGGCCTTTCTTACTCCTTCCGTCATGTTCAGTTTCCACGAGAGCTAGTATCACTCCTAGTATCACTCCTAGGTACTTAGCTTTACCCGATAGCTCGAGTTCGGTTCTATCTATTTTCGGTTTACTGTATGTTGGGATCTTTGTTCTTCGCGTAAAGAGCATTAGTTTGGTTTTACTCGGGTTTATACCTAGTCCGCAGGTTTTTGCCCATTCATTGAGTCGGTTAAGGGCCCCCGTCATTATATTACTAATGACATCTGGGAATGGTCCTGATACTAGCAACACTACGTCGTCTGCGTAGGCTACTACTTTTACTCCTCCGCTAATGAGTTCTCTCAATATGTCGTTCATGTTAATAAGCCAGAGCAGTGGCGATAGCACCCCGCCCTGAGGTGTGCTTCTCCTCACAAAGCGTGTGAGGTAAGTGCCACTCAGTTCGGCTGTTATCGTCCTGCTCGTGAGCATAACTCCGATCCAAGCTCTGATGTCTCCTTCAATGCCGATCAAGTTGAGGGAGCTCGGTATGGATTCGGCGTTTACATTATTGAACGCACCTTCTATATCTAAGAAGGTGGCCATCGTATATTGGTTAAAATGTAGGGATTTTTCTATGTGGCAGACTACTTCGTGTAGTGCCGTTTCTGTCGATCTGCCCTTTCGGTACGCATGCTGAGCGTGCGATAGATGCTGCTCCTCGGTGTTTTCCCGGATATAAATATCGATCATTCGTTCCAGCGTTTTCATTAGGAAGGTCATAAGGCGGATCGGCCTGTAATCCTTTGCTAGGATATGACCTCTTCTTCCTGGTTTTGGTGTAAATACAACTTTGGTTTCCTTCCATAGAAGCGGTATGTGTGTTAGTCTGATGCAAGCCATGTAAATGGCTTGCAGCCACGTACTGATGCTGACCTGTGTTGCTTGAAGCATTGCCGGGAAAATGCCGTCTGGCCCTGGACTCTTGTATTTATCAAAAGAGTTTATCGCCCATTTGATTCTTTCAATGGTTATGATATCCCTTGTGTGTGTTGGTTGATGAGCCCTCTGACCTTCAGTAGGTGCTGGCTTTTCTCGATGGTTGCCTGGAAAGTGTGTATCCACTAGTGTCTCTATGGATTCTTCCACTGTTGTAGTCGCTGATCCGTCTTGTTTGTGTAATAGAGTTGGGCTGTTATACCCTTTAGCAAGGACCTTGCTTAGTCTAGCCGTGTCTTTTATACCTTCGAGCGATTCGCAGTAAGTCCTCCAAGAGTCTTTCTTGGCTGCGTATATCGCTTTTTTTGTATGCTTTTTGTGCTTCTTTGTATGGCTCCCATTCCTTGGCTTGTACCCGTATTCTTCTGTTACTAACTTTCGAGTAGACTATCTCACCGAATTGGTCGCAGTTTGTTCTACGGGGGTTACGTTTTGGTTCCGGTTTGCTTATCGGAATTGAAATTTCGAAGAAAATGTACCTATGATCTGAAAGAAATTTTGTTTCGACACTATTCACTTTTCAACCTTATATTTACTGAATTCTGTCTGTAAAGTGAGATCTAACTCCTCTTCCCATCCCTGAAATTCCCTAGTTCTTGGGAATATAAAGGTGGGCGTGTTACCTCTATTACATATGGTGATGTTGCAGCAAATAATATTATCTAGAGGAGGCTCACCCCTTTCGTTAGTTTCCGAGCTCCCCATAGGGTGTGCCTCGCGTTAGCGTCGCATCCGAGCACCAGGGTCGTCCTAGTGTCTTCCGCGCATTGCAGCAGCTTGATGACTGGCTCAGGTGGAGCCGGTACATCATGGGCCATGTAGGATGAGGCTATCACCATCGATGTCCCATCCGCCGCCACGAGTCTGGCAACTGCTATATCCGTTGTACTAAGATTGGGGCATAGATGTGCGTTATAGTTATTCTTTATAATAATACCTGCTCTCGGCCTACCTGTCGAGTTAGTATAAAAGAGTGTATATCCTTGTTGTGTTAGACCCGAGATTTGTCCGTCTCGAGTCCATGGTTCTTGAACGATGCCTATGTCAATGTTCCTCTCACTGAGAATAACTGCAAGATTGGGTGAAGCATGCGTGCTGTGCTTCAGGTTAATCTGCACGACTTTAGGCATCGGTGTTGGGTGTTACGTCTGGGGTCTTGTCGTTGATGACCAGGTCATCCAACAGCTTGTTGGTGTCATCGACCTCCTCGGGAACATCATCCGGCTCTGCCAGGAAGACCTTGATCTTGGCCTTCCGTAGGCCGTACCGGATGGTGTAGTCGGTCTTCTCAAGCTGTGGCAAGCAGCGCTGGTTGATGAGGAAGAGGAACGGCTGGCTCGTCTTCATTTCCTTCTCTACTTTAAGTATCGCCCAGTCCTCTGTGTGCACTTCTGGGTTCTGAGCCCTCAGCAGCGACAGCACCTTTCCTTGGTCAGTCTGCTCCTTTGGCAACCAAATGTGAGCCCGCGCCCTCCTAGGAATCTCCCTGGCGTGAACGAGCCTAATACTAAGGCCGTCCCATGCATTTCCAATCTTGGCTATGCATTCCGCCAGGAAGGACCTTGAGGTCGAGTCATCGCACTTGATCACCCGGGGCCCCCTGACCATGTCCGACGAGTCGAAGGAGGGGATCGGACCGTTTGGCACGGCTGATAGCCTTTCAGCTATCATGTCGGCGTCCTTGACCTCGATCTCCTCCCATTTCTCCGACAGCAGGCGTCCGTCGTCGCGCAGGTCGTCCACCAGTGCCATCGCGAGGCTGTCTCTGGCTACGTCGCTGAACTTCTTGGCCTTCTTCACAAAGGAGGTCGGTTTTGGCCTCCCCTGAGCGTCCTTTGCCCGTTTGGGTGCGCTCAAGCTTGCCCCGTACGAGCGGTCCCTTTTTGTGTTGGCTTGAGTGGCCTCCTGTATTCTTCGAAGTTTGCGATCTCCGCAAGACATTGAGTCTTGTCCTCCGCATCGCGCTGATTAGTCTTGCCCTTTGCCTCATTCTTGGCAATCTTGCCGAGAATAAAACGAGCCCGACTGACCTTGGCCTTGCGCTGCTGATGCGTAACAGTGGTTGCCTTGCTGGTACCCGGCTGGGTTCCGCTGTTGTGTGGGTTGATGCTCTGGGTGTCTATTGGGGTGCTGGTCCAATCAGCCCCTTCCGTTCCCATCGGAGCCGAAGCACCCTGGCTGGGTGTTCGCGGCCCTTCCTCGATGGTAGCGGAATCGGTTTGGGGTTTAACCTCCCCCGTGAGGTCCGAAGGGAGTGCGAGAGAGATGGAGATATAAAACTTTGATCGCGCATAACTTTTTAACGAATGGTCCGATCTACATTTCGATAGGTATTGATAAACACAATAAAACTGGATTTTTACTTTTCCGAAATCTTTAAAGATGAGGGCGCCAGACACCTTTTTAAAATCGTTCAAGGCGAATGTGGGCGTTAGAGGGGCGTGGTCCCCGGCTGAAATAAACGTGCGCTGCGTTGGAAGCCCTCCCGTTCAATTTATTTGATGGAGAAAGATTCAATTAGAAAACAAAAACGAATCATAAGGCAAAAGGATAGGCACAAATGATTAGTTGACTCAAAAAAAACGGGCAACGGAATGTGCAATTTGACGATTTTTTTTGGGTGTCATATGGTCAGAACAATGACCGCGATCGACCTGCTGGTAACCATACACCAGCAGCTGGCAAAGTGCATCAGTCGGGCGTTGACACTACAGATAGGGGAAATCATAGGTGGGAACACCAAAATAACCCAATCATTTACAAGGGCCGAGAAAAAGCTCTATACTGGTATAAAAGAACCTAGCGGGATAGAGAAGGGAGACAGAATTTATTCTGATATCCGCGGCACCATAGTGGAAGCACTATATTCCCGAAGCCGCCAATGACTACAGCCAAGACCAGACCAGCCAAGATTCTAAAGGAAGTCCTGTTTGCCGTCGATGAACAACTATCCTTGAAGGAAGTCCATTGAAGCCAGTGATATCCTGAGAAGAAGTCCTGCTACATTCTTGCCCTGGAGAAGAAATACTATTATTAGCAAGGACTCCACCATGGGTGGGACTGATTCCAAAGTGGCCCATAACACAGCCAACGTGATCAAAACTGTAAAAATAATAGATCACAAGGAGGACATAAAGGATGTGAACCAGAACCCTAAGATCGTAATCGGTATATTTGTTTTCGTGACCATCTTGAAAGTGGTCAAAATGTACAAGCGATTTGTACAAGGACGCCGGGACCAAAAGCACGCACTCGAACAGGCGATATGCCGCCAGGTCTAAAAAGACAGTAAAAGTGCAGAAGAAGCCTGATACCAAAACCAATAAACAGTGACAAAACAAAGGCAATAAATCAGAGAATAAAACCAAAACCGGAACCGAAACCGATAACCGAAATAAACCGATTCCTAATAGAGAACCGGAACCGGTACCGATACCAAAATAAATATTTAATTTCGAACCGATTACCGTAATGCTGGTACCGGTACGTTTTGGTACTCATTTACTGCATTAGGAAGAAAATGTTGCTGTAGCAGAAACACTCTTTGTCTAAACAAGTTGTAAGTCTTGAATTTTGTGTGCCTTTCTAACCGGTTTATTTTTGAAGAAGCTAATAATCCAATTTACTCTTAGAAATTAAAAAGTGGAACATTTAATTAAAATCTTAAGTTTCATATTTTCTATCAAAAAATCGAATTAATTTTAATGTTCTTACAATAATGTTTTTTTTTTTCCAAAAAAACTAACATAAATCATTTTAAAGTATTATTAAAAATGTTTTAGCTGTACCGGTACGTACCGGTAGCAGAACCGGAACCAAACCTTCAACACAAAAATACAACCGTTTACCAAATACGAAGATTCGTTATGGGACCAGTACCAGAACCGGATCCGAAATAAGATTCGGTTTGATTCCCTGCAATAAGTGAATTAATTGCAAACAAAAGTGAAGCAAAAACAAACTCAAATTGTGAACTCATGCATTTATGAATGCAAGGGCCAAAAAAACAACAATTGGAGACATTGGAGATACCGCTGCCCGCAACCCAATCATCAGACCAGACGTGTGCCGCCGTGGGATAAACGTGCATACATGCATAGACATACATACCTACATATATATCTCTAAAGATTATAAAATGAAAGACCGATTTTTAAGGGGATGCGACTAAAGCCCAAACCGTAAGAGCTAGAACAGCCAAATTTTTTCACAATATTCCATTGGGGATCTAAACGCCCACTAAGATCCGACATGTCCCCCCAGTGGCCCCAATCAGCTTCAACATTAATATTTCCATTTGATTGCTTATCTTCTAAAGTGGTTAGAATTTTGATATTTGGAATATGCCGAATTTTAGGTATTGAAAAGGCCTAATTAGATTTCTAAATGAAATTTCGATATCCCCCATAATTTGGGAGCTACATTTAAAGTTAACTTTTTGATTTAAAAAATCCAAACCGCTGCTCCGATCAAGATGATTTTTGGATCATTAGTTATTCTATGACCCAAATGCTTAAGTTAAATTTTAAAATTAATTTCAAAATTTTTTTAGTAATTTTAAAGAATTTATTTAGATTTTCTATGTTATTGCGTCTCATTTTGCGGGAGCCTGCCGAGAGAGCGGATGCCAAGAGAGCGATGGCCGAGAGAGCAACATCCAAGAAAACTGATGGTGGGAGGGGGAGTGCTATGAGGAAAGAGGAGGGGAATGGGGCAATTTAAGTTAAAATTTGTTTTGGATTTTAAAGTCTTATACTGCTGCGATCAATATGATTTTCGATCAATAGTCAGTTCTGTGAAACAAATACTTAGGTTTTAATTTTCAAAAAGTATTTTTCATTTTGTAGCAAAAGTAAGAGCCCTATTTAATTTCCGGCACGGAAGAAATTAGACAAACTTACTACAAATTCTGTAAGCAAAGGCAAAATCTAAATATTGGAATTTCTGAACAAGTACGGAAGTTTGAACTGTAAGCAATCAAATACGTTACTTCCTCACATATGTGTGTATGTAGGTAAGTATGTATATTTGGATATGTTTTGATTTGTATTGTGTCTGTGTGTGTTTCTATTTAAAAGTATATGATGTGCTTAAATACAAATAAAATGATTAACTTCCTTTCAGACAATGCAAAATCTTTCTAAGTTATTTGTAAAGTTTAAAACAAATTTAAATTAGTGATTTGACTTGACCTTTCTTAACTAATAATTATCGATCATATTTATCATATCATATTAAAATTGCATTAACAACATTGTCACTGTTAAAAAGTATACAAATTCACGACTTTTACTTGGATTAAATTCATTTATTATAAAACTAAATTAATTATTTGAATAATTCATTGATTTGGCATTGATTGCTGACTAACTATCGCCAAAGTACTCGGACGTGTTTTTCTACGCTTCTCCTTCACATCGCAAATTCCCTGTCAAAACCTATTCGGTACTGTGAAGTAGTTTCTTAGGCTGGGATGAAGCTCGGTCACGCCAGGATCTCTTTACAGACAAATTTATAAAGATTGGGACTAGGGTCTTCGATGAGCGGTGGGCTGACGTGAGATGTAGTGTGTCAGCCACCGGGTTACTGAGTAAAACCACAGTTTCGATTTGATTTGGGTATCAACAAAGAACGAAGGGGGGTTCGGCGGTAGCGCGTACTGGGTCTGGCTCGCGGCACTCGCCACGAGGAGACCGAGAGGGAATCGATTAGGGGGACGCCTGGCAATTCTAGGCCATGTGGCTGCCTTAGGTTATGCGGTCGGCTGAGCCTGACCTCTGACAAAATATCTGGTTAAATAAATCGGGGGTGGTACCGTTGGAGGGCATTTCGAGGCGGTTCAAGTATGGGCAAGAAAATATAGTGGGATTTCTAGGCTTCAAGTTAAATCTTTGCTGATTATTAGGATCTTGATCAGTTTTCTTTAAAAGATTTGCTTTGACAAAATATATATATAAGTTTTCGTGGTATTCTAGTTTTATTTCAATGTATACAGTATTTGGGATGTAAGTTCTTCATGTTTGACTTGGATCTATTTTATATTTTTTTTCAGTTTTGGCATTTTTGAGGTTAGGTTTTCAGTTTCATTAGGGTTACATAGTGTTAGGTTTTATTTAAGCAGAGGTTATGGCTGATCTAGCCGGATTCTACCCCAGTGATACCGCATCGAGGCCTGCCGAGATTTCTAAGTGCACATACTGCCCCTTGTTGGTTGGCCTGGCGTCGCTGGCCACTCGTTGCGGTCTCACGGATTTTTGCACTCACCCGTCTCGCTCCCGCACACACACACACACGTGAGGATTTCGCGTGCAAACTGTTGGGGCTCCGCCGCTGGTCCTGGGCCGGCACCACTGTTGTCCACAAATCCTCTATCCTTCTTCGCTTTCCTTCTCCTCGTCAGCCGTCACTCGACGACTGGGTGTTCCGCTGCCTTCCGCGAGTGTCCTGGTGTTTCCCACGTTGAGTGCTTGGCTTCTCCTCGTGTTTCTGCTGTCTTTCACTCCCGGAGTGGCAAAATCGCCCACTCTTTTCCGCACGTAAATTCCTTGTCAGCGTCAGTCGACCTCTTCCAAAGAACTGCCTCGAGTTTCGTTTCGCGAAACTTCTCGCCGTTCTGTTTCCCGGCTTCTCGAAGTTTTGGCATATCTTCCTCTCGCTCTCCCCCATGGGCGCGTGCCAGTTTTCGGGGGTTGGTTTCCAACGCGATCATGCGTTCTCTCACTCGCTCTTATTCTAGGCTTGGTCAAGTGACCGCTTTTCGTGGTGAATTTCTTGTTTCTGTGCTGGTATGTGTGTGTCGGTGTGGGGTAAGCCTTCCAGGCTAGTGATGCAAGTATCGGTGGCGATAACAGTTTTATTAACTATTGTAGCCTTGTAGCCTTAAACCTAACTTATAATACTATTTTACCTTATCGCTAGCCTTATTAAATACTTATATTCTCGATGGGGGTTATATACATTTGGGGATAGGGAGTGGCTATTTGTGGGGAGCCAATTGGCGAAATCGATAAGATGCTGGAACTGGGAGTCATCGAGGAGAGCAAAAGCCCGTGGAGCAATCGCACAACGGTGGTGTCGATGCCCGGGAAAGACTGGTTCTGTCTGGATGCCCGGAAGTTGAACGCAGCCCAAAGTCTGAAAGCAGCAGGATTGACGATAGGGTTAAAGAAGTCGAAGTTTTGCTTTAAGTCTTTAACGTACCTGGGGTTAATAGTCGGAGGTGGACTCCTGCGGATGCACTTGCAACGAGTGTCGGCAATTCAGAAGATGCCTTACCCAAAATACATGAAGGAAGTAAGAGCCTTCCTTGGCACTGCTGGGTGGAATCGACGATTTGTGAGGAACTTCACCACGCTGGCTGCACCGCTCTCCGAAGCCTTAAAGAAGTCGGGAAACACCAGGTTTTCATTGAATCCCAGCGCCACACAAGCAGTAGATGACCTAAAGCTGGCCTTGACGCAGCGCGCCGGACCGTAGTTCATGCGGACTTCAAGAAACATTTCTTCATCCAGTGCGACGCATCTCACGTTGGCGTCGGTGCAGTATTGTTTCAGCGGAACCAGGACGGAGATGAGCAACCCATCGCGTTCTTCTCGGCCAAGATGAACAAGCACCAAGTGAACTACTCGGTTACGGAGAAGGAGTGTCTGGATGCCGTTTATATTGCATAACCGATCACGCCTACCTGAAGTGGTTGATGACGATGAAGGATCTGTCAGGACGACTCGCGAGATGGTCTCTCCAGCTGCAGGGTTACGATTTTGGCATTGAGCATCGAAAAGGCAGCGAGAACGTAGTTGCCGATACTCTATCCCGCTGCATCGAGGAAGTCCTCATAGATCCGACGGAGTTATTGGGATTCGAGACGACCGAGTTTGCTGCAGAGGATTATTTGGAATTAGTGCAAGATGTAGAGTCCAACAGGGAGAACTTACCGGATCTCTAAGTGGACGGCGGACTGATCTTCAAGCGTCTTGGGTAATCCGAATCTGGATGATGAACTGGAAGGATCCGAGTGGAAGCTGTGGATTCCGCAGAGCCTAACGCAAGCTTGATAGAGCGTGCCCATTCAGACCCCAAGGCTGACCATGGTGGAATGGCGAAGACGTTGGAGACCATACGACGCCAGTTCTATTGGCCAGGGATGACCATCCAGGTGCGTGAAGACGATGGGCTTGCAAGGTGTGCAAGGAGTCAAAGCGCCTAATTTCAGGATGCAGGTGGGAATTGGAAAAAGGGTAGAGACGGAAAGGCCATTCCAGAAGCTATACATCGATTTCCTGGGCAAGTATCCGAGGTCCAAGAGTGGTCACGCGTGGATTTTCATCGTGGTGGACCATTTCTCCAAGTACACCTTCCTAAAGGCCATGAAGGATGCGACGGCGTCAAACGTGGTGACCTTCCTGGTGAATGAGGTGTTTTACACAGGGACCGTAATCATTATAAGTTAAATAATAAAAATTACTTGGTAATGATTAAATTTCAATTTTTATATTTTTCTTCAATGATAATATTTTTTTTGGAGTAATATAGTAAGACTACGACATAATAGTTATTTTTGATCAAAAAAAATATGTCTCAAAAATAATGATTATTTTTAATAATTATTAATAATTATTTTTGATCAAAAAAAAAAAAATATGTCTCAAAAATAATGATTATTGATGATTTTTATTTTTTTGCTCAAAATAAAACTCATAGAGCTCGCGGCCCTCCTGTAAGACGTTTCGCCAATCTGATTTCACAACCGTCTAAGGGGTAATCAAAGCTACCTCCGCGATTTTTTGCCACTTTTTTTAAACTTTTACAAGTTTGGTGTGCCTGAAATTATACATTCGGATACAGGGAAGTAGTTCGAATCCAAGTCGTTTGAGGAGTTAATAGATGGCTTCGGTATCCAGCACATCAAAACTCCGATATACTCACCCCAGAGCAATGCAGCGGAACGGGTTACCCGTAGTGTCCTGGCAGCGACTCGCAGCTTCTTGGACGAAGACCACCGGGAATGGGATGCACATCTGCCGGAGATTGAAGTGGCCATCCGGAACGCTGTCCACTCAGCAACAGGAGAAGCGCCGTTCTTCACCGTATTCGGCTATCATATGTTCCTCAACCAAGACCAAGGATAGCTTTGGGTAATCGACGCCAAGGTTCAAAAGCAGCTGGAGCTGGTGCGTACGAGATGAGCCGGCAACGCTATGATAAGCGAGCCCGTACGAGACTCGCTAAACCAGGGCAAGAAGTCTTCCGCCGCAACTTCGTACTGAGTGACTTCAGCAAATCCTTCAATGCGAAGTTTGCTCGCAAGTTCCTAAAGGCCAGGGTGATCAAATCCGTCGGAGGCAATGCATACTTGCTGGAGGACCTCTAAGGCCGCAGTCTGGGAGTGTATCACGCTAAGGACATCCGGCTGTGATCTGAAAGAAGGACACACAAAGTATACGAGCATAGCGGCAACATCATCATACTTCCCGTCATGCGTGGGCCCCGCGTAAGCCGCCGTTCGAACTGCAGGACGATATGAGTGCTGTGTTTATTCCTACCGTATCTCCAAAGCTACTCAATTATTTCGTTGTTCTGCTGAGACTCCGGGTAGCGCCTCTCGAAATCTTTGGTTGGTGTTGCAGTTGGAGTCGATGATCAGATAGATTCTATCGATAGGTCAGGTCGATAGGCCGATGGTTTCGGTGGCGCCCCCCTGTGGGAATTCTGGAGGACGATCTGGCCACTCGAAGTAATCCCGGTTCGCTCAGGGATTACTCTCCAGTGGCCTTGAATCTGTCAGATGACCCAGTTTTGGGAGAGGCACGGAAATATGGCAATATCGCCATGATGATAGGCAGTTTAGGATAATGCATCCCTCTTGGGAAGTAGCTGGACGCAGCGATTGGTTCTAAGATAAGTGATTGTGCCAAAAATTAATAAGAAGTTGAGTGTTAGCGTGTTAGATTTGACAGTTTAATTTATTAATAAATAATTGTCCTTAGGGCAACCGGGGTCCCAACACCAAGGGCCCCGGAAGATTTATTTTGGAAGTTGATTTTGGAAATTCTCCTACAACCCATACCCACCTTAACCCGGATCCGAGAGCCTGATGTGGTGATGTCCCTGAAGCCGTTTGACTCAGCTAGACGTACTCGAACCAGCCTACCCTGCCTTTCTCGTACGCCGCCAACGCCAGGCAAACAATCCCCGGTGAGTCCGTTCCGGGGTATCAGTCCCACTCGCCTTCAGGATCATCCGGCGGGCGTCAATTTGCGCGGCGGTGAACAGCCACGCCATTTTATAAACTATCACCGTTCCTCGGGGCGTTCCAAGCTTTTACGGCCGCTGGCCTCCGGCGGAATAGGCCTCGTCCGGGGATACCATTGTCCCTCGATCCAGCTTGAAGCCGAACAGAAAGAATCAAATGTTCAGTGTTCATCATTTCCATCGTCGAATCCAACTACTTCCCGCAGCCATGGCACAAACCCATTCACGCCTCCAAAACCAACCTGGGCTGCTGGAATTTTGAGCAGCTTGAAATTTTAGTGGAGCAGCGAGAAGCGCTTATTCACACATTCGTGTCCTTCTCCCAGCAGCTTTCAAGATCAGGGTACTGGACACAGTTTCAGCAATCGCAATCGTTCTTAGCTCCACCAACAAATGACTGGTGGACCAATTTCCAGGTGTTAGCCTTTTCATCATAGTAAGGAATACTCAAGCTTGCTCATGCAAACAATAAAACCCCGTCAACCCGCCCCGAAGTCAGAAAATATCATGGGAATGAGTCATGATCATAGCAATGTTCACAGGAGCCATATTGTGATGACATTATATAACATAAGTGCGATTATTGGCCAATTGCATTACGTATTGTTCTTGTTGTATGCACTTGGCTGTGTTCGATCAACTCGGAATATGCCATTCCGCATTTCCTGCCAATGCATTTGATATTGTTCTTGTTGTATGCACTTGGCTGTGTTCGATCAACTTTGGGAATATGCTATTCTGCATTACCACGGTCGCTGACCAAAAGGTGTAAACTCAGCGCACGTGGCTAAGCCCGGATGAACTTTATCGAGGGCATTGGTTGCAGGCCAGCGACAGCGACAAAAGTAACAGCCAATCAGAATAAGAAACGTCAACAGAAGCAGCGACAGAGACGGTGGCAGCGATGGATCGACGCGTAGTTGTAATTATTCATTCTTTTAACTGGCGCCCGAACAGGGACCTGATTAAAAATCGCGAAAGGCAACAAGTTCCGCGTCTCGCGAAGTACAGAAAAAACTCTGACGTTTAGTTTAAAGCCTCAACCTAATCCGTTGAAGTGAGCGAAAAATCCGAGACCCAGAAGTGAAAAAGTGCCGTTAATAATAACGCCGCTATACCGTCACTCCTAGAAAAGGACTTTTATCTAGTGAATTAATCAGGCCGACATCATCGCCGTGATCCCTTTAGTATCCGTTCGAAGGGAACGTGAAAAGAGTGCAGAGGAGGCCCCACAGTAAACCCGCACTGAGGAGAGATCGCTACAGCGCAGGATAAACCGGAATCTGCCAATCCTGTCTTCACGAGAGCACGCCGAAATATGATTTTACTGTAAGAATAGATTTAAGAAAATTTATCGAAACATAAAAGAAAAAATTCTAAAGGAAACAAATATTACACAAATAGAAATTAAGAAAAATACAAACTATAGGAAAAAAATCCTTGCAAAACAATTGACAAATCCACACTAAAATCAAACCCATAATTGATTAGGAAAAGAACTTCCGAATTCTGAGCAATTACAATTAAAATCTAATCTCTATTCTTTAGTGCTCATATATCTCAAATGACCGAACAAGATCTAGCAGACAGAGTCGCGAATCTTGCCGTACCCTCGTCAGTAAGCAACGTACAAGTAAATCCGCGAATCATGACCGAGAAAGATATTGAGGAAAAAATTAAACTTGTCCTAGAGGCAAATCTTAGTAATCTAGTAAAAGAAATACTTAATCCCAATAAGGATTTTTCCAAGTATACAGATCAAACAATAAAGAGAGAATTATCGCACAATCTTAGCGACTTAGACAAACTACCAGACATTGTACGGACACTTCGGGATTTCTCAGGAAATAAAAGCGAATATTCTTCATGGAAAAAAAGTGTAGAAAGGGTGTTGAAAATTTACGAAGTCAGAATCGGCTTGCCTAAATACTACGGAATTCTGTTGGCAATCCGAAACAAAATTTTTGGACAAGCAGACGCAGTCTTAGAATCATATAATACACCCTTAGATTGGACGGCCATATCAAAATGCCTAACAGCGCATTTTGCGGACAAACGAGACCTAAAGACTTTGGAATATCAGCTTTATGCTCTTAATCAAGGTAGCAATAGTATAGTCGATTATTACCAGGCAGTGTATCAACAGCTGTCATTGATTTTAAACCAGATCGCAAGAAACTGTGCAATCTCTAACAGCTATGTACAGAGAAAAAGCTTTGGACACTTTCGTCAGAGGCCTTAACGGAAATTTGGCACAACTGTTGGCTATTAAAGAGCCACACGATTTGGGACACGCTTTACATTTGTGTAGTTTACTTGAGAATCAAAACACTATATAAACACTATATATAGCAAGGGCACCTATATTACCACCCAAGCCCCAACAGCCATACAGGGCGGTAGCCGTCAAACAAAGCTTTCATCCACAGCTGTACCATAACCCAAACCAAATACAGTGGGTACCCGTAACGGGAGCAAATCCAATTACTCAGGCTAATCAATTTAAATCTTACAAACAACCCTATTAAAACCAAGCCAGTGCAATAGCATCTTACAACACACCAAAACCTCCCCCACGACCCCAACCGAAACCGGTACCTATGGATGTCGATCAGTCAGTTCGCTCGCGTCATATAAATTATATGAACAAGCCCGCAAATAATGACTTCGTCGGGAAAAGACCTCTCAGCACTGCCAACGTCCCAAATACCAATAAAATGCCAAGACAATTCCACATTCAACCAGAGATAGAAAATACTGCGCAGCCAAATCTAGAAGAAGGTACACCAAACTCAGAGCAGGAATATTATCAGTTAGTAGAGGAAAACAATATAAATGAGCTTCAGGAAGAATACGTATGGCAAAATGATACTGAACAGCAGGAATACATAGATATGTCAGAGCTCTATTTTTTAGAATAAATCGTTCCTCATTTCCTTACTTTAGAGTAACCACGGGGAACGGAAAAATCCTAAAATTTTTAATACATACAGGCTCAAATCAAAATTATATTCAAAATCAATTAGTACCAAAACCAAATGAGGAAAACTTTTCCGTTAGCTCAGTTGGAGGCACTACTAAAATTACACAACACGCAATACTTAAACTCCCTAACATTTCGGATACTCCCATGAAATTTTTTTACTAGAGACCCTAAAAACCTTCCACGGTATATTGGGCAACGACACAAAGAAAAGACTAGGAGCAATTATAGATGTGAAAAACGATACTTTAATACTTGGAAATAAACGCAAAATTAAAATTCACCAATTAGCAACACAAGCAGTAAATACAATTGGACCGCAAGTCAGCCACATGACCGAGTCTCAAAAATCAATTATAAATACCCTCGTACAAAGTCACAAGACCCTCTTTGCAGATCCCGATACAAAGTTAGCATACACAACTAAAGTTGTAGGCGAGATCAGAACTTCGTCAGATTCCCCAGTTTACGGAAAACACTACCCATATCCAATATCATTAAAACAAGAAAAGAAAAACAAATAAATGAGATGCTAAAAGACGGCATTACAAGACCCTCAAGATCACCATATAATGCACCAGTCTGGGTGTTTCCGAAAATGTCCGGTCAGTCAGAAGAAAAAAAGTACAGATAGTAATCGACTATAGGAAACTTAAATAAGTTACTATCTCAGATTAATATTCGATCCCCGAAATTGGCGAAATTATTGCACAACTTGGCGACAACAAGTATTTCTCGGTATTAGATCTCTAGAGTGGCTTTCACGAAATACCATTGAAAGACACGGACATAGAAAAACAGCATTCGCTGTCAACGGCGGGAAACACGAATTTACGAGACTGCCGTTCGGCCTAAAAAATTCTCCATCTATTTTTCAAAGAGCTTTAGATGACATACTGAGAACCGAAAAATTTGCTTTGTATACGTAGACGACATCGTAGTCTTTAGCAAAAATGAAGTAGACCACGGTCAAAATCTTGAAAAGGTATTTTCAACCCTACAAAACGCAAACATGAGAGGCCAAATACAGAAATGTAATTTTTTCAAAAACGAAGTAGATTTCTTGGGGTACACAATATCTGAAAACGGAGTTAAAACTAACATAGATAAAATAAAAGCAATTACAAAATGCTCAGTCCCAAAATAATTAAAAAATCTCCGTTCTTTCCTAAGCATGACAGGTTGTTACAGGCGGTTTATAAAAGACTATGCAAAAATAGCAAAACCTTTAACCATTCTCCTTAGAGGCGAAGAAGGCCGTATATCCAAGACCAAGTCAAGTATTAACCTAAGCTGGGATGCGATTACAGCAATCGAGAAACCTAAAAATACCCTCGTCTCCAGAGACGTAACCCTTGCATACCCAGATTTCGGAAAAGAATTCCAGCTGACTACCGATGCCTCAAGCTACGCAATAGGCGCAGTATTGGAACAAAACCATAGGCCAATAACATTTATTTCGCGCACTCTGTCAAAAACCGAAGAAAACTACGCAACCAACGAACGAGAGATGCTCGCTATCGTTTGGGCTCTGCAAAGTTTAAGACATTATCTTTACGGGTATTCGAAGGTGGTAATATACACGGACCACCAGCCCCTGAGTTTCTCAAATAGCGTAAATAACCACAACGCTAAGCTAAAACGCTGGAGAGACCTCGTTGGCGAATATAACCACGAGATCAGGTACAAGCCCGGAGTAGCTAATGTAGTGGCTGATGCTTTATCCCGAGCCCCCGCTGAAGTAAATTCAATCAGCTCCTCAGCATCAGTCCATAGCGACGACAGCTCGTCACACAACCTCATATTTTCGGTAGAAGCCCCAATTAACGTATTTAAAAAGCAGATATATTTACTGACAGCTGACACAGATTCCTATAGTTTTGAAATACCATTTCCAACGTACCACAGACATATAATTAAACAAAAATCTTACACAGAAGAAAAACTTATTGCAATTCTAACTACCAGACTTGATCCTAAACTCATAAACGGAATCATTACATCTGAAGAAGTAATGGGAAAAATTCAAAACATTTACCCCACGTACTTTAAATCATATAAAGTAAGGTTTACTCAAAACGAAATAGACGACGTAACTTCAGAATCTCAACAAAACGAAATAATTACACTCGAACATAAAGGAGCCCATAGGGATGCAAAAAGAAAATAAAATACAAATCCTAAAAAATTATTTTTTTCCACAAGCAATGAAGAAAATTCAAGCAGTAGTTCAAGCCTGTCAAACTTGTAAAGAATCAAAATACGACAGACAGACAGACAGACAGACAGACAGACAGACAGACGGACAGACGGACAGACGGACTATATCGACTCGGCTAGTGATCCTGATCAAGAATATATATACTTTATAGGGTCGGAAATGCTTCCTTCTAGCTGTTACATACTTTTGCACAAATACAATATACCCTTTTACTCTACGAGTAACGGGTATAACAAGAAAGGAAGTTAGCTTCGGCAAGCTTATATACCTTACAAATCATTCCTATTCATTTACAAAAATATTAAATTTAAATTAACTTTCGTATATGTTACAACAATCCAAATTTTAGCTGCGTTCGTATTACTTTGGCATTAATTTTTTGATCCTTCCTATGGCAGCTATATAATATAGCCGTCCGAGATTTTTTTTTGAAATTTAATACGAAATTTTGAAATGTTAAAGAAAAGCCATATCCCAGAGAAGAAGAGAATGTAATAAAAATCAACAAAGATATAATTTTTTTCCTATTAATTTCCATTTAATTTTCCGACCGTTCCTATGGCAGCTTAATGATATAGTCATCCGATTTTTTAATAATTTAATTCGAAATTCAGAAATATTTAAATAATATTATTCCCACAAGTAGAAGGTAATATTTAAAAAAACACCGAAGCTAGATTTTTTTTTACGTTTTTTTTTCGATCTTTCCTATAGGAGGTATAAGATATAGTTGTCCGATCCGGCCGGTTCCGACTTATATACTACCTGCAATAGGAAAAAGACTTTTTGGGAAAGTTTGAGTCCGATAGCTTTCAAATTGAGAGACTAGTTTGCGTAGAAACAGACGGATGGACGGACAGACGGACGGACAGACCGACATGGCTATATCGATTCGTCTTGTCATGCTGATCAAGAATATATTTACTTTATGGGGTCATAAACGTCTCCTTCACTGCGTTGCAAACTTCTGACTGAAATCATTATAAAACAAGAAAGGAAGCTAGCTTCGGCCAGCCGAAGCTTATATACCCTTGCAGATCATTCCAATTCATTTACAAAAACATTAAATTTAAGTTAATTTTCATATATGCAGAGCTTGCAAATAACTGTCAACACATTTTTCTAAGGCAGTTCGACTCTCGACAAAACCGAAAATGATGTTGCTCAAAAAAATCTCTCTCTGAGCGGAACCCTATTTTCGTTTTGCTTGCCGGTTTCTGTCCGACCGTTCGGCCTAACCGAACAAATCAATCGGTCTTTCAGTAACCACTCGGTGAGACCCTTTTAAGTTAACAGTCACCTAAAAGGGTTTCAGAAAGACTACTGTTAAATAAAAATCAGAAAAATGTGGTTTCTTTAGAAAGGGAAAAGGATAGGCCTGCTGTGATATGTCCATAAAAATCAAGATAATTCTAAAATTGCATTGTACATATAAATGTACACCGAATTTTATTTTGAATTTAGGTTAGCTGTTCTTTTTTTGTTTGCTTCAATATACATATTTATTGACTATGTAAAGAACTATCTTTAATAAGAAATGCCATAAAGAAACGAATTATCTTTCAAATGAGCTATAAAAGGCTGATCGGTTCAAATGAACTACTATAAGTCTTAAGAAAAAAAATGTGGCAAAGTTATTCCTATTCTTACAAAATGGTTTGCGCGTTCTTTCAAATCTTTTGAAATATTGGGAATATAACTAGGTAATGTTGTGAAGATATTCTTAGATAGTTAGGAATTGATTTAAAGCTACATAAACAAAATTTTTAACTGCTAAAGGAGGTTTAACCTGTTAAAAAGCTCTAATTTTTCCTGCAGCTAAAAAGATTCGCTTCTTGTTACGTGGATTTGGTTATTAATTACTACATGAGAAAGATATGCCAAAAGTGGATTTTTGGAATCCTAAATAATAAAAATATGTAGAATATTGGACTCATCTTACAGATTCAGCTTTAGAAAATAGACATTACGGATTTTCCATTACCCTTTTAAATTTTAAAAATCAAAAAGCAATGTTACGACTGAAGCATTACTGAACAGGTCACACACACGCACGCATACATTCACAAAAGACCGTTTTCCCTAATAGGCTCTTCCCATAGAGTCCATCCGTGTGAATCGGTTGGGATTTTTAACAAATGTTAAACTCGTGTTCCCACAGAGCACATCCACCATCCGATCACAGCTGTCTTGAAGAACAGTTGCTCATCTCAACATTAACGAAGGGGGCTTTCAACTCGGAAAAACTGTCGCAAAATGGCGTTCTCCTAATCTTATTGTACAATAATATAATAAATAGCATAAGATAATAGTTAAAATTCATATCTGAACTTTTATGACATATGCTATAACGAGTATGCATATATATTGCTGACTGGGGGAGAGCCTAACCTCCGGTACCCCACACTCCGCTTTTACTACGCCTCTGTCTAGCCAATATTAATATGAAAAAATTGTAAACAAAACCAAATTGGTGCTGTTTTGGTAATTTATAGCAACTTTGGAACTTTATAGGAACTTTATATATACATAGTACATGTTCGATGACATCATAATTCAATGCTAATTTCATTTATTATTATTATATTTTTATAAATAACTTTGTAAAGCGGTCATAATTTGAATTCTTTGCCAACTTGTTCTAAATAACTACCCCACACTGTAATCATATGTTTGTATTTGAATTCGCCCTACGCACTCTTATACTCTTAGACTCACACATGTACATATCGCTATTTTGTATTCCTCAAACTTGAACATTAAAAGTCAGTGCATATTAGAGATCGAAACAACTCGGACGTTTTACTCTGATAACTCTGCATTTGGGCAAAGTCAGCACATTTTGGCGACCGTGACAGGACTCTGCATTCGGCAAGTCCCACCATCAATCCTGTTCACACTGGAAATCATTCACTCTGCATTCGGCGGAGAAATAGATTCCAGCATCTTAGACCGCCAAATACTTGGTGTATTTTCGGCACGCACAGCAGCTCATCGGACTATTGTCAGTGCATTTGGCATTATCTCCGGAAGCATCGTTGGATCACCGAAATCATCGCTACTGGATCGTCGCGGATACCTGCATACAGGGTGTGCGCCACATAACCGTCGCAAGTACAGTTCCGCAAGCGAAGGAACAGCGGCACAAAGGGGACGAAGAACCGTAAGCTAGACACGCAATCGCGGTTTTTGTCATTCCACTTTTACCATACACACAAATACTTGTGCAGCTGGTCTGACAATAAACGAGCCAAAACTGAGTTACTCTCCCCAGCATCGGAGTATTTGTTCTCTCTCAAAACCAAGGGGCATTGCCAACATATTCGAATTAGGTATTGCTTCACTCAATAATTGCTCCACAGTTAGTTTCGCTAATTAACGCTTCGCAATGTGAGTGATACTCAGCTCCTCGTGTCGTTAAGACAGCAAAGGTATACAATTCAGCGAAACATAGTTAATCTCAAAGCTCGCATCGAACCGCAGAACGACATTGCTGCCCTTGAATGCCAATCACAGATTTTGGAATCGTATTTTAAGCAAATTCTTCAAATCCAATCGCAGATCGAACGAAAGGATCCGGCTGACGACGGCCGGCAAGAATTAGAGGACATATACATAGCCACCAAAGCAATTGTCATAACTCGAATTGGGGCGACAAAGAAGGACCGGCCAGAAATGAATTTTCTTCAATTCATCGGTAAATTGCACAACTGGGCATCATAATCGTTTGCCATCGTTAAAGCTGCCTAAGTTCGACGGGAAGTATGGTGACTACATAAAGTTTATCACTGCCTTTACTAGCATGGTACATGATGACGCTTCAATATCAGGTGTTGATAAATTTAACTACTTGCTTAGCTGTTTGTCTGGCGCCGCGCTGAGTGTTGTGGCACCCTTTCAAGTGTCCGAAATCAATTATCCAAAGGCGTTAAAGCAGTTAAAGGAGCGCTACGATAAAAAGGTTTTGATTTTCGTAGAGCACATTTCTAGCTTATTCGATATTCAAATGATGAAAAAATCTGATCCCGCAGCTCTGCGCTGTATCTTGGATACCATCTCCGCGCTGCGTAAAATAGTTGCTGTCGCAGTTAGGATCAGAGGCAGATGTTATGAACGCAATACTAATTCATCTTGTTTTATCCAAAATTGATGCAGATTCAAAATTATCGTACGACCGGGTACGAGGTGTTGCCTTCTTGGGAGGATTGTTATCGCAGTTTAAGCCGTCACTGTCAATATTTGGAGAGCAACGTTAAACGATCATCTGATAAGAAGCCAAAGGAAAGGCGCAGCCAGAATCCCAGAGCCTTTGTTACGGCACAGGGTGTTTGTAAAAAATGTTCGGCTACTGATCACGCTCTCACTCATTGCCCTTCATTTTGGTTTACTAGGCTGGCAGGATAAATTTAATTTCATTAAGCAATCCTCTCTGTGCATAAATTGTTTGCGCACCGGCCATTTGGCGAGCAGATGTCCAAGTAGATCCCGATGCCGCGTTTGTCAAGGCTTACATCATACTATTTTGCATAGAAGTGCTCATCCAGAGCAACTAACACAAATTGTTGACCACACATCTTAGCAGGAGCGGGAACCTGCACATGCTGTTTCCATGCTTTCGCGTCATTCGAGGCGCGCTTTAATTCCTACGGCAATAGTATTGATTAGGGATAAGCTTGGAATATTTCAGCCAGCCAGAGCTTTTGCTTGACTCAGGCTCTGAAATAAATTTCATCTCTGAAGAGTTGGCCAAGCTCCTTCAGCTCAGATTCGAAAGACAGAAGTATGACATTTCTGGCATAGGCGATGTCAGAACGCAGATGAGATTCTCTGTCTCAACAACTATCCGATCACGACTATCTGTAGATGAATGGCATTTACAATTCGCTGTAGCAAAGACAATATCGCTCAATCAGTCAGAGCGATTCGTTGACACTTCACAATGGAACATACCCACAGAGATTGACCTTGCAGATCCAGGATTCTACATGCCTCACAGGATTGACCTACTCATCAGCACACAAGAGTTCTTTGACTTACTTTGAGATGGCAAAATTTCTTTGGGTCCAGGTCTTCCCTGCCTGGTCAATACTGCACTTGGTTGGATAGTTGGCGGAAAGGTTTCTGATATTCCGCAACCGCAAGTCGTCACATGCAACATGGCACGTTCTACGGAGCTGCAAGATGCATTAGAAAGGTTTTGGCTAATCGAAGAGTTTGATTCGCACTATCAAGGTTTCACCCTAGAAGAGCAGGAATGCGAACGGCATTTTTTGGCAAACACAAAGTTTCTCACATCTTGGACGGGTCCAAGTTAGCTTGCCCTTTAAAGGGAATCCTCACAGGCTAGGTAAATCCTTTGAAATTGCCAAATCCCGGTTTCTGCAAAACGAACGTAGGTTGAATCGCAACCCGTTGTTAAAGGAGATGTACGTGAAATTCATGAAGGAATACATAGCTTTGAATCACATGCAATTGGCATCTGATTTCGACTCTCAGAAGACACATTATGTGATCCCGCATCATGGAGTCCTTAGATCAGAAAGCACGACTACCAAGCTGCGTGTTGTGTTCGATGCATCATGCAAAACAACATCGAACCTTTCTCTAAATGAGATGTTGATGATTGGGCCAAGCATCCAGCAGAATCTTATCTTAACACTTCTAGCCTTTCGCTTGCATCGTCATGCACTTGTAGCTGATATCTGCAAGATGTATCGCCAGTTTGAAGTGTCACCAGACGATCGTATGTATCAACTTGTTCTCTGGAGAGAATCCTCAGCTGCGCCTTTAGAATTGTTTCAGCTCAACACTGTCACGTACGGCATGTCCTGTGCACCATTTCTAGCGATCAGGAGCTTGAAATATATTTCGGAAAACTTCTCCAATCAGTTTCCCATCGGAGCAGCCCTTCTTTAAAGAAGAGATGTACGTCGATGCCTACTTCCTTACTGGAGCAGACAGTGTCGAAGAGCTTCATCTCAAGGCTGCAGAGGTCACTAGCATATTTTTAAGGCTGGATTGGAGCTAGCAAAATGGAACACAAGCAAAATCGAAGGCAACGGAGCAGAGTTTCAATTCAAGGTTGATACCAAAGATGTCACGAAGACTTTGGGCATGTCGTGGCAACCAAAACTAGATCTTTTCTGTTTTAGGTATACACTACCTACACTCTCTGTCATTACCAAGCGGAGCATCGTTTCACTTGTAGCTCACCTGTACGATTTGCTAGGGCTCGTATCACCAGTCGTTATTCGATGCAAAATATTGGTCCAAGAGTTGTGGATGCACCGTCTAAACTGGGATGATCCACTTCCCCCTGAGCTTCAATCCCAGTGGAAGCGAATAGAAGAAGATTTGCACCATCTTCAATCCATCGAAGTTCCGAGATTTATTAACTCGTCACCAAGAAATCTATCGGAAATACACGGATTTTCAGATGCATCGCAGCGAGCTTATGGCTGTTGCCTATATCTACGAACATACTTAAATGGAGAGTTTAAATCAATGCTAATCATTGCCAAGTCTAAAGTGGCCCCAATAAAGGCAATTTCACTGCCGCGGCTAGAATTGTGCGCCGCATATTTATTGTGCTCAAACGTGGGCCAAGATTAAGCAAAAATTCGAAAAATACATTAATAATATTTTCTTTTGGACCGATTCAAGAATAGTTCTACAGTGGCTAACCATGCACTCGTCCCGGCTAAACTGCTTCGTCGCCAACCGGATTTCTGAGATGCAATCAACCACTTCAACCATCACTTGGAGACACGTTCCGGGCAAGGACAATCCCGCGGAAATAGTGTCAAGAGGCTGCGCAGCGTCCGAGCTTATGGAAACTATATGGTTTTGGCGGCTTGTGGGAAGCCGCAGTGAAGTCCATGAAGACCTTGATGATAAAAAACTTGGGCAGCACTGGGTTACACGTACGACGAGCTTCAAACGATTGCAAATCGAGGCGGAGGCAACATCAAACTCAGGACCAGTGGCCCCCCTCTCCCAAGGCCCAGGCGACAGAGAGGCGCTCAGCCCAGCGCACCTGCTGATTGGGTCCTCTTTGATGTCCGTACCGGAGCCTTCAATTGACGAGAGCAGACCATCCTATCTCACGCGGTGGCAGCGCGTAACGTACTTGAAGCAACAGTTCTGGGAGCTATGGAGGCGTGATTACTTACACACGCTTCAGGAGCGCTCCAAATGGCTCAAACCCAATGCCAACATTCAAATTGGCCAAATGGTCATCGTTCACGAGGACAATGCACCTCCCCAGGAAAATGGATCCTTGGTCGCATCACCGACACGCATTTCGGAGCTGATGGACGAGTAAGAGTGGCCGAGATCAAGGTGAAGGACCGAACCATTCGAAGACCCATCTGTAGAGATGGCGCCCCTGCCTGAGCAAATTGGTGCTTGAATACTCCTTGGATCATTCAACGGGCGGAGAATGTTCGATGACATCATAATTCAATGCTAATTTCATTTATTATTATTATATTTTTATAAATAACTTTGTAAAGCGGTCATAATTTGAATTCTTTGCCAACTTGTTCTAAATAACTACCCCACACTGTAATCATATGTTTGTATTTGAATTCGCACTACGCACTCTTATACTCTTAGACTCACACATGTACATATCGCTATTTTGTATTCCTCAAACTTGAACATTAAAAGTCAGTGCATATTAGAGATCGAAACAACTCGGACGTTTTACTCTGATAACGCTGCATTTGGGCAAAGTCAGCAC